>OY725321.1:1368958-2722917 GCA_963242795.1 Inga leiocalycina | reverse complement strand
GAAACAGATTAACAGAATTCCGTGGGTAATCTGTCGGTAAAACTAATAATTTTTTTTATTATCTTTTAATAATTTATATAAAATAATAAAAATAAAAATAATATATAACAAATAAAAAATTAAATATCATAAAATTAATTTTTAATATAATATATTAAATATATGTAATATTAATAATAAAAATTTTAAATGAAATAAAAAAATTAAAAATTTTAAACTTTATATCATAAAAACAAAATATATAATTATATATAAATATATAATTATATTAATATTAAATATTTAAATGAAATAAGAAATTAAAAAATTTTAAATTTATATTATAAAAAACGAAATATATAATTATTTATAAATATATATGTAATATTGTATATATTTATATTAATATTAAATATTTAAAAGAAATTGGAAATTAAAAAATTGTATATTATAAAAAATGAAAAATATAATTATATATAAATATATACTTAATTATATATATATATATATATATATTTATTTATCTTAATATTATTATTTTTTAATTATTACATTATATATATTATTACGTGAATAAATAATGTAAGGTTAAAGCAGCTCAACTGGCAAAGGCATCAGAACACATACCAAAGGCCCAAGGTTCGAATCTCACCTTAGTCAGCAAATGCAACAATTATCTCATAGAGAGTTATACCCAATCTGTTAGGAGACTGATTATAATTTTATCTTTAATGTATTTTTCAATTCCAAAAATTACAGATCTTTTTATGATGATTGTTTACTAATATTTAAATTATTAGATAAAGTTGTTACAAATGACTCTTATAATTTAATTAACATGACTTAAATATCTTTTGTTTTATCTAGTTTTAACTACTTGGGTAGTTTAAAAATATAGTACAATATAATATAAATCAATTGAATTCTTACAAGATTTAATTCAAATCTTATCCTGAATTTGAGATCTTTTTATGATAATTGTTTATTAATATTTAATTTATTTGAAAAAATTGTTAAAAGGGTTCTTATAAATTTAATTAAGATGACTTAAACTTAAATATCTTATACTTTTATCTAGTTTTGATTACTTGGATGGTTTAAAAATATCGTGTGATATAATATAAATCAATTAAATTCATTACACAAAAATTCTTTTAATTAAATTCTGCTTTGGGGCCTTATTAAACCTCATGGCTTTAAAGAGTTGAGTCTTATGTATTTTATTCTCTCAAAATTGTCCACCTTGGGGTTTCATTTTCTTTACAGTTTTAAAATGCGTTTAGATAAGAGGTGTTCATACTCTTATAAAGCATCTTTCGTTCCCCTTTCCAACTGATTTGAGACTTCACATAGGACTTCTTTAATTCTTGTACTCTTTAAGTGTGAGACTTCACATAAGACTTCTTTAATTCTCGTATACTCTTTAAATGTGCCTTTTGATGAGATTTATTATTCTATACATATAGCATAATTATAACAGTTATAATTTTATTATAAGGGGTCTTTGTATGAATGTGGTTCTTTTCTTTTTTTTGAACATGAATGTGGTTCTCATGGTTAGAATTTTAGATACAAGTATATATGTCTTGAGCTTGTTATTCTGTCAAAATAACTCAAGTTGTTTAATATTGAAATTCATCTTTACATTATATACCTTTAATCTCTAGCTTAATTAATCAACATGGGACTATTCTAATACTCATATTTTTATATACAGGTTATTGATGAAAACCAGCCTCCGTCTTCTTCAAAGGGACAAGTCACTGATAATGCAGAAACAGACATTGATGTGGCGACCCACCAGAATCGTAAGGATTCAAACGCATATGCTAAAACTCTTGAGGAAGAATCTGCATATGATCATGATTCCACAGAGTTTAACAACCCCTCATTAAAACCCAACACACACGAGAGTAGTGTTGAATCTAGACCATGCGTCTACCTTTGGGGCCCTCAAGATTGGCTCATGCACCCAAGTTTGTATTGCAAATACATGGACAGATACTTGTACATGCCACTTGAAGTTGATTCTGCAACTAGTCTCTCATCGCCGGGGCCATCTTATGGAGGTACGTACCTGCGTAGATGTGCCTTGGTGTGTAATTTGAATTTTGCTTGTAGTTTTGCATGATATTTAATTATATACTAATTCTAACTCTGCTATATACATTCAATTCCGTATTATCCAGTGGTGAATGATGTAGCTCCAGATCTAGCTAGGATTGTAGAACATATTGAGTATTATTTCAGGTAATGCCTTCAATTTCGGCATGGGCCCTGTCTTGAGTTGTTTTTTTCTTCCTTTTTATCTTATTTTGACGGTTTTAAATTATGTGATTTATCACTTGTAGCTTTGATAATTTGATTCATGATATAAACTTTCGAGAACACATGGATAATGAAGGATGGGTTCCCCTTCCTTTTGTAGCCAGCCTTCCTGAGGTGAATTGCTTGTGATATTTCTCTATCTATATATATTGGTATGTAATATATTTAAGCGACTAATTATATAATATTTTATTTATACAGGTGAGAGGATTGACACTTAATGTTAAAGTGATAGAGGAAGCTCTTAAAACTTCATTTGCGATAGAAATTAAGGTAATTTAATTCTCTATCCCTAGCCTGATTTGGTGTTATATATATAAAAGCTTGTAGAGTTATATTATATGGTAGAATTTGTGATTGAACAATACAATCTTATTATATATATCGCTCACATAAGTTAAATTATTTACTATATTGAATTGACAGGATGGTACTAAATTAATAAGGCACCGTCATAGTTGGCAAAGATGGATGTCACCAGTCGGCTGTTTGGAATGCAATTACAACTGTTTGGGATTCATTCAGGAAAGCAGTGGGAAGAAAACTGAGAAACGGGCAGTCCACTAGTGCTTGGTGGGATTTATGGACAAGCCTTGATCAACCCCTCATTTACTATGTCGACAAAAATCAGGACTTATTAAATCCTGAGGATGAAGTGAAAAAATTTGTCGGCCGCAATGGGGAATGGGATCTCCGGAGATGGAGTATGTTCTTACCACAGTGGGTGGTTGAAAGAATCAAACATGTATCGCCTCCTTCTCAAACAGGTGAAGATTTATTTTGGTGGAGGAAATCTTCTGATGGGAATTTCAGTGTCAAATCAGCTTATTCAATGATTTATTCATCGCTTTACCAATCCTCAGATCCATTCTGGCAGCGTATCTGGAGATGGCCTATTCCAAAAAAAGTGAAATTCTTTATGTGGCAATTGTTCCAAGAGAGAATCCCCACGAATTCAATTCGTGCTGAGAGAGATGTGAGGATTAATCCTGAGTGTCCATTTGAGTGTAACTGCGAGGAATCAGCCATTCATACACTGAGAGACTGTGAGCTTGTTAGTTCTATATGGCTTTCTTGTACTAACCCTATTTATCGCTCTACTTTTTTTTCTGGCAATTTACAAGTTTGGATCAAATGGAACATGTAACACTCACCAGGGGACCATAAGTTTTCCCAGTGGCCCTGGCTGAGAGTCTTTGGTTCCTTATGCTGGCTAATTTGGAAGAACAGATGTAGAAGAGCTTTTGAAGGAATCTCTGAACATCCTCAACAACTACTCCATAGAGGGCTTCACTTTCTGCATGAAGGCATAGAGGAAGGCCGTTTCAAGCACAAGATTTTTAGAGTTCCAGATAGATACAATGAACATTGGAATGCTCCACCAGAAGGCTATGTTCGGATTGATGTGGAAGCCGCGGTAGACGAGCACAGAAACTCTGCTGTTGGAGGAGTTGTACAGGACAACTCAGGAGCTTGGATTAGGGCCTTCCAACAGAACACGGGTTCAAGTTATGGCTCAACTGCATCTGAAATACAAGCTATCAACATTGGCCTACAACTTTGCAAATCCAGAAACTTCAGAAGGATCAAGCTATACACTGACTCATTTGAAGCAATCCAACTGCTATACCAGACAGGGGATCATTATCATCCGCTTTAGCACGAGGTGGCAGAGGTTAGGAAATTAATCTACAAGGATTGGGACCTAGAGATTCACCACTGTCACAGGGAAGCCCTTAAATGTGCCGATGCTCTGGCTAAGAGGGCCCTAGATTTGACCAACGATATGTATCTCTTACATTTCCCACCAGACTTTTGTTCAGTCCAACTGTTAGCTGATCTCAGCTGAGTGTTTGGGCCAACAATTTCCTTTCTTTGTTTGGTTTTGATGTATGTTTTCTTCTTTGGCCCGTAGTGGTCTCAAGAGTTTTTCTACTCTTGTCCTTGTAATTCAAAAAAAAAAAAAGATGGATTTCACCCAAACCATATCCAGTGATGAACTGATCACCACTGTAAAATCTGCAACAAATTACACATGGAGATGTGCTGTGCTTTAGTTCATTATATTGTTTTTGTATCATATGATTCTATCTAGTACCGTAGTATGGAGTTTGTAATATTGATTAAATTTGTATTTTTTTTATGCATTCCGTACCTATATGGAAGCAATAAAAGAGATGCATTGACTCTTGAGTTTGTTTTGATTAAATTTGCTTTTCTTACATGATGTCTTCGTATATATTTATAAATTGATTGATCGTTGAGATATTTTTTTGCTGCCCTAAGTACCTAAGTTATCTTTAAAACAAAAATCATTCTATCCCTATAATTTTTATTTGATTAAGATTTAATCTTAACTTAAATGCAACAACTCAGTGTATATGGTTGTAGGTAGGGTTGTTATTATTGTTAGTTCTTATAATTTGATCATGTTTTGGTTCTTATCTTTGTAGTCTTAAATCATAAGAAAAAAACTACCATTATTAATGTCATTTGCTAAATTTATACTAAATCTTTATGAAACTATAATGACAAAGACTATCAATATATTTTGACACTACATTAATGAAAACCTAAATTTGATCAAATTTTAAGGACAATAGTATTCATTCTTTTTAGTTATTTAAAACAATCGTGATTCACCTTCGAAAAAATATTCGTAGTCTTTATTTTTTAAGACATAGAAGTCAAGATTTTAAATAATTATGATTATTGGGACTAAGTTATATTGAAACAAAATTCAAGAATTAAATTTTTAACCTAATCATAACCAAAAGAATTAAAGTGGCGTCAATTTCACATTAATAAACATTGAAATGCACGAATTCGTATTATATTGATTTTTAGAATTTAATCAAGACCATAAACATCTAAGTAAATACAAACATGCATGTTCTCCAAATTTCATTTCAAATAAAAATTCACGTCAGAATACTTCTTAGATTTTAAAAGAAATTAACCCCTTTTTGTTGTCCTATATAAGAGATGTTTTCTTTTTTTGTTATTCTTCCTTAAATAATCTAGAGGATGTCATCCTGTAATGCATTATTTCTTCGCAGACAATTTGAAGAGATTATAGCTTAGCACTAGCAGGTTAGTGCCCATTTGTTTTATCTTTTAGAACTGTTTTTATAATTTATAAGGTAAGTATGCGAGAAGAGCTTTGTATCGGCGTGTGAAAAAGAGCATGGTTTGGGAGTTTCTGGATAAGGTTTATAATCTAGATAGAGTTGAAATATTTAGATATAATTTTAATGGATTAAATTTAATTATATGTATTTTTGAATTTAATATTATTATAAAATGTTAAATCTCAACAATTAAAAGTTGATTCAGTGATGAGAAAATAAATGGAGATAAAGCTCAATGAAGAGACTCTTGCCCCGCTCAAGTAGCACGTCAAGAAATGAATAATAAGGGCATTTCCTGTAATTAAGAGGACAATGACAGCATTAATAAGGGCTTTTTCCAACATGAGAAGGGTACTTACCATCAAGAAATGAATGCACAGCTGCAGTTGGTGGCTTAATAAAGTGGATGTTTCTTGGTGGGAAAACTTAAAGCGAATCTGGTAATGTCCCGCTCTTATTTTTTTAGCAAAATCTTTTTCTTTTGAAGTCAATTAAATCACGTAAATGTTCTTTTAAAAATTCTTTGGACGGTTCAAGATTTAGTTAAAATCTTATCCGAAATGTGAGATCTTTTTATGATAATTGTTTATTGATATTTAAATTATTTGATAAAATTGTTAAGACGGTTGTTATGAATTTAATTAAGATGACTTAAACTTGAATATCTTTTATTTTGATCTAGTTTTAACTACTTGGATAGTTTAAATATAGTAAAATATAATATAAATTAATTAATTTCTTTGTACAAATATTCTTTTGATTGGCCGGTAAGGATGATTATATATATCTTAGATTTAATTCAAATAATCATATTTAATTGGCCGTAAGAATTATTATATCTTAAACCAAGTTAGTTCAAACCATGCTCTATAAATATATCAATAATCCATTTCTACGTGACTGTAAGAAAAGTAGCCTAGAGAAGTACTAAACCCTCCACCTTTTGTGACACTACCCTTTAGTAAGACAACATGAACCCCAACCCCTTCATCCGGCCCCTCCCCCCAATGCAAAGGATTGATCTGTATGCTAAGATGTTTAGCGATGCTTATGCTATTCTGCTTAACCTTCATACCGATGCCCATGACGATCCTTGCCCTCTCGCTGTGAATGAGGTATGAAAGTCGTTCTCAATGTCAGAATTTTAGATACAAATATATGTGTTAAGGTTGTTTTGTCAACAAAATAATTCAAGCACGTGTTGAGCTTCAAGAGGGAGGTTCTAGATCTTTATAAGATGTCTTTTATTCTTTTGAAATTGTCCATTTTGAGTTTTTATTATCCTTCATGGTTTTAAAATGCGGCGAGAGGAGAGGTGTTCATACTCTTATAAAACGTCCCTTATTCTATTAAAATTATCCGTTTTGGGATCTCATTACCTCTCATGGTTTTACAACTTAATGCAAACCTTTATAAGAGGTCTTTCGTTCTCTCAAAATTTTCCACTTTGGGTCTCTTAGACCCTTATTAGAGGTATTTCTCATTACCTTTATGATTTTAAAATGTGTCTAGATGAGAAGTGTTAATACTTTTATAAGGTGTTTTTCGTTCCCCTTCCCAACTAATGCGAGACTTCACATAGTACTTATTTAATACTCATACATTGCTATATTATAGGATAAAAACTTTGCATGAAAGTTGTTCTTAGAATTTTACTTACGAATATATGTGTTAAAGATATATATTTAACAAAATAATTTAAGCTATTTAATATAGAATGTCATTTTTCATTATACAAATCTTTAATCTCTCCTTTAATTAATCAATGTTGGATGTAATACCCTTATTCTCTCAAAATTACTCCCTCCGGTCCTAAATATAGGACATAGTTTGTAGTGTAATTTGCACTACAAATTATGTCCTATATTTAGGACCGGAGATAGTATTTGTTTTGGGGATATACTATTTCTCACGGTTTTAAAACACATCGAGATAGGAGGTATTCTTACTCTTACAAGGAGTTATTTGTGTCCTCCCAAGAGATATAGGATTTCATATGGGACTTCTTTAATTCTTATATAATACTATATTGTAGGTTATCGATGAAAGCCTGCCTCAAACACCTTCAGAGGATTTTATTGATGAGAACGGATCATATTTACTACGTTTTCTGGTTTGTTTCTTCTTCTTTCTTGATTTTTCTCCTTTCAGTTATAAAAATGATGGACTGGTAATAACTTTGTATGAAATTTGTTCTCATTGTTATTATTTTATATACATTATATATGTGTTAAAGTTGTCTTCTTATCAGAATAATTTAAGCTATTAATATAGAATTTCTGTTTTTACATTGTATATCTTTAGGACCTTCTATAATTAATTAATTAATCAATCAATTAAAAACCAGCATCTGAATCTCAAAATTGTCCGCTTTACGTTACCATTAAACACGTTATAGAGGGAATGAGAGGGATTTTGTTTTTCTATTATTCTATATATATATTATAATTATAACATTTATAATTATGATAAGGTGCCTTTGGATGAGATTTATTATTCTATACATATATCACAATTATAACATTTATAATTTTATTACAAGGGGTCTTTGTATGAAAGTGGTTCTCATGGTTAGAATTAGATACAAGTATATTAGCATATTTGGATTAGCTTATTTTTCAAGAATAAGCATTTATTACGTAAATCGAGATAAAACTCCTTTCACATACTTATCTCATATACTATAAATCACGATTTATAAACACTTATTGTCCAAAAATAAGCTATCCTAAATGAGCACTATATTTCTTGAGCTTGTCATTCTGTCAAAATAACTCAAGCTGTTCAATATAAAAATTCATCTTTACATTATATACCTTTAATCTCTTGCTTAATTAATCAATGTGGCTAGGAGTTCTTAAATACTCATGTTTCTATATTATAGGGTATCGATGAAAGGGAATCTCCCTCTTCTTCAGAGGGGCAAGTTACTGATAATGCAGAAACAGACACTGATGTGTCGACCAACCTGAATCATAAGGATTTAGATGCATCTTTTCAAACTATCAAGGAAGAATATATTTGTGACCATGATTCTAGAGAGTCGAGCAACCCCTCATTAAACCACAACACACAAGAGACTAGCCTTGTATCTGGACCATATCTCTACTATTGGGGCCCTCAAGATTGGCTCATGCACCCAAGTTTATATGACAAATACATGTACAGATACTTGGACATGCCATTTGAATTTGAAGTTGATTCTGCAACTAGCCTCCCATCACTTGGGCCATCTTACGGAGGTACGTAAGTGAATGCATGTGCCTTCGTGTGTAATTTGAATTTTCTAACATCCATCAAATACGTGCTTTTGCTTGATATGTACTTATATACTAATTCTAACTGTTATATATATATTTTTTCAATTTCGTATTATCCAGTGGTAAATGATGTAGCTCCAGATCTTGCTGAGATTGTAAAACAGATTGAGGACTATTTCAGGTAATGTCTTCAATTTAAGCAGATGCTTGCTTTCTGTCTCGTTTTTTTTTCTTATTTTAATTGTTTTAAATTTTGTAATTTGTCACTTGTAGCTTTGATAATCTGGTTAATGATGTAAACTTCCGAGAACATATGGTCGGTGAAGGATGGGTTCCCCTTCTGTTTGTAGCGAGCCTTCCTGAGGTGAGTTGCTTGTGAACTTTCTATATATATATATATATATTTGAATGTAATAATATTATACGACTAATTATATATATATATATTTTTTTTTTTTTTGCAGGTGAGAAAATTGACAAGTAATGTTAAAGTGATAGTGGAAGCTCTTAGAACCTCATTTGCCATAGAAATGGTAATTTAATTCTCTAGCCTGATCCAGTTTTTTATATATATATATATATAAAGCCTCTCGAGTTATATTATATGGTAGAATTGAACTATACAATCTTATTTATAAGGCCCCGTCAAAGAATTGAACTATACAATCTTATATATTACTACCTCCGGTCCTAAATATAGGACAAAGTTTGTAGTGCAAACTGCACTACAAACTTTGTCCTATATTTAGGACCGGAGGGAGTATATCGCTCACATAAATTAAATTATTTACTGTATGGAATTGACAGGATGGTGGTAAATATATAAGGCCCCGTCATACTTGGGAGAGAGATGGATTTCACCCAAATCATATTGAGCCATGAACTCATCACCCCTTCAAAATCTGCAACAAATTATCCGTGGAGATGTGCTGTGCATATTAGTTCATTATAGGAGCAGTGTTTTTTTCTTATATGATTCTATCTAGTACAAACTTTGTAATATTGATTAAATTTGTAGAGTACTTTTTATGACATTTTGTCGTTATATGGAAGCAATAAAAGAGGTGCCTTGAGTTTGTTTTGATTATAGCTTGTGTTTGGTATCATTTATTGTTGGACAATAAATTCTTATTACGCAAGCCGAGATAAAACTCCTCTTATATACTTATCTCGTATACCGTGAATCACGATTTATAAGTACTTATTGCTCAAAAATAAGTTATTTCAAACAAGCACTAAATTTGTTTCTTTCTTACCAGATCTGTGTGTTTATTTATCAATTGATTGATAGTTCATATCGTTTATTTGTTACCCTAACTTATATTTTTTTAAAATCATTTTATCCCTATAATTTTGATTTAATTTGATTAAAATGTGATCATTAAACTTTAACTTAATACTTGGCTTCTATAAATTTAGTTAGGGTTATCACACTATTAATCCTTATTGTTTGATCGGATTTTGACTTTGTCCTTATAGTTTCGATTCGTAAGGGAAAAAACCACTATTGTTAGTACCATATGCGTATTGGGTTAATATAATCTTTAGTTTCTTGAATTTATTCTAATTTTGGTTTTGGTCCCTCAAGTTTTATTTCGCTTAAAATATTGATATTTATAACTCAATAAAAACTTAGATCATTTTGCCCCTACATAGACCAAAACTAATGGTTTGAAACTTGAGGGACTAAAACCAAAATGAGTTCAAATTTTTTAAGGACCAAAGATTATATTAATGCATTAGTATTAATCCTTTTCTTTTTTCTTTGTTGACTGATAGTATTAATCCTTTGCGTTATTTAGAATAGTAGCCGCTCACCTTCAAAAAATAACTTTAGTCTTTTTTTTTAATTACAGAGATTAAACAATAATGATTATTAGGATTAAGTTATATGGAATTAAACTTCTGGAACTAAATTTTTAACCTAATCAAAACTGAAAGAATTAAGTTGCATCAATTTCAGAACATTAATATGAATGAATTCGTAATATATTGATATTTAGAATTTAATTAAGACCAATAAGATAAAATTAAATACAAACAAACATATTGGCAAAAATAAATACAAACAAACATGCCCGTTCTCCAAATTTCGTTTGGAATAAAAATTTATGTCAGAAAAATTCTTAGATTTTTAAAGAAATTAGGCCGTTTTTTTGGTTCTACTATATATAAGAGAGGTTTTTCTTTTTCGTTATTCTTCCTTATATAATGTAGAGAAGATTCTAGCTTAACCTGCGTACTTTTGTGTGTTTGGATGGGTTATAAGTAGTTTTTTTGTGTCAAAAGCTAAATTGATTCATTTATTTATATATGGGATGACTTTTTAAAATTAAGTGTTTTTACTCTAAAAGTCATCAAAAGCCACAATTGAAGATAAACTATTTTTTGTTGCTTTTGGCTTTTGACTTTTGGCTTAAGTGTTTGCAATGACCTTCCAATTTTAATATGCAAAATTTAAATTATATATTATTTATTTGCATAAATATATTTAAATTAAAATATTTTTGATATATTTTATAAATTAATATTATATAATTGTGTTACAATGTTATATATATATATATATATATATATATATTAACACACATACAAATTAATATATAATATTATCTATGTTATAATTAAAACTCTCAATATGATAAAAATTTATGCTTTTTATTATTATTTTCTTATTTCACAATAAATGAAATAATTATATGTGTAATTGAACATTTATTAAGATATTTTACGTGTGAATCTCTCTTTATATTATAATTTTAATATTTAAACATATATGTCACTAATATATGTGATATTGTTTTATTAAATTATATATATTTTTAATTTCCAAATTTTTCAACTTCACTTTTTTTAATTTTTTTTAATTTTTAATTTGATTTCTTTTTTATCATTATCATAAAAATCATTTATATTACTGCCAATTCAAATAAATTTATAAACATCTCCCTCGTTTCCAAATGGATCACAGCAGTACACACTGCTAAATGCTTTTCGAAATTTCAATGTTTATTGTAAATTTAGTCAATAGGTAATAGCTAACACTTTTACTTTTAACTAAGATACTATACATATTTTACTGAGACAATAAAACTTCCTTTCACTCACAAAAAATTTAAATAAATTTTAGTTTCAAAAAAACCATTTATACAACCACCAATCTAAATATAAATTATATCATATATTTTGATTTTTATTTAAAAATAAAATTACAAACAAGCCACTTTTGCAAATACTATTCCAAACATACTTTTGAAATAGTTGAATTTTTATCTTTTTATCTGTTTTTTTTCCCTTAAAGAGTGTTTTTGTTTGAATGAATTATTTTAAATTTTGACGATCAAATTGAAAAAAAAAAAAGTGACTAAAAAGTTAAGGGAATAATTTTTTAAGACAATTATATATATATATATATATATATATCAAGAAATTAACAAAACGAAGGGAGGTGCAAGTCGGATTTTTAATTTTTCACGAGAAAAAGCTCATTCCCATTAAAGACGTCTTTTCTGCCATTTTCGTCAATCTCGACGCAAGAAGAGCTGAAAAGCTTGAAGACGATTCGAAGAAACCGAAAGCAGCGGAGTGAGTTTTTCCAGTTATCCAATGCCTTTTCCTTCGCTTAACTTCTGAGGCCATCCACGATGGCCGATGATCTTTCTTCCTCCGCCAAGGTTGGTTTTACTGACACCTTGTTTCTTGTTCTCCCTTTACCTGGAAACTCTCTTTTTTCTCTGGTGATTGCTATCTTTTTTTTTCCCTTTTCATCGGCGGCATTTGAAATTGTCCGATCCGCTTGTTAGAATATCTGAGCGAATGTATGCAATTTGAAGCTCCATTGATATGTTATTGGCTAGCAAGCTACTTGATATCGGATGACGGAAATCTTATTTTGTTGCTGGTCATGATCTTCTCTGTTTTTTTTTTCATCATTTTGATTCTTTCCAAATATTTTCTCTCAAATTCGTTTCTGGGTCACTCAAAGGCTTTCAAATGGCATTTCATTCTACCTGATAGTGCCAATCGTTAAGTTACCGCTCAAATATGGCTTCTGAGCTGGGTGACGGTTAACTGGCATCAAATTTTGGATGGAAATGGGATCGTACGTAATTTACCAGCATTTTAGTTGTAGGCGGACTAAAATGAAGAAATGGTACGTTAAGCATAAAATCACGACGTTCACTTACAAGTTAGCAATCAGAGCTTAGTCTTCCGCGTATTTGATTCCCGGCCATTTACCTTCTTTAATTGATTAGTTTCCCGAACCTGTTTGTTATGCAGAGCATTTTTCACTTGTATATATAATGAGTTTCTCACGCTTCTAACTTTTTATTGAGCATCTCAAATGGTGAGGTAGAGCTCTCCATAGGATTACCCAGAATCTTAATCATTGGTGTTATGAACCGAATGGCAGCAGGATGTCCTACTTGCAAAGGCTTCAAAGAATTCTACATTGGTGGGGAAGATGACCGTATTGGTCTTTGCAATGGTCTGCGGAGTGTATATATGTTCTATTTGTCTACAGCAGATAAGCACGCCTGCTAAGATTGGAATTTTGGATATAAAAGTTGTCAACAAGACATGCCCTGAACCCAACATTGAACCTTGGGAAATGCCTTACGTGCATTACCCAAAACCCAAAACTTACAGCAGGTAAGGTACTGCTTAAATTGAGTGTTGGCTTTAGACTTCTGTTTAAATCTTGGTGATATGTCTTCCTTTTTGCCTCATTTTAGGGCTGAATGTGCTTGCAATCCTGTGAGGTATTTTGCCCTGTTGTCAATGCAGAGATCTGGGAGTGGATGGTTTGAGACGTTATTAAATAATCACACTAACATAAGCTCAAATGGGGAAGTTTTCTCTGTTAAAATGAGAAAGAGTAATATCTCAACCATTGTGGAGACTCTGGATACAGTCTACAATCTAGACTGGTTAAGTAGCGCCTCAAAAAATGAATGCACAGCTGCAGTTGGCTTAAAGTGGATGCTTAATCAGGTAATGTCTGATTTATTTAGAAATATCTTTTTCTCTGGAAATAAATGTTTGTCTGGCTTAACTGTCATCTCTGTAGCATTTTCTCCTTCTGATATATAGATCAAAAAGGGGATGAATTCTTTTCTAGTATAGGAAGACATTCGATATTGCAAAAGTCTTGTGTTGTTTGTGAACAGTTAGAAGCGTAATGAAGTATGCTATTAGATATTTTGACCAATCACACCTTTAGATGGAAATTAAACAGGTTGAACGGAGAGAGCAAGTCAATTAATAGTCCCTTGCTATGGATTGTGAATTCTCACTATGTTTCAACTGGTACAATCCTCCTAATTACCCTTATTTAACTTTCTGGGGGTGCTTGGGTATTTACACCACTTAGTTATGCCTATCTAACTCTCATTTGACTAACATGCTTCTGTTATCTACTAACTACACTTGACATCAGACAGGCAGCTACTACTTTCATTCAATAACAGGCAGATATGAGTTTCCAAAGTGCACTCATACTTTTTTTAATGATTTTGTTAGTTGCCACTTGTCACCTGGGACTAACCAATTAGCGGTCAATACTGAGGATGGAGATTATTATTGTTGCTTACAGTTACAGTGTTGTGTCTTTGGTGTAATTGTCATACAAAACTGAATTCTTTAAGGCATTGTGCATTTGAGATTGTCCGATCCATTTGTTAGAATATCTCAACAAATCTTTGCAATTTGAATTTCCGTTGTCATATTATCGGCTAGCAAGCTTCTTGATATACGATGACAGAATCTTATTTGATTCACAGTTTGAAGACCTGATTTGAATACAGTAACCAGAACAAGATACAGAGACTACGGAGAATTCTTACAATGGCAGGAATTGGTTTATACTCCCGTCTTTCTTCCTCCGGGTAATTTATGTTTATCTTTAGCTTAATCTTGAGAATTACTTAGCAGCTGGATTCTTTTAATTACTTCCCTTATTTTCTAAAATGGGGAAAGATTCTTGACAAGACAAAATCAATAGATTATACTCCTAGTAGTACATGCGATTCCATCTAACTATTTTTACAGATTCTCGCCATTTATCCTGAAATCTGTTAAGAGTCGGCTTTCCCCTGAAAGTAAAATCTTGGTTGTATGCCAGGAGGGATTGAGGTTAGTTTACGCCATCATGCTTGCTATGCATGTTCAGTTTTATTGTTCTCACTAACATTTAAGGTTCTTGTTTCCTCTTTGGTGTGAGGATCTGCTGTGACAGCAAATAAATTAGAGCAGTCTGGTTTCTCATATATAGCATGCATTACGTCAGGTCTTCAAACTGTGAAGCCAGGTTTAGTTGAGCATAGTCTTCCTTGTATTTGATTCCAGGCCATCAACCTTGGTTAATTGATTAGTTTCCAGATCCTGTTTGTTATGCAGAGCATTTTCACTTGTGCGTACGCATATATATATAGATTTCCTCACGCTCCTCACTTTTTATTGAGAATCTCAAAATGCAAATGATGGTGAGGTAGAGCTATTCGTAGGATTACTCAAAATTTTAATCATTGGTGTTATGAACCGAATGGTGGCAGAATATCTTCCTTGCAAAGGCTTCAAAGAATTCTACATTGGTAATGAAGATGACCGTATTGGTCTTTGCAATGGCTTCAAAGAGTTCCACTAAGATTGGAATTTTTGATAGAAAGACATGCCCAGAACCCAACATTGAACCTTGGGAAATGCCTTGCGTGCATTACCGAAAACCCAGAACTTACTGCAGGTAATTTAGAATGTTGTTTAAATCTTGGTGACATCTCTTCTTTTTTGCCTCATCTTAGGGATGAATGCGCTTGCAGTCGTGTGAGATATTTTGCCCTCTTGTCAATGCAGAGATGTGGGAGTGGATGGATTGAGACGTTGTTAAACAATCATACGAACATGAGCTCAAATGGGGAAATTTTCTCTGTTAAAATTGAGTCCCCTTTCTTATTTTTTTTTAGAATTTCATATCTATCCTTAAATTCCTGAAATTAAAAAAAAAAGAATGATTCAAATTTAATATTTTATAAAATTATTAATATAAATATAAATTTATAAATTTAAACTCTTAAAATAAAAAATAAATAAATCTCAATTTATAAAATATTAAATCTGAACCATCCATTTCATAATCTAAGAAAGGAGATGGGATTTTAAAAAGAAAATAGTTATAATCTAGACAGGTTAAGTAGCCCCTCGAAAAATGAATGCACAGCTGCAGTTGATGGCTTAAAGTGACACTTCTAGCAAAAAAAGGGGGAAAAAAACTTGAAGCAAACATAAATTTATAAATTTAAAATTTTAAAATAAACAATAAATAAATCCTAATTTATAAAAAATTAAATCTGAACCATTCATTTTATAATTCAAGGAAGGAGATGGGATTTTAAAAAAATAATAATTATAATCTAGACAGGTTAATTAAGTAGCCCCTCGAAAAAATGAATGCACAGCTGCAGTTGATGCCTTAAAGCGACAATTCTGCAAAAAAAAAAAAAAACAAACAAACAGAAAACAAATTTGAAGCAGACGCTTAATCAGGCAACGTCTTGTTCTGATTTATTTAGCAATATAATTTTCTTTTGAAATAAATCAATTAAATTTATCAGACGAAAATTCTTTTGATTGGTTAGAATGATTAATATTACAAGATTTAATTCTAATCTTATTCTGAATTTGAGATCTTTTTATGATGATTGTTTACTAATATTTAAATTATCAGATGAAGTTGTTACAAATGACTCTTATGATTTAATTAACATGACTTAAATATCTTTTGTTTTATCTAGTTTTAACGACTTGGGTAGTTTAAAAATATAGTACAATATAATATAAATCAATTAAATTCTTACAAGATTTAATTCAAATCTTATCCTGAATTTGAGATCTTTTTATGATAATTGTTTATTAATATTTAATTTATTTGAAAAAATTGTTAAAAGGGTTCTTATAAATTTAATTAAGATGACTTAAACTTAAATATCTTATACTTTTATATCTAGTTTTGATTACTTGGATGGTTTAAAAATATCGTGTGATATAATATAAATCAATTAAATTCATTATACAAAAATTCTTTTAATTGACCGGTGAGAATGATTGTATCTTAGGCCAAGTTAGTGTAAACCAGGCTCTATAAATACGTTAATAATCCATTTCTGCATGATAACACAAGAAAAGTAGCTTAGAGATTAGAGTAGTACTGAGCCTTCCACCTTTTGTGACACTACCCTTAGTACGACAACATGAGCCCTAACCCCTTCCTCCGCCCCCTCCCCCCAATGCAAAGGATTGATTTGTATGCTAAGATGTTCAACGAGGCGTATGCTATGCTGCTTAACCTTCAAACTGATGCCCATGACGATCCTTGCCCTCTTCCTATGAATGTGGTATGAAAGTTGTTCTCATTGTCAGAATTTTAGATACAAATATGTGTTATGGTTGTTTTGCTAAGAAAATAATTTAAGCACACATTGAGCGTCGAGAGAGAGGTATCTAAACCCTTATAAGACGTATTTCGTTCTCTTGAAATTGTCCATTTTGAGGTTTTATTACCTTTCATAGTTTTAAAACATGTCGAGAGGAGAGGTGTTCGTGTTCATACTCTTATAAGGTGTCAGTAATAACTTTCATAAGAGGAGAGTTGTATAAGGCGTTAATAATAACCTGATATTGAAGTTGTTCTCATGGTTAGAATTTTAGGTACGAGCATTTTTTTTGTTACGAATGTCTATTTTTACATATAAAATCCCAGACTTGTTTTGTCTTATCTAGATACTTATATGTCATTCGTTCTCTTAAAATTGTCCGCTTTGAGGTCTCATTATCTCTCATAGTTTTAAAATTTAATGCAAACCCTTATAAGAAATCTTTTGTTCTTTCAAAATTGTTCGCTTTAGGGTCTCATTATCCTACATAGTTTTAAAATGTAGAACCTCATGGTATTTCGTTTTCTCAAAATTGTTTGCTTTGGGGCCTCATTAAACCTCATGGCTTTAAGAAGTTGAGTCTTATGTATTTTATTCTCTCAAAATTGTCACCTTGGGGTTCCATTTCCTTTACCATTTTAAAATACGTTTAGATGAGAGGTGTCTATACTCTTAAGGCGTTTTTCGTTCCCTTTTCCAACTAATGTAAGACTTCACATAGGACTTCTTTAATTGTCGTACTCTTTAAATGTGAGACTTCACATAGACTTCTTTAATTCTCATACATTCTAAAAATTGTCCACTTTGAGTTCCCATTAACCTGGTCATAAAGGGGATTTTGCTTTGGGATTTTGCTTTTCTATTATTGGATACATATATTTAATTATAACATTTATAATTATTATACAGTGTCTTTGGATGAGATTTATTATTCTATACATTTGTTTTTTTTGAACATGAATGTGGTTCTCATGGTTAGAATTTTAGATACAAGTATATATATATGTCTTGAGCTTGTTATTCTGTCAAAATAACTCAAGTTGTTTAATATTGAAATTCATTTTTACATTATATACCTTTAATCTCTTGCTTAATTAATCAACGTGGGACTTCTCTAATACTCATGTTTTTATATTACAGGTTATCGATGAAAGCCAACCTCCGTCTTCTGTAGAGGGACAAGTTACTGATAATGCAGAAACAAGCACTGATGTGTCGACCAACCAGAATCATAAGCATTCAGACGCACATGCTGAAACTCTTAAGAAAGAATCTGTATATGATCATGATTCCACAAAGTCTAACAATCCCTCATTAAAACACAACACACAAGAGACTAGGATTGATTTGTATGCTAAGATGTTCAGCGATGCGTATGCTATACTGCTTAACCTTCATACCGATGCCCGTGATGATCCTTGCCTTCTCCCTATGAATGAGGTATGAAAGTTGTTCTCATTGTCACAATTTCAGATACAAATATGTGTTTAGGTTGTTTTGCTAAGAAAATAATTTAAGCACGCATTGAGGGTCAAGAGAGAGGTATCTAGAGAGGTATTTAGATCTTTATAAGACCTTTTTCGTTCTCTTAAAATTATCCATTTTGAAGTCTTATTACCCCTCATACTTTTATAAGGCGTCAGTAATAACTTTCATAAGAGGAGAGGTATATAAGGCCTCAATAATAACTTTATATTAAAGTTGTTCTCATTGTTAGAATTTTAGGTACAAGTATTATTGTGTTAAGGATGCCTATTTTTACATATAAAATCTCATATCTACTTTGAGTTATTTAGATACTTATAAAACGTTTTTTGTTCGCTTAAACTTGTCCATTTTGGGGTCTCATTACCTCTCATGGTTTTAAAACTTAATGCAGACTCCTTATAAGAGGCCTTTCATTCTTTCAAAATTGTTCGCTTTAGGGTTTCATTATCCTACGTAGTTTTAAAACGTAGCACCTCAGCTCATGGTATTTCGTTTTCCCAAAATTGTCCCCCTTGGGGCCTCATTACACCCCATGATTTCAAGAAATAGTCTTATAAGGGGTATTTTGTTCTCTCAAAATTGTCCACCTTGGGGTCCCATTACCTTTACGATTTTAAAATGCGTACATCTAGATGAGAGGTGTATATACTTTGATAAAGAGTCTTTCGTTCCCCTTTTCAATCAATGTGAGACTTCAAATAGAACTTCTCTAATACTCATATTTAAAAATTGTCCACTTTGAGTTCCCATTAAACTCGTTATAGAGGGGATGAGAGGGATTTTGCTTTTCTATTATTAGATACATATATTTAATTATAACATTTATAATTATTATACTGTGTCTTTGGATAAGATTTATTATTCTATACATATATCATAATTATAACATCTATAATTTTATTATAAGGTGTCTTTGTATGAACGTGGTTCTTATTGTTAGAATTTTAGATACAAGTATATATGTCTTGACCTTGTCATTCTGTCAAAATAACTCAAGTTGTTTAATATTGAAATTCATCTTTACATTATATACCTTTAATCTCTAGCTTAATTAATCAACATGGGACTATTCTAATACTCATATTTTTATATTACAGGTTATTGATGAAAACCAACCTCCGTCTTCTTCAAAGGGACAAGTTACTGATAATGCAGAAACAGACATTGAATTGACAGGATGGTACTAAATTAATAAGGCACCGTCATAGTTGGCAGAGATGGATTTCACCCAAACCATATCCAGCGATGAACTGATCACCGCTGCAAAATCTGCAACAAATTACACATGGAGATGTGCTGTGCTTTAGTTCATTATATTGTTTTTGTATCATATGATTCTATCTAGTACCGTAGTATGGAGTTTGTAATATTGATTAAATTTGTATTTTTTTTATGCATTCCGTACCTATATGGAAGCAAAAAAAGAGATGCATTGACTCTTGAGTTTGTTTTGATTAAATTTGCTTTTCTTACATGATGTATTCGTATATATTTATAAATTGATTGATAGTTGAGATATTTTTTTGCTGCCCTAAGTACCTAAGTTATCTTTAAAACAAAAATCATTCTATCCCTATAATTTTTATTTGATTAAAATTTAATCTTAACTTAAATGCAACAACTCAGTGTTTATGGTTTTAGGTAGGGTTGTTATTATTGTTAGTCCTTATAATTTGATCATGTTTTGGTTCTTATCTTTGTAGTCTCAAATCATAAGAAAAAAACTACCATTATTACTGTCATTTGCTAAATTTATACTAAATCTTTATGAAACTATAATGACAAAGACTATCAATATAATTTGACACTACATTAATGAAAACCTAAATTTGATCAAATTTTAAGGACAATAGTATTCATTCTTTTTAGTTATTTAAAACAATAGTGATTCACCTTCGAAAAAATATTCGTAGTCTTTATTTTTTTAGCAAAATCAATTAAATCACATAAATGTTCTTTTAAAAATTCTTTGGACGGTTCAAGAATTAGTTAAAATCTTATCCGGAATGTGAGATCTTTTTATGATAATTGTTTATTGATATTTAAATTATTTGATAAAATTGTTAAGACGGTTGTTATGAATTTAATTAAGATGACTTAAACTTGAATATCTTTTATTTTGATCTAGTTTTAACTACTCGGATAGTTTAAATATAGTAAACTATAATAAAAATCAATTAATTTCTTTATACCAATATTCTTTTGATTGGCCGGCCGGTAAGAATAATTATATCTTAGATTTAATTCAAATAACCATATTTAATTGGCCGTAAGAATTATTATATCTTAATCCAAGTTAGTTCAAACCATGCTCTATAAATATATCAATAATCCATTTCTACGTGACTGTAAGAAAAGTAGCCTAGAGAAGTACTAAACCCTCCACCTTTTGTGACACTACCCTTTAGTAAGACAACATGAACCCCAACCCCTTCATCCGGCCCCTCCCCCCAATGCAAAGGATTGATCTGTATGCTAAGATGTTTAGCGATGCTTATGCTATTCTGCTTAACCTTCATACCGATGCCCATGACGATCCTTGCCCTCTCGTTGTGAATGAGGTATGAAAGTTGTTCTCAGTGTCAGAATTTTAGATACAAATATATGTGTTAAGGTTGTTTTTGCCAACAAAATAATTCAAGCACGTGTTGAGCTTCAAGAGGGAGGTTCTAGATCTTTATAACAGGTCTTTTATTTTTTGAAATTGTCCATTTTGAGTTTTTATTATCCCTCATGATTTTAAAATGTGGCGAGAGGAGAGGTATTCATACTCTTATAAGACGTCCTTCGTTCTCTTAAAATTATCCATTTTGGGATCTCATTACCTCTCATGGTTTTACAACTTAATGTAAACCTTTATAAGAGGTCTTTCGTTCTCTCAAAATTTTCCATTTTGGGTCTCTTAGACCCTTATTAAGGGTATTTTGTTCTCTTAAAATTGTCCACTTTCAGGCCTCATTACACCTCATGGTATTTCATTCTCTTAAAATTGTCCACCATGAGGTCTTGTTACCTTTATGATTTTAAAATGTGTCTAGATGAGAAGTGTTAATACTCTTATAAGGTGTCTTTTGTTCCTCTTCTCAACTAATGCGAGACTTCACATAATACTTATTTAATACTTATACATTACTATATTATAGGACAATAACTTTTCATGAAAATTGTTCTTAGAATTTTACGTACGAATATATATGTTAAAGATGTCTATTTAACAAAATAATTTAAGCTATTTAATATAGAATGTCATTTCTCATTATATAAATCTTTAATCTCTCCTTTAATTAATCAATGTTGGATATAATACCCTTATTCTCTCAAAATTATCTGTTTTGGGATATATTACCTCTCACGGTTTTAAAACACGTACATCGAGATGGGAGGTATTTTTACTCTTATAAGAAGTTATTTGTGTCCTCCCAAGCAGATGTAGGATTTCACATGGGACTTCTTTAATTCTTATATAATACTATATTGTAGGTTATCGATGAAAGCCTGCCTCAAACACCTTCAGAGGATTTTATTGATGAGAACGGATCATATTTACTACGTTTTCTGGTTTGTTTCTTCTTCTTTCTTGATTTTTCTCCTTTCAGTTATAAAAATGATGGACTGGTAATAACTTCGTATGAAATTTGTTCTCATTGTTATTATTTTATATACATTATATATGTGTTAAAGTTGTCTTCTTATCAGAATAATTTAAGCTATTAATATAGAATTCCTGTTTTTACATTGTATATCTTTAGGACCTTCTATAATTAATTAATTAATCAATCAATTAAAAACCAGCATCTGAATCTCAAAATTGAGCTTCAAGAGGGAGGTTCTAGATCTTTATAAGATGTCTTTTATTCTTTTGAAATTGTCCATTTTGAGTTTTTATTATCCTTCATGGTTTTAAAATGCGGCGAGAGGAGAGGTGTTCATACTCTTATAAAACGTCCCTTATTCTATTAAAATTATCCGTTTTGGGATCTCATTACCTCTCATGGTTTTACAACTTAATGCAAACCTTTATAAGAGGTCTTTCGTTCTCTCAAAATTTTCCACTTTGGGTCTCTTAGACCCTTATTAGAGGTAT
Organism: Inga leiocalycina; assembly: GCA_963242795.1. NCBI lineage: Eukaryota > Viridiplantae > Streptophyta > Magnoliopsida > Fabales > Fabaceae > Inga > Inga leiocalycina. Next base: position 2,700,218 of record OY725321.1, on the reverse strand, counting down.
TTCTCATTACCTTTATGATTTTAAAATGTGTCTAGATGAGAAGTGTTAATACTTTTATAAGGTGTTTTTCGTTCCCCTTCCCAACTAATGCGAGACTTCACATAGTACTTATTTAATACTCATACATTGCTATATTATAGGATAAAAACTTTGCATGAAAGTTGTTCTTAGAATTTTACTTACGAATATATGTGTTAAAGATATATATTTAACAAAATAATTTAAGCTATTTAATATAGAATGTCATTTTTCATTATACAAATCTTTAATCTCTCCTTTAATTAATCAATGTTGGATGTAATACCCTTATTCTCTCAAAATTACTCCCTCCGGTCCTAAATATAGGACATAGTTTGTAGTGTAATTTGCACTACAAATTATGTCCTATATTTAGGACCGGAGATAGTATTTGTTTTGGGGATATACTATTTCTCACGGTTTTAAAACACATCGAGATAGGAGGTATTCTTACTCTTACAAGGAGTTATTTGTGTCCTCCCAAGAGATATAGGATTTCACATGGGACTTCTTTAATTCTTATATAATACTATATTGTAGGTTATCGATGAAAGCCTGCCTCAAACACCTTCAGAGGATTTTATTGATGAGAACGGATCATATTTACTACGTTTTCTGGTTTGTTTCTTCTTCTTTCTTGATTTTTCTCCTTTCAGTTATAAAAATGATGGACTGGTAATAACTTCGTATGAAATTTGTTCTCATTGTTATTATTTTATATACATTATATATGTGTTAAAGTTGTCTTCTTATCAGAATAATTTAAGCTATTAATATAGAATTCCTGTTTTTACATTGTATATCTTTAGGACCTTCTATAATTAATTAATTAATCAATCAATTAAAAACCAGCATCTGAATCTCAAAATTGTCCGCTTTACGTTACCATTAAACACGTTATAGAGGGAATGAGAGGGATTTTGTTTTTCTATTATTCTATATATATATATTATAATTATAACATTTATAATTATGATAAGGTGCCTTTGGATGAGATTTATTATTCTATACATATATCACAATTATAACATTTATAATTTTATTATAAGGGGTCTTTGTATGAAAGTGGTTCTCATGGTTAGAATTAGATACAAGTATATTAGCATGTTGGATTAGCTTGTTTTTCAAAAATAAGCACTTATTACGTAAATTGAGATAAAACTCCTCTTACATATTTACCTCGTATACTATAAATCACGATTTATAAATACTTATTACTTAAAAATAAGCTATGCCCAGCAAACACTATATTTCTTGAGCTTGTCATTCTGTCAAAATAACTCAAGCTGTTCAATATAAAAATTCATCTTTACATTATATACCTTTAATCTCTTGTTTAATTAATCAATGTAGGACTTCTTAAATACTCATGTTTCTATATTATAGGGTATCGATGAAAGCGAACCTCCCTCTTCTTCAAAGGGACAAATTACTGATAATGCAGAAACAGACACTGATGTGTCGACCAACCTGAATCATAAGGATTTAGATGCATCTTTTCAAACTATCAAGGAAGAATATATTTGTGACCATGATTCTAGAGAGTCTAACAACCCCTCATTAAACCACAACACACAAGAGACTAAACTTGTATCTGGACCATATCTCTACTATTGGGGCCCTCAAGATTGGCTCATGCACCCAAGTTTATATGACAAATACATGTACAGATACTTGGACATGCCATTTGAATTTGAAGTTGATTCTGCAACTAGCCTCCCATCACTTGGGCCATCTTACGGAGGTACGTACGTGCGTACATGTGCCTTCGTGTGTAATTTGAATTTTCTAGCATCCATCAAATACGTGCTTTTGCTTGATATTTACTTATATACTAATTCTAACTGCTATATATATTTTTTCAATTTCGTATTATCCATAGTGGTAAATGATGTAGCTCCAGATCTTGCTGAGATTGTAAAACAGATTGAGTACTATTTCAGGTAATGTCTTCAATTTAAGCAGATGCTTGCTTTCTGTCTCGTTTTTTTTCTTATTTTAATTGTTTTAAATTTTGTAATTTGTCACTTGTAGCTTTGATAATCTGGTTAATGATGTAAACTTCCGAGAACATATGGTCGGTGAAGGATGGGTTCCCCTTCCGTTTGTAGCGAGCCTTCCTGAGGTGAGTTGCTTGTGAACTTTCTATATATATATATATATATATATATTTGAATGTAATAATATTAAACGACTAATTATTATTATTATTTTTTTTTGCAGGTGAGAAAATTGACAAGTAATGTTAAAGTGATAGTGGAAGCTCTTAGAACCTCATTTGCCATAGAAATGGTAATTTTATTCTCTAGCTTGATCCAGTGTTATATATATATATATAAAGCCTCTAGAGTTATATTATATGGTAGAATTTGTGATTGAACCATACAATCTTATATATATATATATCGCTCACATAAATTAAATTATTTACTGTATGGAATTGACAGGATGGTGGTAAATATATAAGGCCCCGTCATACTTGGGAGAGAGATGGATTTCACCCAAACCATATTGAGCCATGAACTCATCACCACTTCAAAATCTGCAACAAATTATCCGTGGAGATGGGCTGTGCTTATTAGTTCATTATAGGAGCAGTGTTTTTGTCTTATATGATTCTATCTAGTACAAACTTTGTAATATTGATTAAATTTGTAGAGTACTTTTTATGACATTTTGTCGTTATATGGAAGCAATAAAAGAGATGCCTTGAGTTTGTTTTGATTATATGCCTGTGTTTGGTATTACTTATTGTTGGATAAAAAATCCTTATTATACAAGCTGAGATAAAACTCATCTCACATACTTATCTCGTATACCGTGAATCACGATTTATAAGTACTTATTATCAACCAATAAGCTATTCCAAACGAGCACTAAATTTGTTTCTTTCTTACCAGATCTTTGTGTTTATTTATCAATTGATTGATAGTTCATATCGTTTATTTGTTACCCTAACTTATATTTTTTTAAAATCATTTTATCCCTATAATTTTGATTTAATTTGATTAAAATATGATCATTAAACTTTAACTTAATACTCGGCTTCTATAACTTTAGTTAGGGTTATCACATTGTTAATCCTTATTGTTTGATCAGATTTTGATTTGTCCTTATAGTTTCAAATCGTAAGGGCAAAAACCACTATTGTTAATACCATATGCGTATTGGGTTAATATAATCTTTAGTCCCTCAAATTTATTTTAATTTTGGTTTTGGTCCTTCAATTTTTATTTCGCTTAAAATATTGATATTTATAACTCAATAAAAATTTAGATCATTTTGCCCCTACATGGACCAAAACTAAAAGCTTGAAACTTGAGGGACTAAACCAAAATGAGTTCAAATTTTAGGGACCAAAGATTATATTAACGCATTAGTATTAATCCTTTGCGTTATTTAGAATTGTAGCCGCTCACCTTCAAAATATAACTTTAGTCTTTATTTTTTTAAAATTATAGAGATTAAACAATAATGATTATTAGGATTAAGTTATATGGAATTAAACTTCTGGAGCTAAATTTTTAACCTAATCAAAACTGAGAATTAAGTTGCATCAATTTCAGAACATTAATATGAATGAATTCGTCATATATTTCTGGAGCTAAATTTTTAACCTAATCAAAACTTCTGGAGCTAAATTTTTAACCTAATCAAAACTGAGAATTAAGTTGCATCAATTTCAGAACATTAATATGAATGAATTCGTCATATATTGATATTTAGAGTTTAATTAAGACCAATAAGATAAAATTAAATACAAACAAACATGCCCGTTCTCCAAATTTCGTTTGGAATAAAAATTTATGTCAGAAAAATTCTTAGATTTTTAAAGAAATTAAGCTGTTTTTTGGTTCTACTATATATAAGAGAGTTTTTTCTTTTTCGTATCTGTGTGTTTGGGGGGAGCGTTTGTACCCCCAAACGCTAAATTCCCTCTATAAGCTCAATACCCAAACTCAAAAAATTTTTTTGAGTGTTTGTTTCCCAAGGTAAGCAATCGAGCTTAATTTTATTTTAATAGCTTTTGTCATAAGCTCTATTTCTCAGCTTTTACTGATTTAGCTTTTGGGGAGAGTGAAAATGGTTGAAATATTTTTTCAGTTGTATCCAATGTACTATACTTGTTGCAATTTTACCCTTAATGTATTTTTTTTGCTACAAAAATTAATTTCAACTATTATTTGGTGTTTTTAACCCTTAAAATATTTTTCAACTGTACCCAATGTGTTATCAAACTGATTGCAATTTTATCTTTAATATACTTTTTCAATTCCAAAAATTATTTTAAACTATTTTTTGGTGTTTTTAATAGCGTAGATGAACAGCCTTCCACGTCAAATTATGGTAGGCGATCTTCCATTCAAATGAATCAGTTACGTGACTCAATTAGAGACCACATTGTACAAGACATGTGATACAAGTTGTTATGTAATATTTTTTGGACAAATTGTGTTAATTTTAAATTCCAATTTTCCTAACTTTAACTTTTATAAATTTTTTTTTTCAATTTCAAATTTAATTTCTTTCTTACTATTCTCTCTAAAATCACTTTTGCTTAAGTCAATCCAAATAAGGTTGTAAAAGCTAAATTGACAAATTCCATTTTTTCAATCGCCAATCCAAACATAAATCATATTACACAATTGGGTTTTTACCAAAAACAAGATTACCAAAAGCTAAATGGACAAACTCCATTTTTCCAACCACTGTTCCAAACACACTCTAATGTAAACAAGATTACCAAAAGCTAAATGGACAAACTCCATTTTGGCTTTTGGCTTAAGTGCTTGCAATTTTAATATGCAAAATTTAAATTATATATTATTTATTTGCTTAATATATATTTAAATTAAAATATTTTTGATATATTTTATAAATTAATATTATATAATTGTGTTACAATGTTTTATATATATATATATATATATATATATATTAACACACATACAAATTAATATATAATATTATCTATGTTATAATTAAAACTCTCAATATGATAAAAATTTATGTTTTTTATTATTATTTTATTATTTCACAATAAATGAAATAATTATATGTGTAATTGAACATTTATTAAGATATTTTACGTGTGAATCTCTCTTTATATTATAATTTTAATATTTAAACATATATGCCACTAATATATGTGATATTATTTTATTAAATTATATATTTTTTTAATTTCCAAATTTTTCAACTTCACTTTTTTAAATTTGCTATAATTTTTAATTTGATTTCTTTTTTAACATTATCATAAAAATCACTTATGTTACTGTCAATCGAAATAAGTTTCTAGACATCTCCGTGGTTTCCAAAAGGATCATAGTAGTACACACTGATAAATGCTTTTCAAAATTTCAATGTTTATTGTAAAGTTAGTCAATAGATAATAAGCATGTTTGTTTCAACTTATAAAAACTTATAAGTTGTTTTTTACGTAAATCGAGACACAACTCCTCTCACATACTTACTTCGTATACCGTAAATCACTATTAAAAAGCAACTTATAAGCAATCGAATCGCTCAACCAAACATACCCATTGCTGATACTTTTACTTTTAACTATGATACTGTACATATTTAACTGAGACAATAAAACTTCCTTTCACTCAAAAAAAAAATCCATATAAGTTTCAGTTTCAGAAAAACCATTTAGACAACCACCAATCCAAATATAAATCACATCACATATTTTAAATTCTATTTAAAAATAAAATTGCAAACAAGCCATTTTTGCAAGTACTATTCCAAACACATTTTTGAAATAGTCGAATTTTTATCTTTTTATCTGTTTTTTCTTTTATATTTTTCCTTAAAGAGTGTTTTTGTTTGAATGAATTATTTTAAATTTTGACGATCAAATTGAAAAAAAAAAAAAGTAACTAAAAAGTTAAGGGAATAATATTTTAAGACAATTATATATATATATATATATATATATATATATATATATAAAGAAATTAACAAAACGAAGGGAGGTGCAAGTCGGATTTTTAATTTTTCACGAGAAAAAGTTCATTCCCATTAAAGACGTCTTTTCTGCCATTTTCGTCAATCTCGACGCAAGAAGAGCTGAAAAGCTTGAAGACGATTCGAAGAAACCGAAAGCAGCGGAGTGAGTTGTTCCAGTTATCCAATGCCTTTTCCTTCGCTTAACTTCTGAGCCCATCCACGATGGCCGATGATCTTTCTTCCTCCGCCAAGGTTGGTTTTACTGACACCTTGTTTATTGTTCTCCCTTTACCTGGAAACTCTCTTTTTTTCTCTGGTGATTGCTATCTTCTTTTCTCCCTTTTCATCGGCGGCATTTGAAATTGTCCGATCCACTTGTTAGAATGTCTGAGCGAATGTATGCAATTTGAAGCTCCATTGATATGTTATTGGCTAGCAAGCTACTTGATATCGGATGACGGAAATCTTATTTTGTTGCTGGTCATGATTTTCTCTGTTTTTTTTTCATCATTTTGATTCTTTCCAAATATTTTCTCTCAAATTCGTTTCTGGGTCACTCAAAGGCTTTCAAATGGCATTTCATTCTACCTGATAGTGCCAATCGTTAAGTTACCGCTCAAATATGGCTTCTGAGCTGGGTGACGGTTAACTGGCATCAAATTTTGGATGGAAATGGGATCGTACGTAATTTACCAGCATTTTAGTTGTAGGCGGACTAAAATGAAGAAATGGTACGTTAAGGATAAAATCACGACGTTCACTTACATGTTAGCAATCAGAGCTTAGTCTTCCGCGTATTTGATTCCCGGCCATTTACCTTCTTTAATTGATTAGTTTCCCGAACCTGTTTGTTATGCAGAGCATTTTTCACTTGTATATATAATGAGTTTCTCACGCTTCTAACTTTTTTATTGAGAATCTCAAATGGTGAGGTAGAGCTCTCCATAGGATTACCCAGAATCTTAATCATTGGTGTTATGAACCGAATGGCAGCAGGATGTCCTACTTGCAAAGGCTTCAAAGAATTCTACATTGGCGGGGAAGATGACCGTATTGGTCTTTGCAATGGTCTGCGGAGTGTATATATGTTCTATTTGTCTACAGCAGATAAGCACGCCTGCTAAGATTGGAATTTTGGATATAAAAATCGTCAACAAGACATGCCCTGAACCCAACATTGAACCTTGGGAAATGCCTTACGTGCATTACCCAAAACCCAAAACTTACAGCAGGTAAGGTACTGCTTAAATTGAGTGTTGGCTTTAGACTTCTGTTTAAATCTTGGTGATATGTCTTCCTTTTTGCCTCATTTTAGGGCTGAATGTGCTTGCAATCCTGTGAGGTATTTTGCCCTGTTGTCAATGCAGAGATCTGGGAGTGGATGGTTTGAGACGTTATTAAATAATCACACTAACATAAGCTCAAATGGGGAAATTTTCTCTGTTAAAATGAGAAAGAGTAATATCTCAACCATTGTGGAGACTCTGGATACAGTCTACAATCTAGACTGGTTAAGTAGCGCCTCAAAAAATGAATGCACAGCTGCAGTTGGCTTAAAGTGGATGCTTAATCAGGTAATGTCTGATTTATTTAGAAATATCTTTTTCTCTGGAAATAAATGTTTGTCTAGCTTAACTGTCATCTCTGTAACATTTTCTCCTTCTGATATATAGATCAAAAAGGGGATGAATTCTTTTCTAGTATAGGAAGACATTCGATATTGCAAAAGTCTTGTGTTGTTTGTGAACAGTTAGAAGCGTAATGAAGTATGCTATTAGATATTTTGACCAATCACACCTTTAGATGGAAATTAAACTGGTTGAACGGAGAGAGCAAGTCAATTAATAGTCCCTTGCTATGGATTGTGAATTCTCACTATGTTTCAACTGGTACAATCCTCCTAATTACCCTTATTTAAATTTATGGGGGTGCTTGGGTATTTACACTACTTAGTTATGCCTATCTAACTCTCATTTGACTAACATGCTTCTGTTATCTACTAACTACACTTGACATCATACAGGCAGCTACTACTTTCATTCAATAACAGGCAGATATGAGTTTCCAAAGTGCACTCATACTTTTTTTCATGATTTTGTTAGTTGCCACTTGTCACCTGGGACTAACCAATTAGCGGTCAATACTGAGGATGGAGATTATTATTGTTGCTTACAGTTACAGTGTTGTGTCTTTGGTGTAATTGTCATACAAAACTGAATTCTTTAAGGTATTGTGCATTTGTGCTGATTAATTGGTATTATTTGGTTGAAGACAGAATCCTTCCTATGCTAGTGAAATGGAATATAGTAGAAACATAATATGTGATGGTTTGGAATACTCATAATTTGCCTGTGTCTAAAAGAGGACAAACAAAATGTTTTATTCCAAACATTTTATGTTATTAGTTCTGCATAATGCATGCTTGTTTAAAAGAACATAACTGGTTTTTTTTTTTTTTTGGGTCCTGAAGAATGTAATAGAACTGAAATGGGACATATTTGTAACTTGCCGCAGGGGTTGATGAAAAATCATGAACAAATAGTTGAGTACTTCATAAAACGTGGTGTTTCAGTTATATTTCTTTTCCGAAGGAATCTCCTCCGTAGGATGGTTTCTATACTTGCAAATCAATATGACAAAGATGCTAAGCTTTTAAATGGGACTCACAAGTCTCATGTCCATTCACATCACGAGGTCTCTCTCTCTCTCTCTCTCGTCTCTTTGAATTTTGTGCATGTTATTAATATGTCTCGTTGGGATTCAAGGTATTAATGATTTATGACGTTGTTTTCAGGCAGAGACACTTGCAAAATACAAGCCCACAATCAACACAACATCATTGATATCCGAACTGAGGCAAGTGAATGAAACCACCACCAAGGCCTTGGAATATTTCAAGAACACCAGACATATTGTCATATACTATGAGGATGTTGTCAGAAACCGCGCTGTATGTCACACAAAGTATTTGCATATCTTCGCCTCATTTTCCTTTTCATGTTGGGCAATTCTATGGAGAACTCTTCCTCGCAAGGGGTTAAACATTTTTACCATTATAGGTCTACTTTAGTTATAATGAAGAGAAGGAAGCAGTTAAAGATGAAAACTGCAAGGTAATTAGTAATTACACAAAAGTAATTTGTTTGAAAACTATTATTCATGTTGATCTTAATATGTTTAGCTAAATATGTCCTAGTTTTAGAATAAATTGCCACAATGAACTAGAATTAAGATGGTCATGGGCCTAGATTTAAGCTAAAGCGCAAACTCATAAATGCAACCGAGGTTCAATTTTTGCTTGACCCGACCTGGTATGAACAAGTCTACTCAAATCAAAGGTTGAGTTCTTAACTCTTTTCTCCTGAGATCTTTTAGATTTTCTGATTAAATTTTCTGTTGAGAATCTCAATGTTAGTGTAATGGTGAGAAGATTCAATGCTTTGAGCTCTCCATAGAATTATCCTTTCATGCCTCTTAGATTTAATGATCATTTACTGAATTTCTTCTGCTCTCCTTGGAAACCTCTCAAGTCTGAGCCAGGAAATTGTATATTTGGTTTCAGAAATTAGCAGATGTTCAAGATTTTCTCAAGGTTCCTCATATAGACTTGAAGAGCCGTCAGGTGAAGATACATAAAGGGCACTTATCCAATCAGATTGGGAATTGGGATGATGTCAGAAAGACCCTCGTTGGGACAGCATACGAAAGCTTCCTTCATGCAGATTACCGTCAATAATCTGCTGGAAAATGTACATACCAAATTTTGTTCTCTTTTGGTGCATCACAAAGTAGAGGTTTGAACATGGGTTCTTTCCTAAGATGCTCACAATCAACTGCACTAAAACACCCCAGGTGGCTTATTTGTTCTTCTACTCATTCTTTTGTTTTAGCCTTCCTCTATTCTTTAGTCTCAAGTTGTTGCAGCGGCAGCAGAAATTTTGGTTCAGTTTTATGTTGTTTTTCAATTCATATTTCATTCATTCATTCATTGTATGTCACTGCAAGAGAAGTTGGAATTTCTGCTGTCTGCATAATTTCTGCCCATTCATTTATCTCTCTTTGATTACTTTAGTTAGATCAAGTTCATCAAATGAATAAAATATATTGAAGTTATGAACCATTCAATGGAGTGCTTCACAAGCTGACATTTCATCCATGGTTGGATTTGTTTATTTGTGTTTTTGCAATTTGAATCTAAATGCAGGTTTTTCCGCGGACAAGTAGAGGGTGGACAGTGTCGGTCCATCAAATTATTACAAATTTCCCCAACACATGTCATTAGAAATAAAAAAACGTTGCTTTTAGTTAGTTAGAGAGAGAGAGAGAGACAGAGACAGAGATGCTTGAACGCCAATTTGGATTACTGATATCCTTCAGCCCTATTTATAAACAATTTTCCTTTTAATTGCGTAAAATGAACCGGTGGTTAAAAGTAATAAGTGTATAAAAAATATCATGTTTTTTTCATATATACCCCTATTTATGAAAAGAGTATAGGAGAGAGAATAAATAAAAAATGAGAGATAATAAATATAAGATATGAGAAAGAATGAGTATTTAATAAGGGCAAAAGAAGAAAAAGAAACTTATATTTTCAGACAAAAAGTGAAAGTTGCCTATAAAAAGGTTCAGTCCTATGAAAGAGTAAGTTGTTTATTAATAGGACGGGCTAATATCTAATGAAATAAACTTTAAAAAAATCAGATTCGCATCAGAACAGGCGATTAAAGTTGTGATTTTTAAATCAATTTGTGCATAGCCTTACGTTAGGCATTATTATTAGGAGGTTTGACTTTGACCCAAAGGGCTCTTGTTTAAATATTAAGAAAACTTGTTTGGATCCAACCAAGTGATTATTCAGCATTTGCCAACTGCCACCACTAACCTGACCTTGGAAATTACAAAAACGTGTTTGGATCCAACCAAGTGATACCTCTTACCTCTCGATTTTAGGTTATGCCTTTGCTCTCTGTGGTATTAGTGTTTTACTATATTTGAGCCATCCTTCATTCCTGCCCCTTCTTTATTGTCATTCCCAAACAACCCTCAACCCTTCTCATTGGGCAACCAGTAACTACGTCACGAGGCAACAATTTGCGTCTAAATTTTGTTACTTAACTACGCACACGGTTTTATAGTGGAAATGTTCCACTGATAGTAGTTTAGTGCGATATGAATAGGGGGTCAAGGTTTTTCTACTTTGCGACGGAGGGAGACACCTCAGAATCGAGAGAAGTACAAAGTTGACTGCCAACACTCTGCATGGTGGCTTCCACATCCAAATACAACGAAACTCCACTTTTGACCTCACCCACTCTTCGTGCATCTCTATTTAATTAATAAAACTATTAATAATATATGGAGGGCTGCTTCTACGCAATTACTCAAAATCATAATCATTTTTTCTCTTTTTTCTTTATAATCCATGTTTTGACGTTAATCTCCACTGGTGAATTTAAGAACCTACTACTTCTTTATAACGTCAAACACCACCGTGCCATTTTTTTAATTAAGTCACTTGAGTTATTAAGTGATGGATGATATATGAGACCACTGAGGTTTGGAAAATAAATAGTCTGTTTGGTATGTTGGAATTGATCCAGTGGAAATGGAAATGGAGATCAATTCTATATCTTGAGGGTGTTTTGTATTATGGAATTTGACAAAATTCCATTTCCACATGGAATTCAAATAAGACCAATTCCACCAAGATCAATTCCATGCAAAAAGCTTAGATTTGTAAGAAATTCAATGGAATTCTAATTTTAATCCTCCTACTTTTCATCTTCACGAGCATAGCACGGTAGGTCGACGAGCTCAACACTCCACCGCTGGCATGAATCCTTTGCCCCCCACCATCTCCTCTGCCAGATCGAGATCGCTCTTTTGACTTTTCCACCAAGGACGATTACGGCCGCGAACTTCGAATCTTGCTATTGTGGCGAGGACAATTGTGGCAACGATGAGACGGCTACAACAGTGACAAAGACGGTGACGACGGCTTGGATCTCTGAATCTGGCTAGATCTGAAAATTTCGACAGTGGTTTGCTAGATCTTGAAAAAAAAAAAATTTGAATTCCGAATCGGGGAGGAGACGGTTTTGGGATGGATTTTTTTTAAAAAATAAAATTTTGAAGGACATTTTGGTCTTTTTACCCAAAAATCATGTCTCATTTCCATGACATACCAAACATATTTTTAAATCTTATTTTCATTTCTATATCCACCAAAATCAATTCCAGCGTACCAAACGGGCCCAAAGGATAGCCTCATAATATATAAAGGTTGCTCATTGCTGCTGTGAGGAAAAAAACATTTCATGACAAAATTTCATAAAAATTACTTTAGAATACTCTCTCTAGTCCTTAATACAAGATATATTTAGGGAGTTAATAAGACATAGTTTTCATATTTGTCAATGTTTTTCTAATTTACCCCTATTGATGCTCCCTCAATAATAAACAAGGACGAGGGGGAATGAAAGAATTAAGAAAAATGGCTATAATGATTTAGAAAATACATGTCTTATTAACTAAATTAACTAAATTTTTTAATTTAATCAAATTAAGCCAATATGTCTTATATTAAAGGTTGGAATGAGCATTAAATACTATCAAATGCATGATGCGCCAATGTTTATTTTAGAACATTGGATTATACTAAAAAATATATTTTAAAGGGTTGGATATGCAACTTAACCCTATTTTAACCTTGATTTGTTAACAGTATTAAAGATTTTATTCCATTTTTTTCATTCTAAACATATTTTCAATGTCATGAAAACTCGCTTAGAGCTGAATCAAAGGCCATGGACATGGTTTAGGAGATGGGTCCTACAAAGAGCCCCCAATGTCACGGACGGCAAGCCGACGTCGTAACCGAGGCTTAGGTCTAACCCCAGATCCAAGTCCAACCCCCCCTCAATCCCTCCGTATATAAACCCACCCCAATCTTCAACTTCTTCCTCTTTCCACCTCTCTGTCTCTCTCTCTCTCTCTGTACCTTACCTGGTCTCGGTCTCCGACCCTGCTTGGACCAGGTCCTCGCCTTCTCTCTTTCTCTCTCCTCTCAACTCTTAATTTCAGCTCCTCCACTTCCGGAGTCGGAGAGAGGAAACAAGGTACAGAGAAGCTCCGTAGAAGCCATGGCTCAGCCCACCAACACGGCGGATCTGAATCAGCACCAGCATCAGCAGCAGTGGACGACGCAGCAACCGCATCACTATCAGCAGCAATGGATGTCTATGCAGTACCCTGCTGCCGCCATGGCCATGATGCAGCAGCAGATGATGATGTATCCGCAGCATTACATGCCTTACGTCCACCATTATATGCCCCCTCACCAGCAGCAGCAGCAGCACAAGCCGCAGCCGTATCAGCAGAAGCAAGGGTCGTCCGATGAGATCAGGACGATATGGCTCGGTGACCTTCATCATTGGATGGATGAGAACTATCTCCATAACTGTTTTGCTCACACAGGCGAGGTCTGCTTCTATCCCTCTATGAGTTTCAAAATTCCTTTTTGGTTTAATTTCGTTACGATGCGTGGTGGCTTGATTTTTGCCATCTGCCGAGTTGTTAATGCCAAAATATATAATGTTTTTTGTGTGCTTGTAAAATTTAATTGTCTTGTAAAGACTTGAATTCTGCTGAAAATTGGTACTGGCCAATTCGGACAACCTAGTCTGTGGCCGTGAGTTTGACCCTGGAACTATGCATACAATTCTGAACCAAAGAATTTATTTAGATCTCTCAATTGTATTCTGGACACTATTAAAATCCTTGTTCTTTTAATTATCTTCTTTCCACATTAAATGTTGATCCACTTGTGGATGGCACATTGAAGGAATCAGCCGTTGCGATTTAGGCATTCATGAACCCATCTAATAGTGAGACTTCCATGTAGCTGCTTGGTAGATGCTTAGGTTAAAGCTCTTGCATTGAGAAATATTGATGGTCTTCAGTGTTCTCTGCCGCTGGTTAAATCAAAATTCAGAATTGTTTTAGTTTTGTCGATGTAATAAATGTTGAACATATCATTGCTGCTTGACAGTGCAACTCAGCTTGTGAATCCATGAGCCTTCGACTAGACAATCTTGTACTAAAATTATTCATACCCTGCTAAGAATTGATTCCATGTCCTCTGGGGGATTTGTATTAATCATGATATGCGAGAAGTACATGAATATAGAAATAGATATTGCTGAGTGGTTTGTGATGAAAATTGCTAATATTGACTTTTTGCCACAGGTGTTAAGTTAGCCTTGCATTATAAATCGTAGGTTCTGCTTATTATTAAAAAATACGCAGTTATAAATCTATATTTTAGGTTCTGCTTTTAAGTTTTTTCATATATTTTTGGACTCAAAACAGATATTATATATATAATAATTTTTTTCCCACCGACTCACTGTGTAAGGCTTTTTGACCTTGTGTCACCACATACGCAGGTTGTATCAGCCAAGGTTATACGAAATAAGCAAACTGGCCAGTCAGAGGGGTATGGATTTGTTGAGTTTTATTCACGTGCAACAGCTGAGAAAGTTTTGAACAACTACAATGGTGCTATGATGCCAAATACCGATCAGCCGTTTCGTCTAAATTGGGCTACTTTCAGCGCGGGTGATAGGAGATCTGATGCTAGTTCTGATCTGTCTATATTTGTTGGGGACCTGGCTGTAGATGTTACTGATGCTATGCTGCATGAAACCTTCGCTAGCAAATATACATCTGTAAAGGGAGCCAAAGTGGTCATTGATTCAAACACTGGGCGTTCAAAAGGTTATGGTTTTGTAAGGTTTGGTGATGAAACTGAGAGGTCTAGGGCCATGACTGAAATGAATGGATGCTATTGTTCAAATCGGCCTATGCGTATAGGTGTTGCAACCCCAAAGAAGTCCCATGGGTATCAACAACAATATTCTTCCCAAGGTTTGCTGATAAGCACTTCTTATATTATTTGTATGGCTTGAAAAGTGCGTTTAATAGGTACTACTATTGAATACTGTATCTTGTTGTCAGGTTGTTATTTCTGTGGTGTCACTTGTAGCAACATGTGTTGGTTCTGCGCTGTAATCAATTTGGCATTTCCTCATTTTAAAAAATGTTGCAATGTTTCACAAGCTGTTTTTAGAAGTGAACTAGTAAAATTGGTGGGGATTACAAATAATAATAACATGAGGGTTTTCGTGTTTTTGTAATTTCTTTTTGCTATTATCCATACCATGTAAGTTGTCTTACACTCGTGCTTATATTCAGAGGAGGGGCTTGCTTGCTAGTTGCTTAAAACTAGTCTTTTTACCTATATTTCTTTATAGATTTCTGTATTTTGTTCTTTCTTTTTTGGTCAGACAACAGGAGTATCTTTTGTCGATAGTATATACTAATTCCTTTGAGATATTGAGAGCAAGTAGTAGGCCCATCTGAACTAGGTTTGTTCCGTGCTGAAAAGTTAGAAATCAAACTCCTAACCTCACCACTTGTTTAAGGGACAAGAGCACTTACCATTCATACAACTTGAGTTGGCTCCATATTTTGTTCTTTAGTCACTTCTCTTTTTATTTTGTTGGTGAGTGACTATTATTTTTCAAGCTAGGCTGATACTGTAAACTGATGACTAATCTGCAATCAAACTGCTATAGGCTAACATTTATTATTGCTCGATCTTTTGAATCAATGTCGCTTTGTTTTATATGACAAGTAATGTGTTTGCAGGCTTAGTGCATATAGTTAGAGCATGATTAGTTTTTTTTTTTTTTGAAGTCATAGTTTACTTTCATCAAGTCTTACTAGGGAAAGAAATATCTTCTCGGCTTCCCTTTAGGTTTCACAGCAAATTGATGTTTTCTTGGGAAAAAATGAAGCAGGAGTAATTTATGGTTCCAGTCATTGTATATTTCTAAAAGTTGATTCCTTGATGTATTTTTAGATACTTTTTTTTTCTTCTTGGCTATAATTTTGGGAGGATTGCTCGTCTTGTTGATGTACTGCTTTCGCTGCTTATCTTTCTTTTTTTTTTTCAAATAATGAAAAATGTTGTGACCTCAATTATTGCTCATTGTAAAATAATTGAATTGATGAGCATGTTGTATATGTTTGAGCTCTTAAAGAAATCACAATAATGCAGTATATCATACATCATTCATCTAATTGGAATTTCAATATCTGATTTTATATTCTTTCGTTAGCTGTAGTATTAGCTAATGGACACTCATCGAACGGTGCCACCACACAAGGTTCCCAGCCTGAAGGGGACTCAAATAACACAACTGTGAGTCTGCTTTTCAGTGTAGTTGTTGACCATCTTGCTCTCGGTTATCCAATAGTAACCAATCTATCTTACAGATTTTTGTTGGAGGCCTCGATTCTGATGTTAGAGATGATGATCTTAGACAGCCATTTTTGCAATTTGGTGAGGTTGTTTCAATTAAAATACCTGTGGGTAAAGGTTGTGGTTTTGTTCAATTTTCTGACAGGTAACCGATATTTTTATGCTTAATAACATTGATGATCACTGCATTAGTTTTATTGTCTTTGACTCTCCAGGGTCATTTAATAATTATGCCTTCTGGTATCTCTTTAATAGAAAGAATGCTGAGGAAGCACTTCAAGCATTGAACGGGACAGTAATTGGGAAGCAGACCGTACGGCTTTCTTGGGGTCGCAGTCCTGGAAATAAGCATGTGAGATGCTGAACTTAGTTTTGCTCTAATAGCCTTCTTTTTCCCCCCAAAATACCAAGTCATGGCAGTCCACAATTCTCCTACTTCGCTTCTTCTATCCGTATGCTTTTATATTTTGTAGAATTTTTAGTTTCTCACTACAAATATCAAATAGGTTGCTTGCTTGAAGGAGTAACAAGTCAGCATGACTGTTACAATTCCTTCATTGTCTGTAGCAAAATCTGGCACAGAAGGTTACGAAATGTTTTTTTCATCATCTGGATTCTAATTTGAACTCTTGGAATTTCATGGATCTCACAGTGGAGGACAGATTCCAATGGAGGTTACTATGGAAGCCAGGGCCCTGCCGTGCGACAAAACCAGGATCTCAGTATGAAATTTGCTGCTGCTGCAGTTCAAGGGGCATCTTGATAGGGCCAGGACAACAAACCGATCCCACCAAACTCAAAAAAAATTGAAGTGACGATATATTTATTGCTCCTCAAGCAAATTTGTAGCTTGGTGAGTTTTATATTTGGGTTGTATTGCTATGCGAGGTTCTTTAGACTGTATCACTATCTTCAAAATTTTGGAGTGTGCCTGACACATATACGTCAAGGAGATCATTTCTTCTTGACCCTTAAAATATATATGATGAGATTGGAACATAGGTACTGTACTAGGTTTTCTTTTCTTTTCTTTTTTTGTAGACGACTGAGATTATTTTGGATACTCAATATTTTATGGTACAATGCCACTTTTATATGTATGTCAGTGTTGCACGCATATGCCCTCGTTTGCATGAGGTTTGTTTGGGATAAAGAATGGAGGGAATGGAGCAGAGTCTGGTTTAGACAATTTTCTGGATTGAAGTTTCATTTCCCCTCTCTGTCCTTTCCTTTTCCAATTGACTGCGATCTAAAGTGAATGTAAGCCAGTTGATAACTTGGGTGTCTTTTCCGTTTCAGTATTTGAAACCATTTGAGCTGAGGTTTAAACTTTAAAGTCATTTGGTACAAAGAATGGAAAGAAAGAAAATCAAAGTAAAATAGAACAAGTGCTTTAAGGGTAAATATTAGGGAGAATTGTTGATAAATACCTTTTTTGACAAATTAATTGTTAAATGCTATCATGGAAGATTTGTTGTATATAACGGAAGATATTTTGAACACAACGGAAGATTGTTTGCACATTTATATGGAAGATTTTTTTACACACAGAAGATGGTTTGCACAAAACGGAAGATTGCTTGCACACATGGAAGATCGCTTACACGTTTGGTAACAATTAACAATTAATTTATCCCAAAGATATTATTGGACAATTCTCCCTAAATATTAATGTAGAGATTGGTTTACTCTTTGTAATACTTATGCAGAAATTATTGAAAGCATTGAAAGGCTGCATTTGAAAACGATATTATTTTAAATTTTTAATCCGTTATCTATACAATTTTTTTCTCTCCATTCAATTATTTATTTTTGTTTTATTAACACTATTAACCCCTTAATACTTTTAAGGAAAAATTTCAGTCAGTTCCCCTCTATGGCAAATTAATTTCAATCAACCCCTAAAACTCTGTGAAACTTCACTGCACCCTATGATCAAAATGAAATTAATTTTTGTGGGTGAAAAGACAATGATGCCCTTTTTTTATTTTTTACAGAAGGGCATTTATAAGATAAAGAAAGGGATTTGAAAGAACCCAGAAAATTAAAAATATTTTGGCCATTCACAAGACAAATATGTAAATTCACAAGACAAATATGGATATTTACAAGACAAATAAATAGATTCAAAAGAACCTAGAAAATTAAAAATAGTTTGGCCATTTACAAGAAAAATATGGAAATTCACAAGACAAATATGGGTATTTATAAGATAAATAAGACAATTTATAAGACAAATAAAGTAAGGGTATCATTATCTTCTTCTCCAAAAAAATTAATTTCATTTTAACTATGAAATACAGTGAAGTTTCAAAAAATTTTAGAGGTTAACTGAAATTAATTTGTTATAGAGGGGTTGACCGAAATTTTCCTTATTGTTAACTCCTTTAACTTTATTCTCTCGGCATTATTAATGGCCGTTTGGGTTAGCGGTAGAAACAGCTTTTATAACTTGATTTACGACATACAAAATAATTATATGAGAGAATTTTTATCTTAACTTACATGAACGATCTCCTCAAACAGGCCTTAATCCCTACACAAGAGCTAAGATAGCAAAGTTACGAAATTTCATAGACAGAAAATGCATAGGTACTGCTAACTTAAAACATGAGAGAAAGCACGCATACATGCAAAATATTTTTTTTTTTTTTATATTTTCAATTAAACTTCCTACATCGAATCATGCTGTATGTTGTTTTTTAGTCAAAAAAATCAGGATGCATTGCATGTTATAGATGACAACTTATGAATTACACATTTTTTTTATGAATAGTCTTCTAGATAAAAAAAACTTATTTCATTCGATCCTAAATATGAGATCCAGTTAATATTTTTTAAAAAGATTAAAGAAGTTAAATAAATTACTTAATCGTAATATATGTTATGTATCATTAGACTATATATCAATTTATACAATCAAGCAAATTAGTGTGAAGACCATAAATATAAAGATTTTAATGTACTTAATTACTCTCTCCGACCCTATTTATAAGCAGCTTTCTCTTTTATAAGGTTGGTTCTTTTTATAAGCAATTTTCTCTTTTTCTCTGAAAATATAAGCTTCTTTTTCCTATTTTACCCTTATTAAATACTCATTCTTTCTCATATCTTATACTCATTATCTCTCACACTTTTTATTTATTCTCTCTTCTATACTCTTTTCATAAATAGAGACATATATGTCAAAAATATCGTATTTTTTACATATTTATTATTTTTAACTATCAATTTATTTTATGTAATCAAAATAAAAATTATTTATAAATAGGATTCATAATTCCTTTAAAAAAAAAAGTTGACTTGGTAATAGGACGCAGTATATTAAACATTATCCTTTTTTTTTCCATCTACATCGAAAATTCGAAATATCAAGAAGCTATCCTATGAGCATTGGACAGTGAGCCGTTGCATGAAGTTAAAAAATTAAAAATGGCAAAACAGGGCGTTTCCTTTCCCTGTCTTCAATATCTGCAAAAAAGTCCAAATTTCTCTGTCACAGGCATTGGAAATTTCTATTCTCTCACAGTGTGACAGTACCACAATTTATTCCTCAGCCCCCACCTTGTTCCTTCACTCTCAAATCCAAAAACAGTGACGTCTTCCTTCCTTTCTTCTTATTTTACAAATGGGAAAAATGGGGAAGCAATCAAAATAATAGAGAAACCAGGTAAAACTAATTCTTTAGTACATGATTATATACCAATTATTTGGAAAGAAATCAGGATTTTTTTTAATAAAAAGATAAAATTATATTACTTGAATGAAAAAGTTTACAAAGTATCAAAATAAATGCAACAAACAAATTGACGAAAATAAGCAAAATAAACATATTGTAGCATAACATGAACAGGCTGCATATGAAAATTCTTTATGATAGCCAATATTTCATGCCATGTGATGCTTTTTGCTGAAGACTGGTCTAGTGAAAACACAAAAAATACTTTGTTAACACAGGTTATAACCAAAATGATGACGTCAAGATGGTTCATGAAGTTAAGAGTTAGTGATCTAAAGTAGAACCGCCCTCAAACATCTAACAATAAGCTTATTTGGTTCTGCGTTTTGCTAAAAAATAAGTCTTTATTAAGCAAGCCGAGATAAAACTCCTCTCACATACTTACCTCGTATACCGTAAATCACGATTTATAAACACTTATTGCCCAAACTAACACAACATGTAAACTTGAGGCTATTTGGCAATAGATACTGCTACTTTGAAAGAAGCATTTAGTTCAAAGAAGAAAAAATCCCTCACAAGATGAAACTTTTACTTACTCATGTTTTCAAATGTATTATGTAGGTATTTTTTTGTCACAAGTATTATGTATGTATTTAATATTTTAATTTTGATCAAATAAAAAATATTTTAATTGTGTGTTTGAATTAGAAAGCTCGATAAGGAATATTTGGCTGCTACGGTGAGCCAGGACATAGAGCTAAAACAATCTACCAGTTTTCTTGATTTAATAATCACATAACAATAGTTTGAAATACTCTCTTTGCTTTTTAATATAAGACATATTTAGGAATTGAATTTAATCTTAAGTATAAAATATATTTTTTATATTTATCAATCTTTTTTTAATTTATACATATTGATGTTATCTCAACAATAATTAAGGATGAGAGAGAATAAGAAAATTAAGGAAGGTGATTAGAGTATTTTAGAAATACACGTCATATTAATCAATTTGATTAACTTCTTTAATATAATTAAATTATATAAATATGTCTTATATTAAAAAACGAAAGAATAGTTACAAGAATGACAAATTTCAACTATTATTATTGTTTTTCTGATGCTTGTTTAGAGGATTGGGCTTTCCACCTTTGCAAAGGAGGCTCCGCTACACAATCTGGGCCGTTAGATCATATCTCAACGGTCCAGATTTAATGTATTATAAAAATATAATTATTATATTTTTATAATAAATTAAATCTAGACCGTTGAGATATGATCCAACGGC
Source organism: Inga leiocalycina (assembly GCA_963242795.1). NCBI lineage: Eukaryota > Viridiplantae > Streptophyta > Magnoliopsida > Fabales > Fabaceae > Inga > Inga leiocalycina. The sequence goes on along the minus strand of OY725321.1, from coordinate 2,678,945 downwards.
CCAGATTATACAACGGAGCCTCCTTTACAAAGGTGCAAAGGAGGAAAACCGGGTCCTTGTTTAGAATTGTTATCCGTGGGCACGCACTTAACCATATATATAATCCAAGTGGATAACTTGTACCTTGGGGGGAAAAAAAAAAAAGTGGATAACTTGTACTTTTTTACTTTTTTTCACTTTACACTGTTATTTTTGTCTTCAATTATTCTCTGATTTACCGCATTAATTCAAGCGAACAAAAAGGGATGTAATTAATACAGGAATTAAAACAAACCAACATCATCTATCATCAATGTCATGTCACATAGCCAATCCTAATTGTAATACTTCATAAATTGCCGTTTTTCTTAACTCTTTTTTAGATTTTTTTTTTTAAAATAACAGTTAGAATTTTTAAAGGCAGTTTATCAATGATTATTTATGATATTCGAGATAAATATCTAAAATGAGTTTTATCTCATTTTATATAAATAAATATTTTAAAAAATGCCAAAGATAATTCTAAACAAACACAATATCCAGCCACCCAATTCGTCCTTTATATACGTGTGTGCCCACCCATTTGCTGACTTATGTCAACATTAGAATAATCAATTAAAGATTGGTAGGAATAAACAAATTTTAGCTTCCAGCTGAAAATTGGAAAAAAAAAAAAAAACTAACAAGTCATTGTCTGGTACAAAGGTGGTGGGGTTTTTAGGAAAATACTTGTATAAATTTAGTGATAATTCTGTTTAAAGCTATGTTTGGAATAGTTTTTTTTAGAAAATAAGTGTTTATTATATAGGTTGAGATAAAGCTTTTCTTACGTACTTACCTTGTATACCGTAAATCATAATTTATAAGTATTTGTAAGTAAAAAATAAGCTATCCCAAACGAACACTAATAGAATGGGACAAAACGGGTTTCAAATTATATGTATATACATCCCTATTTTTCTCCTTTTGCGAGATATGATATACATACGAATATATGTACGTGTGTGTATTGACATTCAAATGACTGAATTAACCATTCTAAAACTAGGTGCACAAAGAATATTCAAAGCAGTGTCATCACCTATCAGTCATAAACAACCAAGACTGAAACACGCGATGAATGTTCAGGTCAAAAAAAAAAAAAAAAAAGGGTATGCTTGTGGCATTAAAATATTAAATAAAAACATCGAGTCGAGATCATAGATAATCGAATCAAGCAAAAATAAATTATTTTTGTGACTAAAATATGCATAACTAAGGTTTTAAATTATTTTTAATTCAAGGCATGCGGAATACAAAATGAAAATGTTTTTTTAAAACTTTCAGCTCACAGAGTTCAATAGGAAGACTGGAAGACATCAATCCCCTCAAAAAATGTCAAATAAAAAAAAAATAAATCTAAATATTTCTTTCTTTATTTTGTTTTTTTCAATGAGAAAGGGTGAAGTCCCAAAGAAATTACTACAATCATGCATATAGTCCTACAGTGCGGCTGAGGAAGGAAAAATCTCAAACCTTACTAATGTTATGTTTGGAATAGTGTTTTTTTGGAAAATAAGTGTTTATTACCTAAGTCGAGATAAAACTTTTCTCACATATTTACCTCGTATATCATAAATCATGATTTATAAACACTTATAAATAAAAAACAACTTATCCTAGATGAGCACTAAGTTTGCCTTGAAATTCAGCAACTTTTTTACTTTATCCTTATTTAATGCTACTTACTTCGATTTTTTTTATAAGGAACATTATTTTTCATAGGTTAGTTCTTAATTGAGTATAAGGAATAAATCCACTTTATGTGAAACTTTAAACCATTTTTTTCATTTTTACCCTTGTTAGATATATGTTATTTATTATTTCTCCGTAATAAAATTCCACCCATTAACTTTCACACATCCTTTTTCTAAATAAGGGGATAATTGGAAATAAATATCTAAAAGTTACACATTTTTTGTTTTTAACTAACATTTTAAACCTTATGATTTTGATGATTGTTTCTTATTGAAGGGATCGGAGAGAGAGTGTATACAACCAGTAGTAATATGCCCCATAAAAACAAAGTTAACATGATAATAAATAAATTATATAGTTATTAATATGAAAAATTTAATGATATACTCCCTTCAATCCATAGTATAAATCATATCAACTAATTCATCAGACTCAAGAAATGATAGTTTACTCATCAAATTTGTCTTAAATTCAAAAAAATAAAATAAAATTAGTTTTACCCATATTAAATGAGGTTTGACATAGATATAAAAATATAATGAGTTATGTTTAAACATTAACTACATGGGTAAAATTGATAAATTAGTATTCATTGCTCTCAAAGTGACTTATATTATGGATCAAGTCATTTTCCTAAATGCGACTTATATTATGGACCATGTAACTAATAAATAGTTGCAAGATAAACATTCTCTTCCTCCCCTGTAATAAGACCTTAAGAGCATTTTTTGTGCTCGTAGAATTAGTAAATCAGCATGCAGCAATAGCCTAATAAAATTGCGAATCATTTTAATCACACATCACAATAAGGAATTATCAAATATCTTTTTTGGATCTCTAAGAGTTCTTACCTCCCCAAATAAGTGCATTTTCTGATATTTGAATTTATATTATTCTTTTTATGAGGGGAGATTACTTACTATTTTAACCGACAACTTATTTACCTCATCAACTTTTCTATATGAAACAAATATACACTATCTCAATATAAAAAAAATAAGTTAATTTAGTAAGAATTTTGAAGCATGTAAGTGGATACATTTTTTTCGTTTGACCAGAGTAATTAATTTATTAACGAGAGAATATTTGCCTCGTCTTTAATTAAAGCATAAGAAAAACAACTATAACAAATATTTTAAATAAAAATAACCTATTTTTATAATTAAAAATAAAATTACTCCTTTATTTATTTTAGGTTTAATGTGTAAATTTTCACTAAAAAGTAATGTTGTTTCAAAATTTTTTTAAGGTTCAACAACACGCAGACATTTTAAAACTTAACAACATTATCTTATATTATTAAAAAACTAATATTAACAGTAAAACAAATGAATGTTGATAGTTGACCGTTAATTTTTTTTAACTGATAAGAGGTAGAATTAAACACTGAATTAAAAACACTTCTATGCAATATTAATTTTTAAGGGTTAAGATGTAAATTTATTAATGAAGTTTTGTCCAAGAAGCGTCTGACATAAATATCTTTTAGAAGGGACAAAAATATCAATGAACAATTAAAAAGGGGCATCCACCACAAAAACCGTTAATTCGTACTAACGGTGTTAAATGATAAAAGAAGAAAACATAACGACGTTAGTACGAATTTAACTGTTTTTGTGGTGGATGCCCCTTTTTAATTGTTCATTGGTATTTTTCAATGTTATGTAACCCGGAATGGACCAGCCGGTCTAGCCCGGAAACCGGTGAACCGGCCAGTAGACCGGTCTGGTCCGGGTTACAATTTTTTTTAAAAAAAAAATTAATTTTTTATTTAGAATTTCATACTATAAGTCTAAAATCTTCAATTTCTCACCGGTTTGGCCCCGGTCTGACCCACTAACCTTTAATTCAGTACCCCGACCGATTCAATACCCGGTTCGAGTTTTAATACCTTGGTATTTTTGCCCCCTTCTTAATTATTTATTGATATTTTTATCTCTTCTAAAAAATATTTATACCAGATATTCCTCATACAAAACTTTATTGATAAATTTACACCCAATTTAATTCTGAACGACAAATTTTCACCGCAACCTTTTATTCTTCGAGCGAGCATGGACCTCAAAAGAAGCAAGCAAGGAGACACTTGGAGTAAAGGAAAGCCAATAATTAATGTCTGCAATAACATATCGCAGAGTTGGGCTCAGTCTTGCAAAGGCGGCTTCCTGTCACACTATAGTCTCTCTCCCTCCCCTCCTTCCACTCTCCTTCCTCTATTTATTCTCTCTTTCTCACATTCTAACCGACACTCTCTGTCACACCCCGCCTAACGCCGTTCAGCCATGGAGGTCGACGTGGTGGCGCCATCCCCGGCGCTGGACAACTTCAACTTCGACAGCAACTGCTCCTCCCCTTACATCACTGCTCCTTCTAGCCCTCAACGTTTCGGCAACTTCTTCTTCAGTGCTCCCACCAGCCCCACTCGCTCTCCTTCCCCTTTCTTCCTCAACAACGTCGTCGTCGACGACGACTTGCCCAGACACTCTTCTGCTTCTTCTTCTTCCTCTGTCCCTTTCCTCTGGGAAGAAAAGCCCGGCGTTCCCAAATCTAAACCTACCAACAGCACCGAACAGGACAATAACGATGCGATTGGGAACGAAGATTTTGAGTTCAATTTCAGCGGATTATTGGACAGAACTCCTTTAACCGCAGATGAGCTCTTCGACGGTGGCAAAATCCGGCCGTTGAAGCCGCCTCCGCGGTTGCATACCGGCGACGGGAACAGCTCTCCGGCGGCGGCGGCGAACTCGAATCTGTCATCTCCGAGGTCGAGAATCTCTCAGGGAAAGAGAATCGTTCAAGAGGCGTTTTCCCCGAGGCATCAGAAAAGGGATTTCGATCCATTCGCAGCTGCCATGGAAGAAGCCCGTAAGAGCGAAGGATCATGGCGAGAAAAACAGAAAAATCGAGGGAGAGAGAGAATTTCTAGGGCGAATTCTGGCCGTAAAGGAAGCAGATCGTTGTCTCCTTTGAGGGTCTCTGATATTATGAGTGACTCTGTCGCTGAGGAACTTTCACAAACAGGTAAAGGAGTTTCTTCGTCAACAAGCTACTCAAAGCCCTCCACGCCTACTTCCTCGCTATTATCGTCAATCTCGTTCACAAAAGGTTACAGAAAATGGAGGCTGAAGGATTTTCTTCTATTTCGGAGTGCCTCCGAGGGGAGAGCCACGGATAAAGATCCTCTAAGAAAGTACACGATTCTGTCGAAGAAAGCAGGGGAAGAGGAAGCGAAGAACTCGAGTTTCCGGTCGTCGGAGGGGTCAGGCGCGGGAGGAGGATCAACGTCGTCGCGGAGGAGAGGGGCGGCAGTTTCAGCCCACGAACTGCATTACACGGTGAACAGAGCAGCCGCAGAAGAGATGAAGAAGAAGACGTACTTGCCTTACAAACAGGGATTGCTAGGCTGCTTGGGCTTCAATCCAGGAATGCATGGAGTCTCTAGAGGAATCGGATCTTTTGCTCGTCCATGATCGTACCTTCCACATGTCTGGTTGCATCTTCTTCTTCTCCAACAAAACCTTAATTTTGCTTCTCGCAAAAAACAAAGGGGGGAAAAATCTTAGTGTGAAAATCATACTGTATCATTTTTCCATGAGAAAATGTACTTATTATTATCACTTATAGTCTTATACTACTATTTTAGTCTCCGAAAAAAATTTCTTCTCAGCTCTGCGAGTGACCAAAATTTTAGAAATGCTGGTATATGATCTATTGTCTAAAATATTTATGAAATTTAATATATATATATATATATATATATATATATATATATGTATATGATTGAGGAGACTTATTGATAGCATATACTCCCTATAAAATAATGGGAGATTTACACTTAGGTCCCATGTAAAAAATAAAATGAAAAAATGGTCCCTATAGATTGCAAAATGAAAAAATGGTCCCATGGAATTGTCAATACAAGCTCCTGGAGTTGTCATTAACAACTCCATGGGACCATTTTTTCATTTTGCAATCTATAGGGACCATTTCTTCATTTTTTCTCTTCCTTGGGACTTCACTGTCATTCTCCCTAAAATAATTAATACCCATTTTTTAATTTTATTCTGCTAATTAATGTTCATTTTTAATTTTATTCACTAATTAAATTTTTAAGTGCATTTTTTAGAAAGGAAAAAAATGAAAATATTTCTAATTCATGACATATTTAATGGGTTTATTGTCATTTTTTTAAGGGCATTTTTTAGAAAGGGTAAAAATGAAAATATTTCTAATTCATGATATATTTAATGAGTTTATTGTCCTTTTTTGTTTCTCATAAATTAGTACTGGAATAAGTGTTAAAATTAATATCTCTTATGTAGATTCGAGAATATATAAGAGTCATATCTTTTCCAACCGAATTTACTCTATAGTATTGAAAATCAAATCAAAACCTAACCATTTCATAAGATTTTAACACTCACGCACAAATGCATTGGCAATTTCAATGGGTTGGTACTTTGAGTTGGTCATTTTACTTATTGGTGAGAGGAGAGAAGCGTGTCTTAAGTATATTTGAAAGTATTCAAACTAAGGATAATTAATTGTAAGCAAGTTAATGTTAATGTTTTTGGGTGTATTTGTGAAGTAATGGTGTATAATTAAGTTGCTTTGTGAGGAGGAAAAACAAACTAACAAAGGATGCTGGTCATGGTCCAACCAGATCAAATGAGTAATTTGCATTTTCCGCATACGTCTGTTTCATTCCCTGCTCATTAATTAAGACAATCATGTGTCAAATATATACCCACCACAAAAGTTTGTCAAATAAATCAAGAAATATTTAAAATACACGTTGATGATTCTTATTTCGATAGTGAACGTGTTATTTGGTTCAAGTAAGGAGCATTTGAAACGTTCAAACATCAAATCAAGTGGAAACCTAAATAATGGCATATAAATTCCAGCTAATTAATGAATGGGTCGTGAAAGTGAAAGGATAATAAAGATTGGAGAACAAGCTTAGCCGAGAGAATAATCGAAGGAAAAATTTGAATGCAAACAAACAAACAAATAAAATAAAAGCAAAGAAAAGATGGCAACTTTTATGGCATAATGATTAGGCTGGGGAACAATGATCGATGCCGATGAGGATGTGCAGTGTTACTAAAAGATTGTGGTTCGTTGCATGAGCCAGACCTACGTTCTTCAAAAAATATAAAATGATATTTTTTATTTTGATATTATATTATAATTTTCAAAAATATTAGAAATATTTTATAATAGCAGTATTTTCCAAGTGTTCAAATTATGGAGCTATAGGATATGTTTATTTTAGCGTTGAAATTGTTTATAAGTTTTTTTTACGTAAATCGAGATAAAACTCCTCTCATATAGTTACTTCATATGTCATAAATCATAATTGCAAAATTGTTTTAAATCGAGATAAAACTCCTCTCACATAGTTACTTCATGTATCATAAATCACGATTAAAAAATTATCTTTAATAATTTTAATCGCTGTTTCAACCACATAATCTGTCAACGAGTACAGAGACTAATGATAGCAGCTGACACTCTAACGGCAAGCAGAAATCTTTAATGCACTAAAGCATGTGCCTCGGCCCCCTCTTTTCTTCTCTTCCCCACATGCATGCCTTTTATAAATGTAGTAGGCCGCTTAAAATAAGAGCTTCATCAACAGTTTCAGCGTTTTATTTTTAGGTAATAAATATTTATAAATCGTGATTCACGGTATACGAGTTAAATATGTGAGAGGGGTTTTATCTTGACTTACGTAATAAGGATTTATTGTCTAAAAATAAGCTCAACCAAACACATACTTAGCCTCACGTCATCCTAATCAAAAGATCAATCAAGTTTAATCGTGCTTGGATTAGCTTTTATTAATAGCTTTTACGATTTATAAGGTAAGTGTGTGAGAGGAGTTTTGTTTCGAGTTGCGCAAACCATAATTTAAAACCATGGTTTGGAGGTTTACCAAACATACACTTAAAATCAAATAAATCCTATTTATTTTCCTTTTATAATACTAGTATTTTGATAAGGGGATGTACTTTATTCATTGTGATAAAATGTTTCACTTCCATCTATTGCTCCGGATTTTAAATATAAGACTTAGTATGATGAATTTTGGTTATAAATGTAACACCCCAAATTTTATATTCACAAAAAATATATTATAATTAATTGATAAATTCAATAAAATGGTGAATATTCTTGAAATTTGGATTTTGTGAATTTTGAAATATTCATGTTCATGAGGAAATGGGAAAATTAATTCAAGAAAGGAATTGAATTACAAAGGTGATAGCAAAATCATAATTTTGCCAATTTAGCCCAAGATTAATTATTTTCCAATTAATTGGAGTTAACTTCAATTAACCAAAGAAAATAAAGGAAAATGTATAAATCGATTATTCTTGATGGAATAAATCAAGAATTGTAGAATTAGAGGGATTTGGGCATAAATCAATTAAAGCAATTATGGGATTAGTGAAACACATTTTCCCTTCCCTTCTCCTCCCTAATTTTCGTCCAAACACATAAAATGAAGGGAAAATTTTCATTTCATGAGCACATGTAAAAAATGCTACAATGAAGAGAGTAATGATGACAATGGTGGAGTATACTTACTGAAGATATGGTGAATGCATGAAGGGAATAGCTTGAGTAAAGGAAGGGGATAAACTTGATTGCATGGTGGAGTACAAACTTAGATCTAGTTAGAGAGAACTTACTTGGTTAATAAGAGGAGAGGGGGGACGGTTTTTTTTTTGCCTAACCAAGGGAGGAAAAATTTGACCAACGCCAAAAGGAACCAAAAGAGTAATTATGAGTAAATAAGAAGGAGGCATGGGTGGATGAAAGGTTGTGATAAGTGTCATATTATGACCCCTTGATGAGATCAATGGTGAAGAATGAAGGGAGACAAATTAATAAACACACTTCCCTTCCTTCTTCTTGCACATTTTGGCTAACACATCAAGAGAAGAGAGGGAGAGAGTTTTGAAGAGTTCTTGAAAACTTAGAGAGAAGGAGGAGGAAGATTAAGGTAAGTAGGTGTGGATTTAATGATTTGGCTTCCTATTCTTGTGTAACACTTCTTCTAAGGTTCTCTTCTTCATGTATACATGTGTTTAGCAAGCCAAGTCTCCAAGAAAGAGAAGGAGTTAAGGTGCCAAGAGTGAAAGCAAGAGGGTAACTTCATGAACTTGCTCTCTTGTGATTGTTGTTGTTGATGTTTTTTTATTTTTTTTTCAAGTTTCATGGTTGATTTGTGAATTTGGAAAGCCCTAATCCTAAAGGGTTACGCTGCCCAAATTTCTTGGAATCATGGTTAAGAAGTGTTTAAATGAATTAATAAAGGATTAGAAGTGAAAAAGAACAAGTTTTAGAAGCTAAAACATAAAACTACATTTTTCCATTTTTTTTTCAAGAATTTTGGCCAGCATTGTAGGGGTAGGATTTGGATTTTCATAAAATAGATGGTTCCATTGAATTCAGTGGGAAAAAATAAGTGGGGTTACAGTTGGGCACTTTTTCAGAAAAAGGCCAAAAAAACATAATTATGAAAACGCCTATAAAACTCTAAATCGAGGTTGTCAAGGGTATTTTCATAATTTGACAGTGAATTTGGTGATTTCGGGCCCGAAAATGGATTCCTTGTTTGAAAATATGTCAGAGTAGCCATAGTCAAAATTTTGGGAAAACATGTTATCGGATTGGGTGTGGCAAGGCCGGGCTGGGATACTGAGGGCGTTTTGGTAAATTTTCATTATAGACAAATATAACCATAAGAAACACTATAGAAGAGTCTAAAATGATACTCATATAGGTTATGACCTATTTCTTGTACATTTAATATTTTAGGATCAAGACGGAGGCCGGACACGACACGTTTTACTAGACACATCTAAAGAGGGGTTTATAAAACTTTGAGGTAGGAACATTATCCTTCATACATCATACCATAGTTATATGCAAGGTAATTAAACCCGGACCGGTCAGTAAACCGGTCGGGGTACTGGGTCAAGGGTCAGTGAGTCAGACCGGAGTCAACCCGGACCTAAACCGATGAGGAGTAAAAAATTGAAAAATATTGTAACTTCTCATCACACCATCCAAATTACGAATAGCATATATCCAGAATCAAAATGCTAACAAAATAACATGATTGTATCATATATAAATCACCTAATGATAGCTGTTATAACTTGTAATCCCAAAATATTTATCATAAGTTCATAACACAATATCAAAATATGTTTATGATAACAAAAGTAGTAAACTAATAATTAATTATCATCATTAAAATAAGCATCAACTATATCATTCAACTATCTAGGTACTGAGACATTAGGAGGTGGAGCTGTAGGAGGAAGAGTAAAGGCACTAGGGGCAACAGAGTCAACATTTAATGATGGAGCCCCAACAACATCATCATCACCTATATATCAAATGAATAAAATTAGTACTAATTATGCTCAAAATATGGTTATCTTCTTTTGTGTAAGAAATAAGAATATAATCTTAGATAATTAAAAAGATGGTTAGAAACCTCCATAATCCTTCGCCATTTGTTGAAATTGAAGATCTGTCGCTTCTACATTTTCAAATTCAGAAGTTGGATCTTCGTCAAGAATCCAAAAGTCTAGTCTATCAATTGATTCATAATCAATGGGGTCATAATTATCTTTCTTCTTCTTCAATTGGTTCTTATAATACCAACACAATAGAAGATCATTATTTACTAAAAATATATAACAACCATTCCTCAATCATGACTTTTTAGATTACCTAAACTTTAACTTCAGATTGTAGTTTGTGAAAACTAAATCATTAAGCCTTTGATGCTCCAATCTGTTTCTTCTTTTAGTATGGATATGTTCAAATAAGCTCCAATTTCTTTCGCAGCCATAAGAAGAAGTTTGATTAAGAACACGTATAGCAATTTGTTGCAATTCTGGTACTGAACCCCCATAATACAATCACCACTCATCTTCAAAATAAAGTAAAAACATTTAGTATGTATTAATAAACATTAAATAATAATCATAATATGTGCTTTCAAATATAAAACTTAATATACTTATTAGGGACTAGCTTTTGGGCTGTTTTCTCACATGAAATTTTATCAAATGATTCTTTATGGTCATGGTAGACATTGATTTGTTGCATTATTGTAACAAAATGATCATCATTGTCAGGTGAGAGTGCTTCAAACAAATTGATCACAGCATCCATCAGTCTATGCTTTCGAACAAAGTTAGGACTGTACAAGAATGTAGGATTCAAGAGATATGCCGCTGCATGTAGGTCATTTTTCAAATGCTTATCCCAGCGACTTTGAATGATATCCGTATATGGATTGTACAATTCCTTCTTCATTTGAAACATTTCCTTGATTCCATTCTTAGCTCTCTGCATGCCTTCATAGATGTAAGGCATTGAAGGCTTTTCATTTGAATCCACAATCCTCAACAACCTTATCAAAGGAGACACAAGTCTCACAATTTCAAAGTAATCGTCCCAAAACTAATTATTTAGAACGATTGCACTAAAAATTTTTCCAGGTTCAGTGCTTGCTAATTTATGCTGCACAAAATGATGATCAACAACTAAAGCTTGTAAATCATGCTTATGTGAATAGATGCTATAAAGGGTGATGAATGTGGTGGCAAATCTCATCGCACCAGGACATACAATTTCTTTCCAACCTGGTCTATTCCTCAACCATGACAAGAAGACCATATGATTATATGCAAAAACAGTGATTTTAGATGCATTCTTCGCAAGTTCTGACACATGAGGCATGACTGCAATGTCTTTCAAAATAAGATTCAAACAATGAGCTGCACACGGTGACCAATAAATAGTTTTGTATTTTTTTATCAATCTACCGCATGCTACATAATTAACTACATTGTCAGTCATCACATGGACTAGATTTTGAGGACCAACCCACTTACTAACCTCTGTGAACAATGAGAATAAAGTGTTGGCATCTTTAACTATATCCGAAGCATCAACTGACTTCACAAATACCATGCCATATAATGAATAAACTAAGAAATTAATCAAAATTCGTTGTCTAACATCTGTCCAACCATCAGCCATGAGTATGCAACCATTTTCTTTCCATTTGGCTCGATGGCTATCAATCAATAGTTGAAGTTCCTTTTTGCAATCTCTCAACATGGTAACTCTATACTCATGAAAACTTGGAACCTTAAACCCAAGACCAATTACAGTAGCAACATCAATAGCTTTTTGAAATAAGGGACAAGTCATTGCATTAAATGAAACACAATTAACATAAGCCCAATGAGCAAATGCCATTTTTGCATTATATTGTGCTTTTTGACTTGCCCAAGCACTCTTGATGCTTGGTTGGCTACTAGGAGTTGTCCTAGATGCAAAATGACTATCAATCTTCCCAACTATAGGAGCTTTCCTCTTTAAAAAAGCAAGTGGTTCCTCAACCTCTCTAGCTTCATTTTCCTCCTCAACAACATGTTTTTTTTAACCTTCTAACAAAGATTCTTTCATTTTAGTACGTACATCATGAGAAACTTTTTTGCATGAACTCACTTGACCACTCACACCAGCTAAATGTTGTTTTAACCTATTTATCCCACCTCCCCTATAACTTGAAGAACATAAGAGGCATGTGAAAACATTTATTTTTCCCTCTTTTTTAAGAGAAACGTATTGCCAAGATGGGTCTATTTTTTTAAAGTCCCTGATGTCTGTAGAGGGGGTAAACTACTATTAGGAGGATTGGTAGTATCGAGATTGGGGTTGGCAGCAACATTCTCAGGTGCTTCATTATTTCCCTCCATTAAGAAACCAAAACCAAAGCAAACAGCAAATGAACCCTTTCAATTTGCAAACCACAAGCACCCCAGTTGATTAATAATCACTATCAGAGGATTGAGAGCTACAATGAAACAAAAGAACCAACCAAACCAACAAGAAAACGGACAGAGCATCAGCCGACAACCATTCGCATTTTATTTTAAAGTTTAAAGCAATAGCAAACCAATACAATCACAATGATTAATGAAAGCAATGCATCCAAAAAAATATAGGCATAGGAAAGCAATGCAATCAAAAAAATGCAAGTGTAGTAACATTATTGTTATTATTAATGCATGACACCAAAATAAGGGCTCAAATACACCCTGTTTGATTCCTTCATCGTTTATTTATATACCTAACCCTTGATATAGAGTTGAGGCCCCACAGAACGCTGTAGCATGTGGCATATCTGTTTATTGAGTCAATTAACATAAACAACCATCTCAGTACCACATCTCTCTATTTTCAGCTGCCACGAATATTTTTATTGAGCTGCTTTAACAACAAAAATATACGGGGAGTCAAAAATGCAGTAGGGAGATTGAGGTATTTGTTTTAGGGTCAGTTTCTACGATCGGCTGGATAAACGCAACTATATACAATAAATAAGAAATTTATGAAAATAAAAGCAAAATCCTGGAAAGCTATATAAGGTTGCTTCAACAGCAAAAAATGGAATAATCAATCACACGCAAAGGTTTAGGAACTTTAATTTGATCATAAAGTACACAAAATCATAACAAAATGTACAAGAATAAATTAAATATCATCAGCAGAGTATCAGTAAAATAAAGAACCAGTTCAATTGGATAATGTGATATCTACTTACAGCTGACAAGTCTTGATAAAAAGTTGTAACAATGCAAAGCAAGTATATAGGAATCAATGCAACCAATGCAAAGCAAGTATATAGGAATAATGGAATATAGAAATGCAACCATTGCAAAGCAAGTAAGCAACAGCCAATGCAACCAATGCAAAGCAAGTAAGCAACAGCCAATAAAAAAATACAATCATAGGAATACAGAAATGAAACTGAAATTTCAAATTTGAAGAACAGAGAGCCAGCAGGAACACTGACCTTAAACACCGGTGGCTAACCCAGAACATTGACCTTAATCACCAAAACATTCTCAGCTCCTTCATTATGTCCTTCTGGCTCATAAGATTAAAAACAAATGCATCAGGATTTTGTTCATTACTTGATAAAATGAAGCAAATCAACCTAGGAATTGATCCCTATCTAGCTTACAAGATTAAAAACAAATGCATCAGGAGAACCTTAAAAACAAATGCATCATTAATCCCTATCTGGCTCACAAGATTAACTGTCGATGGTGAGTGATTCACTAACATGCCATGATTTCAAAAGTAAAAAACAAAACAGTGAGAGTAGGACAAAACCGAATGAATTGCTGCTACAAATGTGATGAGCACTTAAGACCATTGAAAATTGAACACGGACAATGGTATGATTTATGAGACCAATTAAGTTACCATAAAGCAAAACAAACGCAGAGAGGTTGGCATAGGTTAGGGGCAGAAAACAAGCTGTCTGATTAAAAATTACTAACCCATAGCCACATTCATAGTTACACATATATAGAAGAAATTAATGAATGCATAAAACTGGAAAAGGGAGGAGTTTCTATGGCCTACCTCACGTTTATGTTTGCCTCACAAAAAAAAACAGAGCATCACCGTACAGCCATAGATATCGATTTCTAAAGCAAACCAAAACTATAAAAAATAATGAATGTTGGAACTATCATTAGAAATAGAGGTTAAAGAACATACAAAGCAAACCACAAAGCTTAGATCAACCATCAACTATGGCTCACTGTGTCACCGGAACAGCCAAACCCAATTGGCCAAACCCTTCTTTTCAATCGGCTGAAGAAACAAATGAAGGAGGAACAATAGAGGAGCAAAGTTTAGACCTTTCTGACCCTAAAGCTTAGATCTTGCAACTGGCCATGGCATCCAACAGTGACACCCACACTGAGAGGACCACCAGCGAACGACGGCGGGTCAAGCGATGGGGAAGAAAAAAGGCAAAGCGAACTCCACCGACGCAAATGGCGACCCAACACCGGCAGACTATGGTCGCTCAGGCAATCTCACTGGCCGTTCGACAGGGAGTTGAGCCTTGAGAGTTGAGAGTGAGACTGAGAAGAAGAAGAAGGCTTCGCGTGGTGGGACCATGGACACTCGGACTCGGGATTGAGAATGAGAAGTTGAGAACTAAAACAAAGTGAAAAGCAAAAAAGGTACAGTATTTGGTTTAGTCAAAATTTTCAAATTTAAAAAAAAAAGGACGAAACGATGTCGTTTCATCCTTCCCAGAGGCAAAAAAAACTCAACCCGGGCGAACCCGCCGAGTCTCCCGGGTAACTACCGGGTCACACCGGGTTGTTCCGAGTCGACCGGGTCGGTGTGACCCCAGTTCATATTGTGACCTAGACCGGTTTTTTGGCCGGTTCGGCGGTTCCTGGTCCGAACCGTCCGGTCCGGTCCGGGTCTAATCACCATGGTTATATGCTTGTGTGGATGTCAATGTTTGCAAATGCACTTTATTAATTAACATGAATTGCTTAGAGAGAGGCCGTTAGTGCCGGTGTACACTTACAATGGGAGTTGGCGGAAGACCAACCGGTGTAAATCGTGGGGCTGGGCCCTACTCATGTATACATGACGATGATGTGTTTATATTGTTAATTAATCGGTGCATACCTTGACACATGTCATATTTACTTTTCGCATTTTTTATGAACAATAGCATGTTTCTACTGGAATTCTTCGAAATCTCACCCTATTTTTTAAATAAACATCTCAACGGGTGCCAGTTGGTCAAAAGGAAAAGGAGTAGACACTGGAAAGTGATTGGCACGTGTCTCAAGGCAAGGATATGATCATGGTTATAATTAGTTTACGTTTAGATATTTTGGAGAATTATATAAATATTAAGTTTCCTCTGTATTTTCTGTATTTCGTTGACGAACGATGTGGGATTGTAAACGAATATTTTTATCAGTATAATTGTATTTTTATGTATGCCCATTAAATTCCATCTTTATTACTCTTCGATTATCGAAATGGAAATAGGTGTTAACAATAAATATTAAACAAGGCCTGAAAGATTAGGATTGATGACATCTATTGCTCATATTTATTAGAGGCCGATATAGGTCAGGTCAAACTTTGACTAAATAGATCTAAGTCTATAATGCAAGCATAAAGCTTGAGTATAGGTCTAAGCGTGAATGCATGCTCTTTTTTAGGCTTGAGCCTTCTAGAAAGCCTGGTAAGGCCTGAAATATTTTAAAATGCTTACTTGCAATGTAGGCAATAGTTTTTTAAAAAGACTTCGTATTTACGACAAAAAAGGCTTCATATTTTAGGTTGTGAATAGGATTTAAGCCTATCAAAGCATGTATGTATGTAGGATTCAAAGACTACCTGTATACAAATTGTAGGCTTAAAATAAGATTTATTTACTAAATTAAAATAAACCCATATTTAGTTACACATAATTATATTACAAACTTATATAATATATTAATTAGGTCAGGACTCCAAGCTTATAAGCTAGACCCTTAAAAAAGCTTGTTTTATACAAACAAACAGACATTTAAATAGACTTAAAATTTGACCTATTTATTAAATAAGTCAGGCATTATCGGATTCTAACTAGGCCAAACCAAGTCATAGGCCACTAATAAAGGTCTCACATATTTTTCACCCCTAATATTTATTCATTGTCAATCAATGTTTTTGCAAGAAAAATAATATTGAAATGCAGAGTCTCCCTAAATTAAGGGAAAGCCAGTGAATAAATTGGGGAAAATAGGACTATTCCCTTTTGAAAGTAATTTGAAAATAATGAAAAAGGTTACGCCAATTATGAGACACAATTGGCAATAGCTTTCCTTCATAAACTATAAGTTTGCCTCCTGTATTTATGACCCACTCCTCCCTCCTTCGATATATAATCACGAGTAATCCACCGAACCTCTTCCTAATTTCTTAATTAGCTTATGAATAGTAGTGCATGTTCTAGATTTCATATGATTGGATTTTAAATTTGTGAATGTTCTGGTTCTCCTAAAAAAATATTTTCATGTCGTTTCGTTAAACCAAAAACAATGAGTTTTATGTAAAACATTAAAAAAAAAAAAAGAAGTTTGGTGAAAAGCCTCTATTTAAAGATTTTATAAGTCAGAAAAACATATAATATATTTTTATATACAGAAAGTATCAATACTCAAGATTATATATAAAAAGTAATGGTATTTGAATTTAAATCCTGGCTTAACAAAATTTATAAACAAAGCCCTTTCATCTATTTTTTTTTTCAAAAAAATAAAAGAGGAAGGTCGGTGATGTGCCCGTGGTCATGATGCTTTTTTAAAAAAAAAGGTGGGAATGTTATGAAAAATAGGGCAAAATAGGACCCACATGACATAATAATCAAATCAATATATATATATATATATATATATATATATATATATAGGTGCCTACATTTGTGTCATACTGTCATGCACATACACTGAAGCAATAATGTCTCGTGCTGTTCTAATTTCCCATTTATTCATTCTTTTTTTTTTGTTTGCCAACCTTTATGCATTCATTGTATGTCGTACAATATTGTTATCCTACATCAATTTGATTAGGAGTAAAAATAGAAAGTTGGCATACTTTTATATATTATTAATTAAATAACTTTTTTCTTGCCAGAGTTTATTAATTGAATAACTACCTTTATCCTTAATTATGCCCACGCCAATGATTTAGTATAATTAAGTACAAATATTCACTTCGTTTCACAATCATGACCGCTTATGATAGAGTATTATCTTGGAGTGGCTAATTAAAATCATGTTTGATTTTACGTTTAAAAAGTACGTTCATGTAAGTTAAAATAAAATTTTTTTCACATACTTATCTCATATACCGTAAAATCACATTAAAAAAACAGATTCTATCATTAATTTAGACATACACTAAATATCCTTTAAGTTGTTGCTATATGCATACAAACTCGAGCGCATATATTTAGATATGTATGAACCAAATACACCCAATGTAACGTTGTGAGTTTGAAGTTTTTGTGAATGATAAAATAGGGGAGTGTTTTTTCTAAAAATAGAAAAATTAAAAACTTGGATCTTAATTAATAATTAGTGAGATAACATGTTGATCATATTTCTTATTATTAAACTCACCGTCTAAATGGGTGGTTCAATCACTCTTCAACTTGAATGGGTAAAAAAGAAAGCAGCGCATAAAAGAAGTTGTGATTATGGTGGTGAGTCCTCCTTTTAGGATGAGGATAAAGACCAAGGCTCTACTTAATGTGCGAGTTCCAATAATTAATTACTCTTTTCTCAACTCGAGAGATTAAAAAAATGAACAAGTTCTATCAATTTTTGTTATTTTTATAATTACTTACTTCTCATAATCAACTTTGTTTCCCACAATCCCCACAATAACTCACAGCAGTATTTGAAAATCAAATCAGAAGCAGAATAGGAAATTACAATAGTCAAATAAAGCGTGTGCATTAGGAACACTTGCTTCAAAAAGCAAAGTAAATTAAATTAAATGCCAACTTTATGTAAGAATATTAAAAAAGAAAAAGAAAACGGTATTAATGCATATTAGTATATTTTGTTAGTACTAAGCTTTCATTACTAGTCAAAAAAAGTACTAAACTTTCATGGAAATTATTGTTCCACTATGTAATATAGGGTGTGTTTGTTTTGATGATTGGATAAGTAACTTATTTTTACTTAAACTTATGAAATCTTAAAATTGGAAAAAAGTTAGATTGGGTAAAATGATGAGTGTTTGGATTAACAATTGGATAAGTAACTTAAAATAACTTATGTAAAAGTGAATGATGTTTGATTTGACTTTTGCATAAGTGACTTTTATATTAATTAAGAGAAAAAATTGTAAAAATTATGAAAAATGAAAAAATGAAGGGATAATTGTGAAAAAAGTCTTCATTGGCAACTTAATTGCCAATGGGACTTGGGAAGATATCTACATACGAAAGGATTTTTTCACAATTTTCTCAAAAATTAACTTTGAAAATTTGGTAATGATACAATTGTAATAAAATTATATCAAACTCTAATTTAAATATTAAATCCTAACTCATATTTTCACATAGCTCAAAATCTAACAAAATAAACTGATTAAAACCTCAATAATATCTCCAATAATCCAATAAATTATTTAAACTAAATTTAATGGGTAAAAACACTATATAGAAACTAATTTATGACATGTTTATAAAAAAATTGATTATAAAATCATAAAACAACTAAATAATAAATCTAAACTGATTAAAATTAATTATTAATTATTCTCTACATTTCTACAGTTATATATTAACAAAACTCAAAACTTGTCTAAACTCTTATCCCAAAGTATTCTCTAATTAGCAGAAGATTACTATCTAAAGAAAAAGAAAATTATTTAGAACATTTTTCATAAAAGAAATTTTGTGATTAGAAATGATTTTAAGTACCTCATTAATTCCCAAAAATATGAAAATACTCCTATCAATATTATTTTACACACACATGCACATAAGCTCCAATAAACTCCATTTTGAGGCTTATGACTTTTTCTAACTTATGAATTTTTTTACTTTAAATCCAATCACCAAAACAAACAGCCATTATAACTTTTTTACTGTTCAAGTCTATTTGTGATACTATATAAATCCAATTTCACGTTAAAACGCCGAAACAAACGAGTACATAGTATCCTCATATAAGTCTAGTTTGATAATATATCTACAACAAATTATATTTATTTTTTTCCTATTTTGCCTTTTTTTTAGAATTAAAATTTATAAATAAATAATTAATTTGAACTAATGCAGTATTGACCTCTGTTAAGGACATATTTGAAAATTTTTACATATTAATGCCATAACCACCTTTTAATTAATCTTTTAGTTCGCTTGAGGTTGTTAAACCAGATTTATATCGTGGACCAAAGAAGTAAGTTATAATAAATATTATGTTTTTATAGTATTATCACAAAGGTAAATACTCCCTCCTATATTAAAAATAAGACTCAATGGATTTTTTAGAGATTAAGTGTTCGTTTAGAATAATTTATTTTTTACTTATAAGTACTTATAAATCGTGATTTACGGTATACGAGGTAAGTATATGAGAGGAATTTTATCTCGACTTACATAATAAGGACTTATTGCCCAAAAATAAGTGATGCCAAACATGCTTAAGAAAGCTAAATAAGTTACTTAATACTCCCTCCGGTCCTAAATATAGGACATAGTTTGTAGTGCAAATTGCACTACAAACTATGTCCTATATTTAGGACCGGAGGTAGTAATATCATATGATACATATAATTAGATTATATATATCAGTTTATAAGTCAGACAAATTAGTTTAGAGGAAAAAATATATAAATATTTTAAAGTAATTCAATTAGTTTCTTTAGTCCCTTTAAAAAAATAAATTAGATATTATATTTAAGATAAATATAGTATTATAATGTGGTATGATAATTTAAAAACAGAAATATTTTTTTTTGTAATTATTATTATTATTTTGAGGAGTAGAATTGTTATGCTCCTAAGAGAAAAAAATCTTTTGAGATCTTCACGTTACGCAGAGCGGAAATGAAATATTGAGTATGGGGATAGGGCTGAAAAGTCAGCATTGTCAGCCGAAATGGTTGACCTTTATAATTGAAGGACGACTCAGTCATTACTAACTACGCCACAATCTTGTTCCTCATTTCACACTGTCTAAACTAAACAACGTGTTTTCCTACATTTTTGTCCCCTTTTGGTACAGCGTTTAAAAAAAAAAAACTAAAGAGTTACTATCAGAACCGACAAGAAATTTATTCATTTCTCACATTTCCCTTTTGAATAGCATTATTCTCCAAACTGAGTTTGATAAGGCAGGCGTTGCCCTTGAGCCCTCTCATAAATCAATCCGTAACACCACGTGCCTGCTGTTGGAATATTAATAAGCATACAAGTTTAATATTGAAGGACAGAAACAATTGGATTGTCATGGGAATTTAGGCGTATGTGCAGATTCCCTGTATATAAATATAATTGTGACCTAATACAAAAAATTCACATATTTTTGTCACTTATAAATAGCATGACTCATTTTAAATTTATCTTTCATACTACCTCCAGTTCTTCAATTTATACTAAACAATATCTTATATTAAAGACATGAGATAATACATGACCCTTCAATTTATACTAAACAGTATCTTATGTTATGGAGAGGAGCTACTATATACTGGCTCACGTAAACGCCAATGGTTTTTCTTCCAATGATTATAGGATCCACCATGTAAGGCCTTATTATAGTTAATGCTAAGGGCTTCCTGTTTTGATTTTTGTGCTTTTAAAAAAAGGAATGCCATGCTCATACATTACTTGTAACAAGGCTTTCCTTACTCTAGTACTGAAAATTTCACATGTCCTGAAAAACAAAGAATCATAAGTTACACTTTAGTATACAGGGCACAGTCACGGGACAAACACAAGGAATCAGAGCCTCCTCATTGCAAGTTTAAAAGGAAGAAAATGAGACATTCTCGTGTAGATAGAGCTTCCAACCTCAAACATGAATCATAATGCTCTACTTCATCAATAGTTGTATATGCTGTTAGTGATTTGCTCACTTGTGACTGCGATTCATAGATGAAGTGGTAGGTTCTAGCTATCCAAGAAAGGTCCAGTTGAACTTGTATGTGAAGGTTATAACCATCAAAATCCAGTGACTCAGTATTATTCTCCATGGTCAGTAAGGCTTGCTGTAGAGCCCAAGAAGGGGTTTTTCCCTCTCTTCTACTCTTTTCCTTGCAGCCTCTCTTGCCTTGAGAGCTGCTTTTTCTTCTTCGGACATAACCTTGGATTTTGCATCTGGTACTCTCTTTCTCTTCCCCACAGCAAAAGATGAAGGGGCTGCTTTTGTAGATCTCATCGGGTTCAAAGAAGTTGACACTACTGGTCCAGGTGCAGGTCCACTTTGCGACTTGTTTGCACCTTTATCTTCAACTGATTTGGACTGTGAAGCTGACGTTGGTTTCTTGACAGTGGGTCCCTTGTGCCCAGCATTAGAAGAAAAGTGAGGTGAAGCATATGCCTCTTCTTGAGTCACCCACTTCCCTGCAGCAATTGGTCTAAAGTGAATACCCGGTTATCAACATGACATTATCACACATGAATCACTTTGTGAAAAATGACAAAACCAAACACAGAAAACAATGGAATAACAGTTTGTGCAACTCGTACCTATGGCATCAGAATAGTAGAACCCTGACTTTGGATCATAACAGAAACCATTTGTCTGATGGTAATAATAGCCTGAACTGCTGTCGAACACCCATTCTGTAAAATCAGGAAGCTGTAGGTCAAAACCTCGATAGATAGTTTCGTAAAATATCTCAGAAACTACATACAAGTCCTACAAGATACAATGACACTAGTGTTTTTTCATTACAGTTTGCTGACAGCTAGGCTTTAAACTAAAAGTTGATTTTGGCATATCCAACTGATTCAAAACCAAGGAAAGCCTTTGGTTGGGTATAGATAGAGTCATCTTTTTCCCCCAAGCCCTTTCTCCCCTATGAGCACAGTATTAACAAACACCAAAAAGACCAGCAAGACAGAATAGCCTTTTCAATTTGTATGGAATAAAAGAAAAAATAAATTAATTTCCAAAAATGTGGCTCGATCAACAGAGTCAACACAGTGAGTCCTTTCCAAAAGTATTAAGCCTAGATAAGAAGTGTTCACACGACAACTTGCTTCAGAGTTCAAACCATGCAAATTAATCATCATTATAGCATCTTTGAAGATGAATGAATAGCTTTACTCACAACCTTGACCATCCCCTTGAACATCTGGCGCATGTGATTCTCTAGTTGCCTTCGCTACATCCTTTTCATAGCTACGCTGTGCTTTCTGCAATAAAAAATCAAGACATGAGCATATTGACAGGTAACCAAAATGTGTGCATGAACACTAGGTAATAAATTCCATAGTAGCCACCATGTGTGGTGCACCAAGGACATAAGCATATGGACAAGTAACATATCTGAAAATGTTTTCATGGAAACTAAATATTCTTATTGCTATATTGGAGTGGGTAAACAGAGGTGGAGGTGAAAAAAATAAATTTCATACTAAGCACCATATGTGGCTCACCAAGGAAAAAAACAGACACCAGTGTGATCGGGTTTCTTACAGAGTAAAATGATAACGGGATACCTTCAATTTTTTTTTAAAATATGCATGAAAGTAGAAATTGACATGTTTTCTTGCTGCTAAAACCTTCCAAGTCCTAAGAATTTTTACCAATTCATTCATTTTGTTAATACAATGAACAAGAAACATAAAAGCTGTAAATGAAGGGTATAAATCTTAGACTCTTACCGCTTCAATTTGCTCCAGGGCAAGGGCTGTTTCTTTTTGTTCTTTCTCCTTAGCAGCACTCTCTTTTCTCATAGTAGCGAGCCTCTTAGCAACATTATCCTTATGACGTTGACCCAGTTCATGATTTCTAATACTAGCTGGATTATTTGATATGTAGATCTTGCAGAAGTCACACCATTTGTTGCCCTGGCTGACCCAATACTGAAAACAGGAAAGGAGTAATGAACAAAAGCAACCAATGACAAACAAGTCTAGCTTCGGCATGTTAGAATCAAACAAGCTGATACATCTCCCATAGGTGCGCTATCATAATAAATCCTACCACAGGAATTTGTATAACCAGGGATATGTAGTTACATATTATCGTTCGCTAGCTAGTTTAAAAATTAGTTTATGCCTAAAAAATCTCAATGACCGAACTAGTTATGACAACAAAGTATGATCTACAAAAGTTTAAACTTAGCGGCTTCCCGCCCAGTAATCAAAATATATATCTCCCGGGTTAGTTTGTATCAGTTGAACTTCCAATTATCAGAATTAGGGTGTCACAATCTAAAAGTTACAAGATTTGAACAGCTTATTTATCCATAAAGGGGGAAAACTGATACAAAAATAAAGAAAAAATATGAGATAAATAAAATCAAAGTAACTATAAAGATTGCATACATTAAGCAGTTTACCTCAGTCATTGTGCAAATTAGGGCTGCAAATCGGATAGTTGGATACGAAAGTAAGAGGGTGACAATAGCAGACACCAATCAATTCGAAAAACCCGGGAGTGATAAGGGTTTGAACAGGCTTTGCAAAATGGAAATGAACGAACAGAAATGAACTAATCAATTTGTATCACGCAGGCTTCAGAGTTCGAATCGGAGAGAGACTGCGAAGAGGAGAAAACTCATCGCCGATGGAGGACAGGATTGGAGCAGGCTGAGTTGCTGATGGACCTATGCTCTAGGTCCGTTTCTTTTTTATTTTTTGTCAAAGAATGGTGTGTTTCTTTTTAACAAGTTATGGGCTTGTTGATGGTAAGTTTATATGGGCTTGTTTGGTAGTTTTATCTCTTTATGGGTCATAATTTTTTTATTTTAACAATTTTAAACCTCCCCACTCACCCATTACATCCATCCACATCATTGTTGTCACTTAGTATAGAACTAACAGCCTCCTCTGACCAATGGGGGTTGGGAGGCATTTGATTTAGTAGAAGGGTTAGGTCCTCGTAACATAGCAAACTAATGATTGAATTTCTGTTAGGAGAGGTGCTCACATTTAATGTCTGATAGTATATCAAATAAAATTATCTCTAATAGGAGGATACCCATACTTTGCAAAAAAAAAAAAAAAAACCTCCTCTAAGTACCAACATAGAGTTGGTTTAATAGTATAAGGCTTTGCTAAATCCCTCTAGCTTTCGAGTTTGAGTCCCAGAAAGACATGTTGAGAGAGGCATATATAAACCCCTGATTGAATGTCAGATAATAATATAAAAAAACAATCTCTCTAAATTCTTGGGTCATGGATCATAAATTATCTTTAAGAGAAAATTGAGATACTTAAAATTCTTTCTAAATTGAATTAAAGTAAGGAAATTTCACATTTAAAACCTAAAAATCAGTATAAATGATCAATAACAATATTTAGTTACAGGATAAGTAATACGTTAAAAAAATCTACATATTTTAATATATTTTTAGGCCAAAATATTCAAATTTAATTAAATTCTACATAAGATTATTGACATTTTGGTATCTCATGGGTATAATATAATGCATTTTTTTTTAACTTGGTTGACAGTGAAATTTTTAAGGAAAGTTCATTTGGATTTCATCTGTACTAAAAGAATTCAATGATTGTGAACATTTGTAGTGTTTCTCTCATGGTCCCTTGGACCTAAGTAAAGGAGGCTTGCGAAAGTGGTACAATTCTCCATGATTCTTTGAGATCGTTCAAAAGATGCAACATTATATCGAAGGTTTATTAGCTGCATTCTCCTTGGTTAGATTCTTTATCTATTTTTATTAGTTTTTCACAATCTTTTCATTATCGTTTATAACTTACAATATAACTTTTAAATTTTAGGATTTAATCATATTAATAAATATGGTGACATTCCGCAAATTTGTATTATATAATATCAACAGCATTACTATAACTTCATCATGGCTATTATTTCTAATTCCTTGCACAAATCTCATACAATATAAATCTGTCATTCATATTTTAAAAACAAGCATGTCCCTATTTGTTTCTATTCATTTTTTATATTTTAAGATTCAATCATATCCATAAACAAAAGGACTTACTTTACAAATCTATACAACCCAAAATATAATGCCTTGTTCAATCTCACAAGTAAGCACATGGCTTCAATTTTTATTCGTACAGCTTGAAATCAACAAATGCAAGAGACCTCATGAACATCGTTATCAACAATAAACTACTATCAATTTTTAATCTCCACATGCACGGGGAAGTAAAATCTACTTATACAACAATTTCTGAACATATCCTATCATTCCGTGTAGAATGTAAAGCTCATCAACAAATCAATGACTTGAAGTTTCTACTGATATATATTGCACTAATTTATCATGGTGTCTGGCTAACACGAGTGAGGATGACCAAGCTGCTTCTGCTCCAATTCAGTAGGATTAATTAATAATTGCTGCTTTGTGCCTCACAACGTCATTGGTTTTCCAATCCACTTTTGCACAGGAAGTCCAGAAATTAATATCATTGCCTGCAAAGCATGTGGGTACTTAATATAATACAATCATATTAGTATTCCAGTAGTACAAGAGCAAAAGAAACTGTTACTTGATGCTGCTACTATGTCTTGTTTAACAGTTTGGTAATGCCAACAATCTAACATCAAGACTTTGCTTACTTATATAAATTATCATAAAACTGAAACCCCCACCTTCAAGACTTTGATGCCACCCATTCCCATAAAGTGTTGTAACTGTCTGACTGATCACAGCATGACTCTCTGAGACAGATACCACGTGCTCACATATTTCTCAGGGTCTTCGACTTCAATTCAACTGCAGCCTGCATTGCCGGTGGCCTTGGCCAAGTTGGTCCTGCTATTCCCTGTTATAGAAGGAAGTAGGGTGTCTCCTTTTTTTTATTTATTTCTATAACATTCCCATCGGGATATTCCTCTAGCTGGCATCACAGTTAGCATCCACATTTTGCATGTTTCATTTAAAAGTATGGTTGGGTTTCATACTTGTCATAGCAATTATTGACTAAAGAGGACAACCAAAACAAACCCATATCTATTTTATGATTAGATACTTGTCATAGCAGTTTATTGCAATCTAAGACACTGGGGATGCTAACATAGGCAATGGATCCGGCAACAGAGCAAAATATAGAGTACTTGTGTGCATTTTGAAGCCAAAACAAGAAATATAAAAGAATAGATATAATGGGCTATTGTCATAATGAACCTAGTTAAATAATCCATCTACCTTAATAATCACAAGTAATTCATGTTATAATTTGCGACCAAAAATATATATGGAAGCTGATTTACCTAGGCCAGAAGGTAACCTGCAACTATAGTGGAGCACCAGAAGAAGAAAAGGAAACAAGAAATCCAAGCTTCCATCCCCAATGGTGTTGGATGGTAGCCGATAAAAGAGGATTCAAACTTTGAACTTCAAAGTAAGAGTTCTGAGGCATTGAATCGAAGATATCAGGTACTTGTTCCAGGATGTGAATAGTTTCTGCCATTAGGTAGCAGACCATCCCTGGCCATTTCAGTTAATACGTTCAACACAGCATCCATGTTCCCTTCTTTATAGTTGATTTCAACAAGTACCTTAGCCAGCTCAGCATCAGTAAGCCTACAGCTCCTCAATGTGTTCTGTATTACTTGACTCATCTCATTAACCATCCCCTTTCGATTGAGAGCTTTCACAAGGGCCACAACAGTCACTGTATGGGGATTAAAACCTGAATGCACCATCTCCTGGTACAGATTATATGCCTTCTGAACATTTCCACATTTACAATGTCCATGTATTATAACATTATAAACTGCCTCATTAGGCTTATGATTCTTCTCAAGCATTCTCTCAAAAACTTGATCTGCTTCATTCACCAATCCCTTCATGCAAAATCCTTTGACAAGAGATACCACACTCTTAAATTCAATATTACTGCAGTTTTCAATCAGAGTATTATATGTCAAATCATTAGGTACAGACTCGTCATAGAACAACTTCAGAAGAAGCTTCTTGGCTTCTCTTGTCCTAGATTGTTTGTTAAGTCCATTAATGAGTACACTATAGGTGACATCATCAGGCAGAAAACCTTTCTGTATCATTTCATTATGCAAATGAAGAGCCTTACTCAACTCACCTTCCACACAATAAGCATTTATCAAAGTAGTATAAGTGAATTCATCAGGTCGAAGACCACCACGCAACATCTCTTCAAAGAGATCAAAAGCTTCCAACAGTTTTCTCTGCTGACAGAGACCTTGGATAAGCGATGAATATGTAACCGTATCAGGTGAGATACCATTCTCAACCATCTCCAGCTTCATTTGGAAAGCTTTTTCCAACTCTTGATTCTGGCAGAATCCAGATATAATAGTACTATAACTCACAACATCAGGGGATAACCCCTTCTCAACCATATCCCTTAGGATTCCTTTTGCATATTCCATCCATCCCAAGATGCAATGTCCATTGATCAGTGCATTATAAGTTATAATTGAAGGAGAAAATCCACTTACAATCATTTCACTCACAACCTTATAGGCTTCATTCAGTAATCCCTGCTGGCAGAACCCATCAACTAATGTCGTATATGTTCTCCCATTAGGAACGAGTCCTCGAACGCGCATCTGATCTAAGAATTCCATTGCACGGTTTAGATTCTTAGCCTTGCACATACTATTGATCAATGTTGTGTAAGTAACAACATTTGGTGATAACCCTTTGCTCACCATCTCTGCATGTAAAACCAAAGCCTGGTGAACATTTCCTTCTTTACAAAACCCATTGACAAGTGTATTATAAGTCACCTCATCTGGAGAAAAACCTTTCCTGTTCATCTCCTCAAGTACCTGCTTAGTTTCTCTGATCCTCCCTTCTCGACACAATCCATTGATGACTACATTATACGAAATCAAATTTGCCTCCACTCCCTCCTGTGGCATCGATTTTAATAACTCAAATGCTGCATCCATTCTCCTCATCTTGCAATATGCATCGAGTAATGTATTATAGGTAACTACATTCGGCAAACACCCATATTTCTCCATTTTATGCTTGAGATAAAACCCCATTTTTATGTTACCTTCCCCACAGAAACCACGAATAAGAACATTATAGGTATAGACATTTGGCGACACCCCATTTCCAATCATCTCACTATAAATATCCTCAGCCAATTTAAGAGAACGCGACGACCTCAAAACAGCATCTAGAATTGCATTGTACGATAGCACGCCAGGCATGAATCCATTAGCTTTAGCTAGATGAACAATATTCATGGCCTTATCAATCAAGTTCATGTGAGAATAGGACTTAACCACCAAATCAAAGACTGCGGAGCTCGAGTCGCATAAATGATACGAATCCTTCAGGTGTTGAAAGACCAATTCACCGGTGTCGTCGATTGCATTTAGGGCTACATCCTCAGCGAGGCTCTGAGCTGACTTGTAGAGTTTGAAGCGGGTGAGAATATGGAGGGCTAGACACTTGCATTGGAACGTGAAAAAATGGTGTCTTCGGGCCCAATCGAGGAACTTCAGGGTAATGGGCTGGTCGAATTGGGACTTCAAGAGTAGATAACAAGCAGCCTCGGGAGTGAACTGGGAAGTTAGAGAATTCAGTTGTTGAGGATGGCGTTTAAGATATGTGATTGCTTTATATGCCAGACAGGCATCGGAGGGTGAACAGAGGGATGAAAGTGGACGACTATTCAGGGGTTTTAGAAAACCCATATGGGGAAACTGGCAAAATTAGGATTTTACTTGAACAAGATAAGACTGATACAGTCAAAAGAAGGAAACTTCATGAACATCTTTTCATGAAGATCTTCTGGTGCATAACAAAGCCAAACAAAAATACAATTATTCTTGGCTTTCGGCGTTGAATATTGTGGCTGCGTACAGCGGAGGCAGGGGGAAAGAGGAGCGTCCATAACACGTTATGCAAAGAAAACAATTATCTGCGGCAAGTTATGCATTTTATCAAACCCAATTCATAACAAGTTATGCAGAATCAGACTGTTGTTAAGGAAGAAACCTGATGCATTAAGAAGGTCACAAAACCCAATTCAAAACAGAGTTTACATAAAATTGCAGAGCATAAAGAAAGTCACAAAAACTGCATTCCAGCTGAAACTTCAGATTCCAAAAACCATATAGCAATCAGGAACCAAAACCTGAGTGAACGATAAAGGGTGTTGAAATCAGATTCCAAAAACGATGAGCCAAACTCTCTCAAGTGTTTGCGAAATCGACGATGAAGACATTCAAATGTTCAGAAACCCCTGTTGGGGACGGAGGCCGGCGATGAGGTTCGACGTTCACAGTAGAAAACGCCGATGACGAACATCCATAGAGTGGCGTGAGCGCTGAGTCTCTTTTCTCCAAGTTACTCAACCAATGGCTAGGATTACATTTTAAAATCAACGATTGAGATTCCACTTGAATTCAAAACGTCACCGGTTCATTTAAATGGAGAGAGCCTGCAATGGAGTTGAATAATGCTTGAGAATTCGGATGCGGCAATTTACAAAAAAAAAAAATAGTGGAATTTGTTTTTTATTTGTTTTGTTTTAATTGAATGGGTCATAGAGAGGAATTTATTTATAATATTTTAATCATTCTAAATAGACGAAGAATGATTCGTCATAAAAGAATATAACAGTATGTCAATATGAATTAACAAATGCTAAAAATGAAAAGAAAATTGTTGCAATGGAGATTTCTATGAAATCAAGTTAGATATACCTTATGAATAATCAGAATTTTCTTTCTTTTATTACAGTATATTTTAGATTGGATATTGATGAATTGTTATGATTTGCTCCACAACTGTAGATTCGTGGAGTGGAGGCTGCAGAAGGTAGAATAATTATTACGTCCTGTACTTAATGTTTCTTTCATTCATGATATAGAAATATTTGGGGAGTCTTGATTTTACCCATAAAACATATTTTTCATATTTATCAATTTTTTTAATTTATTTCTATTAGTGTTCCCTAAACAATAATTGGATGGAAGAGGGAAGAAGGGAATTAAAGAAGATGATTAGAGTATTTTAGAAAATACATATCATACTAACTAACTTCCTTAATTTAATCAAATTAAGAAATATGTCTTATATTAATGGCGGGAGAGGTATAAGAATTAGTCAACTAATTTTGATAAATTAAGGAAATTAATTATGTTAATGGTAACAAACATAAGTTTGTTTTCTTAAAATATAATCTTTCACTGACTACATTTAAATAAAAACTCCTTAATGTGTGTAAATTAATAAGAATAATTTGTGAAAAATAGTATAAATTTAAGAGAAAAAATAGATTGAAGTCTTATATTTAAGACTAAATCTAATTCTCGATTAACTCTTATATTAAGAACCATAGTTAGTATTTTGTGTGGCAGAGTAACAATGAGAGATATGGGGAGAGAGAACATGCTTCTTCATGAGAGTTTTGGAGGCGTGGCATCCCCTTCTCAAAGTGTAATTTGAGATTGATCCATAAAAGTAGGCATACCAGTTATTTTAGTAGTTTTTTGGGGTATGCCCCTCTGTTGTAAATATTTGGGTCATATCAAGTTATCCACTTTCCTTCAAAGTTACATTATTAGGATAGAACTTGTGTATTATATACTTTTCACCTTTCAAGGTATATTGAAATCCACATCTTAATTTTGACCCAAAAAAGAATCCACATCTTAATAATTACGGATTCCTCAAGGTCATCGCAGAAACGCAACTAACTCACAGAATGTGAAAATTACCATATACACCGAAAATAAAGAGAAGACAAGACGAGAAAGAAATAAATACAAGACTCGCAGATAAAATAAAATTATTAGCACCCTCGTTGAGGCAAAAGCTAACTCTGAAAACTCTACAATTTTGACTTCTATGAACACCAAGTTCTTTTCACAGTTTGAGCTCCTTCGAAAGAATCACTATAAAACACATTTCTGTATCAAACTGTACTATAAAAAGAGCTCTAGACATACACATTTATAATGATCTCCCCGCATATGACAGATTAATGCAGCTTGTCCGGGAGGAAATTATTGAACTTTCGCAAGACTTCGGCTCGATACGCCATGTAACAATTTGACAAACCCGAGAAAGCTTAGCTTCCCATCAGTGTGCCTTATCCAGTCTTGTAGTACGACATGAACTGGAATAGAAGGACCCAGTCCTAGTTCCTAGACAGCATTCAGAAGAATATGATGATTAGGCCATAGTATCATGAACTAATGATTAGTTTATCACATATGTTCATGACCACCTAAAAGTGGCAATAATTGAATCTAACATGGTACAATCTTACCTAAACTAGAGACAATTAATGTTCCTATGGTTAAAGTGTGGAAAAACTAACAAGAACTATGTCAGGTTTAAAAGTTCAATTAGAGTAGGAAAGATATAAATTAGTTCCTTGTTTTACTTCCTCTCACATTTTTTAATAGCTGATAAATATATAATGGGCTTTTGAATGTTCAAAACTTACTGAGGCAAGTTCTTCAATGATTATAGCCCTGTTTCCGTCTTTCTCAAAAAGTTCATAAGCACAGCGGGAATGTTGTTCCCATCGATCTAGAGCTTCAAGCTGATGCACACTCAACGCAGCGGCACAAAATTCTTCAAAATCCATTCTTCTATATTGTAATGCATTTAGCTGTCATGAAAGGAAAATTTCACACGAGAAATTATATGAGCTACAAACCAGTCAAAGATACAAATAAAACAGGTATACCAAGTTTACTTAGGATTTAAGAGTGATTACGTAGGTTGAAGTTAGTTCGTTGACCAATGATTTGAACACTACTAATCTTTACATTACACATGTAAGAACTGATACAAAACCAGATTTTCAGCCACTAGGTCTCGCCAGACAGCGATGATAAGGTTAGTGAGACAAGCACGACATAATAGATTATTAGGATAAATCTGAAGCACTTCTACTGGGAACTCACCATCTAAAATCCACAATGAAGGTCTTCATAGGAGGACTTTGTTCAGAAATTCAAGAAGCAGTTCAACAATTCAGTCATAGCACCCGCACTAGTGCAATATAGGTAGCTTATCTTCTTTTTTATAAAATCCTTTTTTCTTTACAATGGCTTTGTAGCCTAGTGGTGTAAAAGCTCCCTGATAAGTGAGAGGTCATCGGTTCAATTCTACTTATTACCTTAGGCTATTAGTGTTTACCCCTTTGTTTCAAAAAAAAAAATCCCCTTTCTTTACTGGCCACTAGAACATTTATGGGCTTCTGAAGTTGGTTAGCTTAGATTGTTGATAAGTTCAGTCAAATTGTTTTCAATAAGTTTTAGGCAATTAAGGTCCATGAGAGGAAAAAAATTAATTGTTTTAATGAATTTATTTGAATTCCTACATTTGTGGTCAATCTGAGGGAGGTAGTATAGTTACGTAGAGTTTAAGTGTGGATAAGATAGTTGGTTAGTTATTAAATCAGTAAAAATAGAGGAAGATTTGGGTATAAGGGATGTCTAATCATTTGAATTCTAGTACCATACCGAGGCAAGAAAATCAGGGATCCGAGACTCCTTCATGGCATCTGTGGCATGTTTCATCAGGGCCTGTACAGAAATATAAGAATGTGAAAACTTATTAAACCCCACAACACAATGGTTTTACATTTTGATGCGACAGGGTTACTACAACACCAACCGTCCTAATGTTGTCCAAGGTTATACTGCCATTTTTGCTTGGCCCCAACAAAGTAAACTGCTCCCTCAGATAATAAAGTTCATCTTCAGTCAATGTCTTGGACAAGGCCTGCAGAAATGTAAAGGGAAACAATTGTTATTCTAAGTAAGGCCTGGACCCTTGTACTGGGCCACTATGTCTCCTCTTCAAACTTCAGACTTACAATAAGAGATGAAATATTGTGGTCCAACAGAACGTAGTCTTAAAAATAAGTCAAACTTCACCAATAGTACTAAAATATACACACCCTTAAAGCAAACTTCCGCAAGGATGATGATCGCATATAAGCCTTCATGAGCCTAAATATTAGAATATCAAGAGGAACTTTTACGTTATTGTAATTTCGTATCCAAGGGTGACCTGAAAATAGAAGATTATAGCCAGCAACTTAAAAAATGACCTTACAAGAACATCAATTAATTTTAAGGTGACCAAAAACTCACTTAAGGCCTGAGCGGCTGAAAGGCGCTTCCGTGGGTCCTTATTTAATAGACGCTTGACAAAATCTTTTGCTTCCAAAGATAAAGAGGGCCACGGAACTTCATCAAAGCTTGGATCTGCTTTCAAAACTGCCCGAAAAATACCAGACTCTGTTCGAGCCCAAAAGGGGCGACTACCACATAAAAGAATATATGCTATTACACCTATGCTCCATATATCGGCTTCTATACTATAAGATCTATGTAGAACTTCAGGTGCCACATAGTATGCACTTCCAACAATGTCATTGAGCCTTTCATCTGTAAGGACATTAACAAGAATCACTAAGTCACTAACAATGGGCAAAATATTAAGGATGGCAATATTACTAACAAGAGACTTCTGAAGGCAACCTGGTTTGACAAAGTCTGATAATCCGAAGTCTATTGCCTTTAACTCAGAATTCTCATCCTTTGAAGCATACAAGAAATTCTGGGGGCATAGATGAGAAGGAGCAAGGGGATTATTCAATAAGCAAAAGTATTTAAATTGAAATGAGCACATCCAGCTACTCAAATTAACCATGACTATAATAATTATCTAAATTTAAATAATAAAAACAAGGGGTATTACTTGCAATGCAGTTATTTCAAGTAGTTTCTTTTTCTATTATTTGAATGGAAAGATTTAATCCCAATAGTTATGCCAAGTGAGCTCATATAACCACTTGAACAAAGCCCTAGAAGTTAGTGCACTAAATGATAGTAATGCAAACTACTAGGAACATCACACAGTTGCTCATTTGGACAAAGAATATATAAATTAATTGTTAGATTAAGGAATGGATGCGTATGGCAACCCAACTTTTGCATGCAACTTACTTTTAGTATTTACTTAAAATGGCTTGATCCTGATATCATATCAAGTAGCCCAGTTAAACACTTGAATCATAGCCCAACTGGCTGGTGCATTAATTGATAACTCAATCTAATCGGGAGATTCTTATGGATTTTACCTTGTTATGATATTTGGATGTAAGAATCATCTAAGGGCTGTCTGGAAATTTAAATCCAATAAGGTGAAGACAAGACAGGCAAGCTATAATGCCTCATGCCGAAAAGATGGGCAAGCTTCATAGAACACTTCACCATCTAAAAATCATGATACCAAGAAAATTAAAAAAGAAAAAAGATTGCCCCATGAGAATTCTGAAGTCAGTATCCAGTTCTCAAACCATATGTGGATATTCATGAAAGAAGAGGAAACAACCAGACTACCACTGGAAAGTACTAAACACCTTCTTCGAGCTAAATCCAGTAGATAAAATTAGAAATCAAAATATGAGTAAACTCTACATGGCCTGCCCACAATCATATGCCTAGCCATTGAATTAGTGCTTACATGACCTAAATTTTGGAAGTCAGGCAGAATCAATGACATGATCAAGCAGAGTCTGATGTCTTAATGAATCAAAAGTAAAGGACTACCCCTACCTCTGGCTTTAGATCTCGGTGCACCACACCCTGAAGATGACAAAATGCAACAACGTTTAGTATCTGAACCATGACAGCCTTTGCATCTTCTTCTGAGTATTTCCCTCCTCTAATGAAAATTAAACCATTGAGTTAGCTTGTGGCAAGGTCAACAACAAAGGTCCGACCTTTTTAATAAAGAATAATAAATATCGTCTTGCTGTTCTATGAATCACCTTGATAATATCCTATCTAAAAGCTCCCCTCCTTCACATAACCTGAAATATGAGTAGCATCCAATGAATATCAAGAAACCTAATAATCTCATAAGTAATACATGGACACGGTATATATTCAAATGCATAAAAAATATACTAGGAAATTATATCGGAAGATAACAACAGATACTATAATTATTGATTAATTAAATACTTCAAAAAGTAATAATTATAGTCCTGTAAAAATGAGCAGGAAAATCAAACTTCACTAGAATGGCCAAAGTGCGACCGCTACAATATGATCTGAAGAGCTAGAAAATGTTATGAACTTACTCCATGACTATATAGACATTATCCTGGTCTTCGAATGCATCATAGAATTGTATCAGATTGTTGTGTCCTGTCAATGCTCGCAATATTTTAACTTCCCTTCGTACATCTTCAATTGCAATTGCCGTTGTCATCTGGCAAACCAAAGGGTGAAGATGAAAACTTACTTTCAATCCTACCATGCCATAGGCCATTCAAATTTGGTATCTCAACTAAAACCATAACTAGGCACAAGTCAAGCTTAATAGTAACATGTAACATATATGGGATAGCGAAGTCCAAGTTAACAACACGTTTATACATAACGACACAACACTGACCCTGAAAGTTTTAACAACTATGGGAGGTTTCAAGATGTAGATTGTCCTTGTCCTGGACAACCTCTTTCCATTAACCTTATTGGGCATACTTGGTACAAACATTTTAATCATTACCTACTGCTTATTAAAGAGATGATTAGCACACTGTTATTCTGACCTTGATATCTTTGGATGCCAGTTCATTTGCAAGATACATGGCTTGACACATTGGTATGGAAGAAGAAAGGTGTAATCTACAATGTCAGGGTGTCATATGATTGGATGGCACCTCGTACCATTTTGCTGAGTTGATTCTATAAAAATTAAGCACGATACCAAAAGCAATAGTTTGATATCCATATTTCAGATTCAAAAGAGGAAAGTTGCTCTAATATCATATCAAATTAAGCATGTCAATTAATAAGGTTGCTCTTAATTAAATCGGTGACCCAATATCCCCCATACTCGCCTTAGCATGTTCCGCAGAAACAGAAAATACTTCAAAAAACAGTACTCATAAATACTTTGTCTTTATTAGGCAATCTGTTTTATGAACAAAATTCAGTTGAACATGAACCCACAGAATTAAATAAAACATATTATTTATTAACTCCACTGTAGAGACATTATAAAAGTAAAAGTGATAAATAAAGTATCCACTAAAGGTTGGAAATTCTGATCTAACATCCAGCTTTGCTCTCACAGACCTTGCAAGAAATATGACTCAATAAATTAACTATAATCCCATATAGTGACGCCAATTTATACCATGATCTCCTTCAATGTTTATGTCTTCTATTAACCCTTACTACCACTCGCGTTAATTGTCTCATCTTAAGGATCAAAGACGGTATCACAAACAAGTGATGATGTATAAAATATTCATTATCTACGGTTATGGGGAATTTCTCGTTGAAAGTCAAATTATTCGTTCAGATAAAATGTACACCTGAGAAAATTATAGCTGATATATATTATTAAAAGATCTTCCAAAAAGTTCACTAAAACATTAGCTCACCATTCAAGGTGGTGCGGGCTTACAGGGGGAGAAGTATTATATATCATTGACTAAAAGACCAATGAACAAACATAAGTTTTTCAATTTGCTTCACACAAGGTTCCTGAAAGGAAGGCATACAGCTTAAACTATCTACAAATTACTCTGTGTAATTTTTGGTATTGAAAGGCCATTCATATTTTGACAAATAAGTTCCTTTTTTTCTCTTTTTTTTTTGGGGGCATAAAATTCAAGATCCAGTCAATCATAATTGAAAAACTTAAACTCCACGGGTTTAACAAAAAATTACACGATTTATAAACCAATTTCACACTAATCCTACAGAAGTACAGAAAATGACCTCCTCCACATTGCTTACCCACTAAAATACTATTCAACAGTTATAAAAGATCAAAAGTCAGACTGGTAATATTGAAGCTTATTCTAGCAGGCAAACAAATCACTCAAATGAGGAATAAGTTTCAGCTAGAAAAACACCCAACAATTCTACTCCTATACCTTCTGAACTCTGAACCAAGTCGATCAATCACAAGGATAGTCACCGCCATAGCAAATGCAATTAAACAATAGCAGTTGAAAAGAATAAGGAGGGATTGACCTTAGCTTTAGGGATGACCTTCACCGCAACTTGCTTGCCCTTATGCTCGCCCTTCTTAAACCTAGCAGAACAAGTATACCCAAAATGCCCTCTGCCCACTTCTTCCCCAACCTCAAGCCTACTCGTGAACTCTTTCGAAAACCCAAACCTCTTGTCCAAATCCACCTCCTCTCCATCTTCCGGTATCGCTGTCGAAGCCTTTTTTCCCTGTCTTTTCGCTAGGAAAGCCTTTATGTGTTTCGCCGGCGACGGCGGAGGGAAGGGACGCCGGAAAATTCTCCCCGGCGTCGAACTCGCACTCCGGGGCCCTCCCGTCTGCGCCGGAGATTTCTTAAAGAAGCGGGCTGGGCTGGGGCTGTAGAATGGAAAGAACGGAGACTGCTTCCCGGAAACGATCTCATTCTTCGGAGTAGGAGAGCCTTTCGGGATGCTTGAAGGATCGCAGGAGCCATGGTCGCCTTCTAGTTCCCGAACGGAAAATTGGTTCGGCTTCTGCGGCTTGGACGTACAAACCCCCATATTGTCCGATTCAAAGAAGCTGGATCACCGAATCATCATCGACATGGCATTGTGCGAAAAAACTCCAGATTTCGTTGTGGACGAAGAGTGTATAAGCTGAATGTGCTGAAGATTCAGAAATCACGAAGAGAACAGGAAAAATGGAAAGAGAGAAAGAGTGCGAGGGAGTGGGATTTGTTGGGTGAGGTAGGAGAAGATGAAGGATCTCACTGGCCACGTGCGTTGCACATGAGTTTTGACTTTAACGTATGGGAGTTCACTGAATTAGGAAGCAAACG
This sequence comes from Inga leiocalycina, assembly GCA_963242795.1. Taxonomy (NCBI): domain Eukaryota; kingdom Viridiplantae; phylum Streptophyta; class Magnoliopsida; order Fabales; family Fabaceae; genus Inga; species Inga leiocalycina. Next base: position 2,640,838 of record OY725321.1, on the reverse strand, counting down.
AACAAAAGAGAAGGAAAGGAAATTGAGGAAATGGCTCTCTCATCCTGATTCTCTGAACTTGAAGGAGTTTGATGAATACGGAAGCAAGTGAAGATGGCGAAGGAGGGTTGCTTGTACCCGGTTTGGCTATTTATTACTCCGCTAGATATACGGGAGAGTTAAATGTTTTTAAAAGAGGGTAATAAAATTAATTAAATTATTTTAAAATATTTATATTTATTATTATTTTTTTAAATTATTTTACTTACTTTATAATAAATTAATATATAATATAAGGATAAATAATAAATAATATGATTAAGTAATTTATTTAATTTTATTAATTTTTTTAAAAAAATTTAACTCTATTTTATGTTTAGGATAAGAGAGATAAATTATTTTTGTTATAATATGTCCCATTAGAAATTGACTGAAAAATAAATAATATTAAAAATAATTGTTGTAATAATATTAAAGAAGTAAAGAACCCACCATCATTAGCAGATTTCAGAACAGAGATTATTTTAAATCCGCTTTCTATCATACAGAAAATCTATTAAATCTATAAAAACATGTTATTCTAATTATTTTAATTAGAAGCTATTCAGCTTATTGAGACTGACGTTCCTGCAACACATGAGGACAGTGGAGTGATTTTGGAGATCAAGAATATGATTGAGAGGAGCTAGCAAGCTGAATTTCGAATCCTAAATAAGGAAGTTAAGGGCTTGTTTGGTTTGAGGAGAGGAGAGGAAAAGTGGGCGGAAGGAAACTTTTTTTAAGTTAAATTTAAAAAAATTAGAAAAGTGGGGTTAAAAATTTTTAATTAATTTTTCTTAATCTTTTATATTATATATTCTCTTTATTAAAATTTTTTTACCCCACTTCTTCAATCTTTTAAAATTTAACTCATAAAAATTTTATCTCCCCTTCCTTCCCCTTTAAATCCCTCACACCAAACAAACCCTAATCATGTGGCAAACTCTCTTATGAAAAAGAGCACTTAGAGCCTGTTTGGTACGTTGGAATTGATTTTGATGGAAATGGATATGGAAATGGTGTCTAAAAGTATGTTTGGTATGTCATGGAAATGAGATCTAATTTTTGTATAAAAATACCAAAATGTCCTTCAATTTTTTATTTTTTATTTTTTTTGAAGGTAGTGGAGGGTAATAGATGGAAATGATCACATGGAATTGTAAATCCTAGTTTTTGAGATAAAATTTATTTGATAGAATTGGGCTTAATTGAATTCCACATGGAGGTGGAATTCAATTTCAAAGACAATTCCATCATACCAAACATATTATCAGTAGGAATTTATTTTCAATTCCAATTCCATCTCCTCGAGGACAATTCCATCTGATGAAACTGTGGGGTTGAACATTTTAAGCCTAAAGGCTCTACCAAAACTTCTGAACTATACCCTCGTTACTTGGTTTTTGTATGCGTTTTTTCTTTTTATTCTGCTATATTAAAAAAGTCGCGTGTTTTTTGGATTAACGCACCGGTATCTAACATTATTAATAATCAATTAATCTAATTCGTGAGAATATAAGCCCACAACGAGGAAACCTTATTACCTCCAAAATAATTATGACATACCCAAGGTCCGAAAAAGAGATCACTCGCTAAAGTGGCAAAAATTATGTATTTCAAATTAAATTATTATATTTTCATGCACATGTTAAAAATTCAAGAAAAACATGCTCTTTTTAATAAAATAAAATATTTGAATGGTAGGCAGAATAACAAAAATTGAAAGGTACTAATTTATATAAAGAAAACGGTACATTGATTTTTTTTTAAAAAAAAAAAGGTCAAAGAATGGCTCTTCGGAATTATGTTTATTTAACATGTAAAAGTCAAAATCCAATCCCAACGAATAGTTAACACCCTGAAACCCTTATATTATTCAGGTCAGTTAGAGTTTCTTTTCGCGTAAAATCTTTTTTTTACCTGATCCCGTAATATCTAATGGGATTCATGGACAAAAAAAAAAGTTTTTTTAAAAAACCATTACCTAATCACCGCATTGTATGGAGCAAATCTCTATTTGTTTAAATTAAGTTTGAAACCTGAATAATTTAGATACTTTTTAAAATATAAGGTGACATGATCACATAATAAAATAGACACATGTTTGTCATATTATCACTAATTCTTTTAATCTTCATGACTTGTTGACTTGGGGTTAAGATAAACAAGAAGGCAAGTCACCATCCTCATCTTTCTTCAATTATTACAATTTACAAAGGCTTGCCTTTACAAAATTAAAATAGTTGACAAACTTTGAGTACAGTGCCTTATGTGATTAATTAATAGTATAAAAAATTATTTACAGTGTCTAGGATCTGTTAACATGTCTTGGGACTCATACGGATCTCTGATATAGAGGCAACATTATGATTCCCCAGTGGGATACGTTTTTCCACCTTTCACATGCAATTTATTTATAACTTAAACCCCTCCTAAAAAAAATAAAAAGAAAACGAACTACTCACAGAGTCGACCTTTTATAGATATATTAAGAAAATTAATTAAATTATTTTAAAATATTTATATTTATCATTTTTTTTTAAACTATTTTATTTAACTTATAAACTAATATATAATCTAAAAATATATAGTATAGGATATGATTAAATAACTTAGTTAGTTTCCTCAATCTCTAAAAAAAAAATCAACTATGTCTTATATTTAAGACATATGGGAGTAATTCCATCTCCAACCTTTATTTTATTTTACGTGGTTGTAACGTTCATTATATTAATACTATACTGTAGTAAGTATTAGGCTTTAAAGGGCCAACATAAAAATAAAATGGGGGTAGCTGAGATGAAGGAAAAATGGTAGAAAGTCGTTTGAGGTTATTTGGATATATTCAACAAAGGTAATTGAGTGCTTCAGCGAACAGGGTTAATCAAGGAGTATGGAGTTCTGTAAAATGCGATAGAGAATGGTTGTAGCGAACACCCAATAAGGTCACAAAAAAGGGATTTTTTAGTTAATAATATATCTAAAGATATAATTTTTAACAGAGTATAATGACATCGTATGATCCATACAGCCAACCTTACCTAATAGGGCAGTGGTGGTGGTGGTGGTGTTGTGGGTGTAACATTCGTTATATTGTTTGGTCTACTTGTTACTTGACAAGTCTACAAACAGAAAATTGAGATTCGAAGGCATACACCTTGAATTGCGATACTTCTCTTTGATCATAATGTGATCCAAACTTTCAAATTAGCATCTGTTCGTTTGAATTAATTTTTGAAGAATATTTTTATCATTTATGAGGTAAGTATGTAAAAAGAGTTTTGTCTCGACTTATAAGAAAAAACTTCTAAAACCACAATTTCTTGGTTTGCCAACCACTGTAATCTTTTAATTTTTTTTTTCTTCATTTTTTCACATCTCTTATCCAAGAATAATATTGCTTCAGATAATTCGAGTTGTCATAACAAGTTCTGCATCCTTAAATCACGTAATGTTATTAAATACAAGAAGAATTTTTTCTATAATTTTTCTTCATTCTAGTTTTGGCGGCATGTTGGAGAATGGTGTCAATTTGCTGCTTTAATTTTCTCTTGCTGCTGTCCTTACAAAGCTGATGTATTTTAATTCCAATTGACTCTACTATATCAATTTTATCTATTTTATATAATTGATCTTTAAATACAAAAAAAAGTTAAAATGCATTTAATTCAAACATTTATAGTTTTCCATGAATAACCCAGCTTGGACTTTCCAAGCCATGTGCACATGTACTTCTCTGATTCTTTTTTAAGTATATGTGGCATTTATCAGTAAAATGAACTATTAAAAACTACTAAACAAATTACATATAGGATATGGACAAATGGTCTAGCATAGACCAAATCTAAAATGAAAAGATCAATTCTGCCATTAATTTCTCTTCATTGAATTAGAAGATGAGTACGGTAAAAGAAGAAATTAAAGAGAAGACTTGTTATTCAAAGCACTTTTTATCGGTAGAACATGTACCAATTAAAGAGAACATGTTTCTGTTTTCTTTTTTTGATAGAAAAAGAGAGGACCCAGTTCTACGGGTTCTATTCTATTAACTCAGTATAAATATATTGTTTCATAGCATCTTCTATAAGTAAACATTTAATTTCTGCAGGTTATCTGTCAACAGCAAAAAAATCCACCGTCATATCCCATGCTCTTCTTGTCAGGAAATCAGCCATCCTATTCGCCTCCCGACAATAATATAGCAGCCTCCACATCCTACTCACGTTCCAGCACCGACTGAATTCCCAAAATTATAGAAGCATCATGATGTTCATCGGATATCATTCCTTGAATAAGTTCCAATACTTCGCTGCAATCACTTTCAACAATAATATGCCTAAATCCTTCTTCCCAAGTCAACTTCATACCCCACAAAATTCTCCAGGCTTATGCTATTATGATTGACCCGCGTCCAATCCTAAATATAAACCCTTGGACATATCCGTCATTTTCATCCCTTATCACTCTACCACATGTACAACATCCCCCACTTTATTCCTAAATCCATCTGTATTAACTTTAAACATCCCGACAGGTGAAGGGCACCAAGACATACTTGGTGAGATGTAAGACTTCGGTTGCATGGGACTGGACATACCCCAAGACAATACCGAACTAGTACGTGCCAACAACTCCTATCACTCCATCGTTTATTGTTCAAAATACGGTCATTTATCGTCAACTAAATATGCCTACTTAAAACCGTAAATCAGTGATGAAACTCGTTGCCATACACCTGATCCCGACAGCATAAACACCATGTTAACCAAGTGTTTCTATAGGTTGAGTCAAAGAAATGCCGATGCCATTGACTAGGCAACGTTTCACTCCATATTTCTTTAACCATCTCACAGTTTCGAAGTACATGTTGAATTGATTCAGTCTTTTTTTGACAAAAAGGGCACATCTCAATCGTTTGTAATCCCCGTTGAGCTTGGGCCAAGTTTGTCAATAAACGACGATGGGCACATAACCACAAAAACAATCTCTAACGTTGAGGAACCTTAAGCTTCCATGCAAGCCTCCATCCAAACCCATTTTGGTTTTCACCATGCCCAGCTAATCTTTTGTACGCGTCGCTTTTAGAGCAAATTTACCATAAGATGTCTATCTCTAAATCGGAATATCGTCACTAACATTGCGGGAAATATTCACTCTTTAAAACATTTTTCTTAAATTAAATTTATTACTCATGACACAAATAAATCTAGTCTACTAAATGGTCTGTTTATAAAGTATCTAACTTTTTATTATCAAATCGGATATTCAATATCCTCCTCCCATTTAAGCCTTACAGTTGTATGATTAGGTAATTTTATGTTATTTAAAGTGATCACATCCAACAGTGACCTAAGGACCCGTTTACTTATAAAAAACAACTATTCTTTTTAGTGCAGAAATCTATTTTTACAATTTCTTTACTTGACGTTTTTTCATTCTACTCTGTACAGTAATTAAACAAATATAATTCTACACGAACAAGCAACGTGTTAGTTAAGAATTTAGAGTACAATTCAATTAATTAGTTGAAAATTTTGTCAGCAAATGCCTATCAGTTATCCAGAAGAAAACTATTACATTCTCTCGCTTGGGTTAGTGGATATAACTTCTTGTCCACAATGAAAAAAACAAGTAGTGAAGCCGTTAAGATGTTGTTCTTTTGCTTATGACTTATAATATCCTCATTTTCTTTTATTCCACTCGGAGAAAAAAATTGTTATTTCACTTCACAATAATGGGATTAGAAGTGACTATGAATAGCAGAAATATTACCATCCCATGATAAAGAAAAGCTGACTTAATGGATCCCACGTTCCAATATCTATCCTTAGATGCTGTGTGATGCACAGTTATTTTGTGACAGAACGAATTTGTTCCTAAAAAGCAAAAATGTGAGGTTGTGACTGTCAGAAAAGTATAGTATTCTCATTTACCCAACAAATCAAAAAGGTAAATTCTCCGTCTTGCAATGGAGTGATTGCTTCGTGAGCAAATGATGATATATAATATGTGTTTGGCACCGATTACCAAAAGGCCTGAATGATGGTTAGTAACCTAGATAACTTATTCGTGAATATTAAAAAAATTAATTAAATTAATTATTTATAATAAATATATATTAGTATTTCTAAAATACTCTTTTGGTTTTATTTATATGGCAGAAAGATAAACTTTTTTTAACTGCATGTCATTAAAATTTTAAGATTAATGTACAATTTAATCATTCACTTATTGTTATGTTAATTTTATTTTCATTTGATATCATGTATACTAAATAGGGGTAGAATTATAAAGATGTTGAGTTTTATGGCGGAATTAATATGGTTTAAGGTTTTCTTTGATATGTGTGAAAAATGTTGGAAGTATATATAAATAGGAACAGAGGAGTACTATTTTAATTGCATGTGCATTGTAACTATTAAGATATTTTTATATCTTATATTAAAATTTAATACATTCTTATATTGAGATATTATATATCATTTGTTGATATTTGATATATCTTAGAAATATTATTATTATAGTTTATATTTGATTAACATTTATTTATATTAGATTAGATTTTAGGATTAGTTTAGGTTATGCTTTGCCTATATAAAAGCTTTTGTACTCTCATTGATTTAAGGATTCAATAATATTTGGAGGCTTTTGTTTTCTCTGTACTATAATCCTTCAAATTCTAACTATAAATATTGCTTGATAGAAACCTCTTATTATATGCAATCAATGTAGATATTTTAGGAAAAAATTATAAATGTGGGATGCAAAATGGATTTGGATCTTATATTTAAAACCAAAATGAACCCTTATCTAGCTTTTATAAGAGTTGGAGTGTCATTTATTGAAGAGAAAATGATAAACAATTGTTTGAATTGGTTAGGACATGTTCAAAGAAAGTATTGGATGTGCTGATGATGATGGTTAATCAAGTAGTACAGAGTCTTCTGAAAAGGGTAGAGAAAGATCAAAGAAAATACTCAATGAAGTTAGAATGATATTTTAATTAACAATCTATCTAAAAATTTAGTTGTTGATAGAATATAATTATATTATATGATCCATATAATCGACCACATTAGGGATAAAGTTTTTTTGTTGCTCTAGTAATTAATATGTCACCGGTCAACATGGAGAGTGGTGTGGCTCTGATACACAAAGATTTGAATGCCAAAGTCGAGTTGAATATTTGAGAGCAACTAATGTGTGAAAGTTGTTTGAGTTAATATTGGGCATGTTTGTTATGGCATTGAGATTGTTTATAAGCTGCTTTTCAAATAAATTGAGACAAAACTCCTCTGACATACTTACCTCATATACCGTAAAGCATGATTAAAAAATTACTTTTAAGTATTTTAATTACTATTCCAAACGAACACATTATTGATTAGCGAGTGTTAAGAAAGAAGATTATGAGAAATTACTAGGTCAAGTAGTGACAGGCAATATAATATGTGGCATCCAAAGTGTTTGCTTCATAAAGCAAGCATTGCGTGTGGATAAGGTGTGGATGTAACAACACCCTATTGCATGTTTCTTGGATTTGTTCAATTGGTCTCTCTGATTCAAAATTGATGTTCAAGAGAAGACTTCTCTTGACCCAGCTTATTCCACCCCATTTTTAGATGACAACATGTCCATAGTCCAAATTATATCTATTACAACGTAGAGAGTGACCCTTACAATAATGTTGCCATCATGTGACCTTGAAGTCACAAGGGTTTAAATTATGGAAACAACTTTTTCACTTAAAGGGTAAGGATGTGTGTGTGTATTATTCCTTAAACCTCACTTAATGAAAAGCTTTATGCACTGAGCCATCAAAATACTTTTCTAGTCTTTAATATAAGTTGTATTTGAGAGTTGATTTTGATCCTAAATATGAGACATAATTTTCATATTTATTAATTTTTTTTTTTCTAATTTACCTATATTGATATTCCCTCAACAATAATCAATGAGGAGATGGAATAAGGGAATTAAGGAAGCTAGCTAGGGTGTTTTAGAAAATATATGTCATATTAACTAATTCAACAAACTTCCTTAATCTAATCAAATTAAGTAAATATGTCTTATATTAAGGACTGGAGGAGTAATTATTTATCAGAACATATAAAAAAAATTTCCTGCCTACAACATTTTTTTTAGAATAAACTGAATTCATTATCTCAAAAAAAACCCTATAATATCTCCTTCAAAATGAGTTATGGCGTTCATCAACGTCTGCTTCTTACACAAAAAGAGGAGGTTGATGAAGGAAATAAAAATTACCTTCTATCCTATGCGAATATTTCACCAACTAGTCAGCAATAGTTACAGTCTCTAGAAAATTATGTTGAACCACAACCTGCCAATCGCCATAAACTAAAGACCTAACATCATCCACAATGTCTTTGAAGAGATGGTCCCTATCACACCCTCTCAACATAAAGTTTATAACTTCTATATAATCAATAATCAAAACAATCTTCCTATATCCTTTAGACCTAAACAATTCTAGTCCCTGAATACATCCAATTAGTTCCGCAAAAACTGGAGGAACATTAACTAATGCACAGCAAGAGCCGCCAAGCCAACTGCCATTCTTGCCTGCAACATTCTACACTGTCACCTAGTGCACAGACCTATTAGGATATAATTGAAATGGGTATCCTGATGGATCGTCCATCTGAAGCACTGGTCTTAAGTTGAGTATTATAAGGTATATAAGCATATTTGTTTTTTTTTAACCTTAACAGCTAATTTTTTTTAAGGAGGTTTTCCAATTGACCGATGCAAAAGTTGGTCTTCAACAGGTTCAAAAAAAGGTTACTTATAAAGAGGTTCTCCCAGACAAAAAAGGTTGAGTAAAATATCAGAGAAAATGAAATGCTTAATCTGATATTGAATATTATAAATTACTATTCAGCAATATTTAAATGAGTTAATAATCTCATTTCACCACAGTAAAAATACTGGTTAAAAACAAATTACCTCTTTTCTTTCTTTTCCTTTGTGAGGTTCCATGTGACTTTTTCTCTTTTCAATAGCCTCATCATAATATGGGAATGTAAGTGGGTAACCCCACCACTAATAAGGGTCATCGTGAGGGAATAAACAAAAACCTTTTTTCCTTTTACCCCAAGATAGCTTTGACATATGGTACTCACAATTTTGACCACAATTAATTAAATAGCGTTTGTGGTGGGTTTAATCATCAATGCATTGATCTAAAAGTTGGTCACCTTCTTCAAAGAATAAATACTTGTGGCTCCCACTTCTTCAACCCCTCCCTTTTTTTCCACCATATCAGTAATGTTCTTCAAATTCAAAATGATAAAAGGAAAGAAAAAAGACCCAAACATACCATACAAGATATATAATGAAATATTAAAGTGTAAATTTGTTTTAAAAGTTTTTTTTTGATTAAATGTCGTCTTAAAAATTTTAAAATATAACAATATTACCTTACCTTGTTAAAAAACTAACATTAACTATTAACATTTTTAATAACAAAAGGTGATATATATTACTTAATTTTAACACTTTCACAATAATCTTGAACTCAAAAAAACTTCAGAAACAATATTGCTTGAGTGAAAATTTTACAGGACAAATTCGTATATAAACCCTGTTTTGAACGATGAATCAGTCTTGATGTTAATCTGCCCATTTTTAAAACTCTGATGAATAATGAATCTGAGTAAGATTGTGAGGAGTTCAAATTTTCTCGAGTAGTAGTAATAAAGATATATGATGAAGAAAGAGACAGAAATAAGTGGTGAGAGTCACCTTCCAAACACATGCCTCTTTTCTCATTAATACCTCTTTGTTGTTATTAGAGGGAATCCAAGCTGAATCATGAGTTATTTATACTGGTTTATCGTAATGCTTGATAGAGAAACATGGATCAAAACAAAGATCAGTGACTTTGACACGTGCTATGATGCTTAATTAATAGATAACTAAAGTGATAAATCAAAGGATGACGAGTAACAAATTACCTGAGGCGCACCTGTGAGGTATCTTTAGTTAAAGGTCCCAAAAGCATTATGATGAAGCTACTGATAGCTTATGTAGACCAAAAAAAAAAAGGCAAAAACAAAAACAAAAAATGAGAGCAATCTACTTCGATAACAGACACAATGTTGAACTTTCTTTCCAGTAATAATAATACTCTTACAGTGATTATTCTTGGTCCAAGAGTGGCAAATGGTGATATACATGTGAGAGGCACTCATTAGTTTCACGGCAATATCACCCTTTTATATTGGATGGTTAAAAGTGGTTAGTCAGTTCAGCCTATCAATATAGGATGGTCCAGAGCTATCTGTCCGAAAATCTTGTTCATCATGAACTGTCAAATTAAGCCTAATAATCATAAAAAAAATAACTTTGTTTAGTGAAGAGCACGAAAACAGAGTAAACCTCCAAACTTGAATTTGACTTGGGAGACAGAAACAGAGCCATATAGAGCAGGAGTTGCATGGCTTATGAGTTGTGACCCAGAAAGAAAAAAGCAGAAACAGTAATAAATTTCCTCATTTTAATATGTTTATGGGTAAATCTGATGATTTGTTCATTACAGTGAGCGAGCAAATCAAGTGGGATGATGAGGAACAGAGAAATGGATTTCTTCTTTTTTCTTTGGGGTTTTGTGTTTTGCTCTGTGGGGAAAAACGTCGAACAGAATGATAGCATGAACCAGAAAAGGCAGCGAGAGTTACGTGCAATTTGTGTAGGACCAGACCAGACCACACAAATTTATGGGATCAAGCATTTCTCTCCCACGCACAATTCAAAAGCATGAATCCCATTATAAACATAATTGCTACTTCAATTGCGTTACTATTTAGAAGGAAGGACACTTTTTTTTTTTCTCCCTATCCAGTGTAGATCCAAAACAATCCCCCATTAATATATATCATATACGTATTAATGGCATTTTGCGTCTCTGTGTGACTTTGTATTTCTTAGATTGGAGTATTTAATATGTACAGTAGTTAATTCCAACTTGAACTCACTCTAAGTTATTCCTGGCACGTTTGGAGATATTTGAGCTACCTCACACCTATCACTGTCCTATGAGGACTTGACCCATTTCACCTTTTGATTTTTTGGGCATTTTCCTTTGTTCTTATTTATGTGGTGTTTTTTTTGGAACTGGCTATCATCCTTTTCCTTCTCATCCGCTTACGATCCTTTTCTCAATCTAAGTCATTGGATTACGATCTCAACAATCCAGATTTTTCCTTTATTATAAAATATTATTATTATAATAATAATATTTTTATAATATATTAAATCTGAACCGTTGAAATCTTAATCTAACAGTCCAAATTGAGAAAAAGACCGTAAGCGGATGGAAGGAAAAGGATGGTAGTCTGATACGTTCTTCTTCTTCTTCTTTTTTTAAACCAAGGCAAGCATAAGCCTGTAAGTAACATCTGTCTACTATTTAGACAGTGACACTTCCTTCCCATGGCAAATTACCACATTCTATCCCAAACAAGTCTATTTATGGTGGTGTTCTTGTTGTGTGCATTTTGTTTGTTTGTTTTCAGCCCATGCTTATTCAAATTTTGGAAGTGATATACTATATGATGAGCTTTAATGTGCGTGCTCGTTTTATCTTTCTTTAATGACATTTTTTCTTTTCATCCGGAAAAATATATGGATTCAATCAATTGTGCATTAAATAATCGAATGGCCAGAATTAAAACAGCACGTTGCTGTTGCCTTTCAGGAGGAACAGGAGATCCAAATCATCACCTTATCCACCTAAAATTGGGGGTAAGTGGGTGTTATTAGGAAGAAATAATCAAGTTGATAGCTATGTTGGAACTTTCACTTTAAATCCCTCTCCTACAACAAACAAACGAGTAATGTGCTTCACCTACCACAACAACGTTATTGCTTTATAATGGGTTCATTAATTTTTTTTTTTGGGCCTGAACATAACTATTCACTTTCTTCTGAAATTGAATTATTGTTAAAAAATGATTATCTTGAGATTTTAAATAATCATATGAAAGAAAAACTAATATTTCAGAAGCTGCATATTCTAGTGATGGAAATTCGCTTAAGTTCTTTCTTTTTTACTAATTTTATTTTAATTATAATTCTAATTTGAATTTAACTTACTTCAAAGCAACGTGAACCTGCACTAAATGTACAAACATTTAATGTATATACGCAGAAATTTTGCTTTGTTTTAACCCTTAACCCAACTTATTCATGATCATTACATTCAGGTAACTAACTTTGGAGGTGTTAGTACTTACCAGTAGTTAGTGTCTTCTAAACGGGAAAAGAAAGAAAGAAAAACGCCTTGAAGCGGTAGAAGAATGGCTATGAACTATGGTGCTTTTTGATTATCTTCAACTTTCAAATGGACATGTTTGTTTCTGTTATGGACTATTTGGCTATTTCCATCTGAATTAGCTAGTAGCTGTCACCTCCTTTTCATGATAAAAGCCAAATGGAAGGCCTTAACTATTCATAAATAAACACTCTATTCAAATAGAGCAAAAACCTTGATGAAACTGAAACCTATCCTATCTATCAAAAACCTTGATGAAACTGAAACCTATCCTATCTATCAGTGCATATGTGTATAATATTCACAAATATAGCATCCAAAGAGACAAGTGAAGTTGCAAAGAGAGCAAAAACCTTGATGAAACTGAAACCTATCCTATCTATCAGTGCATATGTGTATAATATTCACAAATATAGCTTCCAAAGAGACAAGTGAAGTTGCAAATAGAGCAAAAACCTTGATGAAACTGAAACCTATCCTATCTATCAGTGCATATGTGTATAATATTCACAAATATAGCTTCCAGAGAGACACGTGAAGTTGCAATATAATTAGAATGAGCGCGCCATCAAACAGAGGGCTCTACCTTAGAAGAAATTTTTGCGTAGCTGCTATAGTCCTTCAGCAACTCTGCTGACTAATGCACAAATTTTCAGCCAAGACAAACATTTGGATCTTCTTCATCAGAGTCAAATTCAGCCTGCAAGTAGAAATACAGGTGTAAATGGCTATATTTTGCCTCATCAGACAAATAAGTTGACCAATCACTAAGTAGCAGAGTGTAACGCTAGTCTAGTGAAAGCAGGGCGCTTCAAAACAAGTCATGAGGGTATTATTAAGTGAAATCAAATAAGCAAATGCTGATCTTTACAACCTGCCATTCAATTCCAGATTCAAAATAGACAATTAATTCATGGTTTAGAGGGGAGGGGTGGGGGTGAAAGGAACTCACATTTTCATCTCGATACCATTTGCCATAACCGTCACGCTTCCAACCTGCAGCAGTAAACTTGAGTTCTCTCTCTCTCCGCTTTCGAAAATCCAAATGATGCTGTAAAGCCGCCTTGTTGCCCTCCACTCTTGTAGGAGATGAGTAGCTTTCAGTGGAAGCACATGATGCACTTGCTATGTGACCTGTGTTTGACAGCTCCCTTTTACTTCTATTTTCCATTTGTTGCTGAGATTTGTCAGGAATTATTTTGGAAACAGCCTTTTTTGTCTGTTCAATCAAAGGCTTGCCACTGCCTGCTGACCTAAGCTTTTGGTTGCAACTACTAGATTTGGCAGTGGCAGCAGATGAGTCTGACAATGCAATTCTCTTGTTTATTTCATTCTGTTTCATCAAATCTCTTTCCTTCAGTCTCGATGCAGCAGCAAGGTGACGTGATCCTTTGTTGTGCATCTAAAAAAGACGTTCCAACAATCAGAGGCAGCCTCTTTCAGAGAACAACAAGCATATAAGAGAGATGTGCTGAAACTCAATATCCTTCATCATCTATAAAGAAGAAAGGAATCTTTAATCCTCTCTTGTGGACAAAATAAGCATGAAAATACATGAGCATATACACACTAAGTAGCATCATGGTATTGGGACCAAGGGATTGGACTGGGACGTGCATTGGGAGCACCCATTCATCGTAACAAGAAACAGAAAATATATGGAAGATCAGCACAAATACTATTCATCATCACTAAAGATGGAAGGAAGTTGTGCACAAAAACAAGCAGCCATCTATATCATAGGGATTGCTCAAATAAACCTTAATCTTTCACAAAGGGGAACAAAGATGTCCTTCATCTTATTCATCATTCATCCCACAAAATTTCCAAAAAGCACTTTATTCTGATCATTCATGAAACTCTCACAGAACCGAGGAACAACTACTAATTTGTTTTGAGCTTATTTCATCAAATCTAAATAATGTAGACAAAGGCCAAAGGACGAACTGCAAACTAGCTTTGCAGTCGTGATCAATACAATCAATCAGTCATACAATGTGCATCATAAATCCTACGGGGCAAGAATCAATGTTTCCCGAAGCATTTAGTATCAGAGCCTATGTAACTATGTTCTTTTCTTCCACATTGGCAGTTTATTCTCATTTTCGTTCATCGTCCTCTTTTAAGAGGAAAAGGAGGAGGAAGGAAAAACCTCACACAAAACAAAAGGAGGGAATTAAGCATTAGGAACCACGTAAAAGTTTTTTACTATCAATTCGGAGGTAAAATCCAACAAAACCAAAAACCAGTAGTCCAAATTCCATTTCGATATGAATCGGAAGAAAATAGCGCGAAAAAAGAAAAGAGGGAAATACGAACGGAGAGCATGAGAGGGGTATCCAGGATGGGATTGTGTGGGCAGACAAGGCAGGCGAATTTGCCGTTAGCGAGTTTCTTGAAGGAAGAGCCATGAATCCCCTCCACAAGCAGATCGTCAACCCTCCTTTTCCTGCATTGCGCTTCTCTTGCCCAGCTATCTCCCCCAAACACACTCATTCTGAATTTCTGATCTAACACCCCACAAGGGAGTTGCCTATATCAAACCTAATAAATAATAATCTTTTGAGATATATAAAACCCATTGGGAACTTAATTGTTAAGGAGACTGTGTGTGTTTGACAAGCACCAAAATCATGATTTTAAATTATGGTTTGTGCAATCTGAAATAAAACTCATCTTATACACTTATCTTATAAGTCGTAAAAACTATTAAAAAAAACCTAATTCAAACAAACACAAACCACACATGGCGCATTAGTATTCTGAAAATGTTGTAACCATAAAGTATTAGTATTCTGATTTAAGTTATTATCACACATTATATTTTTTTTAATGGGGGATTTTCCCCCAATCTTCTTAAAAATCCCTTAGATTGAATTGTAAAAAGATAAAGATGTCATATACTTATTTGAAATAGCCATTGCAGTATTCAAAATCAGTTTTTTAATCGTAATTCGTGGTATACAAGGTAAGTATATGGGAGGAGTGTTGTTTCGACTTACATAAATAAACACTTTTGGCATTTCCATGGTTTCAAACATGTTTATTGTTGGTGATTTATTATTCACATACTTCCACGAAAGATTCTTTTATTTATTAGGCCAGCTTCAAGTTATGCATGGTCTTAGGTCTATTGACCATAGGGAAATGCCCATAGTTCCAAGGTTTGCATACTTTATTTACGAAACAACATGTTTGTTAGGAAATTGGTCACCAAAATAATGAGAAGTGATTTATTCTTGAAAACTATAAAAATTCGTTTCTAACTAACCAAAATAAATAATCAACCACTAAAATTTATGTTAAATTTTGCATTACATATATAGTTTAAAATGACACCCAAGCTCTTTTTTCTCTCATAATGCACACATGTATATCTAGGACTTAAATTCAGTGTCCAGCAAGATAAGTGTAGAAAGTAACATAATGGAATATGTAAATGAAGTAGCTCGTCATCATCTGCTTTAATTCATATGAACTTTGGTCTCACCAATAAAGTAATATCACAAATCACAATTTTGACCGGGCTATTACATTATTCACCAATCCACAAGTGTAGCCCATGAAGCACTCAAAAGCTTGTGTGTGTGCGTGTGTGTGTGTGTGTGTGTGTGTGTATATAACAGTCATCGGCTAAACACTAGACAAGCCACTTTTACACATTCATCGATTACAGTGTCCCTTGAACAATGTAACTCAGATTCTTGGCCTTATTTTGAGCCAAAAAAAAAACTAAATTTAACAGAGAGATGAAACATTGCTTTATTTGCTATATTGTATTCATGGATATAGGACTTGTCAAGGCCAGGGAGAGAAAGGGCGGATCATGGGGAAGACAGCGAACTTCATGAGACCATTGTTGCAATGGAAGCCATTTTTCTCACCACATGCAAGAAAATGAGGCTTCCACTTGTTGATAACAAACCTAAACCCTTCCCCTCCACCTTGTGAGGAATTCGCCACCATCTTCGCTCTCTTCAGGTCACACTTCAAGAAGCTTCTCAAATCCGAAAATATGTACACGCTGTGCGCGAACGTCGTTGCGTTCGGGGCATCATACTTAAACACTGCATATATAAACCATCCACATTATCTATTTGTATCGGTTAATGATGAGAAAAGCACAACTCAATCCAATAAATCATAAGCAAGTGTCGCAAATAAAGAGGCCGCGGACTCACCAAGTGTGTCATTGAGGTAGAAGGGACAATTCTTGATGGCCCAGTCAGTGTAGTTGAAGCCAAAGCGCCAATTTTGAGAGCCACCCACCACAAAAGTGTTAGATTGAGGCTTTCTTGTCTTGTTCGGATGATGAAAGTTCCACCAATCTGTGTAGTTGAAATTGCTGCCCCAGTTCCAGGACCAATCCTTGTTGCCCATGCTCACTCCAAACATGGAAGAAGCAGTCATTATTAGGGCTAATAATGCTGCAAGCTTCACAGCCATATTGATCGTATATTATACCGAACTCAAAAGGATCTCAGAAAATATGATTTGGTTGGTGAAGTAATTGGGATTGAAGTTTGAAGGTTACAAGTGTTCTTATATAGGGAAGAGGGAAATGTTTGAAGCATGTAATTTAGTGGAGTCCTATGTATGGTGTGGTGCAAAATGGCCTAATTCACCTTTCTCAATTCGATTTGTCTAATATGGGTTGGTAGGACTTGTTGACACACGACTACACGTTGACTAGGTAAATGCTTCACTTAGAATGGAATTTTTTTCAAATCCTTGATTGAGCCTTGCACTTGGAGTAGATTATTACTATACTCTGCATACATGCACACTATAATTCAATAATCAAGGAATTAATTGCAGCTACATGCTTAATCTAATTCTCTTCAATTTCAATGTTTCTCTTAGTTAAAAGAGAAGGTTAATCTTTTAATATTCTTCAACTTTGACTTGGTAGAATTAAATCCTTAAATTGTGACTCAATTAAAGCTCAGTTTTAAAGTTTAACTCATTGAGGTTTGAAACTAGTTCCTATATCTTAATTTATAATTTCATTTTTATGTTTAAAGGTCATTGTTCATGCAGCGGTATCTAATGGTAAGTTCTAATATCACAACTAGACTAAGAGCCTATTTGGGATAGTGTTCTATCATCTCAAAAGTGGCTTTTTTGTAAAAAAAAAAAAAGTCTAGTGGTGTCATTTTCTGTTGTTTGGGTTCTCGTTCTGGTAACTAGACTTTTTTTTCTTCTAAAAATAGCTTATGTGATTTTCTTCTAAAATAAGAAGTTCAAAAGTCTGACTTTTTTTAAAAAAAAGTCATTCTTGCCTCCACCAATCCAAATACAAATCACATTTACAATCTAACTTTTATCCTATTTTAAGTTTGTAAAAGTCATATTTTGTTCGTTTGAAATAGTGATTGGAGTCTTCAAAAACTACTTTTCAATCATGATTTACTGTATACGAGGTAAGTATGTGAGAGGAGTGTTGTCTCGATTTATGTATATAAGCACTTATAAATCTTTCCAAAGTTTATCCAAACAAGCTTATTGGAAAAAAGCCACATCTACCACCTTAACCCAAACAGGCCCTAATACTACATTATATCCTTAAACCTTAATATAAGATTCAGCTTATAGTGTAAATTGTACTACAAATCATATCTTTTATTTTCCTACAAACTAGATTTTATATTAAGAAATTTTCTTCCTCATTAATAATTACCACTTAATTTGGTCAAATTTATGAGTCCCACAAATAGATACGAAAGCGTTTTTCATTCTTCATACACATGAGTGATGACGGCTTGATGATATTTTTAATTCTTAATTAATTCACACTTGGGGCGTTGTGGAAGTGGAAGCAATTTTTTAAGGTAATTATTTCAATATATTATCTTTTATGAAGATCACTATAAGAAGAAAAACTTGCCAACAAAATCATGCATAGTAAGGCTTGTATAGTACTATAGTCTATGGACCCAGGAAGCCCAGGGTGATGCGTCATGTTGAAGCGTCTCTAACGTCACTGCAAAAATTTCCATCAAACGATCGGGCGTATGCTGTCGTTTTGGAGGACGCTGATTTCAGTGTCGTTCCCCGCCATACGACCCTCTGAAGAGATTGAAATTGGAAGTTTGAAACAATCGGTGGAGCTCACTCTCAAGACTCAACTCAGCTCTCAACGCTCTCTTTGGAAGTTGCAACAGAAAGAAACAGAGGAATGGCTCCACCGAAAGCGACGAATCGGACGATATCGCAGGAAGCATTCGATGAAATGGTGAAGGAGAACATGGAGGACCTTGGAATGGACCCCGCCGAGGCTCTCCAGGACACCATAGAAATTCTTACTCTCCAAGGCGTTGATCTAACAGGTTTGAGCCTTGCTACATCCCCGGGTTTTATTATTTCTTACATCTACTTCGTTACTGAGGAAATGCACATTTCTAGGAAAAATGACGTTAGAGCAGGAGAATGAAATCGTCTTTTACTCCAGTGAATTTTTTCTTGTTGATTTTCTTGCTTCAGCTATCTGGACAATTTGTTTCTTTAACTGCGCTGAGCTGCGATAAGTTAACTCCAGTATTTAATAAACTATAATATCTCTTAATTTCCAGGCATCATTACGTGCGTTCCGGGAGAGAGTGAGGTGAAAGATAACCCCGTCATACGGTGTTTGGATGGTTTAAAGCAACTGGAATCTAGATTGGCGGATCAGATCGGCGATAAGGATTTGGATGAGATGGTGGAACTGTTTGATAAGCTTACCGAGGCCTGTAATGTCGAAGGATATAGGAATGCAGCTATTGCTGCAAAGAATGCCGGCGTGGAATTGGTTTGTTCTGCATGTTCCAAAATACCCAAGGGATGTGAGCGTGCTCTGGTTTCAGCTTTAAAGACTATGTCATCATTGCTCCATGGTGAGATATTTGCGCTGAAATCTAACATACCTCTCTGATTCATCTGATCAAATAAGGTTGCTTAGTTGCGTCATGCGTATGGTAAATAGTAACGTTGTCTCAGCTAACTTTGAAACTCATGTGCCTTAGTTTTACTTGTTTTCGGGGAAAGTCAACATGCTTCCCGTGAGTGTCGTTCCTTTTGCACATATTTTGTTATTAATGTCTTAGTATTGATTAAGAAAGTAAAGTCCAAGAATGTATGAAATAATTGATGTGATGGTTGATCACTTCCTTCATTATTTGTTACTGATAATTGTAGTTTAATCCATTAGTAGTGGTGAGACATATGAGTTTTAAGAGTAACTATAGCTATAGTATGCTTGGTAGTAATCTAAAGGTTGTAATTTAAGATATTTAGACAGATGTAGGAGGTTATGGGAAACTTGAAGGAAAATAAGGAGAGGAAAGGCAAAAAAATAGGAAGGGAGAGAGAATGATCTCTTTCAAGTGACCAGCCGATCTTCCTCCCTAAGCAGATAGATAACCCAGCGTTCTGGTCATACATGTGTCAAAGGACCTAGCCCTTCTAGCTCACCTTTCTCTTTTTACAATCTCAATCCTAATTCCTTGCAAGGTAGTGCTGACATATTCTTCTCTTTATGTCAGCGTTATTTGGTATATCATGCTCATATTGTTGCTTGTCCAAGCAAGACTTTTCATGGTTGCTGCTGCTTGGATTGTGTAATCAACAAATCACATCAGAATATTAACTGAATTTTAGTTCATATTTCAGCCTTTTTCTGTGCTTCATCATGTTTTTGACAAGGTAGCTTTATAATCCTTGTTGTTGCAGATGTTCAAAGTACAGGAATATTTCAGACCAGTAATGGACCAAGCATTGTAATTGGTATCCTAAATGATAACAAGCAGAACATTGGCATCTTAAATAGTGGTTTTGGTGTAGTGGCTTCAGCTGCCACGGGTAATGAAATTCTCAAGCAGTCTTTCATGATCTTAAAAGTTGATGAGCTAATTTTGGAAATTATGTCTATGCATAAGAATGTCAGCATCCAGAGCTTATATGACGCTATTCGTGTGCTTCTAACCGCCGATGATGATCGAGTTGTAGCTTCTGAAGTAAGTCAAAGCTTTATGCGAAAAGCAGATTTTGTATATCTTGTAGAAATGGACCCACCCTTTTACAAGAAGATGAAAATAAAACACAAACTTGACTAGGTGCATAGCGACTGGATTTTCTTCAATTCAAGGCATTCAAAGATCACTAATTTGCAAGCTTTTCAATCATGTGTACTTTGTGACTTGAAGCGTCTAATACATTTACAATTCAGGTTTATGGGTATGCACGAAGATTTGCCAAGATTGGGATTGCAGAAGCCCTTGTTGACTCACTACATGCAGGACTTACCTCTCCTGGCCTAGTTTCAGCAAGTATTGCTTTAAAAGCCATAGCTGTAAATGTGAGTGAGTAAAATCCTATTATATTCCAAGCATGAAAAGTTGATTTAGTAATAAAATTTTTGTTATAATCCATTACTCTTGGTCTAGTGATGTAGAAGTCCTTACTGGCTCAGGCTTACTTCCCTCCAGCAAAACATGAGTATGCATTGTCTGTGTTGTTTCAATTGAGTGTTTATGGTTTCATGTTGCAGGATGAAATATGCAAATCTATTGCTGAAAAGGGAGGTATTGATGCCTTACTCAGATGTATAGATGACAGTGGAGAACAAGGCGACAAAGGAGTGGCCAGAGTTTGCTGCTCCTTGCTTTCAAAGGTATAGGTCAATAGCTTATACTTTTTGTTGAATAGGTTGCTTGTTAAATCTATCCCTTTTTTTGGCGGGCAAATTAATCGGATTTTCTGCTTCCTTAGTGGTTCTTTGTAAGGTTTTGAGCTGTCTCTTTATACCATTATATGGTTGTTGTTTATATTTTCATTTTGGAATATATAGATCTTATAGGTTTTACAACTCAACTTGATTGTTGATCGACAGCTGAGTATGCACTTACACTTGAGTTGTGAATTCACCTGAATTTATTAGTTCTTCATACATGATGAAATGTCGGTCATAACGCATACTACCATCTGAAATTTCAGGGTTCCACAAAATCTGATCTAAGGGGAGAAATGTTCTATATATTTCCATCTATCTTTAGTTTTCTTATAAATTGAACAACCTGAACCAATATTTCGGCTTCTGTTCTTATTTTTATGTTATACTGTATCAGTTCATATTTTTCATAATATGATGCTTGGGCATTGTGGGTAAATATGGGATAACTTTAAACATGCTCATTTTACTGATTTGAATATTGTATATTGTAGGACTCCTCTTTGAAGCTGTGATGTAATTAATTGTTTTTATTGATCAGTTGGCTGGAAGTGACGCGAACAAGAGTGCAATTGTTGAAAAGGGAGGTATGAATAGACTAATAAAACTTTCAGCAAGGTTTGCTGAAGACCCTTCTGTCTTGCAAGAGGTGAGAAACTGCAATACCTATGAAGTGAGCCTGTCCAATGTAGTTCCAGTCATCGGGCTAAACCATTTCTCATTCCCCTTCCTGATATTATGAATAATTGAATACATTTAATCTTTATTCCATTATGGTCTGTTTACCTTGCTGCTGCTTCTTTTCTCGGTTGGTTCAGTTGTCTACATGCATCACTTGCCAGTTTTGACATGGTTTTATTTGTGGCACAGATTATGTCTATTATTACTGTGCTTTCATTGAGATCCCCGGACAATGCTGCCCGTGCCATTGAAGCTGGAGCTGGTGACCTTGCTATTCAAGCCATGCAGAAGTTTCCTCCAGCACAGCAATTGCAGAGAAATTCTTGTTTTATGATCAGAAATCTAGTAGTGAGGAACCCAGAAAACAGGCAAGATTTTTATCTCTCTCTTCTCTTCTCTTCCTTCTGTTGCTTTCATAATCTTTTCCTTCTGGCACTCTATATAAGGCGTAGTATGGCTTCAGGTCAGAAGATTACCCTTCAACTTGTACTTTTCTGTTTGACAGAACTATTCTGCTTAATAATGGAATTGAGAAATACATACGCAAGGCCAAGCAAAACCATGACAGCTGTAAGGATGCAGCCACCGATGCGCTGAGGGATTTGGGTCTTGATGATTACGACTTGTAGCTGATACGTTTTTGTCTCGGTGTGCTCCTATGTTTTTGAAAGGATCCCAACATCAGTGTGTGAATGCTAGTATTTTCAATGTCTCTGCTACAAATATGATAGTATGTGCGTTACAAAATACTCTGTACAAAGCTGAGGGTAAAGGATATTTTACTCAACTCGTATAGTTGTCTGTTAAAAATGAGAGATCAGAGATGCGATACTTGGTTCAGTCTGCATTTTCAATTTTTGGTTACTGGTTAGTTGAGTAGGTTGCGGATGCATTCATAACTCATAAGTGCATTTCTACAGATTGTCAAAAACATACAATGATGCTCAGAACCTCTCGCGTTCCACGTGCAATAGGCCTGGGTCCGCTTAATCTGCTTGGTAGGGATGGGATATCTATTTTGGCACAAGAAGGGTCTGGATAGGAATTGAGACGTTTAACTGTGATCCAAACAAATGCAGTTTCAGTTTGGGCTTTGGGTTTCATGTGCAATAGGCTGGGGCTGCTTAATTTTTAACTTTTATTTTATTTTTTGGTACATGAAAAGTTTAGGTGAGTTGGGTCCTAGGAGCTCACAGGACCAGGGCATGTCTTCAGGCTCAAAGCGCTTTCAAAGGTACTTATAGATCGTCCATTAACAAAGTCTTCACATAAGTGGGATTTGAACCCACAACCTTATAGATACAGGTTACCTCTAGTTCAAAATACACAGCCAAATTCTCCCTCTGGTCCTATTTATAAACAATTTTCCCTTTCATTGCGCAAAAAGAATTGGTAGTTAAAAGTAATAAGTGTGTCAAAAATTCAATGTTCTTTTCATATATCCCTCTATTTATGAAAAGAGTATAAGAGAGAGAATAGATAAAAAGTATGAGAAAGAATGAGTATAAAATATGGAAGAGAATAAGTATTTAATACGGGTAAATAGAGAAAAAGAAGCTTAAATTTTCAGACAAAAAATGAAAATTGCTTAGAAAAGGGATCAACCTTGTAAAAGAGAAAATTGCTTATAAATAAGACAGAAAGGAGTAACTAAATTACGTAATTTAAAAAATTAGTTAAAATTGGTTAAAGATAATAAATATATAAAAAATCATAACTTAATTTCCTAAAAAATCCCTATTTATGAAGAGGGTGAGTGGGAGAGAGAATGAGTGGAAATAGACATAATTAATTATGGGTAAAATTGAAAAAAAAAATAATGCAACAAAAGCAAAGAGATTCTTGTATGAAAAATCATACCTCACAAGTTTTGCTCTAATATTTTAAACCATAGAGAGTATATCCTTCTATTTGAAGCACCTATATTCCAGATATTATCAAGCACTAAATATGAGCTTTTGTAACAATTATTTAGATGGCAGCTTCATGTATCATTATGTCGAAGAACTAAAACATTAACTCCCACATTAGGCTTGATGCCCCATCGCCCCTACTTGTTAAAGGAAAAAATTAAGATAATTTCGAATGAAGTGATAATTTTTCTTTTGGTATCGGTACTAAATGACCAAGTAGACGCGCCAAGGGGCCATAATGGGCATCAGTCTTCCACAACTATGAAAAGGAACATAAAGAGTGATATACCCCCAAAGAATCCATACCCGCCAATAGTTAAAACTGTAAATGTCAGAATCAGATAAAGCATCGCTAGCGGTTTCATAAGCTATAATGCATTTTCATTTTCTGGGGTCACCAGGAAACTGTTTAAAGTCATTTTACAGGCTTCCATATAATATAAGGGGGGGGGGGGACAAGGAAATTTTTTTTGGATATTTCTGTCATTTTGAAAAAACAAAACACTTTCTCCTTCAATCCTTGTGAGCTTCGTTCCTACTAACTTTGCAACAATCGACTCAAACCTCAAAAGTTTTACTGTATTTGCTGGGTGGTCAGGTTGTTCTCTGCTGAAAACAGTAAGCGGAAGGGCAAATGTTAGAAAAATGCATGAATGCAAGATAAATCTGTCAACCATACATCAGATTGGCACAGATGATTCAAGCCGGAAGCATTGTACTTCTTAAAAAACCTTTAACTTCAACGATATAACACCAAAAATGTAAATCTGTTCGTATGCATGTTACCCAGAATAATTAGCACATACCAGAAATGTTATTGAAACATCTTTTTACACTCATCTCTTTCCCGATTGTGTCTCTCAGCAATCTGCCCAAAAAAAAACTGAATCAGTTAGATAAACCAATGGGCATTTGTTTAATGCTAGAATTCTTGGCTAAACTTGAAGAAACACTCACCATCCTCCTGGCAGCAGCAAGTTCCTTTTTGATTCCAGCTGAAAATCACCAATCTCAAGTGAGCAATCAACAACTATTTCACCTTTCCACTCTCTTCACTTAAAGCCTCAAAACCAGTTTGTGCATAAAGTTGAACAATTGAATACATTTAAATCCATTTTTGTTCATAAATATCAATAATATATGGTACAGCTTATTTAAAAAATGTAAGACCCCGTACTATCATTTGGCTCCAAGATTAGTGCCTTTTTCAAGCTTTCAACTGCGGCATCAATGTCATTGAGCGCCATGTACACCTGGGAAGATGGAAGCAACAGGTTTATCAGATTGCAACGTGGGACTACATTATTTAAATATAAATTGGTTAATAGAAATACCAACCTGCCCTTGGCGAAACAAAGCTTTGACATTGTCTGCTTCGCGCATTGCAAATTCTGTATCTAATAATGCTCCTTTGAGGTCCCCTAACTTCAATTTACAAGCCTAAAAGGCAAATATACCCAGAATAATTACTATAAGGGAAACAAGAAACATACCATATAGAGAAATCAGTTGTTATAGTTAGAGTGCATTAAAAATTTTTTACAAGTTTTCAATGTACAATGTAATGGCTTTGAACTTACAGAGCAGTTTGTAAAAATCTGAGACTTTGTTTTTCTCAAACAGGAACTGTTGTCTGAAAAGGAATTAACACCAGAGAACCAAACGTAAATGAGATATAATGAATTTGTGGCATGTTCACCATACAATCAAGTACTGAGTAATAAAAAGTAACAAAAGTTAGCATACCTGCATCAACTCCTTCTTTCTCCCAGCAAAGATCGTGGTAGCGTAGAGCCTTTCGATACTTCCTTAAAGCCATTTTATAATCTTGTTTCTGCCAGGGGAAAATGATGAATGAAATTATAAGAACACAACAAATATTAGCCAGCAGAACATGAATACCCCATCCTTAAAGTTTCACAGTATGAAAAGATACACCAAGTAAAGCAGGTGAGACTTGAAAGAGGCTATAATAAAGCTCCAATACCTTGAAGTACCCGTTACCAAAATTTTTAATAGAATCAACAGCATCCATCCACCAATGGAGATCATTAGGGCTTTCATCAAGGTCTGCTGGCCAATCAGGATATGTATCACCGTCTTTCAAAAAGTTAGATATTCCATCATCTGCTCCCTGAGGAATTTCTCCACAATCCACAATTTTAACATCAACAACGGGGCGATCTTCATCGCCTGTTGTAACATGCTCCATAAAACGGACCACTCCCATTCCTTTTATTACCTTCCCAAATACCACATGCTTACCATCAAGATGAGGAGTTCGAGTAGTGGTAATTAAAAACTGAGACCCATTGGTGTTAGGGCCAGAATTTGCCATTGATAACATCCCTTTCCTTTCATGCTTCAACTCAAAATTCTCATCTTCAAACTTCAACCCATATATAGATTCTCCACCTGTGCCATCTCCAGCAGATATATCTCCTCCTTGGATCATAAAGCTTCTAATAATCCGATGGAAGCAACACCCCTGAATATTCAGACAAGTATGTTTTGAATTTTATGGTTGGCTTAAATGCCAGAAGAATATTCTTAGAATAAAAAATCTTTTAAATTAGGCACAATGAAATGGTATTCTCATCATTAATAGCAATGCTACTGACAAGAGGATCTAATCTTTCCTCACAGTATGCCATAAGAAAGATTTATAATTTTGTACTGACGCACTGATCCACCAAACAAATAGACCAGTAAAAAGAATAGAATCATGTACCACCAAATCCTAGCATATTACGATCACAGAGCATATTATAAGAAGTGCAAATGAACACTAATAATCTGAATGCTAAAATAATTTGAAGATATATATAAACACATGTTACGGGTAAGGATTAAGCACTGACTGCTTAAGTTTTAGCTATAATTATCAAACAACAAATTTAGAGTTGTGCCTCAGTGATTTACAGAAGCATCATGGCCTGGCATGAGTTGCTAAAGTCTAAACTATTATATCAGCCTTTCTCTGTCCCTTCAGCACTCTTGGCACTCATACCATATGCTCCTATTGTTGATCAGATTTTTATTCATTGACATCAAATAATTAAAAACAAATAAAAATTAAAACATCAAATAGTTGCAATAGCTCTGTTAAAAAGAGAATGAATGGCATTGCATATTTGCATTATACCCACAAAAGTGAACTCCGAAAAGAGAGAAGAAGAATCATTGACAGACGTTAAACGAATCCCTTTTCTAAGATTATGGACATAAAGAGCCATTTCGTCGCCTGAAGCAAAAACGCTAATGCCGTCCTTTCAGATTACAAAAGGTATAAGCAGAATCCAACATGCTTACAACAGACAAACAGTCAACATAATCAAGGTCATAGCCGTCTTTTCTCAACTCATCGTTCAAAAGGTCAAAAAGAATCTGGTCTTCAACATTTCGCTAGCTGAAAAGTCCAGAAGCCTTTATTCATTAAAGATTACTCAAAAAAAAAAAAGTATAAAGCACGTATCATCCATCTGCATACGGCAAATCCCTTATGAGTAGAAGAAAAGGTAGCCCTCTCATTGAAACATTAACAGGCAACGAATTCATTCATGTCCATGAAGAACAGCAAAAGACGCGATCGTTTGCTGAGTCACCAAACACAGTAAGTGCAATAACCAAGAAAGATACAACAAACCTTGTAATGGAGGGGTAGGCCAGTGTTAGGAGCGATGCCTTTCTCACCGGTGCAGAGAGCTCTGAAGTTCTCGGCGGTTTTGGGAACGACGTCGTCGAAAAGCTCGAACACGATCCTCCCTTCTAGCTCATCACCAATGCTTATGTCCAAGAAGCACCTTGGCCTCCCCATCTCTCTCTTCTCCTCCTACGATCGCTTACGCTCTAAGGATAACCGCCTTCTCAGCCTCTTGTCTGAGTTGAGGAGACTTGGGAGGCGAGTAACCTACTGTGAAATGAAATTGAAATTCAATTCAAATTATTAAAGATCAAGCAAATCAACCAAAAATTTGCCCCAATTTACTAACTTTGCGCCTCTTTGTTTTTCCTCTTATTTGCTAGACGAGCAGTCCTGTCTCATTGTTTTCTCAGATGACCCGCCATTTCTATATTTTTGTCCTTTTTGGACCTCGGTTCTATTCTCATCTCCCAATGAAGTCCTGTGTGGAATATAGACATAGAGATATAAATTAAAAATTAGATAGCATCATAGAATAGTAATTTATATTTATACAATTCCTGATAGCACAAGTTAATTAAATATGTGGGTACGATTAACTGGTTCATGTCATTCTTATGTTTAACTTGGATGAATTTGATCTATCAAGTCCAATATTCATGTTCTCAAATTTGGTACGTTAATTTTCCTATTCATGGGTCCATAACCTCACTTAAAATATACAAAATTACATATTTGTCTCGCATGTGTTTCCCCCTTTAGGGATATACGTGCCTGTTTAGATTAATGGTGGAGAATGAGCTTTTCTAATATATGGATTTTTAAAAAAGTCATATAAAAAAAAATCAAATTGTAGATGTGTTTTGTGTTTGGATTGGCGGTGATAAAAGTGACTTTTTTTATCTCCATATAAGTAAAAGCAGTTTTGATCTTCATCTGATAAAAACTTCATTTTCTGCAGAAGTCCAACCATCACAAACACTCTCTCAAACACATCAAATGGGCTTTTAAGGCTTTTAGCCCCTAAATGGGCTTTTTTAGCCTCAAAACGGGTTCCCAAACAGACCCTACATCATTCCATTCAAGGTAATCATATTTAAAATCCTGTCAGGTACTTGATATAGACACTTTTCTCAATGAAAGTTCAAAGCTTAATTTCTCTCCTTCTCATTACGCAAAAGCTTGTGCTTCAATACTGGAGATTTGATCTAGTGTAAGTTACTATATATCCCTATAATGTGATTTATGTATTGCGTTTTTAAGAATTGGTTCTAAGCATAGTATTAAAACCTATATTTGCGGTGCTGCTTCCCAAAGGCATCCTGGAGGAATTAGAGAAGATTAGTTGAAGCTTCTTATGGAACCAGGATCAAAAGGGGCACAAAATGCATCTCATTTCATGGGATCAAATCAAGCAGCCCAAGGAAGCAAGAGGCTTGGGTATTAAAGATCTTCAGAGGCAAAACATGGCTTTCATCATGAAACTCTGCTGGGGTATCTTGACCCAACCTGAGGCCCTTTGGGTTCGGTGTTTAAAAGGAAAATATGGATGTGGTGATGGTGATGGTGCCTATCCCATGGTTTGCAAAAAGACTAATTCCTCTCATGTGTGGCGTAGCATTGCTACTGTTTAGGAGACTTTTTATAGCGGAATTGGCCGAATCTTGCGTAATGGGACAACAACTAATGTATGGTGGGATTTATGGACCCCGCTTGAAGAACCCTTAATCCACTTTGTTGATCATAATTTTCATTGCTTAGATCCTGGTGCCAAAGTGAAGGATTTTGTTTTACCTAATGGGATGTGGAATATTTCACTATGGAGGGACTTCCTTCCAGACTGGGCGGTCAATATCATACTTCAGATCCCACCTCCTCGTGAACCCGGAGATGATCCTTTCTGCTGGAGAAATGCTTCAGATGGCAAATTTAGTGTCCAGGCTGCTTATAACTTCATTTCTACTAAGCGGGACCAAAATGGCTCGGCCCTGTGGAAGAAAGTGTGGAAGTTTTCTGTTCCGGAGAAAGTGAAGATGTTTTTATGGCAGATTATTCACGAGAGACTACCTACCAACTTGTCGAGAGCTAGGAGAGGTTTACCAGTTAGCGAGGAGTGTCCTTTTCAGTGTGAGAGTACAGAATCCATTATACACATCCTTCGTGACTGTGAGATTGCGAGAGCAGTGTGGATATATTTTGTTGCTCCTAATCATCGTTTTAGTTTTTTTCGCTCTAATTTGCAGGTATGGCTCAAGGACAATTTGTCACTCTCACTGGGCAAATCTTACTTTCATCGTTGGCCATGGATTCGAATTTTCAGCATCATTTGTTAGCTCCTATGGAAGAATAGGTGTAAGGGTGTTATGGAGGGAGTTCGTGCTCAGCCCAATGAAATTGTTCATGGTGGACTTTATCAGATCATGGAATCTAACACCTTGGATACCTTTCGGCACCAGATCTTCAGCTACACGGATGGAGACAACCACTCCTGGACATTGCCACCGGAGGGATACGTTCGACTCGACACAGATGGGTCAGTTGACGCTCAACGTAATGCGACATGCGGAGGGCTTGTTCTTGATCATAGAGGCAACTGGGTTGTCGGCTTTCAGCGCAGACTGGGATTTGCTCCAACCACTGCTGCAGAGCTCTTAGCCTTAAGCCAAGGCCTCCAACTGTGCAGACAATACGGATTTCAGAGAGTTGTTGCGTACACAGATTCCCTTGAGGCGTATCATCTGGTTATGCGGGACAGCGGCCTTCATCATCCTCTGCGAGTGGAAATTAATGCAATGAGGGATTTGCTTTACTCCGATTGGGACATTCACCTTTGCTATACACCACGGGAGACGATCAGATGTGCTGACTATCTAGCCAAGGATGCACAGACTTTAGTTCAACATTTGGTTATTTTGCCAGTACCACTGTCGGGGTGCCTTCCTATTATGCGGGAAGATCTTCTACCCCATTCTGATGTTTAGCATATTTTGTTGTATCTCATTTCCAAGCTAGCTTGGCCAATTTATGTATTGAAAAAAAAAACCTATATTGGATTGGACCGGACTAGCTGGAAGACCTAGTCACTTGTTTAGTTCAGATGAGCAAAGAAACCAAGAGAAAAGTGACTTAGGGCAAACCGAGCTAATCCAAGGTAAATCAACTAGGTTAGGGTTAACCTGATGTCACTTTTTATTTAAAAATTGCTCAAAAAATGCTTGGAATTCAAGAAATTCAAGAAAAAAAGATGTTTACCAAGAAAAAGAACAGATAAGTGGAAAAAGAAAAGGAAAATACAAAAGGCCAAAAAGGAAATGAAAAAATAATATATTGATACTATATAAAAATATGTCCTTTCTCAATTCCTTTTTATAATATTCAAATTTTTAAATTAGTTTGGTCCTTTTTATAATGATTATATAAATATATTACTATAACATATATTATATGTGTGTTGTTAGTGGGTTTTTTTATACATTTTATTTTAAATATATCTTTTAATTATTACTAATCTGATCCACTAACCCTTTAACCTCTGTCTTTGCCAGTTCATTGATCAGTTCAGTTTTTAATACCTTGGTTCTAAGCTTCTCTCTTGGATATGGAGGAATTTTTGTTAAGAGTTAAGATGTAAAAATACTCATGAACTTTTACCAAAAATACATTTAGCGCCATATACTTTTCGAATATGCAAAAATATGTATTTGCATATGTATGGACCGTTACTTTTTGTGGTGGTGCCCACACTATTTTTGTATATGCATATGTAATGTTGTTAGGTTATATTTAATGGTTCAGCCATTTTTCTCCAATTTTAAATATTCATATGTATTTTTGCACTTCCAAAAAGTATATGATTTTTTATGTACTTTTAACAAAAGTTAGTTGGTATTTTTGCACATTGTAACCCCGTCGTCAGCAAGGCCATAATTAGTGTTTAAATACTGTTTATAATTGAATAAGAGATCAAGAATAATTAAAAATTTTTTATAAAACCTATACTATGAGATCTCCATTCATTTTTAAATAAAAACAATTGGCCTGTTTGGTTTGTCACATATACAATATCAAAGTGCTGGCAAAATTTCTGACATTTACCCAGGATAATATCATTAATCCAAGAGTTTTATAGGACATCATTGCCCATTTCAATTTCCCATACCAGGGATTACACTATACCTACAAATCCATTATCAAACCAATATATACAGTTGTCCCAAAATGATAACTAAAACCAAAAGAAATTAAGACTACCACCAACAATCCTAGTCGCCCTTATCTACTTGCTTGCCTCTCGATCCACTTGCCCTGGCTAAAATTGTTAATTGGAAAGAGTGAGATTCAAATAATCCCAGTAGCAATAGTTTACATATATGATGCATAATTAAACAAAGCATGTAAGCATATGTTACAATGCAACAATAACAATATTCAAGGCCGAGCTAACCACCACATTCACTCAATCATTCAAGGATGCACTAACCACCATGTCTGCTATTCAAGGTCAGGCTCACGCCACGTCCCCTATTCAAGGCCAGGCTTACTGCCACGCCCTCTTATACATTCAATGATAAATACCAAACAAGTAATGCATTACACATGATATAAGATAAAATGTCACTACCTTGGTCTTTCCATTATTGAGCAGGCACATGCCTTCTACGCTTCGGGTAAATATCAAATTCTAAAGTCATAATTAAAGATGACAGGTTATCACTTATCCCAATACTCAAATAACTTCAAAAACACTTAGATTTGGTTATGATTAAAGTCCCTTAGGTGGCTACTAGAAGGCCAAAGAACTACCTAAAAGGTTGGGAAGTACTATCTTAAAAACCACCTTTTTAGCGTGCCTTGTAAAATGTGCCGTTTTCAGCTTCCAACTCAGTCCTAAAATATTAAATGTACAAGAAATAGGTTATAACCTGTCCATGTATCATTTTAGACTCTTTCATAGTGTTTCTTATGGTTATATTAGTCTATGATGAAAATTTACCAAAATGCCCCCAAGACCCCAGCCCGGCCCTGCTGTACTCGGCCCGATGACACGTTTTCCCAAATTTTTGACCAGGCCTATCCTGACATATTTTCACCCAAGGAATCCATTTCCGTGCTCAAAATTATCAAATTTAATGTCAAATTACGAAATTACCCTTGACAGCCCCGGTTTAGGCATTTTAGGAGCGTTTTTGTAATTACGCTTTTTCAGCCTTTTCCGAAAAAGTGACAAACTGTAATTTCACCTATTTTTGCCCACTAAATCTAATGAAACCATTTATTTCATAAAAATCCAGATCCTACTGCCCGAAACAGAGATGGCTGAAATTTTCAAGAAAAATGGAAAAAGTGGAGTTTTGTGTTTTAGCTTCCAAAACTCGTACTTTTCCACTTCTAATCTTTTATTAACTTATTTAAATACATCTTAACCATAATTCAAAGAATTTTGGACAGGATAACCCCTTAGGGTTATGGCTTTTCCAATTTTTCAACTCAACCAAAAATCATCAAACTAACGACAAACTTCAAAACCAACTTCATACAAGTATAGATTTGAATTTGGTGTAGTTACCTCTTAAGCTTCTTAGATCCTTTCTCCCTATGCGTCCTCTCTCTCTCTTCTCCTTAAGCCAACAATGAGTTTTGAAGATCAATAATTCATGAAGAAAAACGGTTTAGAGAAGGATTTCATGCATGATTACAAGAAGAACACTTAAGAGACAATGTTTACCTTAGCTTCTTCTTCCTCATTCTCTCTAACTCTTCAAAGTTTCTCCAAGAACTTTCTCTCTCTCCGCCTCTTTAGTTATGCGTGAAGTGTATGAAGGGAAGGGAAGAGAAATGCTTCATAAACTTCCTCCCTTAATTCTACACCATTGATCTCATCAAGGGTTGACATGATGACACTTGCCAACCACCATACTTTCCTTCATGCTCCACCCATACTTCTTCACTTTATGCCTTATTTGCTCCATTAGGTTTCACTTGGAATTGGACTAATTCTTCCCTTGGTTTGCTCACAAAAAAACATGCTCCCCCTTCTCATGATTCAACCAAACCATTTCTCTTCCAACTAGATCAATTCTTGCACTTAAGGTAGCATATTATTTCATCATTATTTGTCCATGTAGCATTATTTTAATGCAATTTGACATGTGCTCATACAAATCCACTATAATTTAATCCCCTCCTTATATGATCATGACACTTGGAATTTTAATACCATTAATCAATTTCTAACACATTTTATTTTCAATTTTCAGAATAATGCCAATTCTAGCAGATTTTCTGCCCTAACTTTGAAAAATCATAACTGCTTTTGTAGATATCATTTTGGAGTGATTCCAAAGACTATGGAATCTTTATTGAGTCTAGTTTCAAAGAAAAATATGAAATTTTACTAGTTAGGATCATATTATTCCCATATTTTCAATCTTTGACCGCTGATCCATAAACTTTTCAAATTTTTTAGGATAACTTCAAAAATTCATATCTTTTTGTACATATATTCAATCAATTCATATGACCTATCAAATTAAAGCTTGTGATGTCTACTTTTAACTTGTAAAATTTCATAATTTTTTCTCATCATTTAGTCTTCCAAAATCACATGATAAATTCACTACCTCGCAAGTGATTTCACTGAAAACACCATTCAATTTTCAATTTTTCCACTAGTTTTTTTTTGCCAGAAATTTTTCCACTAGTTATGGCATATTAACTTAAATTACCACACAACACATAATTAAATTCTTTTCCTTCTTTCATTCGCCGTTTACCCCTATTTTAGCTCCCAAAATTACTTTGTTATATAATTATGTTAAAATACAGGGTGTTGAGCATTTCCAATAATTAATTCGGGTCTCGGATTATCTTTAATTCACAAATCATTCTCAATAATTATCGTTAGCCCTTAATCAAAATTTGGGGCATTACACACATTAACCCTTATATCAATCCATGGTTGTCGTGGAATTTTCCCCCAATGGATTACTTTGGGTTTCAATTTATTCAAAGTTTTGCAAAATAAATGTTGCAAAAAATTGTGCATGGATCAATATTCAATAATATACTGTCTCTATCCCAAAAACAAAATAATACTAACTTCAATCCTAAATATAGAAGTTAGGAATGAGGTTTACTTTGGTCTTGACTATAAAACCCCAATCCACTCTTTCTTCTAAATTCATAATTTTTTTCTAAAATATCCTAATTGAGTGCTCGTTTTCCATTAAAGGGTAGTTACAATATACATTATTATAAAGGTATTTTTGTTGAACTAACAAAATTTGTTTACAAATAATTAATTTAACCATTTTTTTAATATCAACAAATTAATTATCTAGCTTTTATATTAAAGCCTCACCTCCATAAAGAGAAAAATACAAGTTTGAATTTAGAAAAACACACATATTAGAAAAGGTAAGCACCCTTTGCCTTTTAAGCCCCGAAGGGAAAACCTTAATCAAATTTTTTTAAAAAAAGACAAGATGAATTAACAATATTTTGGGGTAAAGAAAATGCAAGTTTGGTATACCAAGTGAATATTAAGAAAAAAAAGATGGAGCCTTTAAGAACTCATTATGAAGCAACATA
The DNA here is from genome assembly GCA_963242795.1 of Inga leiocalycina. Lineage (NCBI taxonomy): Eukaryota > Viridiplantae > Streptophyta > Magnoliopsida > Fabales > Fabaceae > Inga > Inga leiocalycina. Next base: position 2,605,988 of record OY725321.1, on the reverse strand, counting down.
TTTAGCCCAATCCAGGGCTTTGCCAGTTGCAGCCCTTCCACCCCTCAAACTCCATGTTTCATCAATTCCTACTTAACATCCACTAACAAGATGTGTGTGTTTGGATTAGCTTTTTTTAATAGCTTTTACGACTTACGAGGTAAGTGTGTGAGAGGAGTTTTGTCTCGGGTTTCGCAAACCATGGTTTGGAAGATTGCCAAACACACACTAAAATATTGCTCAGAAGTTAAAAATAAATCATAATTTTTATAATCTATTAATTAATTCATTATGAAAATTATTATATACATTTATTGATATAAAGCCATGAAAATTGAACTAAATTTGTTAGTAAAATATACTTTTACTTTTAACTTAACATCCAATTCTCTGTAATTTATTCTTTTTATTAAAGTGGATTTTATATTAAAGGGTGAAGGCAATATTATTTCTCTTTAATTACATGGAGGTTAAAATGAGCATTTGATGATTTTTAAATGATATGAAATTATGCATCGTATCTATTACTATTAATATGTTGATAAGTTCGTATTAATTATATTGAATATATAATTTTCTTTGTTGTCAAAAATAAAAAAGAATATATAATTTTCTTTTAATTTTTTTGTTTTGAGACATTAAGAATATAAATTCGATTCCTGAGAAAAGATGATGCCAAACGCAAAAGTTGTCTGTTTCACATGCAATTTTCAGAAATTCCCTCCACCATCGAAACTGAGCCCACGTGACGTAGCCGTCCTATTATATTGCACCTAGGAGTGACCTATTGCTTTTTTTCATCTGAAATATTGCACCTACTCTTGGTAATTAAAAGATTACTCATAAATATATAAATAGGATTTTTTTTGAAATTATAACATTTTAAACCAATATTTTTAAAAAAATGAGTTAGGAATTACTTATCAAATTTTGTCATTCTCTTATCAAATTTTGATAATAAACCTGATTTTGAAATTTTTTTCTATCTTTTTCTCATATAAATATGTGATTAATCTTCATCAAAATAGTTTAAGGGTAAATGATAAACCTTTAACTTTTTTTTCTCTTCATTAATGTCCCCCAGATAAAACTTGTCATGTTTATTCTGCACACACATGCCCAGTAAAGTATTCTATATAAGCCTGGTGTTTAGAATAATATTTTATAAATAGTTATTTTTAGGAAAAAATTCAGTTAAATACCTTCAAAAATTCCAAATCAGTACCATGAATATGAAAAATGACATTGTCAAATGACTTTTATGCCCCCTGATTTTTTTTATAAAAATGTCAGTATGCCACCTCAGCCTACCCGCCAACAGCCGGCGGGGGGTTGGCCGCCGGTCTGGCCACCACCCCTGAGTATTGTATAATTATAAGCCTATTGTGCTGAACAATATTTGATAAATAGTTATTTTTATTAGAAAGAAGTAACATAAAAATACAATTAAGAGTAAGGAAATGAATTGTGGATTGCACAGGAAGCCAGAAGAGTTTAAACACCACACTTGTTTTAACGATCAGATTGCTTATAAGCTGTTTTTCACGTAAACAAGACACAACTTCTCTCACATACTTACTTCATATACCGTTAATCACAATAAAAAAATTATTTTTAAACATTCCAATCGTTAATCCAAACGAACACTTTATTTACTTATAGGGTTGAAAAATAGCAGTGGGTAATCATTCTGTGAGTAGCGAGAAGGAAATTAACAGCCAAAAGTGGCATCAGAGTGAAAGTCCCTTACTAATATTTGTCTCTTTATTTTGCCACTTTATGCATCGCTTCATTATGAATCGACAGCTCATACCACATTACTATACAAGAATCCAAAAACACGCCTATCAAACATCCCCATCAATCCATGTATAATTAATACTGTGGTTTATTCTAATTAAAAGATAAAGTTAATTTTTTTTAGAGATTAAAAAAATTAAATAAGTTACTTAATCATATTATATGTTATATATCCTTAAATTATATATTAGTTTATTACTTAAACTAATTAGTTTAAAGAAAAAAGTAAACATATAAACACTTTAAAGTAATTTAATTAGTTTCCTTAATTTCTCCAAAAAAATCAACTTTATCTTATATTTAGAATCCGGTACTACCATATCATTTTGCTTTTTCTTCCAATAAAATTAATGCGTGTACTCTTCACAAAAAAAATAAAGAGAGAATCAAAATAGAACAATGAGCAAAATAATTCACTAGATTGGCGTTCACAAGTTCATAGCAAGAATAATAAGCCATTGAACCAATTTCTAAAGCCTGGATATAGCATGGAATTTTCTCCCATTTAAACTTTGAAACGAAAGCCAATAGTGTTTTGGCTCAATCCGCTTGCTTGTGACCTCAATTCTTTAGTGTTTTGGCTCTTTAATTTTTTATTTTAAAAGAAACTTTAAAGCAAAAACTGTCAGAAGTTGTGTGAAAACACAAAGGAAATGGAAACCCACAACTTTGCTGAAATACAAATATTTCATAATAAGATAAAGCATCTAATACGAGGAACTGTGATTAACACAAGCTTTTCAAGTTGCTCCACAATACAATGTGTGGACCAAAATGAACTAAAAAAGAAGTAACTTTGCGCTGCCAGTCACTCAAAAACAAGAAAATTTTTTCTAATTCCCTCCATTAGTAAATAATGTTATGTGAACAATACTACTAATTAACTTTCTTCGCCTAAAACATTAACTAATTACCGTTGATGGCGAGCTCTGCGTTTGGTTTTCTTCTTCATTATCATCATCTTCTCTTATCTCCGGCGAGCCACGGTCCCTGCCAGCGCCCCTTTCCTCGGGCGGAGGAGGAGGAGATTCGATCCTGCCGTCGACGCAGGAGGAGCATTTGGCCTCGACCCAGCTCTCGAAGTCGTAGTGGGCGTGACCCATAACCCGACGACCCGAACAGAGCCTTCCGATCATGCCGGCTATGACTCCCAGAACGGTGATGACGGCAAGAACCGCAATAAGGGGCCCGACCGACCCGTAACCCGTTTGCGTTGTGTAGGCTTGCTGGGTCACTTGTGTGGACATGGGAGAAGGCTAATTTGTGTCTGAAACTGAAAATATTTCAGGCTTCACAGATATTTGAAGATGCGGAAGAAGAAGGAGAATGAGAAAAGGTGAAGGAAACTAGATAAGCAAGACCAGTGAGAATGTTGAATCCGTCATGTTTTGGGGATTCGTTTTCTTTGGGAGAGTTGAGGGATATGGGCTTTCCAGTTACGACTTACGAGCGTATGAATACAGAAGAGGACGAATTTGCAAGATATGTGAATATGTGATAGGGCCGAAAACGTTCATTAATAAAATAAATGTGATTAATAAAATAAAATAAAATTGATGACTTTTGATTTTAAATATAAGATATAATTTTATATTTATTAATATTTTTTAAATTTTCTCATATTAATATTTTCTCAAAAATAAATAAGAAATAGAAGGAATAGGAGAATTAAAATATATAATTAGGATATTTTAAAAAATATATGTTATATTAACTAATTCAATTAATTTTTTTAAACTAATTAAGTTAAATAAATAAATATATTATATTAGGAGCCGAAAAGAATATTGTTTAAATAAATAGGAAATGACAGCTGGGGACTCGGGGTAAAGATAATAAAATGGGTAATTAGTCTGTCGTGTGGCAGCAAATGAATGTCACGTCATATGAGGACCAACCTTAAAAAAGATGGGAGGAGTATATCAGTTCTCGTCCAAAATGGTCCCGTCGGCAATTTTAGAAACGCGAATTGACAATTCTAGAAGTGTAATTAATAACTCTATAGAGCTAATTTTTTTTATTTTTTCTCTTAAACGAGACAAAAATATAATTCTCTTAAAAAAGATTGACAAAGTTTTGCTATTAAATAAATAAATGAACAAGGAGGTGAGAGAGAGTTGAGAAGCTAAGTAGGGACGATGACATTAACATTAGTTGTGTGTTTGGATAAGTCTTAAATAGCGGTTTCAAAAAATTTTTTTCGTAAATCAAGATAAAGTTCTTTTCATATATTTATCTTATAAATTGTAAAAATTATTCTCCAAAAACTAATCCAAACATATAATAGGAATTACACGTTCTAACTAGTTGTTGGGGTTTATAATAATGCTTCATTAAGATTGTACATTTGTACTAACTTAGAGAAAAATCACTCTGATTTAAGGTAGATCTCATAACAAGTTCAACAAATTAATACTGCTTAGTGAGTGTTTTGGTAACACGGAAACTGCAGTTTCAGAAACATTTTTTTGTAAGTTGAGACAATTTTTTTTACATATTAATCCCAAAAATCATAAATGTTATTATCTAAATACTAATCCAAACATACACTCGCTGATCGTGGGACTTTTGCCTTAAATGTAGGAGTGATTTTCAGACTGAGCTCGGCGTGTCTCATCCAGAGTCGCTGCTGAGGTTTTGGTGATGCATTTCTCAGAGAATCTGCTCGTCTCATATGGTGGATTGCGTCCTTTATTTTGACATGTCTTTCCCTCTCTCTCTCTTTCTATAATATATTAAATAAATAAAAAGGGAGGAGCGAGGAGGAGGCGAACCGTGAATCAAAGTGTAATGTGTCATTGATGGGTCAAAGATAAGTGGGAGGCTTTTCGGGGCAAGGGTCAAAAAGCTTATCATTCTTTCAGAATGTGTCTTCTTTTTTAAATTCAATATACAATTGGGAAACCCAAATCATGATTTTAGAGATTTTAACGGAGATAAAATTCTTCTCATAAACTTATCACATATTTAGATTAGTTTATGAAAATAGTTTTTACGATTTATAAGATAAGTATATAAGATAAATTTTATCTTAAATTATAAAAAATTATTTTTGAAACCACAATTTTATGATTTACTAAACACGCACTACTTCATAAATCCTATTCTAAAAATCTAACACAAACCCACGCGATCGATGTCTTCTTCTGCCTTATTTCTCATATCTTTCACAATAAAAATAATATCCCAAGCCAATAATTTTTAATAGAGAGTTATAATGATGCCTTCCTAATGCCAATCCTAATATATAATGCTTGTCTGGACTAGAAAAGTGAATAGCCTTGTAATCTAATCTAATAGTATGGGAGTTTTTTTTTTTTTTTTTCTTGTCAATTGTATGAGAGTTTACTTATAAATGAGAATTCACAGAGTCGATCTTATTTATAAAACTCACATTATTTTGCCCTTTTGGTTAAAACTTAAAAGAATGAGCATCAAAGAGAGCGCCGAAAGAAACGAAAAAGTGGATGTGTTTTAAACGAATATTCTCATAGTTATTGACCGTCCATTTGAAATCTTATATTATCATCCCAATTAGTTCTGGTAATTATCAGAGTAATAGAACTTGAACCTATACATGGTGCAGTTCTTTTTTTCTTTTTTTTCCTAATGGAAGAATTGGAGTGTGCAAGCAAGGTAAATTGTTTTGTTTTCACGAATTTGGATCACCAAGTAAGTACACCTCCCTTCACATTCAATCAATACAATATATTCATTGCTTTTGTTTGAGGATCTCTGAATTTATGTGTCACCCCACTTTCAACCCTGCTGATCAGGGCACACCAGCAACCATTTGCTGCTTCTGGCAAAAAAAAAAAAAAAAGCAACCATTTGCTGCTGATGTTTAACTTGTGCCACACAAATTATACACGTTTAGTCCAACTACTTTAATTGTTTAAAGACGTGGGATGATTACTCGACCAACAGGCAGGAGGGAAAAATAAAAAAATTCCTTAATTTGGCCCATGCAGGTCTCGAACCTTCGACCTTCGCGTTATTAGCACGACGCTCTAACCAACTGAGCTAATAGGCCAGTTGACGAGAAGCTCCTGCATAGGGATGAAATGACATTGTAATAAGCAATGCCTTACTTTTCATGTTTGTTTAGGTGCTGTATGTGGTTTATATCGAGGCCACTAATCTTACTCGCTATTTAAAAATAATAAAAGAATTTAGAGTGTTCGTGTGACATATCTATGCATTTCAAATATGAACGCATAGTTAATAACACGTTCTTGAAGTCTTCCAACAAATACAGAATATCTCCCTTTGGTGTACAGAATTTTTATGACTAATTATTATAATTTTTATATTTACATACGGATAAATAAACTCCACTCTTGGGCACGTACCAGAAATTTAAAAAAAAAAAAGTTCTGGTTCCATTAAAAACAACGAGGGTAAAATTTATGACTTGTGCAATTTAGGATCACCGTTCCCTAATAAAACTGGGAATTTAAAAAGTTGAGATCAGCATATGGAAGCGGCAGATAAATAGTTTCTCTCCGATGGTAAAGGGAATAACATAAATTAAAGTTTGGGTTTAGGGTTAGTGAGAAGCCTAAGGAACATCCCATCGTTTTTGGGCTAAACAAACCTTTAGCCCATCCACTAAATTGGGCTCAAACAATGAGGATGAAAGTGTGCAGTTCAGAATTCAAACCTCTATCAATAAAACCAACGCGGGCTGATGTAAGTGGTAAAAGGCTTTCGTTTCCTTAAGCGCTTTAGTCTTGAGTCTGATCCATGGACCGGCGTGTATGGAGAAAATTTGTTTGGGCGCGTCGCCCCCATCTTCGGCCCGACAGTACCCGAGGGATTAGTTATCGGGCTCGCTCCGGAGGATACCCTGCGTCCCAAAAAAAAAGAACCTCCACCAATAAAAACCTGACACAGTTGGTAGATGGCTGGATCTCTTAAACATGATGTCCTATATTCGAACTAAGCCGTGTGCATGAAAAATGATTTGTTGGGAGAGACAAAATCCACTTCGGTGATTTCCATGCCTCAGGAGAACTAGTCTCTAATTATTAGTTGGAGGATACTGCCTAGATTCTACCAACAAAAAAAAGGGGGAATTCAAACCTCCTGTATAGTAAAAATGTTCTTTTTTGCAGTAGAAATTGATCCTAGCGGAAGGGGTTTTGATAGCTTAAACACAAACCCCCGAGTGCAAGTCTATGCAAATGTAGAAAATAAATTTGAAAGAGCCACCTCTAATTAGATTTGATAATGCTTAAATCTGACCCAATCAGATAATTATATTAAAAAATGTTCTTTTTCCTTGTCAAACACATCATGCTGTCTATAGCTTATACCTATGCAAAAATATGAAGATGTTTATCATAGAGGAAAAAAGGAATTCATACTTTTCTAGTACCCGGAAAAATAAAAAACAGGAAGACCGCATTAGTGATTATCACAAGAAAAATCACCTCTAATACTAAGGAATGTCATGATCTTGACAAGAAGTTAGACTTAATCATGTTAATGAAATAATCTCAGATTAAAAAAAAATAGAAAGCGAGTGGACCCTTCCCGTGGGAACAAGATTCTCCATTGATCATGAGTGTTTCCGTGAAAAGATTCCCAAACAAGGCAAGAGTAACCACACATAATGGGAAAACTTCACACAGATTTGGAAGACAAGCAAAGACCTGTGAAGAGATTTAGGTGAAGAAAATAACTTTGAATTCTGTATAAGGTCGGTGGTAGTTGGCCTTTTAGCCTTCTATGTCTCCTTCTAGTCTTTTGGAGGCACCACAGAAACAACTCTTTGACCTAAAGAATGTTTACAAAAGGGTTTATATAAGTTTTGGTATCTGAAGTTTGACCTGATTTTGGTTTTGGTCCCCCAAATTTAAAATCGGTGGTTTAGTCCCTCAAATTTACTCCGTTTATAATTATTGGTCTCTTAAGTTCGAAAAGGACTTGATGGTCAGGTTATGAAACCTGAACAGGATCGAAAAAAAACCAATTCTTTTTCAAACTTTAGGGACCAAAACCAAAATCGGGTCAAACTTAAAATATCAAAAGTTATAATTGCCCTTTACAAAAATATTCACTAACCATCTACTAATAAGATTGTTACATCGGCAGTAAAATTTGACTCATTAGGTTAACTTTTGTTAACAACTCATTCTTCTTCTGTTTTTCTCACCTTGAACCCAAGGACACTTTATGACATTTCATATAGGCTTTTTAGTTAAAAGTACGTAGGTGTTCTTTACAATTACTCCATTAAAAACATGATGGGATGAAAGCATCTGAACTTACCTTTTTCTATAGATAAAATCGACTTAAGCATCATTCTGTTTTGTATTTTATATTAATCCGCGATCCTAATTCTAATTCTTGTCGTGCATTTGAAGATGGAATCTTTAGTAGAAATGGTTCAAAAATTTTGCTGTGGTAGGGCCAGGTTGTTTGACCCAATTCATTTTGCGGGCCATGTGATTTGTTGAAGCATTGATGATTATGATTAGCAGTTTAAGCAAGAGAATATATATTAAAATGGTGTCAGTTAAATCATCAGTGCAAAGAAATGCCTTATTATAGAAAATAAGTATAATTCTCTCTCGTCTATCATATTATTAACCCAGTCACGCATTTCACCGAACAGACAATCTACACTCATAATTGAAAATGGGATACCAGTGGCCCTCATTTATTATGTCTACTCTGCAAGATTCCCCGCTATTATTTTGCTTCCGAATGTGACTCTTTTGTCTATGCTCCCACTTCAAAACAATGCTAATAATCCCAAAAATTCTTTAGAATTATCAAGTGACTAGTGCATATATAAACGGCCATGGTTTCTTTAATTTCTTATATTTATAATCTAGCACGTGGTCCCACAAAATTATGTGTAAAATCACTCTAGACGATAAAATCTTGAGCACTACATTATTTATGGAGGTTTGAGAATTTTTCATGTAAATACATGCCCTTTTTTCTAGGTGGAATTGGCAAGGGTTGTGGGAAAAGCATAAAATATTAGGAGGGTTTAAACTTTGACTAATCAAAATTTAAGATGTTTGATTAAAGGCCACATAATTTGGTCAGCAGATTCAAAACCATATGATTGAGTTGATTGGCTGCTGAAAGAAAACTTTAATTGGAATCTCCTTTATATAATCATATATTAATAGTTTGTTACCTAGTGTTCTGAGAATTAAAAAATATTTAGCTTTTAGTTCCAAAAAGATGCTGCCAAATGGAGAACTTTGCCGAACAAAATGCTTTTATCTTCTTGTCATCAAACCAACAACCGCAAGTATCAGCAATTCTGTAATTTGAAAGAGTAAATTTTTTCAAAGGAGTCTCTTCTCATGGACCACACAGTGGACACAAAGAAGGTACCTTTTTATCTTAGGTTGCAAGCAGATTTTAAATCTGAATTCCGCAGATAAAGTAATGACAATGGAAATATGGAAAAGATCATAAGATCACCAGCCATACAAGAAAGACTGCAATGCCATATTTCATGATTTTCCATGTACTTGCAATTTCTGGGATAAAAAAGAAAGAGACCCCGTAGAAGCAGCCGCTGGAGTAATTTCTTCTGAGCCATCCTATTCTCTTCAGGACCCAAAGAAATCAACCAATTTTATGATACGAGGGAAAACGCCTGCTTCTTAATGTGCAGAAATGGATTTTAATTATGGAGTCTCAGATCAAAACTCAACTCAAACAGAAAGAAAGCTAATCCTACAAAATTTAAATAGCCTCTCTAGTATAGATATAGATCCTCCTTTTTTTTTTTAAACTTTTTTCATGATGTATGCTCTCATGTGGTTAACACTCCTTCCATGTATCCTTTTATCTGCAAAATTCATGGCGGAGAATATCTATACATCATCGTTTTGTTCCAGGTTTATGGATTTGACTATTCCATCTATCGCCCTCTGGATTTTTCATCATCCTCATCATCTTCCAAGCTGTCATCTTCAGTTTGGGACATTCCTCCTCCAGACCCTGAAGTTAACTGGAGGGGACCTTGAGGAGAGCCAGACCCTGAAACGCTACCCTTGGAGGAGTCATTACACTGATCTTGGGACATCCATAAACCCCCAAGAACTACAACAGACTGGTTACCAGGTGCAGCTGCGGAAGCTGGAAGTCTTCGGGTATGAAGTCGGTATTTCTGCAATAACAAAACCATATTAATCTATAATCCAAACTTTGTTATACATGAAATCTCAGTTTCTGAGAAGCTCACACGTTCTTGGAACCATACAGGGGGGAAAAAGTAACAAGGACACCAAGAACTCACTTGTAAATGGCTTTTCACTTCATCATTGGTCAGGCCATCAACTTGCATGAGTTCTCTAATTTGCTTTGGAGTGGCACCTACAAGAAGAACCCAGATATGCCAATTAGATACAAGGAACTGAAACAAAAGGAAGTAACATAATCTGCCGGGGAAAAAATTGTTTCTTAACATGTATGTAATGTAGCGGTGGGGCAAGGGAGTAAAAGACCTTTCAACTGGGAGATGATATGCAAAGTAAACATTTCCTGTTTTTATCTAGCCTAATCACAATGGCATCCAAGTCACAGCTCACAATTTCCCTAAGAATTAGATAAAACAAGCACTACATAATTCCATACCCACCATGATCTAATCCCTGAACTTTTTAGACTAGTTGGAAGTTTTGGCACTTTAACCATTTCATAGTTCTTCATTTCCCAATCAGTGAAATGGAAATTGAGTGTGTTGTAAAGCCCCAAATTAAGAATCGTAAACAAATTTCATATTGCAGTTTCAAGAAGGCATCAACCTTGATGATTTCTGTAACAAAACAGTAGTAATTGTTCAAATTTATCTGAGGAGTGATCCAAGTTTCATTTTCTAACCTTGAGAACCTCCAAGTTGCTGCAGGGCATTGACAAATCGACGATGCAACTCTGGTGACCAACACCTTCTTTGTTTCCGAGTAGTCTGCTGGTGTCCAGGGCGTAAACTTGGTTGGTCACTGCAAGGAGGGGATGAAACCGCCCTGCCAGATGATATTCTTGATCCGCTAGAAACAGAGCCCTCCCTCAGATTTTTAACTCCAGGAGTCACAAGAGAAAGTTCATTAATATCAGACTCTTCCTTTTTTTCCTTGGTAGCCACAGTTGTCACAGAAACTGGACTGTATGTGGGGAACGGCATAAAAACGCTCCTTCCAATTCTATTTCTACAAGATTTGAAAGGATCCTCTGCCACAGACTGTTCTTCGTTTTTCTGCTAATACCAAATAGAAAATTACGTTAGCTCATCTCTGAATGGTAACTTCACACGACATTTTATTATGCAGCAACCATAAATGTAATTCCGTAAACAATTATACCTTGTTTTCTAATTTATAATGTTCTTTTTGTTCACAGGTGGTATAATTATCAGTGTTCCAGAGTTGTACAGAACTCATCCAATTCTTCTTATCTCGGCATTCCTTTTCTGTTTCATTTTCCTCCTTCTGATCACATTCTTTCCTCAAGGGAATAAATTCTTCCAATACTGGCTGAGAATTAGGTATCCTGAATTTTGCCGATTCCTCCTTCAGAACTAAAATTGCTGCAGAGATTCACACACACAAGCGCAACGCATTGATTAGTCCATGGATCAAAAAGTCGACACAAGTAAAAATCAAGCGTATAAACTGAGGTTCTTTCACTTCATAAACAAATTAAAAAGAAATGACTGAGTAGACAAAGCCATGGGAACAGAATGATAATATCAAAACCTTTCATCAAACAGCTAGAAGGTCATAAGCCTAAAACCAGAAATGTATTCATTTAGAAGGAAGATTTCATGACAGGAAAGGAGACAGACCATCGTTCAAGAGGAGCATACAGAGAGGAAGCTCACGCCTAAAGGCATCGATCTTCCTCATTTCTTCTTCCAATCTCTTGAGGAAATCGTCGAGCCTGGAGAGCTTATCGGACGCATTGGCGATCGTGGAAACTTCGTAGAGGAAATCAGTGATCGTCTTGGGAACAAAAGTAGGTCTCAAATCCAAGCTCAGTTGTGGAGAAGGAAGCAAGCCCATTGTAGATCCTAATCCCTGAAAAATTCAGATCTCCCTCAGCTTCCAGGAGATTCTATCAAACAAGGAGACGAAAATAGTGAAGAGGTGCCAATAGAAATAAGGAATTTATAGGTAGAGAAAGGAATAAAGGATGAGAGAGGGGGGGCGAGTTTGTTTGCGAAGAAAGAAAGGAAATAAAAGGAATTTATTTTAGAAAAAGAAATGGGATTCAATGAATGTGAGGAGTAGAGAGGAAGTTTGAATAAAGGCGAAGATTCTGCGGAAGCGAGGCGAGTTGAGACTTGAGAACGCATCGCCGAGTATAGACGGGGTTTTTTCAAAGTCACCTTCGGCTCGTCGCGTATTTTAAAATTAAAAACCTAATCTAATCCCTTCATCTCCTTTCTCTCACTGAACTCATTGAACCGGTTCGCCCGCTCGGTTCCCCTTTGAAATGTCCAAAATCTCCCTGCTTCACACAGCTATATACTCCCTACCGTCCCCTACCATAGTGATGTCAACATGGTAATATCTCACACTAAAACGGTATCTTTGAAATTTGTGGTTTCATGGTTGACAATTTTCTTTTTGTGTTTTCATTAGACCAAAAAAAAAAAAATTGGAATCACACAATTAAGTTTTTTTTGGCTCATGAATCACACAATTAACAATCCTCACAAAGGTAGAAAAATTATACTTCTTCCAATCCTTAATATAAGATATTTTTACCTAATTTGATTATATTAAAAAAATTGGTTAAGTTAGTTAATGTGATAAGTACTGTATTTTCTAAAATATTCTAGTTATCTTCCTCAATTTTCTCATTCCATTTTTCCCTTTGATTATTATTGAGGGACGCTTAATAAGAGTAGATTAGAAAAAAATGAAAAATATAAATAATATATCTTATATTTAGGACTCAGATCACCTTCCCAAACATATTAAGAACCAAATGGAGTAATGATGATGATGATGAATACTTCTCGACAGCAATTAGCCGTGCATAAATATTTCTTCACAAATTAACAGAATAATAAATTTTTTAAAAATTTTACTTAAACCTTATATCAAGATGCTCATTATATAAAGGTTTATATTAGATTCCGGTTTGATGCATAAGAACAAAAAAACTTTCTTACCGAATTTTAACATGACCAGATATAAATTGCTTAAAAAATAAAAATGTAGTTTTTCTTAAAAGTGAAGTATAACAAAGGAGTGGTTGATATTCAATAGTACTATGCTAGTAGTATTATTATATGTTATAATGAGTCAAAGAAGGAAAAGTTATATGTTAATCTAGTTTAATATTATAAACTACGTTGTATTCCTGTTTTGATAAGTCAACAATCACCTGCTTTTGGAACCAGCAAGGCCCCCAAAGGTCGAATAGGTTCATCGAGATTCCAACACGTGTATTATTATATACATATATATGTATATATATATTTCCTCCTCTTTTTTTCCAACACTTTATTGATTTATTTGTATTTCATATATACATTCAACATGTGTGATGTTTTTGAGGAAAAAAATGCCCATGCCTCTTTTTTCCCAGAATGCCCTTTCTCGAATTTTCTAATAATCTATTTATAACAATACCAGTTAACAATAAATTGTCCCTCAATGGTTTAACTGTTTAAGCATATTATACTTAATTTACTATTCGACCAGGTCCAAAGAAAAAGGGCATATTTTTCAACTGTAGATAGAATCTTGTTCTGTACAATGTGTACTGATTATCGGCACAGCTTTGTTTTTAAGAAAAAATAAAATTAAAAAGTAGTGGAATCTATCGTCGGAAAGGGAACACTAGGCAAGAAATTATTGGAGGGTGGAGTACACGTACAAGGGTGGGCGTGGTGAAATCACCCTGAAGAAAAACTCGGTTTGTTGATGCTCAACTTGGTGTCAGAGCTGTAGAGATAAGGAATCTTAATGTCAAGTGGGACCCATCTTCGATCTTGCCTCGGATTTACATATGGAACATTACACCGTCAACAGATGCTTTTTTCTATTTTCTTTTTAAAATGACTTTTTTCAATTATACTATGAATTATTTATTCCTGAACGGAAAAAGGACAAGCTTTTACAACCGTAGATTCCATTTCCCTTGTACCGAATTGAGAATCTCTCTCGCTTCTCCGAATTGCCCTCCTTTTTATTTAATACTAGTGCCTAATTAATTATTATTGAGATTCATGCGCTTTTATGATTTAAACCTAATAAATTTTAAAAAAATTTCCACTTACATACCATTTTAACTTTCAAAATCCTAAAAAGTCAATTAAAATATGCAAATGACAGAAAAGTGATAACATGAGTACTCAAATGGTGAGGGTGGGATTTAAACTCAACCCATCCTCCAAAAAGCATGGTGACCATTAGGTCACTAATAGCATATTTTGATTAACTTACTTTTTAAGAATAAGTACTTATTATGTAAACCGAAATAAAATTTTTTTTACATACTTACCTCGTATACTGTAAATCACGATTTATAAACACTTATTACCCAAAAATAAACTATTCCAAACGAACACTAGAGTCCTTTGATATATATATATATATATATATATTCGCGTGCGCATGAGCATATATATTTATAATACAAATAAAGGTGTAAGAGAATTTGACTAAATGAGTAATGAAAAAGACTAAAAGCATAATGATATTCATTAAATGAGTAATGTTGTTAAATAAAGACATAAACGGATTGATTAAAGGCATAATGACATTCACTAAACAAGTAATGGTATTAACTAAAAGTGTAATGATATTAACTAAATGAGTAACGTTGTTAACTAATGGCATAATGGTATTGACTACATGAGTAATGATATTGGATTGGCTAAAGGGATAATTGTATTTACTAAATGGGTAATGCTATTAACAAAAAATGAATAATGATTTACTCCTTTAGTAAATATCATTATGTTTTTAGTCAATTCTATAGCTCATTTAGTCAACATCATTATGCATGCAGTCAGTATCATCACGCCGTTAATCATTTTCATTACTCATTTAGTGAATAACATTACGCCTTTAGTTAATATCATTACTCATTTAGTCAATAAAATTACTCATCTAATCAATATCATTACACCTTTAGTTAATAATATTACTCATTTAGTAAATATTATTACGCCCCTAATCAATACCATTATATTTTTATTGATATTATAAATATATATTTTGATGCGTGGGCATATATATATATATATATATAAAAGGGGTGTGGTGGCACAATAGTCATCGTACCTTTTATAGGACCTAATCCCACCCTCACTACTTAACTCCTCATTTTAAAAAAAAAAATCCCACAAAAAGAAGCCATCGGCGCCACAACTTTAACTCCTCAATTCTTTTTTTATTAAAGAATTGACAAGTATTATGATAAAATCATCAATATTTTAAAATTTTAAATTAATCTCTTATCACCTTTTTTATCATTTTCGTGTCTTAACAGATATTTTTTTTAAAATTTTGAAAGTTGAAATAATATTTAAGTAGAATTTTTCCTTTAATTTAATTTATTTTCAAGATTCTGAGATGGATCGCGCCGGTTTCCCACATAACCACTGGAATTGTCGGCTGCTTCAAATCAAAGAATCCATACCCACAACTACCAACTCCAGTTCCCAGAATGCCCTCTCACTATTTACTTTTTTTTATTCCCTAAAAAATTACATATTCCTCACTGCAAAAAAAAATTTCCCATACAAATGCATTATTCTGTCTAACTTTTTACAAGAATTAATTAGCTTCGTTTTTTCAATAATAAATTACTGTGTTCGTCACCACTGAGAAAATACATTATTTTAAAACAATGAGGGCTACTGGTAAAAAAATTTTAAAGTGTTAAATGCATCAAAATTTATTTTAAAATAACAGGTAGTATTAAAATATAATACAGAATGCTAGATGCAAAGTAATCATAAGAGGAAATTAAATTTTCTTTTTAGGTTAAAATAGGGTTTTGGGGTGGTGTGGAAGGAGGTGGGGTAGTAGGAAAGCAGTCAAAGCCTCAAAGGGCATAAGATTCTGGTGAGGCAGCGGCTTGCGATGGAAGTAATGATGGAATGGAACGGAAGACAGGTGATGGGGTCTGAGGGAGGATGTTTCCAACCCAGAAATTTCAATTTTTATTATTAATAACAAAAATATGTATACTCCCTCCTATTCTAAATATAAAAGTCGGTTAACTTTTTTTTTTTAGAGTTTTAAAAAAATAAAATAAGTTACATTAAAATATTCATACTTACCATTTTTCCTTCAAATTATTTTTTTTGGCTTATAAGGTAGTAATATATACTCCAATAATATATAATATATATTATGATTAACTAAATTATTTAACCTTAACCTCTTTAAAAAAATATCAACTAACTCTTATATTAAATACAGAAATAATGCATAATATAATCTTCATCTCTAGGGACTCGGGTATACAGGAGAGCTATTGATATGTGGTCTCTCTCATCTAATATAACTCACTTTCAACTACTTTTATCCGAAGGAGAAAAGTATGGTTAACTCGTTTAAGTGCTCGTTTGGAATAATTTATTTTTGGGTAATAAGTGTTTATAAATCGTGATTTACGGTATGTGAGGTAAGTATGTGAGAAGAGTTTTATCTCGGCTGGCATAATAAGGACTTATTTTTTAAGAAAACGCTGAACCAAACAATTAATAAGTTTGTTTCAAATAAATCAATTTTTTTTTAAAAAAAAAAAAATTTGTTCCTATTCAAATTTGTCTCAAATATCTCATCTTTCTCTTTATTCAACATGTAGTGCTAATAGATATAAAGCGATAAAATTGAAAATAGTACTAGCTATTAA
Organism: Inga leiocalycina; assembly: GCA_963242795.1. NCBI lineage: Eukaryota > Viridiplantae > Streptophyta > Magnoliopsida > Fabales > Fabaceae > Inga > Inga leiocalycina. The sequence goes on along the minus strand of OY725321.1, from coordinate 2,589,350 downwards.
TAATTCTATAGGGACGACGACTTATGTTATGGGCAAAAGATTTCTTAAGACATGCTATATTTTGAAATGGACGGAACGTTAACGAATGAATGAGTGGAGGCTTGGCATAATCTCATATCCAACAACACATTCATTAATTCAATTCCATGATCATATCGTATCTCTCTCCCACCAATATCTCATACTTATCCACTCCTCCACCTTCTTTCTTACTTACCCACCGATACGCTCTCTATACGTTATCATCATTCCTTTTCTCTTTTTAGAATACCTTAGATGTCGTATTTCTCACTTTACCCAGTTTGTTGAACCTGTGACATGTGGTAAAGAAACTGCTCTCTCAACCAACCAACATGATACCCGAACATTGACTCATTATTCCTTTTTTAAATTTAAAGCTCACATACTGTTACATATGAAGCATGTACATTATTTACTCCTTATAATCAAAAGGATGAATATATGATTAAAGAAAATGAGTTCATTATATATTATTACCTCCGATCCTAAATATAGGACATAGTTTATAATGCAAATTACACTATAAACTATGTCCTATATTTAAGACTGGAGGGAGTAACATGTTAATTCACGTACGTTGCTAATTATATTCTAATTCTAACTCTATCACCCATATAATATACAATTAGTCATATTTAAAAATAAGCTCGTACTTAATGCCATATACTCCCTCTGGCCCCATGATATAAGAAATCTTCTAAAAGGAACATTTGGTCCAAAATATATGGGGTTAACAAGATAGTAAATGTTTGTTTTCATTTTTATCCCTTGTAAGGGGAGAGAGAGGTGGCAGATAATAAATGTATATTTAAAAATTATGTTCTCTAATAGAGGTAAAATATGCAAATTTTATCAATTTAAGATATATTAAATGACTTAACTAATATTCATTGGTTTGTGAACAATGTCTTATATTTTGAACTGGAGAGAGTGTACACATTCACACTCACACATGTACTACGTGTTCTAGAAGTTGATTGGTTTGTGCCTGCAGGTTTCATGAACAAGAGTATTTTCATTCGCTTTCAACAAAGTCAGAGAGCCCTCAAGTTGGTTTAAATTCAGAGAGACACAAAGAGATGCCTTAGCTTATGCGATAGATATAGCTTTCTTTCAGAAGAAGAGGAAGAAAGAAGACAGCGACCAAATTCTTTGTTGGTATCAGAAAGCAGGAAGGCAGAGATTAGAGAGAATCATTCACGTGATTGATGTTCATTCATTCATGGCTCTTTCTGTCACATCCCTTGTGAAGGCATCTATTATTATTGTCTCCGTCTTGATCATTATTTCCCTCCTATGATCCACTATATATTTCTTCAATCGAAGAATATCAAACATTTATAGATAAAACTACTTTGTTTTTTTTTTCAAAAAAAATTGCATCAATTATATATGTTTTTTATTTTATATCAAAATATTACCCAACTCTTTTCTAACTCTTTTCTCATCATTTATCTTTTATAATGAAAATTTGTCCTCTACAAAACAAGTATGGATTCATTTTAATATGATACTTATGTGGTCTTTTTTACAAGTTGGAAAGAGATTGATGTTTTTTTATTATCTCATTTGCAAGTTGCACCATTAATTTTTTTTATATGAATTTACAATTCGATCTGTTATTCATTTATCAATTATTATATTGTTGTGCAGGATGTTATTTATTTTCAAAATTGTATGTATTAAATAAGGATAAATTTAAAAATTTATTAAATTTCAAGACAGAGTTAATAAGATTTAAGGTTTTTATGGATTCCGGCTTCCTGAAAGTGTCTTATGAATATAACCAGACGAGTAATATTTAATATTAAATTATAATTATAATTTCATCATTAGTTAAATATTTTTTTCTAAGAAGATAGACCATGTAAAAAGTTATTTTTTATCACTTTACAAAGTGAATAATAACTTTCAAAAACTAACTTTCACTATTTATGTTAAAGATATTATTTATTTTGGCCCATATGGGTAAAGATGTATATCACACACAGCCTTTAATAATGGACAATAATAAAGCTAAATAGTTCATCACTAGATTATGCGGCCATTGGTGGCTTTTTGGGGATTGATGTCTCTGTCTCTTTTCTGTTTTAGTTTTGTGGGGTTTATGATTAGAGTTCTTGTGCTAAATCCACTTAATCTCTCGTGTCACACTAGCACCAATACATCATCATTTTTCACCTTTCTTCTTTTTCTAACATCTCTCAACAAAAATTTCAACTCTTCGAATATGATGCTAATCCTAGTTTCCTCCAAGTTTAAACCCTTTTTGAAACCTTATTTCAAAGCAAAATTAAAAGGTTCAAAAGGGTACTTTCATGCACTAATAAAACAGGTCCTCCATCACCTTTATGAAAAACAAAATATTTACTAATAAAAGTACTAGCCATGACAATGTATAAAAAGAGAAGCAAATTAAACTATTGAAAGGAGATTCAAACAGTAGTTCAAACGTAAACATCAAGGTTATCCGACCCGGATCGAACCAGGCGAACCGGCCTGGAAATCGACGACTCGGGCACTAAACCGGTCCGGGTCAAATTTTTTAAAATTTTTTTTCAATCTTTTTTTTTAAAATCTTTTTTTTAGAATTTCATACTATAAGTCTAAAATATTTTATTTCTCACCGATTTGGTCCCGGTTTAACTCCGGTCTGACCCATTGATCCTTGACCCAGTATCTCGATCGGTCCATTGACCGGTTCGGGTTTAATTACCTTGGTGAACATGAAAGCATAACAAACTCTGAATAATTGAGCCTTTTTTATTTTTGTGGGAAATAATTAATAAAGGGGGATATATATGTAGATGATGAGCAAGAAGTTTTAATTTGGATGGGAAAAGAATGAAAACTTATTAAAGATATTGCATGTGGCTTTATTTTCATGCGCGAAAACCTACAGTACAATGATAAGGTTCCTTATTTCATGCAAGAATGAATCACTCACATGTTGGACCAAAAGAAAGAAAAAGTCACTTTCCAGTTCAGGAATTTGCATTATGGCTAGTTTGGGAAGAGTGTTCCAGAATTTTCTTTCAATTTGCCTTTAATTTGTAGTATACTTTTTTTTTTCAAAAAGTACAAACGGGTTTTTTTATATGTTTTAATTTTAAATATTTAATTTAATTTTGACGAGTATGTTATTTATATAAATTATAAGATCATTAACTTCATTAAAATATTTAATGAAGAGTTACGAAAAATTAGACATAATGAGTAAGAGAAGAGAGTGTTATAGGATTCCAATTTGCATATATGGACAAAATAGGAAGCATCATAACCTACGCAATCCCATTTATACAGAAACAGTCGGATCATTGGCGTTGTGCATGCGTTTGTCATAAAAGGCAAACCATTTGAATGCCTTGTATCTTTATAGATTTTGTATATCTTTTTTTAGTTGGCATTTATTTATTTTTAAATAGCCATGGAAGTTATTGAATAATATTTTTCTAGGGTTAATACTATATTTGATCATTGAAATTTATCCTCATTTTGATTTCGGTATCTCAAATTTCAAATTATAGGTTTTTTGTCCCTATGGGAGCGAAATGGTCACAATTTTTGTTGAGTTATAGAGATCAATATTTTGAATGAAATGAAACTTGATGAATTAAAACCAAAATGAGGGTAAGTTTGAAGGACCAAAAATTATATTTGCCCTATTTTTTTCAAATAATATTATTCGATTTTCAAAAAATGGGGGGTATCTCAAAGGAGGATGAAGGGGAAATGTATCCCTCAGTTAACTGAGGTAGCTGTTTCTTAAAAAAACTGTCCATGGAAATTGTATTTTAGTGCCTAATATATATATAAGCATTCTTTAATTTGACTAAACTCAAAGGGTTATTTTTAATTGAGCCTGCCAATAACTAGAATGAATGGTTAGAATATGTCATACTTTCATCTCATGGATCACCATTAAAAATCTAGAGAAAATCAGAAGTTATATAGGTGCTGAATATATACATGCATATATATATATATATATATATATATATATATGATTAGCATGATGTTAAATTTAGATTTAGAATAAAGATAAAGATGATATAGAAAAACACTGCAAATAATGTAATAATTAGGAGCCTTAATTACAGAAAAAAAAAAGGAGGAATACTTGATCATTTGGGGGTCAAAATCAAAATACAGCATGATGAGTGTAGGTAAGATAAAGAGAGAGAAAATTATTGAAGCAATAGGCATGTGGCTTTATCGCGGGAAGGCAATAGCTCACATGTTGATATTTTAAAAGGAAGTATCATTAGAGGGGGAAGGACGTGAGTGCCCACATTCTCATGCTTAACCAAAACTAGTTTAAATTAGACAATTACTTTGACATATTTGGTGATTTATAATAGGTGATACATAATACTAGTATTTAAGTTAAGCATGTATAAAAGAATGTTAATTTAGCATGTATGAGATTGATGTAAACAAATATTATATACATGACATATTATTACAATGCACGAATAAAAAGTGTTTAGATGATTTTTTATGTGTGTTATTTTTGTAAAAAATATTATTTTTAATTGAGACCATTCTAAACACAGCTTAAAGAACTAGTGTTTGGAAGGCTAATGGTCCCTGAGGCTGTTGTTACCAGATTGCTTTTTTGCAAGGACCACGTCCCCCATTATCACAAAAAGCTCCATGCAATGATGCACCAGACCAGACCCTTTTCCTTCTTCGATGACTCACACACACACACACACACACACAATCTTCTCCAAATATGTTGTAGTCGCACTGACCCTAGCCTGCCCTGCCTTTGTAAGGTGAAACCTCAAAAGGCAAGGTTCCAGGTACGTACACATGTCAGCTAAGGTTCCTCATGTTTTTGTCGTCCATAAAGGATTGCCTTTACCCTCCACCTCACAAATCTCACAACGTGTTTGTTTGGGATAGCTTATTTTTAGGTAATAAGTGCTTATAAATTGTGATTTACGGTATACGAGGTAAATATGTGAAAGGAGTTTTATCTCGACTTACGTAATAAATACTTATTCTTGAAAAATAAATGATCCCAAACATGCTAAACGTCCTCCTAATACCTCAATGGAATTTGCCTATTTAAAAGAATAGTACAGTGATATTTAATATAAGAGGTAGTTGAATAATTTGAGTATATTATAGAAATTAAATTATGTTAATTATTTGTAATAAATATAAGTTGGTTTTTCTAATATATCACCTTCCATCGTGATTACTCTTAAATGGAAACTCTTTAATATGTATAATCAATGGGATACTACTAATAAGGGTTGAATCTAGTGGAAGAGGCTAGTTTCTTACAATGGGACAAACTAAGATTTGAATCCTGTTGGGAGAGGTGTCTATATTTAGTGCTTGCCTGTGCCTCAAACATGATTATCTACAATAGGATGACACATGTGTTTAGAGAAAAAAAATTGGGGATGCTTTGAAATAAAATTATAAATTTAAGAGATAAAGTGAATTAACTCCTTATATTTAAGATCGAATCTAATTTTCAACTAGCTCTTATATTAAAAACATGAGATAGTAATGAATTATTAACGTTCACAAGTACATGGAGGATATCCAGGGTACCCGACCTTGATTCAAGTAATCAAGCCATCAGTTTCTTGCTTGATAATCTCCAAGGATTGGTTTTTTTTTTTTTTAAAAATCTGTTACATCTCTTGATGCACAAAACCAAATCGAGTTTTACCCCGACAAGACTCGAGAGTTTGGGTCGTCTCTTTCGTTTGAACCTGGTCCACAGCGTAAACCTCACTTTAAAATGGGAACAGAAAAAAAAAAAAAAATCTAAGCCCTGCAACGTTTGTTTCAATTTTTAGGGTGTCAACTCTAATTAAACGAGCCTATGTCTTCGTGTTATGTATGGAGTTTAATCTGAGTCAAATCCTTTCTATTGATTACTAGGAATAATAAGAGCCAGACAGTACTTAATCAGATAATGTAGTCACCCTCAAATTTCTATACAACAATGTATATACAAAAAAAAGATATGTGGTAACATACTAACATAAATTGTCAAGAAATTCTTCATTTGTCTTCTCTAGAAGTCGAGCAAAATAGTATATCTCAAAAGGGAGAAAAATCAACCACGTTCTTGTTACGAGAGAAACCATGATCTGAACAGGCAAGTTCCTCAAATATAAACTTCGTCCAAAGCATAATCATCTGCTTATATTCACCCTGTTTCATCAGTGTCTGAGTCACTACTAAAGCTAATGTTCTGAGTTTCTGCAGAATTATTCCCCAATGTCAGATCACTTGCTTTAAGAGAATCTTTCATGTCCTCTAAAATATAAGGTTCTACCAGTTTCCAAAACCAAGTGGCATTGCTTCCCAGAATACCAATCCAAAATGTCTTGCCTTTCCTCTTTACTTTGCAATCTATGGACATGGCCTTAAGCTTACGGACTATCTTCTCGACGCCCTCGCGGCTTCCTCTTACCTTTAGAAGAATATCTCCCGATGACCTTTGATGGCCCCCGTACATGTACCAATATGCCAGAACACATGGTGACAGCCACCTGTGGACTAGTTTTGGAATCGAAGGTTGACCTTGCGACCAAAACTGATCCGCATAGAAGCCAAAATAAGAGCTTGAAATTGTAAAATACCTATCTGGTATATTTTCAGTATCATCAATTGGTTTACAGGAAGGATGCAACCACTCATGGAACTGGCCATGTATATGACTCTTCAAGAGATGGTGGCACCCAGAAATACCGTCGAAATCAAAACGGACAATGTGATTCTTCCTTTGTTCATCTGAATCAATCTGCAAGCCACCTAAAAGTAACCCAATTAATATTTCTCTCTGCTCCTTGCTTAGCTTCAGGCTTGTTGGTTTTCTGACAACTTTCCTGCTCAAGCTTAGAATACGTTCAAGCTTCTCCATTGATGAGACTTCAATATCATACTTTTTCCGGCACATCAAATCATATATTTTCTCAGCCTTTACATGATTTCCGGAAGACAGGTAACCGCTCAAGATGATGTTGCACGACCGAGCTTTAACACCAATAGCTATATCACTAACCATGTGGTTAAAGATATCCTCAGCCTTGTCAAGGTTGCCGACTTTTACCAACGAATCCAAGTATATACTGTAAATGGCATGATTGGGATGGCATTTCTCTAGGCACTGATAAAATACCGTCTCCAATTTATCATGCAAGTCCAATTTGAAATACAAGCTCAGTAAATTGACATATGATGGAGCGAGGGGCTTCAGACCACTCCATATAAAATCTGCCATTATTGATTCTGCTTGTTCAGTTTCAAAAGATTTGCATAGTATCTCTATTATCTTATTATATGCAGCAACACTTGTGTCCCCTAGTTGCTCTTGCATCTTCCTGAATATCTCCAAAGACTTCATAGGTTTCCCAACCTTCGAGTAGACTTCCATCAAGTGCACAAAAGCTAGTGATGGGGGATCGCTTTCAGACTGGTTAAGTCTAAGCCATGCCTTTTCTGCTTCCTCCACATCCCCTTCCCTTGCACAAGCCCTCAATACAGATAGAAGCACTTCTCTACCCTCATCAATTCCAGCCCGTAGCATCTCTTCCCTCAATGCTGTTATTCTTTCTTTATCTACGGTATTCTGATAGCTATGTAGCCAAATTAGGCCACCATAGATATCTTTATGTATGTCAAGACCAGTTGTAACCAAGTTATGGTATATAAATTCTGCTTGTTTAAGATAATGCTGTGATGAGACACCTGGTTTACTCACAAGAGCTTTGAAGAGGGAGTTATGCAAGCTAAGGCGTGGCTGGTAACCTCCTAACTGAATCATTTGATTATAAATGGTGCATGCTTCCTCCAAACAACCCTGAACAGGTGCACTAAGATAAGCAACAATTAATATATGAAAGGTCGATTCACTTGGGACGCGGCCTTGATTAATTATGTCATCAAATATCTCACGACACTTTGAAAACTTCCGCTCCTTACCCATGTAATCTGCTAGCTTGGTAGCAAGAGCAAAATCAAATCGATACCAATGTTGTTGCATCATCCATTTGTATACCTTTTAAAAAAGACAGAAAGAGAGGGGAAAAACGAAATTGTCAAGCGTAGACAAATTCAAGCATAGAGTAAAAAGTACAGATTTCTCTCGTAAGTAACCAAATAGGGGAATAACGGTGGCCAAAAAAGATGGGCATTAAAAAAATATAGAATAAGCAACACATCCTGGGAAATTTAGCTTTGATTATAAAGTTGCAAGATGAATTATAGCTGTGCATCATAGCAAAAGGGAATCTTTATAGAACCCAATACTTGATATAACCATACAAAGAAGGAATGGTTTGGGATTAACAACTAACCATTCCCAGAAGACATAGTACGCATTTTACCAGATATTTACTACTACTCCAATCCTTAATATAAGATATATTTGGGGAGTTAATCTTAATTTTAAATATAAGACATAGCTTTAATATTTGTTAACCTTTTACTAATTTATCCCAATTGATGCCCCTTCAACAATAATCAAGGAGAAAAAGGAATAAGAGAATTAAGGAATATGATTAGGGTGTTTTAGAAAATACACGTCATATTAACTAAATTAACTTCCTTAATCTAATCAAATTAAGTAAATATGTCTTATATTAATGACAAATGCCACAAGAAGAAGACAATAAATTTGCATTTTGGCACCCTTCCATCAACTATAAATTTTAGGGATACCAAGTATTATTCCTAAAAGACATCGTAAGCGTTATACCAGTTGTTCTGCTGCTTTGTAATCAAATTCATTTTCCTTTTCTTTTTGGAGGAAATACAATCAAATTTTTACTAGAGAGAATTGTGCACTAAGTTAACTATAAAGTACTGGAATTTATAAGAGGAAAACTTAGAACATTTCCAAGTGAAATATTTGGCGAATATACTTAACTGTATAACAGTTCCATTTTCATTGGCTCCCCCCCCCCCCCTTCTCACTCTCCCTCTAAATTCACTATTCAGGATTTTAACCAAAACGGTGAAGAGTTAGGCTTACCCTAAACCCAGTCTCATTCTCGCGAATCCGCATGCAATGCACCACAACATAAGTAGCATCATCCTGCCTCATCCATTTCTTTTGTCCATTCAGTATTCTAACCAATGTCCCTGCCCTATGCGCCGGCAATTCCTTACATAACCACGCCAGCCTAGCTCTCCGCCACTGCTCCGGCAGCTCGCTCAAATCCTTCACCTCCAGGTCGGGGGTCGATAGGTGCTTCAAGTCGGTTGCTGCAAAACACTTGTCGAAGTTGAAAACTTCAATTTCTCTCAGAGTAGAAAAATACCAGGATTCTTGCTCAGAAGTAGATGGCGTCGATTCGTTCACCAACTGCTCGACGCTGGACGCGGGCAGCCCGGAGAAGCGACGGAATTTGACCAGGGAATGAGGAGAGAAAGTCGAGGAGGAAGATAGGAAGAGGCGGCGGTGGAGGCGAAGGTGGCTGGAGGAAATGGCGCGAAAGAGGGCGAATGCCGAGCAAGTTGAAGCACGCATGAAGAAGAGATTGAAATTAGGATTAGGTTTAGAGGGAAGATTGGGGGCGAAGGAGAAGGAGCTAGTGAAAGGTGAAAGTGGAAGCTCTTGAGCTATGCTCTGGAAGAGCATGTCTCTTTCTTTCTGGGCGTCTCACTGGATTTCAGCACAAGTTTTCGAGGGTGACGCTCCGTCGCCACTAACAACCGCGATTCTGACTGAATCCATCTTTTGTGACTATACATTATACCCGGCAGGAATTATTATTAGGCTTGGGCCCAATTAATTGGGCCTTTGGGAAAACTCATGCTCAGTTGTTTTCAATGATATTGATTCTTATCCAAAACAAAAAAAAACAAAAAAAAACTCATACTAAACCCAAATAAATAGACCCAAAGGTGACATGGACCTTATCTTCATTCATTTGCAGAGATATTCTTAGGTGCACCCAGTGCACCACCTCATCCATAGTCAGTCCAATTAAATGGCACCAGCTCAGTCTTACATGACATCTCCGTCACACAAATAACAGACAATGGATCCCGCAAGTTTTATTTTTAACCTTTTCTCTCTCTTCCTCCCACCTTCACTCCCAATTCCCTCTCTCGTTCATCCACACATACAACATAGCTCTCCCCCGTAGAGCCCACCTTCACTTCTTCCCTCTCTAACTCACTCCTCTCTCCCTCTCAAGTGCGCAGGTTAAGTGGAAACGGGTGGGTGGCTTAACACTTGAAGCATTACAAATCGCTAGTCCGTGTTTTCTTGCTTTCATCAGCATTGTTTGGCCGGAGCTGGAGGCTAGTCTCCCTCTTTCTCTCCCACTGCTTCTCTAACCTCTACTCTAGCTCTGCCCAACCGCCACCACTCCCCAAGCCGTTCCTCTGACGATTCAGCGATTTCCTCTCTACTAGTAAGCTCTTCGCCACCTAGACTACTTCCTCCGGCCACTCCACCACTTGTGTTTCTTTATGGGTAAAGGTGCATCCAGCACATCTATTTTTAAATGTGTAATCAGCATCCTAAAGTATTTTTAGAGGTGTAATAAGTACCCTAATATATTAAAAATAAAGCAATTATAACCCTTCACTAACATAATACTAACTTGTTTGCTGACACACTCTTTCTTTTCCTCTTTCATCGATATTCAACATATCCATCCCTTCTTTTAGTATTTAAGGGTGTAATTTTGCCCTCAATGTATTAAATATGGAGCAATTGCACCCATTCACTAACATAATATTAACTCAGGGTTTGGGGTTTAAAATCGATGACAGAGGAAAGGAAAGAGTGTATCAGCAAAAGGAGTTAGTATTCTGTTCGTGGGTACTGATTGCATCTTCAAAAATAGTTTAGGATGCTGATTGCACCTCCAAAAATAAATCAAGGTGCTAAATGCGCTTTTACCCTTTCGTTATGGGTGGGGTGGGAGGGGAGGGGAGGGAGGGAAAATTAAAACTTTATGAGTTGAATTTAAAGAAATTGAAGAAGTGAGGTTATAAAATTTTAATAAAAAAATATAATGTAAAAAAATATGAAAACTTAATTAAAAACTTTTAACCCCACTACTCTAAATTTTTATGAACTCAACTTATGAAAAATTTTCCTCCCTTCCCCTCTCGTCCAAATACTTCTTACCAAGCACGCCCTAATGATTAGTTGGTTAATTTGAGTGATTTTGAAACCCCAAAAAAAAAAACATTATTGGAATGATATATGGTCCAAATAAAAAAAATATTGTCCTTATCCTTTTGAAAATGTTCCAATTTGGTTTTATTTTGATTTAATTGATTGAAAGTTATCTTCCAAGGTTTTATTTACTTATTTTTTTTTTTGATATTTTGTCACGTGACATATTAAGTTTAGCTCTTGTATTTTGTCACATGAGTCCTTATGGTTAGGCTACATGGCGTTTATTTTGATTTTTTTTTAACTAAGTAAAGATAGAAGGAAACAAATACAATAAAAAGAAACTAAGTAATCCCACTTTTATCCAGTAGAAATTTGGTAGATTTCTTCGATAGGATTTGCAATCAAAGTCCAATGCTTAAAGCCTTTGTCACTGAGACATTTGCCATTTCATTTTTAACACAGTTGATATTCACCGACTCCACTTCCCACCACCCGCAAAAAGAGTTTGGTGCAATTTATTTTGAGCTGGTATAAATCTTCTTGCGCTGAGTACAATTTATCTTTAACTATATGCAAAATTAAAGATATTTGTATTTAAATGAATATGAGTCACACACATGAAATTAGTACAAGTGAGCACCCACTCAAGGTCAGCTGGATCCATTTCAAACTTGGGCCAACTGTACCATTGAAACACATCATTTTTAGAATCTCCACTGAAGTGGGAGCAAAATTATTGGATAGCAAATAATTGATGGTAAGAAACGAAGTATGGGGCAATTCAGGTTATGAAATCCGGACCAGACTAGTTCAACATCAAATAGGTTTGCTTTTCTTTTTTTTTTTAAATCAATTTTTTCATTTTTTTATAATTTTATATTAATAATTTTGAAATTTTCAATTTTTTTACCGGTTTAATCCTGATTAGGTCCGATTTGATTCTAATCTAACCCACTGATCTTTGATCCAGTAGCTCAGTCAACTGATCCAAGTTTAATTACCTCAGGGGCAATATACCTATCCTGTTTCTTATGGACTAAGGATCGCCTTCTATTGCTCTATTATTGAATCCCTCCGAGCTTGCTCAGCCTCCCATTCCAGCCACTGAGAGTCACGCCTTTTTCTTTTTCAATTTTCGCAGCAAAATATGATTGTGACCCTCTTATCTGTTATCTCACAAAGGTCACTAACCTTTTTCGCTTTTTCTTTCCCTTTTCCCCATACAATGTTGTCTATCACTGGTTCAAAACTTAAGCCATGAGAAGTTGACCATCTTAGATCAAACCACCTGGAGGAGCTTTCTGTTCTTCTTCCAGCTCCAACCTCAGAGGGGCAAGGTTATTTCTGTCATAGCAGTCAAAATTTCACTGATTCTGAGAGACTGGACCCAGATGAAAATATCTGCTTTCCCTCAGGGTTTGGATAAAATCAAAAAGGCAAACTTACAGGCAAGGAAGGAAGAAAACTGAAGCAGAAGGGTTTCTTTCATTCACGAGTAGCATATTATCACCTTCATCGCCATCATCTCCAACTTATAAAAAAGCTCAGCGAAAACCTCCCACTAATACTCGCTTGGTGGGTGAAGCTTCACGGGCTGTGACCATCTTTTTTTCTCTTTTCTTCACCCACCACCACCATCATCACCGCCACATCAATTGCTCCTGATCGAGCCACGTCAAAGGCACTCCCCTTCTCTCTGAGCTCGATCTGACACAGGCTTTTGCTCTTTTATCTCCTGAGATGATGAGCTGAGAGAGAGAGAGAGAAAGATTTAGGACTCTTGAGGGTTTTTGAATGGATCGGTCGGCGATCACAGTTGGGCCGGGGATGGATATGCCAATTATGCACGACAGTGACCGGTATGAGCTCGTGCGTGATATTGGGTCTGGAAATTTTGGAGTCGCGAGGCTTATGAGGGACAAGCAAACAGACGAGCTTGTTGCTGTGAAGTACATAGAGAGGGGTGATAAGGTTGGTGTTGTTCCAATTTTATTATACTTTTATGGAAATGAAATGGTTAAGAGTTGATGATTAGTTTTTTTACCCTAAACTGGAATTAAAGATTGGCTAATGATTCTCTTTGGAATTACCTGATATGGAATTCATGTTTCCGTTGGATGTTCTAATTTTTGTTTGGTTGCGTAAAGCAGTAGTTATGCCTTTGGAGTTTCAGTGTTCTATGCTTTTATCATCATCGTTACTTTTCTTTCCGAGACTCATCTTGTGCCTTTTATGTAAATTAATTGACCATAGGTAGTAAACAGTGATACGTTATTTCTATTTTTGGTTAGAAAATCAATGGTAAGAGCGACAAATGTCAGGAAATTGGTTGTGATAGAGAAACTGTGCACTACGCTTTAGGTGCTCCAGAAATAGATTGATCACACCAATCATAAATTTTAATTATAAATAGACATAAAACCGTTTCTGATGTGAGTCCTACTTATAAGTTTGATGTTTACTGGCTTAGTCATGATTGAGTTGGTTAATATTGATATGGTTAAGTAATCCATTTTCATGCATTGAAGGTGGTCAATATTTATGTGTGCGCCCACAAAGTGATCATTTTCGCTGAAGGACATCATATCTCACTAGAATTTCTGTAGAATTGGCATTTAGATTTCTGTGTCTGATTTCATCATATGATTAACCATAAGCTTATTTCTTAACAGATAGATGAAAATGTGCAAAGGGAAATCATAAATCACAGATCACTTAGGCACCCCAATATTGTCAGGTTCAAGGAGGTTTGTACAGCTCCTCTATCTTATCATTTTTCCTTCCCTGCATTTGAAGTATCCAAATTAGAGTTACCTAACATCACCATGTGACTGTCTATAGGTCATATTGACACCAACACATCTGGCTATCGTGATGGAATATGCTTCTGGAGGAGAGCTATTTGAACGAATATGCAATGCTGGGCGGTTCAGTGAGGATGAGGTTCTTATTTTTGGCATTATAACATTAATCATGCTGTGCCACAAGCACAACAGTCATATCTAATCTTCATTGTTTTCTGCTGTAGGCTCGTTTCTTTTTCCAACAACTTATATCCGGGGTTAGCTACTGTCATGCAATGGTACAAGTTTTGGTCTTTTTGTCTCATTATAACTTCTTCAGTACATGAAGAAAGAGTGAGATGTCTGACTTGAATTTCTCCTTTTGTTTTCTTCCATGAAGCAAGTTTGCCACCGAGACTTGAAGTTGGAGAACACTCTATTGGATGGTAGCCCAGCTCCTCGTTTGAAAATATGTGATTTTGGGTACTCCAAGGTATATTTCCCCCCCTTCATATTGCTGTTGTTTGTTAAATAATACCTGCATTTACATATTTGCACATACTGGAACTCATGTAAATGTTGCACAAGAGGATGAACTGATCCCCAGTCCTAATTGGTATGAATGTGATGTCTTAGGATTGATCTATATCCATTACCCTTATCTTCTCCTCTTAGTCATAGAATTTCCATGCAGCCAAAATAATTAGATTAATTTATGCATTTTGAGAAATTTGTTTCCTCTTAGTTTTTATCTAAGATCTAGCAATTTCTTCATCTCTCTATGTCTAGCAATTTATCTCCACATCTTGATCATGCAGTCCTCTGTGCTACATTCACAACCAAAATCTACAGTTGGCACTCCAGCTTATATTGCTCCAGAAGTTTTGCTTAAGAAGGAGTATGATGGCAAGGTATATTTTAACTAAAATAACTTGATCACTTTTCATCTTACCTGTGGAATTCAGATATTTCCTATTTCACATGTTAGATATTTTTGTTCATGAAGTTGTTCGCTTATGCAGAACTGAGAGGAGGTCTTTTTTCTTTGTATGTGTTGGTTGGAATGAAATGCGAGGGGAGCCAATTAAATAAATGAGTGATAAGACACTTTTTTTTTTGGGTCTGAATTAAGTATTGTCTTTTTCGTTGATGGGTAGAAGGAAAAGCTTGAAGGGTGTTTCAGTAATTTCATGTCTCAGAGCGCTCTGTTTTGAGGCTAGAATGCCCAACAGGATTTTTTGATTGTTGGTTTTTTTCTCTTTGTTGATTTTGTATACTGATATTATCTCTCAAATTTGACTCAGATTGCAGATGTATGGTCTTGTGGGGTGACTTTATATGTCATGTTGGTGGGTGCATATCCATTTGAGGACCCAGAGGAACCAAAAAATTTCCGCAAGACAATACATGTAACCCCATTTTCCATTTTCTTGAGCCAATCTGGTAAATTTGGTTAAAACCATAATAATGGTATTCGTCAACTGTTGGATCTTGCTTGCAGAGGATTTTGAGTGTTCAATACTCAATTCCTGACTATGTTCATATATCTCCTGAATGCCAACATCTCATCTCAAGGATCTTTGTTGCTGACCCGGCGAAGGTCAGTTTCTCTATTTTTTTTAATGAAAAATGAGAAAGAAAAAATAATGTGCTCCTTGTTTTTGTACTCGAGTTTTCTGATTTAATACTCCCTCCATCCCTATATATAAGAGCCTTTCAACCGAATTGCGAGATTCTAAAAAACAGATAAAAGTAGTTAAATGTAATAATTATGTAGGAAATTTAATTTTGTATTCCAAAAATACTCCTATTTAGGAATGGGTGAGAGAGAGAGAGAGAGAGTAAAAATAAGAAAAGGATGAAAGAGAATATATGTGGTATAATAATTAATTGAGGGCAAACTGGGAAAAAGTGCATTTATTATGGAGACAAACTCAAAAGGGATTTTATATTTAGGGACAAACCCATTGAAAAAAAAAAAGAGCTCTTATATATAAGGACGGAGGGAGTAACTGGATTGGGTGGGAGTTGTTTGGTTACCTTCCTTGAGATATTTTAATGGCTGAACCGGTTCTGACCAGCCAGCTTTCAAGAAGCTGATAAACCGGTTCTGACTCTTGTAAACGATGGAACGTGATCATGATGAAAATTTGAAGGACAAAATTTAGGTGCAAGTTTTGAGTTTTTATTATTTAAGTTCCTTAGGCAAAGTATGACATGTTTTTTTTATAACTCAGCACCTCATAGCAGGACCAGGAACTCACTAACCTGCTTAGTACTACCTCCAGTCTGAAATGTAGGTTGCACTACAAATTTGATCCTACAATTAGGACTGGAGGAGTATCATATTTAAAACATTGCTCTCCAATTTAGAATCAAGAACTTGTTAGTTGTGTTTTCCCGTGTTTTGCATGAAGGATAAAGGCGTTAATCTTGTAATTGGGAACTGATGATATCATGTTAATGACAGAGGATAACCATCCCTGAGATCAGAAACCATGAATGGTTTCTGAAGAACCTTCCAGCTGATCTTATGGATGATCATAGTACAACCAACAATCAATTTGCGGAGCCTGATCAACCAATGCAGAGCATAGAGGAAATCATGCAAATAATTGCTGAAGCTACGATTCCTGCAGCCGGGACTCAGTCTCTCAACAACTATCTTAACGGATGCTTAGATATTGATGATGACATGGAGGAGGACCTCGAGTCCGACCCTGATCTCGACATTGATAGCAGCGGAGAAATAGTTTATGCAATGTAATCCTGGATATTTAACTTATGGTTGAAAACGTTTTAGAAAGGTAAGTGTGGAAAATGTTCACAAAGCTTTCACTTCCTTTAAAGGAAGGATTTACATGGTTGGGTTTTTCCCTTATAAGAGAGATAATCCATGTAGTTGAATTTCCTCATTATGTTGCTGATGTTGGGAATTGGCATGTTTTCTCCTGTATTATTGTTATTATTATTGCTTTATGAATTGATGTTCCCTACTTTTTACGTGTTTGGCCCTCCTATCCACAAAAGTAATGTGGCTAGCGTTTTTTCTTTCTGGCAACAAGTGTTATGTATTATCATTACCTAATTTATATTTAAATAATGTGGCTCCAAATGGAAAAAATTTCCGTAGTGGAACTTGGGGACCGGTTCGATTATAGTCAATTTCACTTCTACGTAAAGCAATCAAATATGTTTCACTTTTGGTACATTCACATTTTGATCCGATTGTCTTCTAATGAAGCAAAAGTTTGAACGAAAGTGATTACAGTCAAACATGTTGAGAAGCATATATACACACACACACATATTTAATCAACTGATTTAACAGATTCTTGCTTTACTTAGGCCTCCTAGCGGTATAGTATAATGATGATTTATTTAATATCTTTCAAAATAAATGAATCCTTATTAACAGCTACTTCATCTCAGTGTCTTAATTAACCTCTTCCCTCTCACCGAATGAAAGGTAAATAAGTAAAAGTCTCTTGAAGGAAAAATGGGTGTGACAAAGGCAAGCATCACAGAATGTTGACGAATTTGCTCAAAATTCCTCAAACAAAGGCAAACAAAAGCCTCTTCAAGCCAATTCATATGAAAGTTCATAATTAAAAAAAATATAGGGAGCTAAAACAACCACAAGCTTGATACAACTAAGTCGAAATTTGAGCTACACAAGATTTCCTCACCAATCCAGCAAATCATTGCCACATGTGCAGAGTCCTAAGCATTAAAATATCTATCCATAGGATTTAGATTACTATAAGTTGTACCTGATCACTACAGAAGCCTACTTCAACTTTTCTCTCTTGACAAGTAAAAAGTACCTGATTCATGATGACGGGAATCATAGCTCAGTACTCAGTAGATCTAGTGAGTGCCATCAGAATTTGATGCCTTCGATGATGTTCTTTGAGACCTCCTATGCCACAAGATTGCCAGCCACAAAGTCCTCAAAAGAACCCCATTTGTAAAGTGTGGAATAAGTATGCGTCCCCAATAAGGATAATATGGGCCTGGCAATTTAATCAGTGTGAACAAAATGGCAATGGCAATCAAATGCCAAGGAACTTCTGCAACCTGAAAGTTAAAATCATAGACAAATCACAATGAACGCACACCAAACAATAACGATATAATAATGCCACCTTAATTCCTAGCAGACTCCAGTAAATGAAACAGTCATCTAGCAGTCCAGTGTTAACTAAAGTCAGTTATATTGGTTAGAAGGATATATCTGATGTTTGTACAAGGGAGGTTAAAGTACTCTGTATAAGTGTCAATGATTAATATTAGTATATCATTTCTGTTTCATATCACCACATCCAGGTCGTTCATCTACCTGAAATATCAAAGCCATTGATATAATATACTACGTGCTTGGTAAAATTTATGATAGTTATCATGTTATCCATCTGTAGAGGTTTGCACAAATGAAATTCATGAACTGGAATGAGGCTAATTTAAGAAACATGCTGTGTCTTTAGCAACTCGAAAGGCAGTTTTTCAAAGTCTTGTCAATGTAAACAGAAGAAAGGAGGATATATATTATGTCAAAAATTCAGAATATACATTATGCATAAACCATCAACTTTACCTTTAAACGTGGAGATGAATCTAAGGCAGTCTCCGCCAAAATCCCAGCAATGGTGAATCCTAAGAGGACAGGAACAGGAACAAAATATAGCTTCTTTTCATGTGCACAGTATGACAACTCACTAAGGGAGGAAATTGCCAACACAGGTACACATAGGTATTTTACAACAGACAGAGAAAGATCAAGAATAAGTTGTATGAAATTCTCCAGTGCTCTGTTCCATGGAAAATTCTTGACAGGCTGAGGGGACCTATCCCAGAGTTTTTGTGCTTTGGCAATTAAATGGTCCAAATTTATATTCTGATGATCATCAGACTCTTGTGCAGACATATTCATTGCACAGGAGAGCTTGGATTCTGACTTCCCACAAAAATGTTTGACATTAAAACAGTGATTGCGATTTTCAACATGCCAATATGTGCTCTGCCATAGAAAAGAAAAATAGGCTGTTAAGGACAGACTTATATTACTCACCCCAAAAAAGAAAGAGAGGAGGAGGAGGAGGAAAGATCTAAATTCAAAGCTTATTTAAACCATCAAGAGTCTGAAAATTCAAAAAGACGAGATAAAAACTGTCTTAAAACACGGACACGATGCTGAAAGGTCAGCTTGAGTAGTAATAAAACCATTCTTGTAGTCATATTATATACAATATCCACTAAACTATAATATTAAATCTTGGATACTGTTCAAAAGCTTCATGATATTCCCTTAACTTATATCAGAGTACAACTAAAAAAGCAGACTGATACAATGACACAAACAAAAAGACAAAGGACTTTGCACAATAGATTTTTTTTAGTACCAAAACTGCATAGTACAGGATAGACAGTCCCAATATTTTCGTCCCATCGAGAACCTTCTATTTGAATCTAACATAGCATAGAAAGGATGCAGCATTTTTGGGCATTTTCCTTATCTTCAAGTTTCATGAAACTCTTCGCCAAAACCCAGCTTGACTCAATGGGAAATTATACGAACTAATATGAACTTAATGCATCAGCTTTGGCAAGAAGCCAGACAAGACGTTTTATGTCACACCATACCATACTATAAAGTCCATACCTTCCTTTTCGTTAAAATTCTACCCATTAACATCAGAGTTATGTCTATAAAAGAAAACAATAAAACTAAACCAGAAACTGCATCACCATTTGGAACCAAATATGGTAAAAATGCAGCCTTTGGACCAAAATTCCAAATGCATCAGCATTACAATTCTCATTCCACAGCTAGATAATCCTTGAGAAATTAACTAAACAAAGGGTAGCTAAAATACCTTAAATCCCAAGAGAAAGGGAGTTTCGATTCTGATGCAATTCTTGTCAGTCAGAGGTTGAAAACGAGCAGAAGCCGATACGAGACAAGAGGGATAAGGGATAGCCATTTATGATATTCTAGAAGCTCTTCCGTACGATGGTAGATACCTAAACATGGGTTTCGCTCCAAGCAGCCATGGCCATGTATTGAACTTTGAAGCTGGAAGAAAATCCTTGTTTGGAGGGTTTTACACTTTTACTGCTCGGTGCAGGAACTCGGTGGAACCACCTGATAAAATCATAAAATAAAATGGATACAAGCGGACGTGTTCTTATTAAATTAAATATTTAACAGTATTTTATTTAAAAACACAAATTATTTCTTGATATAAAATTAAATTTTATTATATTGTTTTGGAATATGGATAAAAAAAATAGGAAAAATAACGTAAAAATATCATTTGAATTAAAGAAATCTCAAAATGTCTACTTAATTAGCCTAAGACAAATAGTATTTTTTGTAGGAATGTGAGATTTTAAAGTTTGGAGTTAACAACTTGAGTATAGACAATGATAACTTAAAAATAACAATTAACAACTTGAATATACATAGTGACAAATGACAATTTGAAGAGTTTAAGTTGTCAATTTATATACTCAAATTATTAATTTTTAGACTCAAATTATCAACATTTAAACTCCAAACTCTCATATTACCTATTTGTCTTTTTGTAAATTTTGTAAACATTTTGGTGTTTTTTAATTTAAATGTTATTTTTCTGTTATTTTCTCAAAGAAATATTTTTATTTTGGGAAAATTATACATAAATACCTGTTTAAATATTTTATTATTTATAATTAGCTGAGTTCAAGTACTCCCTACAGTGTAAGTATTTTTTGGGGACCAAAATCCTACAGTCTGTATGAAATCATTCGGTGTTGGCAAAAAAAAAAAAAGTATGAAATCATTCGGAATACTACTTTCATGTATAAAAAACAATATTGACCTGACAATTAAAAGGAGCATTTACATTCATGAACGTAATATTTTTATTTCTTTCAACCTGAAAATAGTATTCGTACTATAATCATATCGCTGTAAAGAATTATCAGTCACTGGATGAATTTTTAATACCACTAATTTTTGTTTGGTCAAAATATCACTACATTTAGTTAGGTTATAAACGTCTTGAAATAACACAATTTAAAGTATGTTTGGATTAACTTATTTTTCAAGAATAAGCACTTATTATGTAAATCGAGATAAAACTCCTCTTATATATTTATTTTGTATACCGTAAATCACGATTTATAAATATTTATTACCTAAAAATAAACTATCTCAAACGATCACTAATCACCTCACAAATACACTTGGCTACTTATCAAAGGGGCACAAAACAAGTAAAACGCTGCGTGAAAATACAAATCCCACTCATATTGTTTGAAGGCAGCGTTCAATGATGATATTTTAGTCTAAAAAATTATTAATTCAATCAACGCCAGAATTCTGTAAATTTTCAATTTTTGGTGTCAAAAGACCAAATTCAGGGAGGTCCACGTAACAATTAAGAAACTCAAGGATCTCCCGGACGCTTGATGTAAACCATCATTTCTCTGTTTTGTATCAGTTTATCATATCGTATCTTCTTGAACTGTACAGTCTACAAATTATTATTTACACCATTATATAAATAAATAATTAATACAAAAATAACCCCAAAAAAATTTCTAGATTTACATAACAGAATCAACGTGAAGCCGCAGCTAGCAGAAAGCTAACAAAATCCATCCACATTATCGATCAAAACTGGAAAGAAATGGAGATTGGGATGCCCTTGGGGGAGTTACATGATTCTCCTCAGTTCTGGAGTTCACTGATGAAGTTTGTGGCATGAGTTCAGATAATCTGATCCTTTCATTTATAATTTTGTTCTGTCAAAGCAGTTGGCATTATTGGTGTTAATTCTTTTCAACATGCTTCGTATTTAGATCTACAAATAGGTATATTATACATGTATGTATTCTGAGCATACCTTATACTTCAAATCTTGTTTTTCCAATTCCAGAGTCGCTATCTTATTCTTGAGCTCCTCTAGAGCCTCTTCAGCTATCGAGGGGTTTATATCTGATACTGGTTTTGTTATTCCAGTAGCCTGAAAAACAAAACAAAGCTTGAAGATAACTGCTTTAATTTTGAACAATCATGATTTTCATTGTTAATTGCTTTGCATTTCCCTGCTTTCGAAACTTAAAACAATTTATGTATCTCATAATTTGTTTAGGAAAAACCAATAACCAATACTCACCTTTAGAACATTAGTACACAATCTCAGCAACTGTTGTGCCAACAGTAGTTTATCTTCCTCCACACCCTGAAGCAATATTCACCAAATATTAATAACTTCAACATGTACTTAGTGATATAAAAATAAAAATAAAAAACTTGCATTTAGTGAAGGTCAATTAAGTTTCATTTAAGATCCCAACCTTCAATTTTATCATCAAGCGTTGCTCCTCCTCAAAATCAATACATGGTTTAATCCCAGCACCAGCAGAAACACGAAGGCTTGAAAGTTCCTCTTTGACCCGTGAAAGGAATATCTCTGATCTTCGGAGCTTTGTACCGAGTTCTTCATTCTGTATCTTCAGCTTGTTGTTTTCCTCCTGTTGCATCATTTGAACAAAGACTCTAATCATTTTCAAAATCATTTGATTTACAGCAATACCGATAATCACTTCAATAGTTAAATCTAAAATGCTGCAAATCCTTTATGGAGCTAAAACTTCATGGCTTCATGTACATATTCCTTCACTAGAATCCCAATAGTTACTGCAGTACACTATATCATGCCAATTGGTTCACAACACGCATGCTTCTACTTGAGATGAGTAAAATGATAAAATCATGCCTTTATCTTAGCATGATGATGAATGCGCTGCTGAAGGTTCTGTTGACCGGACAGCTTCTTGATTTCCTCTTCCAATTCCAGTACTTTGTTCTTGTTATTCACATTCTCCATCTGCATGAAATGAAGGAAGTTAAGGCCACCAGTTTGGAATAAATGTGAGAGAGAAGAAAGAATGGCCTCTAATGTTCTACCTTTAAAATTTCATTTTCAGTTTTCAGTGACTGGTCCCGCTGCCGGAGCTTCTCCAATGCAATTTGTACAGCCACCAAATCGGCTTGTTTCCGATCCACTTCTTGCAGCCACCTATTAAAACAAAGGTTTGAGAATCTTAAAACTTAATTCACGAGTACGCCGTTACCTGTATATTAAAAGAAAGGAAAGCTAATTTGAAATCTGAAAGTTGATTACCCTTGCCTCTCTTCAATAAATTCATTCAGCTGCTTCTTTAGTTTAACAACCTCCTCTTCCTGAAATGAGTATGCAGTTCATGTTAACAGCTTGTAAGAAGGACAACGATTCAACCAATTTCAAGAAATACAAAATACGAAGCTACCTTCTCTTGAGAATGTAAAGCATGAAATTGAGCTTTCTCTGTTATCTTCTGCACTTGCTGATTATCCAATAGTGACTGCATGAACAAAGTAAAAATAAAAATGAGCACGATCGGATATATAAAATTCTGAACTCTCTTTTTGAATAAATTATTTATTGTTGTTATCTTTCTCATTGACACAATCAAATGCCCAAGGTAGTAGAAACAAGAAGTCGAGATTTTTACCACATAAGTGGTCATATCCAACTTGACTCCGAGTAGGTCTCGAATTACATCATGGGTCATGCTCTCAGCCGCTGCTAGTCTAGCATTCAGTGAAAATATCTGAAAAGGAGAAGAAAGCAGGCACGTTGAAGAACATAGACCAAGATTAAATTGCAGAACATGTTGTCAAAAGAAAGAAGAGGTTACCTCTTTCTGTCGACATACTGCTAAGGATTCTAACTCTTCAATACGCAATCTTGCAGCGGCTAGCTCCTCAACCTTCTCAGATTTTATCTGTTGCGCCAAGCCCAATCCAATGCATTTAAAAGGCGAACCTGAACCTCGAGACTTGATCGTATTCTTGTCGGTCTTGTTTGATGAAGATGTACTTGTATAGGTGTATAACGCCCCTTCAGGTTTGACTTGTTCAGCCATAGCCTCTAGTGCTTTGAACTGCTTAAAATTATGTTCAAATTGTTAAAAAATATGCAGAAAGTGTGTCAATATGTCTGTGTCAACGTCTGATGCAGAATCGGGATAGTTGAGTTACCTTCTGCTTGTACTCTTTCGCCTGTGCTTCAGCATGCAAATTCAGCTCAGAAATATGAGCTTTCATTTGGGAAATCTGTAAGAAACACATGGACCGGGGGGGGGGGGGGGAAATGAACGAATTAAACCATTTGTGAACCAATTTTAGTGACAGTGACTTTGAAATTTAACGTGACATCAGAAGATTAGACCACAGCTCTTATTAGTCACTGTGAAATCCCACCTCTGCATCTTTTCCCGTCAAATCTCTCTTGAGAACTTGAATGTGATCTAGGGCTTCTTCAAGGCTTTTATTTTTTTCATCCAAGAGCCTGTGGGACAAGAAGAAACAGCAATATCTTAAACATCCATAAATTAGAATCACAGTTCTGCACCTGAAGCTCAGAGTCTAAGCGAATGGCTAATAAAAGGAGAATATTAGAATAGCTGGTCTAAACCTTCTCATATCAGCATCAGCATTTCTAATGTTTTGCATCTGAAGCTTGACAGCATGAAGCTCCAGTTCCAGCTCCTCTCTTTGCAGCCGTTGTCGTTCTGCTTCTCCCTTTACTATGTCAACCTGACAAGGATTTTCAGTTGTGATACCCGTAAAGATAGACAAGCTTCCGGAAGATGATATAAATGTAACACGAACTCACTTTGTTTTCTAGTACATTTATGGTACACTCCAACTCTTCAACTGATCGCTCTAAAAGCTTCACCTCCTCTTCCTTGTCCTCAGCATAGACCTTTCTTGATTCTGCCATCTGCGATTATTGAAACAATTTTCAGGTAGGAACAAATTTTTCTTTCAACTGCTCACCATTTTATCATATCGCTAGTATAGGCAGCAAAAAAAATTGTTTTTTTCAGGAAAAAAAATCAACTTCTGTCCAGAATTTAGATACAGCCAGTTGAAAGTGAGCAAAAATAGATGGGAATGCTTGCTATGACAGTTAATATGGAGTTTTAGTTATCCACGCGTTAAAACTGCTGAGAATATAAAATTCAGCGACTACTTACAGATCAAGTTTATCAATAAAGCATTACCTGCAGAGCTTCTTGAGCTATCGCTTCGCTTTCTTCTGCTTCTGCTTTAGCCATTTCAAGCTTTTCTTTTAGGCTACGCACCTGCAGTTGAAGCTGATCCCTCTCAGTTGCGAGTTCATTCATTTTGGTAAGAGCGCTGCTCATTTCCGAGATTTCATTTTCTAAGCTCTCCACTATCTTTCTTTTCTCTGTTAGCTCATCTTCTGCCAATCTTTTTGCTGTAAATGCACGTTCAATATGATCTTTAAGTTCCCAGTTTTCACTGACTACTGATTTCACAGACTCCTGTTCTCTTGAGAGATTTAATTCAAGACTTGCAATAATATCTGATTTGTCCTGCAACTGAGCTTCAAACATTTGACAATTAGCAACTGCAGCAGCAAGCTCACCTGATTTAACGGCAAGACCATCTTCTAATGCTTCTATAGTAGCTCCCATTTCCTCAATTTCGTCTTTGTGATCCTTACATTCAGATGCAGATTCCTGCAGCAAGCTCAGGTCATACAGTAACCCTTTAATTACATCATCCTTTCTGGATAACTCGGCCTGGAGAGTTGAACTAGCCGCTGCCAGTTCCTTAGCATTGAACTCCAAACATTCAATTTGTTTAATGAATTTAGATGACATCTCCACATTTTCACAAAGGCCACGAATCATGTTGTCTGTCATTACAAGACTTTTTTCTTTCAATGTCTCAGATAATCTGCCAACCTTCATCTCAATAGTTTCCACCAAATCAACTGATCTGACTGCTTCCAAATTCAACAGAATGTTCTCATACAGCTGAGTTCTTTTTTGCAAAGAAGCATTTTCTTCCTTCAATTTGTTCACAGCGCCCACGTAGTTTTGAAATTCCTGGCATTTGAAGCTTAATTCTTCAACCGTGACAGATTGAGAATCTAGGATATCACTCAGCTTTGTAGTTTCTGTCTCCAGATCAGCCTGTAGACTGTTAATGTGAAACTCTAAAGAACTTGTAAAATCATGCAGCAAACAATTTTCCTTGTCAAATAGATCCCGGCACCTTGACAGTGGTTTAAAATTAGAAATTCGCTTGTCCAAGGATTGAAGAACTAAGCTGTTACCAATCTTTAAATTTTCCACCTCATTTCTCAGTGATTCATTCTCATCCCCCAAGCTGTGTAGTCTATCTAACTTTTCATTCCTGATGTTCAGGTCATTCTGAAGTCTGCCAGATGAATTTTCCAGCATCTGATTAACCTCAAGCAATTCCTTGTTTTGTTGATCGATAACAGAAATCTGATGACAAAACAAGGTTAAAGCAACATCCTTCTCAATAAGATTCTCAGTTAGTTTATCATATTCAGTTTCAAGATCAAGATTCTTTTCCATCAGTCTTTTCTTGTCTTCTGTGATTTTGCCGAGTTGACCCTTCAGTGCATTGTTTGAACGAGCATCATCTTCTAGAAACTCAATATGTTGTTGAAGGGACTTGTTTACCTCACCCATCTCTGCAATCTTTAAGGCGTCCTGGTTCAGCTCTGATAGCAAGTCCTTCTTCTCCACTTCTTTCTGTTGAACTTCACCTTTGAGCACAGAAACTTCAACTTCCATGTCCATCAAAGTATGTGCTGCAAACTCTGCTTCTAGCTGGAAACAAATTACTTCTTTCTTCAAATGCTCACTCAGCTTAGAACACATCATCAAGTCATCCTCTTTATCGGCTATTTGGCAGGCTAGATTTTCTAGTTCCAAAGCAAAAATGAGTGACTCAAAGTCTTTGCAGTACCAATTTGCCATGACAAAATCAGCCTGAGATTCAAGAACCTCCACTTTCTGTTCAAGTATCTGCTCTTGATCTAAAAGGGATGTCACAACATCTGTATTACTCAAGTCCAATTCTCTCATCAATTCAGCAAGTTGAGCGTCCATTTCCTTAGACCTTTGCAACATCATTTCTTCCTGGAGTTGTAGGTCTGATATCTTCTTTTCAAAACTGTTCAAATTTATGGTGATTTCACCGGCTTCTTTTTCCTTGCTGGAAATGCGATCAAAACTGCTCTTGATGTCAGCAAGTAGTTTTCTCTTCAATGTGCTGAACATCTCCAGTTCTTTTCTTGTTTTAGAATTGTGCTCTTTCAAGTCACTGATGAGGGAGTTAGATTCACACAGTCCGTGTGAAAGCAGACCATTCTCTGTATGCAGCCCTGTCACTGTTTCTAGTAGAATTCCAATGTGACAGAGATGCAACACAGAGAGAGTACAGTCCTTAACAACAATTTCAGACCATACTTTTTCAAGCCATGATTGCAGAAGCTTAGTTGAATACGAAAACTGAGACTTAATGCACTGGAAATCACAGCCTAAGGAAATGAAATTTTCCTTCACTGTGGATTGGAACTCCTTGATGACATCATCGAGCACCGTAAGTATATTCTTTGTGTCTATCAGATTTGATTCAACGATGTCTTCTATCTCCTTATTCTTGATATTGATAACCGATAGTGAACTCTCTTTCTCTCTGAGCAAAAGATGCTTCTCGTTGCGTAATATAACTTCCGTTTCTTTAAGTCTTTGTATGTCACGTTTCGCTGACTCATTAGCTATCATCAAGTCATTGATCATAATATCCGCTTCTTTCATTTTTTCTTGGGCTTCTTCAAATTTGGCAAGAATACAAGAAGCCTCTGCAGCTTTATGAGCAGCAATGGTCTTTGCCTCACCAACTTCCAGTTCAACCCACTGCAAAATGATAAGAGTAAAGATTGTTTGGAAAGTTGTTCAAAGCTAGCATTAATCTCTATTCGGTTGAAGTAGGCAAGTACAAGAAAATAAGACAAACAAGTAGAAGTAAATTATTGCAATGGATGATATGAAGCAGACACCGGATTTTTGTTAGTTGAATTGAAGAAAATAATGAAAGATGAAATAGAGGTTCGCACTGAGAATTAGGTTTTAAACATAAAGCATTACCTCTTTCGACTGATGCCAAAGGCGGCCATCTTCCTTCAAAGTTTCTTCTAGTTCTTTGACTTTATCACTCAGTGCTTCAATCTTGATCTTGGATTGTTCTTCAAAGTCACCCATAGCCACTTGAAGTGCAAGTAGCTCAGTTGTGAGGCACTTGATGCTTTGCTGACTCTGCTTTTCAGACATTGACATCTCCTTTTTCTCTTTATGGAGTCTGGCCATCTCATCTTGCACTTCTTTCAAGCTTCCCAGAGCACTCTCTATTTCCTTTTTCAATAGTGTAATGGTAACATCTCTTGCATAACCATCCTTGCACAATTTTTTGGATTTTTGGTTTTCTGTATTGTTTCCACTTGAACAATCTGCCAGGTCAATTATCGACTCTTCAACGGAGTTTGCATCTAAATTATTGTCTTGATATGCTCCAGTACCTGTCTGCAGCGGATCCAAAAGAGCATAAATTAAATTAAAAACCCATGACAAAACACAGCTGCAAGTGATAAAAATGTGACTTGGTCAATCTACCAAAAAGAAGAATCAGCTTACCGTTTCTTCACCGTTTTCTTCAAAATGTTGCGTGCCCACTTCCAAGGAATTTTTAGAATCAAGACATTCAGAATGCTCTGCAAATGAGGCCATAGATGACCTGATTGAGGATACACCTTCCTGTAATGCCGCAAGTTGCTCCCTTGTATCTGATATGGCATTTTTTTCAATACCTTTAAGCCTTTGTTCTAAAGCACAAGAATGCTCCTGCTCCTCAGAAAGATTCTGCCTCAAGTTATCACAGCTTTCCTGCAATTCTGCTATATGTCTCTCTGCTTGTACAATTGAAGTGGACTGATCATTGAGAAGGACATCCTTCCTCTGGTTAATCTCTGCTAATTCACTGAGCAAAAGGTCCTTTAGCTTTAGATCATCAAGGCAACCAAGATTCACTTCCGACAATCTATTCACGATTACAAAAGCAACAGTTGCACAATTTGAAGCTTTTCTTATATGCACTTCTGCCAATTTCAGCTGCTCCTCTAGTTTTGTTGCTGTGGATATCTTGTCATTTAGTTGTGATGTCAATAGGTGAATTTCTCTGTCTTTCTCAGCACACTCTTTCTGGTGGGCTTCAGTAATTACCAGCGCTGCATTTCTTAAAGACTTCAGCATACACTCCATGTCACTTCGTTTATTGCTTGCGTCTTCAAGACATCGGCTCAGTTCATCAATTAATAACTCCTTTTCAGAGATTTTTCTTACCATCATGCCAACTTGTTCCGAAATCCAGATCCTTTTCTGTGGAAATGAATTGCATATATAGTCAACTTGATCAGAGGCATCAAGGAGTGCGTCACATCCATCAGCAAGAATCTCTTCAATCTCTGAGGTTAGAAGTTCACATTCTTCAGCCAGTGATCGTAGTTCTTGATCTCTCACCTCCAGCGCTTCGCTTAGTTGTCCCCTGTCATTCATTGTAGCGAAAAATGCTTCCTGCACCTCCTTCAGTTCACTCTCCAAATGCTGTATTCTCTCATTCATTTCTATTTCTCTTAAATGACTGTCATGTATCTGATGTTGGAGTGCGGCAAGTTCTTCTTGCATACAGACAATGGCCTCAGCAGTTTCAGCTTCAGCCTGCCGACGGATTTCATCCGTCTCTTCTTCATTAGAAATCTGAAGTGAACGATCACTTTGGTATAACATGTTCAGTTGCTTGGCTTTTTCGAGCGAATCATGCATCCTTTTTAGTTTTGTCTGCAATGAGGATTTGCTTTCTACCTCTGAATGCTTTGCAGGTACATTATCTCTTAATTCTTTAGAAGCAAGTTGGTTCTTCAAGGCCATGATTTCAAGCTCTTGTTTCCTCAGAAGCTCCATATAATCACTGGTCTTGTTCTTTATGTCCTCCATCTCATCAAATGATAAAATTTGCTGTGATTCCAAAGCTTCAATAACCGATTTTGTCTCTGTCAGCCCATCTTTTGCTTCCTGTAAATGTTTTCTTGTCTGCAGAAGTTCGCCTTTTTCCATTTCAAGATTTTTATTCAAGAATGCTGTTTGCTCCTCCATCAAGCCCCGCAAAAACCTCTCTTCTTTCAAAATGATCTTCAGTATATCTAATTCCAGCTGCAAATTCAGGATATCTTCTGTGTGTTGAGCTATTGGGGTTTCATTTCTGCCCTTCATCATCTTAGGCGGGATAGCTTCAGCTTCATTGGATGGTTCCTTTATACAATCCTGAAAATACAACAAAAATCAGTATTATTTATTTCTCCAACATTGAACCCATCATTCTGAACGTGGTTTACAAAACAATAAAATATAAAAGAATTTGAGTTTGGCTTCTGCTACTAGTTTAAATTTTTAACATGATTATTAGCATTTTGAACTCTCCCAAACGTGGGACGTATCATTCCCTCACTCTTAAACGAAGGGTGGGATTCGAACCCGTGGTAGCTATAATAAAAAATCTAAGGAACAAAACGCTAGCAATCGTGTTAAAAGCTTAAGATAATAGCAGAAGCACCCAATTCCTTTCAACCTAACATCATTAAGGTTGTACAAAGACCCTGAACTTTTGGTACTAAAAATCAACTAAAGAAGTCGGACGCCACCCACAAACATCTTAGGGTCTGTTTGGGAACCCGTTTGGGTTCAAAAAAAGCCCATCTGGCCACCACAAGCTCCAAAAGCCCATTTGGGGTGTTTGGGAGAGCTTTTGGGTTGGTTGGGTTTATGGAAAAAATGGAGCTTTTGGGAGAAGTTGATCCAAATAGTTTCTCAGACTCCAAAAGCTCATTCGTGTATTTTTTTTAATAATAATTGCACCTTTTTTATTTTATCAATTTTTTTAAAAATTTTTTCATTTCAATTATGACGTTATGTACAACTAATATATATATACAGTATTCAATAAAATTCATGTCATTTTCAGTCATTGTTTATCTAAACGGGCTTTTCAAACGCTAATCCAAACAGGTTTCAGATAAAAAAAAAAGTTACTTCTGCCACCGCCAATCCAAACACAAATCACATCTACAATCTAACTTTTTCAAAAGCCCATATACAAAAAAAGCTCCTTCTCCTCCTCTTACATAGTGTTATAATCTAGAAAAAACAAAAGCCAAAGAAGTGCTTCTAATTTTGAGTAGTAGTAGTACCTGTGTGGCATTTATGCTGATCTCTATTGAGTGAAGAGAATCTATTTCCCTGTTATGCAATTGTAAAACAACAATAGACAAATATTAGGATAGTTACAGCCAAAATAAGAATCCCAATCTATACACATACAATCAAATGACTTGGGGGAACGAAAACCATACCTATTAAGTTTTGCGTTCTCCTCTAAGCAAGAATTCAAGTTACGCCTGCATTCCTCTAACTCGTTGAGAGTGTTTCTTAGCTGCAACCATTAATGGAAGATGTCACGCATGTACGGTAAAATAGAACAGTTCTGGATATATAATAAAGACTGGGTGGAAACCTCTAGATTGACAGAATCGTCTTCTTTCTTACTGCATGGAACCTTCTGCAGCAACGGTGACATTAATAAGGAAAAAAGAAAAGGAATGAGGTGTGCAAACGAATGAATAGAAAACAAGAAATGATGCATCAGTTAGTTTTAGTCTAACCTGAGGCTGCGGGCTGAAATTCGGATTACTCTGCATTGAGTTTCTTTCATGAAATTGAAGCAACTGCAGAACAAAATTTTCCCACTTATAGAAGCTACCAAACAAGTAAGCCATAATAAGGAAAGTTATTTTTGTTCATGGTTCTGGAAATACACAGACCTGCTCCCGCAGAGAGGACAGTTCAGCCAATAAAATCTCCCTCTCCCCTTCTTCATAGAACTCTTGAAACCTGTTACAGTTATTATTACTTAATACATAATTCCTTGAGACAGAATCATTTCATTATTGATTGTCTTGGGAACAAAGAGATTGTCACCTTCTAAGCTGGTCCAGAAGCCTGATATTTTCCAATGCAAACCGTGTAACTTCGGGATTTCGGTCAAGTTTGGCCTGAAGAAGCTGAATCTCATCAGACAATGCTTTATTCTCTTCCTGCAAGTAGCCATCTATGGGAATAGAACCAGCAAGAAGGGATTCCATTCTTCGAATTTTGTCTTCCCGAAACCTAAGCATCATTTTGCAACTCCTGGTGTCTTCCTCTCTTTGACGAACCTAACAAGAAATAGATTTAGTATAAGACAAGGAAAGGCGCAGTGGAAATGTACAAATTTGAAGGCAATAATTTTTTGTATTCAAAACTTTAGACTCAAGCTGTCGAATCCTATTTTATTATATATTACCACTATGGTCATTGTTATAAGTCCATTGTAGAAAGAGGAAAGAGAAAGTGAGATGGATTTGTAAGTAGAGTTGCGCCTTGACAAACAGCTATAGATTGTGGCAGGTGGCAGCACTTGATACTACAACATCAACTAAAATTCGAGTGTAATTTTTCAATCATCGGAACAAAGAAAAATACCAGTCGGTTTAATTGTTCAATTTCCGCTTCTAGTTGTTTGACAGAAGTTTCTGCCATCTGCTCCCTTCTTAAAGCACCAGCAAGAGTTGCCTCCAGTGATTTCAACTAATTCACAAAAATAATGAAATGTTAGATGATGGATGATGATGATGCTATAACAATGGTTTAACTTTCATGTTGTAGACATCAGTAAATGTTACTTATTCCATACGAATGATGGCAACATATTGGCATGTTTTACATATATGTAAAATGTTATTCATTACACGTGATGAAGAACATATTACTAGACTTTAAGTCATCCAATCTTGAATAAGGCCAGAAGAAAAACGTAAACAATAGTTTAATCATCGAGAATTGAGGCATGAATTCCATTATACAACTAGATAATAGAGCCAACCATCATAAACCACGAAGATGCAGGTATATATACCTGTTTGCTGGACATTCTGATTTCCTTGGATTGGCAATCAAGCATAATATCACCATGATGTTGCTCCAGCCCAAATGCATTTTCTGAGCAGCTGCCTTCCAGTGATTCTTTCATAACGTTGACAGGTGCCGCGCCAAATGACAAGGACCTGGAGACATTCTGATGTTTAAGGGTAGAAAGCTCCTCCTGCACCAAAATTCCACCAATGAGTTAGAATATGTACTTTTGACACAAGTACGTGTACTAAAAAAAAAGGAGCTGATAATACCTTCAAAAGTCGTATTTGTTGTTGTAGAGCAATGACATCTCCTGTAGAATCTTCATTTACTACAGCCTACATGGCACAAGATGCATTGATGTCGATGAGATGGGATTCTCTCCTTTTTATTTAAAAAAAAAAATCCCAGACTGAGTAGCGAATAAAGCTCACATTATTCTGAATAAGTTTTGCTCTCTGGGCAAACTTAAGTGTATTCAGTGTTTCAGCAGCGCAACTGCAAAAATGAATAAAGGTCGATCACATTTTCATGACAAATTATAGAAATATTCAATGAAAGAAAAAATAACAAACAAAAGTACAAACCAGATAGAAGGGCTGACATTGGCAACGATCATTGTTTTTGAGTTTCCACCAAGGGAGTCCTGCGTTATATTTAATGCCAAAAATATTAATGACTGGAGATCCCGTTGATGAACATTTTTAAAAGAAACCAGTGGTATTTAACCTGAAGAAGAAACGTTAGCTTCGAATCCCTGTAAGGAACATGCCTCATTCTTCCTTGTGCCACATCTACTAGTATCATTATCACATGACTGCAAGCACATTTAGGGAAGACTTACTAATACTAATTAAAAGTGGTAAAGCTTCGATAAATTTATACGCTATTATTAATATAGTTAATGGAAAGTATTTATGTATTTAGGTAGCAATAAATACCCCAAGGTAGATAATGATTTATTGATATTAGCAGCCTCCTTTAAACGCTCACCGTCAGCACCTGAAGTTTTCTGTCTGTTATGTTGTAAATGGAAATTTAATTAGTACAGGTTGATATGAAGTCTAGATTAAATCAGATTCAATCAGTCAAAATGCGCTGTCTTACCTTTCTGAACCAGCTAAATCAACCAGGTTTAACCTTGCAAAACGCAAGTTTGTTGTAGAGTCTTTTTCCCATCTGCTCTCAATCACACATGTAAAAACACAGTGGGATCTACTGCTCTCTCTATTCATGTTTGTTGCTGCAACTTTTCTATTTGCAGATCCCTGCATTGGGAAAACTACCACTTAATGAATGCACGAGCTTGCCAGCATGCACATACATATCATCCTCCATTCAAATAAAAAACGATGGTGGGAGGGAAGAGAGAGATGCCTCGAACCAAATAAGATAGCCATTACAGGTTACTACCTGAGTTAGAAGCCTTATGATATCACTCACGGTGTGAACTTCAAACTCAGATAAATTCTCAACATAAACACCCTTCTTGACATCCTCCCGCAGCTATAAAGAAAAAGGGCAATCAGAAAAAATATTAGAAATGCTTCAACACACATTTGATGGGGGAAGAACTACACTCACAAGCAAATTAGTAGATGAGGGATCAAGGAGATCCGTGATTTGTTCATTGTAAATCTCCAAGAAGGAACATTTGCAATTGTATTTTAGGCTCTCATCCCTTCGACTTTCCTCTTCCTGTTAATTGGTGAGGAGATTGGAAAAGACAAAAAAGTTAGACATATGGACGAAGCGATATGTAATGATCATGCAAACTGTCTTCTTTATATATCAAAACTGAAGTACCTACAAGTTATGAACTTACAGCTTGGATCCTAGCAAATAAAAACTCAAAAATGCGTGGAGTCATTCCACGATGGGGACTGGGCTTCACATCTAAATCTTCAATTTCACCAAGCATTGTGTATGTCTTTCCGCTTCCAGTCTACAACAAAAACCATTCGTCACCTCAGAGTGCTTTTTTTTGGGAGGAATGAGGAGGAGATGAAGAAATAGTTCGCTATTTATTGTAATCAAAGCATTGTTATTATTGTACATTCGTTATCATATAAGAGAACAGCAGAGCAAACTACCTCTCAATGAACACCTCATATATTGCGCACTTGACAAGTAATTGACACTTATGCATATACTAATACGGTTATACCAAACTTGGAGTTAAGGTGTTGGATGAATAATCTGAAAAATGGACAAGGGCCCAAGTAACCAGAACTTAATCTCAAGAGCATGCATTCAACACTAACATTTCTTGGGTGATATGACATTTAAAAGAAAGAAAGATACAGCAATGATGCTAAGCATTTTGTTGGAAACTTGTATAGAAGACTACATCCTTCTGCTCAACAATACTCTATTTTATATTGCTTATTTTGCTTATGATGGCATGTGCTAGTCTCAAGATGGAATAAAACATTCGCTCAGGAGTATACCTGTCCATATGCAAACATACAGCTATTATATCCCGAGAGGCAGTTCTCCACCATCGGTAAACAGGCCATTCTGAAAAGAATTTCCTACAAAATCACAAATTTGAGAGAGCAATGAATAACTTCATACAAAGCAATTTTTATACTAAATTGTTTCTGGGATGTTATCAAACCTGATCTATTGTTTCACACGCAACGTGATCAAAAGTGAAACGTGTTTCAGGATGCCCAATCCAAGTAACGCTGTGAGCACTTTCTTGTTTCAAACATCTGTTATATCCTTGGGTAGCCCGCTCCATGCTATTGAGAGGGCGCACTCTTATGATTACCTGTGTGTTATTGACAGTATGAAATGTGAACCAAAACTGGCTAGTCCTAATTAGCCTAGGCGGAAACTGAGAGCTTGGCCAAGAGATAGAATCTTCCAAGTTAAAAGCAAAAACCCTATTTTGAATACTCAGAAGGTTTTTTCTGTGACTTTAATACTTGAAAATATAATTTTCGTTCTAAATTCTCTCTTCCAAAAGTAATAAAAGAATGCAAAATATTATATGATGTTTAAACAAATTGAAGCTTTTGGGTGCCAGTGTGACCCAAGAAATCTATGGAGTATTAAGTTAATATTCATGCCAATGTATGGTTTTCCCTTAAATCATCAACTGTCAAATGACATAATTTGCAAGGGAATGCACTCAACGGAACTAACCTGTACATTGTGATTTATCCAAAATGACGTATCTTCTTTTAGATCAAAATGAGGCACTTCGACCGTATTAACAATAGTAAGCGGACCAGATGAACTTGGAATCCCTTTATACAATGCAGCATAATTCCCAAGGCGAGCATTAAAATTTCCGTCAGCCTTGCTCCGACTACTTGAATTTGGAGGTTTAGTGACACTTTTTGATGGTGTGCTTTGCGTTGAATTGCTCTCAGAACAACTCATGGTAGCTCTTCCTGCGGTGCGAGATGCCGTCCGAGGAGTTGCGTTTGCCAAACCCCCATTTCCAATACCCGCGGCGCCTCTTCTATCATCACGCAAATCACCATATACTGAGGTGGGTTCATTCTTCTGAGCCCAGCCAAATCGGCTCTTTGCCATTAAGCTACCTCCGCGCTTATCAGGCGTCCGAAGAGGTAATGTCGGTTCAGAAACCTTGCCCTTAGCCTTAGGAGTCCCATGGATCTTGTTTTGAGAAGCCACATCTTGCTCGGCTTTTGGGATATGAAAAGGATCTTGGATTGTATTTAACGGAGGTCTCGAACTGTCTGCGATACTCTGAGCAGCTGTTGAATCCTTGGGATCCACAGGTACATTCTCGATTTCCTCAGTCTTGCCAGAATTTCGGCGTATGAATTTGAAATCTTTCAACATTCTAGCATCCAAAGATTCGCAAAGAACCGGGGAAACAGAATGAAGAGATTGATATTTCAAATGGTATGGAAAAAATAGATGTCAAAGCTACACTAGTAAAATAAAAATGAGCACCTGAAAGAGGAATTGAAAAATAAAATTCCAAATCGACGAATCTGAGTAATCCTGAACCTGCTTTGCAGTGACCAATGCGGGTTTATCTGGAGGATATTAGGGATTTCGAGATTGAAACGCGAACTTAGACCATGGTCATTCACTCACCCTCTCTCTTCTTCCTCACACTCAGGGTGAGGTTTCCGTTGAACCAATAACGATATGAGTTTAAAGTGAAGGGCTGAGATTTTGATCCGAGATTTGAAAAAAGATGGAATATAGCGGTTTGGGGATTTGAATTGGATGGGCTTTTTAGTCAAATCGTTAGGGGAATAATTGCGACAAGATTTCAAATTTCAACGGCTAGAGGTTTAAATTTAGTACATAAACGGCTACTCGCCTTTGGGCTTTTTCTCTCTCTCTTGAATAAAAAGATGCATTGCCCACTTCCCTGACCAGGATACCCTGGTTATCTCCAAGCAGGAAATTTTTTTTGTGCTTGTTTTTAATAGTACTGTATATCATAATATCAATACAACCTACTCAAGAAATTACCAAGAGGTCACTATCATTCATCAAGATCCACCCTCAGAAAATTGGACGGAGATGATGAAGGATGCAAAAGTTATCAATTAAAGTGCTTGTTTAGAATAGAGATTGAAAACTTCAAATAAGTATGTGAGATGAGTTTTATCTCGATTTACATAAATAAACACTTTTAGGGGTTCAAATGTAATCCCAAACAAATACTAAGTTATGCGACAATTTTGTATGATAATATGCAAACACTAACTTATCCCTAGATGTGTGCCTAGACCAAACCCACCGGTCCCTGTGTATAACAAAACGTATATAATCTATGCCACCCCTAAAAGTAGGGATGAGTATGGACTAGACTAGACCGGGTTTGACATCAACATGAGGTTTGATATTGAGAAGATCTCGGGTTGTACAAAGCAATCCGTGGTCTAGTCTAATTCAGCACCAACCCGAGATCGAGCTGGACCAAACCGGGTCTGGTGGACTACCTAGACTAGTTCAGGTAGTCCAGAACCTAAATTTAATTTTTTTTTTTTTTATCTTTTTGTCTTTGGAGGGTAAAATTTGAACCTATTAAACATAATTATGATCACAAAAATACCTATAATAATATAAAATATGTCACCAAAAATTAAAACATCATAAATCTATAAGAATATCCAACAACATTCAACAACAATAAAAAAAAATTATATGTTGAGAAAAAATATTTAAACATGATAAATATAATTAAGATAATAAAAATACCTATAATCATATAAAAATCATCATAAGAAATAAAACTTGATTATAAATCCTTAAAAAAACTCTAACAATATTAAATAAAAAAAAATAACATCTAAATTATAAAAATATTTTTTAAGAAATTGATCTGGACCGGACCGGACCAGTCTAGGTGGTTTGGTCCCCTAATCTGGAACCCGGTCTAACCCGACCAGTCAGTTTGATCCAATATGATCCGATTTCATTATATTGCTTGTTTAGACTGGATCAGACCGGACCGGACCAGCTCGGGTCAGACCAAACTGGACTGGACCACCGGATTTTTGCTCATCCCTACCTAAAAGTGATTCAGATTGCAACCCCTGAATCAAAAGTCAATTCTATACTGTTTAACTAAACTATGTTCGGAATAGTTTTTTTTTTTTTGAAAAATAAGTGCTTATTACGTAAGTCGAGATAAAACTCCTCTCACATGCTTACCTCGTATACCGTAAATCATAATTTATAAACACTTATAAATAAAAAATAAACCATCCCAAACGAGCACAACATTCCTGAAGTCTATTTTCTTTTGGGTTTTAAATAATGGAAACTGGTTTTTTTTTCCTGTGCAAACGATGGACCCTGTTTTGAATACTTATGAGCACGACTATATTACTATAGTTACTGTAATTTACCATAATAATATAATGATTCTATTTTTCTATCAAAAAATCTAATAATTCTTTTTATGATTGTAATTTGGCCTTTTCTGCCCTATGTGGTCTCCCCGGTTATTATCCTCCTATGTAAGTTAAATTTAATATACTCGTAATACAACAACAAAAGTTCTATCAATTGGAACACAAAAAATTAAAGAAAATTATATTTAAACCAAGGGCTAATATATTATTTGGACCTTTTATTTGGCCAGAATAATCCAAATTTTTATTAAAATCTAGGAACTAATATTTTGTATGGAAAGAAATTTGAGATACCATATATGCTTTAAAACTATATGGAATAAGATTAAAATTAGAGTGGACCAAATATTCTATTAATTCTTAGATCAAGGGTTGGCTTCTAGAGATAGAAATTTCAAACTCAGTACCAAACAACTAACCAATTTGATCAGTCAATCATTTTGCCAAGTCCAACAATGTGTTATGGATTTGGGAAAAAATAGTTTTGGATGTCGGTTAGGCTAATTATACCACCGCTTAATTTTTCTCCATTTTAAATATATATAAATAAATTAGTCATATGATGGAATGAAGACAAAAAACAAAAGAAGGTACGTAAAGCATGGGACTTCCTTTTGTAATAATATTTGAAATTCGCCGTTAATTATTGGTAATTGGGTTTAATATTCGTTTCTCATGATAATTAGACAGAGATTTTAAGTTCAGATAATAATTATTTATCTGATCAGAGATAGGCAAGTAGGATCCATTATGACGTGATATGATGAGCCAGGCAGGAATTACTTATCTGGCCAAAAAAAGGACAAGTATATCAGTTTCTTTCCAATATTTAAGAAAAATAAAATAAAAATCAAGATTGTTGCTTGTGTTATCCAGATTAAGCAACAAGGACAGGTGGGATACATTAGACTGATTAGAGTGTCATTGTTACATTTTCTAAAATTATCCACCGTAGAATATGCTTCCTATTGCCATTCAATCGCCCTTCTGGATACAGCCATATAGTTGAAATTACGGGTGTGTTTGGAAGAGCGATGGGAAAAATAGAGTTTCTCAATTTAGCATTGGGTAATTTTAGTTTTGGTAAAAGCTCGATTGTGTAATGTGATTTATGTTTGGAATAACGATGGGAAAAATGAATTTTGTAAAAATAAAACTTGTTTGGATTGACTTAAGCATAAGTGACTTTTATGATAATAGTAAGAAAGAGTGGGTGGAAAAATATTTTAAAGGGTTAAAAACACCAAAAAATAGTTTAAAATAATTTTTGGAACTGAAAAAGTACATTAAAGATAAAATTGCAA
Source organism: Inga leiocalycina (assembly GCA_963242795.1). NCBI lineage: Eukaryota > Viridiplantae > Streptophyta > Magnoliopsida > Fabales > Fabaceae > Inga > Inga leiocalycina. The sequence continues at coordinate 2,549,317 of OY725321.1, read as the reverse complement.
TCAGTCTGATAACATATTAGGTACAGTTGAAAAAATATTTTAAGGGTTAAAAGCACCAAATAATAGTTGAAATTAATTTTTGTAGCAAAAAAAGTACATTAAGGGTAAAATTGTAATAAGTCTGATAGTACACTGGACACAACTGAAAAAATATTTTAACCATTATCACTCTTTCCAAAAGCTAAATCAGTAAAAGCTAAGAAATAGAGCTTATGGTAAAAACTATTAAGATAGAATTAAGCTCGATTGCTCACCGCTCAAACCAAACACAGCATATTTTTTTTTTCAGTTAGCCTATTGAGCTTTTGAGCTCAAACGCTGAATTGGGGGGTCAAACGCCCCCCCCAAACACACGCTATGTATTTTATCCCAAGGTGCATAGCATTAGCACGCAACGTCATGATTTTATTTTTCTGGAGTATTTATCACTTTAATCTTATTTATAATGCATTCAATACATTGATATTATTTTTTCAGTGCATCCAATACCCCTAATATTATTATCTAAATATACCCAACACTCGAATCTTATTTATAGCATGTTGGGCTAAATACATTATAGATAATATTAGAGCGCTAAAAAAGTAACATTAGGATGTTTGATGCATCATAAATAAGATTAGAATACTGGATGCAATAGAAAAATTACTTCAGATGCCAGGTGCAACTAGAAAACAACATCAGATTATTAGTTGTCTCCGGTCTTATACTTGACCATGTTTGGTCATCGACTCATTCATTAAAGTCAAACCGAAATTTCAAATATAGTGTGTGTCACGGATTTATGGCCACTTTTCTTCTTTCTTGGTTAACAGATAAATTGCGTCAGATAGGAAAACACATTGAAATATCATATCACGACCTAGTAAATCTAGAGCCGGAAATACGAGCCGGCCCTTTACAGGTTCGGGCTTAAACGGATTTGCCCATTTAGACCCATTTTTTAAAAAGTATTATATTTTTTAGGCCCGCGGCCCTACAAGGCTAGCTTTTCACGGGCTCAGACCTAAACTGGCTTAAACTCATTTTAATTCAAAAAAATTTCTTTTTCAATTTTTACAATTTATTTATTATTTTGCTTTAAATTGAGATACATTATTTTTAAAACTCATAAATTTTTAGTTAAAATAATCATCTAGTGTCCAAATTAGCCTGTTCTTTAAAGTTTAAATTAATAAACCATTGTAGAAAATAAAATAAATCAAATCAATTAATAAGTGTTTGCCTGTTATTAATACTCTATTAGGTACTTAGGTGTCTCTCATATTGATAATTTGATATAATGATATTATATTTTAATTTATTTTAAAAAAATATTAAATGGTCTTAAAAGGGCAGGCTCTCAAGACTACAGGGCTAGGGCCGGCCCTTTTAGGCCCGCTTCTCTTTTTAGCCTCTAAATCATAAGCACAATCCTTAAAGAGTTCAGGCTTAAACGGGCCGGCCCGACGAGCTCGATTCGAATTCCCGACTCTAAGTAAATCCTAGGACGGCGCGTCTTTACATTCTTTTTCAAAAAAAGATATACTGTATAGTGTTTTGACCCACAAGTATTATTCACTCATTCCTCAGGTTAATTGTCTGATTTCCTGATATTGCGTTGTCAATATTTTTTCCAAGAAGGAACACCCATGTGAAAATAATTAATAATAATGTTGTTGGCCTCAAATTTAAAACACTATATCATTTTCTCGATTGCTTAAATCAATCACCACATAGCATGTGATGATCTATAGAAAACCTTGAAATATATTCAAGTTATGCAGCTTGTCGGCCTGTGAAACTGTTTTATTGTCGAATAACTCCCTTGAACTTCATCTATAAATTCTAAGATATAAATAAGAATCAAAGTCAAATGCTCCTTTTGGTTCTTTTTATAAGTTTTTTTTAATTGCGTAAAATAAATTGATGGTTAAAATTAGTTAAAAGAATAAATATATTAAAAAGTTCATATTTCTTTTAAATATGACCCTATTTATGAAAAGATTGAGCCTGAGAGAGAGGATGAATTAAAAATATAAGAGAAGATGAATAATAAATAATTGATTGAAAGAGAATTAATAGTAAATGGGAGTAATTAATATAAAATTATGTATTTAATAAGAATAGAAAAAAAAAGATAATTTAAATTTTAAGACATAAAAAAAATTATTTATATTAAAGACCAATCCCATCAGAGATAAAGTTTCTTATAAAAAAAAAAAAAGAAAGGGAGTAGCATATTGATTAACAAATCGATACTAGAGTGCACCTAACATTCTACCTTCCTAATCTTTCCCAGTATTTTCAGTATACCATTATTGGTTAGAACATCAGATATTTTTCCTTGAAGATAGCTAGAGTATCAACTCAACTATTATGACCTTACTATAGAAAACTTGAGCGCAAAAACGACAACTGTTGAAGTGAAGCAATGAGCGAGAAAGCTAGTGTGACACAGAGCAAGAGCAATGGGACCACGAGCTTCATCGAAAGCTCAGTTCCTGCTGGAAATAAACCTGACAGAGGAGAAGGGAATTCAGAAGAAGAAGATGATTTGCTAAGAAGGAGTATAAAGAAGATGCAAACAGATATGGATATAGAGATGAGTGGCAATATGGACGAGCAAATAGGAAAAGTTCCTGATGATCTGAAGGAGGATGGGGAAGCTCAAGGCACACAGAAAAAACAGAACATGAAACAGGTTGTTAAGAGCCAAATCTCCTATAAAGCTAAACTATTGGGGGAGGAAGAGAAAAGCCAGGATAAGACTTTTGATGAACAGATGATGGAATGGCTGAAAGAAGAGGAGGCCCTATGTCCAGAGGTAACAGAGGAGCAGAGACAAAATTTAAATTCTATTCCTTCTCTGCAAATATCCGATGAAAAATTCAAAGAGCTGTGCAGGCCATGGAAAGATGCTCTGATCATAACTCTTCTGGGAAAGAGAACTAATCTATATATGATGAAAGACAGAATCAGGAGGCTAATGAGATCAGATAATTTCGAGTTAATAGATTTGCCGAATAACTATTTTGTATGCAGATCAGTAGATAAAACGTTGTGCTCAAAATTGTTGTTTGATGGTCCATGGATAATCCAAGGCCATTATCTCGCGGTTCAACGTTGGAGCCCCAACTTTAATCCCTATTGTAACAAAGTGAGGAAGGTTGCTGTATGGTTAAGAGTACCAACTCTTCCGGTGCACATGTATTCTGAGGAGTGCATGTTTGAAATAGGGAACTTATTAGGAAGAACTCTGAAAGTAGATATGAATACTCTTGCCAATCAGGACAACAAGCAAACTGTGGAAAGGGGGAAATATGCAAGGGTCAGTGTTGAAGTGGATCTGAATAAAAAACTTCAATCAAGATTTATCCTCAGAAACAGAGTGTACACGGTGGAGTATGAAGGACTTAATGCAATATGCTTTAATTGTGGTTTATATGGGCATACTAGGGAATCATGCCAAGCACAGTCACCGGAAAGTAAAGATTCAAGGGTGCCGGAAAAACCACAGGCGATACTAGAGGGCGGAGAAGGCATCGAGAAGCACCCAATAGTTTCCGTACCTGGCATAGCTGTGGAAGACGAGTACGGGCCTTGGATGCAGGTGAGATCAACGTCCAGATCACGTAAATTGCGGATGCCAAATGCTGACTCGGATAGAACTCAACAGGACAAAACGGCTCTTTCTCATCGGAAGAATGGAAAGGATCCTGAACCTAGGGAGGGCTCGAGGTTTGCTGTCTTGCAGGAGTGTGATACGCCTGTCCTATCACAGGATATGCCGAGGTTAAATCGGAAAGGGAAGGGGGCTGAGGTTCAGTGGAGGAGAAAGGAGGTTCAGAGCTTACCGAAAAAAAGCGAGGAGGGAAGGAATCCAAAGAAGATTGACAGCCTAATCTCTCTTTTCGAGGAAGGAGACTGCAGCAGTATGGTTCCGCTGGACTCGAAGAAAGAACCGATGGAGACGGCTGGGAAGAAACTGTCAGGCCGAGTGGGTGAGGAGAAAACAAGGAAGACGAGTTCAACAGGAAAGAAGGACGGAGGAGTTGGACTGATGATGATTAAAGGAAAGGATGTTGATGGAGTCAATCGGGATAAAGGAAGTAGGCCCAGCCAAGCCCAAACAAGGGAAATGGATCATGAAGAAGCCCAGACGGAGGAAGGGAAAGGCTGCTCGATGAATGAGGAGAATGAGCAGATTGAAGCCCAAACAAGGGCCCTCTCAAGGCAAGAAATTAAAAAACGCAAGGGCCCTTTTTGGGAGAAATTGAAGTGCAGGAAAAATGATAATGGGGATGGGCCGAAAATCTCCTCATCACAGGGAAAGAAGAAGCAAATGGGAAGGAAGCATAACTTGATTTTTGGATCTTCAACTGTTAGTGAATCCATCCATTTGAGCATGTCTAGCCAAGAAATTTGTACCCAGCCTTCACCGATTCCCTCTTCCGAAAAAATAGATCCAAGGGGCATTCAAATGAATAATCAACCGGGAGAGGATGTATCCTTGAACTATATGGAACAATTATTGCAACAAAAGGCTCAACAAATCCCATTAGTCAATGATAACAGAACCGGGGAAATGGACCTGGAGGGAAACGAGGCTAAGGAGATAGGAGAAGATAGGCTTGTTGATATTGAAGTGATGCAAGTGCCAGAAATAGTTCATCAATAGAGGACCCTCAGGTACGTTTTTTTTTCTCTTATTGTTTTTATGGATAATATGAATATTTTATCTTGGAACTGCAGGGGAGCTGGGTCTAGAAATTTTCCTGGTAAAATTAAGGATGTACTTAAGGATAATGATATTAAAATTTTGATTCTTATGGAAACTCGGGTCAGTGGTACGAAGGCTAATAGAATTATTAAGAGACTGGGTTTTAACACTTGGCTTCGTTTGGAAGCAACTGGCTTTGCTGGAGGCATCTGGGTTTTATGGAATACTGAAGATTTAGCTGTTCATTATATCTCCTCATCAACTCAGGCCATTCATATTAAAATTGTGGTTAATAAAGATTCTAAGAATTTTGTTCTCTCTTGTGTTTATGATGAGCCAAACCGTATTCTTCGACAAAATCTTTGGAATGAGCTTGTTGATTTGAGTAACCTTATCAACATGCCTTGGATTCTGATGGGTGATTTTAATGCTTACTTATATAGTGACAATAAATGTGGGGGTGCGGGGCTAAATCTTAGATCCATGGGACAATTCCAAGATTGTATTTCTGATTGCCAGCTCCTGGATATTGAAACAGTGGGGGATAAATTTACTTGGGAACGTGGTTTGGTTAAAGAAAAAATTGATTGGGCTTTTATGAACTCTGAATGGAATCTTTCATATCCGTTAACGAAAGTTCATCATTTGTCCAAATTTGGGTCTGATCATAGGCCTATCTTACTTAAAGTTTGCCCTTCTCATGGCCGTCGGCCTAAACCTTTCTTTAGATGCCAGGCTGCTTGGTTTTTGGAGGAGGGTTTTAGGGATATTGTTGAGGAGGCTTGGAATGTGGATCATTGGAATGCGAAAGTTAATAATTTTTCTAACATGGCGGGGGAGTGGAATAAAAGAAGAGTGGGGAATTTGTATGAAAGAAAAAGAAGGACTCTTCAAAGAATTGGTGGTGTTGAAAGAGCTAGGGCCAGAAGGGATAGCCAATTTTTGATCCAAACTGAAAATGAGTTGTGGAAAGAGTATAACAAGCTTTTAGCTCAAGAGGAATTGATATGGTACCAAAAATCGAGGTGTAACTGGTTGAAATGGGGGGATAAAAATAGCAGATTCTTCCATACTACTGCAATTGTCAGGAGACGGCGCAATAGGATTGAGGGGTTAAAGAAAAATGCTGACGAGTGGTCTTTTGATCAGGAGGAACTCAAGAATCTTGCCGTTGATTATTATAAAAATCTGTTTCAATCTGGCCTTCAAAATTTTTCCAGTGTTGATACCCAAATAAAGTTTCCCAACTTGAGTGCCACGGATCTTATCATGTTAAATGCAAATGTTTCTCAAGAGGAGATAAGAAGAGCTACGTTTGATATTGGGGCTTTCAAGGCGCCGGGACCCGATGGAATTCAAGCTATTTTTTATCAAGAATATTGGCCGGTGGTGGGGAAACACATTATCGATTTGGTGTTAAATGTTTTTCGAAATCCGGATCAAATCAGAGACATCAACAATACAAATATTGTGCTCATTCCCAAATTAGATAATCCTGAAACTATTATGGATTTCAGACCCATCTCTCTATGCAACGTAAGCTATAAAATTATCACCAAGATTCTCAGTGGTCGCCTTCGGGGGGTTATGGACAAACTTGTTGGGCAACATCAATGCAGCTTTATCATGGGCCGTCAGAGCAGTGATAATATCATTATTACTCAAGAAGTTATCCACTCTATGAGAAATAAGACAGGGAAGAAAAGTTGGATGGTTGTGAAGGTAGATCTTGAAAAGGCATATGATCGTCTGGAATGGCCTTTCATAGATGATACGCTTCGGGCTGTTGGCATAGATGGAAAAACTCGTGATCTCATTATGGCTTGTATATCAAGCCCATCTTTTCAGGTGCTGTGGAACGGGGAAGCCTCTAATACCTTCACATCTTCTCGTGGAGTTAGACAAGGGGATCCCCTTTCACCGTATATTTTCACTCTATGTATGGAGCGTCTTAGCCACATTATTCAAGATGCAGTAAATGGGGGTCTGTGGAAACCAGTTCGGCTGAATAGAGGAGGTCCTCCCATCTCTCATCTATTTTTTGCTGATGATCTGATTCTATTTGGAGAAGCGTCACACGATCAGATAAATCAAATGTTGGGATGTCTTCAGAAATTTTGTCATGTCTCAGGCCAAAAGGTTAATAAGAGGAAGACGAGGATCTGCTTCTCTAAGAATGTTCATTTTAACAGAGCTTATGAACTTAGCAGAGCTATGGGGGTTCCATTAACCGGGGATTTGGGTAAATATCTTGGCATTCCCTTGATTCATAAACGGGTGTCCAGGATCTTGTTCAATCCTATCTTGGAGAAGACGCAGAAGAAACTAACAGGTTGGAAGAGAGGATGTTTGAATATGGCAGGAAGAATCACTCTCATTAAATCTGTTTTAGCTGCTCTCCCAGCTTATTATATGCAGACCATGCTGTTGCCAAAAGGAATCCTGAGAGATATTGAAAAGAAGAGCAGAAGTTTCTTATGGGATGAGAAGGACGATCAGCGGAAGATTCATCTTATAGCTTGGGATCAGGTTAAGAAAGATAAGAAAGAAGGAGGGCTTGGCATTCGGGACTTGTGTAAGCAGAACGAAGCATTCATCATGAAATTGTGTTGGCATCTCCTTACCAACAAGGATGCTTTATGGACGAGAGTACTCAGGAGCAAGTATAAATGGGATCAGTTGAATGGGCCCTTACCTCGTAAAGTTGCTTCGTATACATGGAGGGGCATCTGTGCGATATGGGAGAAATTCCATAAGGGTGTGAAGATTAAAATTGGAGATGGTGCGAAGGCCTCTTTCTGGTATGATAATTGGTCTGCTTTAAATAGACCTTTGGTGGAATTGCTTCCGGGTTCGGAGATCTTTAGGGACATAAATGATAAAGTCCAAAATTATGTGAACTCGTGGGGTGAGTGGGATATTCGTAAGCTAAGTCAGTGGTTTCAGTGGCCGATCATCGAGCGGATTATAAGCGTTAATCCTCCGTCTGAGGAGAGGGGAGAGGATAAGCATTACTGGACTCCAGCTACAGATGGTAAGTTCTCTGTTAGTTCTGCATATCGTTTCTGTTTTGCAGGTCACCAGAATCAGAATCAAGTCTTTTGGAAGCTGCTATGGAAATGAAAGGTACCGGAGAAGATCAAATCTTTTATGTGGCTTGCTGCTCATGAGAGAGTTCACACGGCTAAGCTTAGACAGCATAGAGGTTTATTGGAGAATGCGGACTGTCCTTTCGGATGTGATGAGGGCGAGGATTTGATGCACCTGTTGAGGGACTGTAGAAATGCAAAGGAGAGATGGATTTCATTAATTAAACCTGGTGTGTGGTCTAAGTTCTCTAATCTTCATGGTTTGGAGTGGATTCAATGGAATCTCAGAAACGAAGCTGGAAGGAACTTCACTCACAAAGTTAGTTGGCCGATCCTGTTCGGGTATGTCTGCTGGGATATCTGGGTTGATCGTTGCACTAAGTTGTTTGGGAATACAGAAGAGTTGGGTAATCAGAATGGATATTCAAGTTGGTTTAGAGCCAGTGGAGATCTCGATCTAGTCAACAGTTGTGATTTCTATGATCGTAATGTTGTTGTAGAGGGAGATGCTAGAAAGGGAAGACCAGGTTTTGCTACTCTGGAAACAGATGGATCCGTTCTACAATCAGGCATGTCAGGTTGCGCTGGAGCGATTAAGGATGAAGAGGGTAGATGGTTGTGTGGGTATATTAGTCGGATTATTCAAGTCCCTTCTGTGGTGGCTGAGATTATTGCAATTATTCAGGGTCTCCAAATCTGTTGGAACCGGAATTTGAAGAAGGTCACTGTTCTCACTGATTGCCTGCAAGCCATAAACCTTCTCACAAGAGGTTCTGATAAGGATCACCCGTTCAAGGATGTGATTGAGGATGCTAGATTTTGGTTAGCTAAAGACTGGCAAGTTCTTTTGTATTTTGTTCCTAGAGAGGAGAATACTCTTGCTGACTCATTGGCAAGGGTAGCTCATAGCATTACCGAGAATTTCGTTTTACTTGACCAACCACCACCTCAATTTCTGGAGGCGGTAGTTGATCATGGTTGACTGTTTGTGTTGTCGTTCCCTCTTGGGATTAGTCTCTTCTATGTAACCTTGTTATAGGTTTTGTATTAAAAAAAAAATCGATACTAGAGTTGAGTTCGTTTGCCGGAATATAAAAATAATACAAATAGAAAATTATTCACTTTATTTGATTATTTATCATGAAGCCCCCACTTTGTTGTTTATATTTAAATCAAACGTAAATTATATTAGAAAACTATGCGTCACATACTTACATCATTCATTTTATTTAAATTCTTTATTAGCGTTAAAATAGGGAAAATTAATTTTTACTCCTTATAATTTTGACAAAGTTGTAATTTAGTCCCTATACTGTGACTAGGTGCAACATAGTCCCCTATAAACTTGGTTTTAACTCAATCCTTCAACATTGACTCACTACAACTCAATTCTTATACTTAAAAATTTTATAATTCAATCCTTGACCTTTATTCTAAATCACAAGGACTAAATTATAAAATGGTTAAAACTATAGGAATTGAGTTACAGTGAGTTAAATTTGAGAGAATGAGTTATAACTGAATCAAAACTATAGGGACTGAGTTACATCGAGTCAAAGTATGGGACTGAGTTATAATCGAATCAAAATTATAAGAACAAAAAAATTAATTTTTCCTTATGAAGGACCCTCAACTCAGATATTTACAAATTTTTTATTAACAGTGTACAAACGCATTTAACATATACCCCTTCGGTCTTTTTTATAAGACCTCAATAATCAAACCGGGTGATTTAATAAATATGTTAAAATTAGTTTTAAAAAATAAATATGTAGAAATGTAGTTTCTTCTTTAGATGTGCCCTTATTTAAAAAAGGGTAAGCGAAAGATAAATAGTGAAAAAATATATTAAATTCATCCCTCATCATATAGTGAAAAAACATATGTTAAAACAATAATCCCTCATCATATTTACTAAAACAACTAATGGGTGGCAAGTAAAAATGTTTATCCAAAGAGATAAGCAGTAACAATCTGAGTTTACAAACAATATTAAATTCATGCCATTCAACTTATATGAAATTTTTTTACCATTAAATTACAAGGTCATTAGTACCTGCTAAAATGCTGTCTCCGTGGCTTTTTGCGGATGATATGCCATTAAGTAGTGACAAACAAGCAAAGATAAATAATTATTAAAGTAATTTATTAAGTTGTTTTCTAGACCTGTTAACTTGATTAAGTTTACACTTTTGTTTGTTTGTTTTTTTTTTTTTTGCCACAATTAAGTTCTTTTTTCTGACCAGAAGCCACAATTAAGTATACACTTTACATGACTCTCAAAACGCATAATCAATGGAAATTATATGTAAATAGTACTCTATGCCTTAATTGAAAATAGGGATGGAAACAGGCCAAGCGGTTTGTAGCCTGGACTGTGATTGGCCTGTTCAGGCCTGGCCTGTCAGGCTAAAAAGCCAGGCCAAAGCCAAAACAAAAGCCTGTTTTGCTTAATAGACCAGACCAAAGCCTGTTAGGCCGGCCTGAGCCTATTAAAATATTTTTAAAAAAAATCAAATAAGGGTTAAAGGATAATTTCTCCTGAGCCTGTAAATTTTGGCCTGTTTTCGGCCTATGGCCTGTTTTGCACGAGCTTGTAGGCTTGTCGGTTTGCTTAAAAAATTTTAAAAATTCAGGCCTCCTTAATAGGCTTCAGGCCAGGCCTAGGCCTAAAAATTGGCCTCCAATAGGCCACAGGCCAGGCTCAGGCCTGTTTGTACCTTAACAGGCCAAGTCTGTTAAGGTAAAAGCCTGGTTTGGCCTGGCCTATTTCCACCCCTAATTGAAAACAATGGCGGGACCCACACAAGTAATAAACCAATTTTAGAGATACCGTGTTGCAATGAATTAGTAGGAATATGAGTTGAAAAATTTCCCTCCGGTAGGATTTCTCTCTCTCCGATAGGATGAGCGCGCTAACAAGGCGAAGCCGAACGCTGATTGAGTATTGACTGCTCCTCCATGTTTGTAGGGTTTTCTCTCCCCTTCAGGTGGGGTTTATTCGTAGACTTCCTCTATCTTGGTCAGAGAATGTTCTGGTTGGACTCGAGTCTGGTGATGACAATGCGCGGAATTGTAGGGTGGATGGATATGAGGAGGTGATCATACCTCAAACTCCTCTTACGACATCCACTAACGACCTCCAATGGGTGCCCCTATAGCCTTCGAGATTGCGAGGTGTTTTGAAGCGATGGTTCTCTCCCTCTTCTAGAGCTATGTGGACTAAAGCTAAGACTAAAATGAGATAGGATAAAATATTCTATTAACCCTTAAGGGTCTGTTTGCCAAAGCGGTAAGAGGGGAAAACGTGCGGTAAAGAGAAAAAAGCACAGTGACCATAATTATTAATGTTTGGGAAAGCGGTACAACAATCTCACTTAATGATCTATCGCACGATATTTGTTAAGCAGCTTTGGCTTACTTTTAAGGAAAAAGTCACGTCATGCCGTGGAGGGAGGAGAGAAACATGAAAAAAAAAAAACGAAAGGGTATAGTTCTTTTTGTTCCTTTTGCTTTTATTAAAAAAATAAAATACTATTCAATAGTCAGATTTAATTAATCTATGAACAAAATTCATATTTGGTCATTTGTTTGAGAAATAATAGAGAAAATACAAATGATATTAATTAGGAAAAAAATTGTATATGTAGTATTCAATAAGACTCATGTTCTTTTTAGTCATTTTCCATCTTAACAGACTTTTCAAACACTAATCCAAACACATTTAAGATTAGAAAAAAAGTCACTTTTTCTACCGCCAATCTAAACACAAATCACATCTACATTTTGACTTTTTTCTTATCTAACTTTTCTTAAAGTCAGATAACAAAAAAAACTACTTTTCTACCGCTAATCTAAACGGGTACTAAATCAACATTGCCTTGTTGATATAGAAGTTTCAAATTCATTACAAGACTAACAAACCAATTTCATTAAGCAATCATTTTGCTAAGCTGGCAAAAAAAAAACAAATCATTTTGCCAAGTCCAACAATTTGTTGGGGTTGGGAAAAATTGTTTTGGATGTCGGTTAGACTTTTTTTTTTTTTTTTTATAGATTCGGTTAGGCTAATAATACCACCACTTAAATTTCCATCCTTTTTTCCCGGTTCGGATGGAATCAAATGGGCCTTCCTTGAGTAATAATACATGAAACTCGCCTTTAATTACTGGTAATTGGGTTTAATATTCGTTCCACATGATAATTAGATAGAGATTTTAAGTTCAGATAATAATTATATTTGTCTAATCAGAGATAGCAAGGAGGATCCATTATGACGTGATACGATGAGACAGCCAGGGACTATATATCAGTTTCTTTCAAAGACTTAACACAAAAAAAATAAAATCAAGGTTGTTGCTGGAGTTATCCAGATTCAGCAACAAGGACGGGTGGGACATATTAGCGTGCCATTATATTGTTACATTTTCTAAAATTATACATTATATTATAGGATATGCTTCCTATTGCCATTCAACTGCCCTTATCGTCGGAGCTAATATAATTGAAATTACGTATTTCATCTTAGGGAAAATAACATCTAGCGTGTAGATATTATTTTTTCTAAATAACATTCATCACCCTAATATTATTTATGTTCTATTCAATATCTTGATACTCCTTCCGGTCATAATTATAAGATAAAATTGACTTTTTTTGGAGAAATTAAGGAAGCCAATTAAATTACTTTACAGTATTTTTATTTTTATTTTTTTCTCAAAACTAATTAATTTGACTAATACACTAATATATAATTTAAGAATACTAAAAATATAAACACTCTAAAGTAATTTAATTGACTTCTTTAATTTCTCTAAAAAAGTTAACTTTATCTTATAATTAGGATCGAAGGGAGTATTATTTTTCATGTGCATTCAGTATCCGATAATGGTATTGTTAGGTGATTGGTGTTGGATGTTTCATAAATAAGTTTAGGGTGCTAAATATAACTGAAAAATTACATTTACTGCCGAGTGCAACTGGAAGATAATATTGAAGTGTCGGATGCTAATTTACCTTTCATAGAATCAAACTGATTATTAATTATTAATTGTCTCCGGTTTACATATATTGAGGTGTCGGATGCCACTTTCGGTCACCGACCCCTTCATTTTTTTTTGGTTTGACCTGCGACCAACTCCTTCATTCAAGTCAACCCAAATTTCGAATACTGTGTCACCGATTTATAACAACTTTTCTTCTTTCTTGGCTCATAGATAAATTGAGAGGAGATAGAAAAACACATTAAAATATGAACAACGAATTAGAAATCCTTGTGAGTATTTAGGAAATATCTAAATCATGGTTTCAGAAACTATTTTCTGTAAGTCAAGATAAAATTCCTTTCACATATTTACCTCATAAATCATAAAAATTATTTTTAAAAGTTAATCCAAATACACTTCTTCTTTACTTTTTTTTTCAATAAGAGATGTATTGTTTTGACCAACAAATATTATTCAGGTTAATGGTCAATGTATTATTTGAAATTTACAAGAAGAGCCATACAATTTATAAAACACAAATAATAATAATAATAATAATAATAATAATAACAATATGACTTATATTTCAAATTTCATAAAATGTATAAAAAAGTATGTCTGATTTCTTCATATTGCGCTGTCAATATTTTTTCTAAGAAGAAACACACATGTAAAAATAATTAATAATAAGACTGTTTGCTTCAAATTCAAAACAATATATCATTTTCTCGATTGCTTAAATTGATCATCAGATATATAGCATGTGAGGATCCACAGAAAACCTTGAAATATATTCAAGTTTGATGTGATACAACGTGTTGGCCTGGAACCCTATCTTCTTGTTGAATAAATCACTTGAATTTCATTTCTAAATTCTAATATATAAATAAGAATCAAAGTCAAATAACAGTGTTTAAAAAATCATTAGTACAGTTGAGTTTGTGTGCCGGAATACAAAAATAATACTTTTTTTTTGCCAGCCAATACAAAAATAATACTAATCACAAACTGTTCACTTTATTTAATTATTTATCATGAAGCCCCACTTTGTTGTTTATATTTAAATCAAACGCAAGTTACATCACACTCATATTAGTCATTTCAATTACATAAGCGGATAATGTGCGATAAAAAGAAGAAGAAGATAATGAATAATTGATTATGGCTTGCGGGGTCTTACTCTCGGAATTATTTCTTTTTTCCTTTTGTTTTCTCTTTCTAGATAAGCCTTATCCATAAGCTTTTAATTAAATTTAAAAAAAATCCTTAATGAACAAAGTTTTTTTGTTTTTTGCCATCGTTGAACAAATTTATTTGCTAAAATAGTTTTTTTACCATACAAAAATATAAAGTAAAACTTGTTGGGAGCATTCATTTCAGTTAGGCTTTTGTTCTTCACATTTTCTTCATTTCGCTTGCTTTTTCAAGTAAACATTACAAGGAATACCATGCCAAATCTAAACAGTTTCATTACATTTTTTCTCAATGTATATTTGATAAGTAAAATATTTAGATATTTATTTTTCCTTATATGATGATTTTATGGACGATATTTGAGCTTAATATAATATATTTGGGTATAAAATAAATAGTATTTAAAAAATAAATAAAAATATGAAAAAAGGTCAGTACTGTAGCGTAGGTCACTATTCATGACAAAATCACTATAGCAGGATGTTAATGTAGCGGATGGAGGTGACTGTAGCAGGCAACAAAACACTATAGCAGTCATGAAAAAATGTGTAAAATTGCCGACAGCATACTGTTCACTCAGTGGAAAAACTGACATGGCACTGTAGCATCGTGGAAAAAAACTGACATGCAACTGTTTGCTCACTGCCTATAAATACGAGCTTAAGGCGTAGAGACAGGGGGCATGGAGATATTTCTCTGACAGTCAGAGATCCTTCTCTGATAGGGAGAGATCTTTTATCTGACAGTTATGTAAAAATTGTGTTATTTTCTAGATTTAATTTCATGCATTGTATTACTTTTTGCATGTCTTCTACATGGAAGGTTTAAGATTGTATTACTTTTTTCATGCCACCTACATGGAAGGTTTTACCTCCTAAAGGGACAGCTAGATTTGTCCTATTTTCATGCATCTTTTTTATTGTATATTTATGTTTGAAAATTTAATATTCAAGTTTATGCAGTATTTATGAGGATTTCATTCTAGTTTTATATAATGTCAATTTATTTTGGTTTTGTTTTAAATTTTATCATGAGCTAAATTTTCTTTTTCCTAGGGTGATGACGTAGCTTACTAATGACGGATTGAATCTTAACTTATTAAACATAGTTTTAATTTCTCCTTCATGATTGAATTTTAATTATTATTCTTAATGTTTTCATTTGATTGGTCACATTTTGAATGATTTCAATATGCATGTTAAAACCGGAAGGAGATGCATGTGTGTAGATCCTATAATTAAAACCATGATTTGCATATGAAATAGGAATATATACATATGAGTTGTGTAGTCTTATTGAGTTCCATAAATCTTAATGCATAATTAATTGCTTAAATTCATATAGGAATATATTGAATTAACAATTAATTATAGAATTGCTTGACCTTGGAAGAAACTAGTAATGAAATTAGGGAAACTCAAATATTAATCGCGTGGAATAAATTGGACTATAATAGATAAGTGATTCAATTCGGAATTTGTTAAGTGAAATCTAATCCCTAGGGCTTTTTCTCATATTTGCTTCCATATCATTTACACTCATATTTAATCATTTTATTTTGTTCTCTCAATCACCAACTAATTAATCGACCAAATAGAATTAAAATTACCCATCTTAGTACTTAGTGATCAATCCTTATAGGAATGATATTCTACTCACTTCTATATTACTTGATTACGACAATATACACTTAAATTATTAATTGATCATCTACACTCCTAACAATATTTATTTTGATTTCATTCATTGAAAACATAGTTGTCTGGGCTTGAAATTGTGGATAATCTGCAAATCTTAAAGTATTTGTTGTCGAAGCCCTTTAATATTAGTTTATTACCAAAAATCATGATAAAATCAGTGGCACACCATCATCATATGGATGATATTTCATTTTCGAGGACTCTAATTAGAATTGATTGTATTTTTTTAAAAAAAAAAACTTTAGGAACCTTAAAACATATGAATTTTTTTTAGTATCATCTTATTGGAAGTAATCCTATTTGAAACATTACCAAACACTAAATGTTAGCAACTCTCCCCTTATTACTGGACCCAACCCCGTTGATCTTAATACATATAAATTTAACACAACTCTAATTAAAAACTCAAAAACATGTTTTCCTTTCACTTATCAAGCTATATTTAGATGGAGATAAAAGTGGGGAGAAATAGAGGGGAGGAAATACTAGAAAGCAAAACTTCCATACATGGTAAGAAAATTTACTATTTTTAAGAGTTTTCTCTCCTAGTTTTATTCTCCATAATTTTTTCTTCATCCAAACATAGAGTGGGTATTAATTATTAAATGAATCTTTACTACCTCCTAAATTTTTATTTTTGTACCAGATATTACAAATATTTGTGTGAGAGGCGTAAAAAACAAAATGAACAAACTACACAACACATTACCTATTCAATCGGGTCTCTTGATATTTGAAACTTCCTCTCATTTTTTTATTTCCGTGATCATGGATCAGCATAAAGCAAAATTATTATTAATTTGCGATGAAGTTTTTTCCCCCTTTTAATCAAAACCTGTGATGAAGCTGACTCGTTCTGTGACTTGCAGATGGTAATTATATTGATTTTCAACTTACAAACAATATACAAAATAAAACCAACTAGTCCTCCTCCGGCCACTGTGGACTTTGTTGTTATTCTCAACCAACACAAGAAATAATTATATTTTTCTTCTCTTTTCTTTTCAGTGAAAAGAAGAGGTAATTATGAATATGTTTTTATTTTCAACTTAACAATCTAACACGCACGTATATATGCTCAAATGCACTGACCAAGCACACATAAGCACAAGTTTTTTCGATCTCCTTCAAATTCATAGTATAATTCACTTCAACTAATAATTTATCCAAATCAAGAAATGACAATTAATATAATTACTTTTTTCTTAAATTCAAAAATTTTCCGGCTCTAAATGAAGTTCAATTGAAGGAAAAAAAAATACACTAAGAACTAAATTTAAGCATTAATTATCAAGGTAAGATTGATAAATAAATATTAATTATTTTTAAAGTGTTTAGGGATTGGTAAAATTGGCAAATAAATATTAATAGCTTTTAAAGTGACATATTACTGTGAACCAACAAATTCTTCTATAAATGTTTTATATTGTGAATTGGACAGAGAGTAACTTGTTTTATGACTACAAACATCTTTGACAATTATAATTTTCATCTTATCGTGGAGGCTCGCATGTTGATAGATTGAGAATGGGAAGTGGAAATGTTACATTGTACTCGAGATGTTAACACAATTGTAGATGCTTTGGCCACTACAAAAAAAACGTGATTTAGTAGCGGTTAAAAATAGGTATTCGTAGCGGTTCTAACCGCTACAAACTAGATTAGTAGCGGTTAGAAAAACCGCTACTAAATCGTACGTTGTAAGCGGTTTTGTAGCGGTTATATAAAACCGCTACTCAATCAAACATAACCGCTACAAAATCAAGAGATATTTGTAGCGGTTATATAACCGCTACAAATATGAAAAATTTTATTTAGAGTGAATTTTTTTTTTGTAGCGGTTAAAAAACCGCTACAAATATATAAAAATGAAAATTTGTTAAAAATGACTTTTTTTATTTGTAGCGGTTAGGAAACCGCTACCAAATTTGAATTTCATGAAATTAGTAGCGGTTCTTAGAACCGCTACTAATTTCATGAAATTCAAATTTACCGCCAAAAAATTTAAATTTACCTTTAAAAAGGTGCGTTATTTAGTAGCGGTTTAATAACCGCTACAAATATTTAAAATTTTTTTTAAATATATACGTTAATTTTTTTATTTTTTTTCAATATTATATTAAATAGTTTAATTTGTTATTATTTTATTTGTTTCAGTTAGTTTATTATTTAATAGTTTAACTTATTAATAAATTAAAAAGAAAAAATGTAATTGAATATGATTAGTATAAAATTATATTAATAATATTATTAACGATAGTTAGGTAATAAGGAATTATTATGTTTTATAATATCATGTAATTGTATCTGAAAAATAGATGAAAATGAGATAGAGTTAAGATATATGTAGAAAAAAAGATGTTTAGAATAAATTTTATAGAAAGGAAAGAAGTATTCTAAAAGAAATTGAAAATCTTGTTACCATATTTGATCGTATTATTCAGCTCCTCAACTCATAAGAAAGAAGTTGTAAATGAGAGGAAATGAAAGAAGGGTAAGGTGAAAAGAAATTGGGGAGTGTTTGAAATGAGTTGTGATAAGGGTATTTATAGAGATTTACGTATTATTTGTAGCGGTTAATGTAGCGGTTACTAATTAGTAGCGGTTATTTATATTTTTGTAGCGGTTTAATTATTTGTAGCGGTTAATGTAGCGGTTATTATTTAGTAGCGGTTATTTGTTTTTTTGTAGCGGTTTAATAACCGCTACAAATATTATATTAATTTTTTTTTAAAAAAAATTTTTTACATTTTATTTTAACACAAATTTTTTGGATTTTTTGTAATGAAAAATTTTTTACACTTGAATTCTACAAATATTATTTTAATTTTTTTTTACATTTTATTTTAACACAAATTTTTTGCATTTTTTGTAAAGACGAATTTTTTACAATTGAATTTGATCACTCATCGTCGCCATCCCTACAGAAATTTTGTAAAAAAATTATTATTATTGATGTATTATTAAATTTAAAAAATTTAATTGAAATGACGTGGACTTAAAAAAACTCACCGCAGTAGAGGTAAATTGTCATCGCCTTCAGGGAAGTAGTTTTCAAAATCAGCTGGCTGAAATGGCTCACTCTCGTAGGCGATGTTATCGCCTTCACCCATGTCGTAAAGGTCTCTTGGCTTTAAATGAACGACCATGTGCCAATCCCTATGCCGCTCGTCCTCGACATAATAAACCTAATGTGCCTCTGAAGCTAGAATATACGGCTCATCATCTTGAGAAATACCAGTATGAATCGGCCGTGAGAAATTGACTGATGTGATCCCTAGGTCGTCAGTTGTCAGTCCCCGAGAAGTAGTGGTATTTGCCCACAAACACTTGAACAGCGTCACGGTGAAACGACCTTGATAATTAAGCTCGACCACATCAAGAAGCTTGCCATAGTAAGGGACGCCTCCGAACTGCATGTTGGCGTCACTGCTGCTCGCATAACTCCTTGTCCCAAATGTGCCATAAACACCCGAATTCTGTGTTTGCAATCCCTGATCCCGTGAAACCGTGCAAAACTTAAAACCATTGACATTGTATGCTGTAAACCGTTTTGCATGATCAAGAGGGCCGATTGCGAGAGCTCTGAAATCCGGTGAGTGTGGGTTGTGGTCATTTAGTATTCTGCGAGCAAACCATCCCGGGAATTCTCTGTGGACCCTCCTATCAACTTCCGAGGATGTCTGTGTACGGATCCTGAGCTGACGCTTGACATGACTTCTGAATTCCCTGCAATTAATAATGGAAAGGCGTTAGTGAAATGAAAGTGAGAAATGTTACGAAAGATATAGATCAAATAACATACATGTGAGTGTACAATTCTTACCATATGAAAGGCTCAACTTGAGTGCAATTAATCAAGACATGTCTATGTGCTTGGAACTTCTCAGTTGCCGTTAGTTTGAAGTTCTCAGTTGCTCCAACTGGTTTACCAACACGAGGGATAAATTCTCCTGATGTCGGCGCAGGTTCAGGACAATCGTCAACACGAGGCGGGCGGTTGAAAGCCGTCTCAAGATCATCAAAGTACCTTGAGCAAAAATATAACACCTCATCCCCTATATAGCCTTCAGCTATACAACCTTCTGGCCACGCCTTATTCCTCACGTAAGATTTTAATTTCCCAAGGAACCTACGAAGTACATAAGAGAAAATTGATATAAAATGATGAAAAGGACGACGAGCAAACATTAAATACAGACAATAAATAAAAGCACATATTTAAAATGAGTACCTCTCAATCGGATACATCCAACGATATTGTACTGGTCCAGCGAGCTTTGTTTCATGAACGAGGTGGACTGTGAGGTGAACCATCACAGTAAAAAAGGACGGAGGAAAGATCATCTCCAAGTGACAAAGCGTAAGAATGATTTTCGACTGCAGCTGATCGAGCTCCTCAACGATCAAAACCTTAGAACACAACTTCCGAAAGAAAGAACAAAGTTCCACCAAAACGATGGAAACATCGGGAGGAAGTGTATTCTTTATAGCCAGAGGGAGTAACTGCTGCATAAGAACATGTGAGTCGTGACTCTTCAAGCCAGCAACCTTTCGAGCCTGCAAGTCGACACATCGAGAAATGTTGCTTGAATACCCATAAGGAACTTTTAATTTCTTCAACGTCGCGAGGAACACATCCTTGTTCGGTTTTGTGAGGGTAAACTTTGCCGGTGTAAATCTGTCATTCTCATCTGGCCAAGCGTCTTCACGAACTCCCATGTCGCGTAAATCTTTCCTAGCTTGAAGGTGATCTTTTGTCTTGCCGGGTTCGTTAAGCAGCGTATACAGCACATTGTCGCAAACATTCTTTTCAATGTGCATTACATCAAGACTGTGGCGAAGTAAATTAGATCTCCAATACGGAAGCGTGAAGAAGATACTTATCTTCTTCCACTGCTGAGGCGCCGAAGTCCTGCGCGTCTTTTGGCGAGTTTGTGCTGAACCGTCGCTTTTTCCAAACTCGACGTCAACATGCTCAAGCTGCTGTAAGATATCTGTACCGGACAAATCCTGTGGTGGTCCTCTTTTCTCTGGTTTCCCATTGAAGCGATTCCGTTGCAATCTGAACTTATGCGTTCCATCGAGAAACCTCCGATGCCCCATAAAGCACCACTTTCGGCTATAGGGAAGGCGCAGTGCGTCAGAGTCGAAATTGCAAGCCGGGAACGCCGACCCAGTGTGCACGTTCCAACCAGATAATGTGCCAAGGCCAGGAAAGTCACTGATCGTCCACATCAAGGCTGCACGCATGTTGAACAAAGTCTTGCTGTGAGCGTCGTACGTCTCCAAGCCGACATTCCACAGGTCAAGCAATTCTGCAATAAGCGGTTGGAGATACACATCGATGTCATTGCCCGGTGCCTTTTTGCCTGGAATGATCATAGACATAATGAAAGAGCTTTGTTTCATACACATCCAGGGGGTAAGTTGTAGGGAACTAAGACTACCGGCCAAATGCTGTAACTTGTGCTAAGATTCCCGAAAGGATTGAAACCGTCGGTCGCCAACGCAAGCCGAACATTTCTGGGGTCAGTCGCAAAATCTGAAAAGTCGTTGTCAAACGTTTTCCAAGCAGCTGCATCCCGCGGATGTCTTAATTTACCGTCTTCGTTTTTATCAACGGCATGCCACCTCATGTGCTCAGCAGTTTTAGAAGACATAAATAATCTTTGTAGACGAGGTTTCAAAGGGAAGTACCTGAGAATCTTTGCAGGTTTCTTCTTCTGCTTTTTCCCCTTCCGAATTGTCTTGTACCTCGATGTGTGACATCTCTTGCACGTCTCCCTGCTGGAATCGTCTCCCCAATACAGCATACAATCATTTGGGCACGCATCAATCTTTTGATAATTCAACCCCAACCTGTTGATGATCTTCTTGGCCTCGTAGAAGGTTGTGGGAATCTCGGCGTCGGGGAATGCATCTTGTAATAAGTCGAGCAACATCGACATTCCCTTATCCGTGATCCCACACAAGCACTTGATATGATACAATTTGATCAAGAAAGATAATTTAGAATATTTGTGACAACCTTGATATAAAGGACGATCTGCCTCATCCATCAAGCTGAAAAAATCTCGAGCTGCTTCATTCCCCATAAAAGCCGGCTCAGAGCCGTGCACTTCTTCGTTGAAGTTGTCGCCTTGAAATCCAAACGCATCACGCACAGCATCATTCACAGGATCATCTTCATCTACTTGAACGCCTACTTGAGAACTTCGAGGAAGAGCCTCGTCATATCTAACGCCGGCTTTCTCACCATGAACTGCCCAGAACGTATAGTCCTCAGGGAAAGGCTTCACAAGCAAATGTTCCTTCACAACATTTCGTGGATGCCACTTCTTGAACTTGCATTTCCGACACGGACAGACGATCTTGCCGTTACAGCTGGCGTGAGTGAATGCGAAATCTAAGAAACTGTTTAATCCGTACAAATATTCAGGAGAATTGCGCGGCAACCTTATCCATGATTTATCCATAGCTACAAGTGAGAGAGAAGAAAGTATAGAGAAGAAGATGAGTGAGAAGATAATTACGAATGCCTAGAACCTTATATTCTGAAAATCCAACGTTTATCATTTTGTAGCGGTTATTCAACCGCTACACCAACCGCTACAGAAATTCCAACGTTTATAATTTTGTAGCGGTTACATATATAAAACCGCTACTAATATTCAAGCCGTTAATTGGTGAGAAATTCAAAATGTACTTGTTGAGTATTAGTAGCGGTTATATCTATAAAACCGCTACTAATGTTCAACGAATTAGTAGCGGTTATATATATTAAACCGCTACTAATATTAAAGCCGTTGGACATTAAATATAAAAATAATTTTCTAATTTGTAGCGGTTATACATAAGGTAACCGCTACAAATGTGCACAAAGGCGGCAAATTTCAAAATTCAAATGATTTGAGTGTTTGTAGCGGTTCTTAGTGTATAACCGCTACAAACATATATATTTGTAGCGGTTTCTGAAGGGAAACCGCTACAAATATACAAGTAAATTTGTAGCGGTTATTAGTTCAAAACCGCTACAAATATATATCTTTGTAGCGGTTTAACACTAAGAACCGCTACAAAGATATATATTTGTAGCGGTTTGGAACTCATAACAGCTACAAGTATATATATAATTTATTTTTTTTTTAAATTTAGATTTAAATCATTTATAAATTATTTCAATGCGATATAATAATATAAATATAATTATATAAAACACAATAAGAAAATTCTGAAATAAAATCTCATAAATATTTACAAATGTTTAAAAGAAAAGAAAATGTCCTAAACTAAGAAGCTGGGGGCTGATCCTCTGGTGCTCCCTCAGGTGGGGCTCCCTCAGATCCCGCTGGATCGGGCCGCTGCGTAGACTGAACCGCACCATCCTCATCAGCAGGAGGAGGAGCTGTAGGAGGAGGAGTAGTGCCCGGGACGACGTAGTGAGGGACAGGGGGGACCGCTGGATGCTGCTCGTCCGGGAACAGCCGACCCCATGCTCCCTCGAGCATAGTGTTCGCGATCTCACGCCACTGCGTCTGCTGCGCGTATATAGCGTCTGAGTGGATCTGCATCTGCTGCGCCATCTGCTGCTGCAAATCTGACCGCAGCTGGTCAATCGACTCGTCCCTCCGACGTCTGACCCCTCTAGAGCTGCCAGCCTCAGAGGCGGCGCTCCTGCCGTAGATCATGCTGGGTCTGGCGCCTATCCCCATCCCCCGCACTCGTCCGGGGTGCTCAGGCTGAGCCATACCCGCCTTCAGAGGAGCCGTCGGGTCCACTGACCCCTGTGACTCCTCAGGCTGGGTCTGTCGCAGCCCAGCTTGCGACTGCTGCATCCGCTCCTGCCATTTTATGAAACAATTAATAATTACAATTTTTCATTATTAACTTGGTTTTATAAAAAATATAATATTAAATTAACTTACAATCGCCGCCTCTGCCTGCTGAGAGGTTGCAGTCCCGTCACGGTGTCTGTGTGTGATGGCGTACAGCTCCGCATAGTCCGTCTGACGGTTCTCCTGCTGTGCCTTCGTCTCCTGAAACAATTACAAAACAATAATTAGTGTTATGAATTAATCTGCTAAAAGTAAGTGAAGCACTTGAAAAGTTACCAGCTCGCTGTAGGTCACAGCAAAGGTCTTCGATCCTGCTGTGTGGTGGATCGTCTGCTGCGCCCGGATCGCGGCGTTCCTCCGAGCAAGCTCCTGGAAAAAAAAATTAAATGTATTATAATTTAAAATTAAATACAAAATAAATTGATATTATAATTTAATATTTAACAATTACAAAATTATATATCAAAAATCTAATAAATACATTACCTGCACCTCAGGGCTCCTCCTGAACTGGACAAAACGCGCCCAGTCGTTCGGCGGCACGCCGTCCGGTACGCTCTCCTGCAGCTGCTCCAGAGGCATCGTCCCGTCCCCATCCACACTGTGGAAGAGACGGTTCCTCCTGTTCCTCCAGGCGTCGCCCATCTTCACGAGGGCGTACCTCTTCCGGTTGGCCCGGACGGCAAACCGCAGCTGAAAAAAATACATTTAAATATCAATAATACTAAAAATCATAATTTAAAAAAGATAATTAAATAGAATTAATTAAAAAAATATTAATTGAATAGTTTTAATTACCTGAATCACCTCCTCCCAAGCCTGGTCCTTCGGCCCCCTCGGAATGTGCCTCCACGTCGGGAAGTGAAGGGGGAACCGCATCCAATTCGATCCCAGATCGCTCAGGAAGCGGTTGAGCAGGTGACCCCCATTGTGGATCGGCTGGTCAGTGCCCTCGTTCCACGGCACTACAACTCGCAGGGACCGGTCCATGCTGTTCAAACCGGCCACATCCAGCCTCCTCGTCGACACGTTCCCCTGCTCATCTGCACAGTTGACCGCACGTTAGATAAATTATAATTCAAAGTTAAAAAGTTAAAAAATTAAAAAATTAAATAATTTACCTTCGACCTGCACCTCAAACCCAGTGGACCGCGAAGACGACCCTCGTGGGTTGTTCTGCTCCCGAGCCTCTTCCTCATTGAGGAACTGCTCCATCTCCCTGAACCCACTAATCGGGATCTCGAACTCCTCCTCGTTGAGGAAGTCCTCAACGCTAATCTCTGGCACCTCCACCTCAGGCACCTCAGCTGCGGTCATCGCCTGTGGGATCGTCTGCGGTTCCTGTGGAGGGATGAGCTGAGATGCCTCGGTAGCCCTGCCTGCGCTGCCCCCTCCCTCTGCCCCCTGCCCGGCTGGTGCCACCCCGTAAAGTCGGTCTGGGGACCACAGGGGCCTTCCCCTTATCCTGTCCTGAAGCCATATCAACTGTACAAATTAAAAAAAAAATTAGTCCATTATTATACAAAAATATAATAAAAATACAAATATAAATAAAAATATGTGTTATATACGTACCTCAAGTGTAAATACTGCGGAATACTGACCAAAAACTCCTATAGAGACGTCTGAACGCTCAAATCTCGAAGAAATCACTCAGAGAAACCTCAGGAAACAAAATGAGCAAACGGAGAAATGAAGGAGGTGGGGGGTTTAAATAGGCCAGTAATTAGTAGCGGTTATTAAAATAACCGCTACTTTAACCGCTACAAATATCCAAATTTGTAGCGGTTCTACAATAACCGCTACAAATCTTCACAACGTTTGAAATTCTGTAGCGGTTATTGCCCAGAACCGCTACAAATTTGGAGTCTCTTGAAATTCTGTAGCGGTTTTCAGTATAAACCGCTACAAAATTCTGACCTTTGGTATTTTGTAGCGGTTTATGTGCATTAACCGCTACAAAAAAACCGCTACAAATGCTATAATTTGTAGCGGTTTAATATAACCGCTACAAATGCACCGCTACAAAATACCTTTTTTTTTGTAGTGGGCAAAGAAAGCTTGGAAGATGGCGATGGATCTCCATATAACTAATTCACCGCCCGAAATTATTGAGAGCTTATTACTTAATGATGAAAAGAGGTTGAGACAGCATGTTAACTCAGGAGGATAGCTTCTGAGACTTTGTTTTTTTTGTACTATCAAAAAAAAATTATATATGACTATGTTTTTTAACCATGACTCATGCAATTATTATATTTTTGTAGGGTATTCGTACTCGCAACCTTATATTTTAGAGAATGTTTTATGGAAGGTGCTTGGTGTATGATAATTATGAATATGTAGAACAAATAATTGAACGCCACGTTATTATACTGTGCTCCTAGGAAGAGGACAAGGCGTACTGTTGCATGCATTGGGTATGGAGTCACGACCCAATAATGTTTGGGTCCCAAGTCCGAACGTTATTGCCTTGTGCAAGCTCCGTTGTCTCCTCCACCATAAAACCCCACACACATTCACAGAATTGCAAGATGTTGCTTGTCCACACACCTTTATGTGTGTGTCTGTGATTGTTTGCTGGAGGTTAATAAATACTTATTATGTAAGTTGGGATAAAACTCCTCTTATATACTTATCTTATATACCGTAAATCATGATTTATAAATATTTATTATCCTAAAATAAACTATCCCAAACGAGTACGAATCTTCATTTATTTGATAATTTTGAGCTTCCAATAATTCACAATAATTAGAATATATACCAAGTTTTTCTCAAACATGGTATAACTCACTTGATAATTAAGCGTGTGACTCAAAGTATTTTACAAAATCCGTCTCTGGCCATCGATATGATTAAGGATCTCATACGTTAATAATATGCAAATATCTGTGTGAAGCGTTTTTTGAGTAAAAAGACTTGCATTGTTCTTAATGAACTCTCAAGCCCGGCTCATTTAAATTATCTACTAATTATGAAAGTTAAAAATAAAGGACGACTCTCAATAACTCAAATAATTAATTAGGAATAACATTGTTTAAAACCATTGTTATTAAACCTAGACCGGTAGGTTCGGACCGAAAATCGGCGAACCGGTTCGATTTGGGAGGCGAACCGGTTCACCTTTTAAAAAAACATTTTTTAAAATATCTTTATAATTTCAATTAATAAGCCTGAAATTTTCACCTTTTCATCAGTTTAATCTCGGATTAGCTCCTGTCTGACCCACTGACCCTTGACCCAGTACCCCGGCTGGTTTAGTGACTTGTCCGAGTTTAATAACCTTGATAAAAACACATTTAAGGTTTAGACAACTCCAATTTGAATCAGGAAAGAAGTGTCTCCATTAACTCATCTCTCCACTGCCCTTCCACTTAATTTCTCCATATTGGTTGGGTTTTTAATGGTCGAGATTTTATATTATATTAAAAATATTATTGTTATATTAAATATTAAATGATAATAATATTTTTATAAAATAGATCTCAACAATTAAAAACCAATCAAATGGCAGAGAAATTAAACAAAGAAGAAGTAGAGACGCTCTTTTCCCATTTCAATCTTGCTCCCTTCGATCGAAAATGTAAAATGTTGTCTATTAATTTACATGAATCAATAAATATTAGTTAAGTCATTTATTATGTCATAAACTATTAAAATGTACTTAATCTATCCTTATTAAAAAAATATAATTTTTAAATATGCAAATGGGTCTCTTGTTTCTCTCTCCTACAAGAGATAAAAGTGAAAAATAATATTTAATTATCCTGTTAATTTCTTATATTTTAAATCAAAATTTCTTTTTATAATATTTTTTTTGCTTTAGGTTCAAGAACTATAAAAAAACTCAACTAATTCAAAATTTTAAATCTTATAAAAACGATATGTGAAAACGTAAAAAGTGAAGTGTTTATTTGAATTAGTGATAAAAAATATTTTTAAAATATAATTTATTACGTATGAAATAAATATAAGAGAAAAATTTTATATAAAATTTGTATAAACGTACTCCTCCTACATTAATTCAAACTTGATTTGAAGCTTCCGAGGATGAATGCGACTCGTCAGGGCTCACGTCTCAAGGAAGTGTACCTCTCTCACTTGTAGCGGTCCCGGCATGAGCATGGCCAGCATAATTGAATTGTTGCTTCGCTAGTTATAACTTCCCCGCCATCCTCCTTTCATTGTCAAACTTAATTAGATATGTGTTAACGTATATCACGATATTTTCTTTTGATAGACATGTATTTTTATATTAGACGCAAGCTTACTCAAAACACTTCGGACACTAAACGTTAATCCTATTAGGTTAGACCGTGTATGTATAGGAAACAATAAAATCATAGTTTTAAAAACTATTTTTTAAAAGGTAAAACTTCTTTCATATATTTACCTCATAAATAACAAAAATCATTCTATAAGAGCTAATTCAAACATGCAATTCATTCTAATTTTGCCCCTCTATGCAAGTTTCAAGTTTATCGGTGTACATTTTCATCTTTTTGTTATTTCTATGACATAGACAATACTTTACATTTGTTTTTGTTATGATGCACATTTCCCAAGTTATTTTCATGCAAAAATTTATTTGTCTAAGCATCTTTATCTATTCATGAAAAAAATTTCTTCATCCAATCCACGTTATATAAGGTGTTTTTATAAAAATAATTTTATTTAAAATATAAATCACTTATAAGATAATTAATATTTATTTTTTAACATTATCTATATAATTAATGTTCGTTTTTAATTTTGTTCCCTCGTTAAATTATCAAACGTATTTTTTAATAAGGATAAAAGTGAAAAAATTTTAATTTAGAAATTTTAAAAAATGTAGCTCACCCCAACTTTATCCCTTCCTTTCACACGTGGCATGAGATTGCACGATCTTTTTCACCTTGCCCCTCTCCCAAGTTAAACCTCCCACGGTCATTTTGCACAAAAAAAAAATGGGGAGAAAAAAATTGACCCTTCGGAGTCGGAAGGGCCAGCTAACTGTTACACCAAAAGCAAGCAAGTATGTGAGATTCTATCTCATGGGCATGAATCCGGATTCTCTCCATGCGCTTCCTGTCCCTTGCATCTCCTTTGCCCAAAAGACTGCCGTTTTGGATAAAAAAAAGTGGAGGTTGAGTCCTTTTTTCTGAAAAGAAAAATATATAGCATCATGAATTATTTTTTCAGTATTACCCAATATCATAAAATAATTTTTTTTTGCATTTAGCATGGTAAATTCTTTTTTAATTGTAACAAACAGTCTAAACTTTAGATACAGAGTAGCAAGAAAAAAATATTTTAGGGGATTAGATGCAAACAAAATATTTTAGGATATTAGGTATTATTGAAAAAATTATTTAAGATGCTGAATGATTTAAAAATTAATTTATGATACTAGATGATACTAAAAAAAATACTTTATAATGTAGTTTGCTAGACAGTAGTTACAATTGAAATATTATTTAAGATGCTGAGTGAGTTAAAAATTAATTTATGATATAGGGTGTTACTGAAACAATACTTTAGAGTATGGTTTGTTAGACAGTAGTTACTACTAAAAAAATATTTCAGGGTGATCAGTGCATCAAAAATTTTTTTTAAGACAATGGTGCCACTTAAAAAATACTTCAAGGTGCTATATATTTTTTTTAAGAAAAGGGACTCAACTTCCCCTTTTTTGACCCAAAGCGGCAATGTTTTGGATAAAGGAGAGGCAAGAGACAGTAAGCGCATGAGAGAGAAACCGGATTCTATAGACACTCATGTGCATAATGATGATTTAGTTCTCAAATCTCAAAATTATGTGTAATAAACAATAATGCCTCATCCTATTTACCAACAACTAATGGGTGGCAGGTAAAAGTTTTTATCCCAAAGGATAAGCAGTAACAATTTGAGTTTACAAACAGAATTAAATTCATTGTCTTCAACTTATATGAAACTTTCATACCATTAAATTATGAAACTTACATGTGCCTCCCCCGCCATTTGCCTCAAGGGCCCGAATTCAATTCTTGGAAAGTTTCTCTACACCGGGGCAACTCCGGATTAGTCTGCCTTTAAAGGGGGTGGGACGCCGGGGGTGTAAACCAAAAAAAAAAAATTATAAGGTTGTGAATGATATGCTGTAATAAACAAGCAAAGATAAAGAATTATAAAAGTAATTAATTAGCCTTATTAAGTTTTTTTTACTAGACCTATTAACTTGATTAAGTTTACAGGTTACAATTAAGTGCATATTTGAGAATACTTATTTTTTAAATATAAATACTTATTATATAAATCGAGATAAAACTCTTTTAATATATTTACCTCGTATACCATAAATCACGATTTATAAACACTTACTACTTAAAAATAAGTCATTTCAAACTCACACGTAAGTTTACACTTTACGTAACTGACGAAATCCATAATCAATGGAAATCATATGTAAGTAGTACTATATGCCTTAATTGAAAATAATGGCGGGACCCACACAAGCAATAAACCAATTTTGGAGGTGTCGTGTTGTAATGAACTACTGGGAAGATAAGGCCGTTGTTTAAGGAAATACAAGCAGCGGGTTTAAATTGTCGGTCTAAACAATCTAGCTCAGCGTTCAGAGAACAGAGACTTTACTCGTTTTCTTGCTCCTCCTCCTCCTCCTCACACACACACACTCACAAACAAAAAAGCATCTAAACAAAGAAGCAGAGAAGAAAACCATGATGATAAAGAGAATCGAACTGTGCATATATCTGGTGAAGATGGCGATTCAGTTTGTGATTATCGTCGCCGAGACTGTGGTCGTTATCCAAGAACGAACCTCCCAGCCTCTCTCCAGTCTCAATCGAGCCGCTATTCCAATCCCTTTCTCTGGTTTTCTTCCCTAATTCTCTCCAATCTCTTCTTCTTCTTTCTCTTCTCTGAATCTGTGTAGACCGTAGATGGCTAGGCTTTGTTAATTTGAAGCCGCTTTGTTTTATTTGTATTATATATCTATATATATATATATATATTCACTTCTCTGGTTCTGCTTTAGATGGAGCTCGAGCCGCCCTTTTGATGAACCTGAGCTTCGGTTTGTCTTGTAGATTTATTCAATTGTGGAGTATTGCTTTTTTCTTCTGCTTCAAATTTCGCATGCTCTGTACTCTGTTTCTGTTTTAGCGATTTCTGGGCGCTGGAACAAGTCCAGCTTGTTTATGAGTCTGCGCAAACCCTAATTAAAGGTTTGATTCGCATTATGTGTTGATTTTATCCCCAAATCTCTCTTACTCTACACTTTTTTTCCGGAGAATCTCGCGGATTTCGAATTCTCTGAATTGAATTCACGGATAAAGTAAATCTGCATTTTCCAGATCAATAATTGGCGCTTTTTTATCGCTGTCTGCCAATAACAATCTAGAATCCTCGTAGATAAAAATATCTGGATCAGGGCTTGAAATGACACAGAATGAATCCAAAGTCAGTTTCACAAACAATCAAATGGAATGGTGATGCACCCAGGTGACGTTGAGTCCTGTAATTGGATATATTATGAATTTATTAAAGTGAATTAGGTTTAAATTAAGCAAAATTGGTCTGATTAGATGTTTTTTGGCGGGGGATTTTGAGAGAGCAACCAGAGAAGCGATCCTTTGTTCAGAAAAATCTGCATCCGGCAAGAAATGATGAAACAGACAACATTGGAGAATGGACTGATACAGATTCATCGTAGAATTTAGATTCTCTTAGTGCATGTTTGGGAAAGCGTTTTGTACAGGAAAAACGCATTTATTACGCAAGCCGAGAAAAAACTCCTATCACATACTTACCTCGTGAATCACGAATTATAAGCACGTTTTGGACAAACATAAGCCATTCCAAACGTACACTTAGTGTGTGTTTGGAATGGCTTATTTTTGTCCAAAACGTGCTTATAATTCGTGATTCACAGTATACGAGGTAAGTATGTGAGAGGAGTTTTTTCTCGGCTTGCGTGATTCGGGCTTATTTTTTAAATAAGCCCTTATTTAAGTTTTCCCAAACACCCACTTAAACGACTTGTTAGTTATCATAACTGAACAAAAATCTTGTTCCCTACCATGTGGGTTTGTATTGGACTCATTAATTAAGGGGTGAGTTTCTAATTTTCAAGTGTGCTGGCAAAAATAAAAAATAAAAATCGAGCTCTAAATTTAAAGTGAAAGAGATCCCAACAAAAAAAAAAATTGATGTAAACGCATTCCATTTCCTGCATGTTTGGAAATACTTATTTTTTGAATATAAGTGTTTATTACGTAAGTCGAGATAAAATTTCTTTCACATACTTACCTCGTATACCGTGAATCACGATTTATAATCACTTATTGTCTAAAATAAGTTATTCCAAACAAACACTAAATAATTCTCTCGTTTTCCCTAGCCAGGTTACTATTTTGTATTCACAAATATGAGTAGCTTGAGTTTCAATCAATAAAATATGCCTTCCTCAAAAAAAAAAAAAATCAATAAAATATGTAAATTTATTTTTATGCTTGGATTAACTTTTAGAGAATGATTTTTACAGTTTATGAAGTAAATATATGACAAAAATTTTATCTCCATTTAAAAAAAATGTTTTTAAAATCATGATTTGAAAAGTTGCTGAACACACACACGCTAAATGTCTAAATTGTATTCCCAGTGGGTCATTTATCCAACTCGCATTAAATTTTTTTCCTTTTCGGTCAAATTTTTTTTAATTTTTTTCTTTTAATAATACTCTTGATGACTACTCTTCATCTACGTATTAAAAAAATGGATGATTTAATTTTTTTTATGAATCTGTTATTCTAACTATAAATATATAAATATAAAATATTAAAACCTTATCCACACAATTCAAAACCGAAATATAAATAAATTTTTAAAAAATTAAATTATAAAATATTATAACAATAATTTTAAAAAATATTAAATCTAAACAATTCATTTTAAATCTAAAAATGGAGACGTAATTTTGAAAGGGAAAGGGAAAAAAAAGATTTTGAAAGTATTCTCCTCCCAAATATATCACTATTCAAGATGCAACAATCCTTTTGAGTGAGGCATATGTTTGGAAAAATAATAAAGCCTCCGATTTTAAGCATAAAAGCTAGATAATGTATAAAATCTCAATCTACTGTAACTCTCGAATTTATAGTTTTTCCAAGAGAATCCTGTTACACATGGAAGGGATTTCCTTCAAAGGATAGTTATAAACTTATAATACAATAGTATTTTTAAAAAAAATTAATAAAATCAATACACATTTATCATAAATAATTAACTTAATTAATTTTTTTAATTTCTGTATATCCACTTTATATAGACCGGGAGGAGCATTAATTTGTGACAAATTTAATGAGTTTAACTGTAATACCTATCTTTTTTAATTTTGATAATGTAATTAGACAGTTAGGAGTGCATTAAGACTAGAGGGAGTGCTTTTTAAATTTCTTTTCATTTCTGTTGTTATAGATTACATATTATTTGTTTGAAACTTAAACTTAAATTTTTATTTTAAAATTTAAAGTGCAAGATTTCAAAATTATATTATATAAAGCGAGTTTAAATGATTTTATTTTCTTACAAAAAGCTTTTCAAATTTCATTTATGGCCCCCCAAGGAAAGAATGGGTCCGGTCATGGCTTTTCGCTTGGGCGGAAAAAGTCATAAAGAAGACCATTTGAACGGAAATGGCAAAAATGGATAATAATTAAATTTTTACTATTTTTGCCAGTTATTAAAATTTTACTTAAAGATTAATAAGCGATTTGAGTATCAAGATCATTTGGTAACATGTTGGTTCCCAATGTTTGCTTCGGAGTGAATATACTCTATTATGTTTTTAATATGAGATATATTTAAAAAATTGATTTAATCCTAAATGAGGATAAAACATATTTTTCACATTCGTTAATCGTTTCCTAATTTATCATTATTAATATTTCTTTAACAATAAACATAGAGGAAAAAAAATTAAGAAATTAAGAAAAATGATTAGAATATTTTATAAAATATATGTCATATTAACTAAGTTAATTAATTTTTTTGATATAATTAAATTAAGTAAATATATCTTATATTAAAAAATACATAAAATAACAAACATTTCGTACAAGAGCTTTAAATATAATACTGCTACGGAGACAACCGCCTCGATTAAAGTAATTCCCAGGACTGCCACCTAAGAGATTCTACTTTTAATTATTCAATAAAAATAAAACCCGAATATTCCTTCATAATCAACTCGTGGAATTATTTCTCTAAAATATAAATCAAGGACTTTTCTGTTTTTCCCTTGCAAAGCAGCAACCTGGCTTGTCGATAATATCGTAAGTAATAAGTAACACACCGCGCTTGGCCCGCCACAAACGTTTTATTTTGTCACCAAAACAACAATTAATTAATAAATGATTTACCAAGATTGGCCAAAAAAAAAAAAAATAAGTGATTTACCAAGGGGTAGTTTGTCAACACAAGTTAAGGTTTGAATATCCGTTCTAAGAGAAATTTATATTCAGTATTTAACGGTGTTTTGAATAGAATTTTCTTTAATAGGAATATAGCACTTAATATCCATATATAAATCACTTGTATTCAAAAAATTTTGTTTAAAATATAAGTAATTTATAGCCTATTAAATGATGTTTTGCCAATTTTACCTCTAATTAAGGCCACATAGAAAAGAGGGGGGAGATGTAAATGCAAAGTACTAATAAAGGAATGAGAGGGAAAAAAAATGCACCATTTCACAAATAAATAAAGGTAGATATAGAAAAATTTATTCATTTAATACTTTTCTTTGATTTGCAATTACAAGTAACTTATATATGGGTAACATAGAGGAAAAAAAGTTGACAAGTGCTTTTATTTGAAATAAAAAAAGACACCAATGAGGATTGAGGACCGCTACCCATTATATATTCAGAGATTATGATTTATATATTTTACATCTTCAAGATTAATTAACTTTGTTTAAAGTTGAGAATCGCATCATCAGGGTGTTGCAAGTTTTAGGTTGTGTTTGGAAACACGTTTTGGGGGTAAATAAGCCCTTATTACTCAAATCGAGATAAAACTCATCTCACATACTTATCTCGTATACCATGAATCACGATTTATAAGCACTTATTACCCAAAAATAAGTTATTCCAAACGAGCAATTAGCCTAAATGATACTAAACACCTCCTTAAAGCTCTAAGTGTGATGTTGTGAGTGTAAATTTAAATATTCTGTAAAAAGTATAAAGAATATGTGAATTATTATGACTAGTATATAAAACATAATAGCTGAGGACAGATTCGAATTAGGATTATACATGTGAAAAATGATTACTATTAAAAAAACACAACAATAATTTGATAGGGCCTGCTGTGCAGAGCCTGCAGTACCATGCCCTGACATGACAAAACCAATTATAAGAAATTAAGAACAGAAGCATTATTTTTGAGACAAAGAATATTAATATGGGATCCTCCGACATTGAGAATCAAGCAACATATGGTTACACAGCAATATTCGTTTTTTGAATTGATAAGGAAATGAATTTGTCTGGTTAGTGGATTAACTGTTAGTAATGAATCAGATCGGAGTTAAATCATGACTAAATTGATAAAGAAATGAAGTTAAACGATAATATTTTTTAAAATAGTTTTGAAATTTGATATATTTTAGGATTAAGTGATAATATTTTTGAATTATTCTTTTTATATTAGAAAATAGATATCTCAAATTTTTCATAGAGTCTTAATTTATAATTTTTAAAAATATATAAAATAAAATATGTATTTTTAAAATCAGTAAAATCTGAAAAAATGTTGAATTGGCCGGATAAAACTGGTTAGATGATCGGTTCAATAGTTCTCATAATCGAACTTGTTGATCCTATTTGATCCGATTTTAATAAAATTATCAAAAAGTAAGTAAAGTAAGGTTGAGTGATGATAAGAAGGTTGGTAAAAGGACACTCAAACAGTGAGGATCATGGGCAACAATTAATTGCTCAATTAGTTAAGTCCTGTATATAACATAGTGTGTGTTTGGAATGGCTTATTTTTATCCAAAACGTGCTTATAATTCGTGATTCACGGTATACGAAGCAAGTATGTGAGAGGAGTTTTTTCTCGACTTGCGTAATAAGTGCGTTTTTCCTGTACAAAACGCTCACACAAACACACATAATCAAAAGGTGATACGTTATAATCACGGAAGATGTGAAGTCCCAGGCTACCAGCTGCATGATTGTTTGGATATGGACAACGATTGGACCATGGAGGCTGGAGATAGTGATCTATGAGCACGTGATGACGTGATACACACCATACCCTCTCAAACACTTGCCCTACCATCCTTTTGTTTGTTTTGTAAAAAAATTTCAAGCTTTTTCTTATTGGGCTTTGATATTTGATTGATAGAAATATATTTATATAAATTGTTCGACACCAGGGTATGGGAACCGACTGTATATATAAGGCATGTTTGTTTCAATTTGTTTTTGGATTAGTTTTTGAGGAATAGTTTTTATAATTTATGAGGTAAATATGTAAGAGACATTTTATCTTGATTTATGGAAAAATGTTTCTGAAACCATAGTTTTGGGGGTGAGCGGACACACACTTAGGGTGTGTTTGGTTTGAGGGGAGGGAGGGGAGGGAAGGGTGAAGATATTACTATTTTGGACAAAAGAAACTTAAAATTTACCATCTCATTTTTTTAAATTTTGGTTTCCCGCCCAAAATTTACTTTCTCATTCTTTTTAAATTTTGGGTTCCTGCCCAAAATTTAAATTCTTTCAACCCAAAAAGGTAATTTACCCACCCTCTCATTCCCTCCCTCCCCTCCCCTCCCCTCCCCTCAAACCAAACACACCCTTAGTGATTAGTTTGTTTATAAGCTGTTTTTTACGTAAATCTAGACACAACTCATCTTACATACTTACCTCGTATATCGTAAAGCATGATTGAAAAGCTGTTTTTAAACATTCTAATCGTTAATCTAAACGAGTACATAATCTTTATTTCAGACATATAATAATAAAAAAAAAATAATAATCATGAGACCTAATGAAGTTAGTATTTAGTTGGATTTCTTAAACATCTAGTCAGGAGTTCGATCTTTGACGGTGTTTATAGAGAATGCCTCATGACCAGTACTAAAACCCCTCTTCTGAAAGTCTATGATGTAAGGGAATTAATTACCCCTATTGATAGTAGATACCCTAAACCTATCAAATAATAATACTACCTCCAGTCCTAAATAAGGTCCTAAATATAGGACATAGTTTGTAGTATAATTTATACTATAAATTATGTTCTATATTTAAGACCGGAGAGAGTAATAAAAATGACTTTTTTTCTGCACCATATTCCAAGTTGAAAAGTGAAATTCATCGACATCTTAACTGACGACTTTAATATTGTAGCCTTGTAGGTTACTTTGGAACACGTGTTGGAATGTATGGATTTTGGAACCTACTAATACATCCCTTTGGTCCCTTATTATAAGCCATTGGTAGAAAAGAGCTTTTTTAAGCTTATTATAATCACTCACAAGGTCATTAGCGGTTGTTTTTCAATTTGACCCCTATTTAATTTATGTTGGAAAGATAGGTAGATGAGAGAGAGAGAGAGAGAGAGAGAGAGATGAGTTTGATTTGTAAATGCATAGAGAGAAGGAAGGAGTTTTTAATAAGGCAAACTCAAAATGTTTTAATCATTTTGGGACATATTTTATAATTGAACTATAAATTCATAATTCGTGATTATTTGTTGAAAGTGGAATATAATAGGAATTGAAGTGATATATAGAGTGTTTGTTAATGCTTGAGTAATGGCAAAAACAAGGGAAAATGATATGGAGAAGCAAGAGAAGTGTTTGGGCATGATATTGAAAGGGTGACAGTGAGTGTTTGTGGGAAGTAAGGGGCTGTTGGGTATGAGGAGAGTGAAGAGTAAAGGTCTCTTTGGTTTGAGGTGACCAGAGGGGGCATGGAGGGGAGGGAAAATTTTTTGCTCCTTTCATAATTGGAGAAATGTGATATTTTGTCATGTAAAGACTATTATATTCCTACTTATTTCTGTTATTCTCAATTACACTACTTTTATATTACTATTTGATATTTCTTCAATTCATTACTTTCTCACCACAAAGTAAGTAAAGCAGAGTTGAGTGATGATATGAATTTTAGGTAAAAGGACACTCAAACAGGGAGGATCATGGACAACAATTAACTACTTAATTAGTCTAAGAACTATATGTGTATGTTTGGGAACACTTATTTGTTGAATATAAGTACTTATTACGTAAGCTGAGATAAAACTTCCCTCACATAATTATCTCGTATACCGTGAATCACGATTTATAAGCAATTAATTAAAAGACGATGCGTTATAATCATGGAAGATGTTAGGTGCCAGCAATGCTTGTTTGGATATGGACAAGGATTAGATCATGGATGTTTGAGATCGTGCCCTATGAGCATGCGGTGATGTGATACACACCATACCCTCTCAAATACTTGCCCTACCATCCTTTTGTTTGTTTTGTATTTAATTCAAGCTTTTTCTTTCTGGCTTTTGATCTTTGATTGATACAAATATATTTTTAAATATATATATATATTGTTCGACACCAGGGTTTGGGGACAGACTTATATATAGTCTTGGTTTCAGACGTATAATAACAATAACAACCACGAGGCTTAACATACACAGTTAATATTTAGTTGTATTTTTTAAGTATCTGGTTAGGGATTTGATCTCTGACGGTGTATATATAGAGGGTGTGTTTGGAACAGCGATTGTCAATTGGGCTTGTTTCAATTGGGCTTGTTATGATATCACTTTTGATAAAAGCTAAATTATGTAATGTGATTTGTGTTTGGATTGGCGATTGTCAATTGGGCTTTTGCAAAAATGAAAAAAATGGTGTGTTTGGAACAGCGATTGTCAATTGGGCTTTTGTGATAATGATAAAAGAGAAATGTAATTAAAAATTATAAGAAATTTATAATAGTTTAAGTTGGGAAATTAGACAATTAAAAAATGCACAATCTAATTAGAAAAATATTACATAACCAATTGTATCACATGTGCCGTACAATTTGATTTCTAATTGAGTCACGAATTTGAATCATTTCAGAGGAAGATCGCCTGCCATAATTTGTCGTGGAAGATTGTTCAGCTACACTATTATTTTCCACATCAACAAGATTCCCAGTTTCACCTTGGCGAAACACTACGTCTGCAATATCATTTCGCCTAATGAAATTATGAAGGGCCATTGTTGCACAAACAATGCGGACTTGTGTCTGATAGCTATACTTGCGCATGTTTTGCAACAATTGAAATCGATTCTTCCACACTCCAAAAGTCCTTTCAATTGTAGACCTTAAACTAGAATGATAATAATTAAAGGTCTCATTAGCGTTTCTAAATCCGGGTTGGCGGCTAAATTCTGGAAGATGGTAACGCTCACGTCTATAAGGACCAAGGTACCCAAGTTGTGTCGGATAACCAGCGTCAACCAAATAATATTTTCCTAATAAAATTTTAAATCAATCCAAACTATTAGATTCATTAAAGTGTAAAATGAAAGTAATTGAATAGAAGGTGACGGAGCAATACCTGCAGGTGGATGAGGGAAGTTATAAGATGGATTAGAAACAGCAGATTCGAAGACACGAGCATCATGTGCAGTACCTTCCCAGCCCGCCATAAC
The DNA here is from genome assembly GCA_963242795.1 of Inga leiocalycina. Classification (NCBI taxonomy): domain Eukaryota; kingdom Viridiplantae; phylum Streptophyta; class Magnoliopsida; order Fabales; family Fabaceae; genus Inga; species Inga leiocalycina. The sequence goes on along the minus strand of OY725321.1, from coordinate 2,510,100 downwards.
AAACGTAAAGCACATGTCCCAATCACATACAGCCATTACATTCTGTGTTGGATATCCCTTCCTTCCGATATATCTCTCACGGTTCGCACCAGTGATCACACACTTAATGTGGGTTCCATCTATTGCTCCAATAGCATCTTGGAAGAATGGATAATAACGGCGATCTTCTTTTATTTTGGGGTGGCATACACTGAATTCGGGATCGGACGGTCTGATATTTTCCCCCGCTAGACTAAAGCAAGCATCTAATACATTGTGCAAATGCCTACTGACCGTTTCCCCTGAATGTTGACAGAGCTCTTGAACCACCCTATTGCCTACTCCATGGCCAACGGTGAGCAAGAACATGGCAACCATTTCCTCGATCCCAATGTTCGTTGAAATCTGTAAGCCATGTTCGACCAATTTATGACACAAGCTATAAAAGACATGTTTTTCCACTCTAAACATGTCATGACAGCGTGAGCCATGTGTTGCCAATACCTCTTGCACCCAGTCATGACCAGTGCGTGTACTTGTTTTTCGCGGTTCTTTACACATAAAAGGCATCCAATATGCACAGATCAACGCAGCCAATTGCTCATACTCATCTACTTCATTATTTATAAGATCTATAAGTCGAGACTGGTCATCTTCCTCCACCATGTCAGGTAAGTCTTGATTACTCGAACTTGCCATTGATTATTTATGTACCCTGAGTGTGATTAAAAATTCAAGAATGAGTAATTGAATGAAAAAACTCCTCATAAGACAGATTGACACAAAGCATAATGTCATAAACTCCTAATAGCATATAATAACTGGCATAACGTAGTTTACACAAAGCATAATGTCATAAACTCCTAATAGCATATAATAACTGGCATAACGTAGTTTACACAAAGCATAATGTCATGAAGTCAAATAAAACATAGTTTAGGTACATCTACGATTCATAAATCATAAACTCCAACCACTCCACCACGAACTCCATGTTTCGTTTACAGAGTGACATGAAAGTCTCCCGATGAGTCTTATTCTCAATTAGCTTGATACAGCGTACACGAAAGCTCTTATCACGTATGAATTCCTCAATGCCAAGCAGTTCACTCATAGCAGAATCGACACTAACATCGTTCATTGCATCTAATGTTGCCGTTCTGTCCTTGGATGCATTTGCCATCACACTAATTGCATCAGCGATTTGTCTTGAAGCTGGCATTTTCTGCTTCTTTCTCTTCCCAGACCCTTCACCCATCTTCCGCTTACCCCGACTTCCCTCCTCAGTATCACCATTTGATGGCGTGCTTGTTGTTAACCCAATGCTTGCTAGCTCGTCCGTCACCCCGGTACTAGGCACGGGGTTAGCACCAAACATGTCATCTTCACTATCCCCTGAGCCTTCCTCTTCATCCATAGTGGGTCGATACACATCCTCCTCCTCATCCTCCTGCTGTGTCTGAGGCTGTGTGACAGTGGGTACAACTACATCTTCGCCGCTTGCCATCGCATCCTTGAAGATTATTCTTAATTCATTCTCGAACTTAAGGCCTGTGTGCCTAAACTTTCTATATGCTGGCTTCTCCTGTATGCAAACAAGAAACCCGTTTGTGACAATGACTTTACCAAAACTATTCACTTATGAGGGAAAAAATCAAAAGGTATAAGTTACCTGTAGTTTTCGCTGCCACCACTCATTTGTTGCCATTACTTTTTTCGTCACAGGGTCTATCCCCACCCCAGTCTCTTTGATTAAAGAATCCCAAGTCTTGAAATCCTTTTTCAGGATATCTAACCTATTCTTCAATTTCTTTCTGTCATAATCTTTCCCAGTCTTCGCATTAAACGTAGAGACAATAATTCCCCACGCTTTCTTTGAAAATGCCTGCCCTCGGCGTTCTTTTTTGTACACTTGCTCAACGCAGGCATTGACGAAAATCTCCGTTGTTTCATCATCCCAAACAGCTTTGTCCATATTTCTATACCACTATTTCAACACTATTTCCACCGCAAACAAATAAAAATTAAAACAACTATTGGAGCAAATGACAGTGAGCATCACAAATGTTTGATTCTTAATATGAATTAATATGAAGGCTAAAACACAATGTCATTAATAGGAATTAATATGAAGGCTAAACCACCCAATTTTGCAATCAATCTCATGCTTTTGTTCGTAGCGACACTCATCGCTGCCCTAACTAATTCTTAGAGCTTCACATTATTGATTCTTAGTACTCTCTATTTTTGTTGCCACATCACACCGTAGCATAACAAAACAGAACAGAAATATTCTAAGATTTAAGGCATCTCTAGAGGAACTCACAAAACTGGAATCAGAATTACTTCTCTTGTTTCCTAGTATTCTGTTACTAATCTCAGTGGCAGAAAGATCACTCCTCGGGCAATAGAATGGGACTCCCTCGAGTTGATTTCCTAACTTTGTTTCTATCAAATGGATGAGGGAAATTAAACATTACCACCAATGAAGACATGTAAAATCCATACAAGAAACAGAAGCTTCCATAAATACTTCGCACAACTAAGCACTAAGAGCGTCCATTTTATACAATGAAAAACCAGTGTAAAAGAAGATCTAATGACACACAAATCATGATAACGGGGGCAAATAAATATCATCAACAAATGTCCAGGCTTTGGAAAGCATGAGAGTGACCTAAAAACCTATTTCAAGTAACAGAGATTCTAACTAAGCATTCAGTTTCTGCTATCCTCAGTAGGTAAGCGAAAATGTGATTGAAGAGTCTCCAAACATCTGCATTGCAGCCCCGACAGTCTATTTACAAGAAAGTTCTCCTACTAATTAAGCAAACAGTAGATAAATGATTGAGAATGAAAATTTAAGAATCAATTGTTCAAGAAAAGAAAGTAAACCTAGTGGGAGCAGAAACTGAATGCCAATCAGTGGAGGAGAATCGATACACGAAACAAATCATTTATTGCCACATTACAGAAGACTTGAAATGCTGCCATACCAAACTATAATCCAAAAGAAAAATGTAAACATGTATCCTATCTCATTCCCTCTGTTCCTATTGTTCTCTTTTTCCATCTTTCCTGTCTCTTCTATGTCATTCCCTTAGTTCCTATTCTTCTCTATTTCCCTCTGTCGCAGGTCATAGCTCATACTCTGTTCCTATTCTTCTCTATTTCCATCTGTCGCACCTCATCTAATATACTCTGTTCCTATTCTTGTCTTTCCCTCTGTCGCTGGGCTTCTACCAAATTCCCTCTGTTCCTAATCTTCTCTATTTCCCTCATCCGAAACAATGTACATACCCAAAACACAAAGAATGAAGTTGGCGTATGCGGCATGCTCCATTTATTTCTAGTTAACACAACAAGCTAATCAAGGCAAGCACCAGACACGTCGACGGAGCAGATCGACGACAGGGACAGTTAAACAGAAATGAAACAAGATTAAGGTTAAAGGAAGTTAAAAACCTCAGCAGCCGAACAGATCCACGCCGACCGCAAGATCTACGACCAGAGCACCTTCAACCGGAGATGGCGACTTCAACGCCAGGCAAGCAGAAAACGATCGCCGCCACCAGATCGGCCACACCCACAGTCAGGCCCGACGAAAACCACCGAGCAACGAAGTCGCCCACTGCAATGGAAGCTATTCGGAGCTTCTGGTGCTGCAACCGAAGACCACCGAGAGGAAGACCCACACGCGAGACAAGACAGAGCTCCGATTTTAACACCACGCCGGAAAATGGGAACCACTTTTCAGACCTTCTCGAGCTGCATCAGGCGCCGCCGCGAGATGGAGTTCTTCGTGCTGCAGGAGAATGGGAGACTGATTCGCATGAGCAAGAGACAAGAGAGAGAACGAGGGATCGGTTGGTGCAAAATTTAAAACGCATTAAATGCGTTTAACGGTAATTCTCTGAGTCATTGAGTGAAAAAAAAACGGTAATATATCAGTTGGGCTTTTATCAAAAGCTGCACCCTTGAGCTTTTGTTAAACGTTCCTCTACAGTGCCAATCTATGCAAAAGCCCGATCAGTAATTTAGGCAACCAAACATCAAAAAAAAAACATTGTCATCTGTTGGCCTTTTGAAGCTTTAATTGGGCTTAATGGAACCCAAACGTGGGTTCCAAACACATATAGAGAGGGTCTCATGATGAGCATTAAAACTTCTCTTTAGACAATTTACAATGTTAGAGAATTAATCACTATTACCAAGAGAAAATACCCAAACCTACCGGATAATAAGAATAATGACGATGACTACGACATTTTGATCTTTCTACACCATATGACATTTTGGAGTTGAAAAGTGAAATTCATCTGCCTCTTTACGGACGACTTGAATATTGTAGCCTTGTAGGTTACTTTGGAACACGTGTTGGGATGTTTGGTATGAGGGGAGTGAAGGGTGATAGCGTGTTTGAGGGTATTATGAGGGAAGTGAAGGGTAAGTGAGCTGAAGAGAAGTTTTTTTAGTTGGATTTAAAAAGTTAATTTTTTAAATAATTTTTTTATTTTTTTATCATATTTATTCATTTTATTAAAATTTTTTAACCTCATTTTTTTTATCAAGTCTAACCTCATTTTTTCAATTTCTTTTAAATTCAATAATAAAAATTTTCTCACCCCTTCCCCCCAAATCCCTCGTACAAATAGGCCCTCAAGTATAAGGAGAAAGACAATAAGCATGTTTGTTTTAGTGATTTGATTGCTTATAAGTAGCTTTTCAATAGTGATTTACGGTAAACGAAGTAAGTATGTGAGAGGAGTTGTGTCTCGCTTTACGTAAAAAATAACTTATAAACAATCATAACGTCCAAACAAACATGCCAAATATAGGTAGCTGGGGTGTCTGGGTGAGAAGTGAATATAATGCCAAAAATTCCAAATATCAAGGGACATGGGCACATGTGAGGGATTGTTCATGTCGCATTGGATAGTTAAAGAAATGTCAAGACTTGTACTATGAAGTATCATAATTTTTTGGATCTATCCCCTATATCAACGGTTCTCCCTCCATATCTGGCCAAAAAAAAAAAAACACGGTTCTCCCTCCATAATAAACTAATTACCGTCCAAAAATCTCAAATCTTTATAAGGAGTAGCATTTAACAAGCAAGTCACTTGATAATCAAATGTATTTAGAAAAATAGCTATTATTAAAATAAAGAAAAAAAATAATATTTTGATAATTTTGATTCAATCAGAACTCAGTTCCTAACTCCTATCTTGATGCAGGTGAACTTGCATAGTTTTGATTCGGTTAAAACTCAATTTCTATAGTTTTAATCATTTAACAATTCATTTCTAAACTTCAGGAACTATATAATTTTACTTTTTAAAATATAAGTACCAACATTTTAAATTATTAAAATTACAAGAATTGAGTCATGCCAAATCAAAATTTAAGGTTCGAGTTGTAACAAAATCAAAATTATAGAGATTGAGTTGTGCCGTACATATCAAAATTTGTGGACTAAATGATAAATAAGTAAAACTATAATGATTAAAAGATTAATTTTGCCATAAAATAAAAGAGAGGGAAGCACAGTAATCAATACCTTCGTGGTGAGCCCCATGTACCAAGCCATCATCAACGTATTAGGCTTTCATAACACTTATTGTTGGGATGTCATGGGCCTTGTCCTCTCTGGGCTTCAACCCATTTGTCTTCACTCCCAAAATAAAAATATATTACCAAACAGAGTTCTTCAAAAAATAAAAACTAAACATATATTTGGAAAAAATAATCATTTAGTCTCTATCCTTTTACCATAGCTAGGACTCAATTTCTCAAATTTAAATCGCTATGACTCCATCCTTAAGGGTCTGTTTGATATGAGGGATTTGGAGGGGAAGGGAGGGGAGGAAAAATTTTTGAGTTGGATTTAAGAAAATTGGAGAAGTGGAGTTATAAAATTTTAATATAGAGAATATGTAAGATAAAAGAGTAAGAAAACTTCATTAAAAAATTCTCTCAGTTTTTTAAATCCAACTCAAAATTTTTTTCCCTCCGCTTAATTTTCCTCCCCTCCCTTTATACCAAACAAGCCCTAAAAGTTTCCTCAACCTAATAATTATCTCAAATATGTATAAGATTGAAGTGGCAAAAGGAGAAGGGAAAAAGGATCAGCATGGCAGTCTCCTGAACATTCTCCCAGACAATGTGCATCAGTAGGGACATAGTCGAAGCACATATCACTCTGATTTTTGTTATAAATTCATTTTTAGTCTTTATTATGTGGTGTGTTTTTCATTTCATTTCTTTTTCTTTTTGGAAAAATAAAACAGGTGGCATTTTAATTTAATTACGTGTCATTACTGTGAAAATAAAACGCCCACATGTCAAGCGGGAGATGGTATGTTTTTCATACTGTTAGCGGAAAGGTGACATTAACCACTTTAAATAGGCAAAATTGCATCCCTAAAAAAATTTAAGAGTGTTGATGCACTACAAAAAATAAATCAGAGTGTTGAGTGCACCTTTATCCATATAAATTCTTCATTTTTAAAAAAAATCAAACTCATTATTATATCTCCTCCACTCCCTTCAAATAAACAAACAGTTAGAAGTGCACAATAAGAATGAATGTGAGGGAGAGAATCCAAACATATATAGAGTGCTCTTTGGCCCAAGCCTTTCGGCCTGCTACCCCATGTGGCTCTCTCTCTCTCTCTCTCAAGTATAAGTATCTTTCCATTAAAGATAATTTTATTTAAGGTGTCGGATGCCAGAATACTAGAGAGAAATGGAAGTTCTGGATCTTATTATCATAATCTGAAGTAATACAGAGTCAGGTATATAAAGACTCAATGACTCATACACGTGAGTATGACAGCTAGCAAGGGAGAGTGCAACAAACTAGTAGTTACTCGGTTTATGCTAGCTCATGTGTGTTAATACATATTGGTTAATATTCCTCATGCTAATTTTTGACAGAATTCTGACTAGTACATTGAGCAAATGAAGTAACACCTAAGCAACTGCCAAAATACTGAAACATTGACTTGCCAAGTGGTTTGGTGAAGATATCAGCAACTTGATTAGCAGCTGATATTTGCCCAATGTGTAACAGACCAGCAGCAACCTTTTCACGAATAAAATGGAGATCAATTTCCACATGCTTGGTTTTGGAGTGAAGAACAGGATTGGCAGTCAATGCAACAGCCCCTGAGTTATCACACCAAATAGTGGGCGAGCCTTCAATAGGGACATGCATTTCTTGTAGCAAAGTGAGAACCCATAACACATCCGAAGAAGCATTACCAATGCTTCGATATTCAGCTTTGGTGGAGGCACGAGAGACCACCTGTTGACGTTTGGAAGCCCAGGTAATAGGGTTTGAACCAACAAAGGTGCAGTAGCCACTTACTGAACGCCGATCTTCTCTATTGGTGGCCCAATCAGCATCAGCGAATGCATGGACAGAGATGTATGGAGTGGGTTGAAGAATCAACCCATAATCAGAAGTACCAACCAAATAACGCAGAACACGCTTAAGACAGACCCAGTGCGGTTCGCGTGGGTCTTGCATGTATTGACTCAACCGATTAACAGCAAAAGAGATCTCAGGCCGTGTATAACAAAGATATTGCAGTTTGCCTAAGATACTTCGGTATAGAGTCTGATTATGAAAGTAAGCACCATCATACGAGGTAAGTTGCGTGTTGGTGGCCATAGGGGTTGCAACATGTTTAGTGCCAAGAAACTTCATATCAGCAAGTAATTCTAATGTGTACTTGCGTTGAGACATGAACAAACCATGGGGTGTGGTAGTGAATTCAATCCCCAAGAAGTAAGAGAGATCACCAAGTACTTTCGGGGAGAAAATCTCACTCATGGAAGTGGTAAAGCGAGCCAACTTAGCTTCATTGGAACCAGTAAGCACTATATCATCGATATATAAAAGTAGATAGGTGATATTTGTAGCTGTTTTATGCACAAACAGACATGAATCAGCCTTAAAAGGTTCAAAACCTAAGGTGCATAGCGTATTGTTTAATTTCTAAAACTAAGCACGTGGAGCCTGCTTGAGACCGTAAATGGCCTTATGAAGGCGACAAACCAGTGGACGACCATCTGCTGTATTAGGACCAAGTGAGAAACCTAGAGGAGGAGACATATAGACCTCGTCAACAAGGTCACCATTCAAAAAAGCATTGTTAAAGTCCAATTGGTGTAACTTCCAACGAGAAGAAACAACAAGAGTCATGAGAATCCTCAGAGTAGGGGATTTGACAACCGGGCTAAACGTGTCAAAATGATTGATGCCAGCAGCCTGAGAGTACCCTTTGGCCACCAAACGAGCCTTCCTCTTAGCCAATGAGCTGTTTGCATGAGTTTTGATTTTCCATAGTCATTTACACCCAATGGCTTGACGGTCAGGAGGTAATAGCACTATAGACCTAGTGCCAAACTTCAGAAGGGCGTCATATTCATCAAGGACAGCACGCTTCCAATTAGGATCAGACAAAGCCTCGGCAATGGAGGTGGGGCAAGTGATATGACGAATTGCAGTGAAGACACGAGGCTTATACACACCAGCCTTGCTCCTGGTGATCATGTGGTGAATATTGGTGGCGGGTTGAGACGCTGGAAAAGAAACCGAGGGGGGAAGGGATACTAAATAAAAGCACCTCTTTACACTCGGTTGGAGAGGTAATAGGCTGCATTAAAGATGGGATGTTACGAGTCCGTGTGTTCCCTCAGATTTTGTAATTCCACTCGTTTATTAGCCCATCCCCCTTTTTAATAACCATTGGGTCGTTGGCGTCCAACTTTTAGGTCTCCCAGTGTTTGACATTTTTTCTAAATCCTATAACAAAATATCTGAACAGTATATTAATTTAGATCAAGTCTCGCAGTTTGAATTAATAGTAAACCTTTTAGTTTAGCCAGTTCATACTAAATACTCTTTCTTTATTAGCCCATCTTTATTCCAAAAAAAAACAGAGAGAAAAGAATTAATAGCAGAGAAGAGAGTCTGAATTTAACACCAGAAATCAAAAGCGCTAATATTATTTCCACCCATACATCGGCGCCACCATCAACACAACCAACCGGCCAGCACTCCATTCTTATCCGTTAATTCCTGCACTAATTTTCTAAATCTTAAAATGGGAGATCTGGATATTCTCAACTTGTAGCTTCATGAAGTTACTCCGCTTTCTGGTGAGTTGAAACTTTCCCCAGTTGTACGGCCTGTACTTGGCCGGGTTTTCCCCGTCGGTGAATTCCTCCAAAGGCGCCACCATGGTATAATGCGAAGGAGTCAGAAAGAATGGTATTGATAACCTCTCCTTCACGGAATTCACGACCGCTCTGTGCTCTACGCTCTCATATTCATCATTGGTCCACACCTGAAGAATATCCCCCACATTTATGATGAACGCATTGGGTGCGGGTTTGACTCCGACCCATTGGCCGTCGGACTTTCGCTTCACCTCAAGGCCACCGACGTCGTCCTGAGCCAGAATGGTTAGGACTCCGGGATCTTTGTGGCGGCCCACCCCGAGAACAAGGTCAGGCGAAGGGCAAGATCGGTAGCACCTAGGTCTGACGTTGCTGGTGTGGTCCTTGAAGAAATCCTCAAACCTCCCTGGCGGTAACCCCAAGCTCATAGCTACTAGCTCCAACGATCTCATCGCTAGCGCCATCATGTCCTTCGCATATTCTCGGCACAACTCTCTGTTCATGGTTCGCATCCCAACACTTCGTTACTCACTTATCTAACTCATAAATATCATGATATTTGAAGTCAATCTCACTGCTGATCACAATCATGATTACCCGGAGCTATTCACCATTGCTCACTGCTTATATTTCATTTATCACACTGAAATTTTTCCCTTGTTTTTTTTCCCGAAACTATTAATAGTATTTTTTTAATAAAATTATTTAAAAATCATCATTTAAAAATATTAAATCCGTCCTATTAAAACTTTATTTGAATTATATATAACTCACCGCATTGAATAGCTCTTAATGCTCATTTTAAGATGAGCACTAAATCTGAACTGAAACGGTTTGAATGATATATTTTTTCAGTCTTAAATATAAAATAAAATTAATTTTTTTAAAAATATTAAAGAAATTAATTAAATTATTTTAAAATATTTATATTTATTATTTTTTAAAAATATTTTATTTAATTTATAAACTAACATATAATTTAAAGATACAAAATATAAGATATAACTTCGTAAGTTATTTAGATAATTTAATGTCTTCCAAACAAAAGTCATCTTCGGTTTTATGTCTTATATCTAATAGCAGAGGGAGTATATATATATAGTTATGTGTGCAAGTAAATATTGTACCTCAGCTCAGGTGGGTTTTCAGGCCACTGGTTCTCCCAGTAAGCCACACTGTCGTCGTCCTCGTCCAGTGAGGCGTAGACAAGGGTGGGTTCTTTGACGGTGTACTCGAACACCTCCTTCCAGTCCCGGACGTTCTTGGTGTGTTCCTTGTTGGAATACCCCATCACCCTGTGGAGGTCTTTCCAGATCTTCCTCTTCTCGTCGAGGCTCAAGTGGAAGAACTTCCGTACAGCCTCATCCAGCTTTTGCAGGCGCTCCGGCGGGACGCCATGGTTGATGATCTGGAAGAAGCCCCATTGCCGGCAGGCAAGGCCGATATCGGCGACAAGGGCGTCAAAGTCAGGAGAAGAGAGGTCGATGAGAGGGATGCCGTCAGCCTCTTGTCGAAGAGAGGGGTTGGGCCTGTGTACAGGCTCTTGGATGAAGGCTACGTCTACCTCTGCCATTGAATTGAAGCTATGAAACTGAAACAACAGAGACAAAAATGGGAAGGAAATGGTAAACTTTGAATTTTTTGTGTGAAGAAAACCGAAGTGGGCCCTATTACAAGGAAAACGGGTGCGCAACAATGTTCATTGAACCTGGACGGGATTTCATGGCACTTGGAGTTAATTACGTTCGCGGTTGCGTCATGGTGGCTAGAATACTCTTTTTTTTTTTTAGCAGTCTCTAGAATCTCTATCTATTTTTGCTTCTTCTTGTGTTCAATTTCTAATGAAGGTTAATGACAAAAAAGAAAAAAAAATTGGGAGAATGACAGTGAAGTCCCAAGAAAAAGGATAAATGAAGAAATGGTCCCTAAGCGTAAATCAATAGGGACCATTTTTTCATTTTATTTCTTGCATGGGACCTAAGCGTAAATCTTCCAAAAAAATTCGAATGAAGGTTTAAATTATAAAATGTGACCAAAAGTTTTTTTTTTGGATCAAGTTAATGTTATGAGTCCATAAAATCAGAGTCTTCGTATGAAGATTAGAGGCCCAAACAATGAGCCGAACCCAACCCAAGTGAGACGCAGCCGACGAGTCAGGAAACCCACTTGGAAATTGCGGAAATTGAATGAGGAAGCTCCACTGCTCCAGTATGATAAAGACAAAATTGGTTAGAGAAGGGTGTGAAAGAGTTTATGCTAAAATTTCCTCTCTGGTTGTTCTTCTCTCTTCTTTGGCGGATTTATCTGACTTATGTTATTTTTGAGTTTCTTGTTGCTTTGCTTTGCTTGATTCAGTTGAATAATTTGTATTTGATTCTTTATCAATTTGAAAATCAGTAGCTACACAAGTAAATTTTAATTGCATCATTTGTACTATTTCTGTATTTGATTTTGATCACTGCATTCAGTGCTTTCATTGCGTTCAGAACTTGCTATGACTCATAATACTCGCTTAAAAGAGTTACAATCAGACATGAAGAAGGTTAATGAGTTCATGGAGGGGGCGAAAAATCGTCTCAAGCTGATTGACAGCCACTTTACTCAATTGAAGACTCTCCTTTAGTTCCCCGTCACTGATTTATCTCAACACACTGATACCTCTTCTTCGAAACTTCCGATGGCTTATCTGGTTAATTCCCACCCACCTCTTCAGAAGACAATGAAGCTTGATTTTCCGCATTTCGATGGCTCAAAGGCTCTTAATTGGATATTTAAAGCGGAACAATACTTTCTCTATTTTGGCATCCAAGACCCACAACGTCTTGTCATTGCTTCAGTACATATGGAAAAGGCGAGTCGTCTCCTAAATTGGGTTGCTCTTGCTAAAGCAATCGAAGCTCACTATAGTCCGTCTCAGTTGTGCATGACCTCAACTCTTCAAGTTGACTCAATCTAATATTGGAGGTGTGCTGGTTGATTATAATGCTAAGTGTCTTGCCTTAGCTAATCACACAGACGATTTACCTAAATTGGCTCTTTTGGATTGTTATCTTGGTGGTCTCATTCCAACTCTTAAGTGTGATGTCCTAGTTTAGCGGCCTACTACAATATTGACCACAATGGTATTGGTGTGGTTGTTTTCTAGTGCCTCTACCATTGGTTCTCCGTCCGTGCCTCCAGCAACATATATTTTCAGTAGTTTTGGAAAAGTTTCATGAGACATAAATATAATTTTGAGATTTTAAAGGACAATTTTTTCATATTTTCTCTTATTTAGGGTCTAAATATAATTTTTTCAAAATTCTATTCAAGACATTGTTAAGCACTAAATATAAACACTTTTTATAATAGAGATTCGAACTTTAACTTGCCTTACTGTGACAAACCATCCGCTTGGTAAATCACTTCTTAATTAATTGCTGTTTTGGTGACAAAATAAAACGTTTATGGTGGGCCAAGTGCGGTGGGTTACTTACGATATTATCCACTAGTTAGGTTACTGCTTTGCAAGGGAAAAACAGAAAATTCCTTGATTTCTTTTTTTGGACAAATAATTCCACGAGTTGATTATGAAGGAATATTGCAAATGTTTATTTTTTTCCCCTTCACAAAAGCAGTTGGGTTGTTCCCTTGTTTGGTTCAGGATTTTATCATTCTGGAATCTTAAATACACACGACGTGTGTGGAGAACCCCTGTGGGAATTGGCAAAGAGAATCTACACGTCCTTTGAGAACGCCAAGAACAACAACAAGCATTTCACAGACATGTCTGACCTGAATTTCCTCATGAACAAGGCCATTGAAAACCCTGGTTTGACACCATCATCATCTCTAAGAACCACGCTGATTTCGGTGTTTGAAGAACCTATCATCGATGATTCAAATCAAATGCATCAAGACCTTGGATTGGAAGATTATATATGTTGCGCTTCTGTGCATGGCGTGAGTCCATCCATTGCCATATTCGACACCATACGAGATGGAAGCTTGAGCCGTGTGTGTGCATATCCATCGCCCCTGCATTCCAAGGAACAGATGCAAGACTTGGCAGATCACATGAAGAGACTCCTCGTGGATGGTTGTAACAGTGAAGACCAATGAGGGATTGATGGTTGTTTTATTGCGTAGGTTTGGAGAAAAATATGCATGATGAATCCAAATTTGATTAGATTAAGGAAATTAGTTACCAGAAAAAAAAAAAAGAAGTTAGTTAATATGATATGTATTATCTAAAACACCCTATTTATTTTTCTTAATTCCTTCATTCCCTCGTTTATTTGATTATTGTTGAGTGAGCATTAATAAGGATAAATTAGAAAAAAAATGATAAATATGAAAACAATGTCTTATATTTAGGATAAAGATCAATTTCTTAAATATGTTTTAGATTAATGATAGGAGGAGTAAAACAAAATAGTTAATTATAAAAAATTTAATCTCATCCCAATAAAGTACACACAGTAACAATAGATTGTACATCAATTGATAAGTTAAATAAATGGGTTACACTTTAGAAATAAAATGGATTGAGATATGATATTTTGATCAAAATTTAACCATCCAACCAATTCTTGCATTAGAGACATGACGTATAAATGTTACTACAGTGGAACAATAAAGATCGAAGGAGAGATGAAATGCACCTCTTGTCATTTAATATTGTAATTGAAAAGTGAAATCATCTGCTTCTTTACGTAGAACTTTAATATTATAGGTAGGTTACTTTGGAACACATGTTGGAATGTGTGGATTTTGGAACCTGCTAATGCATCACTTTGGTCCCTTATTAAATGCCACTGGTAGAAAAGGTTTTTTATCCTAAATACAAATCACTCACAAGGTTATTAGAGGTTGTTTTCCAATTTAACCTCTATTTAATTTATGTTGGAAAGACAGATAGAAGAGAGAGAGAGAGGGAAAGAGTTTTCAGCAAGGCAAACTTAGACTTTTTTATCATTTTGAGACACATTTTATAATTGAACTATAAATTCATAGTTCGTGAATATTTGTTGAAAGTGGAATACTGGAATATCATAGGAATTGAGGTGATATACTGTGTGTGTATGTGTGCATCTATTAATGTGTGTGTGTGTAATAGCAAAAACAGGGGAAAATGATGTGTAGAAGCAAGTACATAGGGAAAAACAACGTGATGTAGGTCGCTGTGGCTGGGTGAGAAGTGAAGACAAAGCCAAAAATTCCAAATCTCAGGGGACATGGGCTCATGTAGAGCTGAGAAATCGGGTCGAGTCCGTAGGGCCAGTCTATTTAAGCTTTGTTAAGTCTTGAACCGGGCTTATAAATTGGAGCCTCCAAAAGAAGTTGGGCCTAAAAGGGTCAGCCATGTAAGGCCGGCCTGTTAGGCCCTTTTAATTTTTTTTGCCCCTACCCCCTCCCTGCCCCTTGTCCAGTCGCCCCTTATCCAAAAATTTTTGATATTTTTACTCTTCAAGTAGAGCCTATTATATAAAGTGAAGCACAATCAAATGTCCTTAAAATTGATGATAGTGGTAAAGAAGATGAAAATGATAGTCGTCATACTAATATTGTGTAGAGGTTATAATGTTTAGTTTATTGCTTTCTTATGTTTTAGTCTTTATATGAGTTATTATGGGCATGATTTTACTTTTAATTATGCATTAGTAACTGTGTTTGTTTTTTGCGTAAGACATGTTTAAACTTTAATGTTGACAACATTTATGTGTTAAATTAGAACTTTGTATATCCCTCTAAAAGAAAATATATAGGAAAAATAGTCAAATATTGTGAAAAGGACTTCCTGACCCTGTGGGTCAGCCCTGACCCTGATGCTTTTGGGCCAGGCTTTGAAAAACTATAATTTTTTTGACCCCAAACCCTTTAGGGCCGACCTTTTTAGGCCCTAACCCATCAAGGACAGGCCTTGATTCCCAGCTCTAGGCTTATGTGAGAGATTATTCATGTCACAATTGTATTGGTAATAGAAATGTCAAGACTTGTGCTATGAAGTATAATATCTATCCCCTAAATCAATGGTTGATCTCCCTCCATAATAAATTAATTACCGTTAATTTTTTTCCCCAAAAATCTCAAGAGTAGTACTTAATAAGAAAGTCTATTGATAATCAAATGTATTTAGAAAAAGACCTATATTTAAAACAAAGAAAAAATAATAATATTTTGAAAGTTCTGATTTAGTTGTAACTCAATTTATAACTCTCGTCTTGGTGCAGGTCAATTTTTATATTTTTGACTTGGTTAAAGTTCGGTTTCTATAGTTTTAATCATTTAAAACTTCATCAAGTGTGAAAGCTAAAAAAAGAAAAAAGAAAAACTTCATCAACTGTATAATTTTACTTTTTAAAATATAAATACCAATATTTTAAATGGTTAAAATTATAGGAACTGAACTTATCAAATCAAAGTTTAAGGTTCGAGTTGTAACAAAATTAAAATTATAGAAATTGGCTTGTACCATATCAAAATATGTGGTCTGAATTACAAATAAGTAAAAACTATAATGATTAAAAGATTAATTTTTCCTTATCATAAAAGAGAGGGAAGCAAGGTAATCAATGCCTTCATGGTAAGCCCCTGGTAACAAGCCATCATCCATGTATTGGGCTTTCACGTAACTTTTTGTTGGGATGTCAAAAGGCTTTTCCTCTCTGGGCTTCAACCCATCTGTCTTCAGCCCCCCCCCCCCCCCCAAAAAATATTACCAAACGGTGTTCTCCAAAAAATACTAAATATATATTTGAAAAAAATAATTTTTAGTCTCTATACTTTTTCTATAGCTATAACTCAGTCTCTCAAATTTAACTCGTATCTCCTTTCTTAAAGTTTCTTCCACTTAGGCCCTAGCCCAAATATTCATATTTGTTATTTTGTCCTTCTAACCCATGTGATTTTTTTAAAAAAAAACAAGTATACCTGTTAGAGACAATTTTATTAAAGGTAGGCGTGGATATGGGTTGGATTGGGCAGGGTGAGATCCTTGCCTGATACCCAGCCTAAAAAATGAATGAGTTACATTTTACAGTCTGATACTCAGCCTTACCCGGCAGAAGCCCTAACCATTTCTGACAAGACAGGATGGGTTGGTTAGGGCATGCTTTCCGGCCCAAGTGATAACTATCTAACCAATACCATATGTATAAAAACTCTAATTATACCTAATAAATATTATTAAAAACTTTAATTACATTCCATAATTTCACACCTTAGATATCTCAAAATAAATCTATACCTTGAGTCTTGAAATTAAAAAAAAACTAACATATGTCTTAATAATTACATGACAATTTACGAAATAATATGTGTTTTTGTATGAATATTGATTGATATGAATAGGTGCAATTGCGATAAAAACTCGAAAGAAACTAAAGTTTTTGTCTTTGATCTCAATTTTTTAATGTTTTGTATCACCAATTCAAATAAAAAATCACATCCATCCAAAAAAGCAATGAGTTATATGTAAATTGTGGTGGGTGGATATGAAATAATAATATAAAATGTTTCATAAAAATAATATATAAAATTATATATATATATATATATATTAAATAAAAAATATGTATAGGATACTATTTATTTTATATTAAATAATATATATTTTAAATAAATTGTATATAATTTTTCGGGTATGGCCAAATGATAGGGGTGGCAATAAGCCAGGCTAGGCTTTACCTAAATAGGTCTGGGCCTGCAACAGAAGTTTAATGCCTGAGTCGGTATGTAGGCTTTTTTTAGGCTTAGGCCTGAGCCTTCAAAAGGCTTGACAAGGCATGAAGCCTGTTTAAAAGCCTACTTAAAATATAAGCCTTTAAATAGCCTTTAAAACCCATGCATCTAAATTCATATATAACGTCTTCACGCTTATTTAAAATATTATATTATGTCTTAAAAGCTTAACATCCATTCTCGTTGTAATATAAAGGTCTAGTAAGAAAAAGAAAAGGATATCTAGTGACAACAATTATTTGAGCAAATAGGAATAGGAAAAACTAATGTCTGCTGACTAATGTGATATATTTTTTTAAAAATGATCAAGCATAACAAGTAACATGTAAAACTAGATTTTATCTTTTATACTATTCTTACATAAATTGGGACAAACTCCTCCTATTAAGATTATAATATTTCATTCGGCACTAAAATAAACTCATAAATTATTATGCTTTAGTGGACGGCGCAAATCAAGGGAGAGAGAGTGAGTTAGCATTGTCATCTCGAGTGATAGGAGAGAAGAGAGGTGGGGGTTCATGATTGATGCGAAAGTAATAATAATGAAATATGAAACTTAGAATTAAGGTTAAGTTGGTAAATTTATAAATAATTTATATAATTATTTAGATGACATTTTATATTCTTATATTATAGTATATACTAAAAAAGTTAAATAGGTCAGATTTGCAGGTTTGTAGGATAGGCTTTATGAAAATAGGGTTGGCCTGTTTATCTAAATAGGTTTGACAATAAGCTTGAGTCTGAGCCTAGCCTATTTACTAAATAGTTTAGACTAGGCTTTATGTAGGCTAGGCCGTAGGCCCTTGTTAGGAGTTTGACCTATTTCCATCTCTATCAAATGGGCAGGACAATACCCCCGGCCCGATAGTTCGCCCGGCTTAAAGATGCTTAAATTTTTTTTTGGGCCACTTCTTTTAGACTAGACTAGGTAAATTTTGATCAGACTCGGGTGGGCATACTGAATTTCAAACATCATACTCACCACTAATTCAAGGTGTCGGATATTAAATGTGGACCCATGATCGCTCACTTGGACAAAGAGGTAATTGGCTGAGGTTGGGATGTTAGGAGTCGTGTGTGCTCTCAGATTTTGTAATTCCACTCGTTTATCAGCCCATCCTCCTTTTTATAACCATTGGGTCGCCGGTGCCGACAGTTTTTCTAAATAATATTACTAAATAGATGAGCAATATATTAATTTAGATCAAGCCCTCACGGTTTGAATTAATAGCAAACTTTGTAGTCTGGTTAGTCCATCACTAGGCTAAATACTCCTCTTTTATTTTATTAAAAAAAAGAAAAGAATTAATAGCAGAGAAGAAAGAGTGACGCATTTAACACCAGAAATCAAAAGTGCTAATATTTTTTCCACCAATACAAATGCTATAAAAAGTAAATATGCTCATCTCCTCCAGGCTCCAGCGGCGCCACCATCAACACAACCGACCGGCCCACACTCCATTCTTTTCCGTTAATTCCTGCACTAAGTTTCTAAATTTTAAACTGGGAGATCTGGACATTCTCAACTTTCAGCTTCATGAAGTTACTTCGCTTTCTGGTGAGTTGAAACTTTCCCCATTTGAACGGCCGGTACTTGGCCGGGTTTTCCCGGTCGGACATCTCCTCCAGCGGCGCCACCATTGTGTAATGCGAAGGATACAGAAAGAACGGTACCGAATACCTCTCCTTCACCGAATTCACAACCACTCTGTGCTCTACGCTCTCATATTCATCATTCGTCCACACCTGAAGAATATCCCCCACATTTATGATGTAGGCATTGGGTACGGGTTTGACTCCGACCCATTGGCCGTCGGTCTTTCGCTTCACCTCAAGGCCACCAACGTCGTCCTGAGCCAGAATGGTCAGGACTCCGGAATCTTTGTGGTGGCCCACCCCGAGGGCAAGGTCCGGCGAAGGGCAAGATGGGTAGCAATTAAGCCTGACGTTGCTGGCGTGGTCCTTGAAGAAATCCTCAAACCTCCCTGGCGGTAACCCCAAGCTCATAGCCACTAGCTCCAACAATCTCATCGCTAGCGCCACCATTTCCTTTGCATATTCCTGGCACAACTCTCTGTTCATGGTTCACATCACAACACTTCGTTACTCACATATCTAACTCAATATCATGATATTCAGAATCAGTTTCCGCGCTAATCGCAATTATGAGTACCCAGAGCTATTCACCATTGTTCACTATTTAGATCTAACCTAGATGGATCATACTGAAATTTTTCACTTTTGTTAATTTTTTTTAGTGTATTCATAATCTAATATAAAAGTAATCTTTTAACTTTTAGAAGTGTTTTTAAAAAATAATCATCTTTTAAAAATATTAAATATAAATAGATGCAGAGAAAACGTCAAAATAAAAAAAAAAGATGAGAGATATATAGCATGGGATCCACATCATGCAAAGAATCAATAAAAATCAGAGGATGGGGCCCACATCTTTAAAAAGCCAAAAATAAAACTTCTCCCTAAAACCATGGTTTAGGATAAAAAAGAGATTATTCCTTTTATTTGGGTGTTCGGATGTTTTTACACAGTTTTATGCTAAAAGTATTTTTTTATAGGATATCCGAACACACCGTAAGCAGATGTTACCACATTATATTGAATAGAGAACTGAAACATGTTCGTAGCGAGATATATATATATATATATAGTTATGTGTGTAAGTAAATATTGTACCTCAGCTCAGGCAGGTTTTCAGGCCACTGGTTCTCCCAGTAAGCCACACTGTCGTCGTCCTCGTCGAGGGAGGCGTAGGCGAGGGTGGGTTCTTTGACGGTGTAGTCGAACACCTCCTTCCAGTCCCGGACGTTCTTGGTGTGTTCTGTGTCGTAAAACCCCATCACCTTGTGGAGGTCTCTCTTGACCTTCCTCTTCTCGTCGAGGCTCAGGTGGAAGAACTTCCGCGCCGCCGCCTCCAGCTTTTGCAGGCGCTCCGGCGGAACGCCATGGTTGATGATCTGGAAGAAGCCCCATTGCCGGCAGGCATGGCCAATGTCTTCGACGAGGGCGTCGAAGTCCGGCGAAGCGAGGTCGATGAGAGGAATGCCGTGAGCTTCTTCTCTAAGAGAGGGATTGGGCCTGTGTACAGGCTCTTGGATAAAGGCTACGTCTACCTCTGCCATTGAATTGAAGATATGAAACTGAAATAACAGAGAGAAAAATAAAAATGAGAAGGAAATGGTAAATTGTGAATTGTTGTGTGAAGCAAACCGAAGTGGGCGCTGTTATTTATAGAACAATAGACCTATTATGAGGAAAACGGGTGCGCGACAATGTTCATTGAACCTGGACGGGATTTCATAGCACTTGGAGTTCATTGCGTTCGCGGTTACATCATAGAACGAGCTTGAAGCGTTTTAATATTTTTTTTAGCAGCCTCTAGAATCTGTATCTATTTTTGCTTCTTCTTCTTTTTTTTTGTGTTCAGTTTCTAATGAAGGTTTAAATTATAAAATATGAATGAAAGTTCTTTTTTATGTGGACCAAGTTAATCACCTGATCGATGGCTTTTCTTTGATTTGATGCTGGTATGTTATTTTAGGAACAGTTAAAAAAAATAAAGATTGTATACTTTTAAACAATGAACAAAAGTTTGCTTGAAAAAATAACTAATGAGGAGAGGTGAAATGCAAAAAAAAAAAAAAAAGCGTAAATTTCATGGAGGAAATATAAAAAAGGAGATAGGGAAAAATGAACTGTTTTTGCAATAAAAAAAAAGCTTGTTGTTTTTTAAACTTTTTTGCCGGAAGTGGAAAAACAACTAGTTTGGCAGATTCCCCCTTTTTTTAATCCACGTAAGCTCGTTGAAGGGATGGGTTTGTCACCTAAGCTCATGATTTGATACTTCGAATTCCAATGAATTTTCTTGATTTGGGGAAAAGAAATTTATGTCATTAGATGATTAAGAGAAAAAAAGAAAGAAGGTTGTTATTGTAATGCCAGAAACATCTTAAGGTATGTTTGGTTGAGCGATTCGATTGCTTATAAGTTGCTTTTTAATAGTGATTTACGGTATACGAAGTAAGTATGTGAGAGGAGTTGTGTCTCGATTTACGTAAAAAGCAACTTATAAGTTTTTATAAGTTGAAACAAACATGCTTTTATTCAATTGTTATAACACTTCATCCTTTTTTAATATGAAATTTACTTAATTAATCTAGCTAGATTAAGAAAAACTAGTACTAATTGTAAAAAAAGTGTGTCAGTTTCCTTAAAACTCCCTCTTGAATCATTTACACTAAAATTATCCCTTAACATAAATTCCCTTAATAAAATAGCGAAAAAATGATAAGAAAAAAATGCATTGAGCTTTTCTATTCAGGACAAAATCAAATTCTCGACTAGCTTTTAAATTAAAATTGGAGGTATTATTTTTTATACAATGAAATAAGACTTTAAAATTTTTCAAAATCATTATTTAATTTTATTTCTTATATTTATTATTTTTCTCTAAACTAATTTATCTGACTTATAAACTAATATATAATTCTAATGATATACATAAGTATTTCAAAGAAATCATGTTAATATTTATTATAACAAAGTAATGTATTTACCTTCTCCAATCTCTCTAAATTAGTCAATTAGCTCTTATATTAACAATAAGAAATAATATCTTATGAGGGTCAATGAACCTTAACGGGGTTTTCCTGAGCAAATGTCGGTTATATATTGCCATAGCTTCAAAAAAGTTACGATATTAGATTAAAGAAGTTAGTTGATATGACACGTATTTTTTAAAACAACCTATCCATTTTCCTTAATTTCTTTATTTCCCCTTATCCTTGATTATTATTGAGTAGACATCAATAAAGATAAATTAGAAAAAGATTAACAAATAAAAAATATGTCTTATATTTATGATAAAGATAAGCTTCCTAAGTATATCTTATATTCATGATTGGAGGAGTAAAATAAAATAGTTAATTATAAAAAATGTAATCTCATCCCCATAAAATACACACAGTAATAATAGATTGTACATCAATTGATAAGTTAGATAAATGGGTTTAAAAAATGATACACTTTAGAAATAAAATGGATTGAGATATGATATTTTAGACAAAATTTAACCATCCAACCAATTCTTGCATGAGAGACATGACATATTAATGTTACTACCATGGAACAATAAAGATTGAAGGAGAGGTGAAATGCACTTTTTGTTATTGCATAACTTTTCGCTAGATATCTGGGGAAAATTATTACTTTTTAAAAGAAACAAATCATTAGTTCATACTCCTATAACCGTGATTTGAACATTTACTATTCTAATCCTTATCATAAATTCAATTCTAAATATAAGTGTATGACGAAAATTATTAATGACTATTTTTTAATTTTACTCCTACAATGCACCCCAATGGCCCAATGCTTATACGTATTGTTGTTAAGTGAGTTGACTTTCCGAATTTACCGTTTTTACATTTATAACTTATAAAATCGAGTCGCGTTATTGGTAAACTCGTGACATTTGTAAACTCAGTTAAATTCATGAGTTTATACACCGAGTTTACCGTTTTTACGTTTCTAGCTTATAAAACTGTGTTAACGTACTCTTAAACTCGTATTAACTTTTTCAATTTGATTATACTCAGTGACTTTATATATGAATTTTATAGAAATTTCTTTATTAAATATGATAAATTATGAATGTTGATAGATTTAATTTCAATTATTTATATTTAAAATACATTTAAATCAAATTATTGTCAACTTTTTATATTTTAATTATTTAATTATATACTAATAATATCTATTTAATGGTAAAATTAAACTCTTACGAGTTTATGATTCGATTTCACGATACAAATTTATATAACTATCACGAGTTTGACAATCTTACTCATACGCAAATCATTAACGTGCAAGAATTGGAAATTTTCGAGGAAGCAAATGACTGTTTCTAATCCTAAAATTTTGTCATACGAGAATCATTAATGTATGACTATATTTGGAAGTTTTTGAGGGGGTAAATATACCCTGAAAGTTTAAAAAATAAGACAAATTTGTTCTTCTGTTAACTAACCTTAATTGTCAATATTTGTTGACTAAATATGTAAAGGCAGCATGCTTGTTTGGCATCCACTTCACCCTTTTATATCCATGTTAGTCATCATATTTTTTAGTAGGATTTTCTTTTTTAAAAAAACCTCAATTCTCTCTTACAATGTCTCTGGTCTTTGATATAGGATTCAGTTGAGTTATTTGGGGAGATAAAAAAAGCTAAATAAACTATTTAATTATATATTAGTTTATAAGTCAAGTAAATTAGTTTAAAAAAATGATAAATATAAATATATTAAAGTAATTTATTTAGCTACCATAATCTCCCAAATTAATCAATTGCAAGACTAGTATTTTTTAAAAAATGTGAAACTTTTAAATTGCCCTACCAAATAACTCAATAGAGTTTTATATTAAGGACGAGAAGTACTGAGGGGGGATATGAGTTTTTTTTTTTAAAAAAATCCTACTAAAAATTCGACAATTGATATATGGACAAAAAATGGGTGAGGTGGATGCTACAAAGAAACGTTATTTTTGCATATTTGGTCAACAAACATTGACTATTAGAGTTGGTCAACGGAAGAGCAAAATTGCCCCGTTTTTTAAACTTCCAGGGTATATTTGCCCCTTCGAAAACTTTCAAGCGTCCAATGCTCATACGCAAAAACTTCCAGAGTATTTAAACCCTTTAACCCAAAGATATACAATGTCTTTTTTTTATACTTATTATTAGATAAGGGTAAATTTAAAAAATTCAATCAATTAAAATCATATTAAGGGCTTTAACTACTCCTTCCGGTCTTAATTATAAGACAAAATTGACTTTTTTGGAGAAATTAAGGAAGCCAATCAAATTACTTTAGAGTGTTTAGATTTTTAGTATCCTTAGATTATATATTAGGGCCCGTTTGGTTCGATCCCATTACACCCTGCGATGCAGTGTAATGCGATGCAATGGTAATGCAATGCAATATTAATTACAGGGGTAGTGTTTGATTTGATTTTTAAGCAATGTGCAATGAGTTAATATTTTAACAATTATTTAAAATTAATATATTACACAAAGTCTATTTTACCCTTTAATATAATCTTTGTAGAAAAAATAGTCACAAGCTGGCAACAACGGGGATGGAGGAGGAGGAGGTAGTGGCGGTGGCAATGATGGGGGTGGAGGAGGAGGTGGCGGCGGCGGTGGGCGGCGGGGGTGGAAGAGGAGGTGGTGGCGGTGGACGGTGGGCCAGGGGTGGCGGCCGCGGAAGAGGTGGCGGCGGCGGCGGCAGTAGGCAGTGGGGGTGGAGGAGGTGGTGGTGGGCGGTGGGCCGGTGGGGGCGGCGAGGGTGAGGGTGGTGGCGGTGGTGGAGAAGGAGATGGTAGTGGCGGTGGGCGGCGGGGGGTGAAGAGGTGGTGGTGAGTGGTTGGCCGGTGGCGGCGGAGAGGAGGTGGTGGTAGGTAGTGGGCCAGGGGTGGTGGGGGTGGCGGCGGTGGGTGGAGGTGACGGCGGTGGAAGAGGAAGAGGTTGTGGCGGTGACAGTTGTGACGTGATGTGGCAAGTGAAATGAAATAAGTAAAACAAAGACAAGGGAAACTAAAGGGTAAATTAGACTTTTTAAACCATGCAATGAGATGGTAATGAGGATTCATAGGGGGGAGGTATGAATGAGGATTACCAATTTTTTGGTAATCATCATTACCATGGTGAACCCTATTACCATGCTAAAGAGCAACCAAACACTCTTCTCTTGGTAATGCAATCATGATTATCATTGCAGGCATGCAATGTGGTTGAACCAAACGGGCTCTTAGTGTATTAGTTAAATTAATTAGTTTGAAGAAAAAAATAAAAATAAAAATACTCTAAAGTAATTTAATTGGCTTCCTTAATTTCTCCAAAAGAATCAATTTTGTCTTATAATTATAACCGGAGGGAGTATTATTTTTTGACATGTGAGATATTCAACCTAATTCGGATAAAATAAAAGAAAAAAAAGAAAAGCCCCACTGGGAATTTGGCAGCTTTCACGTGGGTGCGAGACGGGGGCTCTCGCGTGGATTATAGATCTGCGATGCGGATGAACAGACGCAAATCTTAATTATTTTAATGTGCCTTTTCATAGCTTCAAAGGTTATAGATATGAGGAACTCTCGGACATCATCGATTCAGGATGTCTTCAACCTTTTACTCTCAGATCCTGGTTGATCCCTGATTTGAGTTTGTTTCCCTATGATTGTTTCTTTTTCTCTCTCTCTTGGTGCTGTTAGTGTCGGAGTCTTGTTATGGTCTTATTTTGTACTTTTCCTCCTCGTGTCTCTTAGTGTCTATTACAAATTTGCTCTCTGAAGGTTAACTTCAGAGTAATGAAGACATCCAGAGTTGATAAAAAAAAAAAAAAAAGGTTAACTTCAGTATTCGAACAAAACAAAAAGATTCACACCTCATTCTTTTCAATCATATAAAAAAAAGAGAAACAGCATGATAGTGGGAGAAGAACCTGAAGTAAATCTTGGAAAACTCCCAGATTTAAATAAACATTGCGATAACAATGTAAATTCGTATCCTAAGTTCGAATCGCAAGTTTGTAAGGTTTATTTTTATCAATAAATATGTATTAATAATGTATAATTAAACAATTAAAATATAAAAATGACAATAATTTGATTTAAATATATTTTAAGTACAGATAATTTAAATTAAATCCATTAATATTAGTAATTTATTAGGAAAACTATTCTTGAAATACCTATAATTTTATTTAATTGGGTACACGTGTGTTTTTCTATCCTTTTTTAATCTTGTTATCTTACTTTGTTAGCACAATTGACCTTTGCATAGGAGCCAACAATACTAATATAGTAAAGTAAAGTTACAGTGACAAACGGTGTTGAAGAGTAAAATTAAAAAAATTTAATAAAGAGAAAAAAAAGCACATGTATCAAATTAAAAATTGAATGAAACTAAATACACCTCAAAAATGGTTTCCCCATGATTTATCATACACAACAAAGAAATTTCTGTAAAATTAATCTATAAAGCCACTCAAAATAATTAAATCAAAAAAGTTAGGACGAGATTAAAAGTGATGAGTTAAAATAATTTTGTCAGTACTCATTATGTGAACTCGTGAATTCAACGGAATTTATGACTAGCATATGTAAGAATAATTTGATATGATTTTGTAAGTTAGAAATATAAAATTGATAAAATTTAGAGAGTTAATTTATAAATTTAACAAAAGTACTGCAACCATCAACCAAATCCATGTATTGAAGACTTGCTAGTTTACCATACTATTCACAAATTCAATCCCGTCAGTGTGTAGTAAATACCGACAATTTTGTTAAAAAAATTGTTTCTAAATAACAATTTAAATAGTTGCAAATACAGGAGCCTCAGCTGTAAATTATGAGCCTCAGCTGTCATTAATTCCATATTTGTAATTATAAGCTTCGTATTTACAACATATATTTCTTTCAACAAAATTATTGATATTGTTATGAATATCAATTATGTGGATGTTTACTGACTCAGAAAAAAGAAGACTTGATATAAAGAAAAAGGAGAAAATGACACAAAGCAAAAGAAGATAGTGACATAACGAAAATATACAGTAGCCATGATCATGGAACCAGAGTTAGATGTAACTATGGTCATATAACCAGGGTTAGATTCCTGACTCTATACAAAGGCTTATAATTGATTGTTTCAAATGACCTGAATGAGAACTTCTCTCTAGAAATTCTATCAATCTTCTCTCTTATCATATCATACATACTTTTATAACAAGTTATCAGTACGAAGCTCTGAACGAAGGTATGATCTTCTTATGATTTCTTTAATAATTTCATATACATTGTTTTATTTGATAGATCTGGGATAATCTGAGCTACTATATGGAATTAGAATAATATTTTTACCGATTGTTATAAACATCGGGTTCCATGGCTAAGATTAGAGATTGTTATTGTTCTTATATCATATATATTTGTTACTTATATGGAAGGTCTTATCTCCTAACTAAAAGTATGAAATTAAGTGGTCTGAAGCTACCTACATAGAAAATTTTACCTCCAAATTGAAACCATGAGATTAATGGTCCGAAGCCATACAAGTTTTAATTTTCTTTTCTTGCTTTATGAATTATTTATTGTCTTTATGAATTTACGGTTATTTTTTTAAAGATATTATATTGTATTTTTACATTTCATATTTTAATTATTTTCATTTATTTTTTTAATTAGTTTGAACCGTGACAAACCTAGCAAAACTTGAAATTGTGGCTCTTGATATTACCAGGAAAAATTATTTATCTTGGATGTCGGGTGCTAAAATTCACCTAAATGCTAAAGGTCTGGGAGACACGATCAAAGAAGGGAATCATGCATCTAACTAAGACAAAACCAAATCTATGATTTTTCTTTGCCACCATTTACATGAGGATTTAAAAATTAAATATTTGACAGTAATAGACCTACTTGTTCTTTAGAACAATTTAAAGGAAATGTATGATCACCATAAGATATTTATTCTCCCAAAAAGCTCGTTATGATTGGATACATTTGCGCTTGTAAGATTTTAAATCTATAAGCGAGTATAACTCAGCCATGTTCAGGATTACTTCTAAATCAAAATTATGTGGATAAAATGTTATTGATGAAGATATGTTAGAAAAGATATTCTCCACATTTTATGCATCCAATTTACTCCTGCAGTAGCAATATTGTGAAAAGGATTTCAAGAAATATACTGAATTAATTTTTTGTCTCCTTGTGGCTGAACAAAATAATGAGCTTTTATTAAGAAATCATGAATCTCGTTCAACAGACTCAACTCCATTCCTTAAAGTGAATGTAGTAACAAATGAACTTAATTGTGGCCATGGCCATGGTTGATATCATGACGGTTCAAATTCCTACCAAAAGTGGGAAAAGACTGATAGGAATCAAAAAGGGGAAACCAACAGGCATAATAAATATGTTGATAATCCATGTTATCGCTGTGGTAGCAAGGGTTATTAGTCTCATACCTGTCGTACGCCAAGACACCTAGTTGACCTTTACTAAGAATCAATTAAAAATAATGGTAAAGGATCAAATGTTCAAGTTACTCATGTTGATCAGGCTGAGAATTTTGAGTATGGCGATATGGATAATACCCATTTGAATGTTGCAGGTTTCTTAATTTAATTTGAACTGCTATGTTTTACTGTATTTAAAATTGCTTCTATCATATGTATTCATTTTAATTATGCTTTTATGTTTCTTTTAATGAAGAATGAATCTTGTTGACATCAAACCTGAAGATTTATATCTCGTTGATAGTGCAACAACTCACACCATATTCAGATATGATAAATATTTTTCTTCCTTGGTAATACGAGAAGCTAATGTTCAGAATATATTCGGTAGTATAAATTTAATTGAGGACTCCAGAAGAACTAATATTTTGTTACTTGAAGGAACAAAATTATGCATTGATAATGCATTTTATTCTACCAAATCTAAAAAAAAATTTATTGAGTTTCAAAATATCAGCATAAATGGATATCATTTAGAAATAATAATTAAAAATAATTAGGAATATTTTGTTATCATAAATTGTTGATGGTAGAAAATGCATATTATAAAATTTTTCTATTTTTTCTTCTGGTTTGTATTACACATGTATAAGCACAATTGAAACACAGGCTATTGAGAACCAGAAGTTCATGAATACAGATCAGAAGTCTGCCAATACAAACCAGTAGTTTGCTAATGTAAACCATAAGTTTACTAATGAATTTAATGTTTAGCATGACCGGTTAGGCCATCCCGGTTCAATCATGATGCGACAAATAATTGAAAATTCATGTGGATATACCCTGAAGTGTAAACAAATACCACAATCCCATGATCTCTCATGTGCTGCATGTTCCAAAGGAAAGTTAAATATTCACCCCTCATCAAGTAAACTAGAAAGTGAGTCTCCCACATTTCTAAAACGGATACATGGAGATATTTGTAGGCCAATATACCCACCATGCATATCATTTAGGCACTATATGGTTTTAATTGATGCATCAACTAAATGATCGTATGTTTGCTTATTATCTTCTCTTAATCTGACGTTTGCGAGATTACTTACTCAATTGATTAGATTAATAGCACATTATTCTGATTATCCTATCAAGAAAAAAATCTCGATAATGCTAGTGAATTTACTTTAGAAGCTTTTAATGAATATTGTATGTCATTTGAAATTGATGTTGAATATCCTATAGCTCATGTTCATATACAAAATGAACTTATAGAATCATTAGTTAAAATGTTGTAATTGATTGCAAGACCTTTACTTATGAGATCTAATCTCCCAATTTATGATTGGGGTCATGCCATTTTGCATGCAACAATGTTAATTCACATTAGGCCAATAATAGCTGGGAATTGAATGCTAGATTGATAGGTGGTGCTCTCCTGTTCCATATATTCATCCAAAGTACAATCCATATCCTCGTCATTAGGGTGTGCCATGATCTTTGGATTAGGTGACGTCGATTCTTCTGATGATTCTGATTCATTCTTACGTTCCTTTTCTTCAGTATGATGCTTGTCGTCCAGGTTGCTAGAATGGATTACTAATGCGCCACTCATATGTCGAGAGGTACCTATAAATCCAAACAACAACCGAGGAGTATCGAACTTATAGAAAAAAATCAAAAAAAGAAAGAAAGTACTCAAACGTGATTAATCACACAATTAAGATAACTAGTTCAATGAGCTTTTTGCTAAAGTCCCCGGCAACAGCGCCAAAAACTTGTTAGCCATCTAGCTTTACTGCAAGCGTACGGGTCGCAAGTAATATAAAAAGATCTTTTCCACGAGGACTATTAAAAAAATGAATTAATTATCTTAATTAAGTTATCAATCATGTTAAGTGAGAATATTTTGAAAGAAATTTTATACTTAAGAATTTATTGATTAAATCGAGAGCTTTAAGACAGGAGGAACCTAGGATTATCTATCTTCTATTTATTTCATGAACTAATTAATTTACCCTCAATAACGCTCTCTCGAGTCAAAACCAAATATTTATCCTAATAAACCAATCAATCTCTTGTATTAATTTATAAGGACTAACTTTAAACACCAATCTTAATATGACAATGCTAGGTTAATAACCATATCTCTATGATACTAACAAACCATCCATTTAATATACCTAAACTTCAAGTCTAACATGATTTTACCCAAGTTTTACACTTAAATTATCTTTCTCAAGATTAATTTAAATGAACAAGACAACTAAATGGTGATCAGGCATTTAGAGGCATTAAGAGTAAGATAAAATCAATACAAAAAACTTCATTCGATGCAAAAAGAGAGTAAATAAATAATTCAATCCATAAATAGGTTTAAGAAAATCCTAGAATGAGAAAATTAGCTACTCATGTTCATCAACAAACAAAAACCATAAATAATAATTCGGTCCATATCAGAAACAAAGATCAAGAGAGAAGAAAATTAATGTAAAACCAAGTTTAAAGCTCCAAATATCTTTGAATCTTTAAACCCAAGCTCCCTAATCTCTGCTTCTTTCTCTGCTCCTCGCTTGATCGTGACTCTACTTCGCGTCCGACTCTGCGCGTCTTAGCTCCTCAGATCTGTCTCGTGTCCCTGCTATGTCTCCATCTCAGCGTTCTATGCCTTCCCTCGGTCTCAGCTATACCCTTTTTATAGATATTGTTTAGAGTGCTTTTTGCTGCAGGCGCGACGTCTTTATCGGGATATCCTGAAGATATATCACATCCCATATTTTGGCTAAATCTGAATCTCATATTAGTTCCATCTTTTCCTTACGTGGGGCCCACTAAACTTAACTTTATCTCTTTTCCATATAATATATATGTAAAGAGATACGTGGGACCCATGAATTTTCTTTAGCATTTGAATTTGGCAAGAGCTCTTATCAACGATTTCCATCTTCCAATATAATAATATATATATATTGAATTCTTCTCAGGGACTAAATCTGTTGAGTTGTGACGTAAATCTTGGGGATATTGCTTTCATTCTTGCGTATTTTTCCTGCGTATTTTCTTTTAGAGAGATATACAAAGTTCTAATTTAACACATAAATGTTGTCAGCATTAAAGTTTAAACATGTCTCACACAAGAAACAAACACAGTTACTAATGCATAATCAAAAGTAAAATCATGCCCATAATAACTCACATAAAGATCAAAGTATAAGAAGGTAAGAAACTAAATACTATAACATCTACACAACATTAGTATGACGACTATCATTTCATCTTCTTCACCACTATTATCAATTTTAAGGACATTTGATATTGCTTCACTTTGTGTAGTATGCTCTACTTGAGGAGTAAAAATATCAAGAATTTCTGGAAAGGGGTGACTGGGCAAGGGGCAGGGAGGTGGTAGGGGCAAAAAAAAAAAGGGCATAACGGGCTGGCCTTGCAGGGCCCTTGGCCTTACAGGGTTGGCTTTTTTAGGCCCGACTTCCTTTGGAGGCTCTAATTTACAAGCCCAGCTTGAGACTTAACATGGCTTAAACGGGCCCGCCTAATGGACTCGGCCCGATTTCCTGGCTCTACTTAAGGTGCCAGAAGCATCCAAGTCAAGTTGTCGAGAACAATATTCAGTTAAGTTAAATAAGTCCCTATATGATATGAAGCAATTAGGACGCATGTGATATAATTGTCTTAATGAGTATCTGTTGAAAGAAGGACATAAAAATGATCCAATATACCCATGCATCTTTATGAAAAGATCTAGTAGTGAATTTGCTACAACTACTGTTTATGTTGATGATATCAACATCATTAGAACACCTGAAGAGCTTCAAAAGGCAATTAACTGTTTGAAGAAAGAATTTGAAATGAAGGACTTAGGAAAAACAAAATTCTGTCTCGGATTACATATCGAACACCTCAAGAATGAGATTTTTGTTTATGAAGAAACTTATATAAGAAAGGTCATAGAGCGATTTTATATGGATCAATTTCATCCATTATGTACCCTAATGATTGTAAGGTTTTTAAAAAAAGATAAGGATCTATTCCGAACTTGAATAATTAGTGAAGAAGGTGATGAAGAACTACTTAGTACAGAAGTACCATATCTTAATGTTATTGGAGCACTAATATATCTTGCTAATCACAAGCGTCCTAGTATATCATTTGCTGTTAATTTATTAGCAAGATACAGTTCTTCGCCAATACAAAGGCATCGGAATGGTGTAAAACACATTTTTCATTATCTCAGAGGCACTATGGACATCGGGTTTTACTACTCAAAAATATATCCAAGCATGAACTGGTTGGTTATACAGATGCTAGATTTTTATCTAATCCACATAATGATAAATTATAAACGAGTTATTTGTTTATATGTGGAGGTGCAGCTATTTCATGGCGATCTATGAAACAAACTATATCAGCCATATCATCTAATTATGCAGAAAATACATGAAGCAAGTCGAGAATGTGTGTGGTTGAGGTCAATGATACATCATATATGCACAACTTATCATTTATCTTCAAGTAAAATGATCCTAACAGTTCTATATAAGGATAATGCTGCATGTATTACCCAACTTAAAGAAGGTTACATCAAGGGCGATAGAATGAAGCATATTTCACCAAAATTCTTCTTCACTCGTGATCTTAAAAAAGATGGTGAAATAGATATCCAGCAAATCAGTTCAAGTGAAAATCTAGCATATTTATTCACCAAGTTACTTCCAGGTACAATCTTTGAAAAGCTTGTCCATGAAATTGGCCTTCGGAGACTTAGAGATATCAACTGATGTTATCAAGAGGGGGAGTTGATACACGCTGTATTTTTTTTCCTTATCTAGGCTTTGTCCTACTGGGTTTTCCTTGAAAAATTTTTAATGAGGCAGCCCTTGACAGTGTATCAATGAATGATGTACTCTTTTATTTGATCAGGCTTTTATCCCACTGGGTTTTTCCTAGTTAAAGTTTTTAATGAGGCACATTCATAATAGACATCCAAGAGGGAGTGTTATGAATATCAATTATGTGAATGTCTATTGACTCAGAGAAAAGAAGACTTGATATAAGAAAAAGGAGAAAAAGACACAAAGCAAAAGAAGATAAGGGCATAAAGAATATATAAAGTAACCATGGCCATATAACCAGGATTAGATGTAATCATGATCATGTAATCAGAGTTAGATTCCTGACTTTATATATAGGTTTGTAATCTATTGTTTTAAATAAACTGAATGAGAACTTTTTTCTAACTTCTCTCTATAAATTCTATTAATCTTTTTTCTTATCATATATATTTTTATAATAGGTATGTCCTTCTCTTCTTTTAAGTTTTATCTATTCCAGCTTGTTGGTCTCTTCTTTTTCGGTGGCTTTAGTGTTTGGTAAAGGATTCTCTACTAAATAAAAAAGGGGGCCAAATACGTACGTTCATATAAAAAATTTAATAAGATGTCTTATAAATATGATTAAAAAAATTTCTCTTTCTATCTTATAAATAAGATCATAGAAATATGTTACAAAAAATTTCAATATAGCTATATGATTTTCTATATTACCATATCATTACCGGTTTTAATTGAGTGTATGTATCTGTCTTCAAGCATATTTTCTGCATTTACACAATTTTAAACTGACGGCTTGATGTTTAGGTAGTCACAATCATGTGGGTTATACCAACGTCGGTTGATTCTATTTTTTTATTAATTATATAATTTTTTAAAAAATCTCATTAAATACAAGGGCCAGTCAAATTACAGATGGGACTCATTTGCATAGTACGTAGTACTGCTAGCTGTGAACCATCAAATGGCAGGTCTGGACTTATCGACCTGGACGGTTTTTAGTAGGCATTTCGATGGTTACCGGTCGGCCGCTTCCGCGTTCTTTCGCGAGAGGACGTGATCTGGGCTCTCACATCACATGGCTGTGGGGTCTCACGTGGGCCCTCAATCACATTGCTGGCGGGATCTCACGTGGGTCCTCGTTTTATATTTTACCCTGTACCGTCCTTAGGACAAGACATTAATAAGAAGTTGATATTGATTCTATAAGACATAATTTTTACGTGGGATAAGAAGTAAATTTATCAATAAAGATTTAAGAAAAAATCGTTTGATATAATTATGTTTTAAAAGGGATAAAAATATATATAAGGAATTAAAAGGGGAGCATCTAACACAAAATCGTTAAATTTGATCTAACACCGTTAGGAGTTTTTTTCTCTTATAATTTAACACCGTTAGGTCAAATTTAACGGTAACGTTGTTAGGTCAAGTTTAACGGTTTTGTGCTGGATGCTCTACTTTTAATTTCTTATGTGTATTTTTGTCCCATTTAAAATATAATTATGCCAGACGCTCTTTCCTTAAAACTTTGTTGGTAAATTTGCTTCTTGACCCTTTTTATATTCATAATTATTTTCTTAATTTATTACTATTAATACTTCCTTAACAATAATTAAGAACGAGATGAAAAGAGAAATTAAGAGAAATGATCAGGGTGTTTTAGAAAATACATATTATATTAAATGTTTTTTTAATATAATTAAATTAGATAAATATATTTTATATTAAAAACTGGAAGAAGTATAATAAAAAGAATGAAGTAAATAAGCTTGATGTTCCAACTCCAGGAGAAAAGGAACAAGATGAAACATTAAAATAATATAGAGTGAAAAAGTCCTTTAATCCTATACATAGGAAAGAGAGAGAAAGTTTTTGTTTTTTGGGTCATATTCATTAGACGCCACATTAAAATTTTGAGTTGGAGTTGAATGTATAATTTAATTATTTATTTATTATTATATTAATTTTTTTCTCAATCGACATTATATGTATTAAGTAGGGGTAGAGTTAAAACATTGTTGGATTTCATGGTGGGGTTAATGAGGTTTAGTGTTTTTTTTTTTGTGTATATGAAAAATGTTAGAAGTGGCCTGTAAATACAACAAGTGGAGTATAATTGCGCGAATGGGTTTGAATGAGGAGAACATCACGAAATGAAGAAAATGATAAAAGATGTACCCTAAGAATCTTTATAGTAGTTACTAGTTGGGACAATATCAATAAACTTATCTGTCTTCTCTTACCATTAAGTGTTCCTATTACTTTTTTTTTTTTACCAAATATATACTTTCATTATCGGCCAAAGATATCACATCATATAAAGTAGCTGTCAAACACATCAAAAGAAAGGAAAGGAAATACATAATGAGTCAAAAGATAATTAAAGCTGACAATGATAAAAATTAGCCCACACTGTGGTTGAGTGGAGAAGCATCCAAATATGTCTCAAGAACCTCCTGTCCATCATATGTCAGAGTAGAAAGCAGAAAGGGTGGTGGTTGCAACACCCACCCAACCAGGCCCACTCCTTTAAAAGCAACTCCTGCAGGATGATCTACAGCATTTCCACTCCGTGAAGAGAAACTTTAAGAAAACCCAATGTGGTTGTTTAACACTTGAAGCGACAGCCATCCATTGAGCACGACCACTTGAGGGTACACATATCTCTCATCAACGTCTTGGATTCGCCACCATCGAACAGATCCAAAAAGAGTCCTCTGAGAAATAAAACATATGGTCACTGAGAGGCCCGTCAACAATACCCTTCCTCCAAAAATACAAATCCAAGTCATCAAATTGGGATTTAATATTTCTATCTTCAACCTACTATCAAAGCAAAAGGTGCCACAAACGATCTCCACAAATTTGTTTATTACCGGAAAATCATAACACACCACCACCAAAAATTGAAGTACAAAGAAAGGAAAACAAACGATGCTCGTTCCGTCCACCGATGGAAACTGTAAGGGAGGGAGACGTTGTACCTCAAGCTCGCTCAAAGGTGATGGAAGGACTCTCACCACTCAAGAAATTCTAGATCAGAGGGAGAGAGAAAAACTCTCACCAAGGCTATGGAAGTGTTCCTATTACTTTGAAATGTTCAGTTTTCTAACTTTTTTAAAGTCAGTTTCTAATTAATATCAATTGGAATAATATATAGAAACCTAATTTGACACTAAAAGGGGACAATCAAAAGTTTATTTTTAGGAGACTGAACCAGGAGAAAGAAGAAACTTTGTATAAAAGGCACGCCTTTTATCTTAGCCAGCTAGGCTTTATCTCATAAAATTATTTCTTCCGGCCGGTAACATTCATGTTTTTCCACGTCTCAAATAATCGCCTCTACAAATTTGTAATAGGATAGGCTCAAGATGCATTAATTTCTGTTGGGGATCAAATGGTGATGAGAAGAGGATTAATATACTCAAGAATGATGTTTTCTTTTGGCCTACTGATAAAGGAGGCCTTGGTCTTCATTATTCTGCTCAGGTAAATAATGCTTTCCCGGCTGAACAAGCCTGGAGAATGTTTTCTCCTCCTCCTAATTCTCCATTGTTTAACACTCTGAGTGTCTAATATTTGATCTATCTAATACAGATTTGGTTAGAAAACCATACAATCTTCATATATTCAAAAAGGTATCTTATAATGTTTTGATCTTATTACTAAACAATTTGAAGTGAAAAGTTGGGTTTGGGAGTTTGATACCACTCAACTACCATTTATGGCGGCCTATGCAATGTGGATTATAAACCTCTGAAGATCGATATTCAGATTGTTGCTATATTGTTAGTGCATTTCCCATCTAGTTTGAATAATGTAAAATGGAATTCCAGACTTGTAAGTGAACTATATTCCCTTGATGTAGCTCATATCATTCCCAATACTCCTCGCTCCGTCACTGATAAATTTGACAAATTTATTTGGAGCAAACATGCCTTGGGTAATTACACAGTTAGGTAATATCGCATCCAACATATAAATTACGCAATTCATTTTTTTTATATTATAATACAGTATTATTTTGCCCACAATTTATAATTATATTGCGTCAACTTTGAAGTTTTGGGTTAGAGTATGTATTAAACAGAAGTAAAGTTAAAAATTCCTTGTATTTTAAGAGACAGAGCTAACATGAGATAAGGTTTTTCATATATTGAAATATCACTCTGGTCCTTAGTATAAGTCCTTTTTGACCAAAAAATTTAGTCCTATTTATAAGTCCACTTTCAGTACATAAATGAGCTTATGACAATTTTACCCCTATTTATTGTACTCATAAAGAAATAATTTAAAGAGAGATAAAGAAGAAAAAGTTGAAAAGTACACATTCATAAATGAGGGTATAGTTGGAAATTTACCCTATAATCATTGAGTTAACTATTTTTTCTTGGTATATGGGATTTAGATAAAAAAAACTTATAATAGAGACCAGAGTGGTATGTCGAAAGAAGTTACCAAAGTAATAAATAGTACTCCTAGAGTAGTAAATATATTTAGTCGAGTCATCCAAAAATATACTCGGACTGGAAAGGTAAACAGACAAAATAAAGTAATACATTTATCATACATCCATCACCAACATGGAGAGTGGCCCACGTTTCATACTCATCCCAAAAGTTTAGGTGAATTTTGTCAATGACGTGTAGCCGGGTTATTCTGGAAGTGGTGAATCTGGATATTTTCAACCGGCAGCTTCATGAAGTTACTGCGCTTTTTGGTGAGTTGAAACTTGCCCCACTTGTACGGCCGGTACTTGGCCGGGTTTTTGCCGTCGGTGAATTCCTCCAACGGCGCCACCATCGTATAATGCGAAGTATACAGAAAGAAAGGAATTGATAACCTCTCCTTCACCGAATTCACAACCACCCTGTGCTCTACGCTCTCATATTCATCATTAGTCCACACCTGGATGGTATCCCCCACATTTATGATGTAGGCGTTGGGTACGGGTTTGACTCCGACCCATTGGCCATCGGACTTTCGCTTCACCTCAAGGCCACCGACGTCGTCCTGGGCAAGGATGGTTAAGACTCCGGGATCTTTGTGGTGGCCCACCCCGAGGGCAAGGTCCGGCGAAGGGCAAGATGGGTAGCAATTTAGTCTGACGTTGCTGGTGTGGTCCTTGAAGAAATCCTCAAACCTCCCTGGTGGTAATCCCAAGCTCATAGCCACTAACTCCAACAATCGCATAGCTAGCGCCACCATCTCTTTTGCATATTCCTGGCACAACTCTCTGTTCATGGTTCACATCACAACACTCAGTTACTTACAAATCTAACTCAGTATCATGATATTCAAAACCAGTCTCAGTGCTCAACCAGGGGCTATATATTCACCACTCTCCACTATCTAGGTCTAATTTGGATGGATTAGATTTAATTTTTTCGTGTCTTTTTCAAAAAACAAATTAATATGTACAAAATCTAATATAAACGTAATCTCTTGTTTTTTAAAAAATGATTTTTTTTAATTACCATTTAAAAATATTAAATATGAATTATGGAAATTCTATTTCAACTATGTAGATCTCACCCACGTTGAATAGCTATAGCTACGAGCACTGAAACTGAAACATATTCAGATGATATATATATATATATAGTTACGCGTGTAAGTATTTTACCTCAGCTCAGGCACGTTTTCAGGCCACTGGTTCTCCCAGTAAGCCACACTGTCATCGTCCTCGTCGAGGGAGGCGTAGGCGAGGGTGGGTTCTTTGACGGTGTAGTCGAACACCTCCTTCCAGTCCCGGACGTTCTTGGTGTGTTCTGTGTCGTAAAACCCCATCACCTTGTGGAGGTCTCTCCTGACCTTCCTCTTCTCGTCGAGGCTCAGGTGGAAGAACTTCCGTGCCGCCTCCTCCAGCTTTTGCAGGCGCTCCGGCTGGACGCCGTGGTTGATGATTTGGAAGAAGCCCCATTGCCGGCAGGCAAGGCCGATGTCGGCGACGAGGGCGTCAAAGTCAGGAGAAGAGAGGTCGATGAGAGGGATGCCGTCAGCCTCTTGTCGAAGAGAGGGGTTGGGCCTGTGTACAGGCTCTTGGATGAAGGCTACGTCTACCTCTGCCATGGAGGACGATGAATTTGAAACAACAGAGAGAAGGAGAAGGAAATGGTAAACGCGTATTGTTGTGTGAAGCAAACCGAAGAAGGCACTGCTATTTATGGAATA
Source organism: Inga leiocalycina (assembly GCA_963242795.1). Taxonomy (NCBI): domain Eukaryota; kingdom Viridiplantae; phylum Streptophyta; class Magnoliopsida; order Fabales; family Fabaceae; genus Inga; species Inga leiocalycina. The sequence goes on along the minus strand of OY725321.1, from coordinate 2,471,141 downwards.
AAAGGCCTATTATAAGGAAAATGGTTGCACGATAATGTTCATTGAACAATTATATGAAGGATTTGGGATAGAGTATTGAAGACGTGCCAGTTTACCACTATTCACAAATTCAACCCTGATAGTGTGTAGTAAATAACAATTTTCATAAAAAATTATTTGTAAATAAAAATTTAAGTAGTTGCAGATTTTTAAGAGTTTAGTTGGCAATTATGAGACTCTGTCGTTAATTCTTTATTTGTAACTACGACTTTGGTATTTACAGCATATCTTTGTTGTGTGTTTGGCAAATCTATAAACCATAGTTTTAAATTATGATTTGTGAAATTTGAGATAAAATTTTTCTCATATATTTACCTCATAAATTATAAAAACTATTAAAAAAAGATAATGTAATTAGGAGTATGTCCTTTTCTTCTTTTATCTGTTCCTGCTTCTTCTCATCTTTTGTCAGTGGCTTTTGTGTTTGGTAAAGGACTCTCTTCTAAATCAAGCCACATAGTGTATGTTTGGGAAAGCTTTTTGTACAGGAAAAACGCACTTATTACACAAGCCGAGAAAAAACTCCTCTCACATATTTGCCTCGTATACCGTGAATCACGAATTATAAGTACGTTTTGGACAAAAATAAGCCATTCCAAACGCACACATAATGATGTGACCCTATCGCTGTCACTTTTAAGTAAGGTCGAGACCTGAGAGTTTAATTTGAACCCTATAAATTGACAAGAAGCCTTACCTACAATGATGGTCCCTTGATGACCATTGCTATATGTTACAATTAATTTTAGTATAGCCATATGTTTTTCAAAATTTTTACTACTATATCTTTTTTTTAAAACAAAATTACTATGTCGGTTTTAATTGGGTGTATGTTTTTCAAGTATTCCATCCGATCCTAAATATAAGATAGATTTAATTTTTTTTAAATATTAAGAAATTTTATTAAATTACTTTAAAATATTTATATTTATCATTTTTTCTTCAAATTATTTTTCTTGATTTATAAACTGATATATAATCTAAGGATACACAATATATTATATGATTAAGTAATTTATTTAATTTTCTTAATCTCTTTGAAACAAATTCAACTTTGTATATATTTGGGATTAGAGGAAGTATATTATTTGCATTTAAACAATTTTAAACTCAAAACTCGTTTTAATAGTTACAATTTCCTGTACTATTACCGCCTCGGTTGTTATATCTATTTTTTTTATTACTTATATATATATATATATATATATTTTTTTTTTAAATCTCATTAAATACAAGGGCCATTCAAATTGCCGATGGGATTCATTCGCTAACTAGTGCTGCTGGCACTGAATCCCCAAATGGCAGGTCTGGACTTATCCCTTTAGAGCTTACAAGGTTCATTGACCCTGGACGGTTTTTTTTTTTTTAAATTATAATGACAAGAGAGGAAAACTCTTGGGGCCACGAGGGGCCAAAATACAGATATCTAACTACTCAAAGAAAGGAGAAACTACTAGCCAAAAAGTTTAGCTAAGATCAGCTAACAGTTGGCCCAAACAAGAAGCTGGTGGGAAATGTAAGAGACACAAATCGTTGTTCGAATCTAAGGCCATTTTTGCCAGAACATCGGCACATTTAAGGCCTTCTCTGTGGCAATGGTGAATCTCTAATTCCCAATCCCCGTAGATTAATTTCCTGACTTCCTCTATCTCGTACTGAAGCGGATGATAATGGCCACCTGTCTGGTATAGCAGTTGAACTGCTTCAAATGAGTCAGTATATAGCTTGATTCTTCTGAAGTTCCTGGATTTGCAAAATTGTAGGCCAATGTTGATAGCTTGAATCTCAGATGCAGTTGAGCCGTAACTGGAACCTGTGTTTTGTTGGAAACCCCCAATCCAAGCTCCTGTGTTGTCCCGAGCCACTCCTCCCACAGCAGAGTTTCTGTGTTCGTCTACCGCAGCATCCATATCGATCCGAACATAGCCTTCTGGTGGAGCACTCCAACCTACTGTGTGTCTGTCTTGGACTCTAAAAATCTTGTGTTTGAACCGGCCCTCTTCTATGCCTTCATGAAGGAAATGAAGCCCTCTATGTAGTAATTGTTGAGTAGAATCAGAGGATCCTTCAAACACTTTTCTACATCTGTTCTTCCAAATAAGCCAGCATAGAGAACCGAAAACTCTCAGCCAGGGCCACTGGGACATCTTATGATCGCCTGGTGAGTGTTGCATGTTCCATTTGATCCAAACCTGTAAATTGCTAGAAAAAAAAAAGCAGAGTGATAAATGGGGTTAGTACAAGAAAGCCACACGGAACTAGCAAGCTCACAGTCTCTCAGTGTATGAATCACAGATTCCTCACAATGGCACTCGAATGGACACTCAGGGTTTATCCTCACATCTCTCGCAGCACGAATTGAATTTGTAGGCACTCTCTCTTGGAACAATTGCCACATAAAAAATTTAACTTTTTCTGGAATAGGCCATCTCCAGATACGTTGCCAGAATGGATCCAAGGATTCCGAGAGCGATGAATATATCAATGAATAAGCTGATTTGACGCTAAAATTGCCATCAGAAGAATTTCGCCACCAAAATAAATCATCACCATTTTGAGAAGGAGGAGATACTTGATTTATTCTTTCAATCACCCACTGAGGTAAAAACATACTCCATCTCTGGAGATCCCAATTCCCATCAGGACGGACAAATTTTTTCACCTCTTCCTCAGGATTTATTAAGTCCTGATTTTTATCGACATAGTAAATGAGGGGTTGATCTAGGCTTGTCCATAAATCCCACCAAGCATTTGTGGACTGCCCACTTCTGAGCTTTCTTCCCACTGCTTTCCTGAATGAATCCCAGACAGTTGTAATTGCGTTTCAAACAGCAGACTGGTTCTTTTTCCTCTCAACTCTTGGGATTTTGCTATCACCGCAATCATATTTGGATCTAAGAACTTTCACCCATAAGGCGTCAGGTTTTGTGATGAGGTTCCAGCACAACTTCATGATGAGCGCTTCGTTTTGGCTAGAAAGATCTTTGATACCCAGCCCACCCTCTTTTTTATCTAGCTTTATTTTCTCCCAAGCGATGAGGTGCATTTTCTTACTATCCTGCCCCTGACTCCAGAAAAAATTCCTATTTAATTTCTCAAGATCATGCAAAACACCTTTAGGAAGCAAGGTAGTTTGCATCTGGTAAAACGGCAGAGTAGAGAGAACAGAGTTTATCAGGACAGTTCTCCCGGCCATATTCAAGAATCTTCCTTTCCAAGAGGAAAGCTTCTTTTGAACTTTGGAAACCAATGGGGTTACCTGTTGGCCTCTTCTGTGGTTACCTGTCGGCCTCTTCCCTTGTTCTTTCACGAGAGTTCGTGACGTGGGCTCTTACATCACACGTACGGCGGTGTCTCACGTGGGCCCCCCTTTTGTTTTTCATAGTACGAAAATAGCAAAAAAAAAACATTGAATTGTTCAAGGCACTAGTTTAAAGATTAGTGGATTAGATTGGAATTGACTTAGAGTTAAACTAACCGTATTAAGATAATACAATTTAATTAACAATAACAAATTACAACAACATTAATACTCACTAAAATCAAAATATAAAAATATAACAATTTAATAGTAAAAATAGCAAATACAATAATATTGGAAAGATTCATCCCACAATCCATTAATCAATAATCATTGATGATAAATAAAAATGAATATTGTAATTCTTGAAATCTTTTAGCTTGAGAATTTACAACATATAGGATTTTCATATATAGAATTTTGTTTCCATTAATAATCTTAATGGAAAACATAGACATATACATTTTTTTGCTCATAGATTTTTCTCTCTCGATTATATATATACTCCCTCTGGTCCATAATATAGATCACGTATAAAAAAATAGCTTGATTCACACTATAAGTTACTTATAATATAATTAATACTTAATTTTCAATTTTGTCCATGTAATTGATGCTTATTTCCAATTTGCTCACTTATTAAATTTTCAAACATATTTTTCAATAAGGGTAAAAGTGGAAAAAAAATTTAATTTAGGACACATTTATTAAATTAACAGTCATTTTTTGTTTCCTGTGAATTAGTTTTTTTTACCGAAAGAATATGATTTTATTAATAACCAAAACTCATACGAATATATACATCAGAGACATAAACCCAACAGCAACCAACATAAACAAAGTCTAAAGTCTACTACATAAAACTCATTTGTAAGGTAATTAATGCTTATTTCCAGTTTTTTTTTCTTGTTTCTCGTGAATTAGTTGAAGTGTCTTATATTGTGGATAGGAGGGAGTATTAATTATAGACAACAGGATTACGTAACCTTGAGAGTTACCGCATTGATTATATTGAATTTTCGTTTATGTGCTTGTTTGGAATAGCTTATTTTTAGACAATAAGTGCTTATAAATCGTGATTTACGGTATACGACGTAAGTATGTGAGAGGAGTTTTATCTCGACTTACGTAATAAAGACTTATTGTCCAAAAATAAGTGATACCAAACACAGGCATATGTCACGCGGCAACTAAAACATTGTGTTTTACTTTCTTTTTTTTTTGCCAGCCCTTAAGTTTCAAATTTAGTTACTTTTTCAAGGTAAAAAAAATAGAGTTACTTTATAGGGTTTTTTATTTTCCCAATGGTCAATATCGCATATTGATGCCTTTTCTTTCATCCCCTCTTCCCGATGTAGCAGACTCTCTATCTTCTCACCACTCAAGTCAGGCATTCTTTCTCCTGAACGCCTTTATTTCAAACCTCTACTTCCTTTCTTCGCCTCTTTCCTTCCGGCTCTAAATTTCTGCACGACGTCTTCTTTTGATATGCTCTGTTATTTTTTTGGTCTCTTATCAACGATTCAATATTCTGCTCTCGATAATTATGATTGTATCATGCTAGGTAAATTCTTTTATCTTCTTTGAGTTTGTTCTTAGTATACTTCACCTTTCTTCATTCTAGTCTTCATTCTTCTCTAAACCTTCTTTCTCTTTCTCTAAAATGACGTGGTTCACCGTTGGGAAGCATTTTTTATTTTTAAAAAGCTAACTAGTGACCCTCCCAACCCAATGGGTCACCCCGGTTCAGAGCGGTTCATTCTGAGTCAGTTTTCCCCCAGTTTAAGGAGCAACTAGATCGGACAAGTGGCCGGTTTGCTAGTTCTTGATATGAATTGGCCGGTTCGATCCGATTTTTTGTACCATGGAAAAGAGTGAAGTAAGGAAGTTGTGAAGATTGAAGCTTGATTTTCCAACTCCGTGGGAAAAAGAACAAAAGGATACATTAAAGGGTTAAAGGTCACTTTTGCCCCAGAAGTTTTTCGAGGGTCAATTTTACCTTAGAAATATCAAATTTGGAGCAATTTTACCATTGCGTTAGTTGACAGTTAGCCAGGGCAAATTTGCTCCAAACTTAATACTTCCAGGGTAAAATTGCGCCTTAACCCAATAACCGTTAGTCGGGCGCATCGGACATCACGCGACATGCACTACAAAAAAATGGTATTTTGTAGCGGTGGAATTGTAGCGGTTATTACAAATTTTGTAGCGGTTATAACCTAAACCGTTACAAACTTGTAGCGGCAAGCTACGCCCCAATTGGCGTGACAGATTGGTAATATTTTTTGTAGCGGTTAAGAAGAAAAAATCGCTACAAATATGACATGTATTTCCCGCCAAATGTTGTAGCGGTTAAATTGTAACCGTTACATAATAATAACCGCTACAAAGTTCCCGCCACTTGGTGCCCCAAGATGCGCCAATAGTGTAGCGGTTATTTGTAGCGGTTTCACCAATTAAACCGCTACAAAATTCCAAATGTCGCCTATTTGTAGCGTTATTGCTTTATAACTGCTACAGAGTTTCAGAGGTCTTGAAATTTGTAGCGGTTTTATACCATAACCGCTACAGAACTTCAAATGTCTTTGTAATTTGTAACGGTTATTCAAAAACCGCTACAAAATCCACCAGTATTTTAATGCAGTCGCCCCTTCCATTTTCCTATTTGGCTTGGTTTCCTGATGTTTCTTTGAGTGTTTTCTTTTAGATTTGAGCGTTCAGACGTCTGTCGAAGAGTTTTCCCTGCAGCATTTCTCATAATTTGTATTTGAGGTATGGACAATACGTATTTTATTTTTATTATATTTTTGTATATAAATGTGACTAAAATGTTTTTTTTTTGAATTTTTGTAGTTGATATGGCTTCAAGACAAGATAAGGGGAAGGAGCCCGCGGTCCCCAGACCAATTTTGTGGGGTGACAGCAGCAGAGGAAGGGGCAGCACGGAGGGGGGCGATCGTGCCATTTCAGCCCATCCCCCCACAGCAGCCACAGGAGTTGGCTCTACCATAGCCACCGCAGACAGTCATCCCATATGAGACGAACCTGATCTGGGAGAGGGAGATATCAGCGTCGATGACTATGATGCGAACGAGGACTTAGAGATCCCGATTGGGATCAAAGAGATGGAACAGTTCCTTAATGAGGAGGAGGTGCGAGAGCAGAACTACCCTCGATGGTCCTCTTCTTACTCTACTGGGTTTGAGGTGTAGGTCCAAGGTAAATATTTTTTTATTTAATAAATTAAATATTTAAATACAATACAAAGATACTATTGGATACATTTGTATATATTTTTTATTAGATTTTTTATTATATATATATATATAAATATTTTTTATTAATTATAAATATGAATTATTTTTAGTTTTTTTATATTATTTTATAATTTTATTTTGATTTTTGATTTTATAGATAACTATTTATCTAGATATATGAGATCAAAAATAAAAAATAGAAGACGAAAAAACTTTAAATTTGAAATGTAGAATTTGAATTGCAATTTATCTAACGTGCGGTAAATTATGCAGATGAGTAGGGGAACGTGTCTACTAGGAGGCTAGACGTGGCCGGTCTGAATAGTTTGGACCGGACACTACGCGTCGTAGTTCCATGGAATGAAGGCACGAACCAAACCATCGACAATGGGGGTCACTTATTCAACCGCTTCCTGAACGAGCTGGGCTTGAATTGGATGCGGTTCCTCCTTCATTTCAGGATGTGGATGAATGTACCGAAGGGGCCGAAAGACCAAACGTGGGACGAGCTGGTGCGAGTAAGTAATAATAGTTAATTATATTATATTTTTTGTAATTAGTTATATTTGTAATTGTCTTATTTGTAATTAGTTATATTATATTTTTGTAATTGTCTTATTTGTAATTAGTTATATTTAATTAAGTTTTATTCAATTGTGTTATACAGCTTAGGTTTGTCGTCTGAGACAGCCGGAGGAGGTACACGCTGATGAAGATGGGCGACGACTAGAGGAATAGGAGGAACCGCCTCTTCCACAATATGGATAAGGATGGGACGATTCCTCTGCAGCAGCTGATCGAGAACGTCCCGGACGGCGTACCGCCGAACGATTGGGTGAGTTTCGTCTAGTACAGGAGGAGCGCGGAGGGGCAGGTAATGTATTTATAACTGTAATTATAATTATAATTTAAATTTAATTATTTTTATGAATTTAATACATTTAATATTTTTTCCCCAGGCGCTCTCTTAAAGGAACACAAGGTGCCGAGACAGCAGACGATCCACCACACGGCAGGATCAAAGACCTTTGTGTGACTTACAGTGAGCTGGTAAGTTTTCTCGTTATCAATTACTTTTAGCTGTTTATTTCATATTATAAATTTAGTATATTTTTGTTCATTATCCTAATTTAATTTTTGTAATTTTGTAATATTTTTAGGAGAGGAAGGCACTGGTAGAGAACCATTAGACGGACTCCGGGGAGTTATTTACTATCATGCATAGACACCGTGACGGGACTCCGACCTCTCAGCAGGCAGAGGCATCTATTATAAGTTAATTTATTCTTATATTGCTTATAAAATTAAACCGACTATATTTATAATTAATTATTTCATAAAATGGCAGGCACGAATGTAGCAGTCGCAGGCTGAGCTGTAAGAGACCTAGACCCAGGAGTCACAAGGGTCTGTGGACCCCACAGTGCCTTTGAAGGCGGGTTTAGGTAAGGCTGAGCACCCCAGACACGTGCGAGGACTGGGGATAGGCGTCAGACCTATCATGGTCTACGGCAGGAGCACTGCCTCTGGGGCTGGCAGCTCTAGAGCATAGACGTCCGGGGTTTAACGTCCGGGGTTTGAGTCTGTTGAGGAGCTATGGTCATATTTAACGAGGACATAGGCTGCAGTGGATCAGCAGCAGTAGCAGATGTAGCAGATCCAGCAACAGGCTGATTTGTACTACGCTCAGTATGTGCAGTGGCCCCGAAATCATGAACTACATGCTCAAGCGGTCGTGGAGTCGCTTGTTCCCAGACAAGGCGCATCCAGAAGTTCCCCCTGTCCCTTGGTTCGTCGTCCAGCCTCTTCCTCCTCCTCCTGTTGATGATGATGGTGCTGTTAAGTATGCCCCGCGCCCCGATACTGTTGCACCTACGGGAGCCCCACTAGGAGAAGGACTAGATGATCAGCCTCCTGCTAGTTAATGTAGGACATTTAGTTATAGTTATAGTTAGGACATTCATTTTCAGACCTTTTTCATAACTTTTGTAAATATTTATAGTTATATTTACGATATTCATTTGCAGAACTTAAATTCTTATTGCGTTTAAAATAGTTATATTTATATCTTCAGAGCCTTGTTAAATTCTTTTTGCATTTATCTAACATTACATTTATATTTCGAAAACTAATCACAAAAAAAAAAGTTATACTTGTAGCGGTTTTACTTAATAACCTCTACAAATACAATTCTATTTGTAGCGGGTAAATTATAAAAACCGCTACAAATATTTATGATTTTGTAGCGGTCATAGGGATAAAACCGCTACAAATATTAAGGACGGTTTAAAAAAAAGAAACATGGTGGGAGGGAAATTCAAATTCAAACATTTGAGTATTTGTAGCGGTTACAGTAATAACCGCTATAGATATGGAACTTTTGCAATTTGAATTTGCCTCTTTCGGTGGCCATGTTTTGTAGTGGTTTTTTTACAACCGCTACTAAATTCTTGAACATTTGTAGCGGTTTATTGCTTATTAACCGCTACAAGATGCAAAATAATTTTGATATTTAAATTTCTTCAGGCGCGAAATTTTTAGCGGTTAATAAAGTATAACCGTTACAAATATATTTTAGTAGTGGTTATACTAATTAAATCGCTACAAATTTAAAATAAATTTTTCTTAATCTGTTAACGGTCTCTAATTTAGTAGCGGTTATACTCATATAATTGCTACTAATGTTCAATTCCGTAGCGGTTAATGTAGCGGTTTTATAACCGCTACAAAATGTTAGACGTTGACACTTCTGTATATAAGCTTAGCATTCATGATTCTATATTCATTCATCTTCTTTACTATACTTTCTTCTTTCTTACTAGTAGCTATGGATAAATCATGGATCAGGTTGTCACGCAATTCTCTGAAATATTTGTAAGGCTTAAACAATTTCTTGGATTTCGAATTCACTCATGCCAACTGTAATGGCAAGATCGTCTGTACGTGTTGGAGTTGCAAGTTTAAGAAGTGGTATGCATGACAAGTTGTTAAGGAACATTTGCTTGTGAAGCTTTTCCCGGAAGACTATACGTTCTGGGTAGTTCATGGTGAGAAGGCCGGTATGAGATATGATGATACTTTTCCTTGAAGTTCACAAGTAGGAGTTCAACTAGAGGTTGGTGATCTAATTAATGATGTTGTGCGTGATGCTTTTGGATTTCAAGGCGTAAACTTTAATGAAAAAGGATAAGGTTCTGAGCCAGTGTTCATGAGGAATAAAGCATCTCGGGATTTTTTCAACTTGATGGATGAAGCAAATTATCCTTTATATCAAGGTTGTCAAAAATACTCTAAATTATTTTTCTTGATCAAGTTGTATCATATCAAGTGCTTGTCTAGAATCATAGATAAGGGAATGTCGATGTTGCTCGAATTATTGTAAGATGCATTCCCCGACGCTGAGATTCCCACAACGTTCTACGAGGCCAAGAAGATGATTAACAGGTTAGGGTTGAACTATCAAAAGATTGATGCATGCTCCAACGATTGTATGTTGTATTGGAGAGACGATTCCAATAGGGAGACTTGTAAGAGATGCCACACATCGAGGTACAAGACAATTTGAAAGGGGAAAAAGCAGAAGAAGAAACCTGCAAAGATTCTCAGGTACTTTCCTTTGAAACCTCGCCTATAAAGATTATTTATGTCGTCTAAAATGGCGAAGCACATGAGGTGGCATGACGTTGATAAGAATAAAGACGGTAAATTAAGACATCCCTGGGATGCAGACGCTTGGAAAACATTTGACAATGACTTTCCATCTTTTGTGGCTGACCCTAGAAATGTTCGGCTTACTTTAGGGACTGACGGTTTCAATCCATTTGGGAATCTTAGCACAAGTTACAGTATTTGACCGGTAGTCTTAGTTCCCTATAACTTGCCGCCCTGGATGTGTATGAAACAAAGCTCCTTTATTATGTCTATAAATATCCTAGGCAAAAAGGCATAGGGTAATGACATCGATGTGTATCTTCAACTACTTATTGCGGAATTACTTGACTTATGGAATGTCGGCATCAAGGAAACAAAACAAAAGAAAACAAAGAGAAAATAAAAAAAACTCAAGCGTAATTAATCACATAATTACACTAATTAACTCAAAAGACTTTAGTCAATAGTCCCCGGCAACGGCACCAAAAACTTATTCGCTACTGCAAGCGCACGGGTCGCTTCAAGTAATAAAGTGATAAGTAAAGATCGTTCCCACGAGAACTATGACGAAAGCGAGCTAACTAATGTAACCATATGTTTAATTAGGTTGAATGGAATCATTTGAAATCGATCAAGTGAAGCCAAAACATGTTGTTAAGGTAAAAAAAGAAATTTAAAACTATTTTTAGACTAAAAATTTATAAAAGCAAATGATTCTTTGAATTCAAGAGTTAAATGAAACTTAGGATTGTTTATCTCCTTTGTATTTCAAAAGCACTCAATCAAATCCCCCCAATATATGCTACTTAATGAAAGGTTATACTAGCCAACGATACTAAATTACCTATAAGTGCTTTCTCAAGTCTCCAAATAGGAGTTTAGTTCAATTAATTCATTAATCTCTTAATTAACTAACTAAACCCTGATTTTCATTTCAAATCCTATTTGGCTATGTGAGGTTAATGAGTGTATATCTACCTCATTCACAAAACTATCCATTCGATTCATAAATTTCAAGTTCTCACACGATTAAACTCAAGTTCTACACTCAATCTAGCCCTCTCAATCATCAATCAAGTGAACCCAACAATCTCATTGGTGGCCAATCAATGAAAAGCATTAAGCAAATAGTAAAATCAGCATAATCTCATCATTAATCACAAATATAAAGGGGAAATAAATACTTAATCCATACAAGGGTTCAAAACAATCCTAAGAGAAGAGATACTTAGCTACTCATGTCCAAATGTACAGAAAAATTAAGCATAACAACTGAATGAACCATAGAAAAAGGGAAAAGAGAAGAAAAGAGATGAAACCAAGGTAGAAGTTACAAAATCCCTCTTGAAACCACCACCCAAGCTCCAAAACTCTTTAAAATCCCCTCTCCACAGTGTCTCCTTTCATGCTTTAGCTTCCCAAGGTGTAGAATGTCTGATTTCGATGCCCTTCTCTAGGTTAAATAAGGTTTTTTTTTGCTTTTGACATCAAAACACACAGCTACACTTTTTCAGGACTTGCTACGGCAAGTCTGTCAACTTGCCGTAGCCAGTTACACAAAGAGTCAATTTTTCTTCCAATTCTTCACTTGCTACAGCAAGTTTGTCAACTTGTTGTGGCCAGTTACACAAAGAGCATACAATTATCACTTGCCACAGCAACTTTGTCAACTTGTTGTAGCCAATTACACAGAGAGGAAATTTCTTGAGAATATTTACTTGCCACAGCCAGTTGGTCAACTTGCTGAGGCAAGTTGCATAAGCTCCTTTTATCTTTGCACTGCTTCACCTCCTTTGCTTTTTCCTTGTTTCTTGGTTCTTATAGGGCTTTAAAACTTGTCTTCATCCTCCTACAAAAGAGAGAGATGATTTATAAATTCTCAATTAATTCACAAATATACCAATAATTTCTTTGATTTTTTGCTTTATACTTTGCTATGCACATTTTCTTATATACACTTGTTTCAATGTACATTTTGAACCCAAAAGTATGGAAAAAAAGAAGAAAATGTGTTGGAATGTTATGAATTTCTAAGAGTCAACACTAGGTTTCTTGGGAAATTAAAATCTTACGTAAGGAATAAGGTGTGGCCAGAGGTTCTATAGCTGAAGGCTATATAGGGGATGAGGTGCTGTATTTTTGTTCAAGGTACTTTGATGACCTTGATACGGCTTTCAACCGCCCACTTTGTGTTGACAATTGTCTAGAACCTGCACCAACATCAGGAGAATTTATCCCTCATTTGGGATAGCTTATTTTTAGGCAATAAGTGCTTATAAATCGTGATTTACAGTATACGAGGTAAGTATGTAAGATGAGTTTTATCTCAACTTACGTAATAAGTGCTTACTAACCCCCAATAAGCAATACCAAACACACACAATGTAACATTGTGTCAGGCGGCCCTTTCAATCAATAAAATAAAAGGCCAAACAATCCCAACCATTGGTATGAGGCCTGAGCCCTAACTGATTTTGTAATTTCCACTCTTTTATTAACCCATCTTTATGAAAAAAAAGATAAGAATCAAAAGGAAAAAAAGAAAGGAAGATGCATTTGACACTAGAAATTAAACACACTAATATTAGAGTAAAAAAAAGGGAAATAAATTACATTCATCATCATAATTTATAAACACCAGCGACTGGCCCATACAAATACTATAAAAGTAAATATATTCATTTCGCAAGCAAAAAAAAAAAAGTAAATATATTCATTTCACAAAGGACAACTATTACTTAATGAAACATAGCACACATGTAACGTTAGGTATTCTTTTTTCGCCTTCGTGTAAGTAGTTTTCCTCTGCTAGGGTTTCTGATTTCCTATAGAATGAGTGTGCTGGTGAGATGCAGTCTGTCGCTGGTCGAGTGGCAGCCACTCTTTCTTCTTGGAAGGTTCTTCTCTCCCCTTTCAGTGGAGTTTAACGGCAAGCTTCCTCTATTGTGGCCAGAAGATTTGTGGTTTGGGAGTGAGTCCCGTGAAGGCGACGAGCAGGAGGTTTGTGTCAATGGATACGAGGAAGAGTTCGAATCTCAGACGCACTTGCAGATTTCCGATGGCAACCTCCGATAGGTACCTTCATGGCCTCCGAGCGAATCAACGCGATGGCTCCCTTTCTCTTCTAAGCGATCGATTGTGAAGGTGAGGGAGAAGAGTTTGGGTTGTCAGGTATTACCTTTGCAACCCTTTACTCCCGAGGTGAGTATATTGCTAAGAATTAAGCCCGTTCTTATTGATGTCGTATTGAGAATGAGTTTTGCTATTGGTGGGAGAGCCTCTTTTGGTGTTGGTTTTTCTTTGTTTAATTTGGATGATTATTTAGAAGAATTGATACCTGGTGTGGCTTGGTTTGCCTCATATGATTGGGTAGGTTATTACATTTCTTCACTGGTATGCACGTATTATAAGTCAAAATACCTTACCCAAATTGTCTATACCCTACCAGAATTGGTGTGGAAGATTTATCGGTGGGAAAGAGATGGATTGTCTATCCCAAGCCCCAGAAACAGAGTCTTTATGATACATTCAGAATTTAATAATATTTGGTTGATAGTAATTGTATGTGGTAGAAAGGTAATGTTCTTTGTGGGTATTCTGGGCAAGGATGTGCAATAAATAGGCAAATAAATATTAGTTTTCTGAGTCTGATCTGTATGAGTAGAATTGTATGCGCTATTCATCATTGGCTCATCTTGCGCCTGTTCAGTGTATTGATCATCATTGTTCATTATAGGACTAGATATGGGCCGGTTTAGTGTATATGGCAGTTCTGTTTATCTTCAGACTGGAGTTGGGTTTATTTTTCCTATGGTCTATTTGATTGTGCATTCGCTGATTATAAGTTGAATGATATTCTTCTTGAGCACACCTTTATGCTAGGGAATTTGGTTGGGAACCTCTCTTACAAATGCGTTCCCAAGGAAGCAGAATTGATAGTCGTAAGGATTACCAATGCTTCATTAGAAGCGTCTTGCCAATATGATCGGGCAAATAGACCTTCTTCCCAGTTACAAGCCTTCCTTACTATTGGAGGGGATGATGTCTCATCTTCATTATTGTGTTCTGGCTGCATTGAAGTGTTGTTTTTTATTAGCCTCTATAGTTTGTTAGTTAGGTTTAGGGATTTATTTTCTTAATCACTAGGTTTGTTAGTTGTAACTTATTTATTTTCTCATTTTATGTGTTGGTTTGCTGTAATGTATGGGACAATGTAACTTATTTAAATTTAATACCAGTAGTTTGTTTCTGGAAAAAAAAAGAAAAAGAAACATAGCACACATGGTATAAGAAGAATTTGATATGATTGACGTAAGGAAACTGACGTAAATTTTATCAAACATTTATTGTCATCAACACCACCACCGACTGGCCCACAACACTCCATTCTTAAGCGCTAATTCCTGAACTAATTTGCTAAATCCTGAAATGCGAGATCGGGATATTCTCAACCTGCAGCTTCTTGGAGTTACTGCACTTGCGGGAGAGTTGAAAGTTGAAACTTGCCCCAGTTGTACGGCCTGTACCTGGGCGGGTTTTTCTCTCTGGTAATTTCCTCTAACGGCGCCACCGTAACGTAATGCGAAGGATACAGAAAAAACGGTATTGAATACCTCTCCTTGCCGGAATTCACAACCACTCTGTGCTTTACTCTCTCATAGTCATCATTGGTCCACACCTGCATAACATCGCCCACATTTACGATGTAGGCATTGGGTACGGGTTTGACTCCGACCCAGTGCCGTTGGACTTCCACTTCAC
This sequence comes from Inga leiocalycina, assembly GCA_963242795.1. NCBI lineage: Eukaryota > Viridiplantae > Streptophyta > Magnoliopsida > Fabales > Fabaceae > Inga > Inga leiocalycina. Next base: position 2,456,132 of record OY725321.1, on the reverse strand, counting down.
CTCAAGGCCACCGACGTCATCCTGGGCCAGGATGGTTAAGGCTCCGGAATCTTTGTGGGGACCCACACCCTAAGGGCAAGGTCAGGCATAGGACAAGGTGGGTAGTGAATTAGTCTCATGTGGCAGGTGTGGTCCTTAAAGAATTCCGCAAGCCTCCCTGGCCGTAACTTCAAGCTCATAGCGATTAGCTGAAACAATCTCATGGCCAGTGCCACCATGTCCTTTGTATATTCCTTACACAACTCTCTGTGCATTATTGTTCACATGAAACAATATACACTTGGTTACTTACAGATCTAACCCAGTATCATGACATATACTTCAGTAAATATTTTACGTACCTCAGTTCAGGGGGGTTTTGTGGGCACTGGTTCTGACAGTAAGCCACACTGTGGTCGTCATCGTCGAGGGAGGTGGCGGCGATGGTGGGTTCATTGGCGGTGTAGTCCCACACCTCCTTCCAGTCCCGGGTGTTGTTGGTGTGTTCTGCTTCGTAATACCTTATGACGTTCTTGCTGTCTTGCCTGACCTTCCTCTTCTTGTCTGGGCTGAGGTGGAAGAACTTGGGAGCCGCCGCCTCCAGCTTTTGTAGTCGCTCTGGCAGAATGCCGTGGTTGATGATTTGGAAGAAGCCCCATTGCCTGCAGGCGTGGCCAATTTCTCCGACGAGGGCGTCCAAGTCCGGCGAAGAAAGGTCGATGAGAGGAGCACCTTCGGCCTCTTGTCGGATAAAGGGGTTGGGCCTGTGTTCAGGCTCTTGGATGTAGGCTACGTCTACCTCCCCATGGATGACGATGGATCTGAAACAACAGAGAGAAAAAAACAAGGAAATAGTAAATGCGTATTGTGTAGTGTAAAGCAAGCCTGAGGGGACGGTGCTCTTTATAGAACAACAGAGCCGGTTGATGTGACTTTTTAGGAGTATTTTTACGGTATTTATATAAATATGTAGAAAAAGTTTTTGTTGTGATTAGTGATTTGCAAAAAAATGTTGAAAAAAACACCTTTTTTTTTTACTTCTCCCAAACAACCGCCAATTATAACCGTAGTAATTAAAACAGTTTTTATTTGTTAAATGAACATACTTTTTGAAATTTCATTAAAATTATATGATATTTTTATTTCTAAATATAACAGTTATTTGTTTTATCATTTTGTTTTTTGTCGGAGCGCCGGACAAATGAAGATCACGAACGATTACAATTCAGCAAATCAAGTTAAGACACACTTGACCGGAAAAAGACCCTACATTTATTTATCTCTCCATTTCCGCTTCGTTGAATGTCTCTATCATTAGATCGAGTTTCAATGGTTGAGGTTTAATACTATTTAATATTATCTTTAATGTTATAATAATATTTTTATCTAACTTTAAATCTCAATTATTGAAACTTGATCCAAAGATGGAGACATTTAATGGAGTGGAAATGGAAAAAGAGATCAATGGGGACATTAGATCGAGTTTCAATGATTGAAGTTTAATATTATTTAATATTATCTTTAATGTTATAATAATATTTTTATTTAACTTTAAATCTCAATTATTGAAACTTGATCAAAGGGTGAAGACATTTAATGAAGAGGAAATGAAAAAAGAGGTCAATGGAAACATTTTTCTCTGCAATTAACCACCTTCTAAACGTGACACCACATCAGACATCAACCACAAAATGTTAGCATCAGTGCATTAGTGGAACCAGTTCATTCTCATCTAGACAATTAAGATTTAATTTTTTTTAATTGGTGATTTTTAAATGAAAGGATCATTTTTTGAAAAAATATTAGTTAAGAGATTATTTTTATTTTAGATTATCTACCTATTAAAATAATATTTTTTTGAAACAAAAATAAAATATGGATCTCATCTAAACAATCTAAATGGGCCTAGTTCTCCCTGCTCATCCATCCAAAGGATAAGCAGGGAAGCTGGTTACCATCAGCCAAGTCACAGGAATGTTCGATAGTGCTACAATATCTTTATACCTATTTGGATTAGTGGTTAAAATATTTTTTCAATATGATTTACTATGTACGATGTAACTATATGAAAAGAATTTTATCTCGACTTACTTGCATGTGTTTTTACCAACCTGATTTAATCGACCCTTTAACTTCCAAATGTTTTGCCACATACCCTTAAGAGAACCATCACCCCTTCTTCTCATATTCTGATAATCTTCCCACGTTAAATTAACAAAGTCCGATATAGCTTAACTGCAATATACATATGCTGCATCCGTCCACCTGTTTCGTTCACCAAGTTGGAAATAGTGACATCCAACAAGTCTTATGGGAAATGTAGGCCAAAGAAAATGTACGGTCTTTTTTTTTTTTCAATACTCATTTTATTAAATAAGGATAAACTTAAAAAAATCAATCAATTAAAAACATATTAGATATCTTAACTTTTATTTCTTGATATATGAGTTTTCATCAAACTAAATAAACTTATAATAAGGTTAAAAGTGACATGTCAAGGATTTGGATAACAAAAAATAAAAAGGAAACCCCCTCGGGTTTCATGTGGTGCGTGAGGTAGGATCTAGTGTCGCTGGCGCGGTCTTGTTGCTTAGAGGTGGCTATGTTGCCGAACGCCTCGGTGGTGCAATGATATGCAGGGCGGTGGTGTAATGGTATGTAGGGCATCTTTTGATGGCACTTGTCAGAGTTCAATCCCTCCTTGCAAGCGGTGCTTGCCAATAAGGGGGGAAAAAAAGATGTTGGCATGTTGGGTCCCAGTATTGTATATTTAGGATTCGAGGAACTCATACAAATCTTAATTATTTTAATATAGCTATTCAAATCTTTAAAGATTCACTTCATTCTTTTCATATGAGAGGGAGGGAGGGAGGCAGGGAGGGAGGCAGGGAGGGAGTATAATAACCAGTTACCCGCACCACTATTGCCAAATTCAATCCTGACCTTATGTATAGTAAATACCAACAATTTTGTTGAAAATTATTTGTAAATAACAATTTTAATAGTTGCAAATGCAGAAGTCTCAGTTGTAAATTATGAGACTTAGCTCTCATTATTTCCTCATTCTGTAATTGTGACCTTCGTATTTACAACATGTATGTCACTCAACAAAATTACGAGTATTGTCCTTTTTTCTTCTTTTAAGTTTCACCCATTTCCAGCTTCTTCTCTTCTTTTTCGGTGGCTTTAGTATTTGGCAGAGTTATAGAACCCGGATCAGACCGGCCGGTCAGGCCCGGAAACCGGCGAACTAGCCGGTGAATCGGTCCTGTTCCCGGTCTAGTTCAGGTTCAAAATTTTTTTAAAAAAAAAAATTTGTATTTTTCCTTTAGAATTTCATACTATAAGTCTAAAATTTTCAATTTATTACCGGTTTGGCCTCGATTTGACCTACTGACCCTTAACCCAATACCCCGACCGGTTCAATACCCGATCCGAGTTTTAATACCTTGGTATTTGGTAAAAGATTCTCTTCGGGTCAAAGGGCACGTTGCATAAGTTTCCGTGGAGGAATTGTGGGTACTTAGGAGTACTTTTTCACAAGGTATTAAAACTCGGATTGGGCATTGAACCGGTCAGGGTACTGGGTTAAGGGTCAGTGGGTCAGACCAGGGCCAAACAGGAGCTAAACTGAGACCAAACCGGTGAGAAATTGAAAATTTTAGACTTATAGTATGAAATTCTAAAGGAAAAATTAAATTTTTTTTTTTAAAATATGAACCCAGACCGATTTACGGGCCGGTTCGCCGGTTTCCGGGCCGGAGCGGCCGGTCCGGTCTGGGTTCAAGAACCTGGCTTTTTCAAGCAACCCAAAAGTTGTAAAATCACAGCATCAGCAATGTGGCCCCTTTTAACAATACCAAAAAGTCAGCAATTAGTTTGACTAATTTTATTTAGTTGGCTCTGCCACATCAGATTTCATGCCACATATTATGCTAATGCCACACAGAAGTTAGTAAAGTGGTTGAAATATTAGTTAAAAATAATAAATGTGTTATATATATATATATATATATATATGTATTTCTCTTTTTATTTATACCTTTGTTTATAAATAAAGTCCATGAGAGATAATGAGTTTAAATTTTTCACAAAGAGATAATGAATGACATATATTTAATAAGGTAAAAACGGAATAACGACGCGTTTAATATCTCAGATACTCCCTTTAAAGTCCATGAGAGATAATGAGTATAAATTTTTCACAAAGAGATAATGAATGACATATATTTAATAAGGTAAAAACAGAATAACGACGCGTTTAATATCTCAGATACTCCCTTTCAATTTATAATACAATGTACTTTAACTAATTTATAGAAAATAAGAAGTGAAAGTTAACTCATTAATTATATAATACATTAAAAAAAATTACTTTTACCCTTGTAGAAAATATGTTTGAAAATTTAATGATAACGGGCACATTGGAAATGAGTATTAGTTGTAGGGATAAAACTGAAATAATAAGCATTAATTATCTTACAAATGAATTATATTTTAAATCAAACTATTATTCTAAAAGCGCCCTATATTACAGACAGGAGGGAGTATATAGAATTTGTTTCTTTTAATAGAGATAATTTCTTATAAAAATTACTGGAGGAGTATGATAGTTTGTCTTAAGAGACAGACAGCGAGGCCGAAAACATAAAATTACTGACAATAAATTTTGTCGGTTGTTATTGGCAGGAGCTTATACTCTTTTTTTTTTTGCCAAGAAAGAAACATAATATATTGAATCAAGTGGAAAATTACATCAACTTAGAAACTAAAAGGTAGCCTATAAACTAAGAACACTAGTAAAAACTTAAAACATACAAACACTAAAACAAAGAACATAAGCCAATAAAAGGTTCTTCAATATATCAAACACATAAATCTTAATCAAAATAAACATCCACAACACCAGAGACCCGAAAGGCCAATATCTGTGATAGAGGTCGAGGTACCTAATGAACAGGGCAAGACCATCTAGGGAAGCTTTGGCCATCCACATGATCACCAAATGTGCTTCTATGAGAATCCATCTTTGAAAGAAGTTCCTGACAAATTTCCTTGAGCCCAAATCATGCTCAAGGAAATCAACAATTCAAACACTAACAAATAAGGCATAGTTAGTATGGCAGTAAATGAAAGAACCACAATTTCAGCCCCATGATGAACAGTGTTGTCATACCCACCAAACCCATATATGAACAGTGTTGAGAAAAACACTGAACAAGCAAATGAGACCCAATAAAGAACAGAGTGTATAAACCCACTGAATAGACTCAAATTGAAAGTTCTATCATCTAAACACCCAATATACTAATTTAGAACCACACATCTAGCCATACTACTATGCTTAAATCCCATCCCCAAATGTAGGATACAGGATTTTGAACTATAAACCCTGCAACCCAAAGGAGCATGATAACAAAGTATCCGATCAAGAAAAACAAACCCAACCTCAAGTCTCAAAGCTTCATACCATAATACTAAATTAATCCTAAAGAAATCAGCAATAATCAAAATGGCCCTACCAGAAGCAAAACTCAGAATAAATTGGCCATTGTTGGGAAAAAAGGAAACCTTAAGCAAATCACTCACCTCAGAATCTAAGAGTCGATCAATAGGTACCTTTGAGTATATCTGCGTCTCTGCCTTAGGTTCACTCAAGTCGGTTGCCATTCCCCAACTGCTAGCCTCCGTTGATCTCATCGTTTCACTCGGATGGAGAAAGAAACACCGCATCGAGTTGTTCTTCCCCAACGAGATCCACAGGGGAACCCATGGGAGATCTTCATCGGAGGCCTTCACAACGGCTTCAGGCCTAGCTGCCTTCTCGAGCCCCTCTTCTCCCTCCCCATTCACCTCTGTCACCGGTTCCACTCCCCCCCAATACCTCCACCGGCTACAACATAAGGGCTACTCGAGAGCTCCCCCAGGAAAGGAGGGACAACCTTACAAAAGCGAGATGCGATCTACCCCCTAGCAGGGTCGGGCTGACGCTGGAGGAGATCGACACCGGCTAGAAGGAACTCGCACTAACTACGAAAACCCTTACAAAGGGTAAGAAAAATCACACGGATGGTGAACCTCGATAATTGTTTTTTTAGAGGGGCTTTTGGCAGGAGCTGATACTCATGTTAACATCATGATACACCACAGTGTTTATTTTCCATTCACCAACAGTGTTTATTACTAGTACGGCACAGCGAGCATCCACATATGCATGTATTTTAGAGAAATATATTTTTTGAATGGGAAGATGAAATTTATTGATAATGCAATATGTACATCAGTAACTTGAACAAGACAGAAAGGCTAGCTAAGAATCTAAAGCTAAGTACAAACTAAATTTAAAGTGAGATGTTCATTCAATGAAGATTCAAAAAGGCTAGAGCTTCCTTTGCTTTGCTTGTATGGCTAGAGAGGGAAAGCACTTGATTTACAAGTTGGTGTGGCTCTGTGCTTTTGTCATTGAATATCTGATTGTTCCTCGCTTCCCATAATTTCCAACACAGGATGCCAAATGTAATGGTCCAAGAGGAGCTATTTGGACCAGGTTTGAAATTTTCCTTGAGCCATCGGTCATACGGCATCCCAAAAAATCGTGCTTGTACCTGGTTCGGTAAAATCAAGCTCCAGCAGGCCTTGGTTGTTCTAGTGCACCACACATCAATATATCATATATTACTCTTCCTCCTAGCCATCCAGCTAAACGGCTTATCCATTGGCTACACACTCAAATCACTGTTCATAAGCCATTTGAAAGGTGCTTCGTGCTTTGTGGAAGCCGAAGCTGGGATCAGCTACTCATTGGGCTACGAGCCAAGTCCACAAGAGAGATAACTGAGCGGGATTTTCAAATCCAAATACCCCGTCAGATTCAAATTCAAATTGAAATTCAAATTCCTTTTCAACATGTGTTATGCCTTTGTTTTCTTCTTATTTGCTCGAGCTAGCTCTACTATTCCTTCATATGAACTCATCTCTCTTTCCGGAAAATCATCTACACTTTGCTGTTAGAGAATCATGGAAATGGTAAATGGCAATTGTAGTCCGATTAGAAGAAGCATGGTGGATGGGTGTTATACTATTCTGTATGCATTAATTTGTTCCGAAAATTTCATGCTTTCTGGCTACCCATAGGTGCGCGCACTTCTTGGCATCTTTAGAAGGAACATTGTGGATGGCTAGGAGGCGGCACATATCAATGATATGGAGGATACTCGGAGATTGAGCGCACAATGTTGGAACAGAGCAATAGAAGATAATGTTGGAAGTGATGAGATCAGGAATCTTCAGGTTTGGTTTGCCTTTGAAAAAATGAGAGAAATGAAAGTGGGAAATTTTTTTATCACCATCTTATTTTTTCGATTTATATTTCCCTTTTTTTGCTTTCTAAGCTAGATCATTCAGTTATGCTGAAGATGAATGATTCTGTTCTTATTATTTTTTTATATTATAGATTATAAAACACATAGAAATGTTTTTAAAGTACTTAAATGACGCATATTTTTTCACCAATTCATTATGTCGCTCCCTTTATTGTGTATTTCAATGGTACCGAGCTGATTAAGAAACCATTTTTTCCTTTTGTGCTGGTCAGTGGGTTAGCAGTTAGTGATTTGTGTTCAACTATTAGTGGGCTATTATTGAGTTTCAATTACCAAAAGAATAAGGCTTCATAACAATGGAGTTTTTCCTTTTCTGCTGGTCAGTGGGTTTGCAATTAGTGATTTGTGTTCAACTATTAGTGGGCTACTATTAAGTTTCAATTACCAAAAGAATAAGGCTTCGTAACAATGGAGTTCCTGCCTATATCTTCGTTAGTCGACATCTATCCCGAAGTTTCTAGAGTCCCATTCACTGCTTTGCTGATTGCTTATACGGTTGCCTGCCCTCAAAGTACTGCTTCTATTTAGTGAGACTTACTCTGTTTTACCTCTTCAATAGGGAAGTGAGGCCGTCATTGTCAGACACTAACGCAAATCAAACGGATAACTCTTCTATGTGTAGTTAATCACTCTGCTCCTTCATTATTAGCCATTGGTGAGTTAGGTGTGACCATAATGGCCATGTTTTAATGCTCTGAGACGCTCACCCCTGCTCTTATATATATATGAACCAGAGCTTGCGTTCTTTTTATCTTATCATGAAATCTTGCATTTTTTTGTTGTAGTTCATCCTTTTTTGTTTGTACGATGAAGGGAATTGAAACGGACAACCTTCCCAAAACTTTATTTGCCGACCTTCATGTTGAGCTTACCGGTACCCGATCAATGTTTGAGTTGATCGATTCTTCAGCCTGTGCCATCCATTCCCTTATGAACCTACAGATCCGGTTTCTTCTTCCCTGTTTGGCTGTTTCTATAGTTGTTTCTCAACTTTGATCCTCCGCTTCTACTTATTCTCACGATCGTCTTAGTTATATACAGAAAGTTTCTTTATGTTTGTGCTTTCATTCCACCCTTTTCTCTGAGTTATTTTGCTACTCATTATCGCCATTAGCATTAATGGCACTAACTAATCACAATGGAGAACGAATGGGGGACTGTTCTCTTTAATGAGCATGTTGTTTAGAGTCCCGCCATGTTATTGTGCCTAATTTCGTTCTTTCCCTCCTTATTCTTTCAAGTTTTTTTATTTTTTATGTCCACTCATTTTGTTATTTCGTGATGGGTCTTTATTATTTCCTGTATTCTCATGTCTACTCACAATATAGTTGGATTGTTCATTTTTTTCTTTTCTCCATCTGTCAATGATGAGTCTTTATTATTTCCTGTATTCTTATGTTGTATTTTATGAATTGATGACTTTGACATATTCTTCTATTGTTATTTCGTTTTTTCAGCAGTCATTCATTATATGGAGCTACAGAGAAATCTTCATATATGACAACACGCATAGTCTTATCATCTCAGTTTGTCCTTAAATATTTAAAAATCCCGATTTACATGTTCCTGTATCTATTATGTTAGCCATATCCCAGTTGCTGTAGATTTTTTATGGTGTTATTGAATTGGTTTAGATTTTGCAAATCACTACATTTTATTCTATATGCTGCGAGTCAAGTATTTTGCCACACTACATTCAATGAAGTAGGGCTGCTTCTATTTTGTTTGTATTTTTTGAAGTTGTTGAACATGTACTTTTTGTACCAAGGCTGCACAAAGTTAACTTTTTGCTGCATATCTGCAACAAAAATAAAAGCTCTTTGTAACCTTATGTTTGTCTTCTCTCGATTTTGGTAGTGGCGCATCCGTGTAGTCTTCTCCTAGGTATCTTTGTAATGAAATGTGTAATAATGTCATTTACATTACTGTTAATCAAAACAACATTTTTTTTTGTGTCTTTGTATTTATCATTGTATCTAACACCATAGAACTTTTCATTCAGCCACGCCCTTTATTTAATTGTTTAAGTATTTTAAATAATAATAATAATATATTGTTGTTGTTGTTGTTGTTGTTGTATACGGTTAAAAGGCCATTACTTTTTCCAAATAATTTGGTCCATTGATTCAAAGTATTGTGCAAAGTCAGTTTTGCTGTTAGCTCACACAAGATAAGACCGCATAAATACAAATATTCCAACATAATAAATCCAAGAATTGAAATAGTAGCTTGACTTTCGACCAAAAAAAACAAATAGCAGCTGCCCGTGACATTACTTATTACACATTTGAAGCCCATGAATTAAAAAATCTTTACATAAACTTAAATATCTTGAATTTGTCTTAACCATACAAAAAGCAATGACACGTGGCTCTATATAAAGTCATCTAGCTTAATAAATAATAACACATATCTCAACAAGGTTCGAGACTCTCAACCTTTCACAAATGTTATTTTTACATTCCTGAGGCATTGGGATATGAACAAAGTCAAATGGTCATTAACCCTTTTTGCATTTGTGTAGTTGCTGTTTTTTAGGTGTGAATAAAGGAGTTATGTTGTTTACTTGCTATTTTTTATCCGGCTTAGACCATGGGTCTCAGGCTTGATATGCTTTATTAAAGTGGTCTACATTATATATATTCAGAGTAGTCATTCACATTTCTTCATCTATGAAAGAGTAGTAGCATCTTTGCTTTTCGTTGCCTATACATATGCAGCAAGATAACATTCTGGTCATTCATTTGTTTGTATTTGGGCCTCCTTTGTCTTCTGCTGCAAAACAAATCTCATGCTCATTTTGTAGGGTTAGTCGCCCATTTTGCTTCGTTCACGAAGTTGGAAGCCTAATCTTTAATGGCCTGCTAAACCATGCTCAAACTGTTACATATATAGTAATCCTTGAGGAATAAAGTTTTAATATGAGGTGCTCCCATGTTACAGTTCTATGAAAAAGGCGCAGCAGAAGTGAAAATTTTGTTAAGTAGCTCTCTTTTTAGCTGAATCTATTATCCAAAATAAAAGTTTGAGGCTTTGACCATTCAAAGCCTTCAACGATGGTTGTCACCTTATTACCTCATTTTTGAACATGTAAGTTACCTTTGTTTTCTTTCTCATGTCCTTCATATTCAATGGAAAATATAATTATGGTCTCATCCTTTCATTTTAAATGTCATATAATGTATCCATATGACAGTATGAACAATTAACCATGATTGACAACAAAAAATCTGTATTATTTATCCCTACCAACACATACAGCCTACTTGGCACCTAATAATCTAATTCTATAATTGTTAACCACACATAGGTAATGTGGAATTTGTTATAACTAACCTGTCTATTAGTTTAATGAATCTATTTTGTTATAATTTTTTTAAAATGTATTAAATGTATTAAATATTTTATTCCACTCCTCTCTATTCTCTATGTCCTTCAAGCCTAACACATATCTCCACAAGGTTTGATCTTCAGAGTAACAAGTATATATATTGCCTCATCTATGCAAGAGTTGTACAAGCTTTGCTTTTTGGTCACTGTATGCAGCATGGTAACGTTCTGCTCATTCATTATTATCTATTTCAGCCTTATTTGTCTTTTGTTCCACAACAATTCCAATGCTCTTTTTGTAGTGTCAACAGACTATTTTATTTCATTCACGAAGTTGGAATCCTAATCTTGAATGGCATGCAAAAGCAAGCTCAAATTGTTGCATGTATACTAATCCAAGAGGATGAAAGTGTTTCATTGAGATGTTCCCATTACATAGTGTTGTGCAAAAGTCGCCATAACTTTATGGAGATTTTGTCTATTACTCCCTCCGGTCCTAAATATAGGACATAGTTGGTAGTGTAATTTACACTACAAACTATGTCCTATATTTAGGACCGGAGGTAGTACTATATTATTGAATCTATGCTTCAAATTTGCATTTGGGATTTTCAAATCACACATGTCTAAAATTATGTGTGATTATTATTATACTATTATTTCTACTGAATGTTCATGCCAACAATAGGACTTCCAATGACAAAATGGCCTGTCTTCTTATAACCAAGCTGGTCACCACATTTGTTAACATGTAAGTTACCTTTGTATTACTTTCTCTTCCCCTTCATATTCATAAATGGAAAATATTTTGATGGTCTCATCCTTTCCTTTTAAATGTAACTATTCTTCATGTCATATACTGTAGCCATTGGACAATGAAAGCAATTACACTTTTCACAAAAAAAAAAAAGGTCAGTCTTCTTTATCCCAGTCAAAGCAATGGAAAATATTATTATGGTCTCATCCTTGGTGCCTATGCTTTCTTATTTCAATTAATTTTTTTAGACCCATACAATCTGATTCTTTAATTGTTGATTGTCCCTTACATAAACCCACTGAAGAGACAAGGAAGAAGAAGGCTGCAAGTAGGATACAAGGACAATGTTCTAATAGCCAAAATGTACTTTATCAATCCCCTAGGTATGTCTGGTCTGCCACAAGAATGCATCTAACCATCTATATTCATTGTTTATAAGATTTTCGCTATGAATTAGTCACCAAGTTTGCATTTATTCAAGACGTACAACTTCATAATAAAATTTGAGGTGCTTCACTTACCCATTCATTGTTAGTTGGTTATTATGTTTTTTTTTTAATTTTCTGCATTGGATGGGCTTCATTTGTAGTTGTTCCACAAGAAGAACATTACAATAACATAGAGTTCAATTTTGATTTGGAACAATGTCAAGATATTGAATCAAACAACAACGATGAGGAGATCAATGAAGGTTGCTATCCCTTATTTATTATTCTTTAGTTAATTACAATATACATCACGCCTTTCATGAAATGGTTGGTTCAATTTATTGTACTAATCATGTGTAGTCATATTAACAGATGAAGCTGCCAACCAGACAAGAGAAAAACAATAACATATTCATATCAGCAAGAATTGAAACGACTCTTGACAATTTTTTTTATCAAGGTAAGGTCACTTTACTAAATTTCCAAATTTCTTATTCAGACATTTTGTTTTAGACATATATGTACGTGTAGTTGTACTTTGACCGTAGTTTTGATTTTATCCACCTATAGGTGTTTATGTTTCTTCATTGTAACGCTAACTGCAGAATAAGAGGGTACGAGTGAAGTTATTTTTGTAAGTTAGATCATGAAGCACAAACTATCCGTGCAACGCACGGGTAGCATATGCTCGTGTTTTTAGAAAGAACACCACATCACTCAACTTATGCCTGCTTTTAGAAACGCATTACTATCTCTTTTTTATTTTTACTTTTTAGTTTTTTTACCCTTTCTCTTGTCTGACAGTCATCTTTTATGGTAACCTGTGGGGCCTCTAACTTTCGGGTTTTGCCACATCTTTCTCCCCCAGAACCAGAATGGGTTTCGTATGAAGTTTTTAAAGAAGGATAATTTTATTTTGGAAGTATAAAAACGGGAGTAATTTTATCTTGATTGTCATTTCAGTTAATTCTGATCATTATTTTAGTCAATTTTGACCATTTATTAACCAAATATGTTGAGATAACAGTCTACATGTCATCCACGTAATTTTTGTTAAGGTGTAAATTTGTCCTGAAAATTTTAAATTTAATTTTAAAAGAAATGAAATATATGACACATGGATTTTCGAGGGCATACTTGCTCCTTACCAAAAATGATGTGGATGACATGTAGATTACTAACTCAGCATATTTGATCAACTAACAGTCAAAATTAACTAGAATAATAGTCAGGGCAAAATTTCCCCTAAAAAAACTTTCCGTGCAAAATTGCCCATTAACTGAAACAAAATTGCCCAACTGCTTCTCTCATTCTATTTATAATTAAGGTTGGGAAATAAAGTTTTTTTCACCACGTAAATAATTTTTTATAAGTTAGAGTATATTTTTAGTCATTTAAATTTTATATGAGGTATACTTTGGGTCTATTACCTTTATAAAGTATATTTTTGGCCCTATAATTTTAACAGCATAAATGTTACTAACGGAAATTATTGACAAAGCAAACTTAGATGATGATTGTGTAACAAACAAAACATATTGAAGTCTTAATTTTTAATATAATATATTTAGATTATTGAACTAAAATAAATTGACCAATAATTGCAAATGAAATTGTGGTTTTGATATTTAGATTATTGAACTAATATATTTAGATTATAAAACTATTTTTTTTTAATGCAATCGAAGTTTTGATATTGACTTGTTCATTATGTTTTTAATTTTTTTCAATTTACGCATTTTAAATTTGAGATTAATAACATTTAATTAGAGAGTCGCCATTTGAAATTTGAGTTTGCTCCGTCAGCAGTTCCGTTAACAATATTAACGTTGTTAGAATTATAGTACCAAAAGTATATTTTATAAATTTAATGAATCAGAAGTATATTCCATGTAAATTAAAGGACTAAAAATATACTTTAATAATTTTTTATATGACAATATTATTTTACCCTTAATTCGTAATTGTTTTCACTTGGTACTTCTGACATTGTATCAATTAAATAGAGATAAAAAATAAAAAAATATATTTAGATTTTGGGTTAAGGTTTTTTCTAGGGATGATCAAAAAACTCGGTGGTCCAGGTAGTCTGACCCCACCCGGTCTGACCCGACCCGGTTCAATCAAAAAATGTTGGTCCCAGACAGCTTCTCACAAACCAGACCGGACTGGTCATCTCGGGTTGGACTGGACTTCGGTCCAAGTTGTCCAACCCCATAGACTGGTCCGGTCTGACCCGAGGTGTACACATATATATTTTTTTTTAATTCCCCATTCGCACCACGCAGTACGCAACGCACCACGCACTCACGCAAGCACGCCGCACGCCGCACGCACTCCACGAGTCGACGTCTCCCACGCAGCACGCACTCCGCGATTCAGATCTGGTTCTGGTTCAGAGTTCAGTCAATAATCTAATCCCCATCTCACTTTCGGATTCGGCTAAGAAGTTCGATTTCATCATCTCTGATCTCCGTCTCCACCGTCGGCTCCGGTTCCGTTCGTCTCCCTCGACATCCCTCTCGGCTCCGGTCTCCCTCGAGTCTCGGCGATTCAGCGTCCTCGCTCCGATCTAGTTCCCAAGCCCTCGGCTATGTTGTGAGTCGCTCGTCCTCGCTCCGATTGGTTTTGCATCTTGTCTCCGTCTCCGTGTCCTGTCTATTAGGAATGAGGAATCTGCAAAAAAAAAAAACCAAATGGGTCCTGGACTGCCTGGACTGGTCCAGCAGTCCGGTGGACCTGGTCCGGTCCGGCCCGAGCTCGGGCTGGTGCTGGACCAGACCGGACCTCGGGATGCCTTGTTCAGCCCGAGGTGTTTTCCAGACCAGACCTCGGGTTGAGGCCAAACCCGGTCTGGTCTGGTCCGTGATCAACCCTAGTTTTTTCTATGATGCGGTGAAACATGTGGGAACTAGGAAATTATGCTCCCCAAATTTTTTTCTAACCAACAATTATTAAAATCACGTGGTTCAAAATTTTAATTAAAAATAATAAATATGTAAAATATATATTTTTCTTTTTAATTATGCCCTTGTCTATATTTTATTGTTAAATTTACACCTTAACCTAATTACATAATTAAATTTTTTATATGATAATACTCCATCTATTCCTTTTTATAAGACAAGAGTCTTGTACATGTCATGTTCCTTTTTATAAGATAAGATTAGGGGATGTCCAGAAATTTTTTTGTAAACTTTCCAATGCACACTCAATTTGTTACAAAAATTACTCATAACGCTATTATATTTAATTCTCATGTTTGACTAAAGCCCTAGTATAATAACATATTCTCTTTCATCCACATATATGAGAGCATTTTTTAAAAACAAAATTTACCTTTTACGATTCAGCTAACCTCATCTTATAAAAATGAATGAAGGGAATGTAACTTTACCCTTAATTTATAATTTTATACTTTTAGGATAGAATATATATTAAATAGGAGTAAAATTAAATATTTATTAGATTTTAAGACACAATTAATGTGGGTTAAGGTTTTTTCTTAGGAAAATTTCACTCAGGTTCCAAAGTTCAGAAAAAATATCAAAATAGTATCCATGTAAATTCGTCTATCAAAAAAGTTTTAGTATAGAATCTTTTAACAAAAAAGTCCTTAGGAACCTCAATGACATAAATGAGTTTGTCAATGACTACTCTATGACTTGTCAATATAGTCAGATACACTTATCAATGAAAGTTTTTTAATTAACATATATGGGCTTGTCATTGAATACTCTGTGACTTGTTAATATAGTTACATACACTTGTCAATAAGAGCTGATTTAGTTAACTTAGGTGGGCTTGTCAATGACCAAAAGAAAGTAGTAGGGGTGTTTGGGATTGGGATTGGGAAATGCCATTCCCGATCTCGATCCCGAGAAGGGTTTGGGAATGATTTTCATTCCCGATCCTGATACCGAAAATTTTTCGTCCCGACGGGACGGGAAATGTTTGGAATCGGGAATTTCCCAATCCTGGATTTCTTTTTTTAAAAAAACATTTCTATATTAATTTTTTTTTTATTTTTTTTAGTCTAGTACTACCTCTGGTCCTAAATATAGGACAAAATTTTTAGTGCAAATTGCACTAAAAACTTTATCCTATATTTAGGACCAGAGGGAGTATAAATATATAATTTGTCTAATATTATATTGTACCAAATTAATCCAATACAAATATATCATTAATCTACTACATGCTTAAATTTGTCGATTTAACTACAAAAAGCACAAAGATAAGAACAAAAAATTAGAATTATTTAATAAATAGTAAATGAAATTAACTAAAAGAATAGATATTACCTTGAGGGTGTTAGGTATTTTTACATTTTATTTTGTATTTGGTCTTGCTTTCTTAAATATTTTAAAAAATTATACATAATAAATATATATATACCTTTTTTTTGGGGATCGGGAAGTCCCATTCCTGATCCTGATCCCGATCCGGAACTTTTCTAGTCCCAAAATTTTCGGGACGGGAAAATCACGTCCCGATTTGCTCGGGATCGGGACGGGAAAAAGTTGCACACTCCTAAAAAGTAGTACAGAAATTAATCACTACAAGGTGGGCCCCGAGTAAACAAGCCATAAACGTATTGGGCCTTTTTCTTTACTGTGAGGGCCCAGTCCTAAGCTATTGGACTCATTCGCGACAGCAACAATCTTTTCTTTTTCCACCCGCAACAATCATTTTCAAATACTCTTTTTTGTCCTGAGATAAAATTAATTTTTTTAAAAAAATTAATTAAATTATTTTAGAGTATTTATATTTATATTTTTTTTAAACTAATTAGTTTAAATAATAAATTAATATATAATCTAAGGAAACATAACATATAATATGATTAAATAACTTATTTAGCTTCTTTAACTTCTTTAATTTCTCCAGAAAAAGTCAACTTTATCTTATATTTAAGATCAGAGGTAGTATGTGGATATGCTTGCAAGCTCACAAAAGTGGCTCCTACGTACCATGAACTCATTGGTACTCCATCGACTCCTTAATATAAAATATATTTGAAAAGTTGAAATTGATATTAAATATAAGATATAACTTTACATTTGCCAATTTTTGCTTAAGTTACACTTATTGACGCTTCCTCAACAATAACTAAGGAAGAGAAAGAAGGGAGATTAAGAAATATGACTAAGATGTTTAAAAAATACATATCATATGAATTAACTTAACTAACTTTCTTAATTTAATCAATTTAGATAAATATATTTTATATTACAGATCCAATGTGTGTATTAATCATAGGCTTAACCTGTGCTGGAATGCATGTTTTAGAAAAGTTATTCTATTTTCTTACCGTATTGAAGCTATTAACTTATTAACTAGAGGGTGTGACATCAATTGTCCCTTTAACGAGATTACCGTTACATAGGGACTGGCAAGCTTGACTCAGACACATGACTAGGGACTTACAGTTTAGCAGATTGATTGGCTAATTCTTCTCATGGTCTAGATGGCAGTTTTGATCTTTTTGATCATCATCCAGCCCTTTGAATTTACCCAGACGTGGCAGATGATGAAGAAGAATAGAATGTGTTGATGATTGGCTTTTGTTTGTATTTCTCTCACTGGCTGAATAGAATCCAGTATTTCTCTATTGACGCCCCTGAATGATTTTGTTAAATTAGTTTTTTTTTTGCCGTAATTTTGTCAATAATAACTCAACAATTATTCTAACTGAGGTCTCAATTACAAATTATGAAACCTAACAATTATTTGCAAATGTAACTTTCATATTTAGGGTCTGTTTGGGGAAGCGTTTGGAGGGGTTAAAAGTCCAGTGGAAGGAAAAAAGTTCAATGCACTTGTTTAGATTTGTTTGGGTAAGCGTCTGTTGGAGATAAGCTTCAACATAAAAAGTTACTCTTGCTAGAAGTTCCCTCACACTACTTTTTCTTCACGTTGGAGCAGTTTCACTGGGTGCTTGAGAATTTTTCTTTACTTAGTGCTCTCAAGACAATGGATTTGAATGATACTAGTAAAGCCCATTATTGTAATTAAAGTGCTTCAAACTTTTAATTTTTTTAATAATAATTTAACTTTTTTTATTTTATCAAATTTTAATTTTAATTTTTCTTTTCAATTATCACAATATATACAAATAATATATGTGTGTGTAATATTCAATAAGATTCATGCCATTTTTTAGTAGATTATTTTTAACACAAACAAATCATGTTCGTAACGCTATCAGAGACCAACTTGTTAGGGATAGATAATCCAATAATGAGATATTTCATTTATGCATTCTAATTTAAATATAAATTTATATTTTTTTAATTAAGTACTTTCATGTACTTTTTTTAATAATAATTTCACCCTTTTTATTTTATCAAAAAATTTTAATATTTTTTTACTTCAATTATCACAATATATACAACCAATATATAAGTGTGTGTGTGTGGTATTTAATAAAATTCATGCCATTTTCAGTCATTTCCCATCTAAACATGTTTTTCAAACATTAATCCAAACAGGTTTAAGGTTAGAAAAAAAGTCACTTCTACCACCGTCAATCCAAACACAAATTACATCTATAATTTGACTTTTTTTCTATCTAACTTTTTCAAAAGCCCATCTACAAAAAAAAACTCATTCTCCACCACTAATCCAAACATGCACTTATACAGTAGCACTGTGTCACTATGTGCATGTCACTTATTCATAATTTTTACATGTCAAAAAATACATTAAATCGATAAAATTTGTCACGTTTGTCATTATTAAAGTTTTTGTCTCTTTTTATATTTACAAATCATTCCTACCTCTCCACCTCTCTCGCTCTCAAATAAAAATTAAATAGGGATAAAAGTGAAAACTTGTGATCAATTATTGAGAAACTCAATTAGTTAGTCTTAATACTTTTACCTAATTTATAATTCAATCCTTATAATTGACTCATTGCGATTCAGTTTTGAAGTTTGATCCTTTTAATAATTCTGTGTCCCTATCATCCTAACTGCACAGAGCACCAACAACAATATAATAGCTCCCAGAAGCAATATCAGCCCCACCCAAAACCTATTTCTCTGTGTCACCAACATTCTTTTGCAGCTCAGAAATGAACCCAGAATTCCCTTGTCTCTCTAAACCAGTTGAAAAGGACCAACTTGGACGAAGCAAGAGAATTCTGCCCGCCTGATTCCATGAAAGAAGAGCCTTGGGAAGGTTGAAGCAGAGAGACAAGCATAAAGTTTACGTGATCATTGGCTCTTTTTTTTTTTTTTGTTATACGATCATTGGCTCTTTTGTTTGTGTGTGAATTGAATAAATGAAAGCTTGGAGTTTGGAAATAAAAGAGATCGAAATGATGAGAAGGAGATGGGTGGTACTTAGTTTCTTGTGTGTCTCCATAATGCCCCTAACTTAAAAAAACCCTCCCCTCTCCGCCTTTGATTCTTCATCTGCGACACACAAGAAAAATCAGAGAGTTTTGTGGCAGTGGAATCCTCCACCAACGACAACGATGGTGGCTTGGCATCTTCTTCCTTCTCTTCACTGATTGGTGGAGGTGAAGATTCAGAGGTAAACGTCGAGGGTTGTGATGGGTATTCAAAGGCACTAGAAACAGTGGAGGCCGCAATTGCTTTGACAGCAACAACGGCGAGATTTGAGACGACGAGTGATGACCTCTTAAAGATTCTGATTTACCAAGAAGGGTCTCTGCGTCAGCTCGATGACTCTCCCATTTCCGTTGAGCTCGCACCCATTTCTAGTGAAACCATGTTAGATTGGGTTATTACAGAGGCTTAGAAGCTCGACGGCACCGTCATAATTGTTTGGTAGGTTCCTGGTCGTTATGATTTTTGTTTTTTTCCCAGAAATTAATGGTTATGGCGATTTTTCAATCAGTTTCTACATTTCAATTAATACTTTAGAATCAATATATTTCCATGAATAGCTTATAAAGCTTGCTTGTGCTCCTAGTAATGGATTACGCAGTAGAGGTTCACCCGTAACTTTCCTATTATAGTCACTTGTGCTGTTTTTTTTTATCTTCTTCTTCTCGGTATCTTTTATTCCTTTTGTTTTGTCCCCCACCCTCCCTCTCTCCCCCTCGGCCTTCAAGATTCTGGGTATGGTCCCATCGGATATTTATTTTCTTTTGAAGATATGTATTATGGTTCTAAAATATTGCCCGGTTAGATCTATATTTTCTTCCTCCTCCTCTTCTTCGTTGGTTTAGCTAAAGCTCAAAAAGTCACAATTTTATGATTTTTGAAAGTTCATAGATCATTTATCTATTGAAGGTCTGCAGTGATTGTTTCCTCCCAATCTTCCTAGGATGTGCTCTTTTAAAAGCTGGAGCCATATTCACCAAAGTGTGTTCGGAACAGCAATTGGAAAAATGGAATTTCTCAATTTAGCTTTTGGTAATTTTATTTTTAGTAAAAGCCCGATTATGTAATGTGATTTATGTTTGGAACAGCGATTATATAAATGACTTTTACAAAAGTAAAACTTGTTTGGATTAATTTAAGCACAAGTGACTTTTGTGATAATAGTAAGAGAGAGTGGGTTAAAAAATATTTTAAAGGGTTAAAAACACCAAAAAATAGTTTAAAATAATTTTTGGAACTGAAAAGGTACATTAAAGATAAAATTGTAATAAGTCTGATAACACACTGGGTACAACTGAAAAAATATTTTAAGGGTTAAAAGCACCAAATAATAGTTGAAATTAATTTTTGTAGCAAAAAAAGTACATTAAGGGTAAAATTGCAATCAATCTGATAGTACACTGAACACAACTGGAAAAATATTTTAACCATTCTCACTCTCCTCAAAAGCTAAATAAGTAAAAGCTTATGGCAAAAGCTATTAAGATGGAGTAAAACTCAATTGCTCACTTTGAAAACCAAACACTCAATTTCTTTTTTTCAAATTGCCCATTAAGCTTTTTAACCCAATTGAGCGTTTGGGGTTCAAACGCCCCCCTCCACACCATGTATGGATCAAAGAATCAAAGCTTGGGAGGGTGTTTTTTAAGGGGCATTTTGTACTTTCAGAACTACAGTATGGGTTTATGGACAGAAGCGAGCAGTCAACAAATGCTTGGTGGGATTTATGGACAAGTCTTGATCAGCCCCTCATTTTCTATGTGGATAGAAACCAAGACTTAATAAATCCTGAGGAAGTGGTTAAACAATTTGTCGGCCCAGACGGGGAATGGGATCTCCAGAGATGGAGTATGTTCTTGCCGCGGTGGGTGATTGAAAGGATCAAACAAGTCTCTCCTCCTTCCCAAACTGGTAATGATTTATTTTGGTGGAAAAAATCTTTTGATGGGAATTTCAGCGTCAAATCAGCTTATTCTATGATTTATTCGTCGCTCTCAGAACCAGCAGATCCGTTCTGGCAACGTATCTGGAGATGGCCTATTCCAGAGAAAGTCAAATTCTTTATGTGGCAATTGTTCCAAGATAGAGTTCCTACGAATTCAATTCGTGCTAAGAGAGATGTGAGGTTAAACCCTGAGTGTCCATTCGAGTGTAATTGTGAGGAAACAGCGATACATATCCTGAGAGATTGTGAGTTTGCCAGTTCTGTGTGGTTTTCTTGTACTAACCCCGTTTATCACTCTGCATTTTTCTCTGGCAATTTACAGGTTTGGATCAAATGGAACATGTAACACTCACCGGGAGATCGCAAGATTTCTTAGTGGCCCTGGCTAAGAGTCTTCGGTTTACTATGTTGGCTACTTTGGAAGAACAGATGCAGCAGAGTCTTTGAAGGAACCTCTGTCCTTCCTCACCAACTACTACACAGAAGGCTTCATTTTCTCCATGAAGGCATAGAGGAGGGCCGGTTCAAACACAAGATATTTAGAGTTCCAGAGAGATACTCAGAAGGTTGGAGTGCTCCACCAGAAGGCTATGTTCGGATCGATGTGGACGCTGCGGTAGATGAACACAGTAATTCAGCAATTGGAGGAGTGGTACGGGATAGCTCTGGAGCTTGGATTTGCGGTTTCCAACAGAATACGGGATTCAGTCTAGGCTCAACAGCTTCTGAGATTCAAGCTATTCGCATTGGCCTACAAACTTGCAAATTCAGGAAGTTCAGAAACGTCAAACTTTTTACTGACTCATTGGAAGCCATTCAACTGTTATTCCACATAGGTGGTCAATATCATCCGCTTCAATACGAGTTGGAGGATGTTAGGAAATTAATCTACAGGGATTGGGATTTAGAGATACACCACTGCCACAGAGAAGCCCTTAAATGTGCTGATGTTTTGGCAAAACGAGCCCTGGACTCGAACAGTGATCTGTCTTTGTTGCTGTATCCACCAGATTTCTGTTCGCCCCAAATGCTAGCTGATCTCAGCTGACATTTGGGCTCAAAAGTTCCTTTCCTGTTGTTTTTCTGTCTGTATTGGCCCGCCGTGGCCTCAAGAGCTCTTTTGCTCTTGTCATTGTAATTCAAAAAAAAAAAAAAAGAACTACAATATGGGCCCCATCCCAAAAACTAACACCGTCATGTAAGATGTAACGGTTATGTGACTTTTGCTGTAACTTTTAAAGTTTATGGTTATTTTTATATCTATAAAAAATATTTGATACTAGACACAACTTTGAATAAAAATTTATGTGTATTTTTACACCTAAACCCTTATATTTATTTCACACTCTTATTCGATATTTTGGTTTGGCGAGCTGGACACAACTTTGGAAGCGATGGAGGTGTTGGGAAAAGACAATGTGTCGTAAGAACCTACGTAAGAAGTTCCGAGGTGAGATAGAATGTTATGAAACCACTTTTAAAACATTAAGTTTGAAATTGCATCTCGAATTACTTCGTCTGACGTTAAATATAAGATAGAATTAATTTTATTTAGAGATTAAGGGAGTTAGGTGTCTGTTTGGGTTAGCAGTAAAAATTATTTTTATGACGTGATTTACGATATAAGAGATAAATATGTAAGATGAGTTTTGTTTCGACTTACGTAAATGCACTTCTCCAATGCTAACTCAAACAAACTCAATAAGTTACTTAATCATATCATATGTTATGTATCATTAGATTATATATTAATATATATATTAGGCAAAATAGTCTGAAGAACAAATGATAAAGATAAATATTTTAAAGTAATTTAATTAATTTCCTTATTATCTGTAAAAAACGTTAACTTTATATTATATATTTAGTATTGGAGGGTGTATTTAATAATTTTAACTAAAAAGCATTTGAAAATGTGGAATGGGTTTTCACGTGAGGGCATGAAGTGGGCTCTCGCGTTGCGGTGTCTTGCGGCTTTGACGTTCGATATTACTCTTTTTTATTCTAATTATAAGATAAAATTAATTTTTTTGAAGAAATTAAGGAAGTTAATTAAATTATTTTAGAGTATTTTTATTTTTATTTTTCAAATTAATTGGTTTAACTAATAAATTAATATATAATCTAAGGATACATAACATATGATATGATTAAATAACTTATTTAGTTTCTTTAATTTCTCTAAAAATAGTTAACTTTATCTTATATTTAAGATTGGAGGTAGTATTATATTTGTGATGCGGCGGAACAATTTCAATCTTACTCAATTATTTGAATGTATGTACCTTTGCAAAGCTTCAAAGATTCACTTCACTCTTCTCATAAAATATTAAAGCAGGGCCATAAAAGGCTCGGAAAAAAAAAACGAACAAAAAGAGAAACAGAGGAAAGGCAGAGTAGTGGGAGAAGAAACAGAAACAGAAACAGAGGAATGGCAGAGTAGATTAAGAAATAGTTGGATTCTTATTGTGTTCCGGTTCTCCTAAAATGCCTTATATACATTTGTGCATCTCACAATCTTGCTACACTTGCATGATACCATTAGAAGGCAAAGAGCCTTTAATGCCACACATTGGGCCTAGAAATATAAAAACAAAATAATAAAGAGATATATTTATCGCGAACAGCATGTCAACAACATTTAGTGACCGTCGTTCATACTCATCCTAAAATTCTAGGAGAATCTGGTAAATAACGCTGGGTCGGAATATTGGTAAAATGGTGAATCTGAACATTTTCAACCTGCAGCTTCATGAAGTTACTGCGCTTCCTTGTCAGTAAAAACTTGCCCCAACTGTAAGCCCTGTACTTGGCTGTGTTTTGGCCGCCGGTGAATTCCCCAAACGGCGCCACCATTACGTAATGCGAAGGGCGCAAAAAGAATGGAACTGAGAACCTCTCCTTCACAGAATTAACCATAACTCTGTGTTCTACGCTCTCATATTCCCCATTGGTCCATACCTCAAGAACATCTCCCACATTTATGATGTAGGCATCGGCTACGGGTTTGACTCCGACCCATCGCCCGTCGGATTTCCGCTTCACCTCTAGCCCACCCACATCGTCCTGAGCCAGGATTGTCAAAGCCCCTGCATCTTTGTGAGGGCCCACCCCGAGAGCCAGTTCAGGGGATGGGCACGGCGGATACCGATTTATTCTGCCGTTGCTGGTTTGGTCCCTGAAGAATTCCTCAAACTTCCTCGCCGGCAGCCCCAAGCTCATGGCGATTAGCTCCATCAATCTCATGGCCAGTTTAACCATGTCCTTTGTATATTCCTGACACGCCTCTCTGTTTTCATGGTTCAAATCACAAAAACTTTGTTACTTTCAGATCTAACAGAAAACTTCACATCATAATACATACGACTGTTCAAAGTAATTAATTTACCTCAGTTCAGGCGGGTTTAGAGGCCACTGGTTCTCCCAGTAAGTCACACGGTGGTCGTCCTCATCGAGCGAGGCGGGGGCGAGAGTGGGTTCATTGGCCGTGAAGTCGAACACCTCCTTCCAGTCCCGGACGTTCTTGGTGTGTTCCGTGTCGTAATACCCCATCACATTCCGGGCATCTCTCCTGACCTTCCTCTTCTCTTCCTGGCTCAGCTGGAAGAACTTACGCGCCGCCTCCTCCACCCTGTGGAGGCTCTCGGGCGGAACGCCGTGGTTGATGATCTGGAAGAAGCCCCATTGCCTGCAGGCATGGCCAATTTCGCGGACGAGGGCGTCGGTGTCGGCGTCGGCGGTGGAGAGGTCGATGAGACGGATGCCTTGGGCGTCTTGTGAGAGAGAAGGATTGGGTCTGTGTGAAGGTTGTTGGACGAAGGCTGCGTTTCCCTGTGCCATATGTGAAGGATGATGATTGTGAAACGGGAGAGAAAATGAGAAGGAGATGACTAATGCTTGTTGCTGTGAGACAATGTGACCAAAGCCGCTATTTATAGAATGTGACCAAAGCGAAAGGAAAGCCGCTATTTATAGAAGAATCCAAGCTAAGTGTAGGGAGTAAAATAAAAGTTGCTTGTACAGTGTTGAGTGAACCTGGATGGCTTTCGAAGCAAGCGGCGTTACGTTTTTGTGGTTACATCAGCATGGCTCCTTCTAGTTTTCTACTCTTTTCTGACCCGCCAGAAGCTTCGTACCCCGTTTCCTCCTCCCTTTTTTCTTTCTTTCTTTTTGTTGAGATCCATACATGAAATTTTAATTAACCTTTTTTCATTCACCTTGTCTGAATTCCAAGTTGAAAGTTGAAACAACTTACTAATTATGAATTCAATATTTGATTATTAACTTTTTATTCATTTGGAAGATAAAAACCCTCCCCATGTCAATCTCTTTATAGCTGCGTGGGTATGTGTGTGTGAAGACCTCTCTCCAGGGTTGTTTGTTGAGAGAAATTTGGAGGAAAGAGAAGGTGGGCGAAATTTTTATAAATTAAGATTTTTTAAAAAAGTTAGAAAAATGGTGTAAATAAAGTGTTAGGATAAGTTCAGAAAACTCTAATTTGACATAAGTAATGTGTCTAGGGAATGTTAGCTTTTTAGGATTTGATTTCAAGTTGATTTCAAGTAAATTTACTCTTATTTGATTTAAATATATCACTATGTATACATGTATGTAAATCACTTGTAGCAAAAAAGTTTGACTCAAGATATAAGTCACTTGTGGAATATGCTTAATGGATTTTTTTTTTATATTTTATGCTGATTTAATTTCTATTGGAAGTAGAGAACGAAGAGAGAGACTGGAAAATGAGTGATAAATATAGAGGGAGAAACAACAATTTTAATAAAGTAATTGTGGAAAATTTTACACTTAAATGCCTTCATTAGTATGCAAATTTGGGATACAAGTTATTACTTACATATGAGTACAAAATGATATGCGAAATTGACCTGGTATGCATTCCTTGAACTAAGAAGTTGTTGATTTCATAAGTTGTAAAACTGGCGCTAAATATTGGAAGCTGGGACTATTATATGACACTCATGAATAAGGTTTGAGAATGGTGCAGGTGTTGGGGCTCAAAAAAAGCAGAATTTGTTTGGCCATATATGGAGGGAACCGTTTCGGTGCCTATCCAGGCGCTCGTCCAGATCTGGATTTGGATGATTCAGATTTGATTTTTTTAAAATCGGTAATTTTAGAATAAAATAATCATTTTTTGAAAAACTATTAGTTAATAAATTATCTTTATTTTAGATTCTATATCCAGTAAAATAATTTTTTTAAGAAAATTTTAAAAAAAATCTGGGCCGTCCAGATTTCCTTGCTCATCCTAGGATGAGCAGGGAAACTGAATCCATACATGGAGATGGCAATGTAACAATGTCAGGCTTCCCTCTGCGTTAGTGAAAAGACAAATTTAGGCTTGTTTGTTTCAGCGTTTTCTTAAAAAATAAGTCCTTATTACGCAAGCCGAGATAAAACTACTCTCATATACTTACCTCGTATACCGTGAATCACGATTTATATAAACACTTATTGTCCAAAAATAAGTTATTCCAAACAAGCACAAAATTCCAACTTTTCTGTCTTACCAAGTAGTAGTTACTCCCTTTCACTAGTGCAAAAAGTTAATTTGGCATCAGTTAAAATTGCATTTCCGCCACAGCATATAGGGTATAGTAGAATTAGCCGTAGCAAAAAATATCTATTATGGCGTCATTTGCTTAAGACATGACGCCGTAAATGAATATATTACGGAGTTAGTTGCTCAAGATATGATGCCGTAAATGAATATATTACAGCATCGCTTTATAACTGAATCGACGCCATAATTGACTATTATGACATCTTGCATATACTCAACCGATTCCATAATAGAGACGTAATTTTGTTCTTTACGGTGTCAATTTTTATCTAAACTGATGTCATAATTAACAATTACGGCGTCAGTTATGGTCATAACTGATGCCATAATTGTATTATTTTTTAAGAACATAACTGATGCCATAATTGTAATATTTTAAAAAAAGAGAGCTAAATTTATATATATTAACTCCTCTTTCAAGAACATGCTATCATATAAAGCCAATGTACAACAATGCAATGAAGACCAAAAAAATGTACAACAATGCAAGTCTTCCAACCAATGTATGACATAAATAAATGGTCAAAACAAAAGTATGTATCTAATATTATCAAATTACAAAAGACAATCATGTACAACTTATCATTCTACTCTTTTTTTGTTAAATGTAGAAAGTATTCAGACCAAATGTCGCATATCTCTCTTATTTGCGCTTCAGAATATGATTCCAAACTTTGAAAATGCTGCAAATTCAAAAAATCTGCATGTAAGCAATATTATAAGAAAACCAAAGTCTAAACTAAAATTATAACATATATATATTATTACCTTGTTAAATGAGTTAGTAATGCCCTTAGTGATGATTTCATATATATACCGCATCACATAATATCCGAACTCAAAACTTTTGAGTTGTTTGTGGCACTTGAATGTACACAAACAAAAACAATCAAATTCAGCAAAGCAGTAATATAATTCATCAATCCATTATATAAATTTAAAGTATTTACCTTTAAAAGGACCAAATTGACATCACTTTGGCCATTCTTTCCCACCAACATGGAACGCATCTTCAAAGATCTATTATTAATGAATTGTAAGAGAATGATATATTCAAATATTATAGAACAGAGTTTTACAGAAAACTTACGTTTCAAACACCCACTTTGTATCTTCACTCACTGCCCATTGTAAAGAACAGAACCAATATATAGTACGTTCACGTGGGCAAATAACAGCGAGCCTCCAATGGTTACTACAAGATGAATTCATATTAATATTAAATCATTAAGAAAGTTTTTACTTAAGTGATAAATGAATTAGAAATAAATACCTTTCTATAAATGGTGCAAACCAACACTTTTTATTCCCTTCTTTAATTGTCCTTCCAATATATGACGTTCTCTCACTTACATTATTGTTTTCAGATGATTGAATAGAATGTGGGCACAAGAATCCATAATTATTAATTTTACCCAATTCTTTGCAGAGATTATGGAGATACCTATGAAAATGGGAAATAAGTTAGTGAAGAAATAAAAAAACTTAAATGTTAAATTAAAAAAAAGTGCATACTTACTTAAGAAACAGCTGAACACTGAAAAAGAACAACTTTAAGATGAAGCACTATTTAGTTGATACATTAGAGATATATTGTAATGTATTAAAGGCAAACTTGTAGAAAAGATTGTGAGCAGCCTCTTTTCAAACTATTGTTTGCTATATTTCTGACTACTCTATCTGCTGTGATGAGCTAAGCTATGATTCGGAAAACTTTGGATTATATCTAGCAATGTAGAGTTAAGCACAAATTGAGAAACAAATTTAACCACTCAAACAACACACAAATTGTTCTACTATAGTTGATCATCATTTGAAAATATTTTATCAGTATTTAAAATTTTAATGGTTGCACCTTTTTTTTTGCTAATGAAATTGACTATGCAAGTGTTAGAAGGCTGAAAAAATACTTTATAATTACAGGACCCAACTGAAACCTTATATTAAGTTAGATAACCAAAACAATAACATTTCAGTTGGGAGGAAGACATTGAAGAAGCAGGTGATCGAGCATTAGGAATAATCAAACCATTCAATATTGAAGCCTTTCACTCAAGTTTAGGTGCCTGCAATTATATAAATCCCCTAACTACTCATAAAAACACTATATTGTATTGTTGATTACTCTCAACGACCTTTCTTAAGCTATTAACTTGCCATTATATATATATATAACTTTGCAAGTAATATAGCTAATAGAAGCTGTACATATTTATTCAAACAGTTACAAATATGGGAGTATGATTTGCAACAAATTGGGAATAATCTATGTGATTTGACTGTATAAATTGGGAGTATGACCAAGAAACGAAACAGAACACACAAATATCCTGAAATCCATATTCATTCCACATTTTTCTCTTATCAACAAATGAACTATTTATATATATATATATATCTTCAAATGGAAACTCAACTAACATCACAGAAAATATTGTGAGCTATAAAAGGTTGGAATTAAGAACTAGTAGTAGGCAAGGGAAAACACAGAAATTTCAAGTTGGTGTTAGAAGTAGGAAGAGATATTATTAGGAAGACTGAACTAAAGAGTATATATCAGTGACGTCTAGAACACATTCACTGTTCTTTTTCCACAGTTCTTAATTAGGTATGCATGAGAAAGAAGATAGTAAAGTCAGAATCTATCATTAATATGAGAGAGAGAGAGAGAGAGATAACTCAAAAATAATGAACTCTTGCTCCAAAACTCCTAATCAATATATGGTTAAACTTCATTAAGTACAAACAAATCCTGTTCTACGTGCACTCAAAGTGTGTTTCACTTTCATCACTTTAGAACTTATAAGTAGTAAAATATTGTCATATATAATAAATTTGGCAAAGAACAACTGTTTTTTGAGATCAAAATAATATAGACCCTTTAAATTGAGGGGGAAAAACAGCAAATAATAACAGCAGCAGAAATCAATTTCTTAACCATTAATTTCGTTTTTGGCCTGACTTAACCATTTAGATATTTGACACTTCTGCATTATTTGGCATACACTTCAACCATTTGAATAAGGAGCATTTAATGTAAATATAACACAGGTCTTGACACACTCCCCCACAGGCTAAATCATGGATGACTTCATTAAGGTTTGTGCATTTGAATATATCATTCCAATAACAAAGTCTAATGCACATCATGAGAGGAGGCAAAAAACAGAAACGAAACAGGGCATCTTTAAAGTAATCTTGGAAACTAAAAGAGAACCAGAAACTAACTATATTCTAACAGAAGCAAAAATCTTATCAACATAAGAACCAATTAACGTAACAGAGCATCAAAAAAGAAGTCTTCAAAACACAATGAAAACCAGAAACCATCGTTATTCTTATAGGATGAAAATCCATATAAGAACCAAGAAACAAAACAGAACAACACGAAAAGTACTCTTGGAAACAAATCCTGTGTGCAATAAATAACTCACCAGTCCCTGCAACCTTGCAATTTGGAGGAAAATCGATACCTATGACAGCACAGAGAAGACTTCAGATTGAATGAGTTCAGGATAAAGACTCCCACAACAATCTGGAATCTCTATCTGGAAGCCACGACACAACGGCGATGAAGGGAAGTTATGAAATTAGTAGAGCTGGAGCAAATTCATACAGAGAAGCCGCGAATTTGAAGTTAGCAGAAGGGTTTTACTGAAGGAATTAAGGCGTGGAGTAGAGTTGAAACCGACGCCATAGAAAAGCCACGAATTCGCTCTTTCTTCGAATGAATTAGGGCGTCGATTGTTTTGAAACCGACGCCATAGATACACAATCGTGGGTGATTTACTGAACTCGGACGTGGGCGTCGGGCAGAAAATTCGTAGGGAATTGGATGAACTAGGACTAAGTGATTAACTTTTCTCTGCTCTCAGTAAATTAATCCTCTATTTCCCCACATACGGCATGCGTTGGGAGCCTTTTTTTTTTCCTTTTTTGGTAAAAGTGTTTGGAGCCTTTGTTGAATTGTTGCAACGCACAAGAACAGATGGTGTTTACATATTAATGTTTTAATATTAAAAATTATTTTAAAAAATATAGAAAATTAATAATTCGTGTTTAGTGAAAACTTTAAAAAATTATAAACCCACATCCCCAATGAAATTAATAGATAATTAGATATACTTATCCTTTAAAAAATCATAATATCTGATATATTATAGATCTAATATATCAATCTCTTTAAACTTGTATATGATTTTTATGAAACTTATATGCTTTAAACTTTTATATCCTAAAATTTATATGATTTTCTATATCATATTTTTTATCATACTTTTATTAGGACTTTTATATGATTTTTATGAAATTTATATAGTTTAGAATAGCTAATTTATATTCAAGCCAAAAAAAACAAGAATAGCTAATTTATATGTTAACATAATTTTTATCATTTTGATAAGTCTAATTTCATATGGGTGAAAATCCTAATAAAATTATGATAAAAAATATAAAAATAGAAAATCATATAGATTTTATGATACTAAAGTTTAAACCATATAAATTTCATAAAAATCATATAAAAGATATATTATATCAATAATATATGAGAGATTATGATTTATTAATGGATAAGGACTTATTGATTTTCTATACGTTTTTTGTCAAAATAATTTATAATATGTTAAAAATTAATATTAAATTAACTAGGTTTAGTTTCACCCATATATAATTCATCATCCAATTTTTTTTATAATTAACCAGGTTTAGTTCCTGAGTTATAAATGACCCATTTAAATAAATTTATTCATAATATAACTATAATATAATTATAGTTATATTAAATTATTTTTAAAACTTTATTTATAGTATTTAATTACAATTATGACATGTTATATTTCAAATTTATTTATTTCACAATTAAATT
This sequence comes from Inga leiocalycina, assembly GCA_963242795.1. Lineage (NCBI taxonomy): Eukaryota > Viridiplantae > Streptophyta > Magnoliopsida > Fabales > Fabaceae > Inga > Inga leiocalycina. The sequence goes on along the minus strand of OY725321.1, from coordinate 2,424,499 downwards.
CCAAAACTTCATATTAATTATGGCTTCTAGTGCTTACTAAACTGATTCCATAATTATTATTGTTATAGCATCTTAATTACGGCATCAATTGAATATACATTAGATGCTATATTGTGCATTACGGCATCAGTTGCACTTAAAATAGAAGTTAAATTTGTGTCACATGAATTATCACTTCTGTTCTTCAAGTAACTGATGCCATATTGTACATTACGGCATCAGTTACACATAAAACAGAAGCGAAATTACATCACGTGAATTATCACTTCTGTTTTTCAAGTAACTGATGCAAAATAATGTAGCTAAATTAGCTTTTTGCACTAGTGTTTGTCTATATAAAATCTAGAAAAAATCTCATTTAAAATATTTTAACTTTAAAAAGTCTATTAATAATTTAAAAAGACATAAAGGTTACAGGTATTAAATTGAGATTTTAAAGTATTGCCCTTTTTACCGTTTTGCTTTTCAACTTTTTTTTTTTTAAAAAAAAGAATTGTGCCCTCTCCGAAATGCCACTGCCGGCCGCCAGCAGTTGGCCGACACCGATCACTGCCTGACCTCCGGCCGCTGGTGACAAGAGCTTTGGCTGGCAGGGGCTTTTCTTAGTAGGGGAAGGTGGTGCTTTTTTTTTTTTTTTTGGAAAAAAGTTAATGAGGATAGCAAGGGGTGGGATCAAATTCATCCCACCTCTTTACCAAAGGAGCATGGTGGCCATTGGGCCACCAAAACTCCTTTGACATCAATATATATATACATGCATTATTAAATATTTATAATATAAATAAAGGTGTAATAGTTTTGACAAAATTAGTAATAGAAATAACAAATTAAAATATATAATGGTATTGACTAAACGGGTAATATATGCATTAATATGTGTGTGTGTGTGTGTATAATATAAATAAAGGCATAATGTCTTTAAAAAAATAAGTAATGGAAATGACAAAATCCATAATAATATTGACTAAAGAAGAAATATAAATATGTATAATATAAATAAAGACATAATAGCTTTAACAAAATTAGTAATGACCTTGACAAATTCAATAATGGAAATAACAAAATCCGTAATAGTATCAACTAAACGAGTAATATACATTACTGATTTTAATATATGTATTACTCGTTTATCAGTAATGCCTCTTGATTAAACGAGTAATACATATATTAAAAATTAATCAATATCATTACGAATTTTATTATTTTCATTATTGGATTTGTCAAAGGCATTACTGATTTTGTTAAAGCCGTTATGCCTTTATTTATATTATACATATGTATATTACTAGTGTAGTCAATACCATTAAAGATTTTATTATTTCCATTATTGAATTTGTCAAAACCATTATTGATTTTGTTAAAACCGTTATGTCTTTATTTATATTATACATATGTATATTACTCGTTTAATCAATACCATTACAGATTTTTTCATTTCCATTACTGATTTTTTTAAAGACTTTATGCCTTTATTTATATTATACATATATATATTAATGCATATATTACCCATTTTGTCAATACCATTGCAGATTTTGTTATTTTTATTACTAATTTTGTTAAAGCTATTACACCTTTATTTATATTATATATTTAGTAATTCATATATATATATATATCAAAGGAGCTTTGGTAACCCAATGACCACCATGTTTCTTTGGTGAAGGGGTGGGATGAGTTCAATCCCACCCCTTGCCATACTCAACAACTTTTTTTCACAAAAAAAAAAAAGCAACCCCTTCCCCCTCCAAAAAAAGCCCCCACTAGCTGGAGCTCCTGCCTTTGGCTGCCGAAGGTCAGGCGGCCGACCGGTAGTGGTGATCCAATGGGGGCACAATTCCTTTTTTTAAAAAAAAAGGTTGAAGTGCAAAATGGTGAAAATGGCAACACTTTAAAATCTTAATTTGATATATGTCACATTTATGTCATTTTGAAGTGTTAATAGAGTTTTTGAGGTTAAACAATTTCAAATGGTATTTAAATAGAATCTTCTCTAAAATCTAATTGGAGGTTAAACTTAGTCCTAGATATATAAGAATATAAGTTTCCAATCTACCTTACAGTACATATTTATCATTTTTTTCAAACCATTCTTATTGATGGCATATGTCAATGGAGCTTGTATTAAACGATAGTTTCAATGTAAATAATTTAAGAGCATATTTTAGTGAAACTAACTCTCATTTTAAATAAATAAATAATTTAATTAATTTTCTTAATCTAATCAAATTAATCAAGTAGATCTTATATTAATGATCAAAACTAGTAATATTAACTTCTTTTTGGGAAACATATTTGAGGGCATGTTTGGTATGAAGAGAGGGGAGGGGATCAGGGACAGTTGGGGGGAGACAAAAACATTAGAGGAGTGGGGTTAAAAATTTATAATTATTTTTTCGTACTCATTTACCTAATAAATTCTCTTTTATAACATTTTGTAACTTCACTTTTCTAATTTTGTAAAATTTCTCAGATGAAAAAGAATTACTTCGCAACTGCAATCTCTTCAAAACTTATTCATTCAGTAATACTTAGATATTATAATTTTTAATAAATTATACAATATTTATTACCATGATATCGAACTGAAGCAACCTTTACTAGTAACTTGGTATATCTGGTATTTCTTTACCAACCCTTAAGTTTTTTTTTAAATCTAATTAAAATTATACAAATTTTTTAATTTCAAAATACATAAATTGTTTGTTTTCTCTTTTCAATGTGATGAGATGTAAAGAAGTTTATATATTTGGGAGCCGAGGGAGTAATTTATTGTTTATATATTAAAAAGCGGAGGCGCTTCAAATTAATCCTCGGATTCACGTGCTTGACAGCGGTGCTGGCTCCGAATCAAGAAATGGTGGATATGGAGGGATCCTTCCATATATTACAGGGTTCATTGAACCTGGACGGTTTTTCGTCGGCATTGAGTTCATGACGTGGGCGCTCACATAAGCCAGAGACTAGTTGCAGAATTTCTGGGGACCCCATTCAATCTTATTGACTCAATTATTTTAATGTACCCTTTTGTCTTTTTCCCCTCAGACGCCGCTTTTAAAGATTCACTTCGAAAACATGACGGCCGTGGAGGCTCTATAAAAAAAAGAAAAGAAATAGAGAAATGACAAAGTTGTTGGAGAAGAAATAGAAGCCGCATCACCCAATGGCCATCCCTGTGACAGGAATATCCGCCACTCGCTTCACAGCTGTGAAGGAGGGATTCTAAAGTGTGTGTTTGGATTAGCTTTTTTTAATAACTTTTATAACTTATAAGGTAAGTGTGTGAGAGGAGTTTTGTCTCAGGTTGCGCAAACCATGGTTTGAAACCATGGTTTTAAAGTTTACCAAACACACACTAAATGGGAGAATGACATATTGACTTGGGTCTCGTGACATAAGAATCACATTCTGATTATTTGGTGCAACAACCACCTTAAAGTAAAAGTCATAATTTCATCAAAGCATTAAGTAATATTGTATAAAGAATATATTAAAAGAGCTCCGTCCACGGTACAAATCTCAGTATACAGTGGAGTATGCAACATATATAATGAATGCTCAAAAGGTCCTTAAGTTTGGTAATATACTTCCTCCAATTTTATTTATAAGCAACTTTCTCTCTCATAGGGTTGATCCCTTTTACAAGCAACTTTTATTTTTTGTCTGAAAATGTAAGCTTCTTTTTCATATTTTATCCTTATTAAATACTCATTCTCTCTTATATCTTATACTCATTATCTGTCATATTTTTTATCTATTCTCTCTCCTATACTCTTTTCACAAATTGGGGGCATATATGAAAAAAAATATGGCATTTTTGACACATTTATTACTTTTAACTATCAATTCGTTTTGCGCAAATAAGAGGAAAGTTGCTTATAAATAGGACCGGAGAGAGTATATTATACTTATGTAACTAAACAAAACATACAAATTGATATCAAATTAAGTCTCGTGCGACTCCCTGTCGGTATCACCTCCTGAACTCTTGCCTAAAAATAACAATAAATCCATGGGATGAGTCACATGGACCCAATAACCACTTCCATTTTAACAAGTATGCAGGGATTGATTATAAAATAGTTAAGTGGGCTAAATATATAAAGTGCAAAGTTCCAAAACAATTAATAGTACAAAAGAACGTATTCATATATATATATATATATATATATAACTCTCTCAACCATCCTTATAACCTCCTTAACCGCTGACAGAACCCATGAGCTACAACATATAATAGGTTTAGTCTCTTTGATAAGACCGCACAAAGCTCTCCAATAATAAGGTGTAGTCCGACCAAAGGCTACAGTACTTATATCAGACAATGGGTTCTCTTTCCATCGAACATGCAAAGGTGTCACCTGTCCCTTGAGTTGACCTTTAACCCAGCCAAAAGAAAGGATGATACCAAATGTCCCGAAAATATCAAAGTCATCCACTATACGCGCAGTGGCGGCTATACAACGTGATATAAAAGAACCAAACATTTCTCAATCACAACTCACCACATTCAACATCTCAACATCAAATATCAATAATATATTCTCATATATTCCATATTCAATGTTATGCATCATTCCGACCCACTTAACTAACAAGTTTACTAAAAACATAATTCATACTATCATTGTACATTTTTTTTATAAAAAATACTATAACATATTTGTAGTAATTAAAAATATCAACATAAACTGAGAATTACCTCAACAATCATACAAGATAAATTGAAAAGTAGTTACCTCGAGTTCCTGACAACTAAACTTGAGAGAATTTAAGTTCAACAGGCTAAATTCACTCTACAATGAATATATAATTACATGTTAAAAAATTTAAAAATAATTGCTAACTAATACAAAATAAACCCCCATAATTAACTCACTTTAATTTTCGTAGAAAAATAACTACCTTTAATCTATTCCTCAATTTCCTTTAAAAACTGAAATTCCTATTTTTTTTTTTTAAACTCTATTTCACTCCATAAGATCTTTAACAACAAAAATTCTCTAATCACCTTAACTTCAATAGTCATAAAATTATCAATATCAACATCCTAGATTAAGTAAATCTTTTTTCTAGCCTATATAAGCATAATCTAATTATTAAACAATATTGAAACCTCCACATAGTTAAAACCATATCAAACTCTAATTTCTAGTATCAAATTATAATTTATAATTTCATATAACACCAAATCTATAAAAACTAAACTAATTAGAATTTCAATAATACTTCCAATAACCCAAATAAATTATTTAATCTAAATTTAATCGGTTAGAAAGTCTAATATAGAATTATTTATAGGTGGGTTATATTGAAAAAGTCATTATAAAATTTTTCACCAACTAAATAAAAATAAACCCATTAAAACTAATTATTAATCATCATCTACCTTCTTATAGTCATATATTAACAAAACTCAAACTTGCCCAAAATTCTAATCCTAAAATATTCTCTAATAAATATAAAATTATTATCATAAGAAAGAAAAAATTATTTAGAACATTTTTTATAAAGGAAGTTTTGTGATTAGAAATGATTGAGTACCTTATATTGATCCCCAAAAAACTAAAAATAGTCTACTAACACCTCACCCTCAAACTCTCAGCACAACGGTTGTACATAAGTTGTGATTTTGGCTCACATCTTCCTTTGATTTTACGTTCAGTAACGGCTTAAACGCTTTCTATGAATTGAAGATTTACTTCCCATCCAGTTTTCTTATAAACTGGCAAACAGGGTCTTTTAACGTCAGATTCCCAAGACAATAACGCTCTTTTTCTCTGTTTAATTTGTCCACTAAATCGACAAGAATACGATGAATATCACCACTCAGATGCGTCTTAAGATTTTGAATGATATCATTCAGTGACTCCTTATTCAGTCCACCCTTTATAAATTTAATTTTATCTTCTCGATTTATAGAAACCATACCTTTACTCCTACAGCATTAATTACAATTCCACCTTGCACATTTATGGCAAACATTCATCCTTTTAGCTATTCTTTTTTTGGAGTAAGAAATTCTTCACATTCCTGGCAAACGTTTAACAACTAATTTATTAAACTCACCTGTTAAACGTACCTTAGCTTCAATGATCCAGCGTATGTCCTCAGGAAAGTCCAAATGCTTGAATACTCTCATGCTTCAAGTCAACAACTATAGAGCTTCCTGAGCACATCTTTGGGAAGAGTAGGAAACCCGTTCTTAAGCTTTGCAAGAGATTCCTCCATGATAACTTAAAATGAAACTGATGAAAACTAAAATTTTCAACGTAATGCAATGTGTTTCGATGAGTAAGAAAAATGAGAGGGTAGGAAAGAAGTTTTGAGAAAGTAGGAAAGAAATGAGTGAGTAGAAAAGAAATGATTGAGTAGGAAAGAAGTCTTGGGTTGCCTCCCAAATAGTTGTCCTTCTTTAATGTCTTTAGCTAGACAAAGACCAAACCAAATTTTTTTAAAATTTTTTAAAATTTTTTTATATTATTTTTTTAATATATTTTTTTTCCATTTTTTTAATTGTAACTATCAAAGTGAAATACATCATCAGGGGCTACCAGAAATCTTACAAAATTATAACAAAACATCCAACTAAATCTTGGGTTGTATCCCAAGCAGCGCTAAATTTATAGTCTTCAGTCAGACTCCCAAACAAACTACTAATCAAAAGTATCAAACACCATGATTGCCTTATCTTCATTTCTTTTAAAACAACAATGTTTCGGATACAAGAAATGATCATTCAAAGTAATTAATTGTATTTCTTCAATCATAGATAATTTTAGAGTACAATTATTTACTGAATTCAAATAAAACAAAACATGCATGTATTTGCAAACAAATTTAGGAGTTTCCAAAATTTTAGAGCATCCCACAAAATCCACTTGACTCTCATCAGTAAGAGTCAATACTTCAATAGGAGAGATATGAACAACAGCTTTTGGAACATCCACATTAGTTTCAACATCAAATTCATAAAGATTAGGCTCCACAGCCGGAACCTCAATTGGACATTCACTGTTCTCTCCAAAAGTGATTTCAAGCTCCTTATCACATACCACAAGAGCTAAAGTTTCATTCAATTCCACCTCCTCAACTTCCTCACAATAATCATCATAAACACAAGAAGTGGTCATCATACTCAAAGAATTATTTTGCCTCATAGTCTCGAGTGACGAAACAATTTAACTCACATATATTCCAATATTTTAAACACTTGACTCAACACTAGTGACAATTTCCTTTTGCTCTCTAATAAATCTCTCTGTTGATTCCACAAACTCCTCGTCTAATCTTTCTAAATCAGATTTTTCCTTATACTCAAAAGTGTGTTCTTTAATATATGGATAAGAGTAGAAAGAAGGATTAGGACAATACCTGACATATGGATCCAAAGACTTTTGTTGCGCTAAAATTCCACCAGGATAAAAAGAATGATCAAAACAATTTTGGTTCATATTGAAATCATCTCTCATATAATGACAAGTATTGCTATATGGACAATGCTCATAAGAATGACACTCTCCACAATAAACACAAGAAAAACAATTATAAGGAGAAGAATTTTCAATCTAACCAGTATTTATATTTTCTTATCTCATTCCATCCACATGCATTCCAAAAAAAGAATCAAGATATGACAAGTTATAACTGATTAAACCAAATGAATGCTGTAAATAATCCATTTTTTTAAATTTTTTTTTGAAATTTTTACATGAAGACTAAATTAGTATTAAAATTACTTGGTATTGATATTAATGACAACAATCCCAGGCAACGACGCCAAAAACTTGTTACGGGTTTAGATGATCTATGAAATAGTGTAAGTATACACTGTCGTAATCAAGTAATACAGAAGTGAGTAGAGTATCGTTCTCACAAGGATTGAACACTAAATACCAAAATGGGTAATTTTAATTCTATTTAGTCGATCGATTAATTGGTGATTGAGAGAACAAAATAAAATAATTAAGTATGAGTGTAAATAATATGGAAGCAAATATGAGAAAAAGCCCCATGGGTCAAATTTCACTTAACGAATTCCGGATTGAATCACTTATCTATTCTAACCCAATTTACTCCATATGATTGATAGTTGAGTTTCCCTAATTTAATTACTAGTCTCTTCTAAGGTCAAGCAATTCTATAATTATTTGCTAATCCAATATATTCCTATATGGATTTAACCAATTAATTGTGCATTAAGATTTATGGAACTCAATAAGACTATACAACTCATATGAATATATTCCTATTTCATATGCAAGTCATAGTTTTAATTATAGGATCTACACACATGCATTTCCTTCCGGTCTCAACATGCATATTAAAATCATTCAAAAGATGGCCAATCAATCAAAAGCATTAAGAATAATAATTAAAACTTAATCATGAAGGAGAAATTAAAACTAGATTTAATAAGTTAAGATTCAATTCGTCATTAGTAAGCTACGTCATCACCCTGGGAAAATAGAAATTTAGATCATGATGAAATTAAAAATAAAATAAAAATAAATTAACATTACATAAAACTAGAATAAAATCCTCATAAATACTACATAAAACTTAAATATTAAATTCTCAAACATAAATATACAACCAAAAGATACATGAAAAATGGAGAAATCTAGCCGTTCATTTAAGAGGTAAAACCTTCCATGTAGGCAGCATGCAAAAAGTAATACAATACTAAGCCTTCCATGTAGGAGGATTGAAGAATGTAATACAATGCATGAAATTAAATATAAAATATAACACAGTTTATTCAGAACTGTCAGAGAAAATATCTCTCCCTGTTAGATGTCCAAAACAAACAACTGCGGAAAAAGACCATTCGGCTGGTGAAAGTCTTTTGGAAGGGTATGACACCTGGAGATGTGACTTGGGAGACTGAAGAAAGAATGCGTCGTGACTTTCCCAACTTGTTTGTTTAAAATTGTGATTATGCTTATTTGTTTTATTGTATTTTTGTACATTATTTAAATTGAATTTTGGGGACAAAATTCTATTTAGATGAGGAGAATTGTAACATCCTAATTTTTATTTTTAGAATATAATTATAATTTAGAGATAATTATAAAATTAATAGTAATTTTTGGGTAAAAAGAAAAGAGGGATTTAGTTAAAAATATGTTTTTAAAAAAAATTATAATAATAATAAAAAATATATATGTAATAAAAAATTAAAAACTAAAAATATGTATGTATATATATATATATATTAAAAAATATATATATATATATATTAATAAATAATAATAATAATATATATATATATGTAAAAAAAGAAAATAATATATAAAATAATTAATTAATTAACACGTAGGCGTCGTTGGTGCTCACAGATTGAAAGAAAACTGGGGGAGGCACAAAAATGCCTCTCACCATCTAATATCAAGATTGTGGGCAGGAGCCCACAATCTTAAAAAGAAAACTGGGGCAGGCACTTAGTGCCTCCCATAATTTTCAAGAGAAGGGGGCATTATAAATACCCCCTCTCCCCCGTCCTCACTTCACACACCTCAAGTGTGAAGAAAGGTGTAGAATGAAGTACTAGTAGAAGTATTTTTATATCTTTGGAGATCGATAAGGTACCCAATATTACTTCTCATCTCATAATTTTTTTATGGAAATGTTCTAAATAATTTTCTCTTTCTTATGATAATAATTTTATGATGATTAGAGAAAATTTTAAGATTATGATTTTGGATAAATTTGAGTTTTGTTAATATAAGGCTACAGGAATGTAGAGGATGATTAATAGTTAATTTTAATTAAGTTACTTTTGTTACTTAGTTAGCATATAATTTTATAATGAAATCTTTATATAACTAATCTATGAATAATTCTATATTAGGCTTCTTAACCGATTAAATTTAGGTTAAATAATTTATTTGGATTATTAAAGGTATTCTTGAGGTTTTAATTGGTTTAGATTTTTTTGTTAGGATGATGATTTATAATTTAGCCATTTTATAAATTGATTATTGGAGATTGATTTTTGGCGTATATTTGAGCTCTTGGATTAGGAGCTTGTGATTATAATTTTGCTTTGCCGAAATGTAACCACTTTCCACTTATTATGTGTGTTGGCATGCTGTTTGTGAGTATTTTGTAAAATGATTTAAGTTTGGAAATGATATGTTGATATTCACTCTAATGAGTAAAGGTTTATTGTGATTGAGAAAGTTATCATTATCTTGTGAAGTATTTTGATATAAACTAGCTTTGTGGAATTTTATGATTTGAAATGAAAAATATGTATATACTCAGGAAAATCCCATTGAAATAATTATTGATAAATTATTATGATAATGGGTTTGGGATAAGATGGAGTATATTATTTTACCACGTGATATAGCGTCCATTGGTGCACGATGGTTGGCTGTCTATTGTCCCACCAGTTTCAATGAGGGACTACCCCACCAGTTCAATGAGGGGTTGCGACACCCCACCAGTTCAATGAGGGGAAAGACCCATGGTCCGGGGCACGTGCTCTGAGGGTTTGGCTGATCCTCATCACGTGACCGGTGAGCTTTTTGAGTGGCCAGTCACATGATTAGTAACTTAGCCCATGGGTCTAGTCGGCGGAAATAAGGCAGTTCGGTGGGATTAATGGGAGGCAATGGGAATTGTAATAAGAAATTTATGTATAAAACCGTGATATTGAATTTTTATAATTTGCTATATAAATTGTTCCACTTAGCACCTCATGAACACATGTTAGCATGTGTAATGAGTCGGATAGCTGGTTACTGAGACTTTTGTCTCACCCCGTTAATTTAACATTTTTCAGGTGATAATTCTCTTGCTGGAATGTCGGGAGGAGCTCCTGAGGCATAGATATATTTCTATATATATCTGTATAGCCTCTTATAGTTTATTATGTGTTGAATGCATGTATATTGCCACTTATTAGGGACCATATTTTGTAAACTCTAAATTCGTCTACATACTTTGTTTATCATATAAAGTTGGGTGACTTTGGTTTTGAAATGGAAATTTTTGATATGATAACTGTAGGATTAATATTTAAAAGATATATGGATTGTAATATTTTCTTTGTAAGGACTTAAATCCTTTATTACCATGATAGAGTTTTCAAATAGTTACTTGAACTCTTTTCTACCATGGTAATACTATGGTAATCTTTCTTTAAAAAAAAAAGAAATGAGTAATTCTTAAAGATAAGTTAATATTATAAAATTAAGAAGAGGATCTTACAAAAAGCAGTGCCAGACCCTCCCAACTCCTTAAAAAAAAGAGAAAATAAACAAATAGTCCTATTATCAACTCCAGAAGTGGGCATTAACAACTTCATAAAAATATTTTTTTATTTTCCTTCTTCTTTAAGATTTGAGTGTAATTTTCCATAAAGTTTACGTGCTCAATATTGGCTCTTTTGTTTGTGTGTGCATAAATGAAAGCTTGGAGTTTGAAAATAAAAGAGATTGAAATGAGAAGGAGATGGGCGGTGCTTAGTTTCTTATGTGTTTGTGAACATAACTGAGGGAAAAAGAGCACCTGAGCAAACTGTGTTAGAGGAGGAGAGAATGACTATTGGGTTACGAATAGGAAACTATGTTTGTCTTTGGATAATCTATTGTTGTGTGTGCGAACCCATAACTCCTCTAAACTCTCCTTTATAAGTCCAAAATAATATGTTGATATACACAAAATTGTACGCTCTTATTCCCTAAGTAGTGTGAGACTTATTTTTTTTACACACCCACACACATAGATATCATTGAAACCGGACGTCGTTCAAAAAACTTGGCATTACGTGTGCGGTTACATCACCACGGCTATAACAAAACCATAACTTCTACTGCTCTTTTTTCCTTTTGTTGAGAAAGAGTAAAAGTTATTTGGCTTAGGAGATTTATAGCGTTTGAAATTAATATTACTACTGTTACAGAAAATTTATGAGGTGAAAGTGAAAAGGAGGAAAATCGGTGGTCCCTATTTTAAAATTGTGTTGAACATAAAGAGTTTATATGTTTTCAAACATAGAAAGCAACGGTCTGAAAATTTCATGTAAAAGAAACAGGGGTATTCAAATTTATGTTCTTTTAACTAATACCCAATCAACTGATCAAGCATTACAACTTTCTGGTTTGCTGCTCCTCCAAAATCCAAAGCCTTATGACCTGTGATCAGCTCAAACACATGAGTCTTTTCAAACAAAACACATCAGTCTTTTCAAATAACTGGCCTGTAAGATAAACATTCTGGAGCAATGTAACCAACAGTGCCACGCACAGCAGTAGTTACATGAGATTCTCTGTGTGGGCAAGGAGAAGATTAAGAGCGTGAGCTTCTTCAATGCGCAAATACAAAAAGTGATTTATATGTCCAACTTGATATATCTTCAAGGAGCTGTCGGATATATGGCCAAAGAAAAACACAAATGAGTTGCCTTGTCAATAAGCTTTCACGTGAACATCTCTGCATCCATTCTTTTTTGACTTACAGCTTTTTCACTAAATGCCAAAGCTAGCTAGATTCAATTATTGATCTTCTCCCTTCAATTCGGTGAATGCCAAAGTCTGAACCAATTCCTTCAATTAATTTTTTAATAATTGAGGAAGCTTTGGCGTTTTGTTAAAAAACGCCAAAGCTTCCCCTACATTTTTTTTTATAATATAAGCTTTGGCGTTTTGTACAAAAACGCCAAAACTTCCCCATTTTTTTTTTTACAAAACTTTTCCTTCGTGTAGTAATGGCTTCCCCTATTTTTTTTTTTTTTTTGTAATACAAGCTTTGGCGTTTTGATTAAAAATGCCAAAGCTTCCCCAATTTTTTTTTTTTTTTTTTTTACAAAGCTTCTCCATCATGTATTAAGCCATTGTTAAAAAAAAAATTTATTGTAATGGCTGCCCCTACTTTTGTTTTTTTTAATAGAAGCTTTGGCGTTTTATTAAAAAACGCCAAAGCTTCACCATATTTTTTTTTTCAAAACAAAGCTTCCCATCCATATATCTTGATCCAAAAAAAATCTGCAATGATCATATGATTCATATCCTTCGTTTTTTATTTATTATATATGTGGAAGCTTTGGTGTTTAATTATAAAACGCCAAAGCTTCCCAGATCTTCATTTTTTTTTAATATATATGTGGAGGCTATATGGAGACGGTTTACATCTACAGTCATTTTTCAAATATAGGAAGCTTTGGCGTTTCCACATAAAACGCCAAAGCTTCCTATTGTTTTTTCAAAAAAAAAAAAAAAACTGGAGGCCTTGTTTGGCGCTTGTTCAGAGAAACGTTATACAAGGTTAACGTCAATTATGACGTTTATGCTTGTAAGCGCCAAAGCTTTCAAATATTTTTGATTTTAAATAAATAAATAACAAGCTTTTGCGCTTCTTTAAACAAATGCCACAGGAGCTACGCCACTAAAGCCCCTTTTTGTAGTAGTGACGGTTACATCACCACGGCTATAACAAAACCATAACTTTTACTGTTTTTTTTCCCTTTTGTTGAGAAAGAGTAAAAGTTATTTGGCTTAGGAGATTTATAGCGTTTGAAATTAATATTACTCCTGTTACAGAAAATTTATGAGGTGAAAGTGAAAAAGAGGAAAATCGGTGGTCCCTATTTTAAAAGTTTGCTGAACATAAAGATCTTATATGTTTTCAAACATAGAAAGCAAAGGTCTGAAAAATTCATGTAAAAAAAACAGGTGTATTCAAATTTATGTTCTTTTAACTAATACAATTTTTAAAGAGATAAATTTCACTGATCTATCAAATTAAAAAAAATTAGACATGACAAAATGAACTGTTTTTACATGAAGAAATGTGATTTTTTTATATAATAAAAAAACTACCCGAAATGAAAAAAGTAAGTCTGGGAGATTCTATTTTATGTACGGCCGCGAAGTCCATGAATCCATGACGTAAACTCTTTACATGGAAGGGGTTGTCCCCTATGATTCATGCTTTGAAGTCATTCGCTGAAGGGAGAAAAGAAAAAAATGAAGGGTATTGTTGTTCTCATGGGAAAGTTTGTGTTGTTCTTAAAGAGTTAAGATGATATTCTAAATAAGTACAATGTGTCGTAAGAATTTACGCAAGCAGTTCCGAAGGAATTAGAATGTTATGAAACCACTTTAAAACATTAAGTTTAAAATTGCATCCTTGAATTACTCTATAATTTTAACTAAAAAACATTTGAAAACGTGGAATGGGATTTCACGCGAGTGCATGAAGTGGGCTCTCGCGTAGCTTGCGGTGTCTTGCTGCTTTGATGTTGGATATTTTTTATTTGTGATGCGGCGGAACAATGTCAGTCTTACTCAGTTATTTGAATGTATGTACCTTTTGAAAGTTTCAAAGATTCACTTCACTCTTCTCATAAAGTATTAAAGGACGGCCGCAAAATTCTCCAAAAAAACAAACATACAAAAAGAGGAACAGAGGAAGGGCAGAGCAGTTGGAGATCGAAGAAACAGAAACAGAGAGGTCGATGAGAGGGATGCCTTGGGCGTCGGTCTGTGTGAAGGTTGTTGGATGAAGGCTGCGTTTACCTGTGCCATATGTGAAGGATGATGATTGTGAAACGAGAGAGAAAATGAGAAGGAGATGACTAATGTTTGTTGCTGTGAGACACTGTGACCAAAGCGAAAGGAAAGCCGCTATTTATAGAAGAATCCAAGCTAAGTGTAAGGAATATAATAAAAGTTGCTTTTGTACAGGGTTGAGGGAAACTGGATGGCTTTCGAAGCAAGCGGCGTTACGTTTGTGGTTACATCAGCATGGCTCCTTCTAGTCTTCTACTCTTTTCTGACCCGCCAGAAGCTTCGTACCCCGTTTCCCCGGTCCCTCCCATGTTTTTTTTGAGATCCATGTAATTTTAATTAGCCTTTTTTCATTCACCTTGTCTGAATTCCAAGTTGAAAGTTAAAACAACCTACTGATTATGAATTCAATATTTGATTGTTAACTTTTTAATATACAAACAATAAATTATCCTCTCTGATACTAAATATATAAACTTCTTTACATCTCATCATATTGAATAAGGTTCATGAATCCGGATCGGGTATTGAATCAGTTGGAGTATTAGGTTAAGGGTCAGTGTATTAGATCGGGGCCAAACCGGTGAGAAATTGAAGATTTTAGGCTTACTAGTATAAAATTCTAAAAAAAAAATTAAAGAATTTTTTTTTAAAATAGGAACCCCGACCGAGGACCAGATTGTTCTACAGCCCGGTTCACCGATTTCTGGGCCAGACAGGGCGATTCGGTCCAGGTTCCTGAACCCTGATGTTGAAACAAGAAAACAAACAACTGTTATATTTTGAAATAAAGAAAAACATATAATTTTAATCAGATTTTTAAAAATAAACTCAAAGGTTGGTAAAGAAATACCAGATATATCAAGTTAACAGCAAACCTTGGTTCAGTTCGATCTCATAGTAATAAATATTGTATAATTGTATTAAAAATTATAATATCTAAGTATTATTGAATGAATAAGTTATGAAGAGATTGCAATTGCGAAGTAATTCTTTTTTATTTGAGAGGTTCAAACTCTTAAGACTTTGAGTGTGTTTGTATTAGCTTTTTTTAATAGCTTCTGGAGAAAAAATGGAGAATAGTTTTTGGAGAATAGATTATAAGAAGAATAGATTATGAGAAAAAAGTGATTTTGATAAAATGAGGGTGTTTGGATGTTTTGATCAGAATAGCTTTTTTCATGGTCAAATTACATAAAAGGACATTAACTTTTGTGATAATTACATATAAAGAATAAGATTATATTTTATGTATTATTTAACATTAAATTTCATAATTAATACCAAAAATGAAATAATTTTGTCTATATGTAATGTTAATTAATTTAACTAATTTTTTTTTAATATAATTAAATTAGATAAATAAGTCTTAAATAGGATGAGAGCGAGTATTAAAATTTTAAAATTCTAAAAAAAAAAGAGAGAAAAAACGTTGAAATTCAAAAAAATAAAAAAGATGAGAGAGAGAGTGTGCTGTGGGGCCCACAAACATAAAAAGAACCAATGAGAATGAGAGGATGGGACCCACAAAGTTGAAAAAGTAAGAAAAAATGGATTGTTCCCAAACCAAGGTTTGGGCCTCCCAAACCATGGTTTGACATGGAAAATGGATTATTCAAAAATTGTGAGTGTTTGGATGAATATTTTCCAAACCATGGTTTGGCCTCAAAAGCAATTTTTTTAATTGCATCCAAACATACACTTTGTTTGGTTGGAGGTTAGGTTAGGTTGGGGTGGGGTTGGTTTTGTTTGGTTGGAAGTTAGGTTAGGTTGGGGGTAAAAAAGTGGTGTTTGGTTGGAAGGAGGTTAGGTTAGGTGTTGAATATTTTTTTGTTTTCTAGTGGTAACCTAACCTAGGTTGTGTACCCTCCAAAATTGGGGTTTTTCCTAGGTGAGAGAATATTTGTCTTCAATTGTGATTAAATTGCCCATGACAATTTTTTAAAATTCCAACACTGCCCTCTCCTTTAAAACTTGACCTCCTGATTCAACGAACTTTCTAAATAATAATAATTTTATAAATAATTATTTATATGCTTACATGAATAATTATTTTATAAATAATAATTTTATATAAATAATTATTATTAATAAATACATTATAAAAGAAGAAGGAAAATATGTAGAAGGGCATTCTAACCTCCTCTAACCTAACCTAACTTAAATAAACCTCACTTAACCTAACCTTCATTGAACCAAACAACATTATAACATCTTCTAACCTAATTTAAGTAAACCTCACTTAACCTAACATTTGTTGAACCAAACAAAGCCTAAGTCTCGACCATATTTAAAAGGGACTGGGTTATTCCCAACCTCCCACTCCATTCAACTATAGCTTCGAGGGTCTATTTGGTATGAGAGATTTGGAAGGGAGAAGAAATTTTTATGGGTTAGAATATAAAATTAGGAAAATGGGATTACAAATTTTTAATAAAGAAAATGTATTAGATATTAGAGTAAGAAAAAATAATTAAAAATTTTTAACCCCACTTCTTTATATTTTTTTTAAATTCAACTCAAAATTTTTTTTGTCTCCCCTCCCCACCCCTCATACCAAATAAGCCCTCAAAGACTAATATCATTATGTTGCCCAAAAAGAAGCTAATATTACTACTGTGGATCTTATATCTACTTGCCTATTTTAATTAGATTAAGAAAACTAATTAAATTAATTAATTATTTAAAATGAGATTTGGTTTCACTAACATATGCTCTTAAATTATTTACATTGAAACAACCCTTTAATACAAGCTTCATTAATATGTGCAATCAATAAGGATGGTTAAAAAAAATGATAAACGTATATTGTAAGGTAAATTGATATCTCATATTTTCATCTATCTGGGACTAAATTTAATCTCCAATTAGATTTTATGTAGACGAGGGGAGGTAGTATTACTTGGTGAAACAAAAAAGTTGGGATTTTGTCTTTTACTGATGCGGACGGAAGCAATGTTACATTGCCATCTTCATGGCCAAACAAATTCTGCTTTTCTGGAGTCCCAACACCTGCACCATTCTCAAACCTTATTCATGAGTGTCATACAATAGTCCCAGCTTCCAATATTCAGAGCCAAGTTTTATGACTTATGAAAATAAAAAACTTCTTAATTTAAGGAATGCATACGAGGTCAATTTCGCATAACATTCTGTACTCATATACATGTATAGTAAGTACTAACTTGTATCCTAAATTTGCATAATAATGAATGCATTTAATTGATAAAATTCTCCACAATTTCTTTACTAAAATTGTTGTTTCTCCCTCTCTATTTTTCAATCATTCTCCACTCTCTCTCCTCATTCTATATGTTCAATAGAAATTAAATTGGCGCAAAATTGAAAAAAAATCCATTAAGTATATTTTATGAGTGTCTTATATTTTGAACCAAACTTTTCTCCTACATGTGATTTATATAAATGTATACATAGTGGTATATTTAAATTAAATAAGAGTAAATTTACTTGAAATCAAATCCTAAAAAGCTAGAATTCCCTAGACTCAATACTTATGCCAAAATAGAAATCAAATCGGCATAACACTTTACTAGCCCCACTTTTTTAATTTTTTTAAATTTTAATTTATAAAAATTTCACCGGCCTCTTGTAACAGATAAACCAGAGGCAGGCCCAAGTACAAATAAAGGAAAAAGCCCAGTGAAGGTTATAGAACCCAAGTCTACAAGGAAAAGCTTAAGGATCAGAAAAAGGCCTTGGAAGCTTCGAGATTTAGAAGAGAGTGGCAATATATGAAGGGCGAGTGAAATGAAAAGGGTGTGAATGATTTGGAGATTTTCTTCTGGACGGCATCTTCCGTATCTCTCTCTGTGCTGTTCTTCTTCTTTTTTTTCTGTTATCGTCTTGTTTAATTCCTTGTACTGCATTTATTTTAAACCGAATGTATGGATCAGCCTTGTACTCACTGAATTTTTACCAGATCAATATTATGTCAGTTGGCTGAACTCATTTTTGGATAAATAATCTGTGGTATTACTTAGTTCATTACATTTGGTGCTTTCATTCATTTGCTGGTTCTCATGGCTGATAACACAAGGATGAAAGACATGCAGGCAGAGTTAAAAAAAACCCAGGAGTTCATGACAGAGGCAGCGGGACGCTTCACAACTATCGATAAGCGTTTTACCAATATAGAGGACTTACTCCACCGTTTAGTTCTTTCTGTGGATGCTTTGACGCAAAAACCAGATCCTTCCGCTTCCCCTTTGGCGGGTATGCCAGTTTCAACCACTCCTTTGGTGGCAACACCAATGCAATTTCTGCCGCAGAATCATAAGCCCATCAAGCTTGATTTCCCTCGTTTCGATGGCAACGATGCTCTCAATTGGATCTTTAAAGCAGAACAATATTTCTCTTACTATGATATCGCTGATGCACAACGATTGGTTATCGCCTCTGTTCATTTGGATGGCGACATTTTACCCTGGTTTCAAATGATGCAGAAAGCCGATCATATTCCTACATGGACCACGTTCGCACAAGCCATCGAGCTCAATATAGTCCTTCTCCTTTCGATTGTGCTCATTCGCAACTTTTCAAACTCACTCAACAGAGTGTTGGGGGTGTTTTAGAGGACTATAATGCTCGTTTTCTGGCATTGGCCAATCGCACAGAGGATCTTCCTGAAACAGCACTTCTGGATTGTTATGTTGGTGGTTTGAATCCCTATTTGAAGCGAGACATATTACTGCAACGTCCTACAACGGTGTTAAGCGCGATGTCCCTCGCTCGTTTATTCACCGATACGTCTATGTCCGTTCCACCTCCTTCTAAACCAAAGCCTGGGTTCATCTCCTATAGTAAGTCTAGCTTTCCGAACACACCAGTGGTTCAGTCTTCGTCTTCAACGGATACGTCAGGTGGCAAGGCTAATCTACCTCCCCTATTACCGACTCCGAAACTGCCGGCCATTAAATGGATAACTCCAGCAGAAATGCAGATCTGACGAGAGAAGGGACTCTGTTATACGTGTGATTCTAAATTTTCGCCTACTCACCGTTGTCTTAACAAACAATTAATGATGTTGATTACTGAAGAGGATTCAGCTGAGGCGACTGATCCGAGCCTTCCTAATCCGGAGTTCGATGGCACTTTACACCACTTGTCTCTACATGCAATGCGGGACACTAATGGTCCAGCAACCATTCGGTTCCATGGCAGTATATTCGATACCAACGTCCAAATTCTATTGGATGGGGGCAATTCCGATAATTTTATTCACCCTCGCATAGTCCATCATTTACAACTTAAGATTGAACCAACTTCAACCTTGCGCGTCCTGGGAGGCACAGGTCGAATCCTTAGTAGTAATGAAACTGTGCAGAACGTTCCAATACTGATCAACGGTCATACTCTGTTTTTGGGCTTATTTGTGTTGCCAATTGTGGGTGCCAATGTTGTCATTAGAGCTGATTGGTCACAGACGTTGGGACCTCACGTTGTAGACTATAATACTTCGATGATCAGTTTTATGGCAGACAATCAATTTGTTACACTACAAGGGTATCGTGGTCCTTTGATTTCCCCTGCCACTTTTCACCATTTAATCCGGCTTCAACAAACTGACGCGGTTGCGAAATTTTTTCTGGTGGAACGTTACGCGGGCGAGCCTCTGACAAATCCCAATGATGATTCTCTTCTGGATGATTTGTTAGACGTGCTACAGCGATATGAGCGCGTGTTTGATCTTCCTCAAGGATTACCACCACCACGTGGACATGACCATCACATTTTCTTGGTACCTGGATCAGGCCCAGTCAAAGTTCGGCCTTATAGATATCCTGTTAGTTAGAAGGCCAAAATTGAGAAATTAGTCCATGCCTTGTTGCAAGATGGGTTGATTCAACCTAGTACAAGCCCTTTTTTTGCTCCAGTTATTTTAGTAAGAAAGAAGGATGGTTCTTGGTGATTTTGTGTCGATTTTCGAGCCTTGAATGCTGTTACAATTAAAGATGCTTTTCCAATGCCAACTGTGGACGAACTTCTTGATGAATTACATAGTTCCGTCTTTTATTCTAAATTAGATCTTCGCTCTGGTTATCATCAAATTTTAATGCATAAGGAGGATAGGGAGAAGACCGCATTTCGTACTCATTTGGGCCTCTACGAGTGGCTTGTTATGCCTTTTGGGCTTTCTAATACTCCAGCTACCTTTCAATCTTTAATGAATTCTATTTTTCGTCCATTTCTTAGACAATTTGTCTTAATTTTTTTTTATGACATATTAATTTATAGTGCTTCCTGGGATTCCCATTTACATCATCTTGCTTTTGTTTTGGATTTACTCCAGCAACAAAAACTCTTTGCAAAAAAATCCAAGTGCTCTTTCAGCCAAACACGTATTGACTATCTGGGCCATATTGTCTCTGCCAGGGGTGTAGAGGTGGATCCAGCTAAGATCCAAGCTATTCAAAATTGGCCCACACCCATAACAGTTACTCAACTGAAAGGATTTTTGGGGCTTAATGGGTATTATCGAAAGCTTATTGCCAATTACTCCCACAAGGCCGGCCCACTGACACAACTCCTTTGCAAAGATGGGTTTCATTGGTCTCAGGATGCTCAGCTCACTTTTGAGACGCTCAAACTCGCTCTCACTCAGGCGCCCATCCTTGGTCTACCCGATTTCACCAAACTGTTTGTCCTTGAAATGGATGCCTCTGGGATCGGAATCGGGGCTGTTTTAAGCCAAGATAATCACCCTATCGCTTATTTCTCTAAGAAATTATCTCCTCGCATGCAAGCCAAATCCGCTTATGTTCGAGAACTTCATGCAATTACTGAATCGGTAGCCAAGTTTCGTCATTACCTGTTCGGTCATCCATTTATAATCAAGACTGATCATGCGAGCCTTCGTCATTTTCTGGATCAAACCATTCAGACGCCAGAACAAGAGGCTTGTTTACCGAAATTGCTGGGTTATCAGTTCTCTATTGAATATTAAGCAGGTAAGCATAATCAAGCTGCAGATGCCCTTTCACGAGCTTCTTGTATGGCTTTAACTTCGATGAATAATGCTTTTATGGAGTGGGTCTATCAACAATTGGCTTCTTCCTCTTTTATTGTCGACCTGCACACTAAAATAGAACAGGATCCTGCATCTTTTCCTCATTATGGTATTAAACAGGGGTTGCTTTATTTGCGTAATCGTTTACTGATTCCACCTGATCATTCAGAATTGATTAAGCGAATTTTAGATGAGTTTCATTCTTCTATCATTGGAGGGCACTCGGGATTTCATCGAACTTTCTTTCGCCTTGCTCCTCTGTTTTACTGGCCCAAAATGCGTCAGGATGTTCGTTCCTATATTCGTCGTTGTTTGGTCTATCAACAAGCAAAATTGTCGCATTTGCATCCCGCTGGCTTGCTTAATCCATTACCAATTCCTACTCGGATATGGGAAGATATTTCTATGGATTTTATCCTTGGATTACCGATAGTTAAGGGCTTGGGGGTTATTATGGTTGTGGTTGATCGTCTTTCTAAATATGGACATTTTGTGGCATTACCTGCTCATTTTTCTAGTCTTCATGTGGCTGAAGCCTTTGTACAGCATATTGTTAAATTACATGGCGTTCCTACTTCCATTGTGTCTAATCGTGATCGGGTCTTCACCAGCGCCTTTTGGAGGCATCTTATGAAATTGCAAGGATCTCAGTTGAAATTTAGCTCTGCATATCACCCACAAATAGATGGGCAATCCGAAGCTTTAAACAAGTATGTTGAAATATACCTTCGTTGCTTTGTCCATGAGTTTCCTTGGAGATGGTTGTCTTTTCTACCATGGGCGGAGTATTGGTATAATACCTCTTATCATCATTCCACCGGCATGACCCCTTTTAAAATTGTGTATGGCAGAGATCCCCCTCCTCTCTTACGACATTGCTCAATGGACGATACTCCTCTGGATGTTTACAAGCAGCTTGAAGAAAGGGATGCCGTGTTGCAGGTTCTCAAGGTTAATATTCAGAGGGCCCAGCTTCGTATGAAAAAATTTGCTGATGCTAAGAGAACTGAATTAGAATTTCAAGTTGGTGATTTGGTTTTAGTAAAGCTACAACCTTACAGACAACATTTAGTGGCCCTACGTCGTTATCAGAAATTGGCTTTAGCCTACTTTGGCCCATTTAAGATCCTTGCTTGAATAGGTACCGTGGCATATCGATTAGATCTTCCTGCATATGCCAAAATTCATCCAGTATTCCACATATCGGTTCTGAAGAAATTCATTGGGGATGAACCTGCTACTTCTTATTTTCCTTTACCTCTCAGTACAGTTCCAGAGGGACCGATTTCTCATCCAATGGCTATTCTGGATTCTAGATTGGTACACCGTGATTCTATAGAGGTCCAGCAATTTTTAGTCCAATGGGATAGTTCACCGTATCCTTCCTGGGAAGACCAAGACTTCCTGGTTTCTACTTATCCATCCTTTGACCTTGCGGACAAGGTCTCTTTCCAAGAGGGAGGTATTGTAACGGATAAACCAGAGGCAGGCCCAAGTACAAGTAAAGGAAAAAGCCCAATGAAGGTTATAGAACCCAAGTCTACAAGGAAAAGCTTAAGGATCAGAAAAAGGCACTGGAAGCTTCGAGATTTAGAAGAGAGTGGCAATATATGAAGGGCGAGTGAAATGAAAAGGGTGTGAATGATTTGGAGATTTTCTTCTGGACGGAATCTTCCGTATTTCTCTCTGTGCTGTTCTTCTTGTTTTTTTTTTCTGTTATCGTCTTGTTTAATTCCTTGTACTGCATTATATTTTAAACCGAATGTATGGATCAGCCTTGTACTCACTGAATTTTTACCAGATCAATATTATGTCAGTTGGCTGAACTCATTTTTGGATAAATAATCTGTGGTATTACTTAGTTCATTACACCTCTTCTTCCCTCCAAATTTCTCTTAACAAACAACCCCGAAGAGAGGTCTCGGTGCGCACATACAGCTATAAAGAGATTGATATGGGGAGGATTTTTAGCTTCCAAAAGAATAAAAAGTAAATAATCAAATATTGAATTCATAATTATATTAGTAATTTGTTTCGACTTTCAACTTGGAATTCAGACAAGGTGAATGAAAAAAGGCTAATTAAAATTTCATATATGGGTCTCAACAAAAAGAAAGAAAGGAAAAAGGGAGGAGGAAACGGGGTACGAAGCTTCTGGCGGATCAGAAAAGAGTAGAAGACTAGAAGGAGCCATGCTGATGTAACCACAAACGTAACGCCGATCGCTTCGAAAGCCATCCAGGTTCAAGTCAACACTGTACAAGCAACTTTTATTATATTCCTTACACTTAGCTTGGATTCTTCTATAAATAGCGGCTTTCCTTTCGCTTTGGTCACAGTGTCTCACAGCAACAAGCATTAGTCATCTCCTTCTCATTTTCTCTCCCGTTTCAAAATCATCATCCTTCACATATGGCACAGGTAAACGCAGCCTTCATCCAACAACCTTCACACAGACCCAATCCTTCTCTCTCACAAGACGCCCAAGGCATCCCTCTCATCGACCTCTCCACCGCCGACGCCGACGCCCTCGTCCGCGAAATTGGGCATGCCTGCAGGCAATGGGGCTTCTTCCAGATCATCAACCACGGCGTTTCGCCCGAGAGCCTCCACAGGGTGGAGGAGGCGACGCGGAAGTTCTTCCAGCTGAGCCAGGAAGAGAAGAGGAAGGTCAGGAGAGATGCCCGGAATGTGATGGGGTATTACGACACGGAACACACCAAGAACGTCCGGGACTGGAAGGAGGTGTTCGACTTCACGGCCAATGAACCCACTCTCGCCCCCGCCTCGCTCGATGAGGACGACCACCGTGTGACTTACTGGGAGAACCAGTGGCCTCAAAACCCGCCTGAACTGAGGTAAGTTAATTTTTTTATAGTATAATCTGGTATATATGGCTACCTCCCAACACAAACATCTGAACAGTCTTATGTATTATGATGTGAAAGATTTCTGTTAGATCTGAAAGTAACAAAGTTTTTGTGATGTGAACCATGAAAACAGAGAGGCGTGTCAGGAATATACAGAGGACATGGTTAAACTGGCCATGAGATTGATGGAGCTAATCGCCATGAGCTTGGGGCTACCGGCGAGGAAGTTTGAGGAATTCTTCAGGGACCAAACCAGCAACGGCAGAATAAATCGGTATCCGCCGTGCCCATCCCCTGAACTGGCTCTCGGGGTGGGCCCCCACAAAGACGCAGGGGCTTTGACAATCCTGGCTCAGGACGATGTGGGTGGGCTAGAGGTGAAGCGGAAATCGGACGGACAATGGGTCGGAGTCAAACCCGTACCCGATGCCTACATCATAAATGTGGGAGATGTTCTTGAGGTATGGACGAATGGGGAATATGAAAGCGTAGAGCACAGAGTTATGGTTAATTCTGTGAAGGAGAGGTTCTCAGTTCCATTCTTTCTGCGTCCTTCGCATTACGTAACGGTGGCGCCGTTTGAGGAATTCACTGGCGGCCAAAACACAGCCAAGTACAGGGCTTACAACTGGGGCAAGTTTTTACTGACCAGGAAGCGCAGTAACTTCATGAAGCTGCAGGTTGAAAATATTCAGATTCACCATTTTACGAATATTCCGACACAGCGTTATTTACCAGATTCTCCTAGAATTTTCGGATGAGCATGAAACCACGGTCTCTCGATGTTGTTGACATGCTGTTCGCGATTTTTGTGTCTCTTTATTATTTTGTTTTTATTTTTCTAGCCCCAATGTGTGGCATTAAAGGCTCTTTCCCTTCTCATGGTATCATGCAAGTGTAGCAGAGTTGTGGGATGCACAAATATATGCAAGGCATTTTAGGAGAAGTGGTTTGCTCTCATATTGTTTTGACCTGAACACAATAAGAATCCAACTGTTCCTTCATCTATTCTGCCATTCCTCTGTTTCTGTTTCTTCGATCTCCAACTACTCTGCCCTTCCTCTGTTCCTCTTTTTGTTTGTTATTTGTTATTTGTTTTTTTTTCTTTTGAGCCTTTTGCGGTCCTACTTTAATATTTTATGAGAAGAGTGAAGTGAATCTTTGAAGCTTTGAAAGGTACATAAATTCAAATAATTGAGTAAGACACCGCAAGCAACGCGAGAGCCCACTTCATGCACTCGCGTGAAAACCCATTCCACATTTTCAAATGCCTATTAGTTAAAATAATAGAGTAATTCAAGATGCATTTTTAAACTTAATGTTTTAAAAGTGGTTTCATAACATTCTATATTACTCCCTCCCTCCGGTCCTAATTATAGGACAACATTTGAGAGTTAATCTTGGTCTTAATTATAAGACAAAGTTCTAATTTTCGTCAATTTCTTCCCAAAATACCCCTATTGATACTTTCTCAATAACAATTAAACACAGTAATAATTTAATAAGAATAGATCGGAAGTTGTTGAGGGAAATTGACGATGCCGGATTATGTGAAAGCTTGGAGAAGTCATGTGTGAGGCAGGAGAGGTATAGGAAAAAACTTAGAATCAACGTATTTGGATGCCATTTTAAATTTTAAATAAGGGTATTTTAGGAAAATAAATATGATTAATTAATTTAACTACTATCCTTAATTTCTTCAAAGTTAAGTAAATATATCCTATAATTAGGACCGAAGGGAATACTTCGAAACTCCTTACGTAGATTCTTACGACAGGTTCTCTTTCTCCAACACCTCCATCACTTCCACTGTTGTGCTTGTGTGCAGCTCACCAAACCCCCGCCCCCAAAAAATAAATAAGAATGCAATATATGTAAGGGTAAATGTGCAAAATTACACATGGACTTTTACTTACAGTACGTACAACACTAAATATTTTTTAAAAATATAAAAGTAACCATGAGCTTTGAAAATTAGAACAAAAGTTACAAGACCGTTAAGTGCTTGTTTGGAATAGCTTATTTTGGGGTAATAAGTGCTTATAAATCGTGATTCACGATATGCGAGGTAAGTATGTGAGATGAGTTTTATCTCGGCTTACGTAATAAGGACTTATTTTCTAAATTTAAGTGATCCCAAACACACACTTAATCTTGCCCGACGACGTTAGTTTTTTGGGCGGGGCCCACACTATAGTTTTGAAAATACCAAAATACCCCCTAAAAACACCCTCCCAACCTCTGTTTCTTCAATCCAGACATGGTGAATAGGGCTTCAGCTTTCAAAAGAGCACATCCTAGGAAGATTAAGAGGAAACAATAACTAAAGACCTCCAACAGATAAATGATCCATGAGTTTTTAGAAATCACAAAATTGTGACTTTTTGAGCTTTAGCTAAACCAGTGAAGAAGAAGAAGAGGAAGAAAATACAGATCTAACCAGGCAATATTTTGGAACCATAATACAGATCTTCCAAATAAAATAAGTATCTGATGGGACCATACCTAGAATCTTGAAGGCCGAGGGAGAGAGAGGGAATGCCAAGGGACAAAACAAAAGGAATAAAAGATATTGGGAAGAAGAAGATAAAAAAAACACAACACAAGCGACTATAATAGGAACGTTACGAGTGAACCTTTACAACTTAACCCCTTACTACAAGCACAAGCAAGCTTTATAAGCTATTCATTGAAATATATTGATTTTGAAGTATGAATTGAAATGTAGAAGCTGATGAAAAAATCGCTGTAGCAATTAATTTCTGGGAAAAATACTAAACCTATAACGACCAGGAACCTACCAAACAATTACGACATCACCATTGAGCTTTTAGGCCTCCGTAATAACCCAATCGAACATGGTTTCACTAGAAATGGGTTTGAGCTCAATGAAAACGGGAGAGTCATAAAGCTGAAGCAAAGACCCCTCTTGGCAAACTAGAAATTTGAAGTGATCATCACTCGTTGTCTTAGATCTCGCCGTTGTTGCTGCCAAAGCAATTGCAACCTCCACTATTTCTATTGCCTTTGAATACCCGTCGCATCCCTCCACTTTTACCTTTGACTCTTCACCTCCACCAATCAGCGAAGAGAAGGAAGAAGATGCCGAGCCTCCACCGTCGTCGTTTATGGAGGATTCCGCCGCTGCTACCACTCTCTTATTTTTGTTTGTGCGCCGCAGACTACGAATCGAAGGTGGAGATGGGAGGGTTTTTTTAAGTTAGGGGCATTATGGTATTTTTAGAATAATAGTGTCGACCTTACCCCAAAAACTAACATCGTTAGGCAGGATTTAACGGTGCAGTGACTTTTGCCCCCATTCTTAAAGTTTATGGTTTACTTTTGAATTTTTGAAAAGTATTTGATGTTGGACGTACTTTGGGTAAAAGCTTGTGTATATTTTTATACCTTAACCCTATATATAATTGAAGCAATGAGAATTCGATTTAGTGGAAGGGTCTATTCCAGCTAGTCTCTTACAACGGAACGAATCAAGATTTGAATCTCTACTAAAAGAAATACCCACATTTAATACCTCGAATAAAATTACCTCACAAGATACCTATTCCTATAAAAAATATACTATAATAATTGAATAAGAATCTTTGTAGTATCATAAGTAGGGGTGAGCAACGGGCGGATAGGTCTAACTCGGGGGTCAACCCGCCACCCGCCTGTTCAATTTACACGGGTACGGGCTGCCCCGTACCTGTGTGGGAACCCGTCTGACCTGTACCTAAACGGGTACGAGCTAAACGAGTTGTGTTTAACGGGTCCAGGGAACCCGTTTAACCACCCCAGAATACTTTTTTTTTGGGCTGCAGAATAGGGAGCCTGTTTAGCCATCCAACCATTTTTTTTGCCCTCCAAAATGATATAATCCAATCCAACGTAAATGGCCATCTTTTTTTTTCAAAACAATGTTTTGTGCAAAAAAAAAAAAAGTCGAACAAGACAGGATTTAGCCTGTAAAAGATCAAAACAACATCATCTAAGATCAAAACAAAACAGGATAGGAGATATGCATTATCTATAGCCTAATGAAGAACATAAGTATTATGTTACCAAAGAAGCAGATCGAAACAAAAACAGCAACAGATTCAATTATTCTAAGGTTACATTGTTACCGAAGAAGCAGATCCAAAACACAAGACCTGAATGCTACCAAAGAAGATTGAAACACAACAGATAAAAACAAAAAATCAGAGAGAGAGAGATAAGTAAAAATCCTCGGTTGGCACTCTTCAGGACTATCCACCATTGGGACTCCTCGGTCGGCACTCGGCAGCAGAGTGGGAGAGAAATGGGACTATCAAATGTCCACCGTCGGGACTCATCGGTCGACAGCTGAGAGGGAGAGGAATGGGATCGGGAATTGCTGCAGGCCTTGTTGAGTGACGACGGCAAGACCCTACTCAGGTCCACCGTCGGCTTTAAGATCGACGGGCTGAGCAGCTGTCCGCCGAGGATGACTGGCCGAGGAGAGCGATATGAGTATCTAATTGTGATTGTCGGAGACAATGAGGCCGTGAGGGTGACTGGGTGAGGGCGAGGCAGGGAGGGCATGAGGCATGAGTAGGAGATAAGAATGAAATTGAGATTTGACAACTGAGAAGGAAAAAGGAAACCTAACACACACACACACACAGTGGGTTCATTAACGGGTAACAGGTGACCAATGGGTGCACCTATACCCCGCCCCATTTGTCAATAAACGGGTATGGGTTACCCGTACCCGTTACGGGCCCAATTCTAGGCAAGCTCAAACGGGGAAAAAAAGCCGGGTTGCGGGCGGGCGGATGAGTAGCGGGTGCTTTTTTCAGCCCTAATCATAAGAACAACAGTAAACTCCGCTCATTTTTTCCTTTTCTCTATTTAGCAAATGACTTCAAAGTCTTTTCCATCAAATCAAGTTAACTTCAAAGCATGAATCATAGGGGACAACCCCTTCCATGCAAAGAGTTTACGTCATGGGGAAGATAAACCCATTGAGGGGAGAAAAGAGGTCTTCTGACTTGAAAACCGTGCCATCACCTTGACGCCCACTGCGGCAGGGTCAAACTGAGAGTGACACCTCCGCCGCCCACTGCAGCGGAGGAACAAAATGAGCAATTCCAATCCACCATCTCCTAGGGTGGAATGGAGAGAAAGAAGTGTGAGTCCGATTGCTGGAAGAAATGAAGCCAGAGACCGAACCATTGATATGCCGCTTGCTGCTAGGATTGAAAGAACCCCACGAACAACTGATAGGCGTACTACAAAGAAGAGCAGAACTGATGAAGGAGCGGACCAAGATGCTGAAATGGATATGGGAAATGACGAACTGGCTACTGAGGAAGAGCCCAACCTGGCCTCAGTCCAAAAACAGCTTTTTGAAGAGGAAGAAACGAGAATAGCAAGTCTGACGCAACCAAGAGATGAAATGCAAGTCGAAACTCTGTTGGATGGAAGCAAGGAGAAAACAGAGCAAGAGAAACCAGAGATGGGTGCCTTGACTAAGGAAGCTCCCACGCCACTCTCGTTCAAAGACACGCTAGTACGGAATGGAAACACTGAGACTCCAAGCCTGCCGCCACCAGAGGATGATGTCAACATAGAGGTCGGAGACTACGAGACTTTCATGGAAGGAATTGTTCCCTCAATCACCTTTTCTCAGCGGGTCAAAGATATAATGGCAGAATGTATGAGATACGCGGTGGTTGTCAAAATCCTGGGACGGTTTGTTAGGCATAGCGCCCTCTATACCAAGATTGTTAACATGTGGCAACCCTCCGGTGGTTTTAAGCTCACCGAGCTGGAAGGGGGATGTTTCATGGTTAAACTCACAAACATGGAAGACTACCAAAAAGCTATGCTGGGAGGACCTTGGGTGATCCAGGGGCACTATCTTACAGTGCATCCCTGTGAACCCAATATCTCTCCCTCGAATCTGGAAATTAAGCAAGTTTACGCATGGGTAAGATTACCAGGTCTTCCTTATCACTATTATCATAAGAGTGTGCTTCGTGCCATTGGCAAGCTGATCGGAGATGTGCTAAAAATCGATTATAATACTGTGGGTGCTGCTAAAGCAAGATTCGCTAGACTGGCAGTCAAGATAGATCTCACAAAGCCACTCATCTCAATGATCAAGTTGGATGGAATCACACAATTTGTGGAGTACGAAGGGCTCCCAACTATATGCTATCACTGTGGTAAGTATGGACATCTGGAAGTGTCATGCCCACAAAAGCAGCATAGTGATACATCAGCAAACCTCCCAGTGAACTCGACGGTAATTAATCCGGCAACCACCGCAACTCCAATATCCAACATGGAAAGCAAAGCACGTGAGCTAAAGGCGTGTGAGGAGAAACTTTTTGGAGAATGGATGAAAGTACCATCTCGGGTATGGCGCTCTCATAGGGTCAGCAAGAGAGAGACTGAAGGTACTCAACAAAAGGGTGATAGCTCTGCTAATAGATTTAACTTATTGGCAACCGAAGATAGCGCTGACAATCATGGAAAAGGGAATCCTCCCCCTGAGCAAGCAAAAGATCGAAGCACCGCCACCCCCCCGGAAGTGACAAAAGAACGGCACAATAGAGCAGCAGTTACAAAGTCAATATCCCACAGAGCTAAAAGTATGAGCAAAGATGCGAATCCCAAAGGAGGAGAAAGCGCTAAAGTGAACCAACACTCTCTCTTTCAGTCCAAAGCATATGCTGAAACTCGCCTGGCCACGTCACTAGATGCGACAAAAAACACTGTAATATCACTCATTGACACTCAGCAACCCAAGCCACATCCTAATAAACAACCTCTCGGCACTGCTCAGGATTATTTGCACAAACCCACGCCAAAAGCCCATGTTGGCAAAGAAAATCTTCTGCCCAAGCCGCCGGACAAAAGCCCAAACAAAGGGGGCTTCAAAATTCAGACCGGTGTTAAGGTAAGGAGTTTAAAACAAAAAAGTAAGGATGACATCGGAACACCCTCGGAGGAGCTAACCAGAGCCCTTTCAGAAGCTCTGAGAGTCGCTCCAACATCCGACGATGAGGTAATTTTCTCAGAAGCCAATGACGCAAAATTCGAAGATGATACTGGCTTAGATCGTTCCGATATGGAACATTAGTCTACCTTTCTTATGGATATCACTATTTTCACATGGAACTGCCAAGGGGCAGCTTCACCACGTTTTCACAGGGTCCTAAAATCCCTGCTTCATGGATACCTCCCAGACATTGTTGTATTGGTAGAACCGAGAATATCAGGAGCTAAGGCAGACGCTGTGATTAGAAAAACAGCTTATCCTAACTCTCATCGAGTTGAAGCTCACGGATTCTCAGGTGGCATTTGGGTGCTATGGAAAGACACAGTTAAGATTCAAGCCATCTCTAATCATAAGCAATATGTTCACACAATTGTCACCGAGATAGCTAGCAAAAAGACTTGCAACTTTACAGCTATCTATGGAAGTCCGAACCCAACCAACAGAAGTGAAATGTGGAGTAGCCTTCTTCACTTGGCTGCCAGCATTAAAGAGCCATGGCTTCTAGCTGGGGACTTTAATGCCACACTCATGAGGGATGAACGTTCAGGGGGTACTAGAAGACCAAGGCAGGGATGCTCCGCATTTAAGGAATTCATGCAGAAGACTGGCTTAATTGACCTTGGGTTTGTGGGACCAAAATACACATGGCAAAGAGGCACATTGATGGTGCGACTAGACAGAGCCCTTAGCAATAATGATTGGCTGACAACATTCTCCAACACTCAAGTGATGCATCTGCCAAAAATCCAAAGTGATCATCCTCCTATTTTAATTAAAACCAGTTGTGAAAAACGCAGCACACAGAGGCCATTCCGTTTCCTTGCAGCCTGGCTCTTGCACCCAGGCTTTAGTGACCTGGTGGTTAAAACCTGGAACAATACGAGGAGCCTTGGAGAGAATATAGAAACATTTAACAAAGAAGCCCAACAATGGAACAGTGTTGTATTTGGACAGGTAGGGCGCAATAAACGAATTCTACAGGCTAGATTATTGGGCATCCAAAAGGCCCTTGAACAATAACCCCTCACCGTAAGATTGCTGGAACTTGAGCAAGAGATACTTACTGAGTATGAGCAAAGTTGTCTCAGGGAGGAACTTCTATGGCTGCAGAAGTCGAGAAGCCAATGGATTAACGATGGTGACCGGAACACCCGTTTCTACCACACTAGAGCATTGATCCAAAGAAGGCGAAATCAAATCCTAATGCTTAAAAATGATCACGGAGATTGGGAAACTGACCAATCCAAGCTAGGTCACTTGGCACAGGCATACTTCAAGCAATTATACACTGTAGATGAACCTTCACAGCCCAACCGTTATAAGACAGGTCTGTTCCCTAACCTTCCAAACACTCTGCTAATGTTGCTTGAAAATCCAATTACTAAAGATGAGACTAAGCAAGCTCTTTTTGACATGCATCCACTAAAATCTCCGGGAGAGGATGGCCTTCACGCCTTATTTTTCCAGTCTCAGTGGGATATAGTTAGTGATGTTGTGTTTGAAGAAGTCAAAGCAATTTTCAATGGAGGTGCTATTGACCACAAATTTTCCAGGACACTTATTGCTTTGGTCCCCAAAGTTGAGCATCCACAAACAATTAAAGAGTTAAGGCCGATAAGCCTATGCACCACAGTTTACAAAATCCTTACCAAAATTGTTGCCAATAGACTCAAGCCTATAATGCCATCACTTGTCCTGCCACAGCAAGCAAGTTTCATAAAGGGAAGAAGTATCATCGATAATATTATCATATCCCAAGAAGCTATCCATTCAATGAGGCGGAAAACAGGGAAAATAGGATGGATGGCAATCAAAGTTGACCTTGAGAAAGCTTTTGACCGACTTCAATGGAATTTTATAGAAAGCACACTTCGAGATGCCAAGCTTCCTGATCGCTTAGTATCATTGATCATGAGGTGCATCACATCTTCAACCATGCAGGTGCTTTGGAATGGTAAACCCACCGAAGTTTTCACTCCTCAACGTGAAATCAGGCAAGGTGATCCCCTTTCTCCATACATTTTTGTTCTTTGTATGGAGAGGCTGTCTCAAGCTATAAAGATTGAAGTGGATAATGGTGCTTGGCAGCCAATTAGAATGGGAAGGAAAGCGCCTTCACTGTCACACTTGTTCTTTGCAGATGATCTGATTCTTTTCAGCTCAACGACTAAGGAACAGGTGGAACTTGTTTGCAAATTGCTACAAGATTTCAGCCTTGCATCCGGTCATAAAGTAAGTAATGCGAAAACAAGAGTGTACTTCTCCAAGAATGTTGGAGCTCAGGAGGCAAATAGAATATGCTCTAAACTGGGGTTTCAAAAGACAGACAATTTGGGGAAATACCTTGGTGTCCCTCTCCTGCATGAACGCATCACCAGTGACACATATAGCTACATTGTAGACAAAGTGCAGAACAAGCTCTCTGGATGGAAAGCTAGTTCCCTCTCTCTTGCTGGGCGTATAACCTTAGCCCAATCGGTACTCACGGCCATTCCGTATTATGCCATGCAATCCACTAGACTTCCAAAGACTACTTGTGTCCAAATACAAAAGATAATCCAAAGATTCATATGGGGAACTACTGGAAATCACCGGGGTATCCATCTAGCAAACTGGGACCAACTTTGCCAACAAAAAGCTAGGGGAGGTTGTGGGATGAAAGATTTGGAAGCTCAAAACACCGCCTTTCTCATGAAGCTAGCTTTTGCTCTTAAGACTCAACCCGAAGCACTATGGGTTAAGCTCTTAAAAGCCAAATATGGCTGGAAGGAAGATGCAGAGTGCACTTTTAAGACAAGAAATGTATCGAACCTGTGGCGCAGTCTAGCCACCATCTGGGCAGACTTCAAACTAGGACTAAAGTGGACCGTGGGAAATGGCGTACAACCGCGATTTTGGGCTGATCACTGGATAGGCGACCTTGGGCCTTTGTGCCATTTGTCTTTTCAACCGATTAGCGAATTAAAGATGCAAAGGCCGCTCAACCACTTCGTCACTCGGAATGGTACATGGAAGTGGAATGAATTTGACAAGCTACTTCCCCCAGATATTTTGGCTCACATTGCTCAAGCAACTCCACCTTCGGTTACTACCCCTCATGCAATTTGCTACTGGCATCTCGAAGGAAATGGCAGATTCACTGTCAAATCAGCATACCAACTGATCACTTCTCACAAATGGGATGACGAGAATTATCAATGGAAGCTAGCCTGGGGATGGCCTGGACCACAGAGAATTCGAACTTTCCTCTGGCTTGTATTGAGCAACAAGCTCCTCACCAACAAAGAGAGAGTAAGAAGACACATGGCAAGTGACGACAAATGCAGCTTATGTGGAACTAAAGTAGAAGACCTTAACCACATACTCAGACAATGTAAATTTGCATCTGAATGCTGGAAGTTCTTAATCCCTGCTGAGAAACTTGGTGATTTCAATTCAAGTTCATTCCAAAACTGGTTGCAGAACAACCTAAAGCCAGCAACTGCCAACA
Source organism: Inga leiocalycina (assembly GCA_963242795.1). Taxonomy (NCBI): domain Eukaryota; kingdom Viridiplantae; phylum Streptophyta; class Magnoliopsida; order Fabales; family Fabaceae; genus Inga; species Inga leiocalycina. Next base: position 2,389,560 of record OY725321.1, on the reverse strand, counting down.
AAGCCTGGTGCGTTTTATTTGGTGTCATATGTTGGAAATTATGGAAGGCTCGTAATTGCAGATTGTTTGCTCAGGAAACTATACAGCCTCACAGACTTGTTAATGAATCACTATCTTTTGCGGATCATATTGCTAAAGCGGCAGACTTCACCAGAATTGTGTATTTACTTTAACTGTCTGAATTTAATTTGATTGTTTGATTAGATAGTTTTTGCTCGTGGTAACCACGACCCTTCTGTACATACTATTTTGAGCAATGAATTTCATTTCCACTCAAAAAAAAAAAAAAGAGTTTACGTCATGGATTCATGGACTTCCCGGCCGTACACAAATTAGAATCTCCCAGAATTACTTGTTTCATTTCGGGTACTTTTTTTATTCTAAAAAAAATCACATTTCTCATTGTAAAAACAGTTAATTTTGTCATGTCTAATTTTTTAATCTGATAGATCAGTGAAATATATCTCTTTAAAAATTTTATTAGTTAAAAGAACATAAACTTGAATATACCTGTTTCTTTTACATGAAATTTTCAGACCGTTACTTTCTATGTTCGAACACATATCAGCTCTTTATATTCAACAAAATTTTAAACTAGGGACCACCAATTGTCCTCTTTTTTTCTTTCACCCCATAAATTTTCTGTAACAGTAGTAATATTAATTTCAAACGCTATAAATCTCCTAAGCCAATAACTTTTACTCTTTCTCAAAAAAAGAAAAAAAAATAGTAAAGTTATGGTTTTGTTATAGCCGTGGTGATGTAACCGCACACGTAATGCCAAGTTTTTCGAAAGACGTCCAGGTTCTAATGATGTTTGTGTGTGGGTGTGGGTGTGGGTGTGTGGAGGAAAAAAAAGGTCTCCCACTACTTAGGAATAAGAGACTGTAAGGATGTGTTCGGATTAACTTTTGGAGAATAAATTCTAAGCAGAATAGCTTCTAAGAAAAAAATAATTTTGATAAAATGAGAGTATTGAGGTATTGTGATCATAATAGCTTTTTTTTGTTCATGAAATCAGACTGGCAGAATTCTCTTGCTTCGTCCAAGTTGGTCCTTTTCAACTGGTTTAGAGAGACAAGAGAATTCTGGGTTCATTTCTGAGCCGCAAAAGAATGTTGGTGACAGAGAAAATAGGTTTTGGGAGGGTCTGATATTGCTTCTGGGAGCTATTATACTGTTGTTGCTGCCCTGTGGAGTTTGGATAATAGGGACACAGAATTATTAAAAGGATCAAACTTGAAAACCGAATAGCAGTGACTCAATTATAAGGATTGAGTTACAAATTTGGTAAAAGTATGAGGGCTAAATAATTAATTTTCTTAATAAATAATATCAGAACGATACTTTGTCATTTCTCTATTTCTTTGTTTTTTTTTTTTTTTTTTTTGAGTCTCCACGGCCGTCTTTTTTTGAAGTGAATCTTTGAAAGCGGCGTCTGCGGGGACAAAGAATAAAAAAAAAACAAAGGGAAGGTGCATTAAAATACTTGAGTCAATAAGATTCAATCTGTTCCCCAGAAATCCTGCAACTTGCCCTGTGAGTCTCTGACTAATGTGAGCGCTCACGTCATGAACTCAATCCCTACGAAAAACAGTCCAGGTTCAATGAACCTTGTAATATACGGAAGGATAACTCCAGATCCGCCACTTCATGATTCGGAGCCAGCACTACTGTTAAGCACGTGAATCCGAGGATTAATTTGAAGCGCCCTAGCTTTTTAATATATAAACAATAAATTCCTAAATATATAGACTTCTTTACATCTCTCATCATATTGAAAAGAGAAAACAAACAATTGTTATATTTTGAAATAAAAAAAAGCATAAAATTTTAATCATATTTAAAAAAAACTCAAAGGTTGGTAAAGAAGTACCAGATATATATCAAGTTACCAGCAAACGTTGGTTCAGTTCGATCTCATAGTAATAAATATTGTATAATTGTATTAAAAATTATAATATCTAAGTATTATTGAATGAATATGTTATGAAGAGATTGCAATTGGGAAGTAATTCTTTTTCATCTCAGAGGTTCAAATTCTTAAGTGTGTGTTTGAAATAGCGATTGTAAAAGTGGTTTTTTAATCTAATTTTTTACAATCTTATTTTTGGGTAAAAGTTATATTGTGTAATATGATTTATGTTTGGATTGGTGGTTGTATAAGTGACTTTTACAAAAATAGAACTTGTTTGAATTGGCTTTAGTATAAGTGGTTTTTGTGATAATGTTAAGAGAGAGTGGGTGGAAAAATATTTTAAAAATCAAGTAAATATTTAAAAATTACTTAAAAATATTAGTTGCTACTGGAAAAATATTTTAGAGTGGGTGAAAATCAATAAATCAGTATTCTAAGTTTTAGGTGCTTGTTAGTCGTTACTACTAAAAAAATACATTTACGGTAAAATTGTAGTCAGTCTCCTAAGACTGGATACAACTGAAAAAATATTTTAAAGGGTTAAAAGCACGAAAAAATATTTTAAAGTAATTTTTGGAGTTGAAAAAGTATATTAAGAGTAAAATTGCAATCAGTCTGATAACATATTGGGTACAACTAGAAAAATATTTTTAGTGGTTAAAAGCACTAAAAATTATTTTATGATACTTCATGTTACTTAAAAAATATTTTAAGATACTAAATAAATCCAGAAAAATACTTCATAATATTAGACACCATTTTCTTAAAAAAAATGTTTAGCGCAATCGATTTTTAAGCCAGATCCAATAATTTCAGACAAGTCAATTGTAAAAAGCTCGACCATCTGGCTTTTTCAAAAAGTTATTAAATTCAGCACAAGCCCAATTGAACTTAAACTATGCCAAACAATGAATAAAAAGTTGTCCATGCCCAATCAAGCTTAATTCTATCCAATCGAGCTTCTAGGGCCTAAAAATGTTGAACCAAACACTCACTAAGTCTCAACCATCTTTAAAAGGGACAAAGTTACTCCCAATCTCCCACTCTATTCAACTATAGCTTTGCCTAGAGTCTATTTGATACAAGAGGTTTGGAGGAGAGGAAAAGTTTTTATGGGTTGAATTATAAAATTAGGAAAGTGGGGTTACTAATTTTTAATAAAAAAATAATTAAAATTTTTTAACCCCACTCTTCTCATTTTTTTTTAAAATTCAACTCAAACTTTTTTTATCTCCCCCTTCTTTCTGTCCCCTCTCCCCTCTCCCTATACCAAACAAGCCCTCAAATATGTTGCCCAAAAAGAAGCTAATATTACTAGTTTTGATCATTAATATAAGATTTACTTGACTAATTTAATTAGATTAAAAAACTAGTTAAATTAATTATTTATTTGAACTAAGAGTTAGTTTCAATAAAATATGCTCTTAAATTATTTACATTGAAACAATCATTTAACACAAGCTCTGTTGACATGTGCAATCAATAAGAATGGTTTAAAAAAATGATAAATATATACATTAAGGTAGATTGGAAACTTATTATATTCCTATCTATCTAGGACTAAATTTAACCTCCAATTAGATTTTATGTAGACAATGGGAGGCAGTATTACTTGGTAAAACAGAAAAGTTGGGATTTTGTCTTTTACTGATGCAGGGGGAAGTAATGTGTCTGTTTGGATTAGTGGTAGAAACTGCTTTTCCAAAGTGATTTACAGTATATGAGATAAATTAATGAAAAAAATATTATCTCGACTTACGTAAACATACTTTTTCACCACTTTCTCAAACAGACCCAATGTTACATTGCCATCTCCATGGCCAAACAAATTCTGCTTTTTTGGAGTCACAACACCTGCACCATTCTCAATCAAACCTTATTCATGAGTGTCACACAATAGTCCCAGCTTCCAATATTTAGAGCCAAGTTTTATAACTTAAGAAATCAGTAACTTCTTAATTCAAGGGATGGCAAAAAAAACTTCTTAATTCAAGGAATGCAGACGAGGTCAGTTTCGCATATCATTCTGTACTCGTATATATGTAAGTAACTTGTATCCCAAATTTGCATACTAATGAATGTATTTAATTGATAAAATTTTCCACAATTTCTCTATTAAAATTGTTGTTTCTCCCTCTCTATTTTTCAATCATTCTCCACTCTCTCTCCTCATTCTTCATTTCCAATAGAAATTAAATGGGCGTAAAATTTTAAAAAAAATCCATTAAGTATATTTTACGAGTGACTTATATTTTGAACCAAATTTTTCTCCTACAAGTGATTTACATAAATGTACACATAGTGGTGTATTTAAATTAAATAAGAGTAAATTTACTTGAAATCAAATCCTAAAAAGCTAGAACTCCCTGGACACATTACTTAGCCCAAAATAAAAATTAAATCAGCATAACACTTTATTCGCCTCACTTCTCTAATTTTTTTTTAAATCTTAATTTATAAAAATTTCGCCACGTCCTCTTCCCTCCAAATTTCTCTTAACAAACAAACCCGAAAAGAGAGGTCCCCCCACACACACATAGAGACACAACTATGAAGAAAATACTCCCTCCGATCTTAAATATAATACGAACTTGACTTTTTTGGAGATATGAAAAAAGCTAGTTAAATTACTCTAAAATATTTATTTATTTTTTCTTTAAACTATTTTGCCTAACTTATAAACTAATATATAATATAATAATACACAATGTATAATATGATTAATTAACTTATTTCGCTTCCTTAATCTCTTCATAAAAAGTCAATTTTATCTTATATATATTTAGGATCGGAGGAAGTATATTTTATATTAACTAGTTTAACTAACTCCTTAATCTAATCAGATTAAGTAAACATGCCTTATATTAGAAATCAGATGAGTAACACTTTATTTGGGGAAAATCCCAGAAAAACACCTCTGAAACAGGAAAATTCCGATTCAATACTCTGAATTCTAAAATCCCATATCAGTACCATGTCAGTATGGATGAACAGTGCGGGGGGCACCAAAAGACGATTTTGCCCTTCAGCCCTCATTTTCGCCACTTCAGAATAACAACACGATGCTCTTAATTAACAACTCCAGTTTCATCTTTTTACTTTCACAATAACAAACCGGTTTTGTTATTAACAACACCATATTCTACATTAACAAATCCCATTTATTGTTTCACAACTTCGTAATTTAAGTTTAAGGGTCAATAACAACACCTCTTTCTTTATTAACAACACCGTATTTTATATTAACAACACTATCTTTTTTAGATGCGAAAATGTGAAAGAATAAAGCGGAGTTGTTAATCAAGAATCCGAAGTTGTTAATTAAGAGCCTCATGTTGTTATTCTGAATTGGCGATAACAAGGGTTGAAGGGCAAAATCGTCTTTCGGTGCCCCCTGCACTGTTCATCCGTACTGACATGGTACTGATCCTAGATTTTGGAATTCGAAGTGCTGAGTTGGAATTTTCCTATTTCAGAGGTATTTTTCTGAGATTTTCCCCTTTATTTGCACCACTTCTCTAATTTTTTTTTTAAATCTTAATTTATAAAAATCTCACCCACCTCCTCTTCCCTCCAAATTTCTCTTAACAAACAACCCCGAAAAGAGGTCTCCGTGCACACACACAGCTATAAAGAGATTGATATGGGGAGGATTTTTAGCTTCCAAAAGAATAAAAAGTTAATAATCAAATATTGAATTCATAATTATATTAGTAATTTGTTTCAACTTTCAACTTGGAATTCAGACAAGGTAATGAAAAAAGGCTAATTAAAATTTCATGGATCTCAAAAAAAAGAGAGAGAGAGAGAAAAATGGGTGGGGGAAACGGGGTACGAAGCTTCTGGCGGGTCAGAAAAGAGTAGAAGACTAAAAGGAGCCATGCTGATGTAACCACAAACGTAACGCCGCTTGCTTCGAAAGCCATCCAGGTTCCCTCAACACTGTACAAAAGCAACTTTTATTATATTCCTTACACTTAGCTTGGATTCTTCTATAAATAGCGGCTTTCCTTTCGCTTTGGTCACAGTGTCTCACAGCAACAAACATTAGTCATCTCCTTCTCATTTTCTCTCTCGTTTCACAATCATCATCCTTCACATATGGCACAGGTAAACGCAGCCTTCATCCAACAACCTTCACACAGACCCAATCCTTCTCTCTCACAAGACGCCCAAGGCATCCCTCTCATCGACCTCTCCACCGCCGACGCCGACGCCCTCGTCCGCGAAATTGGGCATGCCTGCAGGGAATGGGGCTTCTTCCAGATCATCAACCACGGCGTTCCGCCCGAGAGCCTCCACAGGGTGGAGGAGGCGACGCGGAAGTTCTTCCAGCTGAGCCAGGAAGAGAAGAGGAAGGTCAGGAGAGATGCCCGGAATGTGATGGGGTATTACGACACGGAACACACCAAGAACGTCCGGGACTGGAAGGAGGTGTTCGACTTCACGGCCAATGAACCCACTCTCGCCCCCGCCTCGCTCGATGAGGACGACCACCGTGTGACTTACTGGGAGAACCAGTGGCCTCAAAACCCGCCTGAACTGAGGTAAATTAATTACTTTGAACAGTCGTATGTATTATGATGTGAAGTTTTCTGTTTGATCTGAAAGTAACAAAGTTTTTGTGATTTGAACCATGAAAACAGAGAGGCGAGTCAGGAATATACAAAGGACATGGTTAAACTGGCCATGAGATTGATGGAGCTAATCGCCATGAGCTTGGGGCTGCCGGCGAGGAAGTTTGAGGAATTCTTCAGGGACCAAACCAGCAACGGCAGAATAAATCGGTATCCACCGTGCCCATCCCCTGAACTGGCTCTCGGGGTGGGCCCCCACAAAGACGCAGGGGCTTTGACAATCCTGGCTCAGGACGATGTGGGTGGGCTAGAGGTGAAGCGGAAATCCGACGGGCAATGGGTCGGAGTCAAACCCGTACCCGATGCCTACATCATAAATGTGGGAGATGTTCTTGAGGTATGGACGAATGGGGAATATGAGAGCGTAGAGCACAGAGTTATGGTTAATTCTGTGAAGGAGAGGTTCTCAGTTCCGTTCTTTTTGCGTCCTTCGCATTACGTAATGGTGGCGCCGTTTGAGGAATTCACCGGCGGGCAAAACACAGCCAAGTACAGGGCTTACAGTTGGGGCAAGTTTTTACTGACAAGGAAGCGCAGTAACTTCATGAAGCTGCAGGTTGAAAATGTTCAGATTCACCATTTTACCAATATTCCGACCCAGCGTTATTTACCAGATTCTCCTAGAATTTTCGGATGAGCATGAAACCACGGTCTCTCAATGCTGTTCGCGATAATTGTATCTCTTTATTATTTTGTTTTTATATTTCTAGGCCCAATGTGTGGCATTAAAGACTCTTTGCCTTTTAATGGTATCATGCAAGTGTAGCAGGATTTTGAGATACACAAATATACATAAGGCATTTTAGGAGAACCGGATCACAATAAGAATCCAACTATTTCTTCATCTACTCTGCCATTTTTCTGTTTCTGTTTCTGTTTCTTCTCCAACTACTCTGTCTTTCCTCTGTTTCTCTTTTTGTTTGTTTTTTTTTTCTAGCCTTTTATGGTCCTCCTTTAATATTTTACTACATTGATTTTAGATGGTTTAAAAAATTCGAGTCCGAGACGTGAGCTCTTACTTACTCCTCTTGTTCTATCTATAGAATAAAGAGAGAAGTTTTTATTATCTTATTTATAAGACACATCATTAAAATTTTGAGGTGAATGCACAGCATAATTTAATCATTCACTTTTTTTTATATTGACTTTATTTTTATTTAGTAGTATTATGTATATTAAATAGGGATAGAGTTGAAAAGTTCTTGAATTTTTTTAGAGTTAATGAGATTTAAAATTTTTTTTATTGTGTGTGAAAATATTAGAAATGCCGTATAAATAACAAAATATTCTCTTTCAACTATTTTGAACTTTTATCACTTTAATTCAGAAAGGGCCTGGTGCACAATCATTAAATGATTTTCGTCCAATCAGTCTTTATAATGTGTTGTATAAGATCCTTGCTAAGGTCCTTTGCAATAGACTGCAACCATTGTTGAACAAACTCACTTCACCTTTTCAGAATATTTTTATTAAGAATAGGATGATTTCTGATAATACCATGGTAGTTAGTGAGGTGATGGCCAAGCTGAGATCAATGAAAAAACAAAAGCATGGTTAAGTTGTCATAAAAATTGACATTGAAAAGGCTTATGACAGGCTCTCTCGGGACTTTCTTCATGCTGTCTTGATTCCTGCTGGCTTTCCAGAACAATGGATACAAATGATCATGACTTGTGTTACGTCTTCGTTTCAAGCGCTTGTCAACGGTTCTCCTTCTCAATCTTTTCAGCCTTGGTGTGGCTTAAAGTAGGGTGACCCGTTGTCCCCTTATTTATACATTCTGTGTGCTAACATTTTGTCAGCTATGATCCTTCAAGAATAGGATAATGATCGGTGGCTGGGGCTTTCAGTTGCTAGAGGTTCATTGCCTTTATCTCATTTATTGTTTGCTGATGATACCCTCTTATTTGTCAAAGCCGAGCAAAGATTTCTCGGGGTGGCAAAAGAAGTTCTTCATAATTATGCGATGTTAGCCTGTCAGGTTACTAATGAAGCAAAATCTCTGATGGTCTTCAGCCCAAATGTTCTCAATACTATGAAGGCATCTTTGTCTAATTTTTTGGCTTTAAGTTTGCTAATAAATTAGGTAAGTATTTGGGGACATATGTTGACTTCGGTAGAGATAAATCCATGCAATATAATGATGTGCTGGATAAAATTGATAAAAAACTTCAAGGTTTGAGAGCTAGTTCGCTATCTCAGGCACGTCGTTTGGCTCTCATTAAATCCACTTTGTCATCTGTTTTGGCTTATCCTTTATATTGTGCTAAGTTGTCCTCTTCCATGTCTGATAAAATTGATGAGATTTGCGGATTTCTTTAGAGGCAAGAATAATGATAAGAAGAAAATGCATTTGCTTAGCTGGATAAATTGTGTGTTCCATGATATATATGGGGGGTTTGGGGCTTAGAAAGACTGAAATTTCAATAATGCTTTGTTGGCAAAAAATCTGTGGAGGGCTTTGACTGATGATGCTAGTTCATTATTGGGATTGGTTATTAGGCCTAAGTATGTGAATGTTCATAATGATGGTTGGTTGCTGCAAAAATGTTGTCAGTCAGATATATAGAGAGATTCTTTCAAGACTAGGGATCTTATTGTTAATAATTTGCATTGGTGTGTTGGTACTGGTTCTTTTATTAGCCTTCTTTGGCGACCTATGCAGTGTATTAGCCCACTGACTCTATAATCAGTGGGTGATTTGTTACTGCAACAAAGGGGGGTGTTGGAATGAACAGTTGGTTAGGGAGTTATATAGTTGTCCAGTGGCTCATGAGACTTTGCGAACCCCTTTCATGCTCTTTAATGGTAGAGATAAAATTGGATGGAGGTATAGTGCATCAGAAACATATTCTGTGAAGGATGGTTACAATAAGTTGATTATGGATCGGTTTAGTATGGTTTTGACACTTTTTGATAAACTTGTCTCAACTAACTGTTAAAATTAATTAAGATAACAGTTAGGATAAGATTACTCCCTTTTTAACAATTCTAAAGCAAAATTATCCTTTAGTAATAACTTTTAGAACAGAATTACCCCTTAACCCTTGTGTTTATAATAATTAAAAGCCCGTTTTTTGAATACTAACACCAATACAAAAGAGGTAAAGCTGCATATACAAAAACAACAAACCATACGACCTCTCAACAAAAGCCTTGTATATGTATATACACTAATAATATACACCACAGTAACACTCCCATGCATTAATTATATACAAGCCCATATCACAGCCCTCAAATACACATATTACTACCATAAAAAATCACATACAGAATTATCCTTTGGACAAATTAATTAAACCTTGAAAATGGTGAATCTGGAGATTTTTAGCATGCAGTTTCTTGAAGTTACTCCACTTCCTGGTGAGTAAGAACTTTCCCCAATTGTATGCCCTATACTTGGCCGGGTTATTTTGCTCTGCCGTCACTTTCTCCACTGGCTCCACCGTTGTGTAGTGCGACGGATACAGAAAGAACACCGTTGAATACCTCTCCTTCTCCGACTTCACCATCACTCTGTGCTTTGCGCTCTCATGCTCCCCATTCGTCCATACCTGAAGAACATCGTCAATATTGATGACGTAAGCATTATTAGAATACATAAGAGAATAGTCTCACATTAATTACATAAATATTTGAGTAAATGTATATAATCCAATAGTAGGTTCTATCAAATTGACTAGAGTCAATTTGCTAGAAAGACCAACCTAATATACATACATCACTAAATCTAATATGGTATTAATTATTAAAGCCAACTGATCAATGGGACCAAAAAAAAGAAGAAAAATGAATATTGAAAAAAAAAAATATAGTGCATTAGTGATGTATGTATATTAGGTTGGTCTTTCTATCAATCTGATTCAAGTCAATTTGATAGGACTTACTATTGGATTATATACATTCGCTCCAATATTTATATAAGCAATGTGGAACTATTCTTTTATATATTATAATATTCTTCCTACTTCTTTTTTTTTTTTTTTTTGTCTGAGCTTGTACTTTCTATTTTAAGTCTCAAGCCTCAAGTCCACAATATTTTTTTTCAATATTCATTTTTCTTCTTTTTTTTGTTCCATTGATCGATTGGCTTTGATACCATATTAGATTTAGTGATGTATGTATATTAGGTTGGTCTTTCGATCAAACTGACTCAAGTCAATTTGATAAGACCTACCATTAGATTATACACATTCACTCCAATGTTTATGTAATTAATGTGAAACTATTCTCTTATGTATTCTGATAGTTAAGAGGATCGACAGAGGCGGCGGCGAAAGTGGGTTCTTTCACCGTCAAATCTATTAGGAAGGATTAGTTGATTGTTATAATCTTGTATACTTGTATTTATATTATGTACAGGATGGGTTGTCATGTGGCTTATATAAGCGACCCTATTATGTCTTTGTAAATCAACTTCGGTTAGTAAATGAAAAGTCCATTACGTTTTGGTCCAATTGACATGGTACCAGAGCCAAAAGAATTGATTGTGGGCCCAGAGCCTGTTTCAGTCAAGCATCCAATTTTGATTCAATTCTATCACCGTGCCCCACCGACTTAATCTTGATTCCCCACCAAAGCCAATCACTAAATCTTGATTCCCTACCAAACCTTCTCAACCCCGTGCCCCAGTTCCACATCTTCCGCGTCGTGATTTCGCTACCCACACCATCCTCATTGTGATTTCACTATGGCATGACATTTTCAAGGTTCTTCTTGTGATTTCATGTCAGCTCAATCACGTTATTGAACAAAGTTAGTCAAATTGATCTTCCAAGATTGGTCTCTATAGTGATTTTTGTTCATCAGGATTGCAGAATATTGGACAAAATTCATCCCAATTTCTCATTAGAGATAGATTTCTCTTAAAAGTTTCCCCTCCACCGTGATTCTTGTCCACGGTGATTATCGGACTGAGTTTCATCATCAACAGTGTCAAAATTCATCCTGATTGTTAGAAGTGCTTTGGTGGTTCACTTCCTTGTGTATCTTGTCTTCGCAAATAGATCACAACGATTTTAACTAGTTTTGGTAAGTCTCTTCTTCCAATTATGTCAAGCAGCACCAACTAGGGATGATCAAAAAACCCGGTGGTCCAGGTAACCCAGTCTGACCCGAGGTGACCCGGTCCTGTCTGGTCCGGTAAAAAACAGCCTTATAATAAAAAGGACCGGACCAGACCAGACCAACTACTCGGGTTGGACCGGGTTCAAGACCAGGTTCTCAGTTCACATGGTCTAGTCTGGTCTGACCCGAATCATTTATTTTTTTATAAAAAAAAATTAATAATTTTACACAATAAAACTCCCTATCATTATAATTGATTTGACACACAAACACTCTCACGTGAACCAAACACGCACACTCTCATGTGAACCTAACACCATCACTTACCTTTTAATTGATTTGACACACGCACACTGCACACTGCACACTGCACACAGCACACTGCAAACAGAGCCACAGACCTATAATTAGTGACTGAGCCTACATAACCTTCCCTTTTTCATTCCTATAGTTTTTTTTTTCAGAATAAAAAAATTAGATATGTTGGACTACCCAGACCAGTCCATCAGTCCGATAGACTAAGTCCGGTCTGACCCGAGTTCGGGTTATCATCAGACCAGACCAGACCTCAGGCTGTTTTTTTCAGCCCGAGGTCTTATTCAGACCAGACCTCGAACTAGCCTCTAACCCGGTCTAGTCTGGTCCATGATCATCCCTAGCACCAACAAAATCAATCCAGCAAATCTAGGGTTCAATCACCCCCTTTTCCTACATCCTTCTAACGCACAAGCCACTACACTTATTCCTACTGTTCTTACTGGGTCGAATAACTATCCAGTCTGGAGTCATTCTATGCGCATAACACTTCTAGGCAAAAACAAATATGGGTTTATATATGGGACTTGCACTCGTGATTCTCAAGATGAAGCCCTCAAATCCACTTGGGATCGTTGTAATGTTGTTGTACTATCATGGCTTATTAATTCTACTGACAAGTCTCTTTGTGGAGGCTTTTTTTTTTCTGAGAATGCACTTTCTGGTGGGAAAACCTTAAAGAACGATTCAACAAAACTGATGGTTCCAAGATTTTTGGATTGCATCGTGCCATCAACACTCTCTCGCAAGGTAATCTGTCCATTACTGCATATTATTTGAAACTTAAAGATTTGTGGAGGAATTTGATAGTCTTGTTATCCTACCATCTTGTCAATTTCATACATCCCAACAATATGGGAAAATTGTTCAAGATCAAAGATTATTTCAATTCTTGATGAGACTAATCGAGAATTACCACCAAGCTTGTAGTCATATTTTGCTGCTAACACCTCTTTCCACTGTCAACCAAGCTTATTCCATAATATCTTAGCATGAAGCACACAAATCACTAATTCTACTGTGAGTAATCCATCTCCTAAACGCACTGTCATGTTTGCACCCACTGGTAGAGGAAGCCATGGACGTGGAAGGGCCTCTCAAGGTAGAGGCAACAACAACATTGATATGTGTTCCCATGTCATCGAAGAGAACACAAGAAAGAACAATGCTTCCACATTATTGGGTTTCCGGCAAATTGGAAGCCAAGACCCATACAAGAGACACCCACACTTGCAATTCCGCCTACTGTTTCTGACTCACTTGCTGTAGCAACTAATTTAACACCTCAGCAATATGAACAGTTGTTGCGTATGCTATAAAAGGATTCTCAAGCTGCTAGAAAGGATTCAAAGGATGGAGTGGACACTACGGTTGGTGCTATTGGAACCACATCAGGTTTGGATAATTCAGTTCTCTTTAGCAGTGCTTGGTTATTAGATTCAGGAGCAACAACTCATGTAATCAGCAATTTAAATTGTTTACATACATTTGCTTATTATAACGGTCCTATTAGGCGTATTAGGGTGCCTAATGGTGAGAGACTTACAGTTACACATATAGGTAGTCTGAAAATTAGAAATATTGTTTTGAACAATGTTTTGTATGCCCCTGGTCTAAAATTTAACTTGGTTTCCATTTCTCAATTAACCTCACAGGAACACTGTGTGGCCCTTTTCTTCCCTAATGTTTGCATTTTGCATGACACCTTGAGTAGGAAGATCAAGGGGATTGGTAAACTCTACCACGGACTCTATATGCTTCAAGAAGATGTTCTAGATTGTCTTTCTGATATTCAGAATTCATTTATTTCTTCTTTTCAATATGTTTGTTCTTTAAATGATGTAAATGATCATGTTTGGCATCATAAACTTGGCCAAGCCTCTACACGTGTTCTCAAACACTTGGATGAAATTAAAAATCATATTGCAGACTTGGATAATGCTAGCTATGACATATGTGTTCAATCAAAACAAACTGCGCTTCCTTTTCCCTTTAGTAGTATTAAATCCACTCATTGTTTTGAAATGATTCATATGGATGTGTGGGGTCCTTATAAGGAGCCTACACATCAGGGTAATCAGTATTTCTTAACAATTGTGGATGATTTCTCTCGAGGGGTTTGGATTTTTCTTATGGTAAGCAAATCTGATATTGCCATGCACATTAAAACCTTTTTAACATATGTTTCCAATCAATACAATGCCAATATAAAAATGGTAAGGAGTGATAATGGCTTAGAATTTGTTAATTCTATAGTCAAGGCCTTATTTGCTGATAAGGGAATCTTACATCAAACATTTTGTCCTTACACTCCCTAACAAAATGGGGTTGTGGAGAGGAAACATAGACATTTGTAAGAAGTTGCTTGTTGTTTAATGTTGCAGGTAGAAATTCCCAACAAATTTTGGGGGGAAAGCATTAAAACTGCATCCTATTTGATCAATAGAACACCATCAACGGTATTGAACTATTCAACTCCCTATGAATTAATACATGGTAAGCCACCTAGTCTGAGTCATTTAAGAGTGTATGGGTGTTTGGAAAATGCTACCAAATTGCATGATATTGACAAATTTCGCTCGTGAGCTAATCCTTGTGTGTTCATGGGATATCCCATGACATAAAAGGGCTATATCTTATATAATCTGCGTACAAAGATGCTCATGGTAAGCTGCCATGTCATATTCATGGAAGGGAGGTTTCCATTTAAAGAAAAGGAATGTAACAATCTAGGGGGAGTTTCCAAACCTACTCCTAGCCTTTTTATATATGCATATGAAAGTGATTTTGTCCAGCAAGGAAAAGAAGACTACAGAATACAACTGAGTGAACCAAACAAGATCTGTACACCACCTTCCCAGAGACGTTCTACAAGAGATAGAAGGCCTCCAAGGTGGCTGCAAGATTATGAAAGGCCAAACCAAGACTCTAGGCTACAAGAAACAATAGAACATGAAAGGGAAACTTCACTTAGTACTATGGAAAGGCATGATGAGCAGCATGAGAATGTGCAAGAAACAGCATTAGTTAAACAGGGGGTACCCTTGTATCCCATGCAAAATTATTACACATACTCTAACATATCTTCTATATATAAGCATTTTGTACATTGTATTGACTCTTTGATTGAGCCTTGGACTTTTGAAGAAGCGGTTAAAGACCAGAGATGGATTAAGGCAATGAAAGAGGAGATCCAAGCATTAGAGACAAATCACACCTAGAAAATTGTAAACTTGCCGAAAGGAAAAGTCCTATTGGTTGCAAATGGGTCTACCGAATCAAATATGACTTAGTTGTAAATGTGGTGAAATTCAAGGCAAGGCTTGTGGGAAAAGGGTATACACAAACTAAAGGTATAGACTATTATGAGACATGTTCACCAGTGATGAAAATGGTAACTGTTAGAGTAGTTCTCACCCTTGCAGCCATGAATAATTGGGATCTCTCGCAAATGGATGTATACATTGCGTTCTTGTAAGGGGATCTACATGAGGAGGTATACATGAAAGTACCTCAAGGATTTAAGGAAACTGGTAAGAATAAGGTGTGTAAATTAACCAAATCATTGTATGGGTTTAAACAAGCATCTCGACAGTGGAATACTAAATTAACCCAAGCATTGATTAAATGAGGTTTTAAGCAAAGTTTGCATGATTATTCATTGTTTGTTAAATGGACAAAAGGATATATGATTATAGTATTGGTATATGTAGATGATTTACTCATTATAGGGAATAACATTGAAGGAATCAAGGAGACTAAGGCATATCTGCACAGTCAATTCAGAATAAAGGATTTAGGTGCAGCAAAATATTTGTTGGGATTGGAAATAGCTAGGTCAAAGGCTGGAATAGTGCTGAATCAACGAAAATATGCACTAGACTTGATTAATGACATGGGTTTCAGTGCAGCAATGTCAGTTGCAACACCCATGGAGCAAAACAAGAAGCTAGTGGCCCATCCACGACCTGAAACAAAACTAGATAAGAAGAAAGAAGCCAAGAAACCTAAGAAAGTTGATAGGAAGTTGCAGGAACCAGAAGTATATCAAAATTTGGTGGGTAGGTTGTCTTATTTAACTGTTACAAGACTTGACATTTGTTATTCTGTGCATGTTTTGAGCCAATTTCTTGTAGAACCAAGGGATTCACATTTGCAAGGAGCAATGAGGGTGCTTCACTACTTGAAAAGAACACCCAGATTAGGAATTTTACTAGCTTCAAATAGTCAAATGTTGCCGGAATATTACTGTGACTCTGATTGGGCAGCATGTAAGGATAGTAGGCGCTCTGTGGCCGGATATGCAGTAAAGCTAGGGAATTCCTCGGTGTCGTGGAAGGCAAAGAAGCAGAGTACAATCTCCAAATCTTCTGCCGAGGCTGAATATAGAGCTCTTGGACATGTGACATCAAAAATAGTGTGGATTGTTGGCTTGCTGAAAGATCTGCATGTGATAAACATTAAGCTTGCACAAGTTTTCTGTGATAGTCGTGCAGCCATACATATTGCTAGCAATCCTGTGTTTCATGAAAGAACGAAGCACATTAAGATAGATTGCCACTTTGTGAAAGAAAAGTTACAACAAGGTTTAATAGATTTAAAACAAGTCAAATCTTCAGAACAGCTGGCTGACATTGTGACAAAGGGATTAGGGGTAGAAGCTCATGAATATTTACTTCACAAGTTGGGAGCATTTAATCTATATAGCCCCAACTTGAGGGGGAGTATATTAGGAAAGATTAGTTGATTGTAATTAGTTGATTGTAATAATCTTGTATTCTTGTACTTATATTATGTACAAGATAGGTTGTCATGTGGCCTATATAAGGGACCCTATTATGTGTGTGTTTGGTATTATTTATTGGGGCCAATAAGCACTTATTACGTAAGTCGAGATAAAACTACTCTCACATACTTACCTCGTATACCGTAAATCACGATTTATAATAACTTATTGCCTAAAAATAAGCTATCCCAAATAAGCACATATCTTTGTAAACCGATTTCAATTAGTAAATGAAAAGTCCATTACGTTTTGGTCCAATTGACAAAATCAAACACCTCCTTCCAATCCTTGACATTCTTGGTGTGCTCTTGGTCGTAATACCCCATCACCTTCTCGGCGCCTCTCCTTACCTTCATCTTCTCCTCCATGCTCAAACAAAAGAATTCCGGCTCCACCTCCTCCATCTTCTGCCGGTGGTCCGTCGGAACGCTGTGGTTGATAACCTGGAAGAATCCCCATTGCTTCCAAGCAAGTCCTATGTCGGCGACGAGGGCGTTGACGTTGGGGCAAGAGAGGTCGATGAGTGGTATAAGAGAGACGTTGGGCCTGTGTTGAGGTTCTTGGATGAAAGCTACGTCTGCCTCTGCCACGGACGGCGATGATTCTGATATATCTGAAAACAGAGCTAGGTACCCTTCCATACAAGTTAGCAGAGGTTGTTGTTTGATGGCTAATTAAGGAGGTGTGGTTGGAGATTTGAGCAATTTGAGTCACAGTCAACACTTTTCTTATCATTGCATGCAGATTGGTTCGGGTCGAATCTTAGAGAAGGTAAATCAGTTGGAAGGGGATAAGGTTTCTATGTTAATCGGGAGGTTGATCGGAGACGGAGAGGACTATGCGAGTGGGGCAATTTGTTTGATTTGTGTTTTCTTAGGCCTTAGGACTCTTCTGATCTTCTCTAACCAAGAAAAAGAAATCAGTTAAGACGTCAAATCAAAGTTGCCTCAATTTATAAGACGAGTTGTATTTGTATCAGATCAGACAACGTTTTTTAAAATAATAATTAAACAAAATGATATTATAAAATAAATAATAGTACTACGATTCTTCTGGGTTCAATAAGGCATAAAAAGAAGAAAACTTGATCAGAATAATAACATATTTGAGGTGCTAATAAAATATCAAGGCAGAATTTTTTCGGAAAAAAACAAATGTCATAAATTAGGATTAAAGTAACTTTTGGCCCCTCAAATAATTTTATAATTACTCTGTGATATTTAATTATTATAAAGTGAACATGCAGACAATAAAATAGTAATAGTAATAAAACACTTTTATAAGTCCCAATCATTGACCATCCAGCTTGGTGAATAGTTAATTTTAGAAATGACATAAAATCTGTGCTTTATTTCACTTTTTAGCATCAACTAGTAACTTGCATGACATAGATAAATTTAAATAGTTGTAAAACTTGGTTGAGTTCATAGTGCGAACCTAGCTGCCTAAGCTTCAGAAGTATACGTTTATCATTGCCAGAATAAAAATACGTACGTGGCTCTTCATTATCAATTGTGTTTTTCCGCCACGCGGGCTCTTGCATGGTGGTCACGTGGCGTGGTATTATTGAAGCTTTAAAATGCTGTGTTTGCTGCTCCGTTTGCGTTTGTTTTTCCACGTCAGTGATTATTTGGAATAGCTTATTTTTTAACAATAAATGCTTATAATTCGTGATTCACGGTATACGAGGTAAATATGTGAGAGGAGTTTTATCTCGGCTTGCGTAATAAAGACTTATTTCCCAGATATAAACTCTTTCAAACACCCACTATATATGTTTGGTTTGAATTTTTCATGACTAATTTATTCTTGTTAATTAACTTTGTTATGTTCCGAAAAATACACATGCATGATCTTGTTGAATAAAAACACAATAACCTCACATTCATGCTCGCTCCCTCTTTACTAAGAATTATCTCTAGTTTCTTAATCGCTATCTGTCTATTAGATTTCTTTTGCATGATTTGCAGCTTCGATTTGTTTCTTATTTTAATTCAGTAAAATTGCTATGAGATCTAAACAAAGGAATACAATCACACAAAAAAGTTTCAATAATAAGCAAGTATCATGAACTTATTGTCCTATACTAGAAAATGTCGTCGCATGTAGCACATATGTGTAGAGATTTTTTAGTGATCACATTCTTTCCCTAGGACCAGATTTTTTGTTTAATTTTGTTTAATTTAGGGCGTTTT
This sequence comes from Inga leiocalycina, assembly GCA_963242795.1. Taxonomy (NCBI): domain Eukaryota; kingdom Viridiplantae; phylum Streptophyta; class Magnoliopsida; order Fabales; family Fabaceae; genus Inga; species Inga leiocalycina. Next base: position 2,370,639 of record OY725321.1, on the reverse strand, counting down.
CACCCTCTTTTCGAGCTAAATAAAAAATTATGGACTTTTGTAGTCCATTTTGGTGAATACATACATATGGACAATTTTTTTTTTTAGAATTACATTCAGGTCTCAAGGAAGAAGAGAAATGAAAAAATGGTCCCCGAAGATTGCAAAATAAAAAAATGGTCCTATGGAGTTGTTAATACAAGCTCCTAGAGTTGTTAACAAGTTGTCAATACAGGCTCTTAGAGTTATTAATGGAACCATTTTTTTATTTTGCAATCTCCAGAGACTATTTCTTCATTTATTTTTTTCTTTGGGACTTAAGTGTAACTCTCCCTTTTTTTTTTTAATTACATATATATGGACTATGTGTTGGACAACAGAGACCCATGGCGCTAGCCCATTGAGGCCGATATGCACAAGTTCTTGATGGGTTGGGCCCTAGTCCTGCACAATGCTCGGAGCTTCAATCCCTTTCAGTTTAACTATCGAATTTTACAAGGCTCATTGAACCTGGACGGGTTTTCGTATGCACTTCTCAGATTCCATTTTCTTAAGTGGGTTCTTGCTTGCATTGTTGTCTGCCTGCCGTAGCATTCGCACATGAAAGTGTTGTACTGTGTTTGTTGCCTTGTGGGGTTGTTGGAATTTTGTTTAGGGCAGCTAGGCAAACTAAATTTATAAATATTAGATCTCTTGTAATATTCAACAAGATGTGTTCCTCTTTAATTTTCTTATTAGATCTTTAATTAGTGGTAATTTTTTTTGAAAATTTAAAACCAACATGAATCCGATGGCGGAGGGAGTAGAATCAGTCACTTCCTTACCTTTGTAAGTGAGTGTTTAGTAATTACCTAAACTTATGTTTACGCAAACTGAGACAAAATTCCTCTCACACACTTACATCGTAAATCGTAAAAATTATTCTCAAAAGTTAATACAAACAAACAAATCCTAAGCATGAATCCTCGCACTGTTTCTTCCCTTCCAATTCAATTCTCTTCTCAGTTTCAGTTCCTATAGTATGTCGAAACAGATTCCAGAAACTAGAGAAAGAAATTAATACTTGGGATGTGAGCAAAAGTAGTAGTCCTATTTCATTAGCACAATTTCTAATAATAAGATTTATTATTATTGATAATAGAAAAGCAGCACATAATTTGTTGCATGGATGGATGAAGCTAATTAAAGATGGCTAATCCTGAATCTTGAAGTGATGAACCTGGAGATTGTCAACCTCGCGCTTCTTGAAATCACCGTAGATTCTGTTGGCATAGTACTTTCCCCAGTTATATTCTCTGTATCTTGCAGGATTCTTCTCGGTCACAAGCTCGTCCAATGGCTTCACCACTACATGCGGAGCAGGGAAGAAGAAGAACGGAAACGAATACCTCCCCTTCTCACTGTTCACCACCGCCCTGTGCTCCACGCTCTCATACTTACCATTGCTCCAAACCTACACAGATAATCCCTAAATCATCACTGGTTCAGAGAGATTCTCTCATGATCTTTTGAAATGGATCTGTAATTTTGGCAAAATTAATACCTGAAGAACGTCGGCGACATTGACGATCAGGGCATGAGGGAGCGGTTTAACTGGAATCCAGTCGCCGTCTGATTTTCTCTTCACCTCAAGTCCTACGACGTCGTCTTGTGCAAGCAGAGTCAGAGCACCGGAATCTTTGTGCCTTCCTACTCCGAGAGCTAAGTGAGGAAATGGACATGGAGCATAATAATTGAGTCGCAATATGCTCAATTGTTTCTCCTGGAAATATCCATGGAATCTCCGAGCTGATAATCCCAAGCTCAACGCAACTAACTCCAGTAATTTGTATGCTACCTTCTCAATTTCACGGCCGTACTCTTCCAGTGTCTCTCTAAACAACGAGATTTATTATCATATGATTCAAGAATTTTAAGAGAGTGAAAAATCTGTGTGAAGTTTAATTTGTGAAATACTGTTGAAATTACCGGAATTCAGGTGGGTATTGGGGCCATCGATTGGTGATTGTCCTTAATTCAGGGTCATGTAGATCTGGAGAAACCGGAAATTGAACAGAGTTTGCGATTAGGTAATCGTAGACTTCTTTCCAGTCCCTGACGTTCTTAGTGTGCTCGACGTCGTAGTACCCTAATGAGTTCGATTCGTCTCGTGCGACTTTCTTCTTCTCCTCCAGGCTTTGATTGAAGAATTTCTTGGTACAGATCTCGATCTGTTTGTGTAATTCGGCGGGCACGCCGTGATTTATGACTTGGAAAAATCCCCAGGCCTCGCACGCACTGCCGACCTGAGAGACTAGCTGTTCGTTCCCGAGGGAGAGATCGATCACCGGGATTTCGCCGGCGATGGCGTCGGCGTCCACGGTTTTGGGCTTGGGACGATGGTCTGGGGATTGGACGTAGGCCGGATCGATCTCACCCATGTCTGACAGATTCCTTGCTCTTCCTTCAACAAATTGAATCTATATACGAGTAGAAATATTTTATACGATTATTTTGGGCAACGAAGAGATCAATTTTATTTGCTTTCCATGTGGATGCATTGCATAGTACTAGAGTGAACTGGGACGTAATGAAGGGCATGTTCTGCAACTTGAACGGAATGGACACTGTGTTACGGTTCAGAAAACATGCAGACAAAAATCGCTGACGCCACTCAATGTGGTGGTGCACCAAGTTAATTTTTTTTAATAAATTTTCAAGTATATTTTTTGTTCGAGAAATTTTTAAGTATTATTAAAGTAAAAAAAACGAAAAAACAAACGAAGTGTTAGTTTTTTTTTTTTCCATAACGAAAAGGTTGAAATAATTCAAGAGTGAATTTTTTAAACTAAACTTAACATATATTCTCTTTTAATTTAAGGCTGAATGTAGTTTCAATCCCTGGGCTTTTAATGCATATGTTATGGGTGTGTTTGGATTGACGATTGGATAAGTGACTTGTTTAGTTGTTTTTACTTTAACTTATGGAATCTTAAGATTGAAAAAAAGTAAGATTGGATAAAATGATGAATGTTTGGATTGGCGATTTGATAAGTGACTTGTTTTTACTTTGATTTATGGAATCTTAAGATTGGAAAAAAGTAAGATTGGGTAAAATGATAAATGTTTGGATTGGTGATTGGATAAGTGACTTATGTAAAAGTGAATGATGTTTGGTTTGGCTTTTGCATAAGTGGTTTTTGTATTATTTAAGACAAAAAATTACAAAAATAATGAAAAAATGAAGGGATAATTGTGAAAAAAAACTTCATTTGCAACTTAATTATCAGATGGGACTTGGGAAGATATCTACACACAGAGGGATTTTTTCACAATTTTTCTAAAAATTAACTTTGAAAATTTGGTAATGATACAATTTTAAATAAGATGCTTAAGAGTTCTGATTATCATGACAAGCAATGCAAAAGGCACATATAAAGACAGCCGTTTCCACCTCATTCTCATTTGTTAAAGCGGCATTCTTAGTGATAAATTGATCCAAACCATCCAATGATGACAGTGTTACCACAAGGCACGTACTCAAACTCTAATTTAAATATTAAATCCTAACTCATATTTTCATATAGCTCAAAATCTAACAAAATAAACTGATTAAAACCTCAATAATACCTCCAATAATCCAAATAAATTATTTAAACTAAATTTAATCAGTAAAAATATCATATAGAAACTAATTTATGGCATGTTTATAAAAGAAATTTATTATAAAATCATAAAATAATTAAATAATAAATCTAAATTGAATAAAATTCATTATTAATTATTCTCTACATTTCTACAGTCATATATTGACAAAACTCAAAACTTGTCTAAACTCTTATCCTAAAGTATTCTCTAATTAGCAGAAAATTACTATCTAAAGAAAGAGAAAATTATTTGGAACATTTTTCATAGAAGAAGTTTTATTATTAGAAGTGATTTTGAGTACCCCATTGATCCCCAAAGATATGAAAATACTCCTATCAATATTATTATACACACACAAAAGCTCCAATTCATAGCTTATATCCTTCGGAGTTTTTTCTAACTTTTTTCTGAAAGTTTATCGTCCAACCAAACACCCGTTTTATTATAACTTATTGTGTAAGGCCCATTTGGCCACTCAATCGTTCGATTGGCTATCAAATCGGTAAAACAAACATACATATTGGTTTTGGTCTCTATAATACTTTCATTGTTTTTTTCATATACATACTCTATGCTCTAAGACCTTTATGGCCATAGTTTATAAAAATTTGAGTCTGAATTGTTAAGTATACAGATTAAAAACAAAACTTATCTAAAGTATAAATAAAAAGGCAACTAAAATGATAGAAGATGAAAAAACGATTTTGACTAAAAAATCGATTTTGAGTGGAGAAATCAGTTTTCAACATTTCAATCCATACTCTGTTATCTTACTTTTGTATATGATTTTATCAATCTGAGTAGGTGCAACACTAGTTTAATTATGTACAATATAACTTCAGCTAGATGCAAATGATTTCATTGTTTAAGATTTTTCCACATGATTAAAGATAAGTAAGTTCCACCACCTCTCTCTGACGGGAAAAAAAAAAGGCCAGGTTGGGACTTTTCCCCAAAACCTAAAAAAAAACAGAAACAGAACATATGGGCCAAAATGAAAGTTTTTTTTTTTTTGTCCACCCGGTTCACCGGAGCTTTGCCCTAACTACATCTAGATCCAACCCGCATCGCGCACCTGACTATGGTGGGAGAGTCTCCCAATAAAAATTTTCTGCATACACAAGACTCAAACCTAAATGAGAAAGTTTTTAAAAGTATAGAGATCAAAAGCAGCATAACTATCACGAATGGACTTTAAACTTTCTTATATTTGGACTTGGACTTAGTGAGTGAGCCAGAGGTTTCAATTGGGCTTTTCAGAGAAATATTTGAATGTGAAAAGGGCTTAGAGTTTGGATGAAGGGATGGAGTTTTGTTGTCTGATCTTCTCTATCTGTCCACTTCTTCATTCACTCTGATTGGTTTCTGACCTTTTTCCCTTTCCTTTGTAATTTCTTCTTGCTGTAAAATCTAGAGCCCATAACTGAACTATTGAGATAAATACATACATTCATATACTTCTTGTATATAATCAGTGGGCCCCCCACTCCTTTATTTGTTATGGAGTTATTCGGATTTGGGAAGATCATTTTAATGGCTCTCTAATTTATTAGAAAGAATAACTCCCCATCCTTGTCACCGAAATTAATTTTTGCAATTGTTTCAATAAATGGCCCCAGATGGCAAAAAAAAAAAAAAGATGGCTCCACGTCCGATTTCGTTCTGTATGTATCATCAGTATTTGGACATTTACACTGTCACCCAACTGGTTTGTGTGCCATTAACATGATTATAAGACGGTGTAAGTGATAGACAACTACTTCCTGTTATTTATTTCTCACTTCCAATATGTTTTACAATAAGAAAAAAATAAATAAATCTCACTATTTTTGTCTTAAATTTTAATATTTTTTTTATTTTATCCCTGTTTAATATATATTTTGTTTACCAACAAGTTATTAGTTAAGGTTGTAAGGGACCTCACTTCTATTAAAAGGAGAACACGAGTTTAAATCCTGTAAAATATAATTATTGGGATGCGTGAGAACCCTTACCTTCTAGACCTTAAGGAGAAGAGTAACCCATTGATCAGATCACAAAATATATATTTTGTGACAAAAGCACAAACTCTATATAATAGAAGATTAAATAATTTCTTGTCAACAGGACAAAAAATATTCTCTATATGCGACCTTGAGTTATAAAACTAATCCCAGTGTTCATCACAGCCAGGTGTACCATGGGACTCGTGAGATACTGAGATAGATACGGGAGCACCATGGGCTTTATATAAGATTTTCCCTTTCCATAGTATAGATAAAAATTTTTAAAAGATGATTTTTAAAATTACAAAATTATATTTTGGAAAATTAAAATTTAGAAAACTGCTTTTTTTTATATAAAAAAATTCTATATCCATTAAACTAATCTTTTTTACCACAATCAGATGGAATTTAACCCACGATCTCCCACTTTAAAAAACTAAAAACATACCGATATCACTGGGCTGCAAAACTATTGACGTTGAACTAATTTTTATAAAGAAACAAAAGTAAATGAATTAAATTTAGGCCTGTAATAAAACTGTCGGCAACTGCTCCAACACTGAACGTCTTTATTATTTTCAGCGACGACTCATGCCCATCGTACTTGGTCTTCGTCCTCGGTTTGATGGCATTATTTTAGTACGGTTGTTTTACTATTCACAAATTACATTTTTATATTTATTAATATAAATAAAATTTGATAGATATGTTGATACTTAACTTTATTCAGTTAAATTCAAGGTTCTCATGTCCGAATCAGTCACTGAATTGATTGGGATATTGGGTTAAAAATTAGTAGGTTAGATCGAAATCAAATTATAACCAATCCAAGAATAAATCAGTAAGAAAGTAAATATATCAAAGTTATTTATATGAAATTTTAAATAAAGTATTTTTAAAAAAACTGGTCAAACCAGTTGAATCGGGGTTATCTACCAGACCAATCAGACCACTAACTGGCTGATGTATTTAGAACATTGGTTAAATTTATCGAAGATTTTTTAAAAATTTAATAAAAGTTAGAAAAATTAATGTTATAACTGGTTCAGTATTGCGTAGATCATGAATCTTCGTATTGCTTCTTCCTTCCTCCCATTCAATGCTGCTTTCAGTTTTAACTTTGAATTCCTATCAGGTCCCAGATATGTCGATACACATTTCCTAAATTAGAAGACAAAAATGAAAATAATACTTGGGAGCACATGAGGAAAAGGGAGGGGAGGGAAGAAAAATGTTAATGAATCCCATTGAATAAAACTGAAGAAATGAAGTTGAAAACTTTTAATTGATTTTTTAAAATTTTTTTGGACAGTTAATTTCTTTTTTACTATTAAATCTTACATACTCTCCTCCTCAAAATTTTATAATCACATTTTTTTATTTATTTTTAAATAAATCGAGCTCATTAAAATTTTTCCTCTCAACACCTCGATTTTATTACCCTCATACCAAAGAGACCGTTAAGAAAATTTATTGGTCCTAAAAACCTAATATATTTTTATATATAGAAAGTACTATTACTTTGCAGATTTTTATATACATAAAGTACAGGTCCTCTAATTCATATATTTCTAATCAATAAGACTTTTAAATAGGTATTTTAAGGATAAATTTACACCATAAAATATTTTTTAAGATATGCAAACCCAAAACTCTAATTTAGATAATTTCAACTAATAAAACTTTCAAATAAATACTTTAACGATAAATTTACACCACATGATACTTTTGAATTCTAGACATAACTAGAAAAAAAGTTCAGCCTTTTGGATAAATCTTAACCTTTTAATGTTCAAAGATAATTCATAAATGTCATTTTTATGGGTCCTTTGTTTTTAATTTTCCTTTTAATTTTTGTCATGTAACGGGAAAAATAAATTCCGTGACCCGTAAATGGCCCCACCTGGATTTCGTAGTGTAGTTATCATTATTTGGACATTTACAATGGAACCCAGCTGAAATGTCATCATCAATATATCAGCGATTAGACAACTACTCCGACCCAATCTCAACATATTTATGGCAAAAAAAAAAAAAAAAAAATCTCAACATATTTACTTAAATTAAGAAAACAATTAAATTTCATAAATACAGTAGTATTTTAAAATTCAATAATTCTTAAACTTTACCTTATTTTACTCTACACTTTATCTCAAGAATATAAAATTTCTATTATTGTATATTTTTGTAAGGGTCAAGATGGTCGAGTATTTTTTCATATATGTTAAATATCCTAAAGTAATTTGTTATTCGCCTAATAATCCAATACTTTAAAGTATATTTTCAGATTTGTCCAGCAGTATGGAATATTTTGTAATTCATTCAACACCTAAAAATATATCTTGAGGAGTATCCAACACTTTAAAGTTGCTATTGAAAAGATATTTTATTTAAGTTGTTTAATCCACACACCTTCATTTAGAGGGCTTTTTGACTAGTCATGACGAGATTTATATTGCGCCCTAAATCTAGAATATACTATATTCGACTTTAATTATAAGATAAAGTTGATTTTTTTAAGAAAAATTAAGGAAGATAAATAAATCACTTAATCATGTTATATATTATGTATCTTTAAATTATATATTGATTTATTAATCAACTAATTAATTTGAAGAAAAAAATAAATATAAATAATCTAAATTAATTTCCTTAATTTTTCTTAAAAAAATCAATTTTATCTTATAATTAAGATAAGGGGAATACAATTTTTGGTGTAAATTACTTGAGCACTGAAATCAGTTTGAGAGAAGTAAATTGTAATAAATCAGTCGGCTACCGGCTACGTATTGCTTCCTCACTGATCATGTTGACTTTTTTATCGACATCCTCGAGGCCACTCAATGTGCACCTTTAATTGAGCTCATCATGGTCACCGTATTTGGATTTTTCTGTGACATATTAGCTCATATCCTTAATATAGGTTGGTTTTAACTTTTTTTAGAATTGTTTTTATGATTTAAGAGGTTTTGTTTTTCTGTAGAAAATTTATGAGGTGTATATGTTTGGAAAACACTTCGTTTCAGAAGCCCTTTTTCATAAACTGAGAAAAAAAAATTTTCACATATTTATCTCATAAATCGTATTACCTAAAAGTTAAGAGGTTGTTTGAGAAAGCAGCGGAAAAATTTTTTTGTATAAGTTAAGACAAAACTTCTCGTATTACCTTATCTTATATATCGTAAAATATGTTAGAAAAATAGCTTCTACCACTAATTCAAACGTGATTAAAAAAACACTTTTGGGAAGTTCCCAAATTAAACAAGCACTTAATAACATCTAGCCTGTACTTACACTATAAACTTTATAGGGAAAATTTCATTGAGCCCCCTAATCTGACATAATTTCAATCAACCTTTGGAACTTTATGAAACTTTACTGCATTTTATTAGTCAAAATAAAATTAAGTTTTGTTGATGAAAATATAATGATGCCCTTCGCTTATTTTTTTCAGAAGAGCATTTGCAAAAAAAAAAAAGAGGGTGTTTACAAGATAAATAAAGGGATATGAAAGAACATAGGGAACCAAAAACATTTTGGCCATTTACAAGATAAATATGAAAATATACAAGACATATGGGTATTTACAAGATAAATAATGACATTTACAAGATAAATAAAAATATTCAAAAGAAATTAAGAAATTAAAAACATTTTGGCATTTACAAAACAAATATGGAAATTCACAAGATAAATATGGGTATTTACAAAATAAATAAAATAAGGGTGTTAATGTCTTTTCACTCCAAAAATTAATTTCATTTTGATCCAAAGGGATAAAGTAAAATTTTAGAAAAGTCCGGGGTTGACTGAAAATCTGAAATCATTTCGCATTATTATAGGGTTAACTGAAATTCTCCCAACTTTATATATTAAAGAGTGGTTGTAGTCATATATGGATTCGCCACACATAAATTTACAAATTAAGTTATAGTATTATTTATAATTAAAACTTGTAAATATAAATAACATTTGATAGAATTGTTTATGTTTAACTTGTTTTTTTTTTTTTGATTTCACAATTTCTTAAAATTCTAATATAACCAAGTTTAATTTATAATTGGTTCCGTGTGCGCAGGCCAACGTTCCGATGGTGCTGGACAGTATTTTTTTAGCACTATTTCTTGTTTTCTTTTTTTCTTGGGTGGTAGCAGACGATTTTATTAACATAAATATAAAAAGATACAGCGCCATCAGCTGACAAACATGTGTAAACAGCTGACAGGTCGGAAGCAGGAAGCCACAAAGAAAGGGAACAACAAGACAAACCATCACAAGCGAAGACACTGAAACTTGAAAGCAACAACACCATAGACATCAGAAAATGCAAAGCCCATACGGCGCATCACACTCCACCCACCTAGACGTCCCTAGCCATGCATGAATAGACACACTAATTGCTAGATAGCTTATGGATGGATGAAACTGAAGATCTTCAAATGGCTAATCCTGATCGATCCTGAAGTGATCAATCTGGAGATTCTCCACCTCTCGCTTCTTGAACTCGCCGTAGATTCTGTGGGCATAGAACTTTCCCCAGGTGTATTCTCTGTATCTTGCAGGGTTCTCCTCGTTCACAAGCTCCTCCACTGGCTTCACCATCACAGTCCGAGCTGGGAAGAAGAAGAACGGAATCGAAATCCGCTCCTTATCACTGTTCACCACCGCCCTGTGCTCCACACTCTCATACTTATCATTACTCCAAACCTGCACAAATCCCCAGACACCATGACAATATAAAGAGGCCCACGACCACGACACGCTCTTTCACTGTATGGAAATATATTTCCCCATCTTTTTTTTTTGGAAAAAATATATTTCCCCATCTGGCACTAGATATAAGCTCTAAATATTTGGCCAAAAAAAGAAGCTTTAAATAATGGATTTATATTTATAAAAAAATATTTAAAATTAATTAAGAGTTTCGAACTACGCCTTTATTTATAAAAAGAATAAATAAGATAAACAATAAATGCAACAAATCTAGTAAATGGTTAAAGTTGAAAAAAAAAATACAATAAATGTTTTGATAAACCTAAAATAAAGAGAAGATGATATTATTAGTATCCTTTTTTTATCCTTTTCTTCTTAGAATCGCATCTCCATTCTCAAATAAAAAAATAAATGGTTCAGAATAAATATTTTCTAAAACTATTATTATAGTATTTGATAATTTAATTTTTTTTACAAATTTTGTTTGTATTACAGTTTATGATTTGTGTTGATCAGATTTTAACAATTTAAATTTATTTATTTAGGTTTAAAATACTTCATCTAGTTCTGAATATATTCTGAATATAAGACAGAGTTGACTTTTATTAGAGAAATTAATAAAGCTAGATAAGTTACTTAATCATATCATAAATTGCGTATCATTAAATTATATATTAGTTTATATGTTAAGCAAAATAGTTTAGAGAAAAAAGATAAATATAAATATTTTAAAATAATTTAATTAATTTCCTTAATATCTTCAAAAAAGTTAACTTTATCTTATATTTAGGATCAGAAAGAGTAATAATTTTATAAAATATGAAATCTAAATCATCTATTTTTTTTTTTTTTTTAATTTGAGGATAGAGATGAGATTCTAAGGGAAAAAGGAAACAAAGGATCTAAGAGAACCCAAATCCTGAAATAAAACTTATATTAAGGGACATGTTCATTTAAAAATTTGAAGTTTATATTTTAAGAGGGTTCATGACATAATTTTAAGGATAATTACCATTAACATCCTAACCAGAAAAAATAATATTAAAACAATATTATTTTCTTTGGTTGGAAGGTTAGTGATATTTCCCCTAATTTAGTAATTTTAATACCTGAATAATGTCGCTAACATTGACGACGATAGCACGTGGGAGGGGTTTAACAGGAATCCACTCTCCGTCCGATTTTCTCTTAACCTCAAGACCCACAACTTCATCAGCTTGAGCTAGCAGAGTGAGAGCACCAGAATCTTTGTGCCTCCCAACTCCCAGAGCCAAGTGAGGAAATGGGCATGGAGGATAATAATTAAGTCGCAATATGCTCAGTTGTTTCTCCTGGAAATATCCATGGAATCTCTGAGCTGGTAACCCCAAGCTCAGAGCAATTAGCTCCATTAACTTGTATGACACCTTCTCTACCTCACGGCCATACTCTTCCAATACCTCCCTGCCACACGATATATATATATATATATATATATATATATATATATATATATCATATAATTAAAAAAAACTTTAATAAGAACAAGAAAATATGCGTGAAGTTTTGTCAAAAATTGTTCAAGTTAATTACCGGAATTCAGGTGGGTACTGGGGCCATCGATTGGTGATAGTCCTAAGTTCTTGGTCTTCCGGGTCAGGATTAACCGGAAATTCAACAGTTTCCTTAAGAAGATAACCGTAAGTTTCTTTCCAGTCCCTGACGTTCTTAGTATGCTCGCCGTCGTGGAAACCCAACGGGTTTATTTCGTCTCGTTTGACTTTAATCTTCTCGTCCATGCTTTGTTTGAAGAATTTCCTCGTAACGACGTCGATCTTTTTGTGTAATTCTACGGGCATGCCGTAGTTGATGATTTGGAAGAATCCCCAGGCCTTGCATGCACTGCCCACCTGAGAGACCTGCTCTCCGATGTCCCCGACCGATAGGTCGATCACAGGGATTTCGCCGGCCACCGCGTCGGCGTCCACCTTTGGCGCCTGGGGACGATGGTCTGGGGATTGTAGGAAGGCTGAATCAATGTCTCCCATGTCTGGCAGATTTCTTGCCCGCCCTTCAACAAACATATTGAATGTATATATAATACTACTACTAGGGAGCGAGCAAAATTTCAGGGAAAATTGCTAAAAGAGACCAAGAAAGTAATTTAATCACCAAAAATTGGATAACAATTGAGGTGATAAAGTTTAACGCAGAAAATGACATCGAATTACAGTGATCACTTATTATTATTGGGACCTCATAATAATTCAACAAATTGAATCTGTATATCATAATCCTCATGCTTTATAAATTATAAGAGCCCTTTTTCTTTGGGAAAATTATAGTAAGGTCACGCTTAAAAGAAACAATAAAAAATTGATCTTATAGAATTGTTAATCGTGCCTCAATTCATGCCCAATTGTTAACAAGATCATTTTTTTTTTTGTTTTAGCGGGAGCAGATTATGATTGTCCCTTTTTCTTTTCCAGACAATTCTAAGGGAGTAAGGGTCCTTTTAAAAGCCTTGTTTGTTAGTGTGGGTCGGCATAGGCATGTGCCCCTGGATGAAATGCCTAGTGGTCCCACTGAGCCATTTGGGCAAAATTTAATAATGTGCGATAGCAGTAAGGTGTCTGTTAGTAATAATTCATTTCTTATGGGGCCTCAAAGGCTCAAAGGTATAAAGCAAACTGATAAACATGTGCGAAGAAAACGTGCACAAAAATTATTTTTTGTAATTTGATGCCTGTGATCAGTAATTTGATACCTGTAATATATAATTCATTTCTTATGGGGCCCCAAAGGTATAAAGCAAACTGATAAATATGTGCGAAGAAAACGTGCACAAAAATTACTTTTGTAATTTGATGCCTGTGATCACTAATTTGATACCTGTAACTCTGTAAGTCTGTAACATATAATTCTTTTCTTATGGGGCCTCAAAGGTACATAAAGCAAACTGATAAACATGCGCGAAGAAAACGTGCACGAAAATTATTTTTGTAATTTGATACCTGTCTATTTTTTTAATTAAGTCCTTTAACTCTAACTTTGCTCAATTGATAGTTAGTCCCTATACTTTAGGAAGTACACTGAAGTGCCAACGGAGTGAATTGACGCCGTTAAAACCAAGAATCTTCAGTGTGAACTTCAGCAATAGAGGGATTCTCTGTTTCTCCGCTAGCCACAACTTTTCATGCGATTTGCTTCTTCCCTCCTTTTCTCTTTCAACGGCGTCCATTGCTCCGTTAATGGCCCTTCGATGTGATTCCTAAAACAAAGGGGCTCTCTGTGTTAATTGAACGAAGTTAAAGAATTTAATAAAAAAACACAAGCATAAAACTTAAAAAAGGAGAAATTTGAGAAGAAAAGTCGGTCATTAAGTTAGTGAAAAAGATGTGATAAATTTTTATACTACTTATATCTTGCAAATTGCCTAAACAAAATTTTCAATATTCTGTTTATGTCCTTCTCACCATAAATCTCTCAAATTGAGATTTTTTTTTTTTCAATTTAAAATTGTGAATAAACATATTTGCAAAATGGGTTTTACTTTTTCGTAAATAAGAAATTGTGTACCCCATTGGGCCCCCACCCCGCTAGCGACTACACCAACACGATTCAGATTTGCCGTGTGGGGTACGCCACAAAAAGAAAGGAAAGGAGGGGAAAAGCAAATAAAAGTAATTAAAAAAAAGAAAAAATAAATAAATAAAGACCACTCAATCTTTAAAATCTTAGATCAGTTATTTCTCAAAATTTAAGTTATCAATTACTATATTCTTTTTATCAATCTCATTATTCTTATTATCAATAAAACCAATTTAAGATTTTAAAATTCAAGTAGTATTTACTTATCTTTTTTTAAAAAAAAAAAAATAGGGAAAATCACTGTCAGGTTCCAAAGAAGTAAAATATTGTCAGAAAAATCCCTAGAAAAACTGAAATATCTGAAAAGTCCATAGGGACTTTTCAGATATTATTTTCAAAAGTCAAATGACACACATGCCCCTATTCTATCATCTCTCTATCTCATTTGTTCTGCGTTTTCACTCTCGGATGTGATCTTTTTTATTCAGATCCCTGCGTTCTCTCTCTGCAGAAATGGTGGTGATGGTGAAGGCTAAAGCTTTGAGGTGGTGAAAGATTTATGGGATGTGATGTAAGATAGAAGAAAGAAGATGGAAGGAAGGTAGTGAGATTTTTTTGATCTCAAGCTTCTGCCATTTTTAAAGAAGAAAGGGATGAAGGTGGTGATGATGATGAATTCCAACTCATCCCCCTTTTCCAACCTCATTGTGCTGTGAAAACGCTGATATAAAAGAAAAATAAATTGTTGTTAATTCGCACAGTAGTAGTTGTTAATATAACAGTAGTAGTTGTTAATACGGAAAATGACGTTAGGTGCCATGGTGCTCTGTTTTTGGGAAAGGAAACAGAGGAAGTGGTGTGTTTGAAGTGGTTGGGAGCTATGAAAACGCTGATATAGAAGAAAAATAAGTTGTTGTTAATTCGCATAGTAGTATTTGTTAATACGGAAAATGACGTTGGGTGCCATGGTGCTCTGTTTTTGGGAAAGGAAACAGAGGAAGTGGTGTGTTTGAAGTGGTTGGGAGCTATGAAAACGCTGATATAGAAGAAAAATAAGTTGTTGTTAATTCGCATAGTAGTATTTGTTAATACGGAAAATGACGTTGGGTGCCATGGTGCTCTGTTTTTGGGAAAGGAAACAGAGGAAGTGGTGTGTTTGAAGTGGTTGGGAGCTATGAAAACGCTGATATAGAAGAAAAATAAGTTGTTGTTAATTCGCATAGTAGTATTTGTTAATACGGAAAATGACGTTGGGTGCCATGGTGCTCTGTTTTTGGTAAGGGAACAGAGGAAGTGGTGTGTTTGAAGCAAGGTATTAAAACTCGGACCGGTCATTGAACCGGTCGGGGTACTGGGTTAAGGGTCAGTGGGTCAAATCGAGACTAAATCGGAGCTAAACCGAGACCAAACCGGTGAAAAATTGAAAATTTTAGACTTATAGTATGAAATTCTAAAGGAAATTTTTTTTTTTTTAAAACACCAACCCGGACCGGACCAGTTTACCGGCCGGTTCGCCGGTCCGGGTTTCACAACCTGGGTTTGAAGTGGTGGGGTGCTATGAAAATGCTAATATGGAAAAAAAAATAAATTATTGTTAATTTGCATAATAGTAATTGTTAATATAACAGTAGTGATTGTTAATAAGAAAACAGAGGAAGTGATGTGTTTAACAAGTTGTAAAACGTTTATTAACACCATGTTGAATGTGTTTGACAATCGACCACATGTTTCTGATTGGAACGAAGTTTTGTAATGTTACGTATGGAAAATGTTGTGTTTACAATGCTGAAAGCATTTATTAACAACCTGATGAGTTCGTTTTACAACTTCAAGGTATGGCGATTTGCTTTTGCTTCGCCACAGCGAAACAAAAGCAAAATGACATAAAACATGGCCTATTCTAACCTCGTTCGCTGTTGGTACGCCCCAGCGAACCAGCAGCGATAACACTTGATTTCCGTTTTACAACGCTTGAAGCGTTGATTTACAACATGTAAAGCGTTCATTAACAACCTATTGAGTTCAATTAACAACCTCTCCCTCGTTTTGCTCTGACAACGTTCTCTGATGTTAAGTGTTGCCAATTGAGCTGTTTACAACCCGTAAAGCGTTCATTAACAACCTTTTGAGTTCAATTAACAACCTCCCCTTCCTTTCGCTCTGACAACGTTCTCTGACATTAAGTGTTGCCAAATGAGCTATTTACAACCCTTAAAGCGTTCATTAACAACCTTTTGAGTTCAATTAACAACCTCCCCCTCGTTTCGCTCTAACAACGTTCTCTGACATTAAGTGTTGCCAAATGAGCTATTTACAACCCTCAAAGCGTTCATTAACAACCTTTTGAGTTTAATTCACAACCTCCCCTTCGTTTCGCCCTGACAACGTTCTCTGACGTTAAGTGTTGCCAAATGAGCTATTTACAACCCTCAAAGCGTTCATTAACAACCTTTTGAGTTCAATTCACAACCTCCCCCTCGTTTCGCTCTGACAACGTTCTTTGACGTTAAGTGTTGCCAATTGAGCTGTTTACAACCTGTAAAGCGTTCATTAACAACCTTTTGAGTTCAATTCACAACCTCCCCCTCCTTTCTCTCTAACAACGTTCTCTGATGTTAAGTGTTGCCAATTGAGCTGTTTACAACCTGTAAAGCGTTCATTAACAACCTTTTGAGTTCAATTCACAACCTCCCCCTCCTTTCTCTCTAACAACGTTCTCTGACGTTAAATGTTGCCAATTGAGCTGTTTACAACCCGTAAAGCGTTCATTAACAACCTTTTGAGTTCAATTAACAACCTCCCCCTCGTTTCGCTCTGACAACGTTCTCTGACATTAAGTGTTGCCAAATGAGCTATTTACAACCCTTAAAGCGTTCATTAACAACCTTTTGAGTTCAATTCACAACCTCCACTCATCGTTTCTCTCTGACACTACGTTTTCTCACCTTAACTGTTACCAGTTAAGCTATTTACAACCTGTAAAGCGTTCATTAACAACTCTTTCAGTTCCTTTCACAACCTCATCGCGTGACTGCAGCAATACTTCTGATTAAGCCACTCACAACAGCTGAATTGTAGCATATTTTATCAAGTGGTTGACAAGTCGTTAGCCTATTGTATGAAGTACGTTAGACACATGCACAAGTGAATGGTAAGTCTCCCATGACTTTATAAAGTGCACACCTCACCACTGTCATCTAAGGAACCCATGATTTTGACCACTTATAATGCCTATTTTATTTCAATTCCTGCTGCAAAATTTTACAGCAACTGATGCAAATTTTCACAACTCCTAATGTATGTGTTCACAACATAATGAGTTTTTTTCACAACTGATGCAAATTTAAACAACTAATGCAACCTTATTTTCCAACTTCCTCTGTTTTGTTTCCCAATAACAGAGCATTATGACACCCAAACCTATTTGCTGTATTAACAACTACTTCAGTTATATTAACAACACCAACTGCACGAATTAACAACAATTAAATTTCTTCCCATATCACAATTTTCACAGCACCCCACCAACCTGAAAATCAGCCATTCCCACTCTAAAGGTATCATTTCCTCTGTAACCTTCCCAAAAAATAGAGCACTATGACATTAACACTACCCAACCTCATTCAAACCCCAACTACAATGCTCAAGCTCATATCTTTACCTAAATCATGCCATTACTCATCTACCTCCTACCACTTTGTCCACTATTGGCCCCAAGCACCAACCTTTCACCATCATTCAATTTCACTTTATCCAAATATCACACAGAACCAAAAACAAAAAATTCAGTTTGGTGTTCTACCTTTGTACCAGTACGTGGAGCTTGCAAATTCGATCATTTACCAAGAACTTCAACATTACACTTGATCCCTTCAATGTTGGAGTTCAAACCAGTCCCTTTCGCGTCGTTTCTGTGTCTCCGAAAAAAAAGTTGCGCCCTCCCTCCTCTTTCTGAAGCTTCCACTTTTACATTAACAAGAGGGGCATGTGTGTCATTTTACATTAGAAAATAATATCAGAAAAGTTCCTAGGGACTTTTCAAATATTTCAGTTTTTTTAGGGACTTTTCTGACAATATTTTGCTTCCTTGGGACCTGACAGTGATTCTCACAAAAAAATACGAGGGGAAAATTAAAATATGTGTATATATATATGGAGTGTATTATTTTCTTGCCGCTTCATTTTCACTCGTTAAAGTGATACGAATGGGGTTCAATAATCAACAAATTCATACTAGAAAAAAGTCAAACGTGGTTGAGTAGTTTCATGTCATGTTCCTTCTAAAATGTGACTATTTACACTAAGATCTGATGTGCAGAAGAGTAGCACAAGAGATAAACAAGTAAAAAAGAATGGTTCCGTTCAAGCAGCAGAATTCATAGAACTTGAAACGACAAGATGGGACAAGAATTGCAGCCCATCCTGGATCTTCTCTACTGCCATTTTTTGATCGGAGCAAAGGTGTTCGGAGAGGGCGCCGGCTTTTTCCTGAATCAAAGTCCCCGGATGAACTTCATGAGACTCAGCAAAAGAACTTTTAATGGCTGCTTGATATGCCTCAGTTACGTCAGATATGCCTGTTTACGCAGTAACATAACTTGTAATTGCTGCTTGTCAAGTAAATCCTGACATGCTATTTGTAATGATAAACAAGAACTATTCGGGTATATGCCAGTAGATTCTTCCATAATTATGTTTATGTGACGACAAAAATACATCTGTTTGTGGGGAAAAGTTATCAAGATCTCGGTACTGTGGGTAACAATTATTTGGACATTTACAATTACAATGGGACCTAACTGGAATGCCACCAATATGAATATAATTATACAAAGATGAAAGTGATAGACAACTAACCTGTAAGAAAACTGTTGGAAACTGCTTCCACATATCCTATCATTGTTTGGGCATTTACTCTGATCATCTTAGCTTTTTCAGTGACGTCCTCAGGCCACTCAATATTCACCGTCTGTTCATCGTCGTCTTCATCCTTGGCTTTGTTGGCAGTAGATATGATGGATTTGCCAAGGATCAACAGTTGAGACACCGCAAAACAGCACATTTCTGATAGTCTCTGCAAAGTAATGTAAACAGTCTCACTCAAATTTCCAACAAACTTCAGAAGTTCCAATAAGGAATTTTATAGATAACAGAACTTATTCATAATGTTATAGTAACTTGAAATATCTTTTTTTCTCATACATGAACACCCTCTGAGTGAAGAGATTCTAATCTTCTGGCAGTTCGCTGAATTATATCATTGACAGCGAGTCCACCCAAGGTGCTTGTAAAACTGCAAAACACATTATAGGATGAGCTAATTAGGGCATATAATATAGGGATGACCTCACATGCAGATCAGCTTATTTTCTAGCTTGGTCATATTCATATTTCCAATCTCCTACGCAGTGAAATGCAAATTTGATCAAATTAAAAATGGAACATATTTAAATGATGGGTGACAAAAGTACAAATAATTAGAGAGGGGGCTGGTTTAAATACCCTGCGGCCATTTCAGCAGCGTTGTGGACACTTGAGTCATGTAAATTCTTCATCTCATCACTGCTTCCCTCATTTCCCTTTCCCACTTTCTTTCCTTTTCTTAAATCAACATTGCTTCCATCATTTTCAGCACTCAAATTGAAAATTTGTTGGACCTCTTTAAGCTTCCCATCATATAAAGATTTTTGTTCTGGTGATAACTTAGTTTTTCTTCGGTTGAACAACAGGGCATAATGACTAGACAAGGCCTCCAGTTCCTGACAGCATCACACATATTGAATAATTAGCTAAAGCCATGATATAGACAATGATGCTTGAGAATTGTGATAGGGTTACCTCCAAATGCTCTGGACCTCCATATATGTAAAAGCATCGATCAAATGTCATTTCCTCAAATGATTGATTCTCTTCATTTTGTTCTCCAGCTGCCTTATCAGCCTTCTCAACCTCAATTCCAGTTTCATTAATTAGCAAATCCATTGTCTCCTTACCTACATATTCCAGTACTTGCATTCCCTTTGCAGTAAAAGCTTTACCGGTCTGTCACGTGATGGCAAAAAGTAAGCTCATAACTTTCAAGCAGAGAATATGATGAGACATGACCAAAAGTTTTCCAAACCTCTAATAGGGATGGCACACCAGAACCAGCTTTTGCTGGTGCATCTTGCTGTACAGAACCTGCAAGGTTTGCAGCTGACCTGAAGAACATAAATATCTATGGTTTTTAGTACTTTAGTTTAATAGCCCAGTAGACACAACACTCTGCTGTACAGTAGGAAGCAACTGTCTTCCTTTCCAACACCAACAAAGTATGCTTGGAACTTCAACAAGTCAGTGACATCTATCAAAGAAAATGAAAGACGGAATTCTCTTAAACTCTGAACTTGTAGGAAAGCAGAGAAATACACTGACATCAAATAAACAATAAAACATTTTCCTCAGTCAACAGAATATGTTCAAGACCTACTGATTAAACATTGATCTAACAACATTAGGATCAAGTTTTCAACTTGCCAATTTTGTTAGATGGCTTCAAAAGAAACTGCAGAGAAAAGCTAATCATACAACACAGACTGAAATCTGTACTCCAGAAATCATAAATAACACTCAATAAAAGCATAGACATGAACGCTACATTGCTTTTGGGAATCCAAATCAGCAAAGAATATAAAGACCACTGACTGCACTAAGTTTGTAGTTTGTACACCTGCATCAGTGCAACTCAAATGTTTTTCAAAGGAATAATAATACCTTTGAACTAAACCAGTGCCCTCTCTCCATGCACTTCCTAAAGCATTCCATGCTCCCGATGTTAAATTCTCCACGGAATTATCGAACACCTTCAAACCCTGCAAACATTATGGAGCTCAAATCTATGTGTTTGATGCTTAAAACAAATAAAAAAGTAGTGAGAATTTGCATGCACAATGACAAAATTACAAAGGTATGTTTTGCAGCCATTTCAATTGTTCCATTGTTCAACTACTTCAAATCATCAAGTTTCTCCAATTTTTTGGACAATGCAGCCTAAAATTTGTAACAATTCTACGGAAATAGAATAAGTAATGGCAAGAAGAGAGAAAGCAGGAGATGTACAAGAGGGTTTCAAGACCTATGTCAAGCAATAATTTCACAAGCAACCAGCTTGGTAGAAAATATATAAATCCAAAATTCAAGCACAAGGGATTGCAAACTGTAGAATGCATATTCACTAATTCAAACCATAGACCTTGGGAATGAAAGAAAAGCTACAATATGTAAAAACCAAAGCGCCGTTTTATCTCTTGCCTGGCTAAGTATTGAGTCATTGCTAGCTTTCTCCAATTTTTCCAAAGCAGATTTTCGTATTTTGTCATTCTCATTTTCACTTTCCCTTCCAGTTGAAGCCACATCTTCCCCTTCCATCTCTTTCGAAGATTCTAAATCTTCAGAAGTGTTTTGCATCTCAGCAAAGGTCTTGGATGCAGTCTGAGCAACTGCAGCAGCCTGCCTTACAAGAGGGGGATAATCATAAACAGAGCAGCAAAATTGCGTGGTAAAATAATATTCAAAAGAATAATAAATTCCAAATAGAGTACCACAGAGAATAACAGAGCACATCTTAGGATCTGTAAGTTTGCATATAAACTCCAAAATACTAACAGAGCTATGAAAGAGCAATTAACTCTTATATTTCACCCAATCAAAGCCAAATATGCAAGTATAAGGCGCTTATGTTTTGAGCTCATACAAATGTATCAGCCCCGATCCTAAATAGGATTCAACTGTCATACCATAGAATGCCTACTAAGTGCTCTATGTATCTTTCTTTGCCCCACTTCCCCCTCTCGTTTCTTCCTATACTGTTGCGTTGCTTGAGAATTTTTGCCTAATTGTATGCCATGATACCTTATACTGAGAATTTGATGGTAAAAATCGAAGGCATGACATCAAATTGAGATAAAATGATTGAAGCAGCCGAGTCCAGAATGACAAAAAAAATGAAACTTTACTATAACGTAGACGCAATTGTCAATCATTTCACTATGCATCACGAGAAGATGTGAAGCGAGATCGAAACATAACCTAGACGGACAATAGGTATCAAAATACAGATACTGAAATGCTTGATTAGTTAGATTGCAGACAAAAAGCATTTCAAACGTACATTGCGAGAGATCTCCTCAGCAGCGGCGGCGGCGGCCTTTTGAAGATCTGAGATAACGGAAAAAGAAAGACCCCAGCGACCCCAACCTCCACCGCCACCAGTTGCGGTTTGAGGCGGGACCTCTTCGGCTTTCGCTTGTTCTGCAACTTCCTTCTTCTCCTCTTCCATCTCAGATTCCTACAGAGCTATGATCTTCTCTTCTCAACTCTCAACGATGGTCTTTTTTTTTTTCAGAAATTAAACCAAAACAAAAAAATTCATCTCGTTGTCACTTTGGTCTTGTGGGACCACGGAATTCGCTTGAAAGTTAAAACCCTTCACGGCGTAAGAGTGAAGGCAACGCTCTGAAAGCGACATTGTTACTGCGGCCTACATTTTTTATCTTTATTTTCTGAAGCTTAGTGGGCTTTTCAATCAAAACAGTTCGAACTCAAAACCCCAGCCCAGGTCCAAAACAAACAATCAAAATAAACAATGACCTTCACAGTTGTATCCTTTTATTTGTTTTTGTAGTTTCATCCTTATCGTGAGTCAAAACATCAATGAAAATTAAAGAAATATTTACATACTCGAAGGGTACCACATCATTTAAATTCTGTCTAATAAAAATATAATAATTCATATCATTTTTCACAAAAATTCAGATGTTATCTTATTTTTAAGAATAAAGAGGCCATTTAAACCTAATAAGCTTGTTTTGCATATGATATTTTATCATAAAGCAACATTTTTTTAGCATAAATGTACGCTTACTTTTTTTCATCTATTTCTATATACAATTTTAGATTAACTCTTTAATTGTATAAAGTATATTTTTATTCCTAAGATCCTAACATTATTACTTCAAAGGAAACTAAATTAAATTTGTTACTTTAATATAAAACTAAATTTGTACCACACATCTAAAGGGGAAAAAACCAAGGTTCATGAACCCAGACCGGGCACTGAACCGGCCGGGGTACTGGTTCAAGGGTCAGTGGGTCAAACCGGAGTCAAACCGGGGTCAATTAAATATATATATATATATATATATATATAATTTAAATATTCATCTATACCATTTAAAAAATTACATAAGAGTTTTTTTCTAACCAATAGTCCAATATAACCTCCAAAACATAATATCCACAAAAATATTGTTAAGTACATAAGAATTTTTCTCCAAATAATGCCAAAAATATTCCATAATCCTTTTAAAACTCATTGAAAATTAAAAAATTTTAGGAAAATAATTTTTCTGAAAAAAAAAAGCAAGAAAAATGTCATTTGGAGCATAAAAAAGAAAAGTTTTTTTTTAAAAAAAATAGGCAACCCGTGAACCGACCGGGTTACACCGGTTCACCTCGGGTTGACTGGGTCAACCCTAGGTCGGAACAGTACCGGTCTACCAGCTGAACAGGACCGGCCAGTTCGCCGGTTCGCCGGTTTCCGGTCCGAACCGGCCGGTCCGGTCCGGTTTCATGAACAATGGAAAAAACAATAAGAATGAAAATTTGTATCGTGTTGGCCAAAAGGCCCATGACAGTATAGTTTGAGAAACCCAGAACGACACGAGGTAGAGACATTCACGATACTAATAGGATTCGACCATCCCTAGTTTTTGGGTTCAACTGGTAAAAGGGTTGGATACTCTTATTAATAGAGCCGGGAATTCGGGCCGAGCCCGTCGGGCCAGCCCGTTTAGGCCCGAGCCCGTCAAGGGCCGGGCCAGTGATTTAAAGCGGAAAAATGGAAGCGGGCTTAAACGGGCCGGCCCGATGGGCCGCGGGCTTAAACGGGCCGGCCCGTTTAAGCCCGTTTAATTTTTTTTTTTTTTTTTTTTTTTAGAAATCACTATAGCAATGTTATTTTTTTTTTTTGCCCTATTGTAGCTATGAACTTCTTTGGTTGTAGTTTGTCAACTTGTTTGATTGTGGTCTTGTTCTTGTAGACTTATTTGATTATGGCTTTTGTCTGTGGTTTATGAATTTGTTTGAGTGTTTGACTGGTTATGGATATTAATTATGGTTTGTTTGTTAGGTTTTAGTGTTTATGTTTTATTGAATATAGATGCTATATATGTTTTAAGTAGTTTTAATAATATTTATATGTTAGATTATGTATTTTAGTCATTAGGGGCATAAAGGAGAGGGAAAACGTTAAACGGGCCTGAAGCCCGCGGGCCGGCCCGCGGGCTTCAGTTAAACGGGCCGGGCCGTTAAAATAGGGGTGTTTTTAGGACGCGGGCCTAAACGGGCCGGCCCGTTTAGGCCCGAGCCCGTCACGGGCCGGCCCTGCAGGGCCGGGCCGGCCCGTTTGCCCAGCTCTACTTATTAATGGGAGAGGGTTTGATTCGGGGAAAGTCTACTTAGTTGTGTTCCAGTCGAGATGCTGGGGAGGCATTCCAACTTAGAGCCCTACCCTTGAATTGTTGTTGAGCCTAACCCCTTTCTTAAAATTTTTGTATATAAAAAAAAAAAAATAGGACTCAGACTTTAAAAAAAAAAAATCAAGAATTCCCAAGATACGGCTACATATAAATGCCATTTTTTAAGACTAATTTATGCGATCATTTTATTTTTGTTTAAAAAAATAGAAGGTCACAAGGTTAAGGATAAGACTAGTTTGAAAAAATGTAATGTCATTTTATTCATGATTAATATACCCAGAACCCCTAGCTACCAAATCAATTTCTCAAATATCTAAAAATGTTATCATAATATTTCCACTATCCCAACCTGTAAGATTTCTGACTGAGCCAAGGTTTACAATAATATCACAATATCATAAAATACAAGTCATATTAGGACGTAAGCAGAAATGAGAGAATTAAGAAAGATGATTAAGGTATTTTAAAAAATACAAGTGACATTAATTAATTCAACTAACTTTCTTAATCCAATCAAATTAAATAAATATACCTTATATTAAGAACCAAAGAAAGTGCAATCCTATCTGTCCTGACTAAATATTTTGTTGTTATCGCTCCCCCAAATTGGTGAATGATTATCCGCTTTCACAGTTGCTACATTTATAAGGATATGTGCAAGCTGATTTTCAGACTGAACAAATTGAGCATGGATAACATTTCTATCCAACTCCTCTTTCATAAAATACTTCCTCCTGTACTAAATATAAGATAAAGTTGGCCTTTTTTAAGATATTAAGGAAGCTAATTAAATTACTTTAAAATATTTATATTTATCGTCTTTTCTCCAAACAATTTTGCCTAATATATAAACTGATATATAATTTAATGATATACATATGATATGATTAAGTAACTTATTTAGCTTTCTTAATCTCTAAAAAAAAGTCAACTCTATCTTATATTTAAGACGGAGAAAATATCAATCAACATCTACGTGCTTCATTCAATCATGGGAGCATTGTGGACGTTCATGATTGATCCCAAATTCTCCTAACACGCTCTTAGTGTGTGTTTGAATTAGTTTTTAGAGAATAGCTTTTACGATTTATGAGGTAAGTATATGAGATAAATTTTGTTTTGATTTGCAAAAAAGGCTTCCGAAACCGTGGTTTCAAGCCCACCTAAACACACACTTAATCTACCAAAGCTCATATCATGAGACATAATTCTTTTTTTTTGCGTACATGAGGCAAGCAAAGCTTGAAAGAGTTATTACAAAATATTACATACCAGGGAAAGTCTCCCTTTAGCATAAGAAAGATCTCTCAAATATTGAATCCTACAACATTCCTGTATTTTTGAGAAGAGTAGAATCTGTTGGTCTAGGCAATGTGCCTCCCTTGCAAGTGCATCTGCCCATTGAAGAATTTCCCTAGATGCATGGTGAATTTGCACAGACCAATCAGCATATAGAAGCTGTCTAATGTCTTCAATCAAAAGTTTGTTAGGATGCTTATCACAACTATCTCTCATCAGCATATTTAATGCTTCAAGCGAATCTGAGAACAGATGTACATCAATAAAATTCAGCATTTGACATACTTCAAGACCATACTTGATTGCTAAAATTTCTTCTATGGAAATTGGGTAAAGGCCAAGTGATTTTTTGAACCCAATAATCCATTGGCCTTTATCATCTCGAATGACTCCACCGCATGTTGCATGATTGCCGACTGAAACTAAAGCGTCAACATCTACTTGAACTACTCCTGTAAGAGGTGGTTTCCACTGAGTTGCTGAAAGATGCCTCTCTGGAAATAGTTGATGAAGAAATCTTCTAGAGGATACTGTTTCCATTAATTGAAACATGACTTGTTGAACAATTCCATTCTCTATTGATGTAGATCCTTCAAAGACATGCTTGCATCGTGCCTTCCAAATGGTCCAACACACTAGGCTAAAAATTCTGCTCCATGGCCATTGAGTGAATCTACTCTTGGCTGGGTTAGAATGTATATTCCATTTTATCCATCCCTGCAAATCACAATTATAAAAAGCAAACAGTTGGTTAGGATTAATAAAATATCTCCACACTTTTTTTGCATACCCACAGTCTCGCAAAATGTGTATAACGCTCTCCTCACAAGGGCGACCCAAAGGGCAATAAGCACTATTTGAAATTCCTTTCTTGGCTCTTAGGGAATTAGTAATCAATCTTTCATGAGTAACCTGCCAGAAGAAGAATTTAATTTTTTCCGGTACTTGCCAACGCCAGATTGTAGACCATATCCGAGAACCACTGAGTTCTTCCGGTTGAGAAAGGAGATTATATGTTGCCTTCACAGAGAATCTACCGTCTGAAGAATTTCGCCAAATGACTGAATCTATATTGTGCCATGTGGAGATGGCAATTGCACTAGTATGTTTACCACCCATTGGGGAAGGTATAACTTGCATTTTCCCACATTCCAAGTGCCATTCGGTAAAACAAAGTCCTTCACTTTATCTCCTGGATTTATTTCATGAAGGTTATGATTAGCAAACTCAATGAGAGGAACAAGGAGTGGATTCCATAGGTCCCACCAAAAGAAAGTATCACAACCATTTGCGATTTTCATACCCACACCTTGCAGAAAGAACTCACACACCTTCACTATAGCCTTCCAAGTTAAGGATTGAGATTGTTTTGCAGCCACCTCTAGAAAAAGATTGTTTCCACACCCATATTGACTTCGCAAGCATTTAACCCACAATGCTTCTGGTTGTGTGATCAACTGCCAGTATAATTTCATAATGAAAACTGTTATGAAATCAAGAAAATATACAAGATTGAGATGAAGAAAGACAAGAGAGAATTGTAGCAATGAAGAGTGAAGAACTCTCATTCATATGGAACTTTCATGTGCTTACATTCTTTTGTGTTTAGCCTCTATATATAGGCCTCCAATTCTCTCAAGAGTTACAATGTCATAAACATAAGAATTAATTTACAACATAAAGCTACATAAAATCATGGGAGGTTATAGGTGTTATGGAATCCTAAGAGACTATGAACATCCACTACCACAATATTCATAACACTCCCCCTTGGATGTTCATAAACAAATGTTGTGCCTCATTAAAACCTTACTAGGAAAAACCCAGTGGGACAAAAACCTAGTGAAGGGAAAAGAGTACACAATACAAATTGAAGCTGCCTCATTAAAAACCTTACCAGGAAAACCCCGTGGGACAAAACCTTAGTTAAGGAAAAGAGTACAGCATGGTCTCTACTTCACATGATGATAATATCGTATTTACTCCCCCTGATAATAACATTAGTTTTACTCCCCCTGATAAGAACATCATTTCTAATGTATTGTCGAGCATATCATTCTTTTAGCCGCCAAACTATGAATGATACATTGTCACCAAATGTTCTGCTAGATGTATTCCTCTAACATATCTTCTGGATATGCTAAAATATCAGTATATTATATCTTTATCTTATTCATTGTGAAAACAATAAAAAAATTTATTTTGAAAATCATCAAAATATATCTTGCATCAACATATTCAGTTTGTTTTGAACAAAATAATATTATATAATATGTTAATAGGACTATCACACCAAATCTCATTTTTGTTATCCACTGTGCACTTGCAAGAACTATTTTTTATCAATAAAATCATAATAAATACAATATTAACATAATACAAAAAAATTCTCATAAAGTATAAGGTACTTCTGGACCATTAAATTCAATGTATCTTTACAAGAAAATTCACCACGGTAAAAATATGTGATTTTGAAATCATTGATGCATTTGATAACTTGATCTACAAGTCAAGTAAAATGTAAAATTACTCATTTTTCAATATATTTTTCAATCAATTATATATGCTTGAATTATTTTCAAACTCGTACAATATTTTATATATAGAATGATTTTCTTGTATATGCTTCTGGCATTTTAGATCCTTCAAAGACTCTCATGTAATATTCACTATCCATATGCATATGCTATATATAATGATATCTAATAGACGCATTATTTTGTTTGCATATACTGCCAAACTAATATTATATGCAACAATTATTGTATCCACTACCAAATATTGTACCTCATCATAATCATCATTAAACCTTGTGAAAATCTTTATTTTCACATGAATATTCATATATCACAAATAACTTAATATTTCAAATGTTTTGGACTACAGGTCCATATTTGGACTACAGGTCCATAAATTTCACATGCTAAAAGAACATTTTTCATTGCGTCTTGTCCCCTTCTTCAGTTGGTCAATCACCTTTTTTTTTTTACCGACATATTCATGTATAAGATCCTTATTTGATCACGTGATATTATTACTAAAATTGTTGTCGACAACTTTATCTTTTCAGTTCCATTTTTCTTGTTGTAACATAATTCATTGAGATCTCTTTATTACTTTTAGGTACCTGAACCTCTTTTGAGGGTTCTGCAAGTAGTTATGTATTGACCTCTTCTGAAGTGTCTGCCTCCTTAATATGATTATCTTGATTATTTGCTTCTTTCTTTTTTCTTTTAGAACTGATTATTCTCTCATACTTCGGGCATATCTCACTTTCATTTATGCTGATTAGACCACTTATAGCTGGAATATGAGATTTAGTAATTCCCATTTAGGTCAGTAATTGCATCTGGCAGATTTTATGTAATATTTCATGAATGCAAACCAAATGAACTTCTGGTTCATATTGTTATATTCGAGGATCTATATTTATTAGTAATAATGCATTCCTTTTGTTTTCTTTTCCAGCTATTTAATTTCTCCCCCTCATATTAAGAAAACTTTGTCAAATGACAATCGACTAATCATGCAGTATAAGTCTCCTAAATCCATTTGTTTCTATTAGAAACATCCTTTTGTTTCATTTAGATACAAACAAGAATAAGGAGGTTCTTACTCAACATTTATCTCAATTTCCTTTAAATATCCATCTATGTGCATTGTGGTGAATCAATAGGAATGCACATTCAAACTTTTTAAGATGGAATATACTTGACTCCTGACCAAAAGCCAATTTTATCGGGAGAATTTGTTTGGCTAGTATAAGTGCTGCAATATGTAAGATCAAATATGCCAACACTGAAACATAAATTTTGTTCTCATAAGTATTAATCTAGCTATTTATGGAGGCTTCAATGAATGAATCATATAATCTGGAAATCGCGCTTAACATAATAATTTATTCAAACGTTCTTACAAACTTCAGGTTGCAAAGTAATAGTAATATCACATGTAACCATCTTATAGATGCATCTATCAAAATTATTGAACATTGATATGGTTTACATGATATTTGAATGGGCCCATACATGAGTTTATTTATTTCCAGAAATATAGAGATCCATTCCAAATCATAACTTGTGATACTTTCATAATCAAATTTCTTTGAGAACAAGCAGCACATGATAACTCTTAAATTATATAATATGTTGGCTATTTATGAAGAATCTTCTAGTTCTTCAATGGATGTCACATGTAATCTTTTATATATGACTCAAATGAATCAAACAAGTCATGCCAACAATATATTTGTTTGGATAAGTGAACTACTGGTTTACCATGACATGTTGCTTAACCAACAACAAAACTTTTCAATTTTCATAAGTATTGATATAAAATGTCAATATGACATCCATTTTTCGGAGATCAATAGGTTTTGTGATGAAGTATATAAGTAAAAAATTTCAATATTAACTCACACTTATATTCTAACAATCTCCCCCTCAAGTGTTGGTCATATAAATATACTTTCTTTATTTCTCTATTTCAAAGACAAATTTGTATATAGCAAACTAATAATATATCTTTCATTTCAAAACTCAAGTACTTCATAACTCACAACTAATTATGGATTTCAGTCAATTGGGTTATCATTTAAACCCTGTAATAGAGTAAAACTCTAATGTAAATCTATGGGTTATAACTTTCCTTAATCAATTCTTCTTCTGCCCATAGAATTTAAGAAAAATCTATATTAATTCTCCATGAACTATATCAACTTTGTTACATTTGTGTTCTTCAGGAACTAACATATATTATCACATATTTATATAATTTTATTACTCATTAATAATAATATGCTTCAATTTGTCTCTTTTGATGCATGTTCAAAATATGAAATGTTTAGAATTTTTCACTACATAAAGAAATATGAGGAGATCCATAATCAAAATACATAAAGATCTTATTGCAATGAATTCTGATGTTTAGGGGCTAAAATTAATTTGAGAGAAATGTAAAGATAAATGTATTATAATATAAAATAATAAAAACTTATGATATACATAGTCTTCTTTCAAATATTCCTTACTATTTGATCATCCATAAATTTGACTTGCACATTACGAAAATGATTTTGTCTAACAAGTAATAAACTATTCATTATGAATTTTCTCATAAAATTAAATAAATTCTCACTTTCTTAATTCAAATATGACATATGATTTTTTTTTCTCTTCACAAATGTCACATAAAACTAATTTGATTCCAATATATATCATATCATGATTAATGTATGAAATTTGCACATATCATATAAAAATACTAGGGAGTAGAAGAAATGTTAATACAATGAATTGGGAAATGAGGCAATAAATTATCAATACTAAAATAAGATACAAATTGAAGAGTATTTGTATGCCTTTCAATAATGAAAGTTTGGAACTAAGAAAAATTGCATATATATGTAAGGCAACATAATAGTGCTCAAGAAGAGAAAAGAGATGGAAGACAAGGCTAAAATGAAAAATATGACTAATAATAAAAGAAAGTACCTTGATGTTGAGGTTTATGAGTTGAATATTCGTTGGGAAATTTTTAACTAAAATTAAAAATATAACTAATAATGAAAGAAAGTACCTTGATGTTGAGGTATATGAGTTGAATGTTTGTTGGGAAATCTTTGGTGCAACAGAGAAATACAAGTCCCAAGAAAAAAATAGAGATGGTAAACTCCATTGATGTATATGAATATTATTCACATACACAATATAAATAAATTGTACAATTATACATAAAGAATGTAATTAAACAACTTAATTGTATAATTAAAGATTATATGAATAAATACTGAAAACCATTTGATTTGAGAGTTATAGGGATTAACCATGAGATAGTTAGAATCCTAAAAGGTCATGAAATCAAAATATATTAATAATTACCAATAATGTTTAAATTTGTAAATAAATTGGCACTATACTGAAATTTTAAAATGACCAATCATTACCTTTTTATCTATTTGATTTCATACATCACTCATGTTGATATCAAAATGTTAAATAATAATTTCTCTCTCACAAATTAATCACAATCAATTTAAATTTAAACATAAAGAATCAAAATCATATAGCCTTCAGGGCTTACAATTATTTCTTTTGGCTATACAAGCTGATCATTTTTCTTCGTAACTTATTACTTTAAGCATCATAACTATTTTTTATATTTTTCACAATATTTCATGGTCTTTTTAGCTTCACAGCCATTTTGATCTTTATTTTCAATAAATTAGTACATATTAGTCTATATGACTTCCGGTCATATTATACTATTTTTCTATTCATATGACTTCTAGTCATAGTATAATATTTGCTCATAATTTTGATCACCTTAGAAATATTATTATTTCCACGATTGTAGTTCAATCACTAAGACAAAGTATTCTCAGCTTTCAACTATCAATTCTACAAATGCAATGTGATCATGTTCATTTTCACTCTTACATATTTTCTTTACTTTCAATAGCATCATCAATTTCTCCAAATATTGGTCTTCAGGACCACAGCAAAAATCTTGCAAAGCTTTTTTTTTTTTGTTTAGTTTGATATTTGAACCTTTAGCCATCAGAGCTTTGATATTTGTAACAATTAAATCATCAAAGTGCCAAAATTTTTCTTGTCAATCTTGCAATTTAATGAAACCAATAGCGTTCTTTCTCATAAGAGCTAATACAAAAGTGATGTGACTTCTGATCATCTAATCACGAAATTAAGAATATAATGGCTTCTGGCCTCTCGATAAAATCAAAATACTAGAAAATAAATTTAAAAAAAATTCAAATTCATAATCAAAAATAAATAATAGATAAGCCCATGATTATATAGACCACATTACATGCTCATATATAATACTATTATATATTAATGTAATATAATAAACAAATAAAAATAAAAGATTGACATAATGATATAACAATAATGTATTAATATAAATAAATGAAATGTAAATAAAATAACAATAAAACAAGATAAAATAAATGACATAAAATAAAGAAACAAACAATCATGTATAACATAAAATGTAAATAAAATAAAAAATATATAAATGTTAAATAAGTGTAAATAGAATGAAATAACATAATATAATAACATAAAATGTAAAGAAACTAGAATATAAAATAAATAAATAAATATAAATTTTGCATAATAAGAGATTAATGGAAAACGATAAATAAAAGTGAAAGGAAAGAAAACTTGTGAAGGATAATATAATATCAAATCTGAGCCATAGAACCCGATGTATAAAACAATCAGTAAAAGAGTCTATTTAATTTCATATAATGGTTTAGATTATCCTAGATATATGTAAAAGATAACAACAGGATGGATAAAAATAGATAGCGTAAAAGAAAAATAATAAAAATAATATAGAACAATAGATTGATAATGTAGACTAGAAAGATAAAATAACATAGAGAATAAACAATATAAAACATAGTATGGAAATGAGAAAGTTAGAGAGTAGAAGAGATAGAAAACTAGACCATAGGTCTTCTGAGCAAATTCGTGTTGATAACGTGTTATGAAATCAAGAAAATATACAAGATTGAGATGAAGAAAGACAAGAGAGAATTGTAGCAATGAAGAGTGAAGAACTCTCATTCATATGGAACTTTCATGTGCTTACATTCTTTTGTGTTAAGCCTCTATATATAGGCCTCCAATTCTCTCAAGAGTTACAATGTCATAAACATAAGAATTAATTTACAACATAAAGCTACATAAAATCATGGGAGGTTATAGGTGTTATGGAATCCTAAGAGACTATGAACATCCACTACCACAATATTCATAACAAAAACTTTATTTTGTAGCTCCAAATTTTTAATGCCCAGCCCTCCAAGTTTCTTGCTCTTCATGATATTATGCCAAGCAATTAGATGCATTTTTTTTGCATTTTCATCTTGGCACTATAGAAAATTTTGACTTACCTTTTCAATCTCTTGCAAAGTGCCTTTTGGAAGAAGAGTGGGTTGCATTTGATAGGATGGTAGGGCAAACAACACAGCTTTAATCAGTACTGTGCGGCCCGCCAATCCTAGATGTCTACTCTTCCATGAAGATAATCTAGATCACACCTTGTGAATGATGTGGTAATAAGTGTCCCTGGTAGATCTAGAATGAATTAATGGTACCCCAAGATACTTGCCAAGATTTCCAGTGATACCGATACCCAACTGTTGACTCAATTGCCAAGTATGATTAAAGGGAACATTCTTGGAGAAGAAGGCCTTAGACTTGACCATATTAATCTTATGCCCCGAGGCAGCACAGAATCGACTCATCACCCTTTTGATTATTTCCACTTGAAACAATGAAGCTTCACCGAATAATAGTAAATCATCGGCAAAAACTAGATGGGAAATACTTACCTCATCTTTTTTGAAATGCAATGATTTCCATGTATGGCGGTGACATTCTTCCTTTATAAAATGTGCAAGTCGTTCCATACAGAGAATGAAGAGATAAGGGCTGAGTGGGTCACCTTGTCGCACACCTCTTGTAGGCTTAAAAGCACTTCCTTCTAGACCATTCCATAAAACCCACATTGAAGTGGATTTGATTAATAAGTGCTTGAAGCTCATCATTAATCCCAATATAGCAAAGAGTGGACTCCAAAAATCTCCAATCTACTCTGTCAAAAGCTTTTTCCAGATCAACTTTAGCAGCAAGAAAGCCCTTCTTACCTTTCCGTGTTCTCATACGATGGATAGCCTCTTGTTTTATAATGATGTTGTCACAACTTGATCTTTTCTCAATAAAGCTGCATTGTTCTGGTCCAATTAAGTAATTCATAAGGGGACAAAAATGATTGGCTAACAACTTAGTGATCACCTTGAAGCTGACATCGCACAAAGATATAGGTCTCATATCATTAAAAGATGTTGGCACTTCAATTTTGGGTATAAGAACTAAATTAGTGTGATTGAACTCTTGAAGGATCTCAGGGTTCAGAAAAGCATCCCTTACCAAATGACACATTAACTTGCCAACTATTTCCCATTGGGTTTGAAAAAAGTGGGCTTGCAACCCATCTGGTCTAGGTGCTTTAAAAGCTCCAATAGAAAAGGCATCATTTTTTATCTCAATGTCAGTTATCTCTCTGTGTAAAAGATCACGATGTTGTTGAGTCAGTCGGGGAAACCTATTCGGCCATTTAGGTTCAACTATTACATTAGAGTCACATGAATATAGTTTTTGATAATACTGGGTTGCCATTAGTCTCAACTGATCAGCATCTTGAATCTAGTTCCCCTCTTCATCTTTGAGGGCTGTAATCTTCTGTTTCTTTCGCTTAGCTATCACCGAAGCATGTAAGGATTTAGTGTTTTTGTCTCCCCATTTAAGCCAATTGCACCTTGACTTTTGAAACCAAATCAATTCCTCTTGAAGCATTAATTTATTATAAGCAGTCCATAGTTGCTTCTCTAGGCGATAAAGGCCATTTGGAACACTAGAATGCTTTCTTCGCTTAATACCCTCTAGCCGTTTGATTATTTGTTTTTTCTGGTGAGGGATATTACCAAGTGGAGACATCATTTTGAAACTGATTCACCCTAGCACACCAAGAGTTATTTTCCCATGCATTCTTGACTAATTGCTGAAAATCATTCTCCAACACCCAAGGAGCTTGATAATGAAATCATTTGGTTGGAGCTTTATGCTGTGTATCGGAGTCAGAGGCCAGAAGAACAACTTTGTGGTCTGATTTATAATTCAATCCATGAGATATTGCTGATTGGGGAAACAACAGTTCCCAAGCCAAATTACCGAAAACCCAGTCAAGCTTTTATCTGAGTTCCTCCCGCTCCTATGTGTAATTCAACCCATTATGACCCATGCTTCATCAGTTAATGTTGTTATTTCCCGTATGGTCTGCCAAAGAGAAGTCCTCTTCCTGAAATGTGTTTCACCATATACAAAAGAAGCATAAAAGTATTTGGAAGAGCTCCTAATGCATATTTTACAGTGCAACAATTGTTCATTGGAGGAAATATATTCTATATTATGGTCTCATTCATTCTAAAGCAACCAAATCCCACCTGCAAAACTTGTAGCTTCCACCCTAACCCAATTATTAAAACCCAGTTTTCTCACCACTCTATCAGCCTGAGTTTCACTAATACGAGGCTCAATTAAGCAAAGAATATCAATATTATGCTTCTTCACAATATCTTTAATCATAAGAGGAAAGGACCGGCAGCCGGCTCCTCTACAATTCCAACTTTTGATAATCATAAAATAATTAAACAAGGAGGAAGGTAGCACTTAGCTGATAGCAGCTGTTTTTGGCACAAACTCTAGCTCGTCGGCCTGCTGTGTATCTAGCGTGAGCACCACATCTACGCTGCCATTCATATCTTCCTTGGCAGAGTCATTCATAGCATCCAGTGGCTTGGGACTTGGAAGAATATCAATCATAGGACTAATGGCTTGATCTGGATTGATATTCATGATCTGGTTAACAGTTTCCTCCATAGATGGCTGATTCCCAGCTGTATCTTCATCGGTTTTTTGGAGGTTGCCATATTTTAGAATTGGTTTCCCTACCCTGGACTGAGCTATGTGACCCAAATCTCTACTTATTACATGGTGAACTCTTTGTATAGCCCTCATGGGCTTATCTTTACTTTGCTGGCCCAATGGGAGCTTAGACTTTGGATTTCCATTCGTGGTGGCCGTAAGCGTTGGATCATGGTCATGGTTTTTATTTGTGGTGGGCTTCCTAATACAAGCCCATTGGCTTGTGGCTGGGTTTTACCCTTAGGAGAGTTCTTGTTCGATCCACCCCTATGCTGCGCCTGGAGATGACGTTGTGGGGCCAAAGCATTTGTCTTTTCCAACTTCTGCATATCATTAATGCGATTGACAGCCCCTTCGGACTCTATCCTATCTACAAACGGATAGTCATGCTCATTTGGATCTTCTTTATCAAGCATTATCAGTGCAGCATATCGGGATTTGGAAGCCGGCATATCGTCCTTTCTGATATCTGTCCATCGCCGCCCTGCCATAGAAGTTCCTGGCCTACTAATTTTCTGTCTCGAGACCCGAGTTCTGGACGAACCAGATGCAAGCATCCATGGCCCGAAAGGCTCATCATTGCTGGTTTTTGAGCTTTCCAAGGCCTTTTCCGACACCGACTCAGAAGGTTGAGTTATGGTGGTTTTATCCAAGTTTATGGGTGATGGCTTTTTTAGAGGACAGGCTTCACGGTGATGCCCATACCGGCCGCAGTTAAAATAGATCAGGTTTAAGCCTTCGTATTCAACATTAAAAGCTTGCCCAGCTGCGATGATCCGTGGAACTAATTGTTTTTGTAAATCCAACTCAACGCACAACCGGGCATACCGACCACATTCCACTTTCGCAGATGTTGCACACTGCTTATCCATGGTATTGAGATCCACTCGTAGAGGTCAACCAATCCGTTCACCCAGTCTGGCTATGCAGTGACTATTATAGTAGTTTAAGGGAATATTTGGAATCCTAACCCAAGTAACAATACGTCCTAAGTCATTTTTGAAAGGATCAAAATACGGTGTTTACCGCTGAACTAGCATGCAATGACTTGTTATGATCCATGGTCTGTCATAAAGAACTTTGCGATAATGAGCCCTCCAACACTCCTGGCTTGTGAACTTCACAACAAAATAGTTATTAGGGATATCTACTAACTCAAACTCTGATATACACCATAACCGAGTCAGGTAACTTCTCAGCGTATACAAGTTATATTTGCGACCTAAAACTATAATGATCAAGGAGTAGTTCCATGGCTCGCACCAATCATTATATTCTTCTGGTGTAATGGGACCACGGGATATATTTGCATTAACCTTTTTATCTCTTCCGATGATTCAGGCATATGCCAATATATTTCCCTGTCATTTTCAAATAAGTCACCGTATTCCATGTATGCACCACCATTTGGTACTCCATTAAACCCCAGTAAGGATTGCTTATAAGTAGGAGCCTGGCGAATCACTGGTACTATTGTTTCCTTTAACTTTGATCCATTCGCTTCCTAGGAACCTTCTACAATGATATTTTCATGTTCCAGTATTGCTTCATCCATTTGGTCATCCATGCATTCGGACTCTATATCAGCTAGCTTCGTCTTCTTTTTCCGATCATTCCCGTCGGAGTCAGTAGGTCAGTCCGGCAGTATCTTGCGTTAACCCGTGTCTTCCATTACACGTACAGTTATTGGCACAATACCCAAGACAGAGAAAACTATATTCACTAAGAGCCTATCAATTTCTTGAGACATAATTCTATACTCAGCCACAACACTGAATCTTGCACAACCTCCTTCTTACATCTCCATGAAAAGGTAAAGACGACTAAATTTGTCATTTTAATATAACACTACAACTGTACTATCCATTTAAAGAAGAAAAGAATGAGTCGTGTCAGCATATCCAATTTAACATATAAAAGTTAATATTATTTCTACTTTCTTTTATTATCACTCATCATATTAAATTTTATACTATATATATAAACCCACATATTGTTTAACAAGTTAAATCAAGTCTTACATAACAAAAATTACAGATTCCATAAATTCATGCCCGTTTTAATAACTACACCGTTAAAAACAGAAGCTATTCTATTCAAATTATCAAACTGACTATCCAAAAAAAATATGTACATAAACATAACTGACTTTTCACAGATGGGCTTCTGCCAAACTAAAAAAACCAAACGCCTCCTAAAGATGAAAAGATGAAACAGCATTAATCAGAGAACAAAACTCTTTCATAAATACAATATGCAGTTCCATAGAACACATTCAGACCAAATCTCCCTCTCTCTTATTTGCCTTTTAAGGAGACGTAATAGTGAATGAATGTTCAATCAGTTTGGTGATCTGGGGCTTGGGAATACCAAGCAGGGAACCTGCCCTTGCTTCTGAGAAGTCTTGTGAATGGAGAATCAGGCAGTCTACCTTCCTCCTCTTCCTTCATCTCCTCATCTGATTTTGGTAGCCCATCTGGTATAGGGCACTGCCTTTGCCCTTGTTCTGATTCCACCAGTTCTGACACACTCAGGCCATTCTTCTTCAGTTTGTGCATGTTTGCAATTCCATGTAAGCATCCTATTAATGACTTCACACCTCCTGTTTCCAGAATCAGCCTCTCTATGTCTGCTTTTGGCAACTCCTTCTGTCAAAACATTGCAACAATGTCAACAAATAACTTGCTCAGCTTATATAAATATAAGGCCCCATTAGGAATCAGATGTTATGAGTACCATGTCGGAGAGTCTCAAGTAAAGTTTGGTACATATGGTACATAAGTTTAAGGGCCCTTCCTTTGGACTAGTGTTAACATCAGATAGTAGAATTAGTGTCATTGATTATTCTTCTTAATTACTTTCTCATATGCCAGACAAACTTTTGGACTTTTAACTAGAGGCGCCTCAAAGGCATTAAAACAGGACGGGGCTTTCTATACAGAATGCCAATCTTGTGAAACATATCTTGCTAGGCGAAAAAGCAATGGAAAAAAAAAAAACAGCAAAATCATTACAAAAGATTACTGGTTTTCAGTCCTTACAATTGTCAAAAATTGCAGAACAGGAAAAATTTTAGCCTCTAAATGCTACTCTTGGGAGTTATTTTATCTTGGAGTGATTTTATCCTCAGTCCTCAACTCATCAAAATCTTTATTTGCTTAAAATTTAAAGGGGAAAAGTTGGGCTTGTGAAAGATTGTGGTTAATGTTTGTGAAAGTAACGGTACTCTTGCCTGGCATAAATTTCGTTTATAGAGTCTCTGACGATTAAAAAGCATAGGTTAATCTGGTCCATCCTGCTGAAATAAAGAAAAGAAAGGACTTACTTCAAGATCCTTCAGCTCAAAGTAAGCCTGCCAGCAACCATAGGATTCTTCACCTTCAAGCGTCGAACAATAATCTTCACAGATCACAAGGCAAATCAGGAAGAATAATAATAGAAACAATAACGATAAATTTCTGATTTAAGCACATCCGAGAATCAATCGTGAAAGAAACCGCCATAAGATTTCAATCTTTCGTGAGATAATTTCGAGGATCGGGGGACTTTCCTGTGTGAAAAATCATAAGATGAAACAATAAGAAATAGTAAAACAATACCTGCAAGCTCTATTTCAGATTTCTGAATCAACGGAGGCTC
The DNA here is from genome assembly GCA_963242795.1 of Inga leiocalycina. Lineage (NCBI taxonomy): Eukaryota > Viridiplantae > Streptophyta > Magnoliopsida > Fabales > Fabaceae > Inga > Inga leiocalycina. The sequence continues at coordinate 2,330,793 of OY725321.1, read as the reverse complement.
CTTGAGGGCCCTTTCAAACTTGGATCGGCTAAAGGGTTCAAGCTTGGGGATAAAAGCCTGGTTTCTGGACGAACAAGAGACAGTGGAGGAAGCAAATCTTGTAGAAGAAGAAGAAGGCGTTGGATCAAGAAGCAGGAGATAAGAACAAGATCGAAGCAAGGCTGGCTTAATCATGGTGTCCAAACAACAAAACAACCCAATTTTAGAAACCCTGCAGCAGAATGAGAACAACGAATAAAGATGATACCATTAAATACTGCGAATTTCAGTGGGTTTCGTTTCCGGGTTGGATAAGGATGATGAGAATAAAATATTTTGATTAGAGATATTATTAGATATTTTAAAATAACAGGGGAAACGAAAAGCGACAGATGCGTATGGTCCTTTGGATTCGGTCTGCTGTGTCGGATAGTCAGATATTGGGCGTTGATTAATAGAGTATTGGAGGAACGCTTGGGGTTAAAGTGGGCCCATGAAGTCCATCACTTTGATCCAGAATGGAATGGGCCACGGGGCAAAATCATGTACGACGTGGGACCCAGAATTGAACTTTTTGTAGGGAAGAAAAAAGAGAGCGCGAATGCGCGAGTGTGGCGTGAAGTCTGGTGTGCGGGGAAACCGGGGTCTTCTAAAAATCTAAAAAGTAAAAACTAAAAAAAGGATCTTATCCGATGGATATTTTTTCACAAAAGATTTAGAAAAATTTCACATAGCCCCTCGTATTTTTTAATTAAAGAAAATTGGGTAGAGGTTAGTCCAATTTGGAACCAGTTTTTCTCTTTTTTTAAAGGAGGCTCCTTTGTAGAATCTAGATCATTGGATCAGATCTCAACGGTCCAAATTTAATATATTATAAAAATATTATTATTATAAAAATTTTATAATAATAATATTTTTATAATATATTAAATCTGGACCGTTGAGATCTGATCCAACGATTCAAATTCTACAAAGAACCCTCCTTTTCTTTAAAGAAAAGGAGGAAAGCCCGGTCCAGCTAATCCACAAGCTTGTGGCACAATGCTTGCCTAGTCACGTATAACCTAGTTGTCTGTTGACTGTTGGTAGCATACTTCCCTTTAGATAATCTTGATGTGCCTGGATCATTAGTTGTAGTAGAGTACTAACTACATAGACATTATGTCCAAATTCTGTGCTTTACTGCTTGGAAACATCTTGGTATGAGATGTTTCCCAACGCACTCAATAATAAAACTCACTGCTTCTGGTAAGCTTATCCAAAGTTCATGGGCCCTGGTGTTTTTGAGTTATGACGAGGTCAAGCGTTTCATGGGAGGAATATTTTTTATAAAATACTCATAAAAATACTTAAAACCCCAATCCCTCATCTAGAATCCATAAATTTCAAATCTGTTTAAAGCAACGAATTTGAAATTTATGAATGTTGTTCTTTTAACTCGCTATCTCTCGACATGTCAAGACAGAGGTTCATGTTGCCATGTTCTATACTAGTTTTGATGGCGATGAACTTACCTAAGGCGTCTCCAAACTGTGAAACCTGACAAGGGAGGGAACGATAACTTAGTTATGAACTTAAATCTTCCTCTCTTAACCATACTACCTTCTCCGTGCTTTGTCACTCTCCATCTTCACTAATTTGATTTGTGCAAGTGCGTTTTAATTAGAGAGGGACATAAACTTGCAACATTCGATTAAATGTCAGTAAAAAATAGTTAAATAAGCGTCATGGGTGTTACTTAGTCTTATTTGATCATAGTTGATAACAAACATTTTGATCAATGCTAGAAAAGCTCATTACGATAAGGCATCTCATACTCAAGTAAAGCATGAAATTTGGAGCTATTTTTTATGTGGTTAATACTCTACTCCAATCAATAACCTAAACACATTTAGGTTATCCAAAGGGTAACGTGTAATTAACAAGTAAATGAGTTGTATGTAATATGACAAATATTTTATTATTAGCTTGTCGGTGTGAGCCCAACTCCTTGTTTAAAATTTTTATATCCAAAACATATTAGAGTAACTCATTTGTTGCATGTTGACCTGCAAAATGTAATGTATTAAAAATCGGACCGGATCGGTCGGTTCAGACTGGAAACAGGTGAACTGGTTGCCGGACCGGTCTGGTTGAGGTAAAAAAACCGGGGTCTAATTGACCCGGTCTGAACCGGTCCAAATCGGTGTGAACCAGGATAATCCGGGGTGACCCGTGGTGAACCGGTTTGCCCCTTTTTTTTATTTTTTAAAATTTTTTATATCCCAAATGACATCATTTTATCTTTTTTTAAAATTATTTCTTTGAAATTTTTTGATTTGTAAGGAGTTTTAAAAGTATTGTGGAATATTTTTGCTATTTTGTATTGGTTGGAGTAAAATCTTTATGTACTTAATGATACTTTTGTGGGTATAGGTTCATGAGGTTATATTTGACTATTGGTTAGAAAAAAAAAACTCTTATGTAGTTTTTTAAATGGTATACATGAACATTTAAATTATATTTTTTTTAATTAACCCCCAGTTTGACTCCCGGTCTGACCTCCAGGTTGACCTCAGTCTGAACCATTGACCCTTAACCCAATGTCTCGACCGGTTCAATGTCCGGTCCGGTTTTCAGTACCTTGACAAAATGACATACATATCTTGCCATTCATGAAGAATTTTTACACCTTGCTAAACATAAAAAATATTTTATATCATATATTATTTCAAAAATACTTGTAGAAAAGTTCTTCATTAAATTTTCTTTTTGCAAAGAAGACATGATAAACTTTCATTCATCGAAAATATCAACACGATATTTTTATTTAGGTTCCTTTTTTTTTTACCGAATTTTTAAATAGGTTCTTCAAACAAATAAAATTTTCAACAGATATCACTCCTACATTTTTCCAATATAATAAAAAAGAAAAAAGAGTTTACACAACAATTTAGCTTATTTGAAAGTTTAATGGAACATGCATATAAGGGAAAAGCATGCATATAACATATGCAAATTAAAAATATTTAAACTAGAAAAATGGTCGTTAAAACAGTTTTTACTAATTTAAACGGTCCATGTGGGGGCAACCGAAATGAGGAGCGCGAAACGTAAACGAACAAAGCTTGATCACATGACAAAGAACGTTAATGCGTTATCAGTGCTGCGAAAATCTGGGCGAGACAAATTCCAGGAGCTTTCTTTTGAGGGGAAGGTACTTTGTTCTGGAAGATTCCCACGGGATCCCGTTGCTATTGCCGTTTTCCGGTTCAAATCTTCTTTGCAATTCCGACCTGCTACCTGAAAATCTGAACTCGCCTTTGCCGGCGAATCCCAATGACAACTCTTTCCGGGTCTCAATCAATGGATGTAATGGAGGCTATCAATGGCCTGATTGAAGAGGCAAAGGTGCGAATTGTCTGGTGGGGTCTTTGCATATTCGCCGTTTCGTTTTTCTTAACCCGTAAGTTATATACGCCACTTCGTGTTCATCTTAATTATGTCTTTCGCAATGAAACTGTGATTAGATGTGTGCTGGTTCTGGCTGATATCATCAACCCGAGTCTGATAGTAAGAGATTGGGATTTTATACATGCGTTATGCATTCACTGAGTAATTGTACTTTAATACTAGAGCTTATTCATTAAGAAGATTTAAGAAGGAAGGTTAAATTAATTTTTCTGTCCATTAGGTTTATTGATTGTTTCGATTTGATATCTGAAGTTTGCATTGTAACATTTAACCCTTTAACTTCTAATTTAGTGATTTTGATCATTATGTTCTAATCCATGAATTTCGTTGACAAACATGTTGGACAACACTGATTTACCATCCAATACGTCTAACCTAATGGAAAGAGCTGACTAGTTTGGAACACATACAACTCTGGCCAGAAGCTAAATGATAAATTTGATACATAGCAAACCTAAAGAACCAAATCGGAATAATCATTTAGTTTAGGTGATCAATGATCTATTCAATTGACCAAAGAGTAACATGGTTTGCTTTCATTACGAGTCATTTTTGTTTCATTGACATTCTTTATTGTTCACCACAGATACGAGTGAATCAATGTGGATGAATATACCAGTGTCAGTTCTCTTGGTTTCTGCACTGCGTATCCTTTTTGACAACGTGGAGTTTCACTGGAAGGTTCAGCAACCTAGATCACGGACATATTTATCTCATTTGGAGAAGAAACAGTTATCTCTGAATGATGCACGCGTCTCTACTAAAATTCCCCCGCCAAATTGGAAGAGTGAAATTGGTTCTCCTGTTGTGGAGGCTGCATTAAGTGATTTTGCTGATAAGTTGATACAGGATTTCGTCATAGATTTTGTGTGCCCAGATATTACTCCAGATAAGGAGTTTCCCGCTCAAATACATGCGTTAATCATGGATGCTGTTGGCGAAATATCAAGAAGGGTTAAAGAAATAAATCTAGTCGACTTGCTAACAAGGTGTCCTTTTTCCCTCCAATTTCTGTCAAAAAACAAAGGGTTTGGTGAGCAATTAGATTAGGCTTTTAGGCATAGTTATCTGGTAACAACAAGTTTCTGTGAAAAGCTTCTCATTCTCTTGCATTTCGATTATATTTCAGGGACATAGTTCATTTAGTCGGTGATCACATAGACCTCTTCAGAAAAAATCAAGCTGCCATCGGTGTCAATATCATGTTAACATTATCTTCTGAAGAGAGGGATGAAAGATTGAAATATCATCTATTAAATTCTAAGGAGCTTCATCCTGCGCTTATATCTTCTGAGAGTGAGTACAAGGTGTGAGTGGAATATTCTACTTTAATTTACAATCCATGTTTTGCTAGTGAGAATCATGTCTTATATGTGCAATAGTTTTTCCTTTCTGTAGGTTCTTCGGCAGCTAATGAGTGGTGTGTTAGCATTGGTACTAAGACGACAAGAAGCGCATTGCCCTGTAATACGATCTATAGCTCAGGAACTTATAACTTGCTTGGTAATGCAGCCACTATTAAAGTTGGCATGCCCTGGGTATGTTCTTAAATATATTGTTCAATATTTCGTTCTCTGAAGCATATCTTTTTTTCGAAGGAGGATCTTAACAGTTTCTGCTTTGAAAGGGTTGTGGCGCACTTTGTAACTGTTCTTTTGTGAGGGTATGGCTGTTGGACTGGTCTTGGTTGAAGAAGGTCTCGAAAAGGGTGCTCTTTGCTGGAAGATGCTTCTTTAAATTCATATTTTAACATTTTAATGTGCAATTCAACATGCAAAGTACTAAAAGGGTCACTCAAAACCTCTATAATGAAGATTGCATTAGCTTTTATTAATGTATCATTACATGTTGAAACATATAATTGAGAAATCAAAGTAATACATATATTGATACCTGATCACAACGCTAAATAGAATAATTAATTAATAATTATTTAATTATGCACAACCATATAGGCTGCGACTGCTTTGTTGATACCCTAAATATAACTTTAATATCGGTCTTCTACAAGACTGGAAGAAGTTGTTTTGACTATATTTCTTATTAACTCATTTCAATTTCTATTCATAAAAAAATATGATTATCTTCGTGCTCAGGTATATCAATGAGCTGATTGAACAACTTCTGGATATCGTTAAAGATATGGATATAGCAGGGCTGGTCGGTGATCAGCAAACAACTTCAGCAACTCATCATTGTGGTAATTCAATTGCTGATGTGTTTGGACAAAATAATCACACGAACTCGAACAAACATTCGTGTGTAAATCAAGGTACCGATGAAACATTTCAATGCAACTCCTTCCAGCAAGAGCCTTCGCAGGTCAGGCATGCCGACTGGGCACGAATGTTGGAGGCTGCAACACAAAGAAGGACTGAAGTTCTTATGCCTGAGAATCTCGAGAACATGTGGACCAAAGGGACGGATTATAAAAAGAAAGAGACCACAAATCTCAAAGCAAGTTTTCATGATTATCCTAAAAATGGTTCTGCCACAGACAGTTCACTGCCTGATGGACATTTGGCAAAAGAAACATCAACGAGTAAACATGGAGAGTGTGAGCCATTCCTGCAGCGAATGCAGAGCTTGGGTACAGATCCCTTACTAAACGTGGAGACTTCTCAAGATCCCGACAAAGAATCATCATTCGAAGGAGAGCATCGGGCAGATGAAGTGAAGAATTCTAGTCACTTTGCGTCTTATAAAAGTAAAAGCAAGCGCAAGAGACCAGACAGTGCTTGTCTCCTGGGAATCCAGAATCATGATTTTGAGAGACAGAATGAAGGATTTCTAGGAAGGAGTGCTTCCGACATAGTTATTAGGAAAGATGGTCAACTGGTTCCCAAGCTCCGTTGCCGGGTACGAATCTTTGGTGCTACGGTCATAGGTTGGACTAATAATCTTAAAATAAATTGTATTGGAATACTGGAATCTATGTAATATACCCTTTTTTTTGGAAAAAATCAGATTAGAATCTTGAGTTTTGATATATCTCTGTTAGTTTGTTGTTTTTCTTGTCTATTTTTATACTGCAGGTAAAGGGAGCATTCAAAGAGAAATACGATTCTAAAACTTTTGCTGTCTATTTAATTGCGGTGACAGATGCGGAAAACAATACTTGGTTTGTAAAGAGAAGGTTCGCTTCTTTCATAAGATTTGATAATTATCATTGGGTTTATAAAAGGAGGAACTTCAGAAGTTTTGACCCAAAAAAAAAAAACAAAGCTGAGATCGCTGATTTTGCCGAGTTCAGTCTCTATAGAATTGTGCATTGACTTCTGTTTGCTTTCTTTTTGTTTGGTGATATCTAGATACCGGCATTTTGACACACTGCATCAGAATCTTAAAGATATTCCAAAATACAGATTACATTTGCCTCCCAAAAGGATATTTGCCTCAAGCACGGAGGATTCCTTTGTCCGTGAGCGTGGCACTCTGCTTGATAAATATCTTCAGGTTTTTTAGTCCTTATCTCCAACTTCAAAGAACTAGACCGTAAGGACGCATGCATTGCATAGAATTTAATATCAATCACACTATTTATAACTTATGAATAGAGCAACTTCTTATTACCTATAAATGTAAATTATACATATTAGATACTGATGGATAATTATTTCTTTTTAAACTCTTCTATAGCAACGTGTTTGCTTCAATTATATTATTTTGCTTCAGGAACTCCTATCAATACCTAATGTCACTGAACATCATGAAATTTGGGACTTTCTGAGTGTTTCTTCAAAGGTGTGTATCTGCTTGGTATTTTTATTATAACTTCAGATGATGACCTCTAAAATTTCTGTTGATACTTTTTCAATTATAAAATTATTGATCTGATGATAGTATCTTTATCGGCCTACTGTTTTCTTTGAAGAATTACGGTTTGGGCATATCTTCAACGATGAGGACCCTGGCAGGTACGTGGTTTTAACATTTAGGTTTTATATTTCACTTGCAGTATAGGTTGCCCGGTTATAACTACTTTCAATGTAGCGCCCTTGGATTTCATTTGACAGAGGCAGAAGCTATTTTTCTGACTATATAGATACCCTCATGGACACAGAGATGTTCATTCTATATGCCTCTATGAATTTTCTTAGGTTCGCACGAGTCATTTCCTTGATGAACAGCGGTGCAAAACAATTATTTTGTTGGATTTAGTCCCAATGTGCAAAGAGTTTTTAAAAGCGGAGATCTTTGTTTTTCTCTTGAAAAAAGTCTATTTACTTATTCGAAATATAATTTTAATTTTTGTCTATTGACAGTTAATATAGATGATGCCGAGGATGATATTGCCCACCAATTTAATGGTGTTTCGGATGGATTGACGAAAAACATTGATGTTCCCTTATCGTCCCCACGTTCTGGAGGCTCTTCTACACCAACAGACAGCGATTTTTTGAATGCTGATGAAGTAGATGAAATTATACCAAGGCAGAACACTGGGGAATCTGGTAACTGGGATCTAGATGGAAAGCATGATTTGGTGTCTGAAACTAGAGAACTGGAGCACGCTAATGGGTGGCATTCTAACATTGAATTGAGCTCAAACGGTTCCCTGCCACACCAAGCTGAAGAATTTGGTAGCCTGGATCTAGATGGAAAACATGATCTGGTGTCTGAAACCACAGTTAGCAAGGAAGCCGCAGCCACAAATTTCACTCTCATTCCTGATAATTTGGGGGAAGTGCCACCAGAGGTCTATTAAGTTTGCCTCCTTTTCTGTTTTGTATTCACTTGGTTCTCTGGAATTTGATAATTGAAGCATAAAAAATATTTGTCTGCTGGCTATTTCAGTTGGATTAGATTGCTGACTACTGACTAATCTGCCTGGTAAAAATAGGAATAGAATCAATAATTAATAAACGATAGAAAACTGTACAGATGTAATATGTTGGCCCCCGTGTTCCCAAAGTGTGACCCTTGTGGCTCCAAAAATAAACCAAGATCCGAAATTTTACCTCCCTAGCTATTTTGATTCTATTTGCTGGCTTAAAGCTTGTTTTACTTTCTTGTTTGTGCCTTCGTTCATGTTGAGGATTTATCAGGCATCGTAAGTTCCATAGATCTGTTCAGGTGCTCTGTTGCCAAAACTTATGGAGATATTTGTTTCGAAAAATCATTTCTATGTTGTAAGTTGAGAGGTAAAATTCTTAAATTGCAAATTATAATTTTTTAAAGGGTTAAAATAATTTTTGGTCCCTTAAGTTTTATTTAGTTAAAACATTGGTTTTTATAACTCAATAAAAATTTGGATCATTTTGCCCCTAGAGAGACCAAAACTAATGATTTGAAACTTGAGGGACTAAAGCTAAAATGGAAACAAACTTAAAAAACCAAAGATGATATTAACCCTTTTGTAGAACTAGGTTGTGGGGCACAGAATGTGTGGCAAGGTACACTAATTATACCTTATAAATAGTGTGATTCCTTGTAGACTTTAGATTATATGCAGCTCCATAGATATATAGATTCTTCTGAAAACATGTTTGAAGGGATGAATTGGGCCTCTTCTTTTCCTCTCTGGTGAGGGAAAAATGTAATTTGCGAATAAAAATAAACCAAAATTAAAGCTTCATTTGACTTATTCAATAAAAAATATGTCAGATCTTTGATTTTCTTTTTTGATAGTTAATATGATGAGAACTTTGTATTATACGACACTTTATAGACACTCTTCTAATTTGTAATTTTGATTTTTTCTGCAGTGGACCCCACCTAATGTGACTGTACCTATTTTGAATTTGGTCGACAAGGTATTTCAGCTTAATAAAAGAGGCTGGCTAAGGTGTATAATTCTATCCCGTCTTTGGCAATTTCTAACTTAGTAAGAACTAAAGATAATTGTCTAAAGATACCGTTATACTGATTGCAGAAGCTTTTTTTGGAGTCATCATTTAGTGTTTTTCTTTTTCTCGTGTGTTAATCATCACATTATGTTCTGTGGTTTTTCTTAGAAATAAGATTTGTTCCTTGACTCGTCCGCATAAAATCCATATGCTGGCACCTGGTATGGTATTATCTTAAGTTCTTTCTTGTCTTGTTTTAAAAGATTAATTTTCCATAAGCTGCTTTCCATAATTTCATGTCAGTTCCATTTAATGCATGTCAATTAGAACAACTACCACCAGCGAGTTCGAACCATTGTATTTGATGGGAGAAAACGCAATATTAGGTTACAAGATGTTGTTGATCTTTTTTAGTTCCAGGGCTAATTCTGCTTACACTAGTCCATCTCTGTGGATGCAGGAGACAGGTCTTTTGGATATCAAAACAGATATTACAGTTAGCAATGGAAGATGCAGTTGATGATTTCCTCCTCAGCCAGATTAACTGGCTCCTGAGAGAGGATACTGTTGCCCAAGGAATTCGGTGGGTTCAAGATGTAAGGATTGAGCAAAATATCAGACACAATCTTTTACTCTGAACTTCTTTCTCAACTAAGAATTGAAGCTTTTTTATGCAAAAGGCTTCTACATGGCTGATGATCAATCAGCCTAATTCGATCAGGAACTATTCATCCATTTGATATGTGCAGTTAGATCATTGGACGGTTGGAGTTTGCTTAAAATACTTCTATTAGTTGTGTCTTACTCAATCCATTGAAGGGACTAGTGGCGTCCAACCCAACTTAAAAGAAATCCATTAAAAAAATGGTCAAATTCAAGTGCAGCTTTTTAATTTTTTTATTATTAGGATTTTGGATGAAAATATGCGCAATTGAGGGTTATATGATTGATCTTTCATAAAATTTTCTTGACATGCTCCTTCAAGCTGGTGCAAATACTCTAATGTCGCATGCATGCATGCTTTCAGATCTTGTGGCCTGGGGGCACATTTTTCTTGAGTTTAAAGACTCAGATGGAAAAAGATGGCGGTGGAGTTGATCAAAAATCTTCTCAAACAACAGGAGATTTTATGGGAAGCAATATCTCGAAATCAGGGTCAACATCTTTTGAGCAACAACTTGAGGCCGCTCGTAGAGCGAGTGATATCAAAAAACTGCTCATCGGTTAGTCCCATTTGAGTATATCCTATTTTCATCCTGTTCCCTATACATCTAATGTTACTTAAACGAGATTTAATTGGGGCGACATGTTGAAGGAAATCAATGTTTAGTTGTTTCATGACTTCAAAAAAGTGTTCTGTTCATGTATGTTACTGTATTTATTTCTTGACTGAAGGCTGTCTGTTTTTGTTCCTCATATGGTCTTCAAACACTTCTAAATGTTTTTTTTTTTTGGGCCAAAAAGGTTTTTAAACGTTGAATCAATACTTAGAATATGCATGACAAGATTTTGACATATGTGAACTTGCCTCCATACTGATCAGATGGAGCTCCAACAGCCTTAGTAAGCTTAATCGGGCAAAAGCAATACAGGCGCTGTGCTCGAGACATATATTTTTTCAGCCAGGTGAAAGCCGCTTCCCACTTTATCCTATCCACTTGAAGCAAATTTCTCTCTTTCTTTTGTTTACATGAAAAAAACTTGTTCTGAAACTAGCATTGGTATTATCTCTGCATAATAGTCAACCATATGTGTGAAGCAACTTACTTTTGCGGTCCTCGAACTTGTGTTAGTATCACTCTTCCCTGAGATGAAGAACCTGATCATGAATGTTCATGCACATATGCGGGTACATCAACCTGTATAGAGTTCTTTTTTGGGTATTTAATGGGGCATTCAAGTGAAGTAAAACATCTTCCTCCAGAAGTTTACCATTTATGTAGGAGAATCAACCCGTTTAAGTATATCTAGGACAGTTCATACTGCTTGATGTAAAACTAATCATCTCATGATATATTGATCTCTATTAGTATCACAATCAGGGGCATTTTCTCCTTAGAGAACTAGGGGAAATAGCTTTGTATGTAATCGAGTACAAGACTTTGATGTAGAGCTTGTGCAGAAACAATTGTTTCGTAGTATTTTCTGCTTATTGGGCAGAAACCATCGCTTTGTAAATTTATTCCCCGTGCTTTCTCCGGAGTTACTTGTTCAATGGGGGGGTTTTGTATTGTTAATAAGGACATTGTCGGCTATTGAGGGCTGTTGCTTGTTTATTGGTCTCCTCGAAAATTTAAGTGACCAGATGAGTATATTGCATTTTCTATTTGGATTAGATTATTCTGAATGACTTTGCTCTGTACAGATAAATATATGAAAGAAATTTTATTCTGGAAAGCATAAAAGAACTTTTTGAATTGATTCTCTTGTTTCCCAAACAGAAATAAGTTTTTTTAATAAAATTACTACCAATAATAATGTTATTGAAGAATATACAATATAGTGACTGACATGGGTAATTTCCCCCTAATTATTTCTTTTAAATTTTTAGGTATATACAAATAATCTACTTGCTGTGGCAAAATAATAATAATAATAATCTACTTGATTTAATAAATTAGTTAAAAGTATTAAATATATAATAAATTAACCCTTTTTTCCAAGCGCATATAATGAGGTAAGTAAGGTAAAAAAATAGTGGGAGGAAAATGATTGAAGATAGTGTTTGAAAAAAAGTGAGATAAAATAGAATTAATTATCAGTAAAATTGATAAAAATGCATTTAATTTTTAGACTACATCCAACTAGATTTTATAAAAAGCACCACATCAATTCAAAAATTGAGATTTAACAAAAAAGGACACAAGAAAGTGCTTTTAGACATGAGCAGGCATTTGTTATTGTATGTTCTATTAATAATGTAACACATAAATTAATGGCCACGTGTTTGTATAATACAAGGCAATTTAACTAATTCACTAAAAATAAAAAGTGACAATTAATTTATTAAAGATTACATAAATTGAAAATTTTTTCACTTTTACCCTTATTAATGTGTTTGAAAATTTAATAAATGGACACAACTGGAAATGCACATTAAATTACAAGGTAAAATTAGTAAAGAGTATTAAATATCTTACAAATATTTTATATTTTAGATCAAGTTATTCTTTTAAGAACATTATATGTTGTAGGGAATAATATATGGGAAAAAGATAGAAAAAGAGCCTTAAAGTTGCAAAATTTCAAATTAGGATTTTCCAAAAAATAAGTCAGGGAAAATTACACTCATGTCTTAAGAATAAAATAAATGAAAAAATTTTCTCATAAAGTTGTCAATGTCCGCTCCTGAAGTTATCAATGACCCATTCGTGGAGTTGTCAATGAGATCATTTTTTCATTTATCTTCTTTCTTAGAACTTAAATGTAATTTTCACAATAAATTATAAATTACTTATCAAGTTTTATCAATCCCTTATTAATTCTAAATAAAAAATTTAATTTAGGATTTTATAATTTCAAAGTAATGGGATTTTTTATGTGTTTCCCATAATATTTTTTGGATTTTAGTATTTGTGTTTGGAAACACTTATTTTTGGACAATAAGTCCTTATTACGCAAGTCAAGATAAAACTCCTCTCACATATTTTCCTCGTATACCGTGAATCATGATTTATAAGCACTTATTACTAAAAAATAAACTATTCCAAACGAGCATATTTATAAAAATTTGAATTCTTTTGCAATGTCCGGGCAAATATATGGGGAGAAAATTGGGCTACCTGCGTGTATTACTCTCATTAGTCCATAGGCAATTTTGAGTTTTTGACAAGCCTCGCTCCGGTTTCCGAGAGTGAGAATTCTACAATTCCCGCTCTTTCCTGCTCCTCGCCAAAACCTTTCTTCTCCTGCTCACTCCATCCACCTTTCACCTTCCTCTTTCTGACCATGGGTCGCCCGAGAAAGAACGCCGGAGAATCACCTGAAGTTACCGACTTTAAAAGCGAATCACTTAATACGATGAGAAACGAAGAAGGCTTTTCGCGTTATGAACAGGTCAGGGACCAAAGGATCAAGGAGAACCAAGAGAGGCTGCACAAGTTAGGCTTGTTCGAACTATCTCTGAAACTCAAGAAACCTAAAACTTTGCCGCAGAAGAAATCCCCTCGCCCTAAGAATGCTTTAACTCCTAATGCCCCCCCGAGGCGATCTTCTAGGTATAGTTTCACTCCTTGTCTCTTGCGCATTTTCTTCTACTAACAAGTTTTTCCTACTTTTAGTTTCGATTGAAATTGAAGATAATTTTCATCTGGATATGATAAAATTGCAGAGAACAACTTATTCACTTCTGCTTGTCTTCTCTATTTTTTGGACATTACTTCTGCTTGTTGTCTCCGGTGCCGTTGATTATGGAAACATTTCTCTGCTTACTACGTGCTATAACGATACCGCCATACTACGTGATATAACTTTTAAAGGCGTGTTTTGAATTTTCTTATTTTTAATAGATTTTCCAAAACTTTCTAGAGATTCATAATGCATTTGTGGTTAGTATTCTTGACATGGTTGAATTTTTATTTTGTTTACACTTTGATAAAGGAGGTAATCTTATTTCCAAGTTTTATGGAATTTTAGAATACAGAGCTTGGGACCAATAAAGTACTATGAACCCCGCGTGAAGCGCGACTCTTCCAAAAATTTAGAGATTTGCATACCGAAAGGTACAAATCCAGAAGTTTACACTGAAGAGCAAGAAAAGCTTCTAGGAGATTGTAAAATGGATTGGGAACTGTATGTTGATGGATATGATGATGATGGGGACCGTTTATATGATCCGATCAAAGGGCAGACGTGTCATCAATGCAGGTAATATTGTTTTAGAAGTTTATAATGCTCTCTAAATATGCCTTCTACTTTGCAGGTTTGTTACTTTCTATTTTAACATTACATGCCTAATGTTGAAAGCAAAACTTAGATTCTTCTGTTATTAGAAGATACTGGCGTATTTGCATTGTGTAGCAACGCATCTCTGTTATGTTTGCATTGGTTGATCTTTAGAGAAAATGGTTTTAAGCATGCATTTTGATTAAAGACACAGATCTACTAGATTTTTTGTACTTAATGTATATAGTTGGCACGTCAACTTTTCCGTGAGCTTTTTGAGTTTTAGGAAATGCTTCCTTGCAGGCAAAAAACTCTTGGTCTGCATACCTTCTGTGCCAAATGCGAGTTATCCCAAGGACAGATTTGTGGAGATTGCTTGTACATGAGGTAGCATTTTCTAGCTGTCTGAGATGAGATTGAGAAAGCAACATTTTTCTTTCTTTGTTTCTTTCGTTTTTTTTTTCCATCAGTACTATGCAGATTGTTGGTTGTTTTAAAAATTTCGATTCCATCTTAGATTCAAGAGAAAAATTCTAGCACCGTCTCATTTACTGTGATTCTGTGAAGATTGATGCTAGCCAATGTAATAATTTTTAGTAATATCTTGCAGATATGGAGAAAATGTTTTAGAAGCAAACGAGAATCGCAAATGGATATGTCCAGCTTGCCGGGGAATTTGCAATTGTAGTCGTTGCCGTAAAGCAAAGGGTTGGATGCCCACTGGTAATCTGTACAGTAAGGTTAGTTGATTTTTCGACCTCGTTCTGTTTGAAGATCTGCATGTTTGATAATTTCTGTTCCTGCAATAGTTCAGGTTCTTTCATATCTTGAAAGATTTGAATAAAGACAGTCATTCTTGTCTCTGTTTATTATATTAGCCCCAGCCCCCATGACATTACGAGACCTGCTTCTGGAACTGATATATTCCTATCTCTCGTCCTCTGAATTTTGTTTACAAGGTGTCAGAATTAGGATTCAAATCTGTGGCACATTATCTCATCCAAACTTTTAAGTCAAAAGGATCACCAGCCCCTGAAATGGAGGAGATTAATTCGCTGGAAGAGGGGCCCTAGTGTGATCATTTTTGAGTACTTGGGAAGGTGATTGGATGGAGGCAATGGAAATTGAGCAGACCAAGGTGTATATTTTCCTAGATTTTGCTGAGATTGACCTGAAGTTTGGCCCTTTTTTTTTTTGTGAAAACAAGGTTGATCTTTTGCCATGAACAATGGAATATTTAAATTGAGTGCTAGCTAGCACAGCTCACTCGTTTCCCTGTCTGTAATGTTTTCCTTGGCCAAAACATTGGACCTTTTGTTTTCTACTTGTGATGATGTCTTGGCCCTTAAAAATAGTAGAGCATGAAATCACATCTATCAATTTTTTTTCTCCGTATAAATCAAGTCTTAGAGATCTCCATCCATTCACCATACCATTGCATTGAAACAGAATCTCTCTCGCTTGTTGAGGTGCGCACAAAAAGAGTTAGAAAAACTCCTTATAGGGTGTGATAATGTAATTCTTAAGATCAGAGAAAAGGCCATAGAGAGAGTACTGGCGTAGCTGTTCAACCTCGTACCAAGAGTTGAGAACATTGAGGCTCTTGTCTGTCCCTGAGAATGCGAGCTGTATGCCTATGTTGCAGCCACTCCCACCATTGTTTTGGCACTTGGAATTTGGCACTGCGCAGTCTTGATTGTTCAAGCAAACGTTGTCTCCTGAGCATTTTTCGCATCCGTAGCTTTTCCAATACAGATTCTGTAGAGTCCCCTCTCCAAATTCAAGAATCTGAGAATCAAATCAAAACCCACATTCCATATTAGATTCCCACATAAAGATCACCTTTAAAAGGATAAAATTTAAGGGAAATGTGCATGTGCTCGTTATTATAGTGTCAAACAAAAATATGCACAAGTGAATATTTCCTTACAAGTCAGAATTACTTCATCAAATGTCTCAAGCAAATTCCTTCATTATCAGGAAATATGAATAACAATCTTTATAACATTTTGCTCAAGAGTTTTTTTTGTTTTTGAAGTATCCAAATGACACATCGTGATGCACTAGAAAAGTAACAAATAAGAGAGCAATGCGAATTGTGTTTACCAAAGTGAGACTAGTAATCGTGTGAGCCTGGTCAGCAAACTTGATTGGTGGTGACCTAGCTGCATATTTTTGTCCAGCAAAGGCTACCATAAATCCCCCAGATTTGGCCTGATCAGCTCGCAAAAAAGAACAACCTATTACTCAATTCTATAAACACCACACATCCAATAGCATGCAGAAGAGTTCAGGAGAATTAGTTGGTTTAATCTGTAAGAGGCAGAGTTCTTCCTTTTGATCAGAAATATGAGTAAAGAGTCAAAAAAACAAAACTTGAATTGACGCCAACTCAAATGAAGAAGCAAAATCAGAATAAATTGCCAACAGAATACTATGATGTTCACAGTAAAATGATTAGCATTTGCTTATATGAATCAATGTTCAAACTTGCAACTAGTGGATCGTCATTTGTTAAAACTAGAGAACTTGATGGATCTAATTAAATGATACCGGGTCAAGGGTGGAGGTATTAATGGTGAGCAAAGAGAGCTCATCCACAATTGGTCTGAACAAGGCGAGCTGTGCAGATTTGCTGGAGAGATCAAGACGACGATCACAAGGCGAAAGCTGAGGACCTCCTTGATTCATAAAGAACGAATCTTTGTCTGAAAATGCAAATCCAAACGTAAAACCATCCCCTCTCTGTACTTTCGTATCCTCGCATGGACTATAAACCCCGTTTGTATCTGAACCAAAGAAATTTACACTCAACCCTTCTGCACCAAACATCATCGTCACTGTCACAACCACCACCTTCATAATCATCGTTCTTAATGTCCCAAACGTTGCGTTCCTTGTCCTCCTCATGGTTATTTTCTTTTCTGTACAGAATCAATGCAAGAATCAGGAAAATAAAGAAACGACGTTGTAGATATATGTGTGCAACAAAATTGTGCCTATGTAACAAATAATATATGATTTAAATTTCTGGGTCAAATGGTGGACATGGAAGCATGATTAATCCTGAATTGCAGAAATCTCCGAACGCGTTAAAGAAAACCCAGACGTGCGTGAGATGAAGATTTGCACGATGTTATATAGAATATGTTGAGTAAACAAGAGAAATAGAGAATTGACGAAGAAGCAAAACGATTCATCAATTATTTAATAATCTCCATCAGCATAAATGGGAAGAGGGTTTTGAAGGGATTTGATAATTTGAATCTCAAGAACAAATATTTACATGCACATATAAAAAGAGAATTGCATTGAAGCACGGTGTGTTTGTGATCTAAAATAAGCGAAAAGATCAAACCAGCAACAATGCACGTATAATTAATTATATGCAAGTTATTAACGTGGTTCTCACTTCTCAGAAAATGCCTATAAAGGAAGAGATATCAAAGATGGTTTGGAAACTGGAGATTTGGATCTGACATTGGGATGTGACATTTTTCTTGGGAAGCAATCAGAAGAAACGTTCCGTAATTACGTGTCTCTCCGTCAATAATGTGTTGAGTGCATGATCAATAAGTTAACAAAGGCTTTTTAGGTGATGCAAAATTAAAAGTTGGTTGTCTTCATATATACTTAGGAAAAAAATAGAATGGAATAGATTGAAGATGCATATTAAAGTTTTATTTATTTATTTTTTTAAATAAACAAGGTCACAGAAAAATTTACAAAGAACAAAATCAAGCATGAAAAATTTATGTTCGAATGTTTGTATTGAAGAGGCAAGTGGCAAGGCCACGGCGCCCCAAGTTTTAATTTTTAAATCCTATATATGTATTATGTATTGTTGGGTTTCTCAGTATTTATGAAGATTTTAAACTATATATACTTTTTAATTTTAAGCCCGGCATGATAAGATTTTGGACCTGTCTCTGTGATATTAGCAAAAATATGATGGGGGAATTAAGGAAAAGGATTAAGGAAAAAACATTTATTAATAAGAATCTTAAAAATTGTAATTATTTTTAAAAACAAAATTAAAAATTGAAATATAAGTTTTCACTAATGAAATTAACCATACCTAAACTCTGTACCTTTTCTCTGAATGGCTCATCTCAACTATTTAACGGTCAATTATCAAAATTAATGAGCCACATCACAAGAATTTCATTTTTGAATAAAAGCCAATTGAATTTAAAGAAAAACTTGGCCAGTTAGATACAAAATCACCATTGATATCGTAAGTGGCTGCATTATTATGTTTACAAGTGTTACAAAGACAAAATAATTAATCATCTCCATCGCCAAAATCAATTTAAACCGGGATATACAATTGGGCAAAATGCCATAAACTGAATTGTTTCTGTAAAAATGCATCCAATAAAGTAAATGATAAAATGTTAAGTTAGTTAAAGTGTATTTGAATTAACTTTTAAAAAATAGCTTCTGGAGAAAAAGTGATAAAAGTGATTTTAAAGAATAGATTATAGGAAAAAAGTGATTTTGATAAAATAATAATGTTTAGATATTGTATCAAAAGCATTTTTTTTTCATGGTCAAATTACTAAAAATGACATTAACTTTTGTGATAATTACATATAAAGAATAAGATTATATTTTAAGTATTATTTAACATTAAATTACATAATAAATACAAAAAATGAAATAATTTGTCAAAAAAATTTAAAATTATAACATTAGTAAATTATGTAACATAAAAAAATAGATAAAATATATACCACTCTTATCCTATTTATAAGTCCTTTTTTATAAAAAAATTTGGTCCATTTATAAGTCCAGTTTCAGTGTGGTAAATGAGATTGTGACAATTCTATCCCTATTTATTGTACCAATGAGAAATAATTTAAAGATAGATAGATAAGAAAGAGTTGAAAAGTACACATTTATAAATAAGAGCATAGTCAGAAATTTACTCAATAATCATTGAGTTAACTACCTCTCATTGATATATGAGATTTAATTAAAATGAATTTATAAATAGAATCATAATGATATCTATATATATTAATAAATTATATAATAAAAAATCATTTTGCCAAATACTAGGGTAGATGAGAGAGAAAAGGATAGTAATTATGACAAGACTAATGAGAGAGAAAAGAAATTATTGTTTTGAATGAAAAGGCAATGGAGAGGGACAATTTATGTGTGCGTTTGGAATGGCTTATTTTTGTCCAAAACGTGCTTATAATTCTTGATTCACGGTATACGAGGCAAGTATGTGAGAGGAGTTTTTTCTCGGCTTGCGTAATAAGTGTGTTTTTCCTGTACAAAACGTTTTCCCAAACATGCACTATATTGCCCTGCCAATGCTCAACCTTAAAAAGAAAAGGCTGGTCTTAAAACCATAGCAAAACCATGGTTTAGTCAAAAAAGGGTGTGACTACAAAAATATTTTTTTGTGTGTGCATCCAAATACACATTTAATATGACATGTTTGTTCTAAAACGCTCTGTTTATCTTTCTTAATCCCCTCATTTCCTTTCACCTGGATTATGGTTGATGGAACATCAATAGGGATGAATAAGGAAAATATTGATAAATATAAATTTTTATTATTATATTTAGGACCAATATCAACCATCCTAATATGTTTTATATCAAGGGTTGGAGGGAGTCTTTCTTTTCCTAGGTCCTTCTCCCTAATTTTCCTATCATAATATTTTAAAAAATGAGCAATTCCTCCTCCGTGCGTTGTGCGGGGAGTATGACTTACAAAAAATTATACTTGCTCAATGTTTTCCAAGGTATTAAAACCCGGACCGGGTATTGAACCGGTCGGGGTACTGGATTAAGGGTCAGTGGGTCAAATCGGGGCCAAACCGAAGCTAAACCGGGACCAAACCGGTGAGTAATTGAAGATTTTAGACTTATAGTATGAAATTCTAAAGGAAAAAGTTAAACAAAAATTTTTTTAAAAAAAAATTGGGACCCGGACCAGTCTACTGACCGGTTCGGCGGGTTCCGGGTTGGACCGGCTGGTCCGGTTTGGGTCCAAGAACACTGATGTTTTCAATATTGAAAGGAGCGAAACAGTGGCTTGCAAATTACCCAAATATGAAACTGTTAGCCAAGACATTACCAAACAGTTGACAAATACAATACCAACCCATGCATTTATAAGGCAATCATGCAACATGCAGAAAACAAATGGATTATCATTGTCCACACACAATAGTATCGATTACAATTTGGTAAATTTCATGCTTTTGGCCACCAAATATACATAAATCAGCAATTCAAGTTGGTAAAGATCTCCTTGTAGACAACATTTGTTGTTCTCCTTTGACAACCAATGCCATTGTTAGGTACATATATCTTTAATCCATCCAAATTATGAACTCTAGAAAGTACAATATATAATTGATCATGTGTGAAAACAGGCTTTGAGAGATATATTCCGACATGCCGTAGTGATTGCCCTTGACTTTTGTTAATAGTCATTGCAAAGCTTAGTTTGATGGGGAATTATCTTCTCCTCATATGGAATAGTCATATACTTTCTGAAAGATTCATATCCATCATATGAATGAAAACCTTCTTTTTGAGGTGAGAGCCATTCAATGTTATTACCTCAATAACATTTTTTCCAAGCTTAGAGATACGCAGCCTTGTACCATTGCATAGCCCACCAGATTAATCAATATTTTGAAGCAACATAATTGGGCCTCCAACTTTCAAGGTAAGTTTATGCGGTGGCAAGCCAGAACTAATTATTATGTTGAGAAATTTTGTTGTGTGAAGATTATTAAAATAATAACTATCATCTGTGGATTTACAAACAGAGTCACAGCTTAGATAGTCACGAACTTCTTCTGGCAACAAAGAGCACATATATTCATTGATTTCCCTAACTATTTCTATTGTTGGGGCAACTATTGCCCTATCATTGAAATACTTATTGTTTGCCAAGTTGTTTTCCAAGTCCTTGTAAGTTTCAGCCACAATTGTATGAATTGGGTTGGTATTATCCTGAACCAACATGTCTGACAGAATTTCAATCTCAGTGACACCTCAATTTCTAAAACGCTCTGTTTATCTTTCTTAATCCCCTCATTCCCTTTCACCTAGATTAAGGTTGATGGAACATCAATAAAGGTAAATAAGGAAAAGATTGATAAATATAAAATTTTTTAATTATATTTAGGACCAATATTAACCATCCAAATATGTTTTATATCAAGGGTTGGAGGGAGTCTTTCTTTTCCTAGGTCCTTCTCCCTAATTTTCCTATCATAATATTTTTAAAAATCACTGTTATATGTTAGGATAATTACAGTATAATTTCATAATTTTTGAAAAAAAATGTTCTTGATGTTAAAAAAAAAAATTGGCTCTATTTTCGCGTAATGTCTCGTTCATTTGCAATCCGCAAACACTTGAGGCAAGGCTGAAAAAGGCTGAGAAGACTTTCATAAAAGTAATAGGGAGAATTTCACTGAGGTTCCATGGAAGGAAAAAAATGAAGAAATGGTTCATGTAGATTGTAAAATGAAAAAATGGTCCCATTAACAACTCCATGAGCCTGTATTGACAACTCATTAATAATTCCAGGAGCCTGTATTGACAACTCCATAGGACCATTTTTTCATTTTGTAATCTATAGGGACTATTTCTTCATTTCTCTTCTTCCTTAGGACCTGAATGTAATTTTCTCAAAGTAATATCCAATCGCATGTGTACTATTTTTTTCATGTTAATATTATAATTTTAATGAAAATAATATAATTGTTAAAACTTGTAAGGTCCAGCAAAAGTTAATGTTAGCTTAGGATGGAAAAGTGCGAAAAAATTACCGGGTACATAGTATCTCTAGTTATTAATATAAGAGTTGGTTGATATTTTTTAGGAGAAATTAAAGAAACTAATTAAGTCACATTAAAGTATTTACATTTATTGTTCTTCTTTAAACTAATTTGCTTAATTTATAAATTGATATATAATTTAATAATACATAACATATATTATGATTGAGTAGTTTATTTATCTTCATTGACTTCTCTAAAAAAAAGTAACTGGCTCTTATATTAAAATTTAGTGGGAGTATTATTTAGCAAATTGGGTTAGAGTTACATGAATTCTAAGAAATAAATGACACCATCCTTACTCATTTGTTTTTTCCATTTATTTTTTATAACAATTCTTTAATCCATATTTATTTGTATGGGAGGTGAGGATTGATTTATGAGAATGTTGGGTTTATTTTAAGGTAAAGAAGCAGGAAAAAGGAAAAAGGAAAAAGAAGGATGGAATAAAGGCGTGAAAGGAGCTGCTTTTGTATGACTGTATGAATAAGGTATTTGAATAACAACTTTATCATCTTTACTCGATCCTAATTTTCACACAATAAAGAGATTACTTTCAAAATAAAATAAAATAATCTGATTTCTCTAAACAAAAGAACTTATTGTCACAATTAAAAATTAAAAAAATACAGTAAAAAAGGGACAATATTGAATATTTTGGGCGATATTTTTATTCATTATTATTCATAATTTTATGTTGAGGCCAAATCTAAAGTCACGGGGCAAAAAAGGAATTGTTTCTTCTCCGCAATTGTTTCCTAAAATTCAACGAACTGAAATAAGAGATGCTTTCCAATAAGAATTCTGACTTATTTTGGTCATTTCTTGTCTTTTTCTGTAAGAAGTTCAGTTCCTCTATGGAACTGGAATCTCTCTCTGGCCTTCATTTCTTGTCACAAGTTCCAACCCTTGGCGTGCAAAACTAAAATTACACCAAGAATAACCAAAATAAATAAATAAATAAATCTGACCACTTTAGCTTGATTTACATTTTTCCAAAACTGATACTTCCTTCTATCCTAAATAAAGGACACCTATAAATTATGTCTTATATTTAGGACCGGAGGTAGTATTATCTTAGTAGTTTGGTTTTACTTTTTAATGGAAAATTGTATTTAGGTCCTGGATAAAAGAAAAGAAAATAAAATTATTCTTAAATTCTCAAAATTATATTTAAGTCCCATGAGACTTTTTTAATAATAAATTTCAATTGTCAAATGCCTATGGATTTGTTAGATGACGCTCATGGACTTGTCAGTATAAGCGCCTATAAACTTGCTAGTGGACACTCTTGAACTTGTCAGTAAAATTGAAATTTATTGCAAAAAAAAGTCTCATAGAATTTAAATACAATTTCAAGATTTCAAGGGATCATTTTATCATATTTTCTTTCCGAGACCTAAGTGAAATTTCCCTCTTTTTAATTAATAGAATATATTGGCAAAAAATAAAATTAGTAGAATACATTCCAAAGTTAAATTTTTATTGGAAAACAAAAGCTGAAGTTTTTTCACATTATCCCACGGAAATTATATTACATTTTGGCCAAATTAAATTTAAAATTGAACTATATTTTTAAATACTAAAGTTTTTTTGTTAGAATAATTCTGTACAGTTTATTTGCTGCAAATGTATAATTTAAAAAGGTTATAAAGTTTTGTTTTAAGTTTTGCACTCTAAAAAATGAATGAAGTGAAGATTAGACTTTTAAGAATAATATAAAATATATTTATATAAAATTATCGTTTAATCATAAAAATGTTACTAGTACTTTTATATTAAAAATAAATTTATTATTTTAATAGAAATATAAAAATTGTACATATTAACAAATATATTTTTATATTTTTAATATTTCATGTTAGAATCTGCTTTTTTTTTGCCAATGCTTAAAAATTTATTTGATACTATACGACATCTATGATGAATTTTTATAAATATTTTGAGTTCTATCCCACTCTTGTGAGTTTTTAACTCACTCAAATTTTGTTAATAAAAAATTTTTTGAAAAGGACGAAATCAATCTGCTCAAAGGGACTAATGGGGCGACTCACCGAGTCATGGACTCGTATGAGTGGAAAGCCATCTTAACTTAGGTCAAGTAGAGGTTTTTTAAAGGTTTTAAAAATCGCTATTTGTTTGACTCAAAAGCAGAGACGAGGGCGTGGGGAAGGAGAGGGGTGAAGTAGATCCGAAAGCTTTGCTAATTCTGCTCTCTGCAAATCCCAAAGGTTTCTTCTTCCCAAAGAAGAAAAAGGGATTTCAAATGCTTTGAACCTTCGTTTTTCCGGCTTTCCTAACACTCTGAGAATGCCGCGACCTTGCTTTCACAAGCTTATTTGTCCCTCCACTCTCCAATCTCGGCAGCTGGTACCTGAACTTTTCCTCTTTTCTCGCTCTTTCTAGCTTCATGGTTATTCTGTTTTTTCGGAATTTATTCTGTAATTGACGTTTGTAGTGTCTATTCTTTAGTGGATTAGAACAATTTTACCGAGAGCGTGTGAAAGAGTATATGATTGTGTTTCTGGGTCTTGCTTTTGCTGTCTCCCTCCACTACCTCAAAACTTGAAACCCCTTTCATAAAGTTTTGATCCCCCTCTGTACACTTATGTTGTAATTCTCATTTATGGTTTGCTGAATAAGATTCTTGGTAAAGGAAGGTACTTTCTAAAAATTACTGCTACACAGAGGAATGTATGTCCAGTGAATTGGATTGAAACTAAAATTGAGATGTTTTTGAGGGTTAAGTTTTAAGGATTCTGAAGAGGGTTTCTGATTGTGCTTGATTATTAGTACTACTCTGCTTTACTTTAAGTAGCTTTCTTGCTTTATAAGCACATGGATATTCCAGTGCTTCATATTCCTCGGTGGTGTTAGCCTTCTACATGTTTCAGGGGTTCATGTTTGTAGAGTTGCGAAGAAAACATAGATTTCAGGGGTTCATGTTTTGGAGAGGATTTCAAGGATCACAACATAATCCAAAGTAAAGGAAGAAACACCTCTAAATAGGGCTTAGGTGCTTATGGCAGAGATTTATATTCAAAGTAACCAATGAAGTCATTTGGGAGTCATGTTTCCTGTACTTGCTATTTGAGTTTCATTAGTCACAGTTGATTGTCTCTTCTGTTTGAAACATGCTGTTATTCTGATATTGTCATATTGGCTTCGAAGAAGACGTTTTGAAAGATCGCTAGGAGGCTACAGCAGGAAAAAATCTTCCTCTTGCATTATCGAAATAAGAATTTTGGATGATGTTCTTTGCTATCAATGGTTTCTGA
The DNA here is from genome assembly GCA_963242795.1 of Inga leiocalycina. NCBI lineage: Eukaryota > Viridiplantae > Streptophyta > Magnoliopsida > Fabales > Fabaceae > Inga > Inga leiocalycina. The sequence goes on along the minus strand of OY725321.1, from coordinate 2,305,587 downwards.
ATTGTGTGTTCACTGCATGGAAATGGATCTTTTTTTATATCTTCAATCATGTGGCCTTTAAATCGATAAATTGTTAATGAAGCATTTCCGTGTTGCTTGAAAGTTACCTTGAGGTATTGTTTCTTTTTCTTTGTAAGCTCTTTCATAGGCTAAAGGCTTAAATTTATTAAACTCATTTCTTATTAATATGGCACTCCTATGTGAACTAGTCTAGTTTTGATTCTTCGCTGAAGCTAAATGCAGTGATAGTACAATTTATTAGGCTTATCAATATTAAATATAATACCCAAGTTCTTTTTTGGCCTGTTCTCTTCATAGGGTGAGGGTGATGGGGAAAAATTAAGGCCATGGGAAGGCAACCTGGATGATTTTCTTACCAATAGATTTTTTTTTTCAATATCACAAATATCTACCAATAATCAGAACCTAACATGAATTTTGAACTGCAGATTATTCCAGATCATTTTCTGAGAAAATTTGGGGGTGAGCTTTCTACAGTTGCCACCCTCACTGTTCCAGATGGCAGTGTCTGGCGAGTAGGATTAAAAAGGTTGGGCAACAAATTTTGGCTCCTTGATGGCTGGCAGGAATTTATTCAACGCTACTCCATTGGTGTTGGTTACCTGCTGGTATTCAGATATGAAGGGAAATCATCATTCAATGTTCATATTTTCAATTTGGCTACTTGTGAGATAAATTACCAATCAAACACACGTAGCAGTAATGAAGGGACTTTCTTTCCTAATCAACATCTTAATTTTGATGATATTGAAGATGAAGAAGACTCCATTGAATTCTTAGATTCACCACCTTCATCTGTTACTCCTGGTGCATTGCAGAACAAGGCTTTTCCTGGAACTCCAGCATTGCAGAATTTGTTCCATGGGTCTAAACTTAACTCCATAAACTGGGGGGATGGGAGCAATTCCCTTTCTTCTAAGGGTGCCAATTCTCAAGACAATCAATCAAGCAGAAATATAGGTGTTCAGTTTAATGCAGTTGAGTTCAAAAAGTCTACTGAAGAGCTAAAATTGCGTTTCGCTAATGAAGAAATGCAAAGAGTTAAGAAAACTATAAGAAAGAAGCGGAAAATGGAACCTAGTAAGCTTCTTTTACTCTTCTTCCCCCCTCCTTTCCTATGATCTAGGGGTCTAGAAATTAATTTTACTCATTATTTCAATATTTGGTAGTGCAGATGGACAAGAACCCTCAGCTCAACATGAGGAAGAGGGCGAAATGCGCTATAGATTTTATGAAAGTGCTTCTGCGAGAAAAAGAACTGTGACAGCTGAAGAAAGAGAAAGGGCAATTAATTCAGCAAAAGCATTTGAGCCGGCTAATCCTTTTTGTCGGGTTGTCCTGCGGCCCTCCTATTTATACAGGGGATGCATAATGGTTAGCCATTAAACTCAGTAAGACTAACATGTTTGTTCAATCATCTTGAACTTACTATACTAAACTCCCCATCTGTTTTCCAGTATTTGCCATCCTGTTTTGCAGAAAAGCATTTGAATGAGGTTTCAGGATTCATTAAACTCCAGATCTCTGATGGAAAACAGTGGCCGGTTCGCTGTCTTTACAGAGGAGGGAGAGCGAAGTTAAGCCAAGGGTGGTTTGAATTTTCACTGGAAAATAATTTAGGCGAAGGGGATGTCTGTGTTTTTGAACTTCTTAGAATGAAGGAAGTAGTGTTGAAAGTTACTATATTTCGTGTCGCTGAGAATGAAGGATTGATAAGCCCTTCTCCTATACATCAACATCAAAATGTCAGCCCAACAAAACTGTTGAATGCTCCTATGTCACAAACCATGATGCCAGCTAAACTGATTAGAAACTAGCTGTGGTTTAATTTCTGATAGCCCTATTGTACTCAGCCGATCCTTGCTTCTGCGATCAGATGCTTTTCATGTTCATAAACACTTTAATTTAGGTTCACTTAAGTGAAATTTAGTTGTAGTAGTTTGGGGAAATGGTATTTTTCTTGTCCTCTTCTGAGACTTGTGCTGTAAATAGGTTGTTGAATCTTAGGTGATGAGTAACTGTGCCAAGGTGCTGCTGTTTCTGGTTCATATCATTATGATCTTCGCTTTGGTTCACTCTGTTTACATTATGGTAATAGCTTCTTCACATTTGCTGTCTCTGTTGAAAAGCTTGAAATTATGAGTTCTGTTTGCCTCTCAAGATTAACTTTTGCACATACTATTTGACCTGTTTTACGTGTCCTAAGGCTAACTTACTATATTCAAAAATTTGTATCTTGTTATGGGCAAGAAATTCCTGTGTTTTGGAAGCAAAAGCCCTCGCCAATAGTTTATGAAAGGAGCACATTTTTCCCTTTAATTTTATGGACGGTCATGTACTCTGCAATATAATAGCTTTTTAGCTTTCATGAAATTTGTGAGAAAAATTGGTTCTTTCTGGTGCTCTTGTGATTTAGCTGGCAGAAGACAATTCCCAAGAAGGGATAGGGATAAGTGTGTGAATTTATAGTAATTCTTGATTTCTTGTTGTCATTGCCTCCCATAAAATATGGAACAGGCTTCCATCCATTGCCATCCTTTTCTTAAAACTATGCTATTTTGGTGTAGTTTTTGGAGCAAAATGATGGGGCTGAACTTTTTTTCCTTAAAAAAATGGTATCTAGTATTTTGAAGTATTTTTTTAGACGTATCTAATATCTTAAAATATTTTTTAAATATCATGCAACATCCTAAAATAATTTTTAGTGCTTTTAACTTTTTAAAATATTTTTGCAGTTATACCCAATGTATTAACAGACTGGTTGTAATTTTAACTTTAATATATTTTTTCAGTTCCAAAAATTACTTTAAAATATTAGGTGCTACTGGGAGAATATTTTAGAGTGGGTGGAAATCAATAAATCAGTATCCTAAATTTTGGGCGCTCGTTGCTACTAAGACCAATACATTAATGGTAAAGTTGTAACTAGTCTCCTAAGACACTGGGTATAACAAAAAAAAATATTTTAAAGGGTTAAGAGCATCAAAAAATATTTTAAAGTAATTTTTGGAGTTGAAAAAATATATTAAGGGTAAAATTGCAATCAGTTTGCTAACACATTAGATATGACTGAAAAAATATTTTAAGGGATTAAAAGCATTAAAAATTATTTTAGGATACTGCATACTATTTAAAAAGTATTTTAAGATATTATATACGTCCAAAAAAAATAATTTAAAATATTAGATTAATTTTTTTTTTAAAAAAAATCAGCCTTATTATTTTACACCCAAAGCTACACCAGAAAAAAGGATGACAGCTGGTGGAATTGGCAGCGAAGGGAAGCCGGTTCCATAAAATATAAGATTCAAGTTGTCAGATACGCTTCACGAGTCTTGATATCTTGAAAGGAAGTTGAAAAATTAAACCAAAGAAAAATGCTGAAAATTGGGAAAATTGAACCTTTAATCCTGTAAATTTATACAAGTTTCACTTGGATCCCTTAATTTTCTAAAGTTTTGTAATTTTAACACGGTTATTTTTATTAAAAAATGTTGACATGAAATGTTAAGTGTTTAATACTGACATATTGAGTTTATTTTTTTTTTAAAATAATAATAACTTATAAAAAAAATGATCATTTGAGACAATGATATCGTGTATAAAAGATATTGAATGACCAAACTAAAACTATAAAATTAAAGCAACAAAGATATACTTTTGCAGGCTGATAAATAGTTTTATGATGGAAAAATTGGACATTCAGTCTCAAATTTTATACAGAGTTTTTAATTTGCTCTCTATGGTTTCAAAGTTCTTGAATGACTACTTATTAGGCTTTGCAAGGATTAATACGTTAGTCCTCATAATTAATCAACCCCGTCATCAAGGAAAATTGAGGACCAATGGTAGCAATCACATGGCGACATTATTATTAGCTCTTTAAACATAGAAGAATAATTATTCAAAAAAAAAAACGAACCTCAGTTCATAAGCTCAAGTTTCTTGCCATATATGATAAAATATATCCTCCCAACTTTTCGCAACGACGGCGTTTTGCCATCTGAATCAAATCAAAATTACACCTTTAATCTGAACGAAAAATTCAGACAAATATCTCAACCCCAATAAAAAAACGATTTCTTTTTGCCAATCCATTCTATTTCCTTCATATGCACAACATTAATAATTTAATATACATCCAAACATACCCATATGTATGTATGTAAATTAATAGACTAATCGGTGGAGCTGAGGTAGGAACATATATTAATAGGATACGAAGATGAAAGTCTTCAGAGGAGTGACTCATAACCAAGTTATTAAACCCGGACCGAAGCACCGGGTCACCTAATTGATCCGGGTTTAACCCCAAACCCATGTCCATATATATATTTTTTAAATAATTTTTTTTAATTTTAATAATTATGAAATCTTCACTTCTTTACAGGTTTGGCTCGGGTTAAGTCCGATTTTGATTTTGATTTGATTCATTGGCCCTTGATCCACTATTTCAACTAGTTCAAAAGTTGGTCCAGGTTTATTAACTTTACCCATAACCTATAAAGACTGATTATATATGGAAAAATGGCACTGGCATTAATTTGCAAGTTGCATGTGAAGTTAAGCACAAAAAGAAAAAGAGGTCATTTTCATCCAACATATTCGAGCCACACACAGCACAGTCTTGTAGCACAAATATGGATTTATACATGGTTAATTACTAACCCTCTGATATGATCTTCTTCCATATATGGCCTTCTCTCTCTCTTCTTGTCTGATCATTTCTCACTCACCTTCGTCTTAATCGTTCTTATCATGATCACCACCACAAAAGAATATATAAACGCGAGCACACAAACGTGTCCAACAGCCTAGCTAAAACCATTTTTACTTCTTAAGAAGTGAACTTTTTAGATGTTTGTTGCTGATCTTATTCAGTAGAGAGGATCAAAGCATTGTGAAAATGTTCCAAGGGCTGCTAGCTACTCATCAGTAAAACACAAAGACAAAGGTATCATGTGTTGTGTGTTTCTTGGTATGATCTCTGCTATCTTCTTCTTCTTATTTAATTTTCTTCTTCATTATATGATCACAAGGCAACTTCTATTAAGCATGTGTGAGAGTGAATTCCAAAGAAGGAAAAAAAGAATAAGGAAAACGGAGGAAATTACAATGAAGTTAGCCCAAGAACATTGGAAATGAGTTGTTTGATAAAGTTGAATTAGTTTTTTCTTTTGTTGTAGATTGAGAAGGAGGGTTTGAGAGAATATGACATCATCAGTGAAACTTTCAAAACAGAAACGAATCCAATCAGTATTGCTCATATAGGTAACAACATGGGGTTTAGACTTCAGAATGTGGCATTAGTTTATTATTACATTCTGGTTAATTGCTTCTCTTAACTTTGCCATCTACACTATCTGTTTCTGCATTGTTGCAAAAGGTTCATCTATTTATTCCTCTATATTTTGTATATGCTCTGTTTCTTTTAACGGCAATGTATTTGTTATAAACCAATAATCCTAGAAATGATTACTCATCTCTTTTAATTATCTAAATTTATTAGCCAGGTTGTGTAGTTTTATGTGGATACTTAAACCTGTAGAAACTTGAATCCTATTCTCTTTCAAAATCCGAAACAGGGGCGGGTTGATTCTGTTTGATAGTCTCTGCTTCATCCAAGTTGTATGGTTTTGGTGTTTTGTTGAAATTGTACCAAAACAACTGCAAAACTCCGTAAATTTTTTCACTTTTCTCGCAATTTCAACTTATTACTTGGCTAATCCTGGAAAACAACCTTCACATGTATATGTCCCTTCTTCTCTCAATTTTCTCTCTTTACTCTCAGTTTCTCTTTTTCTGCTTCTTCATTCTTCTTTCGTTCATGAAGAGTGGTGTGTTCTGAGTTTTCGTTTTGTTCTCTCAATTAGACAGTGAGGAGGTGATTTTCTGGGAGCAAAGGTCTTGTTGTTTCTTATATATATATATATATGTATATGTAACGTCCCTTTGGCAGGTCCCAAAAAAAAAAAAACGGAATACTGGAGTTTGATTCCTGAATCAAAACTTGGAACTTGGAAGAGCCTTTGATTTATATCAAACTTCTCTCAAAACTTGCAAAATTTGGTCATATCGTCTTCGATCGATGGATAAGCAGAAGAAGAACGTAGCGGCTGATGATGAGTACCCTGAGTTCTTCGACGTATTCCTCCCGAAATACAACTCCCAAAGGATGGTACGTAGCTTCTCTAATTAATTAATATTTGTCTCTTGTTATTATCTTCTTCATTGGGTAATTATCATCCATATTTTCACATCTTCATTCTGATTTATTGTATTATATTGCAGCTTATTCCCAATGATTTTGTAAAATACTTGCAAGGCAGAGTGTTAAAGAAAGCCATTCTCAGGAGTCCTAAGGGCAAGTTGTGGCATATCAGCGTATGCAACATTAAAGGTGAGGGAATGTATTTTGAGAACGGTTGGGAAAAATTTACAAAAGAAAATTCACTCCAAGTTGGATGCTTTATTACTTTCTTATTCGATGGAAGTAATACATTCAACTTCAAAATTTATAGAAGAAACCGTTGTGAAATGGTTGAAACCTATGAAGAAGAAAGTGATTCAGTAGAGGTGGTAGAGGAGGAGGATGATGATGATACAGATGTGGAAGAAGAGAAAGATAAACAAGTCAACAATACAAGTGGGAAAAAGAGAGAATGCTTGAGTTCTTGTTCTAGGACTAAACGAATCATCAGCTTCAAAGATTGTGGAATTGATGCAGAAACTTATGTTCAGCCACACAATCCCTGTTTTGTTAATAAACTAGGAGGAAATAGGAAAAACGAGCTGGTAATTACAAATTATAGTATAATTATCTTTCATCTTCTTTCTTCTACAATTCTATATATATATATATATGGGTTAATATAACTTTTGGTCCCTGAAGTTTGATCCAATTTTGGTTTTGGTCCCTGAAGTTTGAAATATGTGGTTTTGGTCCCTGAAGTTTCACTCGATTTTGGTTTTGGTCCCTGAAGTTTGAAATCGATGGTTTTGGTCCCTCAAATTTGAAAAGGACTTGGTGACCCAATTAAAAAACCCGACCCGATCCGGAAAAAAAACCAAATCCTTTTCAAACTTGAGAGACCAAAACCAAAATCGGGTGAAACTTCAGGGACCAAAACCACCGATTTCAAACTTCAGGGACCAAAACCAAAATTGGATCAAACTTCAGAGACCAAAAGTTATATTAACCCTATATATATATATATATATATATATATGTTTTCACCATCTTTTCTCACTCTTTGATCTTACAGCTTATTCCCAGTTCAATCATGCATGACCACTCCCTCAAACTAGAAGAACAACAACGAATAACCCTTCGGAGATGTTGCAAGGTGTGAAATTTAATTAATTCTCATCTCTTTGGTTTGCATTATTAATTTGATCTCATCACGTACCTATATATATATATATATATATATATATATATAAGAAGAAGCTTTTTAGATTAGTAATGAATTAAGTTGGTTGTTGTTTATGAACAATCAGCGTCTTCCAAAACATGAAGTGGAAGCACACCATCATCATCAAGGAGGTGTTGTTGAAGAAAGACAAGGGAAAAGGGAATGGGAAGGGAAAGTGATAAAATGGAAAGATGGAAGATTTTGCATAAGAGAGTGGGCTAAGTTTTGTGGAGGCAATCGGATCACTGAAAAAGACGTGTGTCTGTGTGAGTTTCTGATGGGAGACAATGGACAAATCGACACATTACAGATTCATATTGTCAGGGACGAGTCTTAAATTATGAGTTCTCAATGTATGATCTCGTTCCGTAGTGTAATTTGTGCTAAGAATAAGATGTTAATCCCTCTTGTCCTAATTATAAGATAAAGTTGACTTTTTTGGAGAAATTAAAGAAGCCAATTAAATCACTTTAGAGTATTTATATTTTTAGTATCTTTATATTATATATCAGTTTATTAGTCAAATTAATTAGTTTGAAGAAAAAAATAAAAATAAAAATACTCTAAAGTGATTTAATTGGCTTCTTTAATTTCTCCAAAAAAAATCAACTTTATCTTATAATTAGGACCGGAGGGAGTATATTAGGAACACGAGGTAGTTGCTAGCTATATAGTTAGTTATGAGTCTTTGTTGGGATTGTGATGTTTATGATTTCAAGTTTATGTTTTTCAAGGTATTAAAACTCGGACCGGATATTGAACTGGTCGGGGTACTGGGTTATGGGTCAGTGGGTCAGACCGGGGCTAAACCGGGACTAAATCGGTGAGAAATTGAAAATTTTAAACTTATAGTATAAAAAATTCTAAAGGAAAATTTTTTTAAAAAAATGTTTTTTTTTTTTAAATATGAACCCAGATCGGACCGGGAACCAGACCAGTTTACTCGCCGATTCGCCGATTGCCGGGCCGGACTGGCCGGTACTGTCCGGGTTCAAGAATCTGGATGTTTTTGCTTCAAGAGTTTACATTAAAGATTCATATAGTTAGTTATATATGATGCATATGCTTATTATTATTATTATTTTAGCTTTGTGAGGGACTCCTTTTATTTATTTATTTATTTTTGAAAAATGTTTTAATTTTGGGTCCTTCCAAAAGTTCTTCAACTTCTGAAGTTATCATTATTCAACGATTTTAGAGATCTAGGGTCAGTTGTTTAATTTATTTTTCTTTTTCATTAAAAATCATATTTTGATTCAAAAAGTTGTTTTGTGAAATTTTTATGTTTGTTTAAGATTTTAAAAACAATCAGAATCTAAATTTTTTTTTAATACTTTAAGAAACTACTTTGCATAGTTTTCGGGAAAATAATAAATGAGAAACTACTTTGCATTGTGAGCCTATATATTTCTACGAATAAGACTGTTGCGAGTAGCGCTCAAATACCAGCAAGGAAATCCAAAATATAAATAATTAAAAACATAAAGTAAGAAATTAAAAGTTATCCTATGATGTTTGAAATTTTAAGAAAAAAATTAGAGGATTATCCTTGAGGATTATTCCTTGTGAGTTTGGGGAAAAAATAATCTCTATAACTGCAAGATTTTTTAGGATTATCCTCAAGAAAATAAAAAAAGGTTTAAACTTCAAAGTGGTTAAAAATAATAAAAATTAATATATTAATAAATTGTCTTACAAGATCTCCCAATGAATAAAGAAAATAATGAGGCGTCGATATATATCCCAATATTTAAATAAATAACATCTCTCTCAAAATTCAATTAACGTCGTGATCTATGACGAGATTCTTTAAACATCTTATCCAATAAAAACTCCAGTTTTAATGTGTGTTCTTATACCCTCAAAATCATGGTTTTATAAGCATTTTTTCGTAAATCGAGACAAAACTCCTCTCACATACTTACCTCGTAAACTGTAAAAATTATTCTCCAAGAATTAATCATAACACACACGCCTCTCTATATAAAGTTATGGAGCACCGGGAGAAAATTCTTTTATGTTGTGGGGCATTAAAAATGATTGGTGACTTTTGTTCCTTACAAATTTAGAGAAGCAGAATGCCTAAAAAATCTAGAAATGAATAAAGTTATAATAAAATATAAAAATAACTAAAGGAAAAAAAATAAGGGAAAATATTATAAAGTTCGAACGAACGTATCTTTCATTCCATTTGTAACACTCGATTGAACATATCTTTGGCAGGTCTTAAGGAAAAAGAGAATATCAGATTTCTCTGAACTTGCACTTCGTCGTCGTCATCTTCCATGGATAATCAGTATCCAGATTTCAATCAAGAGTTCTTCCCTGAAAACAACTGTGAAATGATGGTATGTTTTATTCCATATAAACTCTCTGATTCAGATTTTTAGTTTAAATATAATTTTTGTCGCGTGTTGATTTCTACTTCATTGCAGCCTATTCCAAATGCCTTTTTGCGCAGCTTACACAACGGAGTGCCAGAGAAAGCAATGCTTGAGAGTGGTGCAGGAAGATTGTGGCAAGTTGAGATTTGTAGCATTGAAGCTCAAATGTATTTCTATAATGGTTGGAATAAGTTTACAGTAGATAATTCATTAGAGGTTGGGAGCCTCATTACGTTTTCATTTAATGGAAATAATACATTTAAGTTCCAAATCTTTGAACCAAATGGCCATGCAGTGATGGAGGCACATGAAGAGAAAGAATATGAAGAAAGCGATCCTATCGCAAAGGAGGAGGAGGAAGACGAAAACAAACATGATTGAATCAAATGGTAGTAAATTTAAATATTATATGCCTTTTAGGTTTGAGTCTGTTAATATTGTGTGAGTTGGTGAACTTAGAATTATGTCAATTAGAGTAAATGAAATTATGGATCCTGTACCTAGAGTGGGAGAGTTATGAAAATGAATGGAATTCTAAAAGTGAAGTTTTTATGTGATGCAAATGTGTTTTAGTAATTTTTTTTAGCATCCTGTGAATATAGTTTGAGTAAATTTTTCTTTTCCTCCAAATATTTCCGGTTTCCAACAGTTGACGATTCCCTGGTTTCTATGGGAAAAACAAACAAGGAAGTCATTGAAAATAAGGTCTCGTCTGTAAATGTTGTCAACCAAAGCTCCTAATGACAGCACAATTTAAATTTTGAACATGCCACTTTATTAGACTCTTAATCATATAACAGTATATACATCTCAAAACTACCAAAACAAAATTCAAAATCAATGGATCATAAATCCTAATGACAGCCCAAAAACAGAGCAAAGAGTTGATATATATCAAGTTATTGATCTACAACATGATTTGCATGGTGATGCAGGCTGCAGATACAAGAATGCCAAGAGGTGAGTTCCAGATAGAGACTTCCACAAAAGCTACCAAATAAAACTTCCTTACTGCCATTTCAGGTCAACGCACATAAGCACAAATTCAGCTATCACCATTTCCAACCAAGTCCTCAGCTTTCCCTATTGCCTCCATTATAGAGATATAGGTGCTGTCACTAGGAGTGATGCCGTTACGCACCATTTCTTTGAGGAGTTCTTCGGCATGCTCACCTTCTTGGTTTTTGCATAAACCTTGAATAAGAGCATTGTAAGTGAGAAGGGTGGGATTAAATCCTTTACTCAACATTTCATCTCGAACTTTAAAAGCATCCTTCATATCTCCTCTTTTGCTGTAACCACTAATGAGTGTATTATAACTAATATGATCAGGCTTGATCCCTCTTCTTTTCATCTCATCAAGAAGTTGACGAGCTTCTTCCACCTTCCCCTGCCTACAGTATCCTTGCATCAAGGTATTATAAGTAACTTCATCAGGAAGAACCTTCATCTGATCCATCTCTTCTAGGACTGAAAATGCACGTTCTATATTACCATTTCCACAGTGACCATCAATCAACGCGTTAAACATAATTAAATCTGGCCGTAGACCTCTTTGTTGCATCTTCTTAAACAAGTTGTCTGCCTCTGTCATCCTGTTCTTTTTACCCAGAACAAAAATGAGAGATGTATATGTTACCTGGGTTGGTTGAATCCCATTTTTCATCATTTCATCATAATGGCTGAAAGCTTTTTCCACATCCCCACATCTGCAATACCCATTAATCAATATGTTATATGTAATGGCATCAGGATGGATACCTTTTTCACTCATTTCTTTTATCATATCATCAGCTTCACCCATTCTTCCTTCCATAAATAGTGCATGGATTAATAAATTATAGGTCACCAAAGATGCATTTATACCTCTACTGATCATCTCATCCCTGTAGGCAATAGCTTTATCTAAATCTCCTTTATTGCAGTATCCATCGATCAATGCATTATAAGTTACAGCATCAGGGACCAACATGTTTTTGAGTAACTCAGATGCCTCCTCAAGCCTTCCTGCTTTACACATTGCAGTGATAAAAGCATTATATGTATAACTATCAGGCTCAAGGCCTTTATCTTTCATATCTTTGAAGATGCCTTGAGCCACATCAACCTTCCCTCTCATACAATATGCATGTATGATTGTATTATATGTAACAGTATTAGGCTTGACTCCTAAAGTCTCCATATAACCAATAAATTCTTTTGCCTTTTTCAACTTCCCTTCTTTACACAAAACATTAAGCATTATATTATAAGTACGCAAACTGGATTTAATCTTCAATCTAAACATTTCTGCATACAAAACCCATGCCATGTCTGTTCTATTCAGCTTCAGCAACAGACTTAACATCATATTACAGGTCTCAGTCTTGGGCGAAACCCCCTTTTCTTTCATCATATAGAAACATTCCAATGCCTCACTTGCTTTCTTCAACTCACAATACGCCATCACGAGATAATCAAATACAATACTACTCTTCAGATTGAATTTGCTATGGAGAGGAGCCAACTCATCAAAAATCAGCCTGTTAGTGGCAATACCATGGGTAATTAATTTCCTCAAGTATTCTATAGCGGGTTTTGGGGATGAAAGGCGGGAAATGATAGCAATTGCAAGGCAATGAGTCTTGAAATCTAGGGAGTTAGATTGAAGATGGGTTAAAAGTTGAAGAACGAGCTGAGGATTCTGGGAAAGGTGGGTTAGAATCGGACAGATGACAGAAGGAGTCAAGCTGGGAGCAACCTGCTTGATAAAAAGCCACTGAGAAGATTTGATTGAATCTAGAAGTAGAGATTCGGAGATTGGTGAAGGAGTTGATAGGTTATCGGAAACAGTAACCTGGGATTGAGAGTGGAGTTTTAAGTGAGGCGCAGTGGAAAGATGAGAACGAGACAGAAGATGATTTGTGCACAAAAGTGTTTTGAACTCGAGGGGTTTGAGAGATTTGACATTGAAGAATTTCCCAAGCTGCATAGTGAGAGGAATATAAAAAATTACGTTGCTTGACGCGGTAGCATGCGTTGCTGGGAAAGTTTTCCCCTGCCAATGAAGAACATGAATGAAAAAGACGGAAGAAGAACACGAATGAAGAAGATGGGGAAAATGAGTACTTCACCTGCGATCCGCAGTTGGATGAAGAAAAATGCTCAGTACATCTAAGGGCACTTAAAGCCCATCATCCAAAATGCATCGTATGGATTAAAGGAAGGATGACCGGAGCTCGATCACCGTGTCGTCTCAGATTGAAGCAAAAATCCCTAAATCCCTTTTAAAGTGGACGGCCATGATCACTTTCTAGTTAACGGCTCAGATTGGGTCACTTACCTAACGACTCGGATCCAGGGGCCGATGGGAGTTCAGGCCCAAACTGTCCGGCGAGTTTGGTAGAGGTAGGGGTAGAAATAGTGTTCCCGGACCGGCCGGTCCGGACCGGAAACCGCCGAACCGGTCCCTAGACCGGTCCGGTTCACGGTCCGGTCCGGGTCCCAAATTAAAAAAAAAAAATTTTAAACTTTTTCCTTTAGAATTTCATACTATAAGCCTAAAATTTTCAATTACTCACCGGTTTAGCTCCGGTTTGGTCCCGGTTTGACCCACTGACCCTTAACCCAGTACCCCGACCGGTTCAATACCCGGTTCGGTCTTTAATACCTTGAGAAATATGCAAAGTTAGGTTATGTTTTATTTAAATAGGCTTGTAACTATACAAAAATTTAAAATATGGGTTTGTATGTAGGTTTTTTTTTAAGTTTGAGCCTAAGCTTTCAAAATGCATGACAAAGTCTGAAACCTATTTAAAAATTTACTTAAAATATAGGCCTTTAAATAACTTTTAAAATATATGCATCTAAATTTATATATATTTGTCTTCAGGCTTATTTAAAATATTATATTATATCTTAAAAGCTTAGCATCTATTTTCGTTATAATATAAAAGCTTAGTAAGAAAAAAAAAAGAATATCTAATAACAACAATTGTTTGAGCAAATAAAAATAAAAAAAACTAATGTCTATTGACTAATGAGATATATTTTCTAAAATTGACCAAGCATAACAAGTAACATATAAAACTAGATTCTGGCAAAAAAACATATAAAACTAGATTTTATCTCTTTTATTATTCCCACATAAATTGGGATGACTCCTCTTACTAAGAATATAATATTTCATTTGGAACTAAAATAAACTCATATAAATTATTATGCTTTAGTGGACGATGCAAATCAAGGGGGAGTGAGTTAACATTGTCATCTCGAGTGATCGGAGAGAAGAGAGGTGAGGGTTAATTATTGATGTGAAAGTAAGGGGTTAAGAGTAATAACAATGAAATATAAAACTTAAAATTAAAGTTAAGTTGATAAATTTATAAATAATTTATACAATTATTTAGATGATATTATATAGTCTTATATTATAGTATAAATTAAAAAAGTTAAATAGGTCAGGCCTATAAATTTATAGGCCATGTCATATGAAAATACGTCTGGTCTGTTTGTCTAAATAAGCTTGTCAATAGGCATGAGCATAACCCTAACCTATTTACTAAATAGGCTAGACTAAACTTTATATAGGTTAGATTGTAAGCCCTTGTTAAAGGTCCGGCTTATTTCCATCCCTAAATAAAGGGAAACAAGAGCCCAATGTCCAAAGTTTTGTTTGAATTTTCTTTTAATTAATAATTAATAGCGACAACAATATTTCAAATGTGTAAGAAATATCAGGTTCAGAGGCAAAAAATATTTTGAACCTTTTTTGGACAATTGTTTTCTATAGAATATTCACTTCCATAACATTTATTTTCTTAGAAAAAAACAAAAAAGAATGAAATGTTTATTTTCTTAAAGAAAATAAAAAATCAATCCGGCAAATATGTTTATATTTTTAAAATAAAATTATAAAAAAATTTATTTTAAGAAATGTAAATCACAGATTTTATTTTCCAATACATCGCCGCCCTCCGGTCATATCAGAGCTGGGAAAACGGGCCGGCCCGGCCTTACAGGGCCTGCCCTTCACGGGCTCGGGCCTAAACGGGCCGGCCCGTTTAGACCCGTTTCCTAAAAAGTACCATATTTTTGAAGCCCGCGGTCCTACAGGGCTGGCCCTTCACGGGCTCGGGCTTAAACTCATTTTAATTCAATTTTTTTTTAAAATTTATTTATTATTTTGCTTTAAATTGGTATATATTATTTTTAAAAATCATAAATTTTTAGTTAAAATAATCATCTAATATCCAAATTAGCCTTTTTTTTTAAGTTTAAATGAATAAAACATTGTAGAAAATAAAATAAATCAAACCAATTAATAAGTATTTGCCTGTTATTAATACTCTATTAGGAACTTAGGTGTCTCTCATTGATAATTTGATATAATAATATTATATTTATTAATTTATTTTAAAAAAATATTAAACGGGCCTAAAAGGGCCGGCCCTTTTAGACCTACTTCCATTTTCAGCCTCTAAATAATAGGCTCGGCCCTTGACGGGCTCGGACTTAAACGGGCCGACCCGACGGGCTCGGCCCGAATTCCCAGCTTTAATCCTGTGTACTTGCGACCTCAATAACCATGGTGATGCCAAGACACTTGGACCCACTTTATGGTCCAATAAATGTTAATATGTTAATGTGCCCAACAATATTTTCTTTTTTCTTCGGGAAGTTTCTTGATCTTATCTTAAAATACCTCAAAAGATTGTAATTATATTGCGCAATTATATAATAATAGTATTTCACATGGAGATGCAGGTAGGAAGGAAACCAATAGATTTGTCCCACCGATTATCCCAAACAACGACGGGGCATATGCTATTTGCTTTTTCTATGGGCTTATCCTTTCATTTCCTGTGTCTCCTCCCTCTATTCATTGTGCTTCCCACGGCTGCCGTTTCTGACGTACGCATACATCGGCCACCACAGTTTCAGAACTTTGTTTCTCTATATAAACCTTACTCTCTCCTCCTTCCTCCCACAAAGCTTCTTTCTTCCAACAACATATTCAGATTTGTGAGACTAGTTCTGTGAAAAATGTCTGCCATTGCTGAGATATGGATGAGCAAGCTGTCCAAGTTTAAAGCGAAGCCCATGCCTCACAAAGCCAAACAAGGATCTCAAGTTGAGCGCACTCTACAAAAGGATGCTGCCAACAACAACAAGAAGGACTACAAAAGTGTTCGCACAGACACTTCAATGATGTCTGAAGCATCTGTGTTTTTGCTCATGGATCGATTTGTGCCTTGGTGATTATGTACTTGTGTATATCTTCTGTTTTTGTATATACTCAGGCTAGACCCTTTTTTGTTCCTGGGGAGATCTTAAAAGTTTGTTTTTTTGTATCGCTAATGAAAACCCATATGTAGTATCCCTACTCTTGAACTGAGCTTCACCTTTGGATTAATCAATGTATTATTGACTATATGAACGTAACTGGTTTCACACAATGGACTAACATTAGCAGAACTTTCTATTTCTGCGGAAACCAGAGAAACAGAACACCTTCTTATACATCAAAGATGATAACAAACAACTCTTTCCTCCCATGCTTTCTGTACAAGTATTGATATACACAGAGTATATGGAAAAGTACAATGGAACATACCTATTCTTAAATATAAATCTGTGTTTTCCAGCTTCAACTTCAAGAATGTGCGAAAAACTTTCTGAGAATAGACGTGAACTGATCTTCCAACAGAATAGCCTGTATATCAATTATTTTGGGGAAGAATCAGAAGGAGCTTGCCTCCTCTATTTCAAAGGTTGTTGTAGTGATCTCAGGCTTGAAGGAAGGTGGTATCCATTTTTCACATGCCATGATCACTCTTGCGTAGCTGAGCGCTTCGTCAACAGTGTCAGGTTCTAAACCAGTAACCGGTGAAACAAATAGCTTTCGATTTGTGACAGATTTGAACAGTTTCTTGAACTTTACAGCAATAAATTGGAAACCACGGTGAGCTAGTGGGGTGTTATTGATTTTGTTACTTGTACAGGCGTCGTTTTGATTGTGAGTAATCACTGGATTGAAGTCAGAAAACCATTCGCATTTTGTCAGAGGCACCAGCTTAATCTTTTCCTCAAAAAGATCGAATTTGCTCAGAATTAACAAGAATTTCTTCTCTTTGAAGGTTGAATGTCTTATCATGTTCTCAAACAGATGCTTAGCTGCTAGCATTTTGTTCGTAGAAACTCCATTACTGTCAACTGTGTACTCATCATAGTCAGTTAAGGCGACACAGAACAAGGCAACATCCATGTCTTCAAACATCTCCAACCACTTGCAGTTCTCTCCTAGGCTTCTAGGATGCACTCTGATGAGTTGGTACCTATAATAAAAGACAAACAAATGAAAACTATAAAGCTATTGTAAAATATGATACTTCAGGATTCAATTCATCCCTTGTAAACTGTTTAGCACCTGAAAATAGAGGGCAAAAAATTTATGCATTGTTCTTGGATGCTTGCTATCAATAGTTATTTAAACAGATTATGACATGCCTATAAGAAAATTTGGGTAAAACAAAAACTAAGAAAGGAGCGGTGTGCTAGTCATGTGCGTGAAAAAAATACACTGCTTCTTGGTCAGGAACTCAATTAAATTCACTGCATTTCA
Source organism: Inga leiocalycina (assembly GCA_963242795.1). NCBI lineage: Eukaryota > Viridiplantae > Streptophyta > Magnoliopsida > Fabales > Fabaceae > Inga > Inga leiocalycina. Next base: position 2,288,164 of record OY725321.1, on the reverse strand, counting down.
AAAAAAAAAAAAGGTGAAGATGATGACAGGAAATGAATTCTCACATACAAAGCAACACTGATATGGAGACCTGACCTGAAAGAAGGATCTTGTCGAAGCTCTGGGAACACAGAGTCTTCATCAATTGGCTTAGGAAATGAAAATTCCATGGAAGCAAGACTGTTGGATAAGGTTATACCCTCGGCATACAAGATATCCATATCACTGGGTTCATAGTCTGTGTTGGAAATCTCAACAGCCTGCACATGAGGAATATATTTAGATCTTGATTAATAGTAAATGATCTCTTCAAAATGAAGTGATGCAGTTGCCATGTCCATGTCCATATTTATACACATACACACACATTTACTCACACTTGAGGAACGATTAAGATAATAAAACACATGAAACTATGGACAACCAAGCACCACTTACCCGGTCTAGAAAATAACTTGCATTTCTTGGTAGCATTTCTAACTCATTTCGTCGGTCGTAGGTTGCCTGAATGGCTGCATTCCTCCATAGCTCCTCTGCAAGAGATGCATACTCCGACGGAGCAGCTGGAAATATCTCACCAAAATCACCCGACACCATGTATTTGATGAGTGCATCTGAGAAGGCTTTCAATCTTGGGCTTATGGAATATACTGTTGTTTCAATAGTGTTGCCTGTATTCTCTGCTGTAACCTAGAAGTTAGCAACTTCCCTCCATAGCACAAGCTACCAACTAATGGTAAACAAGCTTTTTTCACGTGAGCTAAATTACCGGTTAGAAAAATTATCGGAGTTATAGGCATAAACTTAATATAGAAAAAGCAATTGCCGATTACTTTGCATTTCGCCAATAAGGACTAAACAAACATGGTTCACATTCATTAATTGCGAAAATAATTACCAGATGAGGTGGAATCATTAACCATCCGTCTTTTCCTACTCTGCAGTAAACTCTCTTCTTGAAACTTCTCACAGCCCTCCAACAATATACCAAGGAAGGTATACAGGTTGCTCTGGATCACCAGCTTAATATTTTGGAGCTCATTGTAGGAGAAAGGGACATCGTAGTGAAGCTTGGCCTAGGATGTCATGTTTTAGTCTTTAGTGTCACTCATAATCATTTTCATTAACAAACAGAAGAGAAATTATAAACTTCGACAAAGGATTTATACCACGTGGACAGATAGATTTTGGAGTTATAAATATTTAGCAGAACCGAGCAAGCTTTAAGCTTTTTTAATCAAAGCATAAGTTATTCATTCAATCAGCAGCATACATATGAGAATGAATGGCCCCAAAAAAGAATCCTACCTGTTTAAATATAGTGCTTGTTCCAGATTTGACTGATCCGACAAGTAAAAATTTGCAAAGCTTTTTATTCTCAATACAGCTCTGGGTAACTATATTGACTCTTTCTTCACCGTGAAGAGGGATAGAGTTAGGAGGCCATGGCAGAGACAGCACCAAACAAAATAGCTTCGTTGCAGGCTGTTAGAGAGTAAGCCAACAATTATTGACTAATGGTCGTAACTATAACCAGTAGGATCAAACAAATCAACATTAAACTACACAAAAATCACCTTATTCCATATGTACCCCCTGATATTCTTCTGTCCCTCCTCTCTGTACGATCCATCAGCATTTACCCAAAAGTTAGGTTGTCCTTCACATGCCACTCCTGCTGCCTATAAACAATGAACAGAATATTTCCATTTAACGTAATCGAAATTCCAAAAACAAAGCAGAACATACATGATTGTGCCTCACATAGCAACCTTGAGGATCAAGAGCTCCTTTTTGGTAATCTCTCGATTGTTTATGAACACCTTTGTGTTTCCATTGCTTGCATTTTCCTTCAAGTCACCTCCAACGTCCAGCTGGGGGCTGATAATTTGAGATGGCTTTTTACCTTCCTGTATAATCAATCAAGCAGAGCAAAAAGATTTGAGGTATGCTTATAAAAACATCAGCTCTACCTCAAATCAAGGAGACAGACATAAGTATTTAATCATGGAGGTTAATTTTCACCTTTCCCCATAAACCAGATGCCTTATCATACCAATAAAAACCTGGATTTAGCTTTTTTGGTGGATTTGAGCTGCTTGAGAGTAACACCATCTGTTTCCTATTAAGAGGTTCCCCGTTCACACAAATAAGTTCTGGTGGTATTTGGTTTGCTTCAGAAATCTTCTCAACATAAATCATTTGTTTTATTTGCAGCTCAGACATCAAGTGCTTCATCATCCGAGAACTTTTTCCCAAGGTTCTTCGTTTGCTTTCACCGATTCGATAACCAATACAAGTAATGCATTTTCTTCCTTCAGGCATGCTCCCCATTGCTCTTATCACACAATTGCGACAATACTTTGCATCACAAGAAATGCAAACCACCTTCTCAGTGAAACGATTACCCTTATGGCATCGATAACATGTACCTTTCTTACCAGTTCTATCAACTTTTGGTCTTTCTGGGTAATCAACATCTCTCTCACTCGCTACTACAATGGCATCAGACTCAGGATCGCGGAAAGTTACATTTGAAGGTCGTTTGACATGCGTGGGTCTGGGTGTGTCATTTTTACAATCACCTTCTCTGCAAGAAGAAATCTCAGAGAAGAGTGATTGAGAGTTTGAACCTGATTCTGTTATTTCCGAATTGGTGGGGTTCTGTTCATTTTGAAAGGACCTATCCTCTTTATCATCATTGCCCGATGTAACCGAGTTACTAATTCTGATGGGAGTTGTATGACTGGTTTTCACAATGGGCTGGATAATTGGAACAGAAAATTGATCGGAAGAAATAGAAGCCAAGGAAGCAACTGGGATTTGATCAATTTTGAAAGGAGCTATTTCTGGGATCGAGTAGTTTAAATCAGGACCATCATATATCATAGCAATGGAGTATTCAAGGTCATGATCGTCGTCGTTATCTTTAGAAACTGATGAGGACACACCAGGCAGCCATTTTTTCAGAATCGAAGCCATTGTAGCTTAGTGTCAAACAAATTAAACTCACCCTAATTTTGCAGACCCAGCTTGCTTCGTAACCGTTACAAACTAAATTTCTTCCGACGAGAACGTGTCATGCGAAGAATCCATGAAACACAGAAGGTAAAAAGAATATCCAGGAAGCAAAAAAGCCATTTGGCAGAGGCAAAACTCCATGAAAACGTGAAAATTGAACGTGATCATGGATGAAAAGTTATGGTTAGAGAAGCGAAACTGTAGATTCGGAGGAAGAAATTACAAAAGAAGAGAGAGTGACTAATGACGTAAATGACAAGCAAACCTGGATTTAGCGAATGGAAATGAACGCCTTCAGCTTTTAATGAAATTGCTGATTAGAACGGTCAACGATCTTTTTATCAAATTCACTGAACAGTAACACTATATATATAATCTGTGCAATGAATCTACAAATGGTCCAAATTATATGCTTCTGGATTCTCAGGAGTCTCGTTACTAGTGACGCGTTACTAGACTTTTAAATTTTGAAGACTGCTCAACAAGTATTTATTTTTTAAAAAATATAATAAGTTCATGTGGGGTGTGTTTTCATTTTCAAAACGCTTTGAAGAGAGATTTATTTATTTATTATTAATGGATAAGATAATCGAAGAATGCTGTTACTAGACAGTCGAAAGAAAATAAATGATTGTGAAGCAACGTGAATTTAATTTCAGAATTAATTTTTATATTCCAAAAATTTAAGTGTTTTGTTAACGACTTATAATAAACGAGATTTTTAAAATGCCTCATCATTTTCAGTTAATGCATATATGAAAACAATATTGAGCAAATTTACATGTGTTTCTCACATGTTAAAAATGGAGAAATTCATTTATTTTTTTAATGGATAAGTGTTTGTCAATTGTCATTAACAATTTTACATGTGTTTTCTCACATGTTAATCACTGAAGACATTAACCTTGATCACAATAACAACCTTTCTCACATGTGTCCAAATAAACTCTTCTCACAATAAAAATAAAAACTTTTACTTATAAAAAATAAGAAGAATGAATCTAAAAAGAGTTAGTTTTGTAACGTGTCAAGAATAAAAAACGATTGGGCAAGTGATTCATTATATCACAATCATACACACAAATAAGCAAAGACAAAAAAAAATCAATGATAACAAATATAGAAAACATCCCTACAAGAGTTGCCCTAAATTAAATAAATTCAACATTGCTTGTTGAATATCATATAATTATATAAAAAATTAGTCTCTTTTTTTTTAAAAAAAATAGACAAGTCAATGATAACGAATAACGATTTGAGAGTAAGTATTGGGCCAGCGGGGGCCCACAAGTAAAAGCAAGACTTCAAAAGTTCCAAGTTGTTGACAATAGAGTGAATAGGGAGACAGTTGGCAAAAAAAAAAAAAGAGTAGGGGGACCACGAGAGGGACGGGTCCGTTTACTTTGTGTGGTTTTTAGTCAATTTCCATTATTAGTCAATTGAAACTCCCTCAAAATTTCCACCGTTATTTCAGGTTCAAGGGAAGAAGCCACGAAAATTTATATCGCATCCATGTTAACCTTTATTTTAATTTACATGACTACTTTCAAAAATGAAAAATCTTACAAGTTTATCTTTGGCAAAAAAGACAGAGAAATATCATCAAAATTAGTAAAAAATAAATAAGTATGTTGAATTTCAATAATTCTAAAAATACTGATTTGAAATTTTGAAATGTTGCAACATTTAAAAACTTACTTAACTATCCTTGGTTTTTTTAATAAAAAACCCTCAACTCCCTTGTTGGCCCCTGAAGCTTCAGCATTAGTGTCAGGCGGCAGCGGCCGTCACAGGACCTCTAGTGACCTTGCCAGTGACAAGCCGCCGAAGCTCTGACGATGGTGACTAATGACCGTAGCTTCGGCATTCTTTTTTTCTTAATTTCTCAAACAAAATTTGTCAATATAGATACTTGAGTTGTTAATAACGATACTAAAGTTTTAAACGACGGCCTTATATATTTTTTTTTAATTCATCAAGCAAAAGTCGTCAATATTAATATTTGAGTTGTTAATAGTGAAGCTAAAATTGTAAACGGGGTATTTGTTAAATATTTCTTAATAATCTTCACCAAAGCTTCGGTGGCTTTTTTTTTTTTTGAATTTCTCAGGTAAAAATTATTAATATAGATACTTGAATTATTAATAGTAATATTAGAGTCGTAAACGCAACCTTATAATGTTTCTAATTTCTCAGGTAAAAGTTGTCAATATAAATACTTGAGTTATTAATAGTAAAAATAAAGTTGTAAATGGGGTATTTGTTGAATATTTTATAATAATTTTCACCGAAGCTCCAATAACTAATATTTTTGTTTGAATTTCTTAAGCTAAAGTTATTAATATAGATACCTGAATTATTAATAGCGATGGTAAAGTTGTAAACGGAACATTTGTTAAATATTTCTTAATAACTTTCACCAGAGCTTCGACTGCTATTTTTTTTTTTATTTCTCAGGCTAAAGCGGTCAATATAAATACTTGAGTATATTGACGACTTCTGCTTGAAAAATTCAAAAAAATATATATATTAAGCCGCCAGATAGGCAAGGTCATCAGAGCTCCAATGACGGCTGCTGTCGCCGGTCACCGGCGCAGGAGCTTCTACGGTCGGCAATAGGGTTGGGGATTTTTATTTAAAAAAACTAAGGATGGTTAGGTAATTTTTCAAATCTTGCAACATTTCAAAATTTCAAATCAGTCCCTTTAAAATTATTAAAATTCAACATACTTATTTATCTTTTATCAATTTTGATGATATTTTTCTGTTTTTTTTCCTTTATTTTTTGGAAGAGCCTCAAATTAAGAGTTTAAAAAAAAGGAAAAAAGGTGACTCCCATGTATTGAAAAAAGTGGAAAAAAAAGGGGTCAATTTTATTGATTAAAATAAAAAGAGGATAAGTACTCAGACTATCTCCGAAAAGCAAAATGATGTCATAACTTTATAACTTGGTGACATAAAAACTCATACAAGTAAAAGGTTGCGAGCTTAATCTTGTTTGTAACATCAGAAAGTTGGCGTCTGACCCTCTAAAAAGAAGAAAATTAAAGGACGAAAGGGAAAGGGCAACGGCAACGGAAGAAGAGCTATATCCTCAAATGAAATATTGGCCCATTGATTAGTGGACTTGCAAGTGAAGCCCAAAACTGGACACTCCATGCTTAGTTGGGTGGAACGGTAAAGAGAGGTGCTGTGTTTACAAAGATTAAGTACTCCTGCAAATGAGAGTTGGTATAGATGATAAGAAATGAGTTTAGATTCTAAAATGATGTAATTAAGTTTGATTCCCGCTGTCGTTGTAAGGGCTCTTTTGGTAGGTAATCTCGTAAGTCCCTTATAAATGCTCTTTAAGCTCTAGGGCCGTGCCGTGCCATAATCTTGGTGGAATGATCAGTGCCGAACTCACATAAACTTTTATGTAACAAAAAAAAAAGATTAAGTACTTCTCTTCTATTACTTACAGGGCAAGAGAAAAGGAATTTTTTTGTCATATTTATAATTCATATTATTAAAAATTTCATATGAATATATAATTTCATCATTTATTTATTATTGTGTTGATTTTGTTCTCGTGGGTATAATATATATTAAATAAGAATAAAATTAAAAAAAATTTGGATTTTAAGGCGGAATTAATGAAGTTTATTAATTTATATGAAACATGTTGAAAATGGGTTATAAATATAGCTAGAGGCAATATTTAGATCATATCAAAATAAATATTTTTTACACTTTATGAGATAAAATTTTTATTGCATATTTTATTTATCTTATACTCCCTCCGGTCCTAAATATAGGACATAATTTATAGTATAAATTATACTATAAACTATATCCTATATTTAAGACCGGAGGTAGTACAATACAAAATCAGTTATCCACAACATGCACTAACTTTAGCTGTGTGAAGTAAGAAGTTACGGATCACTAATCTCACAGATGGTTGAACAAGTCAACGTGCATACTCCATTGCAAGCAAACTATGAAAAGCTTTTCTTTGGCACGGATTTTGTCCCAAAAAGAGTGATATTCTTAAGAAATGTAGTCGTCAGGATAGGATTCACGCAGCTTATAACCAATATGTACCCTACAAGGTACTCTGTTGTAATGTTGAAGTAAATTAGTAAGCTTTTAATTACATCCACCTGTTAATAAAAAGACATGTCACTCAGTGCTCATTTGGAATGGCTTATTTTTTATTTAAAAGTGTTTATAATTCATGATTTACGGTATACGAAGTAAGTATATGAGAGGAGTTTTATCTCAATTTACGTAATAAGTAATTATTTCCTAAAAATAAGTTATTTTAAACATAACTTCAGGTGTACTATACGTGCATGAAGTTAATTAGTTGATGAGAGAAGCCCACATGTAAAAGACAAATTCTTCCTTTTCACAACTTGAAATGGTCACTTCGCTAAGCCAACTTGCCTTGAGGAATTTTAGGCTTTGTTTGGTTCAGGGTTTTTGTAGGTGAGGTTGGGGGAGGTGAGGTTTGTGGAAGAAAAAAGTGTGTTTGGTTGGAAGGAGGGGAGGTTAGGGATGAAAAAATAATTTGTCTTCTAGTGCTCCCCTCCCCTCCTCTCCCAACTCCCAAATTTGGGGTTTTTTCTATGGGAGAGAAATTTTTATCTCATCTTGACCAAACTGCCCTTATCAATTATTTGATATTCCATACTTACCCTTCTAGTAAAAGCCTTCTTTCCTCTTTATCTTCTCACAGCAGTTCAGCCGTTCTGTCCAACAATTGAGCTTAATAATATTTTTTATTTGTGATTGTGCATAGATCCTTTTGATGTTTTGTGGGGCTATATCTGATTCTTGCAAGCACAGTAAGCAATTAACTTTTTAATACTTTTTATTAATTATACTTGCACAATAACGTGTTTTCTTGGCCCAATTCGCTCATAATTTCTGTGTGTTGATAATTTGGCAAATGATAATTATTAATAAATAATAATTTTTACAAACAATAATTATTAATAAATATATTGTAAAAGAAAAAAGAAAATATGTATAAGGGTATTTTTGTCCACTTATAATTAACTCCCCTCACCTCCCCTTCTGAACCAAACAAGATACCAAACCTCCCCTCCCCTCTTCTTGAACCAAACAAACTTATAACCTCCCCTAATCTAACTTAAATAAACCCCACCTAACCTAACTTCCGTTGAACCAAACACACCCTTAGGAAGCCATGTTACCAACGAAAACGAAAACGAAAAGCTGCGCAACAGAGCAACACACAAACTGAAACGTCGTTTTGCTATGCTTTTTGTCGTTTTCATGCTGTAGCCCACGTGTCAGGCCTCTGTTAGTCCCTTCATTTCAGGGCACTGCGCTCTCCTGCTGCTTTCCACGTCTCCCTCCGTCTTCCATCCTCCCAAAATTCTCTCCCCCGTTTTTCAGGCAAACCCAACCGTCCATCCGTTCTTTTTCCAATTCCACCCAAAAATCATGGCCCAAAAATATCACCAAAATCAAAATAACTCATTTTTATTCAAAAAAGTCCTTTTCTTCACTGTTTCATCACTTGACATACATAATTGCTTGGATAATACTTGTCAATAATAGCGTTATTCATGTTTTGATACCATTACATCCTCTTATTCTTGATCATGCGTATATATATTATATTGATGATTTAATTTTGTTTAACTTTGTTTCTTTTATGGCCAAAAGTATAATTTAGTTTCCATAAGTTTCTTTTATACCATTTATATATATGACACACACACATATATAATGTTCGAGATAATTCTTACTTTAGGTTTTCAACAGAGCATTAATTATTATTTTAACTATTTTTTCCTTCAGTGAATGATGAGAAGTACTGATTTATAACAACATAATAAATAGAGATATTTTAAAAAAATATTATTTATTTTTATTAGAATTAAAATTTCGGTTATATATATTTATTACATGTCTTCAATCTCTAGACAATTAGTTTGGAAATAAGCTAAGAGGGCATAAGTTTCAGTGGCGTTATCTATCACGCACGAACAACCCCATATTTAAGTGAAAACATGAGCTCTCAAAGTTTGGTTTGAAGCAATAATCACTCCACACACACACACTACATGTACTCCATGTAGGTACGCTCTTCTAACTATCTCACCATAAATAATAAAAGGTGGTTAAATTATTAAATTTGTCTAAAATGAGACACTATTCTTAGTTTTTCCAAGCCGCAATGTTGTGTGTGTTTGGGGAGGCCAAGAAGCTCGATTGAGGGAGGCAAAAGCCCAATTGATAGCAAGTATTTTGTTTTGAGTGTTTTGAGAGGCATATTGGTAATTGAGCTTTTGCCAAAACTCAATTGAAATAAGCTAAAGAATGGAGTTTTTGTTAAAAGCTAATGACATTTTATGCTAGATTGGGTTGTCTGAAAATTAGTTATATTATATTGGCTTTTCCCATAAAATTTTTTTTAAATAGTATGTAGTATATATCGAAAAATATTTTTTGAATGTTTTTAACCCCTTAAAATATTTTTATAACTGTATCCATTACCTAGTGTGTTATCAGACTGATTGTAATTTTACCCACTTTCTAGCTGTATCCACTCAAAAAATATTTTTTTCGTGTTTTTAACCCCTTAAAATATTTTTTCAGCTGTATCCGATGTGTTATCAGACTGATTGCAATTTTACCTTTAATGTAATTTTTCAACTCCAAAAATTACTTTAAATATGCTTTTAACTCTTTAAAATAATTTTTCAGTTGTACTCATTCTTAGGAGACTGACTACAATTTTATTTTTAATGTATTTTTTTAGTAGTAAAGAGCACCCAAAACTTAGAATACTGATTTATTAATTTTCACCCACTCTAAAATATTTTTCCAGTAGCACCTAATATTTTAAACTAATTTTTAAATATTTACTTGATTTTTTAAATATTTTTCCACCCACTTTCTCTAACCATTATCACAAAAGCCCTTATGCTTAAGTCAGTCCAAACAAGTTTTATTTTTGTAAAAGCCCAATTGACAATCGACAATCCAAACATAAATCACATTACACAATTTAATTTTTACCAAAAATAATATTATAACAAATCCAATTAAAATAAGTCTATTTACCAATCGTTATTCCAAACACACACTTAGATAAATTCCTAGCAAGATTCAATCCCAGCATGGGCATGTTTATGAGCATGTGTGTGTTTAATTGTATTGAATAAAAAAAGACCATGAATCTCTTGTAAAAAAAAGTATCCTAGTAGGTGATAGATGATGTATTGAGATATTATACCTCATATTCTATAATTCTATATGAGATATAATATCTCAGCATGTTCCTATTTGCCCGCCCTAATACCCTATCCTAATTATAGCCCACGGCATGGAAAAAAAAAAAAAAAATAGCCCACGGATTTTTAAGAGTTTTTTTGCACGTTATTTTTCTCTCCTATTTGGGTAAAGCCTAGTAATGAATATACGTTACGTTGTAATATATTATAACAAGGCTAGCAATCTCAAGAAGAAAATCTCAAAAAAAAAAAAACATTTTATATATTGCGGCATGCATTTTGTGGAGATGAAAATGCATGACGATATTTTCCTTGAGAGTATTGATTTTCTTTTTCTAAAATCAAACACACGAAGGATAATTGAGGAAAGTTGTGAGACGTCATTGATGGATATGTTACCCCAACGAAATGGGCATGCTACTCTAATTAATCCTCTATTTTTCTCTGGCCTCGCGTGATCTCCACGGTCATGCAAAGAGCGTACTCACCACTTGCCCTCAATAATTCCCATTTTGAAAGTGCCACCTGTTATCATTAATCCCTCCAGGGGAAGCCGAGTCGCTGATAGCTTAATTCACTAATCCCTGCAACATCCTCAACTCCGGCGCGTGTTCTGATACGCGCCACACCTTCACTGAATTGTCTAAGCTCCCTGTATAAACTATCCACCGTCTTCCTCCCGCCGTCGAGGACGTTGGAGCCCGACGACGACGATCATCCTCTCTGCATTCATCTTCTTCTGATGCTTCTTCTGCTCTCTCTTCTTCCACGGCTATGCATTTTACGGGTCCGGTGTGACCCTTAAGAACCGAGAGGCACGAGTGGATTCCACTCTCTTCTCGCTTCCACACGCATATGTTCTTATCGGCCGAGCCGCTGAACACGAGGTTACCGCCGGCGGCAAGGCAGAGAACGGCGAGCTTATGACCTTTCAGAACACCACCGTGAGAAAGATTACCTTTTTCATCTGCTTCCCAGAAGTTCAACAACCCATCGGATGACCCACAATACACCACACGTGACTCGTGGCTCACAGCCAAGGCCGTTACGGCGTTTTCTTGCCTGAGAAGAATGCGATCTAGCACGTGGTTTGTTTTCCCTTTTCCCGCCATCATCTCTCTCCTCCACATCTTCACCGTGCCATCGGCGGACCCCGAGAAAACGAAGCCTGGTAGCCCGGCGACCACCGAGTTCACAGCATCATCGTGCGCGTGGATTGATTCCAAGCATTTGGAATCCGTCAGACTCCAAACCTTGATCGTCCTATCCCACGAGCCTGAGTATAACAATCTTTCAGCTTCCACCAGGCTTAAACACGAGACGGCGTCAAAATGCTTGACTTTCACCTTGTTCTTTCGACGCCGGCCTTCCACATAGTTCTTGGGATTCATTGAGCTTTTCACGTAATCCTTTAAAGTCGGAAAACTCCCGATGCGCTTATAAGAGTTTGGATTCTTGTGAGTAAACTTCCACACTCTGATTTTCCCATCCTGATGTCCCGTAAAAATCTTGTACCCAGAGATCACTATGGCCTTCACCAATCCACTGCTCGATTTAAACCCAGCGAAATCCTTCAAATTCTTCCACACCCTTATGTTCTTGCTTTGTGAGCCCGTGTACAAGTAATCGTCCGACACGGCGAGCGAATATATGTGCCCTTCTTCTCGTACGAGTGAACCGATGAGGCCATTTGGCGGGAAGCCATGGTCATCATCATATTCGTGGAAACCTGGAGGAGCGACAGACGAGAGGAACCACGGAGATTTGGAGTAGGGGGAGGTGGCGCCCGCAGCGGCTTGCTGGTTCCAGGGAGACATCAGGTAAGGTGAGCTATTGTCACTGGAGAAGGCGCTTTCTTCAAGGCCGCTGGCGGTGGGTGCGTCGACGTTGCTGTGGCGCTGATCGTGGTGGTGGGAGAAGTCATTGTCGACGGAGAAGTCGTGGGCGCCGGCCGAGAAAAGCGAGGTGGGGTCGGAGTGCAAGAGGGATCCGAATCTAGGACGGTGAAAGGTGGTTGTCTCCACTGTAATGGTGGAAGCACCCCCTGTTTGGTTTGTCATCCAAATCCAGCAAGGAAATTTAACGAACAGAAATGGAAGATGCAGAGAGAGAGAGAGAGAGTTTAGGAGACTGGTTGGTACTGGAGGCGTTGGGTGGCGTTGAGGAAAGTTGGGAGAGGTGGCAGAGGGTGTGTGTATATATAAAGGAATGGAAGCGAATGGAACAATTTGAAATCAATTCGAAAGAGAAGTGGAGGACACGTGGTGCATCAAGGGACGATGCACCGGGAAACCGGGTTTGCCGGTCACTCGACAATCTGAAAATGGAGGGAAGCTTCGTCGACTCGTCTATGTATAGCGCCTTTTACGAATTTGCCTCAGCTTTCACACGCTATTAATTAAGTGCACGAAAATATCTGTGTTGTCCAAAATTCAAATATTTGATAATAAATTGGAATTGGAATTACGGACGACGTGAAAATTAGGGGATTGATTACGGTCTTTTGTATTTATCATCCTCTGTCCATCCACTATTTATCTCAATTTTTAAATTAAAATCTGAATAGTTTAAATTTAATATTTAATTAATGTTTATAAAAAAATGCTAAATTTTAATTATGATAATTTAAATATGTAATAAAAAATATATAAAAATAATATTTTTATTACACATTAAATCTAAATCGCTCATATTTTAATTTAAATATTGAAATAAATGATAAACAAAAAAGAGGATAAAAAGAAAACAATAAGAAAAGAAAACCATAACCAATCCCAAAAATTAGAGTTGGCCAAGGCCCTAGGTTATCACTTTTGACTAAATGTGTGTTTGGTTGGGCTTATTTTTGGATAATAAATCCTTATTACGCAAGCCGAGATAAAATTCCTCTCACATACTTACCTCGTATTTTATAAATCATGATTAATAAGCATTTATTATCTAAAAATAAGTTATTCCAAACAAACTTAAAACATTAAGTGAGTAAACTTATAACTGTACAATGGCACTTCCCTCTGAACAAAGATTCATGAATCATGATTAGCATGTGAGAAAGTATGAAGCGACTTGAATCTTCCTTCTACCCTACTACTCTGGTTTAATTTATAAAATATTTTTCATTAAAAAATTTAATTCTATTTATAAATCAAATTTCAGTATAGTAAATAAAATTGTAATAATTTTGTCCCTATTTTATTATATCAATAAAAAAATAATTTAAAGATAGATAAAGAAGAAAGAGTTAAAATGTACTCATTCATAAATAAGGGTATAGTTAGAAATTTATTTCATAATCATTGAGTTAACAGATTCTCTTTCATATGTGAGATTTAATTAAAAATTACTTATAAATAGGACCAGAGTAGTAATTCTTAAATTCGTACTATGATGGTCTAGACAGTATGTAAAAAAGGATCACTTTTGTGGACCAGTAAAACAGATCTTTTAACTCATTTGTATTTAATTAAGTGTCTGTTTGGATTAGCGGTGGATAAGTAGTTTTTTCTTATTATCTGACTCTTGAAAAAATCAGATTGTAAATGTAATTTGTGTTTGGATTGGCGGTGACAGAAGTGACTTTTTTTCTAATCTTACCTCTGTTTGAATTAGTGTTTGAAAAGCCCGTTTCGATAAAAAATGATTGAAAAAAGCATGAATCGTTTTTAATATTACACACACACACACATATATATTATTTATATATATTGTGATAATTGAAGTGAAAAAATATAAATAAAATTTGATAAAATAAAAAAGTTCAATTATGAGCTAACTATATTTTTATATGATATTTTATAGGGTTAAAATAGCTTTTGGTTCCTGAAGTTTGATCCAATTTTGGTTTTGGTCCCTCAAGTTTAAAATCGATGGTTTCATTCCCGAAGTTTGACCCTTGGTCCCTCAAGTTTGAGAAGGACTTGGTTTTTTTTTCGGTTCGATTCGGTTTTCCACCAAGTCCTTTTCAAACTTGAGGGACCAACAGTTATAAATAGAGTAAATTTGAGGGATTAAAACCACCGATTTCAAACTTGAATGACCAATAGGTCAAACTTCAGAGACCAAAACCACCTATTTTAAACTTGATGGACCAAAACCAAAATTGGATTAAACTTCAGGGACTAAAAGTTATATTAACCCTATTTTATAATTAAATTGAGATTTTTAATGCATTCTACTTGTGACACTTTTACATGATTAAGCACTAATTTAAGTTCGGAATATTCGTATTGAATTAATTATAATCAGGGGGAAAATAGTCAAAATTTGTTAATTATTCATCTAAATGATCTCCTAAATTTTTGATGCTACCTTGTGTTAAATCTTGCATTGTAGGTACTCAATGAGAAATTGGAGATTTTTTAGGGTTGAATTAATATTTTGACTAATGGGGAAAATTACAGAAAATGTCCCTATAATTTATGAAAATTATAAGTGAATGAAGAAAAAGGATCGGAAAAATCACAGACTAGTACCCAGATGTTTTGTAAATTACAGTTTACCCTACAAATATTTCAAAAATTCAAAGTTTAATCCCTCCTCAAGAACTTTTGAAGTTTGTATAAATCCCTAGTCAAATCCTAATTTGACCAAACTTCTTCTTTCATGGAAGAGACCTAAACCATGAATGAAAACAAACCAGAGCTTCACTGCAACAGCCTAGTAACTCCCACACCAATAACCTAGTGACTTCACTTCCTTCTTCTTCTTCTTCAATGTCCGCCAACAACCTAGTGACTTCATCCCTATCACCCCTGTTTTCGTTTACAAAGTAGAAAACACACTAAACCAAGAAGCCGATGAATGTAACATCCCAATTTTGTTAACACTTAGAGTTAGTTGTAGTTTAAGTTTTAATTAGTCAAGAGTATATAATAAATTAATATTTTAAAAAGAAGTATCAAGTTCAAAAAAATCTCTATGAAATAAAATAATACAAATAAAATACCTTCTTAAAATAATTACTTAAATATATGGGTATATGTATGTAAATATATCTTAATATTATAATAAATAATATAAAACAAAAAAAAAATCTATCGAAACATTACTAACATTATTATTTTATTATTTTTCAAAAAAAAAGTTATTTTAATAACAGAAACCCTAACATCTCTCCTATAAATACCCTATCTCATCTACCCTGAAGATTCCTCGGCGCCGCAGCTTTCAAACAACGATCAGGTTCTCCTTTCTTCATTACTCTTGATGTTCATCCTCCTACATGTCTCAATGTCTTTTCACCTTATCACATTTTCTCTTCTTTCCTTTATATAAGGTTATAAACTATTTTTTTCAGTTCTCTCTCACCACCGCAAAGCTAGTCTAGGTAGGTTACTGTAGATCTAGAAATTGAAAATGCTTCTTGACCCACCTATTATCCGCTATACTGTTCACTGTAATATTTTTTTGGGAAAATCGCTGTCAGGTCCCAAGGAAACAAAATATTGTTAGAAAAGTCCCTGAAAAAATTGAAATATATGAAAAGTCTCTAGGGACTTTTTTTGATATTATTTTCCAAAGTTAAATGACACACATGCCCCTCTTCTATTATCTCTCTCTCTCTCTCTCACGTTTTCAGCTCTCTCTCTCTCTCTCTCTCTCTCACATTTTCAGCTTGTAGATCTGTGCTCTCTCTCTGCAGTTTCATTTTGTGCAATGGTGAAGGGCAAAGCTTTGAGGTGGTTAAAGATTTATGAGATAGGATGTAAGATAGAAGGAAGGTAGTAGGATTTTTTTTATGCTCAAGCTTCCGCCATTTTTAAAGAAGGAATGAATGAATATGATGATGATGATGAATAGTCCAACCCATCCGCCTTTTCCAACCTCATTGAAACCCCATCTCATAGTGGTGGGTGCTGTGAAATTTTTTTTTTGTTAATTCGTGCAGTGGTAGTTGTTAATACGAAAAACGGGGTTGGGTGTCATGGTGCTCTATTTTTGGGAGAGGAAATAGAGGAAATGGTGTGTTTGAAGTGGTGGGGTGCTATGAAAATGATGATATAGAGAAAAAATATTTTTTTTGTTAATCTGTGCAGTGGTAGTTGTTAATATAACAGTAGTAGTTGTTAATACCGAAAATGAGGTTGGGTGTTATGGTACTCTATTTTTGGGAGAGGAAACAGAGGAAGTGGTGTGTTTGAAGTGGTGGGGTGCTATGAAAAAGATGATATGGAGAAAAAATAAATTATTGTTAATTTGTGCAGTGGTAGTTGTTAATATAACAGTAGTAGTAGTTAATACCAAAAATGAGGCTGGGTGTCATGGTGCTCTATTTTTGGGAGAGGAAACAAAGGAAGTGGTGGGGTGCTATGAAAATGATGATATGGAGAAAAAATAAATTGTTAATTTGTGCAGTGGTAGTTATTAATACGAAAAACGAGACTGGGTTCATAGTGCTCTATTTTTGGGAGAGGAAACAAAGGAAGTGGTGTGGTACTATAAAAATGAGGATATGGAGAAAAAATAAATTATTGTTAATTCGTGCAGTGATAGTTATTAATATAACAGTAGTTGTTGTTAATATGTTAAACGAGGCTGGGTGTCATGGTGCTCTGTTTTTGGGAGAGGAAACAAAGGAATTGGTGTGTTTGAAGTGGTGTGGTTGTATGAAAATGATGATATGGAGAAAAAATAAATTGTTGTTAATCCATGCAGTGGTAATTGTTAATATAGAAGTAGTAGTTGTTAATACAAAAAATGAGGTTGAAAAAAAATAAACACACTCAACAGGATGTGAATACAAGCTTTTAGAGTTGTAAACACACCATCCGTCCCGTCATGCTTAACGTGAGAAAACATCGTGTCAGATCGAAACGAGTGGGAGGTTGTGAAACATACTTAATAGGTTGTGAATACACGCTTTAAGAGTTGTAAATAGCACAATTTCTTACAAATTCTTAGCGTGAGAAAAAAAAGTTGCAAAGCATAAACGTGTGGGAGGTTGTAAAACACACTGAACCTGTTGTGAAAACATGCTTTACCAGTTGTAAACAGAACAACCACTATAGCACTATGAGAATCAACCATTCCCACTTCAAACACACCACTTCCTCTATTTCTTCTCCCAAAAACAGAGCACCATGACACCTAGCCTCATTTTCCATATTAACAACTACTACTATTATATTAACAAGTACCAATTAACAACAATTTATTTTTTCTCCATATTATCATTTTCATAGCACCCCACCACTTCAAACACACCACTTTCTCTGTTTCCTCTCCCAAAAACAGAGCACCATGACACCCAGCCTCATTTTCCGTATTAACAATTACTACTGTTATATTAACAACTACCACTGTATGAATTAACAATAATTTATTTTTTCTCCATATCATCATCTTTTTCATAGCACCCCACCACTTCCGTTGTTTCCTCTCCCAAAAACAGAGCACCATGAGACCTAGCCTCATTTTCGTATTAATAACTACTACTGTTATATTAACAACTACCACTGCACGAATTAACAACAATTTATTTTTTCTCCGTATCATCTTTTTCATAGCACCCCACCACTTCAAACACACCACTTCCTCTGTTTCCTCTCCCAAAAATAGAGTACCATGACACCCAACCTCATTTTTGGTATTAACAACTACTACTGTTATATTAACAACTATTATTGCACGGATTAACAAAAATTTATTTTTTCTTCATATCATCATTTTCAAAGTACCCCACCACTTCAAACACACCATTTCCTCTATTTCCTCTCCTAAAAACAAAGCACCATGACACCCAACCTCGTTTTCCGTATTAACAACTACCACTGCACGAATTAACAACAATTTATTTTTTTTTCACAGCACCCACCACTATGAGATGGGGTTTCAATGAGGTTAGAAAAGGCGGATGGGTTAGACTATATATCATCATCATTACATTCATCCCTTCTTTCTTTAAAAATGGCGGAAGCTTGAGCATCAAAAAAATCTCACCACCTTCCTTCCATCTTCTTCTTCCTTCCATCTTACATCACATCCCATAAATCTTTAACCACCTCAAAGCTTCACCCTTCACCATTGCCAAAAATGAAACTGCAGAGAGAGAGTACAGATCTGCAAGCTAAAAATGTGAGAGAGAGAGAGAGCTGAAAACATGAGAGAGAGAGAGATAATAGAAGAGGGGCAAGTGTGTCATTTGACTTTGGAAAATAATACCAGAAAAGTCCCTAGGGACTTTTCAGATATTTCAGTTTTTTCAGGGACTTTTCTAACAATATTTTGCTTCCTTAGGACCTGACAGTGATTTTCCCTTTTTTCCCCCTCAATCCAACATTTATGACCCCATACTCTCTTCTTCATCCATTTTGAATGCATTGTCATCTTCCTATTTCTTACCATTCTTCTTTCATTTTTACTATTTTTTTCAGATGCCTTATCATCTTATCTTTTCATCTTTCTCTGAGCATATTTACTCTACCAGCTGCACACAAGCTTCAACCATGTGAGTACATATCAATATATCTTTTTATTCATTTCTTATGACCCACTTTCATCCAAAAACTCTTCCTATCTTCATACACGCACACATACCTCTAATTATTAGACATATTCCTCGTCTTCTCAATTATCAAACTTCCATAATATCTGCTTGGACCCCCTTCAAGTTTATTTTAGTTATTTAGGGTTAAGGTGCAATTTTAGGGTTATTTAGGATTTAACGGTTTTTGTGGTAGATGCCCCTTTTTAATTGTTCATTGGTATTTTTGCCCATTCTAAAAGATATTTGTGCCAGACGCTCCTCAGACAAAACCTCGTTGGTAAATTTGCACCTTAACCCTAATTTATTTATTTATTTTCTTTCTTCTTGTACCTATGCATAAAAAACTGTAGATATAGGCTAGATATAAGTGTGATTTTCATGGTTTTGAAGTACCTACTTTTTGGAACAAAAAAAAGTACCTACTTGCCTACTTCCATTTTACTGATCTAGTGTTTTGGTATGATCAAAATTTAAAAGAAAAAGGGGATTTTTGCCATTGTGGTGCTTAAATGTCATTCAGTGGTACTCATGTCTTTATATATATATATATATATATATATATATATATTAGGCGTATAGCCTCTTAGAACATCAATTGGAGTCTTGTTTTGAAACTAAAAAATAAAAAATAATAATAATAAAATAAATAAATTCTTTCCCATGTCAAATAACCAACACAAACAAAATACTTGTATACATAGTTGGTCTCTCTTTAAAATTCTTTTTATTATGAAATTTAGACAGTTTCTATTTTCAGTTTATATCAAATAAAACATGCTTACACACGTGTACACCATCATGTTACACACATAAATGTATTGAATTTTCATCTTATTCATTCTTTTAAATAATTTTTATTTCTACGAAAAAGAAGCAATTTAATCTTTTTTTTAAAAAAAAAAATATGTGGTAACTAATAGGTATGTATCTATATGATATTAATTTTTAGAAGGGTAGATTTATATTTTAGAATAGAAATAGAGTAACTTTAGAATATATTTTAATTAGTATATTAAGAGATATTTATATGTGTGATTTTGTAGACTTTTATTGAGAGCTTTGGAGTAATACGTGTGTGATTACCTGTGCGTTAGGGAGTAACATGTAACTCTGAATATTCTTCCATATACTTGTGAGTTGTGTATGATTGAGTGTGACTACCTTTTAATAAAAAAAATGGACTGAACTATCTGTATTTGTGTATGTATTATAAATTCCCAAGTAAGTAATGTTACAAGTAAATTTATTTATAACTCACTTTATTCATATAGTAAATACTTTAATTATAATTAATGTATTGTTAGATTATTGTTTCCTTTTAGGCATGTTTGAATATGTGATGATATTGATTATGAATTTAAGCATGATTTACTGTACCTTACCTTTTAATTATATATATTTTGGTGATGGAATATACTTGTCATGGCGGATACATTTGTGATGGGTTGGAGTATGGAAGAATTTGTATGTTGAGATCTTTTATCACGTGGTATGCCATCACTCGGTGCACAATGGATAGTACTTGTCAGGGCCTTTTCTTCTATGTTTTCCTTTGGCCAGGATTGCATTGGAGCTGTGGGACATGTGACACCTCCTTAGTTGTATTCTTTTAAGGAGGGGAGTCATAGTTCAAACTTAAGCTTTACACCTTTGGCCGGGTGTATATTAAGAACTGATGAGCTTGAGACAATCCAGTCAAATTGATTGGTTTCTATTAGACTATATGTTAGCCTATGGCTCTAGTCAGCGGAATAAGGATGGACGGTGATATAAGGGAGGTTGTATCTTACATATTGCATATTGCATAATTATAGATTACATGCTGTCTTGAAATACAGATTGACATAATGATGATTAAACTTGTTTGTCTTGTATGAGGATTATGGTATATACAAATATATATGTAATTAGTTCTTTCTTTTTATCATATGTGATTTACTTGTGTACGGTAAAAACTTTCAGTAATTACTGAGACGTGGAATCTCATCCCTATATATTAACATTTTCAGGTGATTGTTCTAGTAGGGAGCAAGGGAAGACACTTATGGAGTGAGTCTTGAAGGCTCTTTTATGCTCCTAGAGCTCAGGTTATATCATTTTTATTGCCATGACTCTGAAACTTCCGCATTGTATTTTGTTCTGTTGAAATGTTTTTTAGGATTTGATTTAACATTGTGACATGGGCTTTATTTGAACTGATTGGTATTTTGATGGTTTGGATGATGAACATTCTTATTGGTGATATTTGCAACATTCAGTTAAGTATTTAATTGCTGTGATTTGAGGTATTACAATGAACTCACCTCACGGCAAAGGAGGAAAAAGCAGCTTCGTTGGGCTTCTTGAAGAAGCCACGTTTGCATGATAAATCCAGCAAAGTCCAACGCTTTCCCAAACACCAAAGTCTTGCCGCCGCCATACTTTTCATTTTACACCGCGTAATTGCAGTCGTTGTTGCTTTCCTAAACCGAGCCTAAGGCTGTTCATACTTCACGTTTCGCAATTACCTGGTCAATTTATCACTTACATTTACTTTTTCACCCTTCAAATAAATTTTGTCTATCACTTTTGATTATAGGAGCATATAGTTCTGTTATATTACTAGTCAACAACATAAGATTGATCATTTTTATTCTATTTTGTGAAAGATAATTGAACTTCCAAAATAATTACATAATTAGTAGTATATGTCATCTAGGTTCTTATAAGATTTATGCTCTATTTTTTTCAAATATAAAAAATATAATCCACATGATCATATATATATATATGTTAGTCACGAGGCAGGAATCAACTCATAGTTTCGTTCAGGTCTTCGTGTCGTCATGATACACTTGCCACAGGGAAAGCTACAAAAGTTTATCATATTTTGCCACGTATGACCATTGAAATCATTCTACCCAATGGGATTTTGACACGAGCGCCCCCACCAAGTGGGTCCACAAAAGCATAAGCATGACGAACGTGACTAGAACTGGTAACATAGGTTTAGACTGTGGGCCGAGTCTGCCCAACCTAACAAAATGGATGGTTTGAGTTCTACAAAACTGGGACCGTTTAGGAGTAGTTCTTTTAGGTCCAAACCCATATGGGCCCAACTAGCCATCGGGTTGGTGGGTTGACCCATATATATATATATATATATATATATATATATATATTATTGTAACTCAACTACATAAGACCCAAGTCCGGAAGTCCCAAGCCGAAAGACCCATAATCTCAAACCCAATCGCTTGCCCTAAACTACTGTCACTCCACTCCTGATCTAAGTCTCAGTCTATCACGCTCTCAAGACTCAGAACTCAATTATTTGCTACCACCATCCCCCCGAGGGCCAAGCTCTACCTCGGTACACCAACGTCCACTTGGATGAGCTAAATTGCCTCAGAGTCTCAAACTAAATCTCATATCTCAGTGCTCAACGCAAAGTTTCTCACTCTCTTGACTCACACTCAGTCTCTCAATCTCTCGACTCACATCAAACTGAATCTCAGGCCTCAGCCTCAGCCCTCACTCCTCATATCTTCTCAATTGGCCGACCGTGCCTTGTGTAACCCCCTTCTGTAATTATATCCAAAATATGTTATTAAAATGAAATAGAGACCAATACTAATCAAGACTCATTTACATTTTCATCCTTAAGATAGGGTTTTCACAAATTTCTTTCACAAATACTTTAACCTTGTCTCACAATCATATTTCGAATACAATTACCTCGTGAAGATAAATCACATTCATATAAATATCAGAGTGCACAATAATAATACCAGCAATTCTGGGTTCATACCTTCACTAAAGATACGTAGGGCACAATTGCCCATTACAAGTCCTCAATGGGGATTACACAAATCTATCTCCAATACATAACCAAATAACCCAATATACATCCAATATCCAATTATACATAATTCCAACTACCATGATAATCAACTACCAAAATGACAACTTGAATGAGTCCTCGTCGCCCTTGGATGCTTGCTCCATCCTCGTTCTACCTTCCTTGTCTAAACTGTTGGTAGGGGAGGGTGGGATTCTAGAGAATCCCAGTAGGAAATAGATACCAATATGCATGCAAGATAAATGTTTAATGTATGACATGCTTGCATCACAATAACTCATGCTCACATAATGATATATCCGCATACTTAATATTTCAACAACATACTCATAGCCATAGTATAAATAGAAACAGAGCTTCAATCATTGATATATGTTTTACATAATCAAGCAAAGCAATAACATACATCAATACACAAACACAAATATCAATACATGCAGGAGAGGTAAGTTCCCTATCCTTATTCTTCCACGTGTGCTCCAGCACAGCTTACTCATGATCAGACGAACATCGAACCATGATCAAGGTGAATATAGAACCCTATAAACCAAAACAAGGACATAGGGTTATTCACTATTCTAAATCCTTACATGAATAACACTTATCGTCAGTTATCATTCACAACCTTTAGATGGCTAATCAAAGCCTAAACACATGCCTAAAGGCTTGGAAAAACACTTGACCAAAGACCATCTTTAGAAGTCCAAAATGTCATTTTTAGGGGTTGGCCGCGGCCAAAAATAGGTCCAAAGCATTTGGGCCGTGGCCCAGAACCCGTTGGCCGCGGCCAAGAAAAATCTTGTTTCTTGGCTGAACTTCCAAAAATCATAACTAATTATAGAAAAATAGAAATGAGGTTATTCCAAAGCCAAATGAAATCTATTTAAGTCCTCTTTACTGGAAAAATATGGACCATTACTAGAAATCACCACACAATTCTAGAATTACACAAAATCCACCACTGCCCCAAAACAAAGTCCAATTTCCATCCCAAACTTTGGCAAAGCATAACTCTTAGTTCACAAAACAAAATGACATTAATTATATGTCCATTTTAAAGCTTGGGATGTGAAATTTAAGACTAGAAAGTTTCAGAATTTTCCAATAGCATTTGGTCATTCAAAAATTTCATGCAAACTGACTGCCTAGAACAGAGTTCACATAAGACAGATTTCCAACTTTTCTACCAAAGTGTCCAATGACTCCAAAATCATTAACCAAACCTATTCCCATACAATTTTCCACAAGGAACACAATGATAACCTCAAAATGACCAAAATCACAATGCATTGACATGCCCTGTTTTGTCCAATGCACAAAAACCGACACAAAGTGGTCAAACTTCACATTTAAGCTTCAATGCAATTCTATCATTTCAAAACACTAAACAAGGCACCATTTCCATAACAATAACATACCATACTCCCCCATGACCCTAAATCATGAAAATTAGGGCAAAATTTCCAAAAATTTAAGGCCCAACAAATGACCACAAAACTTATATGAAAATGAAGTTTTCACTTACCTCAACAATTTTCTCAAAGGGAGTTCCTTGGTTCTCCAAACTCCAAAATCCCTTGAGAGCTCAAACAACACCAAATGACAAATCTAAAATCATGAAATTGAAGCTCTCAACACAAGGAACAACTTTATAGAAGAGCATTTTTCCATTAGAAGCCATTTAGAGGGTCAAAAACTCACCTTTTATCAAGAACACTTCCTCTCTCCTTGGAGCTCCAATGGTGGACGAATTTAGAGAGAGAAATGAGAGAGAAGAAGGTGAAATGATGATGCCCATGCTTCCTTATCTCTTTAACCAAAATGGGAGGGAAAGAGAGAGAGAAAATATTAAACAAATAAGGATTGGACTTTTCTACACTCCCTTTGCTTCTTTTCAACATGCCAAGTGTCAGATTTTTATTGGCTATCATAAAGTAATCAACCAATTAATCACCTTAATCCCTCCATTAGCCATTTTAATTTCATATCTCATTTTTCTCTTAGTTAGTAATTAATTTCTTCCATTAATTACTAATTTATGGCTATACTTTCAATTTCTCAATAATTATGGCATATTAATTAAAATTGTCACAAAATACATGATAACTCCAATTTAAATGCACAAATATCCACAATAATCTTCATTAGCCCTTAATTGAAAATTTGGGGCGTTACACCTTGCCTTCTCCATCAGTAGATCGTGGTGCTCATCGCATCCTCTAGATCTTCTCCTTCCAATTATGCGAGGGTTTGCGTGAAGTCGGTTTGTGATTTCCGACCTGTGCAGACGACAATGATTTTAGTATATTGTTTAAAAGAAATTGGGAAAAAAATAATATGGGTTGGGTGGGTTAACCCACCAACCCAGCAATTATGGGTTGGGGTAAGCTAAATGCTGACTCATATTGATGCAATCATTTTAGGCTTAAACCCATATGATCCCAACTCATGATGGGTTAGCCAGAACTCGGTGGGCCGGGCCATATTACCACCCCTAGACGTGACCCTACTCATCATCATGACCTTAATTACACGGTCGGAGATATAGTTTGGACAAAGTGCTTATACTTCAAAAAGTGTTTTTCCACGATATTAGATTCCTCTTATATACTCATTTTATACACAGTAAATAGTAACCGTTAAATGCATATAGGTTATGTAATCATCACTCATAAAACTCACAAATGGCATAATAGATTCCCTCTATTAGAACATATGTTGTTTAATTACATTTATTTACTACTCTTAAGTCGTGTGTTTCTTTTATTTTTCATTAGTAATTCTGCTTTATAATTAGTCTGCTATTTTGATACAATTTCATTTTATTCATTGGGCCAGTTGCCTGTAAGGTAATAAGGTGTCAAACTCCAGCATGTAACATGCGAGAGGAAATTTTAGCCTCAACACCAATATGATACTTGAATTATTGACTAATATTGCCTTTAATTGTATTCTTACTTCTTCCTATGTTTGTGCTAGTCCACATGAAAACTACGGCGAGAAACCCTTAAAACCACTCGTTTGCTAGAAGTCAAAGCGTATTAAAACTGCCCTAATTTCTAAGGCAGACACAATTATTTAGAAAAAGATCATTGTATGTCTGAGGCTTAAAAGAACAAGTGGGTTTCTGGTAGGGGTGTTTAAATTCGGGACGGGACCGGGATCATCCATTTTCGGTTCTCGTCCCGGGGTAGTCGGGATTGGGAATTCATTCCCGGTCTCTGAAAATGTCTGGTATAAAATGTTCGGGACCGGATCGGGATAATCCGGATTGTGACACTTTAAACACCCCTAGTTTGGTTGTTCAATTAGGATAGCCTAAATTATGATGTGACGTGATGTGAATTTATTTAATTTATATTTATAAATATAACTTTAGAAAGGTTCATGCCGTGATGACTCCCACCTGGCTCTTTCCCGATCAAGCAAGTTAATAATATGTTAATCAAACATTTTAAATTCGTCCACTTCCATTATTGCAACCAAATTAAAATATCTCATTTTTCAAAATTAATTATTTTCTTGACATCCTGATTAGAGTGGATATTATTGTGTGCCTGCTACCTCCAGTTAGAGCACTATTGGGTCTACGTGAGGAGATTGTTTGTATAATAGTCAATAATTATTAATAACATATATAATCCGAAACACGAACTTGCCCCTTGTGGGAAAAGAGCCCCATCTGGCATAGATATTATTGGCAAATCGCATCAAAAAAATCAACGCATTTAAAAATAGTAAATCATGCAATTACTTTTTTTTAAAAAAATTACTCAGTTATAGTGTTTGATTATCTTAAAGCGCAGACATTGTCTTATTTGGAGGGAGATAATTTACTGTTTTAATTTAGTTTTAAATTTTTGCATTAGAATAATGTCGTCGAAATATATGATCAATCATTCTTACTTAATTTTTTAAGAAGTATGTTTTGATAAAAACTCAAAACTAGGGTAAAAGTTAAAAAGGGTCTACATTTATATAATATGAATTCTTGTAATTCATATTTATATAATATGAATTCTTGTAATCCTTGGAATTATTATTTGGTAGTTGGAAAGGTAAAGCAATTTGAAGGGAGGCCACATTCGTAGCGAGCTTTTCTTCAGTGTGTTGGCAAACAATTTCACCTACGTATTGACTTCAACTCACAGTAATGATAAGAATAACAATAATTAAAATATTCTTACTCCTAACTATAGTTAATTCATTTGGTTTAATTAAGAAAGCTTGATAGATTATGGGCCCGTTTGATACGCTGGAATTGATTTTAATGGAAATGGATATGGATATGGAAATGGAAATGGAAATAGGGACTAATTTTTGTATAAAAATACCAAAATGTCCTTCAAATTTTTTTTTTGAAGGTAGTGGAGGGCAATAGATGGAAATAATCACATGGAATTGTAAATATGAGGTATTTTGATGGAATTGATTGGGTGGAATTGAGCCTATTTGGCTTCCACATGGAATTGAAAAATTTTCCAATTCCATCATACCAAACAAGCATCATGATGGAATTGATCCTCAATTCCATTTCCATCACCCCTAATTCCATCATACCAAACAGGGCCTATATGATTATAACAAATATCACATAAACTCCAAAGCTGCTCTTATATACTTTCTCCAGTTCTTAATATAAGATATATTTATCTAATTTGATTAGATTGAAGAAGTTAGTTGAATTAATTAATATGACATGTATTTTTTAAAAGATCCTGTCATCTTCCTTAATTTTCTCGTTCCCTCTCTTATTTGATTATTGTTAAGAAAGTAAATAAAGAAAAGATTGAAAATTATAAAAACAATGTCTTCTATTAAGAACGGAAGGAGTAACATTACACTAGCTATAGTAGCATTAGTTTATTACAAGTAAAGTAAACTAGTTTAGGAAAAATAATAAATATTATATATAAAATGGATAAATGCATATCTTATATTTAACATCAAAGAATGACCTCCTGAACAGCTCTTACAAATAGGGGAGGATGAGTATTTAATTTTATTACCTGAGTATGTACAATTTTGATATGATTCGCAGCATTATTGATCACTTGAATTGAACACCTGGATGTTTAGGTTTAATGTTGGAACGGTGCACGCGGCAATAACAGCGACTGGGTCAATTTGAGCGGCAATGAAATGCCCGTATGAATATTCTGGAATTAATCTGTTCAGTATGAAATTCTGAAGAACCGGGACCAAACCGGTGAGAAATGAAATATTTTAGACTTATAGTATGAAATTCTAAAGGAAATTTTTTTTTAAAAAAAATATTTAAAAAAATTAAATATCTGACCCGGACCGGGTCACCGAACCGGACCAATTTAGAGGCTGGGTCGCCGGTTTCCGGTCCGGTTCGACCGGGCCGGTCCGGGTTAGATAACCCTAATAATTTCATGAAACCATTTTTTTATTTTTTTTATTGGACTTAGTATAATTTTGGGAAAATGACTCAAAAAGAACTTTGAATATGGTAAAAGACTAAAAGGTGTTACAAAATTTCTAAATCCCTCAGAGGTGCTAGCACTTATCAGGGATTTATAATTTTAGGGGTAAATTACCACTTTACCCTTATCTATATTTTTATTAAAATAATCAAAAAACTTCCGCCGGCCGGCCACCACCGGTGGCAGCCCGCGGCCGCCCGGACTCGGCGGCAGGCGGGCGCAGCTGGCAAGCCCCGGCCAGGGAATATTCCCCCAAGCTTTGGGAAAAAATTCCCAAAGCTTGGTGGGGTGTATGACCACTAGGCTAAGCTTACACTTTAATATATATAGTGCAGAAAAAATATATATAGTAAACTTTTATTTTTAACTAAACCAACCAACAAATTTAGAGAAGGAATTGGCAGATTGATAAAAGAAATTAACAACTTCATATAAAAATTTCACAACTTTCATTTTTTAAGCAAAAAATCCACCTACTCTATCAGACCATTCATTAGTTTAGATAAGGAATTCCCAAGTTCATATGACGAATTAACAAATTGAGATAAGGATTTCGCAACTTTTATTTAGTAAAAAAATTTTAAATTAAATTTTATTAATAAGCTCCTTTTTGTTAGTAAAAAAAATTTAGACAAAAATTCATACAAACGGACGTACTCTCGGATTCTAAATCACTAGCAGGTAACCCGCTAGTGATGATCACCAAAGGGTTACCCGCTAGTGATTTAGAATCCGAGAGTTCGTCCGTTTGTATGAATTTTTGTCTAAATTTTTTTTACTAACAAAAAGGAGCTTATTAATAAAATTTAATTTAAAATTTTTTTACTAAATAAAAGTTGCGAAATCCTTATCTCAATTTGTTAATTCGTCATATGAATTTGGGAATTCCTTATCTAAACTAGTAAATGGTCTGAGAGAGTAGGTGGATTTTTTACTTAAAAAACGAAAATTGTGAAATTATTATATGAAGTTGTTAATTTCTTTTATCAATCTGCCAATTCCTTATCTGAACTTGTTAGTTGGTTCAATTAAAAATAAAAGTTTACTATATATATTTTTTCTGCACTATATATATTAAAGTGCAAGCTAAACCTAGGTGGGGGGTTCGATCCCCCACCTCCACCAAACTTTGGGAATTTTTTCCCAAAGCTTGGGGGAATATTCCATCCCCTGGAATATTCCCTAGCCGGGGCTTGCCGGCTGCCCCCGCCTGCCGCCGAGTCCGGGCGGCAGCGGGCCGCCACCGGTGGGGGCCGGCCGGAGGAAGTTTTTTTATTATTTTAATAAACATATAGATAAGGATAAAATGGTAATTTGCCCCTGAAATTGTAAATCCCTGATAAATGCTAGCACCTCTGAGAGGTTTAGGAATTTTGTAACACCTTTTAGTCTTTTACCATATTCAAAGTTCTTTTTGAGTCATTTTCCCATAATTTTCCCATCTCATAAGTCATTATTACCTTATTTCGGATGACCTCAAATTCTACGCGCAACCACAAACAGCCACACCAACTCAGAATTATCTACCTCCATGTGTTTTTTTGACCAACTTCGTTTTACCTAAATTAAGTTTATCTCCATTCATATTTATGCATGACGCGTCTTCCATATATATGCTCTTCTATACTTACAATGGGCTTAATCTCCCTTAGCTTCTTCCTTCCATCTTAATCTTACTCCATCTTCACGTTTTTTTGCCCTTTTTTTTAAGGAGAGTTGATATAAACTCTATCAAGAGGATTATTACTATGATACTATCCGAACAAAACACTGCAGAAAAAAAATCTAAATTAAAGATGTTACATTTTTTTTTATCTAATTCTTTGGTACACCTATTTTTCACCAACCTTTCAAATCATGTACTAGAGCTTTTCATGCATATTACAACTAGTGTTTTGATATATGTGTATATATATATATATATAGATGATTTACACAGTTGCACCCAACGTAACTCATCCATATTAATGCCTTAATTAACTAACTAACTAACTAACTAATTGCTCAGTTTAATTTTTGCCAGCAATTAATCGCTCTTATTTGTCTTCTGCTTTAATTTATCTCCTTAATTTATACTTTAACACTTGAACAGGAACCTCAATAATTTGTTTTATTCATCTCACCGTGAAGAAGAAATATGCTGGTAATAATTAATTAATCTTGCTTATTAATTATATACATCGATCTTCTGCTTTCTACATGTTTACGTATTGTCTTTAAAACCCTTTTTTTTTTTTTTGCTTACGTATTGCTGGCAAAAGTAAAAAAGACAAAGTTTATTAGTTCAGGTGTATTGCTGCTGTATGTTATGTCTCTTAAGACTCAAACAGGTTGATTATGCTAGTTCAAAACAAATTCTCACGTAATACTAAGCTTTAGTGGCAACCTAACTATAATTACAAAGAGAAGTAAAGTAATTGTTGCAATTAAAACTATAGTTCAAATTACAATACTGAGTTAAAGTTGCGAAGTTAGGTTCCAAAAAAGTCAAAACCATGATATTGAAAACGGGACAGGAATGATCGGTTCATATCGAAAACCTATGGACCGCACGCCTGACTTGTCTAGTTGATGATAGAAAAAGAGGTGAGTGATGACTTGGTGTAACCCGAGTTGACTCAGGATAACCCGGCTTGATCATGAGTTGCCCCGAGTTGCCTTTTAAAAAAAAAAATCATGTGCCAAACGACGTTGTTTGGCGTTTATTTTTTTTTTTTTAAAATTATTTCCTAAATTTCTGCTTCCACCCCATATGGTCTTCCTTCTTTTGACTTTCGTTGTTTCTTTTGCATGATTTTGTTTATTCTCCCTTCTCCGTTGAGCTCAGAAAAAATGCTTCCCTTTCCTGCTCCTTCTTGCCCTAGAAACCAGAAAGGTGTCGCCTTTTTTGTTGAGCCGCTCCGTGACACCGTCGTCGTGACTGTCGTTTGCGGAAGAGTGTAGTGCCAATCACTCTCTGTTTTTTGTTCGTGGCAGAGACAAGTTCAGCGCGTGATGCTGAGTTCACCGTGACACCATGACTCATCTTCATCTTTGGAGTTTTGTGCCAGACTCACCTTCACCGTCACTGATTTTAGGTTTGTTCGTTCACTTGAAATGTTGCGTCTTTGATCAGCTTCTCAAGCTATATTGTAATGTAATGTCTGTTCTTTTTAGACTCCCCCTCCTCTTCTTCACATTTGCTTTGGATTGTGGGTTTTGGTCTTTTGGAGTTATCTTCAGTTCTTCACCGAAGGTATTGACATTTGTTACTAGTCTTTGTTTTGATTTTTGATTTTCAAATAGGATTGTGGGATGCTCTTTGTTTTGATTTTTGATTTGCAAGGAGCTTTGAAATGATTGTGGAATATTTTTGCTGTTTTGCAATGATTGAAGAAGAAAAATCCTTACGTACTTAATGATATTTTTGTAGGTATTTGGTTTAGAAGGTTATATGGGACTATTGATTGGAAAAAAAACTCTAATGTAATTTTTTTAATGGTATGCATGAATATTTAAATTATATATTTTTATTTTTTTAATTTACCCCACTCTAACCCCTCAGGTTAACTCCAGTCTGATTCACTGACCCTTTAAACTACTACTTCGGCTGGTTCAGTATCCAATCCAATTTTCAATACCTTAGTCAAAAACTCAAAACTATAGAAGCCGCAAGATTAGTTTTTCCTATAATATACATATGGACAATATTATAATTATAAAGAGCAGCACAAAAAAAGTAAAGCTGTCTGGTCTTTTTGCCTATATATTCAGGTAAGTTTAAATTCGTTATTGAGCATATTGAGGGATAACCAAGACAAGTTGAAAAGGCTGTATACTATGTGAACATCCCAATTTTCTGCTTCGATAATGTGATTGTACTGAACAGTGGCTATGAGGAAGACAGATCATTCTGGTTATCACCGGATAAATAATATATATATATATAATATACTATTACTATGTGAGGTTTGTAGCCTCATTAATTATTCTGGCGTATATATAAGCATCTACTTAGGACGATATATGTACTATTAGTGGCTTCTATATCTTGGCAAATAGCTGTCAATGACATGACAGTGCTGTGTGGTACCCAACTTATCTCCTCCTACAATTACAGAAATGCCACTTCACATCTACGTTTGGATAATAACTACTTATAAATCGTGATTCACGGTATACAAGGTAAGTATGTGAGAAGAGTTTTATCTCGGCTTACGTAATAAGAACTTATTGTCTAAAAATAAACCCAATCAAATACACATGATTCATCAGTTGAAACATCGGTACATATATCAGCTTGGAACTTTAAACAGTATTGAACAATATATGGACTAGAATAGCTACGCTAGACAGAAATGACGAGTGCGAAAGAGTTTATAAATTGAAAGAAATTAAACCAGATTCTGAGTTGGATGGTACTAGTAATTAGAATATGGAGGTTGATGATAGAGATGACAATTATTTTTTTGAGCTAGCTCAATTCTAAAAGGTAATTATCCCCGTTCTTCTTACATGATTCTATCTTAAAATTTAATAACCTATTAATTTTGTCCCTACTTAATATTGCTTACAATCCTAAATATTAGAGTTAACTAAGGGGTTGTTTTGATCTTAAATATAAGACATCAACTTTACCTCACTAATTTAATGTAATGCATGAAAGTTATTTATACCAAATGGTGTTCCTATCAATAGGGTAATGATTGAATGTGGTATTTTAAGAAAATCAATATGTATTTATTACAAATGATTAACTTAACTAATCAATTTTCTTATAACTTTTATATTGAGGAAGGGAGAGAGTACGGAGGAACCGAGGAGTGAAGGATAATAAATTAGAATGAAAATGCGCGCACACACACACATTCATAAGACTAATTTAATGAATGTAAACTTTTTATATTTTTAAACAACAGGGACAAAAACTCTTTCCCTGTTATATAAATAGGATCAAAGAAGTAGTGAGTAAGTAAATGATATTATATGAATGAAAAGGCGGAGGACGTTAATTAAGCTTAATTTAAACACAAACAATTATGCCAACATTAGATTTAAATCCAGATCTAATCTAAGTATGACAGACAGAGTTGCTACGAGGACAACTTATCGTTGATGCAATGTTAGGAGGATGATAAAGTGGAGGTTGCAGTTTGTTTGGTGAGAGGGGTCCAATGGTTTGATTGGAGCTATATGATTGATTAAAATGGTGGCAATAGAAATAAGGTGCCACGATACTTGACTTGGTGCTATACACTTGGCTTCCTTCTACACTATTCACTCTTACCAAATCAAGCATTGTGTCCGCTCTCTGTGCTTCCTCAGTTATTTATGTGTTCGTTTGGATTAGTGATTGGAATGCTTAAAAGTAGCTTTTCAATCATGATTTACGGTATACAAGGTAAGTATGTGAAAGAAGTTGTGTCTCGATTTACGTAAAAAACAACTTATAAACAATCTGATCGCTAAAACAAACATGCCCTGTCTCTGTATCTCTACCTTCCAAACCATAATATTCCTTTACTTTTCAAGCCATTCACACAGTACACAAAAATATCCCCACATTAGTATCATCATGCAACTATATAGCTAGTCCCCTCAACGGATTATGTATAATCTTCCTCCAGTTTTTTTGTTAGCACAACTGTTCAAATCACGTAAATCAAAATGATGATTAAAATTAATTAAAAATAATGAATGCGTAGAAAATATTATATTTTTTCAAACATATCATTATTTATGAAGATTATGAGGGAAAAAATATGTGGGGGAAAAATATGAGAAGGAATGAGTGGGAAGAAGAAACAAGAAAGACATATAATTCATTGAAGGTGAAAATAAAAAATGTGCATTAAATTATTTGACAAAGAAAAATTATTACCACTATGATCTTCTTTATAAATTCGTTTTGACAAAACTAAGATCAGAATTAGAAATAAGATCATAATGATTCTTATATATATGTAAGACTAAACTCATAAAAGATAAATTTGTTTATAAAAATGATCAGAAGGAATATAAAGATGACTTGGATTAGTTGTGGGTTCATAATCATTCATGTGGATAATTATTGTCGGATAAGCTCTCTTTGATTGCCCGATTAAGTGATTGTGATTAGAACGAGGTCGTTGGCATTAATTTCAACAAATTCTAGCTAGTTGTGGCTATATATATACGTGTCTACTCCTTCTCTGTTCATCGGGACCAAAGTTCAAGGGAAATTGTTGGGTTCGCTGCAATGTATATGATTGCAATCTCTAGAGATATCATATATTAATCCCTTATTCGAATCCCACTTTTGTCTTGTCGGCGAAATATTTAAGATTATCACACCATTTGGTGCCCATGTTACCCCTCTCACACTACTTATAGCAGACTCTGGCGATCTCTTCCATGATAAGTGTGCATAAATACGTTGAACATTTCAAACGGTATGGCACATAGGGTGTATTTGGGCTCACTCATTGTTGGACAATAAGTATTTATTATATAAATTGAGATAAAACTCCTCTCACATACTTACCTCGTGTACCGTGAATCACGATTTATAAGCACTTATTACCCAAAAATAAACTATTCCAAACCAGCATATAAAAGTCTAGGGCATTTGCATATATCATAAAATGATTGCGTATTCAACTTGTAAACAATATGACCTTTTATGCTATATATATATATATATATATATTATGTTGACATTGATGATTTTCTCTTTTAATTTTTTAAACAAACTTTTCCTCCTTATTGTCATTCCAATCAATCAAACATACACTATAAAAAGCTAAAATGTATAGTTCTCGTGCTCTGCGTAGAGATTAGAATAAGCAAGGTATTAAAACTCAGATCGGGTATTAAACCGGTTGGGGTATTGGGTTAAGGGTCAGTGGGTCAAATCAGGGGCAAACCTGTGAGAAATTGAAAATTTTAGACTTATAGTATAAAATTCTAAAGAAAAAATAAAAAAAAAATTTTAAATTAGTAACCCGGACCGGTCTACCGGCCGGTTCGCCGGTTTTCGGGCCAGTCCGGTCCGGGTTAATGAACCCTGAGAATAGGGGTGTCCAAAGTGTCCCGGTCCCGGTCCCGGAATTTTGATCCCGGAATTTTCCGTCCCGGCCGGGACCGGGATCGGGATCTAAGGGACCCGGGACCGGGACCGGTCACATACCTTGTGATCCCGGTCCCGGTCCCGGTCCTGATTTTTTTTCTTAGAAACTAAGTTATTGTTTTATTTTTGTATTTTTTATCCCATAATTTAAGTTATCATTTGATAAAATGTGTATCACATATTTAGTTGGAGTTAGACTATATATATTGTGATACTAATCCTACTATATAATATATAAAAATAATAATAAAAATGATGAAGGTGATCATAATAATAATAATAAAATGTTATTCTTTAATTCTAGATCAATTTGTGTGATTATTATGGCCTTATTAGATGTTAAATAATTACTTTAAACACTAAATTATAGAAAATTTAACTAAAATAATAATATTTTTAAATTTTTTTTTTTTTAAAAAACCGGGATTTCCCAGTTTGATCCCGGTCCTGCCCGGGATTACCGGGACTGGGATGCAATTTGCATCCCGGCCAAAAACCGGGACCGGGACCGGGACCGGGACCTAGAGTGGTGGATCCCAGTCCCGGTCCTGATTTTGAACACCCCTACATGAGAATAAGCCATGTTATATAAGTGCTCGTTTGGAATAGCTTATTTTTTGACAATAAGTGTTTATAAATCATGATTCACGGTATACGAGGTAAGTATATGAGAGAAGTTTTATCTAGACTTGCGTAATAAGGACTAATTGTCTAAAATTAAGTTATACCAAACACATGCTAAATAATTTAATAACTTCTTATGAATTTAAAAATTCAAATGTTTATACTAATAGTTATATAGATTGAATGTGAGAAAGCACTTGTAATAAGGTTCTTGCAATTTGTGTTTTCTCTTTATAGGGTTCTTACTATTTTCTCAATTGCAGTTATTAAACCTTATGCTCTTAATTTGTTAATTAGGGATTATGTGGATGTTGGCTAAGTGACATATAAGGTTCCACAAAGTACAAAATAAAGAGTTTTTTTTCTTTAAAACGAAATGATGGAGTAAAAATAATTTATTATTGAAATATGAATAAAGAATTAGTGTGCTTACAACAGTCTCATTGCATCTCTATATGATATGTAATATGATTGATTTTGTTTTTATTTAGATCCATGTGGCAAAATTAATTCAAAGGAATGCTGATTGAGGGCCATACAATTAGCTACTAACATAGTTTCTCTTATAAATCAACAAAGTATAAAAAAATATAATGACTTAATTAAAAATGAAGTGAATTGAAATTAGGATTTGAATATTAAAATTTTGCTAAGGTATAATATCGAAGAAAATTTAAACAAACACTTATAATCAGGGAAAAAAAGGAACCGCGGACCTTTATTTTATTTCTCAGTTTCTATAGGATAATGGATAATTGGTGGGCATGCTTGCATGCTCTGACTTTTTTGTTTTTGAATTTCTCTCTCACAAAATTGCTCGACTTATTTCATATATGGGCTTATATTGGGTCTCCTTTATTACCTGGGCTATTAGTGGGCCCATTCTAATTAGTTTTATAAATATATAATCCAGAATAAAAAAGTTTACGAGAACTGTTACAAGATTTAAAGCCCAAACCGCTAAGAACGAGGCCCAAAAGCTAAAGAGTTCGAGGTTCAAATGGCAACAAACCCCGGCGGCTTAACCGGACTGACAAGAAAGCACAGTACCAAATTTCGATATGGAGTTCGTTCCCGAAGAAGGCAAGCACCTTCATGAAGATTGCTCCACTTTGATTTTGGTTCGTATGATTTTCTAGGGTTTCTCCGATTGCTTTCTTTTTAAGTCCTAATCAATTCAATTCATTTCTTTACCTTCTCTGTCGATGAGCTATGAGTCTCTCGAAGAATCTGCTAATTTTGATTGTATTTCACCCTTATGTGCTTCTAACCAAACGGGCGAATCAGAAGGATATAAAAATTTTGGTTTACCGTTAGAGAAATTGTGGTATTAGTTCACTCATTTCTAGTTCTATCGTTTCGTTAATGTTAATATTTCTGTGTTCAGCCTGCCTTGTCGATTGGGAATGTGGGGCAGCTGGCTGCTGACCTTTTAGTTTCATCATTGGGATCAGAACGAGTTGGATATTTGGATAATCCTTATGTTCTCCCTTGTGTTGGGAATGATGCTTATGGACCAGTTCCTCAAGGCGACCTCGCGCTTCCTCTTGAAGGTGATTCTTACCTCATTCTTTTGGTTGTAATTTGTGAGAGTTTTAATTCCTGCATTAAAATTGTGGTGCTAAAAA
This sequence comes from Inga leiocalycina, assembly GCA_963242795.1. Lineage (NCBI taxonomy): Eukaryota > Viridiplantae > Streptophyta > Magnoliopsida > Fabales > Fabaceae > Inga > Inga leiocalycina. The sequence continues at coordinate 2,250,793 of OY725321.1, read as the reverse complement.
TAGACAACTCTTATTGCCTTTTTACTGGGTTTGCAGTTTATGATTCTCCTTCTAGGGCGCTCACTGTTATCCAACAGAGATCCCCAGTCGTTAAGGTATCACTCAAGGCCAAATTTTGTCATTTAAATTGATTCAGTGGAATATCATAATCTCTTCCCGGGTATCACAGTTTAGCTTTAACACAATTCATTCACTGACTAGTGCTTTTAAGCATGCACATGCTGGATATCGTGACTGTCCCCTTAGACATCGAAGCATGTCTACGACTATGCATATCCATTTTACAGAAGATATGACAAATGTTATGCGTGACTTTCATCTCATTTTTTGTTTCAAAGCTAACATTGATTTCTTGCTTTATAAGTTAGCTTACTATTGTTCTTGTTGTGTCTATTCCTTGCTTCTCCTTGATGCTAGTTTCACTCTTGGTGGTGTATAGTTGCTTTTATTACCCTAATTGGAACCAGTCATTTGGAATGGAGAGGGAAATTTTTTAAATTTTATGTCTTCGTTTGAGCAGGGTATGATGCTTGAATTTGCAAAGAACTTATCTGATTTTGTTGCTGCTTGTGGAAAGAAGCATATTGTTTTGCTCTCCAGCTTAGATTTTGGGAAGTGGCAAAGAGTTGACGTGTCAAGGTATATTCTTCGGATGCATACACTTTATTTGGTGTTAAAATTGTAGCTTTATCAAGACCATGTCTTAAATGAATCACCTTGACAATATTGTAAATGTAAGCACCCACCTATGTAATATCACTAACAAGTGCACACTGCATCTATTTAATTCCTGATATGCATATTATCACTTTAGTGGTTTGCAGATATATTACCTCTCTAGTGCCAACAGCGATGGAGTAGATGAAAAGTGTGAACAACTTGGGTGGAAGAAACTTCAGGAATATGACCCTTCTGAGAAGCATTGGAAATATCTTAGCAACTTAGCTGAAGGAAATGCGACTAGGGAAGAAATCTCTCCTTTAGAGGATGAATTGGAAGAAGAAAATTATTATGCTAGCTTGCCTTTTGCTGCTCTTTTTTCTTTTCTCAAGGTAATTACTGTGTTGTATAATTTATGATTTTCTTACCTTTATTAATACTTGTCATCTAGAAAGTGTTATTGTATCTACCTCTTGCTTCCTGGGTATATTTGTGCAATACATCTGTTTAGAGTTTCGGACCTTTGTCATGATCAGCTTTACAGCTTACCATGTCAATAATGGTGAAATCTAGCAGCTGCTTGTGCAATACTGTGCATTGTGGATTAAATACTTACCAATGCACTCCTTCATTTGGACTAATAAATAAATAAAAATAATGGGGACGACTATTATTTTGTTTTCTCTTGCAGAGAAAGAACATAATGAACAATATGGAATTGAGGTTATATTTGCGTGTGGCTGAAAGTTTAAAGCTCACTTGATCACAAGCTCTATTTTATTGTATTAGGCCAAGGGTTTGAATGTGACTTGCCTGTTATGTTATTGCTCGGAGGGTGACAACATGCCTGAAGCTTTTCAGTTAGCTGATGCTGCATGCAAACTGCTTACACTGAGTCCCAATGGTAAGCTTTATTTATTTATCTTAAATAATTTGATATTTTCACTTTGATTTATTTCAATTGGCAACTCGCCAGACTCAACTTAAATATCTCCACATACAACCTGACTTACAACTTCCTTTTAACATTTCTTGCTTTCAAACCATATCAGTGCATAATCTTTTGCTTACTCAGTATTAAAGGTTCTCTTAGCAGATAATGAGTAGTTGTGTCTGGTAGCAAAATGCACCCACTCTTACGTCAGTTTATTTGATATCATTACTCCTTCAGGAAGTGGTGCTGATAAATGGCGTGTTCCACTCTCTTGGACGACTGTATACGGACCGCCTCCAGATTTGTCTATCTTCTGAGACTAGATTGGCATAATAGTGAGACAAAATCAGAATGAGGGTTCAGGTTTGGAGAAACTGGCCAGGGATTAGTATAATCAAGGGAGCACACCATCGTCTCAGTCACAATTTATCCTTATGCCAGATCTTGTGAAGTATGTAACCTTTAATACAACCTAGGCACTATAAACTAGATTTTATATTAAAGACTGGAGATAGTACTATGTTTTTCCATTAAATTACTAACAACAGGGTTGTGCATTGACATTTCAGATTCTCTGTATTGGCTTTGTTATGTTGCTAGCTAGTTAAACATAGAAGCATAGTGAATCAAAATTCAGTCATCCCTGTGCATCTTTACTTTAGCATTCTAATTCTGTTGTAGTCAGTCAATTATTTTTGGGGCATAGTTTACATCCAAGTCATGAATTTTCCTGATCTTTTTTTTTTTTAAATTGATTTGATGAAATATGGTTCTGGGTTTTAAAATCCATGCTTGAATGCTTCATCAGATAAAGCAATTTCGTGGTTAAAAAAAAATAATATGAAGTTAAATATTTATGATCATGTTTTCTTCATGTAAGACTCGAGTTTTAAGTTAGAATTAAATCGTGGCTGGTCAGACACGACGACCGGCCCAAGCCTTGGAAGAACTTTAATTGGTTATGGGTTTTGTTTTAACTTTCAAGGTACTATGGCCGATAAAACAGCGAAGCGAAGAAAACTTAACATTCAATTGTCTATACAGCTGTCCCCGTCGTTGAATTTTTACGAGGACAGCTGTTCCCATTAAATTTGAACACCATCTCCCAAGGAAAACCAGCCCCCTTGAAAATTGATACTATCCTAGTCTTATTTATAATTTTTTTTATCAAAAAATTTAGTTTTATTTATAAATCTAGTTTTAGGGTAATAAATAAGTTTTATATTTTTTTATTCTTATTAATTACAATAAATAAAAAGAATTTATTCATATTGATTTTTGAAATCAATCATAGATAAGGACGAACTTGAAAATTTAGCTCATAGTTAATGAATTAACTAATTCTTTTTGATATATAAGAATTAATTAAAAATGACTTATAAATAGAATCAGAGTGGTACATAGGGAAGTGAATTTTAATCCTTTAAATGTAAAAATTACTTTGGGATGAGAGAATTAATAAGAAATTAGAAAATACAAACCTTTCAGACCATAGGGAACGAGATTTAAACACACGTGACTGAGATTTTGATTGATTTGAATAGACAACAATAGGAATTCAATTATTATATTTTCAAATTCTTTCCTCCAAAAATATATTTAGTGTGTGTTTGGATTAGCTTTTTTTAATAGCTTTTACGACTTACGAGGTAAGTTTATGAGAGGAGTTTTGTCTCGGGTTGCGTAAACCATGATTTGGAAAACTCCCAAACACACACTTAGATTGAAATCATATAATGCCGCAAGAGAATTTCCGAGGCTTTTTTTTTTCGAGTGAAAGGGAAATTTCATTAATGAAAAAAAAAGTGCAAATAACATGGCTAGCTACTGTAAAGAGCAATTTTCATTGTTATTAAGCAAACTTCATACTCATTTATAAAATGTACAACTACATATTTATATACAATTAACACAATCTGAAACCATCCCTAATCTTGTATATATTCATCACATTCTTCTTTAGCGGCGGACGATATTATTGACAGAAGAGGATATTGTTGTTGACTTCTAACACTCCCCCTCAAGTTGGAGCATATATATTGATCATGCCCAACTTGTTACAAAGATATTGAACCCGTGTTCCATTTAAGGCTTTCGTCAGAAGATTTACTAGTTGGTCGTCAGATCGTATGTGCCCTATAGATTCAATATTTTCTTTGATCTTATCACGAATAAAATGATAGTCAATCTCAATATGTTTTGTTCTTTTATGAAACACAGAGTTCGATGCTATATGAAGTGCTGCTTTATTGTCACACCATAGTTTTGCAGGTAATGTAGTAGTGATGCCAATTTCTTTTAAGAGTTGAAATACCCACACAATTTCTTGTACTGATTGTAACATGGCTCTGTATTCCGCTTCTGCACTTGATTTTGACATGACTTCTTACTTCTTGCTTCTCCAAGATATCAAATTTCCACCAACAAACACACAGTAACTCGTAGTAGATCGTTTTGTGGCCTTAAATCTGCATGATCCACATCACAAAAACACTCAACTTTAAAGTGCCCATAATCTGTATAAAGAATACCAAGACCCAGAGAATTTTTCAAATAATACAAGATATATTCTAAAGCTTCCCATTGTGCCACTGTAATTAAAAATAAAATACAAATAAATAATAAAATATTAGAAACAATAAACAAAAAAAACAAAATGGCTTAATAAAATGAAATAATATAACAACATCAGTAAATGAAAAATAAAATAACAATAAAATAAAATAAATAATGTAAAATAAAGAAATATATAGCATGAAATGTAAATAAAATATAAATAAAAAAAAAGAACTAAAAGAAGCCCAAGCAAAACAATAAAATATATGAGAAGAAGATAATCCAATGAAAATAAATAAATGTAAATGTAAATAACAAAGCGAAATGAAATAGAATGAAATATTAGAAAGTTGTGCCAACATAAAATCAAAATGATAAACAAATAAAATTAACTAGTATAAAATGTAAATAACAACATAATCTAAAATAAAGAAATATAAATGAAAAAATAACAAAAACCTCTAATCTCAGTCATAGAACCCAATGTATAAAATAATAGGTAAAAAAATCTCTTTAATTCCATACAATGGCTCAGATCATCCTAGATAGATTAAATAGAGGTATGGTAAAAGAAGATAGAGGAAAAGGTTGAGACAACGGTAAGGGAAAAAAAATACCTTGGTTAGAGAATCGTGCTGATAACGTATTATAAAAATGGGAAAATACAAGAGATGTCAAGCAAGAAATGAAGAGAGAACTAGAGAGAAAGATGGAGCAATATCTTATTTATTTGGATGCCAACAAAGTGTAGTACATAGTGTTCTATTTATAGGCCCTCATCCACAACTAAGAGTGTTATAAAGTATATGGCAAACTTTAATCCTCATGAGTGCACACATTGTAACCTTTGAGTTTTGGGCATGAAAACTCCTAAAGATCATTCATTGGAGAGGTTATGAGATGTAGAAAATGAAAGGTTAAGAGTTGGGAGCTCGTAAACATTCACCTTAATTAGTATTTTACAACATTTTTATATTTGTAAAACTTAATTTTTAACTGTTCCCTTACTCTCCACATTTTCTATCAAGATTTCCATCAACTTGGGGGGACAAGAATACGAGTTTTTTCCATACATCAACGTTGCTTAAACGGAAAAAACAAAGAATTGAAGCCCTCCAGGATGATGAAGGAAATTGGATCACGGACCCGAACAAGTTAAGAGAAATGGCTGCTACGTTCTTTACTCGTCTCTATACGAGGGATCCCCAGATTCCTCAATCCACAAATTGGCATGCCGATTTTCCCCCGCTTAAACCAACTGATGATATTTTACTTCACAAAGAAGTGGAGGATATTGAAGTTAAAAATGCGGCGTTTTTGATTGGTGCTTTCAAAGCTCCGGGCCCGGATGGTCTCAAAGCACATTTTTTCCATACCTAGTGGAATCACATAGGGAACAAGGTCTGTGCACTTGTCCGAGAAATATGGCATCAACCGGAAAAAGTTAAGGATATCAACCATACTAACATTGTTCTTATCCCAAAAGTTGATAATCCTACAACCTTAAAGGACTTCCGACCTATTGCTCTCTGCAATGTTATTTTCAAGGTTATTACAAAAATCATTACAGAAAGAATGAAGAAGGCGATGCAGTACTTGATTCATCCACAGCAATGTGGGTTCATAACTGGGCGTCAGGGGAGTGAGAATGTTATCATTGCGCAAGAAGCAATCCATACTATGCGGAGTAGGCGGCGGAGAAGAGGGGTGGTTGCAATCAAGGTTGACATGGAGAAAGCTTACGACCGTCTTGACTGGAAGTTTGTACAATCCACTCTTGTTTGCGCTAGAATACGGGAGGAGTTGGTGAACCTTATCAGGGCGTGTACCAGTTTGGTGTCCATGAAGATCCTTTGGAATGGTTCCCAATCTCTGGATTTTAGGCCCTCCCGGGGTGTGCGCCAGGGTAACCCTTTAAGCCCCTACTTATTTGTGCTATGCATGGAGCGCCTAAGTCAATTGATTAACACCAAAGTTAGGGAAGGACATTGGAAGGGACTTCGGTTCAATACCCGTACTCCCACAATATCCCACCTCTTCTTTGCAGATGATCTTATCCTGTTTGGGGAGGCTACTCAAAATCAAATTGAGCTTATGCGAGACATTATGAGATCCTTCTGCGAAGTCTCAGGACATCGAATCAATTTGACCAAGACCAAAGCTTTCTTTTCCCGCAATATTCACTTCAACCGGGCTTTGGAGCTGAGCCAAGCACTGGGTGTGGGAATCACGGGTGATCTTGGTAAGTATCTCAGTATACCGATGCTTCACCATAGGATTACTAAGGCTACTTTCTATCCCATTGTTCAGAAGGCACAAAAGAGATTGACGGGCTGGAAGGGGCGGCACCTCACCATGGCAGGACGGACGGTCTTGATCAAAGCGGTCTTGTCTGCACTGCCAAGTTATCATATGCAAACACTGCTGCTCCCTAAGGCCACCCTGGAGGAATTGGAGAAGATTAGCCGGAATTTCATATGGAAGCAAGATCAACAGAGTCGAAAGATGCATCTTATCTCCTGGAACCAAATTAAGCAGCCTAAGGAGGAAGGGGGCTTAGGTATTAAAGACCTTCAAAAGCAAAACATGGCCTTCATAATGAAACTCTGCTGGGGTTTATTAACTCAACCAGAAGCCCTTTGGGTTCGTTGCCTAAAAGGAAAATATGGATGCGGCAATAGTGATTACCCCATGGTCTGTAAGAAGACCAATTCCTCTGGTGTGTGGCGGAGCATCACTAAGGTTTGGGATACTTTCTATAGTGGAATTGGTCGTACCCTTCGCAGTGGGACTACAGCCAATGCTTGGTGGGATTTATGGACTAAATTGGAGGAACCACTTATTCACTTTGTTGACCATAATTTCCATCTTTTAAACCCAGCTGCCAAGGTCAGAGATTTTGTCTCATCGGATGGAGGGTGGGACGTCACTCATTGGAGGGAATTCCTACCGAACTGGGTGGTTAATCTTATAAGACAACTTCCCCCGCCATGTCAACTTGGAGAAGATCTTTTCTGCTGGAGAAGTGCTTCTGACGGCAACTTTAGTGTCCGTGCTGCATACTCTTTTCTTTCTACCCAGCGGGAGGGGAATGGCTCGACTCGGTGGAAGAAGGTGTGGAAATTACCTGTTCCAGAGAAAGTGAAGATGTTCTTGTGGCAGACTATTCATGAGAGACTGCCTACTAACTCACTTCGGGCTATGAGAGGTCTTTCAGATAGTGATGAGTGTCCTTTTCTGTGTCACCAGACTGAGAACATTATACACATTCTTCGAGACTGTGAGATTGCGAGAGCAGTATGGTCACATTTTATTTCACCTAACTCTCGTTTTAGTTTCTTTCATTCTGATTTGCAGGTATGGATTACAGACAATTTTTCTCATTCCATGGCCAAGCCTTATTTTCACAGATGGCCGTGGACTAGCATATTCAGCACCATATGTTGGCTATTATGGAAAAACAGATGTAAAGGCGTCATGGAAGGAGCTCGAGCACAGCCGAACGAACTTATTCATAGTGGCCTGTATCATCTCATGGAATCTAGCGTTGGGGACAACCTGAAGCACCAGATCTTTTCCTACAGCTTTGGGGACGATCAGAACTGGAAGTCACCACAGGAGGGATGTGTTCGTCTAGATACTGATGGGTCAGTGGATATTCACCGTGATGCAGCGTGTGGGGGCCTTATTCGGGATCATAGAGGACATTGGGTTCTTGGCTTTCAGCGTCGTCTTGGCTTTCTCCCACCAACTACTGCTGAGCTTATGGCCTTACACCAAGGCCTGCAATTATGTAGACAATATGGGTTCCAGAAGGTAGTGGCGTACACAGATTCACTTGAGACATACCACTTGCTTATGCAGGATAATGGTCTATACCACCCACTTCGGTTGGAAATCAATGCCGTTAGGGATTTAATTTACTCTGATTGGGACATTGAGGTCCAATATGCACCGAGAGACACAATCCGGTGTGCCGACTTTTTGGCGAGGGATGCCCACCATTTAGTATAGCATTTAGTTGTTCTACCTGTTCCTCACCCTAGATGTATTCCCATCATGAGGGAGGACGCATTACATACTTTTGATGTTTAGATTGTTTTGGCGTATGTATTCTCTAAATTAACTCGGCCATATTATGAATTAAAAAAAAAAGATTTCCATCAACTTGTGCGGTTTGGTCAGAGACATAAATAAAATATTGTAAAATAAATGAAATAAAACAGACAAATGCCATAATAATGGCCATCCAACAAAGATAAAAAAGTCGTTCACCTGTTGCCCTCTTGTTTATTTCAATACTTCGTCGTGTGTTTGATTATTGCAAATTCCAAACATGTCTTCTTCAACCTCTGATAATTCCAAGCTCCCACGGAGAACAATCCCCGGCGGCTATGGCCTCCCCTTGTTCGGAGCCATCGCCGACCGATTCGATTTCTTCTACAACCAAGGCCGTGAAAAATTCTTCTCCTCTCGGATCCAGAAGTACAACTCCACCGTGTTCCGAACCAACATGCCGCCCGGCCCTTTCAACGCCTCCGATCCGAGAGTCGTCGCCGTCCTCGACGCCTCCAGCTTCTCCGTCCTCTTTGACACATCGAAGGTCGAGAAGCGCGACGTCTTCACCGGAACTTATATGCCGTCCACCGCCTTCACCGGCGGCTACCGTGTCTGCCCCTACCTGGATCCGTCAGAGCAAAAGCACCAACAGATCAAGAGCTTCTTATTCTCTCTGCTCTCATCTCGGCACGGCCAGGTAATTCCGCTCCTCCGGAGCCACTTGTCGGAGCTGTTCCAGAAGCTCGAGGACAAGGTGGCCGGTAAAGGCCATGCGCAATTCAACTCCATCAGCGACAATGAGCTCTTCAACTTCATATTTCGCTACTACTGTGGAAAAGACCCGACCCAGACAAATCTCGGATCATGTGGCTCCAGACTATTTGATCTCTGGGTTCTCCCGCAGCTTCTTCCCGTGGGTTCTGCAGGTTAAAGGCCGTTTTTTTAACCTTTTTTTTTTCTGGGTTCGGTTTAACCTGATTTTCACTCACACAACAAATTAATCCGTTGATTTTTTTAAAAAAAAAAGACTAATAAATCGGTTTCTTCTAAAATTGTAGTGAGATCTGATTTCTTTGATCTAATTCTTTTCTTTTTTAGTTTCAGAAGATTGGAAAGGTCACCCTTAACTCAATTTGATGCTCAATAAATCAAACGCTCAGTGATATTTTCTCTTGAACTTCAAAAGTTTGAAAGGTTCATTGTGGAAAAAAAAAAAGTATAGAGATTTCTTTTCGTGTTGATAAGTCAAAGTCAAAGAAATTCTGGATATTTTAATTTAATTAAACATTATCTGCTCAGTTAGAAAACAAGCAACGCAAATGTTTTAAATATAGGTATAAAATATAAATTACGGTATTCTGAAAATGTTTTTTTTTAATTTCTTGGTATTCTTCAAACATTATAATTCTCAGTTTAAAATATATTAGTATCTTATGTTTTGTGTTTTTTATGCTATTTAAATTTTGTGTTAGGAATTTTTACTTTCATTTTTTAAGAGAGTCGTGAAGAAAAGAGTCATGTCAATAAACCCTTTTTTGTGTATTATATTGCGCTGATTTATTTTCTCTGGTCCCCAACTGAAAACGAAGTCTGTCATCTTGTTCTTACGCAATTAAAGCATGGACTCAGGTTCGATTCTGGTAGATATTGGAATGGGCACAACTCTAATTTATGAATATACGTTTTTATAACCAACAATACTTAACTTAGGTTTCTTATATTTATTATATTTAGAGGAGTTGACATAATATATTATAAGTAATCCGCTTTATTATTTCCCTTTTTGTAACAAATTGATGAAGCACTTTGCAATAAATGCAGGGCTTCCATGGTACTTTTTCCCCGTGAACGTGGTGGAAGACTTCCTACTCCATACGGTGCCGTTTCCTGCCTGGTCCCTAAAATGGGACCACAACAAGCTTTTCAAAGCCATATCCTCATCTGCAAAGGAAGCACTGGATCAAGCCCCAAGCTTCGGCCTCACCAAAGAAGAAGCCTGCAACAACCTCCTGTTCGTCCTGGGCTTCAACAGCTACGGTGGGCTAAAGATAGTGGCCCCCACCCTCATGAAATGGGTGGGATTGGCCGGGGAGCCTCTGCACAGGAGACTAGCCCAAGAAATCAGGGCCGTTGTCAATCAAGAAGGTGGGGTCACCTACAACGCCCTGGAGAAGATGCCATTGGCCAAATCAGTGGTGTGGGAGACGCTGAGAATAGAACCTCCGGTACCGTACCAGTACGGGAAGGCAAAGCAAGACATGATCATAGAAAGCCACGTGGAAGCATTTGAAGTGAAGAAAGGGGACATGATATTTGGGTTCCAACCATTTGCGACCAAAGATCCTAAGGTGTTTAAGGACGCAGACAAGTTTGTAGGGGACAGGTTCGTGGGAGAAGATGGAGAGAGACTGTTGAAGTATGTGTACTGGTCGAATGGGAGAGAAACAGAGGATCCGACCCCGGAGAACAAACAGTGTCCGGGTAAGAATCTGGTGGTGCTCATCCTCAGGCTGATTCTGGTGGAACTCTTCCTCCGATACGACACGTTTGAGGTGGAAATTGGAACCCCAACCATCGGCCCCACCGTTACCATTAAGTCTTTCACCAAGGCCACCACCTTATCCTAATTATAATGATTAAGTTATGCGTGTTTTTGTGAATCTCTAGTTGGATTTGATTGCTGCCCCGTGATGTTTGTTCGTTTTTTTTTTATCGGCTGATGTTTGTTCATATTAGCTGCACTGGTTCATTCATTGTTCTGCATTGACATTTGAGATTCTCTGTATTGCCTTTGTTATGTTGCTACAGAAGGTGTGTGTTTGGAACTGTGATTGGAAAAATAGAGTTCCTCAATTTAATATTTGGTAACCTTATTTTTGGTAAAAGCTCGATTGTGTAATGTAATTTATATTTGGAATAGCGATTGTATAAATGACTTTTGTAAAAATAAAACTTATTTGGATTGATTTAAACACAAGTGACTTTTGTGATAATAATAAGAGAGAGTGAGTGGAAAAATATTTTAAAGGGTTAAAAGAACCAAAAAATATTTTTAAAAAATTTTTGAAGCTGAAAAAGTATATTAAGGATAAAATTGTAATCAATCTGAAAACACACTGAGTACTGTTGAAAAAATATTTTAAGGGTTAAAAGCACAAAAAAATAGTTTAAATTAATTTTTGTAGCTGAAAAAATACATTAAGGATAAAATTGCAATCAATCTGATAGTACACTGGACACAGTTAAAAAAACATTTTAATCATTCACACTCTCTCCAAACCCTAAATAAGTAAAAGTTAGGAAATGAAGCTTATGACAAAGGACCCAGTTTCGGAGCTCATCCTAAGGATGAGCTCCCCTGCTCATCCAGATCTGGACCGTCCAGATTTGATTTTTTTAAATGGGTGATTGTGGAATAAAATAATTATTTTTTGAGAAACAGTTAGTTAAAAGATTATCTTTATTTTAGATTTTGTACCTATTAAATTAATTTTTTTTTAAAAAATTAAAAAACAAAAAAAATTAAATCTGGACCGTCCAGGGAAATTTGGACGGTCCAAATTTCCCTGCTCATCTCAAGGATGAGCAGGGAAACTGAATCCTATGACAAACGCTCAATTAAATGAGATAAGCTCAATTGATGAAAATAGTATCTAAACACTCACTTTTTTTTATCCTCAATTACTAATTGAGTTTATCCCATTTAATTGAGCATTTGCCCCCCGAATCTCTCTCCCCAAACACACTCATAGTGAATCAAAATTCAGTCATCCTTGTGCATCTTTACTTTAGCAATCTAATTCTGTTGCAGTCAGTCAATTATTTTTGGGGCATAGTTTACATCCAAGTCATGAATTTTCCTGATCTTTTTTTTTTTTTTTAAATTCATTTGATGAAATATGGTTCTGGGTTTTAAAATCCATGCTTGAATGCTTCATCAGATAAAGCAATTTCGTCGTAAAAAAAATAATATGAAGTTAAATATTTATGATAATTTTTTCTTCATATAAGTGTATGTTTGAAACAGCGATAGGAAAAATGGTTTTTTCTTATTTGATTTTTTATAATTTTATTTTTAGTAAAAGCTAGACTGTGTAATGTGATTTATGTTTGGATTGATTTAAGTATAAGTAACTTTTGTTAAAATGGTAAGATAGAGTGGGTGGAAAAATATTGAAAATTACTTTAAAATATTAGGTGCTACTTGAAAAATATTTTAAAATGGATGAAAATCAATAAATTAGTATTATAAGTTTTGGGTGCTCTTTCCTACTAAAAAAACACATTAAATGTAAAATTATAGTCAGTCTCTTAAGATTGGGTAAGGGTTAAAATCACAAAAAAATATGTTAAAGTAATTTTTGGAGTTGAAAAGGTACATTAAAGGTAAAATTGCAATCAGTCTGATAGCACACTAAGTACAACTGAAAAATATTTTAAGGGGTTAAAACACTAAAAAATATTTTAAAATAATTTTCAGAGCTAAAAAAATATATTAAGGATAAAATTATAATAAATCTGATAATACATTAGATATAACTGAAAAAATATTTTCACGTGCATATCGCACAAATCAATAACAAAAGAACTCCAAAACGTGGCTTTATCCTTTTGTGCGTTTTGAAGTCTAATGCTTGTCTGTATTAGTGATTAGAATGCCTAAAAATAATTTTTCAATCGTGCTTTACGATATACAAAATAAATATATGAAAAAAATTGTGTTTTGATTTACGTAAAAAATAACTTATAAATAATCCAATCACTAAAATAAATATGATCTCTAAAAATCATATTTTCTAATCGCATGTACAAACACCCAAAAAAACATCATCCCCCGTAATCATACGAATTCACATGTAATCGTGGGATTTGACCCGTGTATCGCACGTCCAAACACACGCTAAGACTCGAGTTTTAACTTTAAGTTAGAACTAAATCGTGGCTGGTCAGACACGCGTCCCGGTCCCTTGGAAGAACTTTAATTGGTTACGGGTCCTGTTTTAACTTTTAAGGCAGTATGGCCGATAAAACAGCGAGGAGGCGAAGAAAACTCAACATTCAATAGTCAATACAGCTGCCCCCGTCGTTGAATTTTCACGAGTCTCGGGCGGTCGGCGGCTGGTTCCCATTAAATTTAAACACCATCTCAAAAAGGAAAGCCAGCCCACTTGAAAATTGATATATGGGGGCGTGAATTTTAATCCTTTAAATGCAAAAATTAGTAAATTACTTTGGGATAAGAGAATTAATAAGAAATTAGAAAATACAAACCTTTCTGACCATAGGGAATGAGATTTAAACACACGTGACTGAGATTTTGATTGATTTGGATAAACAACAATAGGAATTCAATTATTATATTTTCAAATTCTTTCCTCCAAAAATATATTTAGATTGAAATCATATAACGCCGCGAGAGAATTTCGGAGGCTTTTTTTTTTTTCGAGTGAAAGGGAAATTTCATTAATGAAAAAAAATGTCCAAATAAAATGGCTAGCTACTGTGAAGAGCGATTTACATAATGAATCATAAAACAGAAAAACTCTTTAAAACTTGATTAACTAAAGCTAGAATCTGTGCTAAAATACTTCCTATAGTATGAGCATCACTTGTGAACAGCCTGTGAATTTTAACTTACAAGAGTTTCGAACAAGTAACGCAGAACCCAATTTTCCAAGAGTTTCGGAGGCATTTTTTTTCAATGACTTTTTAAGTATGTTTGTTTTAGCGATTCAATTGTTTATAAGTTATTTTTTAATAGTGATTTACGCTATACGAAGTAAGTATGTGAGAGGAGTTGTGTCTCGATTTACGTAAAAAACAACTTATAAACAATCATAACGTCCAAACAAACATGGTTTGTAAAACTTAATTTTGAATTATTCCCTTACTCTCCACAATTTCTATCAAGATTTCCATCAACTTGTGTGGTTTGGTCAGAGATATAAATAAAATATTGTAAGATAAATGAAGTAAAACAGACAAATGCCATAATGGCTATACAACAAAGATAACAAAATCGATCACGTTTCATTTCGGGTCCCTCTTGTCTATATATTTCAATACTTCGTCGTGTGTTTGATTATTGCAAATTCCAAACAATGTCTTGTCCAATCTCTGTTAATCCCAAGCTCCCACTGAGAACAATCCCCGGCGGCTATGGCCTTCCCTTGTTCGGAGCCATCGCCGACCGATTCGATTTCTTCTACAACCAAGGCCGTGAAAAATTCTTCTCCTCTCGGATCCAGAAGTACAACTCCACCGTGTTCCGAACCAACATGCCGCCCGGCCCTTTCAACGCCTCCGATCCGAGAGTCGTCACCGTCCTCGACGCCGCCAGCTTCTCCGTCCTCTTTGACACATCGAGGGTCGAGAAGCGCGACGTCTTCACCGGAACTTATATGCCGTCCACCGACTTCACCGGCGGCTACCGTGTCTGCCCCTACCTGGATCCGTCAGAGCAAAAGCACCAACAGATCAAGAGCTTCTTATTCTCTCTGCTCTCATCTCGGCACGGCCAGGTAATTCCGCTCCTCCGGAGCCACTTGTCGGAGCTGTTCCAGAAGCTCGAGGACAAGGTGGCCGGTAAAGGCCAAGCGCAATTCAACTCCATCAGCGACAATGAGCTCTTCAACTTCATATTTCGCTACTACTGTGGAAAAGACCCGACCCAGACAAATCTCGGGTCATGTGGGTCCAGACTATTTGATCTCTGGGTTTACCCGCAGCTTCTTCCCGTGGGTTCTGCAGGTTAAAGGCCGTTTTTTAACCTTTTTTTTTCTGGGTTCGGTTTCACCTGATTTTCACTCACACAACAAATTAATCCGTTGATTTTTTTTTAAAAAAATACTAATAAATCGGTTTCTTCTAAAATTGTAGTGAAATCTGATTTCTTTGATCTCATTATTTTCTTTTTTAGTTTCAGAAGATTGGAAAGGTCACCCTTAACTCAATTTGATGCTCAATAAATCAAATGCTCAGTGATATTTTCTCTTGAACTTCAAAAGTTTGAAAGGTTCTTTGAAAAAAAAAATGTAAAGAGAGTTCTTTTCGTGTTGATAAGTCAAAATCAATGAACTTCTGGATATTTTAATTTAATTAAACATTATCCGCTCAGTTAGAAAACAAGCAAAGCAAATGTTTTAAATATAGGTATAAAATATAAATTACGGTATTCTGAAAATGTTTTTTTAAAATTTCTTGGTATTCTTCAAATATTATAATTCTCATTTTAAAATATACTAGTATCTTATGTTTAGGTTTTTTATGCTATTTAAATTTTGTGTTAGGAATTATTACTTTCATAATTTAAAAAGTATTATTAAAACTCTAATATGGACATTGACGTTCAGTAGTGCATATTTAATAGAGAAGTGTCATTCCTAAAATTATATTATTTTCCATGAATTAGTAGTTAGATCTAAACTCATTTGACCAAATTTCGTTATTTAATATAATTGTTATCCTTCATAAATAGGTTTCCTTTTTAAGAGAGTCGTGAAGAAAAGAGTCATGTCAATAAACCCTTTTTTGTGTATTATAGTGCGCTGATTTATTTTCTCTGGTCCCCAACTGAAAACGAAGTCTGCCATCTTGTTCTTACGCAATTAAAGCATGGACTCAGGTTCGATTCTGGTAGATATTAGAATGGGCACAACTCTAATTTATGAATATACGGTTTTATAACCAACAATACTAAAATTAAGTTTCTTATATTTATTATATTTAGAGGAGTTGACATAATATATTATAAGTAATTCGCTTTATTATTTCCCTTTTTGTAACAGTTTAAATTCTATTTGCAATTGATGATGAAGCACTTTGCAATAAATGCAGGGCTTCCATGGTACTTTTTCCCCGTGAACGTGGTGGAAGACTTCCTACTCCATACGGTGCCGTTTCCTGCCTGGTCCCTAAAATGGGACCACAACAAGCTTTTCAAGGCCATATCCTCATCTGCAAAGGAAGCACTGGATCAAGCCTCAAGCTTCGGCCTCACCGAAGAAGAAGCCTGCAACAACATCCTCTTCGTCCTGGGCTTCAACAGCTACGGTGGGCTCAAGATAGTGGCCCCCACCCTCATGAAATGGGTGGGATTGGCTGGGGAGCCGCTACACAGGAGACTAGCCCAAGAAATCAGGGCCGTTGTCAATCAAGAAGGTGGGGTCACCTACAACGCCCTGGAGAAGATGCCATTGGCCAAATCAGTGGTGTGGGAGACGCTCAGAATAGAACCTCCAGTGCCGTACCAGTACGGGAAGGCAAAGCAAGACATGGTCATAGAAAGCCACGTGGAAGCATTTGAAGTGAAGAAAGGGGAAATGATATTTGGGTTCCAACCATTTGCGACCAAAGATCCTAAGGTGTTTAAGGACGCAGACAAGTTTGTAGGGGACAGGTTCGTGGGAGAAGATGGAGAGAGACTGTTGAAGTATGTGTACTGGTCCAATGGGAGAGAAACAGAGGATCCGACCCCGGAGAACAAACAGTGTCCGGGCAAGAATCTGGTGGTGCTCATCCTCAGGCTGATTCTGGTGGAACTCTTCCTCCGATACGACACGTTTGAGGTGGAAATTGGAACCCCAACCGTCGGCCCCACAGTTACCGTTAAGTCCTTCACCAAGGCCACCACCTTATCCTAATTGTAATGATTAACTTATGCGTGTTTTTGTGAATCTAGTTGGATTTGATCGCCGCCCCGTTATGTTTGCTCATATTAGAGCCATTCATTGTTCTGCATAAGATTTTCTTTCTGTCGTTTCTTCCACCATCTTTGTGCCCCCAAGTTTGTTTTTTTTAATCTATATTAGTAGTATTTAAGATGACTTGATATCTTCTGATTTATAAATGCATGGAATATGGACAGGCTGGAGGAGCGAAATTGAATTAGAATTCCTAGGACAATAAAATTATATATTATATTGTTGAAAAGTATATATATGGAGGGTTTACGTTTGGTTTAACCTGTTACGAGTAATATCCAAATCCGTCGTCATTTGCGATCGCCATGCAATATGATTTAAAGTATTACGTACGATGTTTGGAAATGTTGAAAAGCCCTAGCCGCCTCTGCATTTTTGAAACAGACAGAGTAGGCAGATGAAGATGTGACGGTTACGGGACCATCAAATTATAGGAGGCGTACGCGGGGGATGTGCTGCAAGTGTTGAAAATTATGGCTATGAAGAAGCGTATACGTAGAGTTCAATTAAGTAATCGTTTAGAATAGCTTATTTTTAAATAATAAGTGTTTATAAATCGTGATTCATAGTATACGAGGTAAATATGTGAGGGGAGTTTTATCTCGACTTGAGTAATAAAAACTTATTGTCCAAAAATAAGTTATACCAAACATAGCTTAAATGAGCTTTGCGTGTTGCGATGAAAATAAGTTTATATTTCCTCTTATTTTTAATATAAGACATATTTATTTAATTTGATTATATTAAAAAAATTAGATAAATTATTTAATATAAAAATTATGTCTTATATTAAAAACCGAAAGAGCTTAAACTATTTATTTCATCTAGGCTTCACACACGGAACTCATAATTCTGAATCAAGAGGCCTAGGGAGAGATGCTTATAATGCATCAACATGAACCGCATGCCATCTCTCATCCTCCTCTCTGGCTTCTCTTCCTCCTCATTCGTTCACTCTGTAATATCTTCTTTTGTGTGTGCTCTCAATATTCATGCATAATAATTTGATGAGGCCCTAATAAGTACGTACACCAGATCTCGTCCCTCACATAACATTATACTACATGACTTGCTGCATATTTGTAGTGTCCCCCTCTACACATATAATTTTTTAAAGCCTTGGAGGTTCAAGAAAATGACACTGATCGACCAGCAGAGATAGACACAATATCAATTTGTTGGATACTCAAGAGTTTAGTGTTAATGGCAAGGAAAAAAAATTGGTTTTAATATAATTTGCCTCTAAAATATCATCTCGAAAATATTTACTCTATGTCAATCGTGCCTCTCGAAACTGGAGAGGGTAGCTACAAGTATACAGCAGGAAATGCCAACTAATATAATATTGTTATAGTTTACAGTTTAATTTATGAACATCAATGGCCTATTAGCTCAGTTGGCTAGAGCGTCATGCTAATAACACGAAGGTTGCAGGGCCTAAAACAAGAGGTGAAAAATTGATGCAAAGCATTTCAGCAGATGGAGGGTGCCCTTATAAAACACTTGCTATTAATTTGGGTAACTCATATATATATATATATATATATATATTAAAACTATTTGCGACCATCAAATGATGATTGAGATGTACAGATTCTGCAATATTGTTGGCGTTACACCAATAAGTGAATCTTGATGTGAATTTTCAGCAAAATAGCTTCCACGATCTTCAAATTTCATTCATTATGGATCCATCTCTGATGCTGCTCTTTCTACACATTCCCACAAAAACAATGCCTCAAAAATCTTCTTGTCATGCTCTACTAATTGCTTCTGTAACCTCCATGCACTAACACTCCAACACACTCTTTACTTTGCTCTCCATTTTTTGAGCTCAAT
Source organism: Inga leiocalycina (assembly GCA_963242795.1). Classification (NCBI taxonomy): domain Eukaryota; kingdom Viridiplantae; phylum Streptophyta; class Magnoliopsida; order Fabales; family Fabaceae; genus Inga; species Inga leiocalycina. The sequence continues at coordinate 2,232,043 of OY725321.1, read as the reverse complement.
TCTCAGCCAACTCTTCCTGCTCTCTATTATATTTTCTGAGATGCATATATATATATATATATATATATAAGGTCTGTCTTTCTATAAAAATAGTTTAAATCAATTTGATAGTATTGATATTAAGGCTATATACTCTTGATTTATCTTCCAAGTAATATTGTTAAGATTACCCTCACTGTTGCAGCGTAACATGTCTTGATTTCTTCATGGCCTGTTGGGAGAGCAAAGCTCAGGCTCTTAAGTTTGGAGGCTTTTTGACCTCACACAAAACAAAATAAAACTTCATCCGGCCAAGAACGATTTCTCCATAAATTCAAACTCGTTCCAATCGTGAACGATTTTAGCTGCTCCCTCCTGTCCTAATTATAGGACATATTTTCCTAACTTTGGAGAAATTAAGAATAGTAGTTAAATTAGTTAATTTTATTTATTTTCCTAAAATGCCCTTATTTAATACATACAAGAAATCATGTTCTGTTCATGTTGATTACTTGCCTTGATGTAAAGCAAGTGATCTTGCCTGTCATTAAAATGGAGTTATGCCGGTTTGTTTCGAGTGGAATTAAAGAAAAGAAAAGTTACAATTTTTAAAAATAGAGATGATGAAGTTGATATTGTTAAATTGATTTTCTTACCCTTTATTTTTATAAAATAAAAGAAACAGTAGAATTGAAGTATATGTGACATTAATGAATTGCAAGTATTACTTACTTTATAGAATACATAGGTGTATTATAAAATTATTATTGTTTTTCATTATTATTGAAAAAGTATCAATGGGGGTATTATGGGAAGAAATTGACAAAAATTAAAACTTTGTCCTATAATTAAGATTAAAATCAACTCTTAAATGTTATCCTATAATTAGGACCGGAGGGAGAATATCATATTGGTAAATATTTCTCAAACTGTAGCATCTCAGTAATATATTTTTACTGTATATCCCATAGCAGTCAAAAAACCTAAGTTTGGATCCACTGGCTGTTTCTTGAAAAAAACTGTGTGATTGATTCAATCTCAGCCTTCTACTGTCTAAAAAGTTTGAATCTTTTATATTAGTGACCCAAATAGTATATTAACTTGTAGGTTTACTGGTGCCTCACTAAATTTACGTACCTCCTTTGAAAATCTGTGATATTGCTTAAAAAAATTCTTGTAAAAACAGTAGACAGTGAAACCAAATCTGTTCCCCTAGTTTCTCATCACTTTCCCAAGAACATGGGGGGCCCTTAGGGTAGGACACGTGCCAAATTCAAGGTCATTCTTTTAGAAAGCACTTCTGTGGTCATTTATGAACTGTTGCTTTGACTGAAAAATCAGAGAGTTTGGTTAAATCAGGCATTGAATTTTGATAAGTGCCTTGTATTCCACTAATGCCCGATGGTCCCACCCACATTACATTAGTGCTCTCTCATTGGCCCTGACAAGTAACCACCATTCAAATTCAGGAATATTAAAAATTCAATTTAGAGCATCAACTAAACAAAGCACCTTAATATATCAACCCTTTTATTAAAACAGGTTTGTCTATTATTACATTTTTATTGTACTGAAAATTGAGCTCCTAATACTATCATTTATATTTTGGTACAAGCAATTTCATCCATAATTTATAATTTGTACATAATGATATAGTAATACAAATTATTCAATTAACTTCTATATTTTTAAAATCTTTAATCACTATTATGAGTTCTTAATTGTATTTTCCCAAAAGAGCAAAGCAACCCATGTGTCAACTGTCAAATCTATCATAATTATAGAAACAACATTATTGCTCCACCAACAAATCACAAGATAGTAACATGCATGGACTGGATTTGTGGATGAAAGTGAAGCAAGCACCTACGGCCAATTGTTAAAAGCATGAATATATTTTCATCCTAGACAATTGAACTTTTTTTAAAAAAATCATTCTTTTACTCATGCTGTATGTTAAAGTTGATGATAAAAATATACAAAATCTTGCTTTTTTTCTTCTCTTTAGTGGCACCCACTTTATTCATTCATGATTCCCTTAATAAATTTCTTCATTGCAATAGTCCAAATTTCCACCAAGAAACTTACCAGACAACTACAGGTTAGGACTTAGATGTTTGGGAAAGAGTGGTCTTAATTTCCATAAAGTACGGTAAATTTGGCTGTCTTCTTGGCATGTTTCATAGCCACTAGAAACAGAGACAAAGTGGTCAGGAATTTCTGTGCATACCATTCTTGGGATTTGTGATTCTTCTCAATTACAGATCATATCAGAAGTTTTCAACTCATGAGGGGTGTGGATTACTATGAACCTGAAATGAAAGGGAAAATTGATGAGGAAACACAAAGGAAGAAGAAAAGGCAAACCCTGAAATTGAATTAGATTTAGATTTTAGATTCAGAAGGTGTCATGCAACAAGAAGGGCATGGATGAATTATTACCTGGTTCTGTTGGTACCACAGCCAGCTTTAGTCTCAGATTGGGTCAGACTATGTTCTCTTCTGCTTCTCTTCTCTTCATGTCTTTTGGCGTCGAATTCTACAGCTACACAGCTTTCTGGTATACTTTCTTTTCGTTTTCTGCTATTTCACTGTGTGGCCCTTGAGATTCTGCAGTCTTTAGGATCTTCTAAGTGCTTATAGAAAATGGGATCATAGAACAATTTAGCCATATATTACCATGATCAGTCATCTAACCTTTGAGTTTATTTACCTGATTATGCTTATTGTTCTGTGAAATAGTTGATTGATTTTATGCCTAAGATTCTTAAACGTCTTACAAAGCATGTAGATTCAATGTAGTGATGCCCATTTCCATGGCTGAGAAGTGATTGAACTCCTTAAAATCATAATACTGTTAGTCTGGCTAAATTTTAAAACTAAAATCCCTTTTACTAATCAAGGCAATGGATAAACCAACTTCCGGTTCTGTTCTTTGCTTTTAACTTGGATTATTCCTTTTACTTTTGTTCACTGCGTATGTAATTTTTGTTGATTCCTGTGTTTTGAACTTGGATCATCCCAAAATTGCAGTTACTTGGTAACGATTATGGGTTTGGTCATACCTTGGAGCTTCACATTAGCATTGGTAGATGGATACTCTGTTCTCCTCAAGTGCCCCATTCATCAGCCAGTAATACTGCTCATCATTGCTGTGGGAGATTGGGTATGTAGATTCCAATCCTGCAGGTAAATGATATGTCCAGGGTCTAGGAGTGTGGATCGATTTAGAAAGATTAGACACAAGTTCACCAGTCTTTTTTGATTTTGTTGTGCCACCTGGCCGAACTTAATCCTAACCCAGACCCGGGACGTATCAGTAAATATTGGCAAAGAGAAGATTAGGTGCTGACATGTTATATTTTCTTTTGAAAAAAACGAAGAACATGGAAATTTTAATGATTTGTTGCAGGTATTATCTGTTCTGACACTAGCAGCAGCATGCTCAACAGCGAGTGTAGTGGATCTGCTGATGCATTCACATGGTTCATATTGCCCTTGGAAGTGTTGCAGCAGATATCAGATATCTGCAGTTATGGCGTTTCTGTCATGGCTTCTGTCATTGGCATCCTCTCTTTTCAACCTTTGGCTATTACCCTCCTTGTGATTCTCTTTTCATTTTAGCACCATAAGTTCATATCATATTTCATTTATGATATTTCCCCCCCTTTTAGTGTAAACTTGTTCTTTTGTAAATTATAGAATTAGAAATCCCAGGAAGCAGCATATTGGAATATTGTTGTAATTAATGTCAGAACTTCTATGTGAGAAAGAATCAAAGGATAGACAGAGAAGCGCTAATTGATAAGAACTGGATTGTATATGGGAGTGGAATATATGGTGTCAACTTGAAACTAAGTTTCAATAAAAATTTCAAATCTCTTGAGCTATAATAAATACATACTTTCTGGAACTCTGAGGCACATAATTTACAAGGTCCAATGCCAAAAAGTCATAGAAACCGTCAAAACTCTTGCCAATAGATTTATATCTGATAAATAGGAAGGTGCAGATTCATTCTCATTTATAATCTCAGGTCGTTAGTGCCTACCCCTTTAAATATAAAAAAGATGTATGTAGCTGGTTATTAGGAGATTATGAGTACCGAATTATGTTTAGTGCAGTCACAAACTAAAAAGGGAGCTGAATTGTTAACTCATGGGACAAAACATGAACTCAATCTGGTGATTCATGATTCATGATGAAGGGAACTTTCTGAAATCTGCAAATTCTCATGATGCCATCCCCACAAAGGAAAAGTTGTCGTAATAATGGAGAAAATATTTCAAAAGGCTCAGCCCATTTTGGGTACGAAATTACACAAAAATAAGAAACAAAAGGCGATTGAAATTTACAAGGATTATATATAAGTGGCTACGCCAGGCTCCATTTCCTGATTATATAACTTGTATAGAACCCCAAAAAGCAAATACCATATAGATAGGTTAATAGCTTTTATGACTTATGAGGTAAATATATGAGAAGAGTTTTGTCTCGGGTTGCGCAAACCATGGTTTTGGTGCTTGCCAAACACACACTAAGTGCTTATTTGGGATAGCTTATTTTTAACTTATAAGCAGAGTTGCCGGACCGGACCAACCCGGAAACTGGCGAATTGACCTGTAGACCGGTTCGGTCCGGGTTCCTATATTAAAAAAGAATTTTTGTTTTTGAATTTCCTTTAGAATTTCATATTTATAAGCCTAAAATCTTCAATTTCTCACCAGTTTGGCTCTTGTTTAGCCCCGATCTGACCTACTGACCCTTAACCCAGTACCCAACCGGTTCAGTACCCGGTCCGGGTTTTAATACCTTGCTTATAAGTGCTTATAATTCATAATTTACGGTATACGAGGTAAGTATGTGAGAGAAGTTTTGTCTCAACTTACGTAATAAGTGTTTATTTTTTAAAAATAAACTATTCCAAACACTCACTGAATAAGTATTATTTGGCACGTATGATACGTAGGAGCCGAGAAGCATTCCGGGGCCGTCAATTGCTCTTTGCTCATCAACCTTGCCGTTAACGCCTACCCAAAGTAAAAAGTTGAAAACTTGCTTCTGCCTCACTCTTTCTCCATACAAACCTTTCACCCTTTATGCCTTCATTCTGAGTTTTGCCTTTTCAACTTCTGGGAGCATGTTTGGGCCACCCTTTTTCAAAAATAATTAAAGCGATAATTTACATATTTATTATTATTGCTTTTAATATATATATATATATATATATTAAATACTAAGAGTTAGGTGGGATACAAATAGAAATCTAGGATCAAACCAATAAAAAGTGCTTTCAGGCAAACTATTAACCTATATGTAATTAATTTGATTTCATTTGATAAAATCATAATTTTGAATTATTATTGTATAATAAGTGTTTATTATAAAGAGGTCCAAAGTGAATATAAGAAATTAAGAATGGTGTAAATTAATTTTTACCAAAAAAGAATATATAGTCTAATTGATAAAATAGGTAATAAAAGTCATGAATCAAACAAATTAGCCAGCTCAAGTGACACTAATTAAACACCTCCTAAAAGATATAGTAATAGGTAGGTAAAGTATGGAAAAAAAACAAATTATGCTGACTTGAATAGTCCCTGTATATGTTTGGAGGGTCCACGTTACATGCACAGTACGTATATCCATGAGCTTAGGAGTGAAGTTGAGTTGAATCATGAAGTTGAGTTGATGAGTGACTGAGCAAGTTTTTTGAGTTTCTAGATTCATGAAGTATATAACCCAGCAACAGTTCCCTGATGATCCGAAACAGGAAAGGGAAAAAGATGAAAGCTAAGTTGTTTTGAGTAAATTACAGTGGGAATTGGCATGCATGAGGAAGGTACTACTTTGGAGGACCAAGCTAGCAACTATCCTACAATAATGGCTTCTGCACTTCAACCTAGTGACATGAGTGATCCCACAACTCCGGCTATGAGAGCCGTCGGATCTCCCAGCACCGCCGATATCACAAACTGAACCGCCAGACCCGCAATCTCACAGCACTTCCTCACCTTCCCCTTACTCCTCCCACCACTTCCATGGCTGCTCTGAAGCGTGTTCTTCAACCTCGGAATCCTCATCATCCCCAATCCCTTCCCCTTATTCCCTTCCCTATATATCTCATACCAACTCTCCACAATCATCTCCCTCACACAAGCCACATGTAGATTGTACTTCTTGCATTCAGATCTGTAACTCCAGCTCCGTCCCTTTCTCCCGCACCGGTGACACGCCGATCTCACCTTCCTGTACAGATACAGCTTGATTTCTCCGTCGTCAAGCACCATCGGCAGCTTCGCGCAGCACGGGTGGAGATCGTAACCGCAAGATCTGCAGTGGTACACGAATCCGCTCGCGTCCTTCTCGCACGCGTTGCAGTAACGCGCTATATCCCCAGGCGGCACCGTCAGGAACTGGAACGAGCATTTCTTGTAGAAAGCGTGGCAGATCGACGGTGACGGTACGGCGCAATGGACGTGAAGGTCGTAATCGCAGATCGAGCATTTGTATCGCGATCCGATTCCGACTTCGTTGCAGCCGTCGCATTTGAATGGGAATTCTGAGTACTCGAATTTGAGCTTGTGTTCTGGGTGGCTGAAGTGAGAGATCTCGCTGTATTTCATGGCCGTTTTTCAGAGAGATTATATATTGCTTGAGGATCAGAGGAGGAATTGATGCATGAAGGCGAAGAAGAGGTATTTGGATTTATATATGAATTGAATTAGAATTAATTATCGGGGTGTGATTTGAAGCTTGGGGCTTAGTTTAAGTTGGGGTGGCTTGTGGGGGAAGCAGATGGGAAAGAATTATGCTTGGTGATGAGGTGATAATGGTGGAAGTTCAATTCCTGGGAATTTCCATGTCAACAAGAAGCTAGAGAGATGGAGTCAGATTATTAGGCAAATTGATGAGTCACGTCCCACGAGGAGAATATATGCTACGAATTTTTAAGCTTTCCATGCATGATCTCTTTTTAACCTCATAATATTCAGTTATTTAGTTTCCTTCTGTTAGTCTTTGAAGATCACATTGATTTCTTTCTTTCTTGTTAAGGTGTTTGTATACAAGCCACCCTTTAGGGCGAAGAACATGCTAATCTAACTAGAGATTTCAAATCTAAGCCTAGATATAAATATGCAGTTGTGTTAAGTACTCTAGCTATTCCATGGTTTGACCCAATTTGATCTAGATCAGTTGAGGTTTGAAAGACTTTGAATACTATGTGTTCGCTCAAAAATAAATAGAGTACTTGTACATGAGACTCAAGATATAACTCCCTTTCAATATTACTAACACAGAGTAATTAAGCTTTATTTCGTATTAAAGTAAGTCTATCTTGTGTGAATGGAATATCAATCAATTAATGAATCAATGGACAAAAATGTTATTGAAAATTTCTTGGAATTTCTTCCTAAATGAGAATATGGCATATTGCATTAATGCAAGCTTACATTGATATAGTTGAAGAGAACTTAATTACTTGACTTGATTCTTCTTATTTTCTAATAAAAAAAAAAATACTCCTTCCGGTTATTAATATAAGACATGTTTACTTAATTTAATTATATTAATGAAGTTAATTGAGTTAGTTAATATATGACATGTACTTTTTAAAATGCCCTTGTCATCTTTCTCAATTCCCACATTTCCTTTTCTCCTTGATTATTGTTGATGGAGCATCAATATGGGTAAATTAGGAAAATGTTGACAAATATGAAAATTTTATCTTATATTTTGGATGAAGATCAATTCTCTAAATATATCTTAGATTAACGATGGCACGAGTAGTACATGATGTTTATATGAATGAAGCAAAGAATGAAAGGCTGTGGATTCATTGTGATATGAAAGCGCTTAGGGATATATGGAGAATAAAATACATGCAAGCTACCACACGGTAACAGATCGAAAGTTTTGAAAGATAAAAACAAACAACCAAAAGAATAGATATTCCTCATATTGCATAGTCAGAGAAATTCAGAATTCTAAGCTTTTGTGTATGCCAATGGATATCGTGTCTGTTCCTTAAAATTAAACCTAAGCACACTACTACAAAAAAACGATATAATGACGTTTATTTTAAAAAATACTTTGACCTTTAAGAAACGCCAAAGCTTTTGACGCCATTAAAAATACCTATGGCGCTTTTCAATTTACAAAAACGCCATATATTACCTTATCAAATTAAATAAATAAATAAATTACATATATCGTTTTATGTAACAAGCGCTAAAGGAAGAGGTGCCCTCCTTTGGCGCTTAAAAATCTAGCGCCAAAGGAGGGTGGGAACCCACCTTTGGCGTTTATATGATAAACGCCAAAGGAGGCCAAAGGAGGTAAAATCTCCTTAAGCATTTATCATATAAACGTCAAAGGAAGAGGAGTTCCTTTAGCGTTTATTAGATAAACGCTAAAAGAGGCTTCTTTTTTGGCTTTTTTTTAAATTTTTTTTTTGTTTTTTTTAATAATTTGTTTAAATATTTTTTTCCTATACGATGTAATGCAAAAATAAATGTCTGATGATCATATATAAATTTTAGCAAATAAATAATCATATATTTCGTCTAATAAGCCAATTACAATACAAAACAATGTTAGTCATTTTTTTTTGAATTATTTTCTTTTCTTGATAAAACAAGCAAATTACAATGCGATAGTAAAAAATGTAAAACAGTAACTACAATGATTTGTATTACAATAAAATCACTACAATATTATTATATTTGTAAGCTTAAAAATTAAAAAACTAATAATGTATAGGAAGTTTAAGTTGACAAAGTTGAAACTTCAAATCAATACCTGAAAAATAAAAAATATAAGCAAACATATAAGAGTCATTATAGATCTTAACCAAAAAGAAAAAAAAAAGAAAACATGGATCAAATGTTTAAAACACAATGCTTACAAGCTAGGGATCTCCTACTTTTCTACTTGTTGCCATCAAAGAAAGGAAGGAGTGGAGATAACGAATAAGAAAAGCTAGTAGACCAATAAAGTGAGAGAGCAATGGATTGAAGTTATGGGAAATGATAAGCAGGAGAGCAATAATAGCGGGATGACAATAGTAGGGTGTTTAAATTTTGTAAACAAGGGAAGCTTTGATGCTTCATAAAAGAGTGTCATTGCTGAAACTTCAAATAAATACCTAAAAAGCTGGTGGACTAATGGAGTAGGGGAGCAATGAATCGGAATTTATGAGAAATGGGAAGCAGGAGGATGATAATGGCGGGATGTTTAAATTTTATAAGACGATAATGGCGGGATGTTTAAATTTTATAAGACGATAATGGTGGGATGATAATGGCTGGGTGTTTAAAAACATGGATCAAATTTTTTTTTTAAAAAAAATACATAGGAAGCTTTGGCGCTTCCTTAGGAAGCGCCAAAGCTTCCTATTATAATTTTTTTTATTTTGTCTTTTGGAATTTGGCCTTTTAAAAAAAAAAGAAATTAAAAATATATAGGAAGCTTAAGGAAGCGCCAAAGCTTCCTATTATAATATATATATAAATATATATATTTTTAAATTTTTTTTTTGGAATGTGGTCTTTTTAAAATTTTTTTTTAAGAAAAATATATAGGAAGCTTTTGATAGTAGTGAGTCTTATTCATAATTTTGTCCTCATTAATTCTCTTTATTCTCCTGCTACTGCTTCCAAAATTGTACGTATATTTAAAAATTATAGAGAAATGAGGACAAAATTGTATATAATTTTGTTAAAACAAATGTTATAACAAGTTAAAATTGTTAAAACAAATAAAATATAGAAATACTTTAAAAATTATATATTTACAACTCACACTTTTATATTTACAAGTTAAATTTAACAATTTATGTCTACACGTACAAGTCGAACTTGCATGTTTACAAGTTAAATTTGTAAAAATATTACATTTTTTTGGATCTTTATGGTTTAATTTTTTTACCTGATACTTATGAGTAATTTTCCCTACAAAATAGTAATCATATTATTTATTCTATAATAATAAGAATTATTATAGAATAAATAATATATTAAGAAAAGCTAAACACATTAAATTGATTTTGATGGGAAACATGTACTCTTAAGTATTAGTTTCCTTTACTATGTCATATATGAAACCAGCGTGGATCAAATTTTTTTTTTTTAAAAAAATATATAGGAAGCTTTGGCGCTTCCTATTATATTTTTATTTTTTTGAAAATATAAGAAGCTTTGGCGCTTCCACAAAAAGCGCCAAAGCTTCTTATTGTTTTTTTTAAAAAAACAAATTGAAGACATTGTTTAGCGCTTATACATAAAAGCGTCATATAAGGTTAACGTCTACTATGACGCTTATAATTATAAGCGTCAAAGCATCAAAATAATTTTAAATAAATAATTATCTTTGGCGTTTTTTTAAAAAGTGTCATAAGAGCTGCGCCACTAAACCTCTTTTTTGTAGTAGTGGCGACATTATCTAATTGGTTTATCATCCCTATCATATATCCATTATATCTGTAGATAGAATGCCGACCACCTATAGTACTCGTCCACCATGAATTGATTCTTGCGTATTAACTTGTTACAACTTGTTCTTTCTAATAGCTAGCTCATATATACTTAGCTTGAGCACTATATTATGCAGTTGATGCTTTGTAAATATTAAGTGATTCAAGATAACAATAAAGCTTGTAAGGGAAGATGTAGGTACGGTAAGTGGTAGGTGTCACACAGACATATGGGCGTTTCATGTTGTGGAACATTTGTTCTTTTGTATACCAATATGAGAGATTCTTAGGTTGTAGCTAGTGCCAGTGTACGTGGGTGATGAGTAAGTAATAATGGAGTGTGATTGATCTCTTTCAAGAATGCAATTATGCCTTCAATACAACATTTATTCATTGTTCCACTTTTGCAGAAATATAATTCTGTGGTACTATGCCTAGCCACTTCCTCCTCCTTACTTGACGTGTCTCACTCACATCTTTCTTGTTCATTTTGATTGAGCCCCTACTCTTTCATGTTTTCCTTGTTTTATAACTTTAAACTAGTGCTACTGAAAAGTGAATAATTTGTCATTTGTCAAGATAGAGCTGTCCAGATATCGTCTCATCTATGAACACTCTCATGCTATACATTCTCAATTGTGAAGATCAATTCCACTTGTTGGATAGGAGACAATTTTATTCTAAGCAACATATCAACATCACTAATAGCACTTTTTTTTTAGGGTCTATTTGATTTGAGGGGAGGGGAGGGCATGGGAATTGAGAGAGGGATTTTGCTCCTCTCCCCTTATTTGGCGCTACAAAATTTTTAGGAGAGGAGGGAAAATTTTTTGAAATTTTCCCCTCCCTCCCCTTATAATCCTCCCCCTCCAAATTGGGGGGATTTGGAGGGGAAGCTAAAAAATAATTTGACATTGAACAAAAATGACCCATCACATTTTATGATAACTCATAACCACCCTTAGCCATTTTTATTCATCATATATCACCAAATGTTATTTTAAAATATAATTTTAAATATATATGTATATATATATATTTATATTAAATGTTATTAATTAAATTTTATTATACATTTAATAAAGTTTGAAAAAAATCACTTATAGCATAAGGGTAAAGTTGTCCATATAAAAATAATTTCCTTTCTTTCCCCTCCTGAACCAAATAAGGTAACATTAAAATCTTTTCCCTTTCCTCCTGTTAGTCGAACCAAATAGATCCTTATAATCTAATAAAAAATTGGGGATTGAACTCCAGCCTTCATGCCACCAAGGGTACATCTTGTGCCGCTAGACCAACAGTCTTTGGCACCAAGTAGCCTTTATTTCTTGAATTTATTATTTTTTTAAACTATGTCTATTGATATCCCACATTCCAATACAAATAATTTAAAAAATAAATATTTTTAACGTTGAACTCTCAGTTTTGAATCGATGTAAAAAAAAAACAATAGAAGAACCTAATTTAATATTAGGTTAAGGTGCAAATTTATCAATGAAATATTATTCGAGGAGCGTCCATCACAAAAATCTTTTAAAAGGGACAAAAATATCAATGAAGTTTTAAAAAGGGGCATCACCACAATTTTCGTTAAATCCGTGCTAACACCGTTATGGGTTTTCTTCTCTTATGATTTGACGCCGTTAGTACGGATTTAATGGAAATTGTGGTGGATGCCCCTTTTCAAAACTTCATTGATATTTTTACCCATTTTAAAAGATATTTATGGTGGACGCTCCTCGGACAATACTTCATTGGTAGATTTGCACCTTAACCCTTTAATATATTCAATATATATTTTCAATATTGTTTTTATGTTACAAGAGAGTGCTTGGCCAAAAATTAAATCAACATAAAATTAAAAAGGAAAGGGATGAAATCCCAAACACTCTCTATCAACTAAGGTCTGCAGGTTGGCCGGACATGAATCCAGAATGAAAGAGCTAGAGATGACCCCTCATTTGCTAGTGCATGCGCAAGCCTCCTGATCTAGGGATATGTATTGTAATTTCACATCCCACTCTTGTTAGAAGAGTTCAAAATGTCTTGGTCACAGTCTTCCTGACTTAGTCTCGGACATTTTGATCCCGGAATCTCCTATCCTGTCTAGGATCCGATCCCAGTTTTTTCTCTTTTTATCTCATAAATTAAGCTATCCTTTTATTTATGTATTTTTTTACCCCATAAATTAAGTTATTCTTTGATAAGATGTGTTTCACATTTTTCAGATGGAGTTAAATCGCATATATCCTGATATTAATCCTAAGTATATACTGTATAAAGATAATAATGAATATTATAATGATGATGATGATGCTATTCTTCAACTCTAGATTAATTTATGTAATTATTGTGGTCTTATTAATTGTTAAATAATCATGTGAAATAATAGAATAGGGAGAATTTTAAAAAATATAATTTTTATTTTAGTTTATTATTTTTTAAAAATATAAATCAGAATTGCCTAATCCTATCTCGATATCATCGGGACGGGGACCGGACCGGACCGAAATGGTGGTATCCCGGTCCTGTCCCCGGAAAAGGAAAACATAGCTTCGAGGAAGTGGGTCAATGAAACCGAGTGAGAGTGAGAATACCTTTGTGGCCGCACTTTTAGGCTTTTAACAAACAAGAACCACTTATAATTTGAAACATCCAAGAAGCCTACTCTGTGCTTCACGGCTGCACAGCGTCAAGCCCACAGACACTATACGTTAATATAAAATATGGCAGTATTTTTTTATCTGAATATACAATATTATATTTAAATTTGCACTTTTTTTGCATCATTATTTCCGTAAGTCACTTCTCAGATTTCATGTATTTTTTTATTCTTTCCGATTTTTAACCCATTCAATTAGACTCTTTCACTTATGTTAACGAACTTTAAATATTATATGATAAATATAATTTATTTAAAAAATTAAGATGTTAATTTTCGTGGTATATAGATATTTAGGTCACATGAAAATGTTTTTAGGCAATTTTTTTTTAAAGGGAGTGACTTGGGAAAAGGGATAAATGGATTGTGGGCTGTAGACTTCCAAAATGTAATCCGTGGGCTTGAATCCCAAAAACAGACGCAATTGTAGCTTTTTGAGGGTAAACGGGCGGTGGCTTCCTTTTAGCTTGTGGCTGTGTTTGGATAAACTTTCAACTTATCAGATAAAAGTTAGTGTTCGTTTGAAATAGTTTTTTTTTAGAAAATAAATACTTATAAATCGTGATTCATGGTATACGAGGTAAATATATGAGAGTATTTTTATCTCGACTTGCGTAATAAGGACTTATTGTCCAAAAATAAACTCAACCAAACACACACTTAAACCATAAGTTATTCTCCAAAAGTTTATTTATGCCACAGTAGTTAGGTAGATAAGTTGATTTACCTTTAGGCATTAAATGCTGATTTAAGAAATTTGGCCAACCCTGAACTAGCCCTTATTTCTCTTCTCCATCATGCTACTCTTGGTCTCCATTTTCCTTAGTCGTTCGTCTACCGTCTTCTCTTCTCCATGTGTGGCTTTTCACATAAGTTGTGACATAATTTTTCTTACATACTTACTTCGTATACCGTAAATCACGATTTAAAAACACTTATAAATTAAAATTAAGCTATCACAAACAAGTACGAGTTATGTTACATTTCCAACCTCTCTTTCCTCTTCAACTGATTGTCTCTATGGCCCACATTTGTTCTCTGTTTTCTCTCTAGCTGTGTCTTTTGTGCTTCATTCTCTCTCTAGTCGAGTGTCTTCAGGTCATCATCTGTTCTCTCTTGTCTCTTTGGCAGAGTCTTGTGGTGTGCATCTGTTCATTATTTGTCTTGGTGTCGATTTGTACATCTAAACAAGTTTAATTTGATAAAAGGCACTTCTGACACCGCTAATCCAAATATAAATTATATTATATAATCTGACTTTTATCTAATCTTAAGTTTATAAAAGTCATATTGAGAAGAAAAAAAAAAGTCACTTGTATCACAATTAATCCAAACACACCTTTAGTGGGCACAAACATTGAAGCATATTCATGAAATAAGTATTTTTCTTACTCTTGACGATCTACTTGAATTTAGATGGAATAAGCAAAACGAGAATATGACATTATCTGATCATTATTAGAATATAAAGAAGTTTTACGTTGATTAATTAAAGAATGTGTTAAAGGTATCTAATGTAAGAAGGAAATTCTTGGATTTACCTTTTAAAAAAAATAGAAAAAAAAAATTGTGTCGTTCTCCTTACTTAATTTCAAATTCAGAAGGCACAAAGTCATAAATCATTAAGTTGTCATTCCTTAAGCCAAATGTATACTGTATACTTGTATACTCGGTTCAATGCATGGGTTGTTCCAAATTATACAGTAGTAGAAGACGAGAAAAGGAAGGATCGCGGAGAGTCCATTTTAGCTTTTTTTGTGAATATGACAGAGACACACACCATACAGCAAAAACGTGTTTTGCGAAATTTGGCATATCTCATTAAGCTACCCCACAGACTCACTGAAGTCAGACACACCCATCGCCCTTATAATGTGAAACTACAACTTTCACGAATGCTTCCTCCTTCCTTTAACCTTCCGCAACTTACCTGAATGGCTTATTAGAAATATTAAGGTGATATTAATTGATTAGTTAGTTAGTTAAGGATTTCATATAAAGGATCTTAGTGGGGTTTAGTGGATAAGATATTGAGATTCTTACCATATTGATGGAGAGAATATTTGGGTCTCTTTTTAAAGAAGGAAGTTTCTCGTAGTTTTCAAGTGTTGAAAGTTATCTCTCTCAAATGAGAGGAGATTATTAATAACCAGGTGGATTAAATTTTTGTGTAAGTATGTTGCTTTTATATAAATATATGATTCCTCGTCTTTTCCAAAATGTTTTTCTAATCACACTTTGTTTACGCGCCTTTCTTTTACTTTTCCTTATCGTTGTTTCATCTGAAAAGCCCACAAAAATCTGAGTTAACTTGCTAATATCAACTGGCCCACACTCTGCCATGACCAATCCCGACGCGAGAGTGTACAGTAAACTACTTTACCTTTTTATGGCAAAGGAAACAGCAAAGAATGTCCCTTTGTCAACATCATAATCCTTATGCGATTCTTCTTCGTTTCCTGATTCATGTCATCTTCTCTTTGTTTTTAACCCTATAAATACAACTACTCCTTACTAACTAACCATCCAAAGCCAGAAAAAAAAAACATATTATTCCTCTGCTTCTCTTGCTCTGTTTCCAGAAAAACAGAGAAAGCATATGTGATTTAAGATCCATCAAGAAGAAAAAAATTAGTGAGTGATTCCATATGGGTAATTGTGCATCTCCTCAATACACAAGAAAAGGAGGAAACTTGAGTTGGAAATCAAGCGTGAACGTTTTAGACATGGAGGGCAAGCTGCAACAACTGAAGGAACCAACGAAGGCAGGGCATGTTCTGTCTCAGAATCCAAATTGTTTCATGTGCAGCTCAGAATCCATGTATGTTGGATCTCCGATACCTCATGTGGGTCCAAATCAAGAGCTTCAATTAGGAAATATTTACTTCCTATTGCCTCTTGCTAAATCTCACACAACACTTTCGCTTCAGGATTTGTGTGCTCTGGCCATTAAGGCAAATGCAGCTCTTGTTCGTTCCCACACACCTACTGTAAATTCAACCTCTTCTGCTACCGAATCAAGCTTAAGAAAATCATCTTTAGTTAAGCACAAGAATCTTCTCAACAATTCAGGTCTTCCACATGTCTCTCTCAGAGTTTGAAGGTAGAAGTTTGAAATGAAGTTTAATTGAGTCATTGAGGAAGGAGATCGGAGGCATCAAGAATATGCAGAGTACAACCAACATTTCTGAGAGATGACTGCTGCTAGTGCTGTCAGATCCAACGGCTCTGATGGCTGGAATTGTAAGCGTCAGTCTGTCGTTATTTGTAGGATTTTTTTCATTGATTGTGACTAGTTTGAGTTTGAGCCCAATCCATGAATATTAAGTTAATAGGCCTTGACTATTTGAGAAAATCGGGAGTTGAAAATTACAGTAACTGTGAGTTATTATCGTACAACCTGTACGTTGCTGAACTCTATACCAAAGATGCGGTTGACTTGAACCTGATTTTTGTGGTGGCAATATTGGGTCAAGATATCAAAGAACCTGTGAAGAAATTTTGGCAGTGAAGTGTGCTTCTTGTGAAATATGAAAATCATCATTTCCATCAATCTTTGGCAATTTCAATGTATTCGAAGTTGATAATGATTTCAGCAAACGTTATTGAAAATATTTGACAATTTCTCAAGATATAAACTTATAAAGAGATATTGGGAATGTTTGCTTTAGAGATCAGATTACTTATAAGCTATTTTTCACGTAAATCGAGATACAACTTCTCTCACATACTTACCTCGTATACTATAAATTAAGATTAAAAAAATACTTTTAAACATTCTAATCGATAATTCAAACGAGCACATTATCGGAGTTGTATGTTTGAGAGAGAGACTGAGATTGGCAATGTCTTGTTGGGTCCGGAACTAACACCCCGTTTATCGTCAAATTTTGCACCTTTAGGCCGAATTATTCATTTATGCGGCCCATAGGTACAAATATTTCAATTTTATTGGTAAATGATTTATAAGTACTCTATCCAGTTCTTAATATAAAACATATTTGGAGAATTGATCTTGATTCTAAATATAAGAAATAGTTTTTATATTTGCCAAAATTTTCTTAATTTACCTTTATTGATGCTCCCTCAACAATAATCAGGAAGGAAGGGAATTGGGGAATTAAAGAAAATGACTAGGGTTTTTTAAAAAATACGTGTTGTAAGATCCTTTCCTTAAAACAATAATTAACTAAGGGTTTAATCAAACCATTTATTAAAACATTATCATGCACACAGTTAGGCTTTGAACTTCACAAGGTCTGAATAATTATTCACTATCAAGCCTAAACTCTTTAATTGAATAATGTTTCATCATATATCAAAATATACATATCAAGCCAAGTTGTGGATCCACAAGTTCAAAACAAATCATAAGGCCTCTAGGCCATCCAAAATCATCAAGAGTAATCCAGTCACGGAGAAATGAAAAATATATAATTAATGCATCAAATCTCCAAAATAAATTATACCAGAAAACTGGAAGCACTACTATTAACAGAAGTTGTTTAAACCTCCGGAGTTTTCCCTGATGAGCCCACATGAGAACTATCACGTGGGAAAATTTCAAATTAATGGGGTGAGATAAAACTCTTAACAATCAACAATACTTCTCATTGGGCATATAAATAAGTGCTCGTGAGATATCAAGTAGGACAGTTATAAATATATAGCACTATATATAAAAAAAAAGGTCACATGGTCACATGTATGTCAATTTACAATATCATAAGTTCATTATTATATTTATCACATGGGTGCACAAAAATCTGTTAGGATCGATAGGCACAGCGAAAGAATTTTAAAATTTTTGCCGATCATAATCGAGGATCTATCAACCACTGTTCGGATCGACAGGCATAGCGGAAGAATTTTAAAATTTTCGCCGCGCCGATCCTAATCAAGGATCTATCAACGACGTTTAAATTGAGTTAGAAGGATTAGTACATTTTCGAATTCAGGGATTTCGATCTCTAGGAGCCAACAACATGTCAGGTCCACTTCTTCTTCCGGTATACATACGAATGTTCTCCAACAGAGACTGCATGCTAGCGCCTCCAATGTCTCGTAGGGTTTCCCTTGCGGCTCACAATTCTCATGTGTGTATGAGTATACCTGCTCTATCAAGTTTATAACATTTGGGCTATATTTGAATTTCAAAATTAATCTTTGTTAATTTTGAAATTAATTATCTTGATGAGCTAATTAAATAAATTCATTTTAAATTAAATCTGTCTAACAGTTTTAATTTAACCTATTTATTTAATTCAAATAAAGAGTTATTAGATTTATGTTATCTTCATAAATTAAATCTGAGAAGATACTATATCATAGTATATCTCTATCATATTAGTTATTAAATTTAATTTATCTTAATAAATTAAATTTAAAACTAGCACAATATAATAATATCATATAATATATATACATATATATATATAATACACACACACACACACATAATATATTTCAAAAATACATATATATAATATTATTAACGAATTTTATATTATATATATATAAATATAAAATCCGTTCACCCTAAATTAAACATTATCTTGTGTTGGGCTATTCTTGTGTGCGACCCTATAGGCCCATACGAAGTTGGCAGTGGGTCAATAACTGTATTAATCCACAAGTCGCAAGTGGCCTCTAGTAAGATATTATGACTACCTAATTCATATGAGGATCGTTAACAAGACGCAACCTGTCATACAACCATGTCACGTCCCTTTTGTTACACGATATATCAGTCAAGGATGAGGCATGGATAATGTCATCCTCTTGTTCCTGATCATTACTTTCTCGATTCCTGAGTAATCTGACAATAGAAATGGAAATTCCTTTCCATCGTAATATGGCCATACATTTCTTAAACTCACTTATCGAGGGCCCCAATAATACCTCTCTACTAATGTGAGGGACAAATTCCATCTTGATCATTCATATTCCTGTGTATGAAAAACCGCCAAGCTTGATTGTGAACTTTATCATCACCCGGCCAAAAGTGACTTTTGACTAGTTCAAAGCTTAGCAACTCTCATGTAGAAATCCATGATGACCTCAGGTCATAGGGCATTGTGATGTGGTTGTACATGAGAAAAGCTTATGACTTAATCCATGTAACTTTCTCATAGTGGGTAGGTCTAGCACCTTGTACTTTTACAAGTGCTTGAGACTTTGATTTGTATCTCCATATTTTATCAAAGTTATACTGGTTTTGTTTCATCTCTGCTCCCGCATAAATAACTAACCAGAGACATTTTAGGACAATCTTTATGATTTATCCAATGATACAATTATCACAGTTAACATGCAAATAATATGATAACAGAATCGAGAAATTTCATTAAATTCATAATGTTCAAGGTACAATAATTGGCCCTTTGGACACAATTTCCAACAAAATCAGTACATAAGAATTTATTCTCTGTCCTCCCTTATTTCCTTTAACTGAACCTATGGGCTATTACTTACCCATATGACTAGTAGTTCAATTCAACAAACTCACCAATCAAGTAATATGAATTGGCCAAAATCCGCAGAGTATAAAACCCGACTATGGGTTCCCCTCTAATACATTAGTGGGTGTTAAGACTCTAATAAACATAAATGGGTCAAAGGATTAACCAGTGTACACTTGGAAGCTCACCACCTTATTTTCTCTTTTTTATACAAGAATTCATCTCCTTATTTCCTCTTTGAATAACCTCACATCAAATCCACAACTACCATCCCCTCTCACATCAATACTCAAGAGATATTATCACAATAGATTATCACATGTCATTATCAATTCATAAGTTATCAAGAGAATCTTTCCAATCTCATAAATCAACACCAATTCATATAATATTACCAGTCGTTTCTCAATGGAAATAAGTTTCACAAGACAATTTTATTAACAACATAGTTTCATGGCCCATGTCACATGCCAATAGCAAATTTATAATTATATAAAGTTAAAAATCACTTATAGATATCATACAAACATGCATAACAAGAAGAGAGTGGTTACCTCTCGCCAAAGCAAATTATTACCACAATGCTCCTAATCCAATAGCTCAAACACATGCCATAATCAATCTATAACAATCAATTTACTACACATTAATAATTCCTTGTGTTATTTGAACAATTAACTTAATTCTATAAATTAAAAGTTTTGAATTAATTACTTAAGAATTCCAATTTCCCACTAAAATACCAATTATTTATTTTAATATTATTTTAAATATTTTTTTTAGCCCAACAACCCATTTAAGTCATTGATCATCATCAATTTCATTCCATTACAAAAAATCTCCAATTTTAAGTTTGGGGCATAAAATAGCTAAATTATAAATGTTCACTTTAATAAAAAATCTAAACTAATTAAAACTTTAATAATATCTCCAATAGTTTAAATAAACCATTTAGCCCAAATTTAATGAATTAAAATTTTAAAATGTCCAATATAGAATTATTTTTAGGTTGATTATATAGAAAATTCATTATAAAATCTTATACCAACTAAATAAGAAACGTAAACCGATTAAAATTAACTATTAATCATCCTTTATATTCCTATAGCTATCTATTAACAAAATTGAAAACTTGGCTACACCCTAATCCCAAAATATTCTCTAATCAGTATAAAAGTAGTATCATTAGAAAGATAAAATCACATAGAATAACTTTCATGAAGGAATTTTAATAAAAATAACTGATTTTGATTTTGAGTACCTTATTGATCTTCAAAGTTTACCCTAAGCTCTAATTTTGAGCACCTTATTTTTCTTTATTTCTTTTCCTTTGCTTTCTATGTCTTTTATTTTAACCTTTCTTCTACTAACAACAACAACAACTTATTATTTTAATCTCTTTTATTTCTATAAATAATATTGTTGAGTAACTTCCTATTAATTAAATAATCACATGATAAATTCTTTTTATCATGAAATAATTCTTCTATAATGTTACTTTAATTCAGATTAAGAAATTAGGATATTATGCATGTTATATTAACTAAATTAACTAACTTTATCAATTTAATTAAATTAGATAAATATATCTTATTTTAAAAATCAAAGAAAGTACCCTTATAAGTGCTCTTTTAGTTCAAAGATATGTCATAGCCCTAATGAACCCGGAATTCTATCTTAACTTAAACTCATATTTTAAATGTAACACTCCACTATATTTTACTTTTTTGAATTTAATATTTTTTCTCAAACTATTTCACACGTTTCAACAAAAATAATAAAAAAAGATAAATATTTTAGGAAATATTGAATCATCTTTACGTTAAACTCAGTTCAGTTGGATGTCAAGAAATGATAGCAAGAAAAAGCAGTGTTCTCAAGCTTGGACCGGACTGACTGGTCTGATTGTGAAACCATCGGACCGGTGGTCCGATCTGGTAAGTAATTTTGGTTTGATTGGTTTTCATATGGTTTGACCGGTTTTCTTACGGTTTAATCGGTTTTATTATTATTTTTAATATTTTATTCAAAATTTCATATAAATAATTCTAAAATCTTTCCTTCCTCACCGGTGTAAACCCTGATTTAGCCCCGATTTAACTCTGATCTGACCCATTGACTTTTAATCCAACACCTCGACTGATTCAGTAACCAATCCGGATTTCATAACCTTGAGAAAAAGAAACCCATGTCACTGATCATTGCTTAGTCTGATCCCACCACGTGAAACAATTCAACGAATAATTTAGGAAATATTTGAAGGAAGTAGGTCGATGAAACCGAGTGAGAATATTGACCCACAGTTTTGAGGCCTCACTTTTAAGTATTCAACAAACATGAACGACTTGTAATTTCCATCCTAAAAGCCTACTTCGTGCTTCACAACACCACAGCGTCAAGCCCACAGACAGAATACATTAATATAAAACATAATATTTAAATTTGCACTTTTATTGAGTTATTATTAACCTTGTGTCACTACTCAGATGATTGTGCGTGATTTTTTCCTTTATTGGGTTAAAAGATAATTTGTCCTGAAAGTTTTTTCAAGGCCAATTTTATCTTATAAATATAAAAAATGGAGTAATTTTCTCCTGACCAATTTTGATTTTTGACCGTTAGTTAACTAAATATGTTAAGCTGACAATCCACATGTCATTCACATCATTTTTGTTAATGTGTGAATTTACCTTGGAAGTTTTAGATCTAACTTAAAAAAAAAAGGAAGTAAATGACACATGGACTTCTGACACAAATTTATATCTTAACAAAAATGATATGAATGACATATAAATTGTCAATTCAGCATATTTGGTTAACTAACAGTGAAAATTAACTACAATAATGACTAAAACAAAATTACCCCAATTTTTATACTTTCAAAATAAAATTGCCCCTTAGCCCTTCCTTCCTTCCCATCCTTAACTCATTTATTTAGACTCTTCTTTCTTTTGGCAAAAAAGTTAGACATTTTCACATATTTTAATGAATTTTAAAAATTAAAATGATACATATAATTTATTCCAAAAAAAAAAAACCACGCTTTTACTTTTGCCTCAAAAGGCAAAATTAAAGACGCAAGGGGCATGTTGGGCGCAACACGTCCGTCCCCAAAAAGGGGACGTGACCTTGAAATTACATGCGCAATTGCGGCGAGAGACTTAAAAATAGTTTAGCAAGGCTTGTTTAGAATGATGATTCAACCTTTAAAATTGACTTTTCAATTATGATTTTCGATTATGAGGTGAATATGTAAAATAAATTTTATCTAAACTTATTTAAAAGTGATTATAATAAGCAGTTTCAAATAAATATTAATTATGTTGGGTTCCATATAATAAACTGCTCTTGCATGTTAGACTAAACCTTAAAATTATACTCATTTAATTTAAATATATCAGATTGAGGCCGAGTTTTTTTGTTAAAAGAAAAATATACAAGAAGTAAGACCTGAGAATGTTAGGATCCATATATTTACATCAACCTTAAGGAGGTTTTTTAACCTTTTTTTTTTTGGACTGAAAGGAGGTTTTTTAACCTTGTCGATGAGTATATGTTTAATTAGGAGAATGACACAAAAATTCCTGAAAAAAATGTGAATATCATATAAGGATCAGTTAAATGTCATGTTCTCATCATATCGCAACTTATCGAATTTTCTAAAATTATTTTTTTCCCTTGTGAAAATAAATCCCTCCAATCTTGGTCGCGAAGGCAGAGAATTTTTTAAGAAATTAGTGTTCTAGGGATAAAGGATATCCTTACCTTAACAAATAATAACTTAATTATATAAAATGATACTACCTCCGGTCCTAAATATAGGATAAAGTTTGTAGTGCAAAACTTTGTTCTATATTTATGACCGGAGAGAGTAATAAAGCATTAAACAATGATTATAAAAAACATTAAATAATGAAAACCACTATTTTGATGTTTTAAGTTTCATATAATTAAATGTAAATGTTTAAGGCATTATTATTATTTTATATAATTAAAGTTGTTACTTTTTAAATTAAAGTTACCATGCATTTTCATGCCAGCGATGAATTATAAAACTTATTACTGCTTTTGTTATTTATCTGATCTTAAATGTATAATCTAGTTTGCCAATAGATTTTGGTTCTAAATAAATGTAAGATATTTTTTCAAATTAATTTGCTTAGCAATCAATCAATTAATCATCAACTTTATTCTTGAAAATTTGTAATAACTTGTTAGTAAGAAAACGGGTCATTTTGGATTTATTAATTAATAAATACAGTTTAATATTAATTATTTCATGCTTTCCTTTTTTTATACATTTCTTCATAATTCATTAATTAAGAAATCATAATTCACTTGTTAAGTAATTATATTTTCATCAAGCAACGTATCCCTTAATTTTAGGAGATTAATTTATTTTCATCTTTAACTACATTACTTTTTCTATATGATTTTTCTTTAGATGGGGAGGGTTACAAAATATTCTTCCAATTTTATCATCATTGAATTTTATTGGACCATCAGGGGAAAAAAAAGAATTAT
Organism: Inga leiocalycina; assembly: GCA_963242795.1. Classification (NCBI taxonomy): domain Eukaryota; kingdom Viridiplantae; phylum Streptophyta; class Magnoliopsida; order Fabales; family Fabaceae; genus Inga; species Inga leiocalycina. The sequence continues at coordinate 2,207,943 of OY725321.1, read as the reverse complement.
ATTGGATTATACTTATATTAAGTTCCCTATATCCATTATATCAAGTTCTCCTATCACACATGACCATGTGTCATATTTTCTTTTAATGGGTTTATAATTAAATGATAATAATTCAAAAATATAATACATGGACACATGTGATTGGAGAACTTTAAAGAAATAGATATAAAAAATTTGATATAAGTATTTTCCAATTATATTCATCCTGCACAACGCATTGAAAGTAAACACTTGTTTATATATAATCTAAAGTATTCTATAAAGATTATGCCACATATGTTATAACTAAATAATTAACTTAACTTCTTTAGTTTATTCAAATTAAATTAGATAAATATATATTATATTAAAAATAAATAGAGCATTTCTAAAGGTGCATTAGTCATTCCCCCGGCTAATTGTTGTTGGAGTATTTAATAATTTAATCCCTTTACACAAGAGTCGTAAGGTCATTTCACAAAAATACTTAATTCCAAAGAAGTTTCCAAGGAAACAATGAGAATATGGCATAACATAATCCTAATTTGGGATTTACATATATTTCAGGAATAGTTTTGTGTGGTTGTCCTGTTTAGTTGCAGATTTAAAAGGCTTATGCATAATTAACCAATTATTCCGTGAGTCAAACGTATACTTACATACTTGTCTCGACTGTTACCAAGTTGATGTCCATTACACAATCGTAGGAAAAAACGAGGGAAGGAAGGATCACGGAAACTAACCAATCCAAAACCTCAAGAACTCATATTATTCCTCTGTTTATCTTCCTCAGTTTCAACAAAAAAAAAAAAAAAAAACAGAGAAAGCATCTGTGATCTGAGATCGATAAAAAAGAAAAGAAATTAGTGAGTGATTCCATATGGGTAATTGTGTATCTCCTCAATACGCAGGAAAAGGAGGAAACTTGAGTCGGAAATTCAGTGTGAACGTAATAGACATGGAGGGTAAGCTTCAACAACTGAAGGAACCAATAAAGGCAGGGCATGTTCTGTCTCAGAACCCAAACTGTTTCATAAGCAGCTCAGAATCCATGTGTGTTGGATCTCTGATACCTCAAATGGGTCCCAGTGAAGATCTTCGATTTGGACGTATATACTTCCTATTGCCTGTATCTAAATCCCACACAACACTTTCGCTCCAGGACTTGTGTGATCTGGCCATCAAAGCTAATTCAGCTCTTGATCGTTCGCACATACCTTCTACTACTGCTAATTCAACTGCGTCTGCTACCAACTCAGTCTTAAGAAAATCATCTTCAGTTAAGAATAAAAATATTTCATGTGTCTCTCTCAGATCCGGAAGGTGGAGTTTTGACATGAAGTTAAATTGAGTCATAAGAATATGCAGAGTACAGCCAACCAGAGGACAGAGAAAGTTGACAGATAGAAAACCAAAATGCTGAGAGATGACTGCTGCTTGTGTTGTCAGGTCCAATGGCTCTGATGGCTGGAATTAAAAAAGTGTCAATCATATTATTGGTAGGATTTTTTTCATTAATTTTGACTTTGAGTACATAAATATTAACTTCATAGGCTTTGGGCATACTATTCAAAAAGATCTTTGGGGTAGAGGCATTGGCTACAAAGTCTTAATCTAAATTGGTCGGTTGCTCAGATATCTAATGGGATCTAGAAAAAATGCCTAAAGGGTTATAAAAAGAATAGGTCTTGGTCATTTGAGAAAGATATTGTGAAAGTTCTGAGGAGTATTTGTGAAGTTCAAAATTTCAAATATACGTGAGTTATTGTGGTTTGGCCTGTGAGGTAGAACCTAGCAATTTTAGAGAGAGATTGAGATTGGCAATATGGCTTGTTGGGTCCTATTGTTTTTGCATACTAGGCAGATTGAATTCCCATTTCACCCCATCATTCATATCTACCATGGATATTCAATGTTAGAGAAAGTTGATTCACGTGAATGTGGTCAACTCTGTTAACAATTTAAGTAGAATACAAAATAACACACGGCTTTTTTTTTTTCCTTCCTCTTTTTGGAAATGTTTAGACTGGTATAGAGATAATTATTTCGAAGAACTAGAATGATGGAACAAATATATTTGAGAGACCCCAACTAATTAATCGGCTAACAAAGGCCCACGTTAACGAAAAGAAGGAGACAGGAATGTCCCAAAGTCAAAAATTTCAACCTCAAAATCCTCTCAAATGCACATCTTCATTGGCACAACAAACATCCACTGAACTTGAAATTCCTCTTGAAAGGCCACCTTTATACTCTTCCCTCCTATATATATATATGAACTCTTTACACAATTACACCAGAGATATATCCAAATCCACCCCTCAGAACTGTCTCTGCATCTCTGTTATCTCTGTTTCACTCATACCCAGATGGGCACCTCTGCTTCTTCTCAATACAAAAACAAAGGTGGGAACTTTAGCTGGAAATTCACTGTGAGCATAGTTCATTTTGATGGTAAGCTCCAACGATGGAAGCAGCCATTGAAAGCAGAGTATGTTCTGTCTCAGAACCCAAACTGTTTCATCTGCTGCTCAGATTCTATGTACATAGGCTCACTACTGCCTCATGTGGCTCCAAGTGAAGATCTTCAAGTGGGTCAAATATATTTTCTCTTGCCACTTTCTAAATCTCACATCCCACTCTCACTTCAAGAGTTATGTGCATTAGCCATCAAGGCTCATAAAGCACTTAACCACTCAGTCAACAAATGTTCTTCTGTTTTACTCTAGAGTTGTTTTACGAGGGATGTTCATATTAGAAATTATGATAAAGCTATGATTGAATAATGCATGATGGAGTTTTCATCGTAATCACTAATCCCTAATCGTTCTTAGTTTTAGAGCTTTCTTGAAGGAACATGTTGATAATCATTCTAGCTGCATAGGACGAGAAGAAAAGAAAGCAGAACCGTGATAGTCCTTTACTTGAGCGCCATTAACTATTAAAGATAAACAGGCATAGATTGGACATCGTATGCTGTAGTGCAAATCTGCAACTTGTTATACTTATCATCCTTGCCACTGAATATGAAATTGAAAGGCTGTAAAAAGTGTACAGAAAGGACGTTATGGATGGCTAGCAAGCTTCGAGGGAATAACTTTCCCGTCATGCTTGGTTTTTAATTTATCTTTTGAGAAGTGTTTTCTTTGTTATCTTATTTGCAGCTTTTGGCAACAACCATGTTCGTGGAGTATTTAAGTTATCTTTGACGACTAAAGCGAGAGAGAGTATTGTACTAATAAGATTTGACATGTGAGATTGAATAGGAATGAATTTATATATCAACATAGATTGGCTAGTAGTGAAGAGTGTGAATAATTTGCAAGTAGGCAGTATCATAAGTTGTTCATTGGGAAAAAAAGAGCACAAAATTTAAGAGAATCTGATTTGTTTTTGTCTGGTAAATTTAGAACTGGGATGGATATGGTCGTTGCTAGCCATCCGTTGGAGCATGATGATTCTCAACGCAAGCTGGCTACATCAAATCAGTTGATGACCTTTCTCCCTCGCTCATCACACTTCTGGAATATGTTCTTTTTAATAATATATAATATTCATACACCCTAAAAATAATCATATATTTTAAAAAATAATATTCAAGTATAAAAATGAGAAGTGAATTATATCACAACCCATACCATTTTAATTTGTATCGCTTATACTGTCATGCGTGAGTGTGTGCATAAATTTAATTTGTTCTTCGTCTATGATTTTCAAAAGTTAAAAAAAACTTTTTTCACCTTTACCAAATGTGTGTGTGAGTAATTAATATAAGTGACCAGCATAAATAGTACAAAATGCACAACATAGTATTTGTGTCAATGTGAAGTGGCTGTACCAAACTTGTTTCTTCGTCTCAATATGGAAGTTGTTGATTATGCGTTAGAACGGTACAACTCTTGAGTACTCTATGGAAAACCATTTCTTTCTACAAACTCACTGGCAAATTGGCCAATTCCATGACTCTCTTTTCCTGTGATACGCGAGAATCAGAAGGCTAATCAAGTTCTTCTGTTACACTGCTTACAGTGTATACAAGACTTGTACTTCAGTCAGTATATCCACTTAAGTCTACTTGAAACTATAAAACCATCATCAGAATAGTAACAGGTTGAACTCAGGATCCAAGTAAAAGGTTTGGTCCAGTTTCACAATGGAAAACATTTACAGGTGTTATTGACGTCATGGCTTTAATAACTTGTATGGAGCTATCCTGTGAGGGCCAAGTGAGAGAGAGCCCAACAAGTCTTCCTGGATGAACTCATACCTTCATTATTAAAAAAAAAAAATGAAAAAATCACAATCATTAGTGTCAAAAGTGATCATGTATTATTGAGAGCGAATGATGCATTAGGAGCTAATTAATTTAGAGAAGCACTTACACTCCCTCACAAAACATGTCAATAACTGCTGACAAATTGATAACCTGCATCCTTATATCCGGAACATTATCACTTTCAAAGGGCATCTCCAACATTTCAGAGAGCTTCTTAACATTTTCCTCAAGCTGCTGCTGATAAAGCTCAAATACGTTTTGTTTTCTTATCATTTCCTCGTCTGACATTTCATCATTGAACAAATAAAATGCAAATGGATATGAGTATGATAGGACTTGCCAAGACCTGACAAGTGTGGAGAGTCCATCATTTACCCAGCTACTGTCTCCAAGGAAAGAAGCCTTCTTTCCTATAGATTCTGTCAATCTACATTCTTTATCTAAGCAGTTCATCATATGAGCTTCAAAACGATGATAATAGTGCACAAAACGGCTTTCATCCTGCTTTCCCTCGTCATCCTTTTCCTCCTGTTCTTCGTAGTCACCACCACCCTGCCAACTGCAGCATCAAGGTGGAAATTTTATGTCAGCATAAATATATGTCAGCTCAGACAGACAACATACAATTAGCCTAATTTCTGTGACCTAAACTAAGAAAGTTGAAAGACATTATATGACAAAGAAAAGAGGAAGATGATAGGGAAATAGCAAGGCCCACCTAAATATTAGGCCACAAATACAGGTAAGCATGTCACAACCATCACTCTTGTGCACTAATCTGTTGCAATTTGGACAGGGTTGTGTGTTATTTTTTATCCAATTGGCACTCTTTTCAGCCCAAAGTTCCCTCATCAAACACGAACAAGGGGAATGTGGTTTCGACAAACAGCTAAAACAGAATTGAAAACCACATGAACATTCCACCTCATGTAATAATCCATCATCATCCTCAACACAGATTGCATTCCCACAGGGAGGAGTGCTGTGGCACCACTTAGCTCTTTTGTTGTCTTCAATGTAGGACTCAAGAAGAAAACGTTCGAATTTCTCTGCCATATCACAGCTCCTTTGGCGGACTAGCTTACTCACAACATCCTCATTGCAATAATATTTGCATCCGTGTGCCATGCATCTAATGTGTTTACTTTGACCTTCACTTATCACGAAAATGAAATATCCTGTCCAACCTATGAAAAAAGATGTCATCGTCATGATCCTTAAAAGAAGCATGCAACTGTGCTTTATCTTGAGCCATTAAATTAATTTAAACCATTGACATCCAATTAAGTTAAAGCATTAAATGATTAAATAATAAAGTTCCAATCACTGATCAAGTTTCCGTTCTGGTATAAAAAAGGCTGATCAATCACTGATCCATATCCCATTTATTAATCTAGTTTTAGCACTAAATAATATCCATAAGTTGGGAATACCAGAACAACCAAATACTCACAGCTGTTGCAAAAACAGTGACCACAGTCCATTCTTGTTGCTCGATCACAGGGAACAGCCTCGAAGCAGATTGCACACAATATTGAAGGAGCAACTAATGAACCTGAATCACTGCGTTCTTCACTAACACCAGCTTTAGCCAAGAGTAATGTCTTCCCCTTTTCCACAAACTCCGCAGATAAATTCTCCTTATCCCACCTATGAAAAATAAGAAGTCTACGTGCCTGATGCTTGTTCACTGATAGCAATTCCATTATTGTGGACAAATCCTCTTCCTTCATGCATGCGAATAGAGAGATCTTAGAAAAACCTAAAAGTACAATTTATCTCAATGATAAGCACAATAAACAGCTCAATTATATCGTGCTTTTTCTTTCTTAAATTACCTGTGCGGTTAGAAGTGTTTCCTTTGTAATTACCTGCATGTTCCAAACCATTTGAAAAAACATCATGCAGAGATCCAGCTTTACATAAACAGTCATTATCATAAATAACGGTGTAGTCTTAGGGACAAATCCTTAAAACCCACAAAAATTCAGAATAAGATTATGCGGAAAACCCGGTGCCTAAAGAGCTTCCAAATCATTGAACAATAGACCATGACCGTGATTCTTTTGAGAATCTAAGGCTCTGTCCCTCAACAGAAAATATATTTCGCCAATCACCCTATATAAAAAATGAAATTCTACACAAGATTGCAGCGTTTCATCGTGCATAATCTCGACAAACAATTCAGCAGCACAAAACGAATTCATTCAATTCGAATCCGTAATATCCGGGCTGAACGTTCAATTCAGAGTAAAAGCCAAACGCGAGCCGTTAAGGAATAAAAAGAAGCAAGAAAGAAAGAAAGACAGAAAGAAAATTCCAATTCCCTCATCCACTCAATCCACAAATGCTGGAGCAACAAGAAACCAAGATGATCAAATTTCGATTACCTTGATTGTGGGACCCTTGGCAGTGGCAGTGACCAATTTAGCATCGGGCTCCTCCTCACATGAGCAGTCGTTCGAGGAACCCTGATCGGAGTATTGGTAATCTTCGTCGCTGTTCTGATAGTCCTCCATACCTACTAACAAATCAGATGAGAAAGAACGATATTACGTGCTATAACTTAAACGGTGAAACCAATGGCATTCGTGTTAAAGAACTTCAACAAAAAAAAAAGGGTGAGAATTGAAATACGAGTTGGTCAAATCCGGTGATCGGAGAAAGTGGAGAACAGGAGAATCCAGACGAAGTTTCCGGCGTGGGAGTGGAGCGTTCCGGAAGAAGCAACCTGGAAAAGTTTGGGAGTAGAAATTCCCGCCAGATTATAGAGTGCCTATTGTTTAACGGTTTTCGCTTATAGATGAAAAGTCATGAAATGGTTCTTGACCATGCGTAGGGTGACAATAGTGATGTGTGTGTGTGTGTGAGTTTTATTGTTAAATATAGTGCTGTATTTTCATTAAATATTGATGCGGTATATTGATCAAAATGAAAAATAATCTTAAAATTGAATTAGGAAAATTCAGCTTCTAATATTCATAGTCTATTTATTTTTAGTTTAATTTTAATAGTTTTAAATTTTCAAATTTAGTCTCCATAAATTGTTACTCTTACTCGAAAGTAAATTTGGTTAAGTGTTAGTTAATTTAAATTGCAACGTCAAAAAGGTTAATTTAAATTTGATAGGATGATATTTATACTCTGTTTAATTCATGTTTGTTTGGATTAGTATAATTTATTTTAAGTGATTTTAAGTAGTATGAAATAAATGTATGATAGAAGTTTTGTTTTGTATAAAATAAAGGAAAAATCCTTTTAAAAGATAACTGAATTATTCAAATTCTAAATTGAGTTGCCAAATTCAATAAATTCTAAATTGGGACATGTGTCATAAAATAGGATTTTAGAATTCAATAATTTTACCTTATTACCCCTTCTTTGAGTTGATTATCCAACGCTATTATTTTAATCTTTTTTTCAAAATTATGGAATCATTATGTGTTTTAAAATATTACATATTCACACCTATGTATTGCGCATGTCTCTGAGCTCATTTACTACAATGACGCAAAATAATTAGAAAAATAAAACACTTTAAACGCTAGTCTCTTAAGAAAAGATTATGTCAAATACACTTACATATTTCTCGATCTTCACATCTTTTTTTTTTGGGGGTCAAAACTCGATCTTCATATCTGAATTCAATGTAAATTCTTATTCTTTGACATTCTAGTTTGTTGCTGCATTTTCCATAGCATCAGTAGAGTCCAAATCTCTATTCAAATCCACTTGATGAATGAAAGAATTCTTATATACTCATAACACATAAGCAGGAGCCCAGCCCCAAGCGCCACCCATTAAGTGCAAACACACAAACCGACACAATACTTACAAATAGTTGGACACAATTCCCAATTTGGTGCCTGCATTTATCACTGCAAATTGCATCCACACATTTTGTTATAAGTTCAGATTCCAAATTGGAGGAGCCAAGGTGTCTGGCACTAATCCAAGGTGTCTGTAACTAATCGTATTACTTGAACTTGAATTAAATTCTCCACTTGTATGCCCATTTGAATTGATTACGTGCAGAGCTTCCAACAACTATAGAAATAGAGCCGGTCCGGATGGCTGTGTAATGTGATCAAAGAATATGAAAACTCACAAGACCCAGTTATTTCAGAAATTTGTTCCAAGCTATTAGGCAATTGATTTCAACCACATTGCAAAAAGTCTTTTAGCCGGTGTTATTTTAAAATTGATAATCCTTAAGAGATGGGAATCAGAGATTTGAATAGAATTTGGAAGAGAGGAGAGGACATCTATGGAAAAGGACGAGCCACTAGATAGAAAATGGAGAGAGAAGGAGAAGAGGGCATATAGATAAAATTACTCAATTTTAAAATTCCTAATTGGGTTGCTTACCTTGATTTAGAATTTATTAAATTTAAAAGCCTGATTCAGGATTTAGTTATTTCAATAGGCTTTTAATGGGATTTTCCCTAAAATAAGATAGTTTTTTCAGAGCTTTCAAACACCCACAAATTCTAATATAAGTTTAAGCTAAAATAAATTAGTTAATTATAATAAATGTGATTTGATCTTTCTAAAATACTCATGTGTAATATTAAATGGCTCTTATATGAGGATGGTGTTCCTTTTAACTAATTTTATATTGCAGGGACGGAATTTGATCTTCTAGCCATTTGATTAAATAAATAATTTTTTACATTCAGTTATGAATTTAATTAGACTCAATTAAAAAATATTTAAAATGATAGAGACGAAATTATGTATTTTTAAAACTGGAAACGCTAAATTCAAGATTGATTAAGCTAAACATATACACATTAAGATGGTAAAAAAAAATAAAAAAATAAAAACTGAGCTTGCAGCTGCGTATTGCATGTCGCAAACAATAACAATCCTTGTCTTGTTTTCCACTCTTACATATTATTTAAGTTTCCGTACAGATTCTCCCATACCTGGATGTTTGCGAAAGCCGAGTGGGATATGCGAAATACTCTTTTTATTGGATTTTAAAGAAAAAGCAAACAGATTCTTCATAATTTTCGTACCCTTTTTGCTTTCAAGTATATGATTTTCCAGCAGCATTTGTCTTTTTCATGGCAATTCTTGTTTTTTTTTCCTTTTCTATGTTTGCAAGCTGACAAGTAAATTAGGGATTTAGCATTTGTTTGGTATCACTTATTTTTAGACAATAAATCCTTATTACACAAGTCAATATAAAACTCCTCTCACATACTTACCTCGTATACCGTGAATCACGATTTATAAATATTTATTGTTAAAAAATAAGCTATTCCAAATGAGCATTTAGTATGAAGGGTATATTGGTATATAAAATTTATTTTAACATAAATTTTAATTAAAAATGCATTTTTAGAATATTATTAATAGAATTAACGGTTTAGACCTAAGATATATTTCAAAATAAAGGAAAAAAGTCTATGTAATTAAGACATAACAAAAAAAGGTAAGATTAATATTTTTTTTCCCAGAAGTTGAAATAAACTTGATCACCTTAACAAGACGTGGGCGCAATTAATATCTATTACACAGAGTAACAAGCAAAAATGAGTGTAATTTATGAGCTTAGCGCATCTTGTTTCATTATCTCAATATGAAAGTAGTTGATTCTGCGTTTGTACAACTCAAAGTTCAAAAACTTGGTATCAGCTGAAGGCCCAAAAAAACTTGGGATCAGCCAATTCCATGATCAAGTTCTTCACTGTTTTTCAGGTCCTGGCTTCAATAACTTGTATGGAGCTATCCTGTGAGGGAAAGAACGCAACAAGTCATCCTCGATGAACTCATACCTTCAAAAATCCAAAAAATCACAATCGTTAGTGTCAAAAGTGACCATCATGATGATGTATTAGGGGCTAATGTTACAGAAACACTTACACATGCTCACAAAAATTGTCAATAACTGCTGACAAATTGATAACCTGCATCTTTATATCCGAAACCTTGTCCTTGTCACTTTCAAAGAGCTGTTTCAAAATTTTAGAGAGCTTCTCAACATTTTCCTGAAGCTTCTCCTGATGATACTCAAATAAGTTGTGTTTTGTTATCGTTTCCATGTCTAACATTCCATCTTCAAACAAATAGAATGCAAATGGATATGAGTATGATAGGACTCGCCAAGACCTGACAAGTGTGGAGAGTCCATCATTTACCCAGAAACTGTCTCTCAGGAAAGAAGCCTTTTTTCCTATAGATTCTGTCAATCTAAATCCTTTTTCTAAGCAGTTCATATGAGCTTCATGATAGCGCGCAAATCGGCTTTCATCCCGAGTCACCTCTTCAGCCTTTTCCTTTCGTCCACCGGACTGCCACCTGCACCATCAATTTATGGCAGCATAAATTTATGTCAGCTCAGACAGACAACATACAACGAGCCAAAACTGTGACCAAAAACTAAGAAACTTGAAAGATATCACAATATGATACAGTAAGGGAATTGAAATAGCAATGCCCACCTAAATGCTTGGCCACAAATACAGGTAACCAAGTCACAACCTCCACTTTTGTACACTAATCTGTCGCATTTTGGACAAGGTTGTGTGTTATTTCTTAACCAATTGGGACCAGTACACTTTTCAGCCCAACGTTTACTCATCAAACAGGAACAAGGGGAATGTGGTTCTGACAAACAATTAAAACAGAATTGAAAACCACATGAACATTCCACCTCATATAATACATCATCATCCTCAACACGGATTGTATTCCCACAGTGAGGAGTGCTAGGACACCACTTCACTCTTCTGTTGTCTACAATGTAGGACTCGAGAAGAAAACGTTCGAATTTCTCTGCCTTATCACAGTTCACTTCCCTGAGCAGCGTCCTTACAACATCCTCATTGCAATAATATTCGCATTTGTGTGCCATGCATTTAATGTGTTTACTTCGATTTTCATTTATCTTGACAATGAAATGTTTAATCCAACCTGTGAAAATAGATGACATGGTCATAATCCTTAAAAGAAGCACGCAACTGTGATTTATCATGAACATTGATTGCAAGAGGAATAGACATTAAATGATTAAATAATAATGTCCCAATCACTGATCAAGTTTTCGTTCTAGTATAAAAAAGTCTGATCAATCACTGATACACATTCCATTTGACATCCACTCCCTCTGGTCCTTAATATAAGATATATTTATCTAATTTGATTAGATTAAGGAAAATAGTTAAATTAGTCAATATGACATGTATTTGCTAAAACATTCTAGTCATCTTCCTTAATTACCTCATTTCCCCTCCTCCTTGATTATTGTTGAGGGAGCATCAATAGGAGTATATTAGAAAAAGATTAACAAGTATGAAAACTATGTCTTATATTTAAGACCAAAATCAACTTTCAAATATGTCCTATATTAAGGACCAAAGAGGGTAATAATCTAGTTTGAGCACTAAATACTATCCATAAGTTGGGAATAACAAAACAACCAAATACTCACATTTGTTGCAAAAACAGTGACCACAGTCCATTCTTGTGGTTTCATTACAGGGAACACCCTCGAAGCAGATTTCACACGTCACTGGAGAAGCAACTGATGAGCCTGAATCACTGTGTTCTTCACTAACACCAGCTTCAGCCAAGAGTGATGATGTCTTCACCTTTTCCACAAACTCCGCAGATAATTTCTCCGTATCCCACCTATGAAAAATAAGAAGTCTACGTGCTTGATGCTTTGTCACTGATAGCAATTCCATTATTGTGGACAAATCCTCATCCTTCATGCATGCGAATAGAGAAATCTTAGCAGAAACCTAAAAAGTACAATTTATCTCAATGATAAGCACAAGAAACAGCTGAATTATATCGTGCCTTTTCTTTCTTAAATTACCTGTACAGTTGAAAGTGTTTCCTTTGTAATAACCTGCATGTTCCAAAGCATTTGAAAATACATCATGCAGGGACCCAGCTTGCATAAACAGTCATTATCGTACATAAAAGTGTAAGACTGAGGGACAAATCCTTGGGCTAACAAAAATTCAGAATAAGATTATGCAGAAAAACGGGTGCCTAAGCAGCTTTCAAATCATTGGACATTAGATTCTTTTGAGGATCTGAGGCTTCGTCCCTCAACAGAAAATATATTTCGCCAATCACCCTATACACAAAATGAAATTTTACTCAAGATTGCAGCGTTTAATGGTGCATAATTCCGACAAACAATTCAGCAGCAACAAACGGATTCATACAATTCAAAGCCGTAATATCCAGGTTGAACATTCTAACAGAGTAAAAGTCCAAAGTAACCAAGGCGTATCGCTTCGGTGAATCATATAAAATTCCAATTTATCAATTCAGTGTAAAAGCAAAACGTGAGCCGTTAAGGAATTAAAATAAAAAAAGCAAGAAAGAAAATTCTGATTCCCTCATCCACTCAATACACAACTGCCGGAGCAACAAGAAACCTAGATGATCAAATTTCGATTACCTTAATTGTGGGCCCCTTGGCAGTGCCAGCGACCGATTTAGAATCGGGCTCCTCATATAAGCAGTCGTCCGAGGACTCCTGATCGGAGTATAGGGAATCTTCGTCGCTGCTCTGATAGACCCCCATACCCACTAACAAATCAGATGATCAAGAACGATATTACGTGCTATAACTTAAACGGTGAAACCAAGGGCAATCGTTTTATAGAACTTCAACCAAAAAAAAAATGTGGCTGAAAATTGAACTACGAGTTGATCAAATCCGGTGATCGGAGAAAGTGGAGAACAGGGGAATCCCGATGACGTTCCCGGCGTGGGAGTGGAGGCTTACGGAAGAAGCAACCTGGAAAAGTTAGGAGTAGAAATTCCCGCCAGACTGAAGAGCACCTCCTGTTTAACCGTTTTCGGCCTTTTGCTACTAAATGAATATCATGAAATGGTTCTTGACAATGAGAAGGAAATGGTGAATTGTGAATTATTGTGTGAAGCAAACCGAAGTCGGCCCTGTTATTTATAGAACGATAGATCTATTATAAGGAAAACGGGTGCTCGACAATGTTCATTGAACCTGACGGGATTTCATGGCACTTGGAGTTCATTACGTTCGCAGTAACATCATGAAGGCTAGAACGAGCATGAAGCGTTCGACGGAAGCTCTTTGAAAGGGATAGAGCTTGTTGTCTTCTAAACTTTTTTGCCGACAGTGGACAAACAACTAGTTTGGCAGATTCTCTTTTTCTTGCCAGGGAAGTTCGTGAATCGACGGAAGAAAGAAATAAGTTGTTATTATAATGCCACAGCCCACAGACATCTTATTCAATTATTATAACACTTCATTCTTTTTTAATATGAAATTTACTTAATTAATCTGACCAGATTAAGAAAAACTACTTGTAAAAAAAATGTGTGTCAGTTTTCTTAAAGCGCCCTCTTAAATTATTTACACTAAAATTACTCCTTAATGCAAACTCCCTTAACAAAATAGGGAAAAAAATGATAATTATGAGAAAAAATGTTCTATTTAGGACAAAATCAAATTTCTCAACTAGCTTTTACATTAGAATTGGAGGCAGTATTTTTTATACAATGAAATAAGACTTTACAATTTTTCAAAATCCTCACAAAAAAATCATCATTTAATATTTATCTCTTATATTTATCATTTTTCTCTAAACTAATTTTCTGACTTATAAATTAATATATAATCCTAATGATACACATAAGTATTTCAAAGAAATCATGTTAACATATATTATAGCGAAGTAATGTATTTACCTTTCCCAATCTCCTTAAATTAATCAATTAACCCTTATATTAACAATCCAAAATAGTACTACATCTTATGAGGGTCAATGAACCTTAACGGGTTTTTCTGAGCAACTATGGGGTTATATTAATGTGCTTATTTAGAGTAGTGATTGGAATGCTTAAAAACAATTTTTTAATCATGATTTACGGTATACAAGGTAAATACTTGAGAGAAATTGTGTTTCAATTTACATAAAAATCAGCTTATAAACAATTTCAACGTCAAAATAAATACACCCATTGTCATAGCTTCAAAAAAGTTACGGGATTATATAGTGACATGCTTTATTTTATTTCACCGTTAAATATGGTGATGCATTTTCACATAGTGACATGCTTTATTTTTTTTTTTTTTGGCCAATGTGACATGCTTTATTTTATTTCATCGTTAAATATGGTGATGCATTTTCATTACATATTGTTAGGCTTTAGATCCAAGGCCTTGTCTTGTCTCCACTCTTACATTATTTAAGTTGCCGTACAGATTCTCCCATTCCTGGATGTTTGCTAAAACCGAGTGGGATATGTGAAATACTCTGTTTATTGGATTTGAATGAAAAAGCAAGGGACAATTACAATGAAGTCTCACACAAGAGAAAAAATGAAAAAATGATCCCTGAAGTTGTTAATAACAAGTCGACGAGCTTATACTGATAACTTCAGAGACCATTTCTTCATTTTTTCTCTTGTATAGGATTTCATTGTAATTACCGAAAAGCAAACAAATTTTCGTACCCTTTTTGCTTTCAAGTATATCATTTTCCAGCAGCCTTTGTCTTTTTCACGGCAATTCTTGTTTTTTTTCCCCTTTTCTATGTTTGCAAGCTGACAAGTAAATTAGGGATTTAGTATGAAGGGTATATCGGTATATAAAATTTATTTTAACATAAATTTTAATTAAAAATAAATTTTTAGAATATTCTTAATGAAATTAACGATCTAGACCTAAGATATATTTTAAAATAAAGGAAAAAAAGTCTATGTAATTAAAACATAACAAAAAAGGTAAGATTAATATTTTATTCCCCCAGAAGTTGAAATAAACTGTCACCTCAACAAAACGTGGGCGCAATTAATATCCATTATACAGAGTAACAAGCAAAAATGAGTGTAATTTATGAGCTTAGCGCATCTTGTTTCATCATCTCAATATGAAAGTAGCTGATTCAGCGTTTAGAACAGTACAACTCAAAGTTCAAAAACTTGGTATCAGCTGAAGGCCCAAAAAACTTGGGATCAGCCAATTCCATGATCAAGTTCTTCACTGTTTTTCAGGTCCTGGCTTCAATAACTTGTATGGAGCTATCCTGTGTGGGAAAGATCGTAACAAGTCATCCTCGATGAACTCATACCTTCAAAAATCCAAAAAATCACAATCGTTAGTGTCAAAAGTGACCATCATGATGATGATGTATTAGGGGCTGATGTTACAGAAACACTTACACATGCTCACAAAAATTGTCAATAACTGCTGACAAGTTGATAACCTGCATCTTTATATCCGAAACCTTGTCCTTGTTACTTTCAAAGAGCTGTTTCAAAATTTTAGAGAGCTTCTCAACATTTTCCTGAAGCTTCTCCTGATGATACTCAAATAAGTTGTGTTTTGTTATCGTTTCCATGTCTAACATTCCATCTTTAAACAAATAGAATGCAAATGGATATGAGTATGATAGGACTCGCCAAGACCTGACAAGTGTGGAGAGTCCATCATTTACCCAGAAACTGTCTCTCAGGAAAGAAGCCTTTTTTCCTATAGATTCTGTCAATCTAACTCCTTTTTCTAAGCAGTTCTTATGAGCTTCATGATAGCGCACAAATCGGCTTTCATCCCGAGTCACCTCTTCAGCCTTTTCCTTTCGTCCACCGGCCTGCCACCTGCACCATCAGTTTATGGCAGCATAAATTTATGTCAGCTCAGACAGACAACATACAAATAGCCAAAACTGTGACCAAAAACTAAGAAACTTGAAAGACATCATCATATGACACAGAAAGGGAATTGAAATAGCAATGCCCACCTAAATGCTGGGCCACAAATACAGGTAACCCAGTTACAACCTTCACTTTTGTACACTAATCTGTCGCATTTTGGACAAGGTTGTGTGTTATATCTTAACCAATTGGCACCAGTAAACCTTTCAGTCCAACGTTCACTCATCAAACAGGAACAAGGGGAATGTGGTTCTGACAAACAATTAAGACAGAATTGAAAACCACATGAACATTCCACCTCATATAATACATCATCATCCTCAACACGGATTGCATTCCCACAGTGAGGAGTGCTAGGACACCACTTTGCTCTTCTGTTGTCTTCAATGTAGGACTCGAGAAGAAAACGTTCGAATTTCTCTGCCATATCACAATTCTCTTCCCTGAGCAGCGTCCTTACAACATCCTCATTGCAATAATATTCGCATTTGTGTGCCATGCATTTAATGTGTTTACTTTGACCTTCATATATCTTGACAATGAAATGTTTAATCCAACCTGAGAAAATAGATGCCACCGTCATAATCCTTAAAAGAAGCATGCAACTGTGATTTATCATGAAAATTGATGGCAAGAGGAATAGACATTAAATGATTAAATAACAATGTCCCAATCACTGATCAAGTTTTCGTTCTGGTATAAAAAAGTCAGATCAATCACTGATACACATTCCATTTGACGTCTACTCTATTTGGTCCTTAATATAAAATATATTTATCTAATTTGATTAAATTAAGGAAGATAGTTGAATTAGTTAATATAACATATATTTGCTAAAACAGCCTAGTCATCTTCCTTAATTACTTCATTCTTTCTCCTTCTTGATTATTATTAAGGGAGCATTGATTATTATTAAGGGAGCATCAAAAGGGCTGAAAAAAGGTTGACAAATATGAAAACTATGTTTTATATTTAAGACCAAGATCAACTTTCAAATATGTCCTGTATTAAGGACCAAAGGGGGTAATAATCTAGTTTTAGCACTAACTACTGTCCATAAGTTGGTAATAACAAAACAACCAAATACTCACATTTGTTGCAAAAACAGTGACCACAGTCCATTCTTGTGGTTTCATTACAGGGAACAACCTCGAAGCAGATTTCACACGTCATTGAAGAAGAAACCGATGAGCCCAAATCATGGCCTTCTTTTTCACTAACACCAGCTTCAGCAAAGAGTGATGTCTTCCCCTTTTCCACGAACTTCCTAGCTAATTTCTCCTTATCCCACCTATGAAAAATAAGAAGTCTACGTGCTTGATGCTTTTCCACTAATAGCAAATCCATTATTGTGGACAAATCCTCTTCCTTCATGCATGCGCATAGAGAAATCTTAGCTATCTCAATGACAAGCACAACAAACAGCTCAATTATATCGTGCCTTTTCTTTCTTAAATTACCTGTGCAGTTGAAAGTGTTTCCTTTGTAATAACCTGCATGTTCCAAAGCATTTGAAAAAACATCATGCAGGGACCCAGCTTACATAAACAGTCATTATCGTACATAAAAGTGTAAGACTTGGGGACAAATCCTTGGGCTCACAAAAATTCAGAATAAGATTATGCAGAAGAACGG
Organism: Inga leiocalycina; assembly: GCA_963242795.1. Classification (NCBI taxonomy): domain Eukaryota; kingdom Viridiplantae; phylum Streptophyta; class Magnoliopsida; order Fabales; family Fabaceae; genus Inga; species Inga leiocalycina. The sequence continues at coordinate 2,190,386 of OY725321.1, read as the reverse complement.
GTGCCTAAGCAGCTTTCAAATCATTGAACATTAGATTCTTTTGAGGATCTGAGGCTTCGTCCCTCAACAGAAAATATATTTCGCCAATCACCCTATACACAAAATGAAATTTAACACAAAATTGCAGCATTTATCGTGCATAATTCGACAAAAAATTCAGCAGCAACAAACGAATTCATACAATTCAAAGCCATAATATCCAGGTTGAACATTCTAACGGAGTAAAAGTCCAAAGTAACCAACGCGTATCGCTTCGGTGAATCATATAAAATTCCAATTTATCAATTCAGAGTAAAAGCAAAACGTGAGCCGTTAAGGAATAAAAAGAAGCAAGAAAGAAAGAAAGAAAATTCTGATCCCCTCATCCACTCAATACACAACTGCCGGAGCAACAAGAAACCTAGATGATCAAATTTCGATTACCTTAATTGTGGGACCCTTGGCAGTGCCAGCGACCAATTTAGAATCGGGCTCCCCATATGAGTAGCCGTCCGAGGACTCCTGATTGGAGTATTGGGAATTTTTGTCGCTGCTCTGATAGTCCCCCATACCCACTAACAAATCAGATGACAAAAAACGATATTACGTGCTAGAACTTAAACGGTGAAACCAAGGGGATTCGTGTTATAGAACTTCAACAAAAAAAATGTGGGTGAAAATTGAACCACGAGTTGATCGAATCCGGTGATCGGAGAAAGTGGAGAACAGGGGAATTCCGTCGACGTTTCCGGCGTGGGAGTGGAGGCTTACGGAAGAAGCAGGCTGGAAAAGTCAGGAGTAGAAATTCCCGCCAGACTGAAGAGCATCTCCGGTTTAACCGTTTTCGGCCTTTTGCTACTAAATGAATAATCAGGAGATGGTTCTCGACAATGGGTAGGGGGAGACATAGTGGCGTGCTTTATTTTACTTCATCGTTAAGTGAGTGTTTGGAGCTGCTTTTCTGTGGCCCAATCGCATGATGCACTGTAGTTGGAAAAGTTTTCAAATGTTTGGACGAGGGTTTGACCGATTGGGTTTATGGCATTTTGAGACGGAGATTCGCACTATCAGAATAAGCCATTGAAGGGAGTTTATAGCTTGATGTGTGAGCCCATTTTACCGTTATTATGCATTTATTATGTTTTAAATTTTGTTACTTACCCCCACAGCTCCCTCCCTCCCTCCCTCTCCCGCCCCCCCCCCCACCTTATAACTGCCTCCTCTTGTTGTCCAAGCACAGCTGACACAACTTGCAACCAAAAGCTCTAGATCGTGGCTGCAGCAACCCCGGCTGGTTGTGGCAATGGCGGCTGGTTTACTGCGTGGTGTTATGCTCCATCTTCCAGGCCATCGTCCGGTGTTTGTGCTCTTGTCTTCTCAGCCTTCGTCAGAGTGGAAGTTCGGGAGGTCCGTTGAAGTCCGACATTGTCTTGTGCTTTGATTTTGGGCGGCCTTGACTCAGGGGGTGCCCTATCTGTTCGTGCTCTTGATTCAGGGAATGGCCTTGATTTTGGACATTGTCTTGTCGTCCAGTGTTCGTGCTCGTCTACTGTGCAGGTCGATTTGCTCAAGCTACAGTGGTCTAAACCATCGATCGTGTCCTTGCCGTTATCGTTAGTCGTCAATCATGTTCTCCAATGTCGTCACTCGGCTTCTTCACTTCAGTCGTCTCCTAGCCCCTACTGTGCTGGTCGTCTTCTCCAGTATCGTCACTTGGCTTTGGCACTTCGATCGTCTTCTCTAGCAATATGTGGTGCCATGCAGCCTACTCCTAAAGCCGCCACTGCCTACTCATTAAAGTGAGTAAAAACCTTTCATTATTGTTCTCCGACCTTGCTTCTTGTGACTCACCAAAGTTCCTATTTCCTTCTTATACCTAGTTTTAAGTGCTACTTCCATGGCTGCCAAAGCAAAACAGAGTTGTGTTTATTCCTTTGCTTTGTAGTATTTCTCTAGGCTAAATATGCAGCGTTTTGCATAGAAAGAAAAGAAATTTGAATAAGTTTTGTTAGCAATCTAGTTGCTGCGTACAAGAAGGAAATTCAAAAGTTTGAATGAGTTTGATGTGTGTATGCTCATATTGCTATGATAATTCCTTTAGTATGTAGATTCTTTTACTTTGTAGTATTTCTCTGCTATGTATGCCATTGTTGCTCTATTTGATATGTCTCAAATGGACATAATGAAGCTTGGTTTTCCTTTGGGTAAGCGCAGTTTATCCAACAAGTGGACATCTTGTTGTTGTGGGGGTAGAGCTTCATTTTCATTTGGGGGTGATTCACAGATGGGTTTGTGTGGGTGGAGCTTTTTAACCATACACTATGGAAATAAAAAAGGGAATAAAACAAAGATAGTAGAATTGGTTTCATTGCGGTATCTTGTCTAGATGAGAATAGTAATGCTCATGATTTATTTTAGCCTTCATATTAATTCTTATTTAATGACATAAGTGATTTAGTATTTTGAGTTGTGTGACACCAATAAAATCATGCATTTATTCTTGTGTGTTTGTAATGATCAATTTTTACTTTGTTGGAATAGTTGTTTTAATTTTTTTTTGTTTGAGCTACAAGTCCTGTTGAAATATTGGCATAAAAATATGGATAAAGCTATTTGGGATGATGAGACAACAGAGATTTTTTCGACATCTACATTGAGAAAATATACAAAATAGAACGTCATGGGCAGACATTTTCAAAGAAAGGGTGGGGGATTATTGTCTCTACATTTAATGAGAAGACTGGGAAAGAATATGACAGGAAGCAATTGAAGAATAGGTTATATATCCTAAGGAAAGATTTCAAGACTTGGGATTCCTTAATCAAAGAGACTGGGGTAGGCAGAGACCCTACGACAAATAAAGTCATCGCATCAAATGAGTGGTGGCAGCGGAATCTACAGGTAAAACAAAATTGTTGTAACTAATATCTTTCATTTTCCCCTCTTAACTGGTTAGTTTTGGTTAAGTAATTGTTTTTTGGTTTGTTGTATACATGCAGGAGAAGACATCATATAGAAAGTTTAGACACACAAGCCTCAAGTTAGAAAAAGAATTAAGAATTATTTTCAAGGATGTGATGGCATGTGGAGACAATATATTTGCACCCTCTTTCACACAGCCTCAAATATAGCAGGACGATGAGGAAGATGTGTACCGACCCACCATGAATAAAGAGGAAGGCTCAGGGGACAACGAAGATAATATGTTTGTTGCTAACCTTGTGCCTAGTACAGGAGTGACGGACAAGCTAGCAAGCATTGGCCTAACAACAAGCACTCTATCAACCGTTGGTACTGAGTCAGGAAGCCAGGGTAAGAGGAAGGTCGGTGAAGGGTCTGGTCAGAGAAAAAAGCATAAAGTGTCAGCTGCGAAACAAATTACGGATGCAATTAGTATGATTGCAGAAGCATCCAAGGACAGAGCGGCAACATTAGATGCTATTAAAGATGTTAGGGTCGATGCTGCTTTAGATCAGTTGCTTGACCTTGATGAAGTCATACGCAATGAAGACTTTCGTCACCACTTTATCAAGCTTGTAATGGACAAGACTAATCAGGAAACGCTTGTCTCACTTTCTATAAATGGAACATTAAGTTCATGGTTCCTTGGTTGCGATTTATGATTTATGACTCCTAGATGTACCTGAACTATGTTTCATTATGTTTATGTTTATTTGTACAAGATGACAACATGCTTTGTGAACAATATTTTATGCCATTATCACTAGAATCTATTTACCTATGTCATTGAGTCTTTATTTGGTATTTTTTCCCCTTCCATTACTCATAGTTGAATTTTTAATCACACTTACAAGGTACATAATCAATAGCAAATGCGAACAATCAAAATTTACCTGATATGGTAGAGGAAGATGACCAGTCTCGAGTTGTATCTCTTATAAACGACGAGTTAACAGAGTAGGAACGATTGACTGCGTTGCTCTGTCAATATTGGGTGCCTTTCATTTGCAAAGAACTGCGCAAAACAAGTAAACACACTGGTCATTTATGGGTGCAAGAGATACTAGCAACCCATGGCTCACGTTGTCATGACATATTTAGGGTGGAAAAATATGTCTTTTACAGCTTATGTCATAAATTGGTCGAACATGGCTTAAAGAATTCAATAAACGTTGGAATCGAGTAAATGATTGCCATGTTTTATCTCACTGTTGGCCATGGAGTAGGCAATAGGGTGGTACATGAACTCTTTCAACATTCAGGGGAAATAGTCAGTAGGATTTTGCACAGGGTGTTAGATGCTTCATTAGTCTAGCTCGAGAAAATATCAAACCGTGTGATCTTGAATTCAATGTATGCCACCCAAAAATAGAAAATGATCCTCATTATTATCCATACTTCCAAGATGCTATTGAAACAACAGATGGAACTCGCACTAGGTGTATGATCACTAGTACGAACCACGAAAAATATATCGGGAGAAAGGGATATCCAACACAGAATGTAATGATTGTATGTGATTGAGATATGTGCTTTACATTCGTGTTGGCGGGTTGGGAAGGTACTACACATAATGCTCGTGTGTTTGAATTTGTTGTTTCAAATCCATCTATGAACTTCCCTCATCCACCTGCAGGTATATTTCTGTCACCTTCTAGTCAATTATTTTCATTTTACACTTTAATGAATCTAACAATTTAGATTGATTTCAACATATATTAGGCAGATATTATTTGGTTGATGCTGGCTATCCGACATAACTTGATTACCTTGGTCCTTATAGATATGAGCGTTATCATCTGCTAGAATTTAGCCACCAACCCGAATTTATAAATGCTAACGAGACCTTTAATTTTTGTCATTATAGTTTGAGGTTTACTATAGAAAGGACTTTTGGAGTGTGAAAGAATCGATTTCAATTGTTACAAAAAATGCGCAAGTACAGCTATCAAACACAAGCCCGCATTGTTTATGCAACAATGGCCCTACATAATTTTATTAGGAGAAATGATGTTGAAGATGTAGTGTTTCGCCAAAGTGAAGCTGGGAATCTTGTCAATATAGATAGTAATAATGTAGATGAACAAACTTCCGCAACAAATTATGGTAGGCGATCTTCCTCTCAAATGAATCATATTCGTGACTCAATTAGAGACTAAATTGTACGGGACATGTGATATAATTTGTTCTGTAATATTATTTCATCAAATTGTGTATTTTTTTAATGTCTAATTTCCCAACTTTAACTTTTATAAATTTTTTATAATTTTTAATTTAATTTCTCTCTTACCATTATCACAAAAGTCCTTATACTTAAGCCAATCCAAACAAGTTCTACTTTTGCAAAAGTCATTTTTACAATCATCAATCTAAACATAAATCACATTACAAAATCTTTTTTGAATACATAAAGACAAGACTCAAGTCTTGAGTTTAGTCAGAATTGACCATATTATAACACAAAGATCATGATCTACCTATATGGCCTAAGTCGGCCAGCATCTAATTCAAGCAGTAACCTGGAGCTTGCTGCAAAAACGATAGCCCACTACATAATAGTTGTTTAGGAGATCAACAAGTTTTAAGTCCTTGAACCGCCAGGTTCGGCTCAACTTTTCCTTCAGCTTGTAATAATTCACTCGTGCCCCTAGTACCGTGATAATTAGTACTTTCTTCCAGGGTTCACAGCTTTCGTTGAATTCCTCTTCTGTCATTGGCATGACCGGATAAACATTCATGGGTTTTTTTTAATTTCCTCTCAAGGTTTCGGAATTTTCCACGTTTGGTCAAATAGGTCTGAGATTAACTGATCCTCGTTCATGCATGATGCTCTAGAGCCGGGAATTCAGGTCGAGCCCGTTGGGCCGGCCCGTTTAGGCCCGAGCCGATCAAGGGCCGGGCCTATAATTTAGAGGCTGAAAATGGAAGCGGGCCTAAACGGGCCGGCCCTGTAGGGCCGCAAGCCCTGTAGGGCCAGCCCTGAAGCCTTGCGAGCCGGCCCTTTTAATATTTTTTTAAAATAAATTAATAAATATAATATTATTATATCAAATTATCAATATAAGAGACACCTAAGTTCCTAATAGAGTATTAATAACAGGCAAACACTTATTAATTGGTTTGATTTATTTTATTTTCTACAATGTTTTATTCATTTAAACTTAAAAAAAAGGCTAATTTAGACATTAGATGATTATTTTAACTAAAAATTTATGAGTTTTAAAAATAATGTATACTAATTTAAAGCAAAATAATAAAGAAATTGTAACACTTTAAAAAAAAAAAATTTGAATTAAAATGAGTTTAAGCCCGAGCCCGTGAAGGGCCAGCCCTGTAGGGCCGCGGGCTTCAAAAATATGGTACTTTTTAGGAAACGGGCCTAAACGGGCCAGCCCATTTAGGCCCGAGCCCATGAAGGGCCGGCCCGTTTTCCCAACTCTATGATGCTCCATAAGCCACTCCATTGAAATATGTTCTATTGAAACCCATTAGTGAATCTCTATATGAAAACTTAGAGGGCCTTGATGGACTATTTTGCTGTTCCGACTGGGGTTGCTGACCTCCCATCTGCTCTTCTTTATCCTCTACGTCTAGCATATGATTTGACATAATAGTGTCATTTGTAATTTCTTTTTTAGACTTCTTGTTCGCAATATTTTTTGTGAGGTCTTCCGGTGGACTATTTAGCAGCACCTTACGGACATTGGCTTCTTCCATGGCAAAAATTGAGTCGTGGCACACTTTTCAAGAGAGAGAAAAACTCTCGGATAACACTCTAATTTGATCAAGAACACTTAATATTGTGCAAAGTTCCACATTACATAATCTGACTTTATCTAAAAGTAAGATTGTTAAAAGTCATATTGGTAAAAGCTAGTTTTGCAATCGCTGCTCCAAACACACATTAACATGATGATGCATTTTCATTACATATCGTTAGGCTTTAGATCCAGGTCCACGCGCTTAATGTGTCTGACTATTTGATTAGAAAACAAAATAATATTATTAAATAATAAATAAATCAGTATTAATTATAAATTTGTTAACTGAAAAATAAGTTATTGTATATGAGAAAATTAATCCAAAAGTAATCTTCTGATCATTACTTAAAGGGAAAGCAAGAGTTTACTAATCAAGTTTTTGTTCTGATATACTTTGTTTAATTCATGCTTGATTGTACTAGTGATTTTATGTAGTGCAAAGTAAAATATATGGGAGAATATGTCATATAGAATAAAACACTCCCTACAACTGATCATGGAAGATGTTGCAAATCATTATATTTGTACTGAGTTAGTAGAATAGAGCCTGTAAGGCTATACCTTCTCTTTTACTATAAAAAAAAAAAAAGAATAAAACACTCCCTCCGGTCCTTAATATAAGACATATTTAAGGAATTGATCTTCACCTTAAATATAAGATATTATTTTTATATTTGTCAATCTTTTCCTAATTTATCCTCTTATTGATGCTCCCGTAACAATAATTAAGAAGGAGAGAGAATGAAGAAATTAAAATAAATAGGTGTTTTAGAAAATACATATATTATTTAACTTAACTAACTTCTGTAATCTTATCAAATTAAATAAATATATTTTATATTAAGTATCAGAAGAGAAGAGGATTATATATGCAAGGGACGTAATTTGATCTTCCACCCATTTGATTAAATAAATAATTTTTACATTTAATTATGAATTAGATTTGACTAAATTTAAAAATATTTAAAATCATAGAGACCAAATTATAAATTTTTAGAAATTGTAAAGCTAAATTCAAGATGGATTAAGCTAAACATATACTCTATTCGTTCTTTATTATAAAAAAACAACTGCCACACATACCCCATTCATTTTATAAGAAACATTCAAAAAATGTCTTATTTTTTACTTCTTATTTTCCATTTTGCCCTTATTTAATTACCCCTAATGAATGTCACTAAAATAAATTTTTACAACCCTAAAGGCCTATTATTTCTACCATATCTATTTTCTTATTCTCTCTCTCTCTTTTTCCCTATGCCATCATAAACAAGGATATTTTAATAAAAAAAGGTTACCATTTTGATATATTTAATGTTCTTAACCAATACTTCAAACGGCGCGATTGGATTAAACATTTCTTTAAAAATAAAAAAAGGAACGGAGGGAGTACTCATGAAGATGGTAACTATGGGCTTGCTGCTGCGTATTACATGTCACAAAACAATAATCCCTGTTGTTCTCTTCCGCCCAAAAAAAGGTCATCCAGTAATAAATTACTTCTCCAAGAAATGATTATTATACATGTGGGCTTGTTTCCGCTCTTCCATTATTCAAGTTGCCGCACAGGTTCTTCCAACATGACTTTTCTGTTCGCAGGAACAATTCTGTCAGAGTCATCAACTTTACTTACTACTATTCTTCGGGGAAGGCGATGGTGATGCAGGAGGCTTCAAATCTTCATACCTGTGTGTTAACGAAAATATTACCATAACACATTAGGAAAACAGAGTATATAAATGTTCCTCACAACATAAGCAGACCCGGATTCAGCCAGCTTTATTTACGTCGAGAAGCATATCCATCTGAATATGATGATAAAAAAATAAGGCCAGAGAGGTCTCTTCAAGCAAAGAAGAAACTCACATGGTATAAGGAGAAAGTGGTCTTGGCTTTGGTTCATTAAGAATTTGTTCATCACTTGGTCTATCTGCAATTGGAAGCTGAGCTGCTGGGCCATTACCTGAGTCAATTTCAGGCGCCAATGGAGGTGATACACTGGGTGGACTAGGGGATGGTGAAGAAGGAGGCTTAAAGTCAGGGTATCTGCAAACATATAGCAGGCCTTAGAGAATAGGAATGTAAAGAAGAAAATCAAACTGAGATTATACAAGACACTAAGAACAAGGAGGGCAACTTGACAAGAATTATATTAGACTTGCACAGGGTAGGGAGAATAAGAAGATTTTGAATCCTGAGAAGGACCGGGTACGGTGAAACTGGCAGATGTAGTTTTTTCGGCTACTGGAGATTGGGGTGCAGAATCCATTGTTGAGGCAGCAAGAGGTTTGTCATTGGAAGTGCTTGGTGTTGGGCTTGGCGAAGTGGGAGGCTTCAGATCCTCATGGCTGTCCAAACAAAAAACTTGTAGGTGAGAAACACAACAGTGAGCATTAAAATTGAAGAAAGTCATTTATATGGTGACTTACGCTGTATATGGAGATCAAGAATCGGCTACCTGTCCCACTATGGCAGATGGCCGAGATATGCCATCTTTTTCTTGCATGCTACTGGGGGTATCAGAAGCACTAGGTTTAGGCACTGCATCAGGCTTCACTGGAGAAGGGGATGATGGTGGTTTTAAACAAGGTAATTAAACCTGGACCGGTCACTGAATTGACCGGGGTACTGGGTTAAAGGTCAGTGGGTTAGACCGGAGTCAAATCGGAGCTAACCGAAGGCTAAACCGGTGAGATATTGAAGATTTTAGGATTATTAATATAAAATTTTAAAGAAAAAATTAAAAAAATCAATGTTTTAAAAAATAAAAATAAAAAAACCAGACCGGACCAAAACCGGTCTACTGGTCGGTAGGCTGGTTTTTGGTCCGGTCCAGGTCTGATTACATTGGTTTTAAATCCTCATAACTGAAAAAGAAAATAAAAAATTTATGTAATTGCGCTTAAAGTCCGCAGGAGTCTTTATCTAGAATCAAACACAGGGAATGCAGAACCAAAATATTCAGGTCTCATGGCACATTTGTGCACTAATTCTATTGTCCGACAACATGATGAAACTACAAAAAGAAGAGTTATATAAATAATCTTAGAGAAAAAAGACAGATGAAACTACTGAATCTGTAGAATGTCAAATGGCATATTTCAAGTCTCCTGCCTCTACCTAAGTAGCTTCCTTCAGAATATTTATAAAAACAGAAGATAAGGGTGGCCGGCAATATTGTTCTTATATATTCTATATGCATTGCCCTAGGGAGAACAGATCACAGTACAGCACTATTCCTTATGACTTTCACTGAATAATACTTAAAATCTCTTATCAAGACAGGAGTAATCAGGCTTACGCAGTATAAGGAGAAAGTAGTTGTTTCGTCACAGGTTTTGGTTGTGCAGTTTCTTTCTGAGTAGTAATGTTGGGTTCCTCTACCGCAACATTAGCCAAGGGTGCTGGATCAGGGGCAGCTGCAACATCTGGTGTCTGAATCATCCCATAAAAGGTTAATGAACTTGTAGTTCTTGTAAATAATGGCAAGCCAGGATAGTTAATGAGTAGCCCTAATGGAAAGGACGAACTTTGAAATTTCAGATCCAATCTAATCCTTCTGATTTGAAATGTTCGACTCTAGTTTAACTTAATGTGCAGTATCTGTCCATGCAAGAAAATGTAATACCTTTGGTGGAAAATTGTAAGCACGTTGAGAAGGTATCTTTGCAAGAAGTTCCTCCAGGGGGGTCAGTGGTGCAGTGGTCTCAGCAATTGCCTCCACTATTTTGCAATATGAAAGATCACGATTCTTGGCCATTACTGCCATGAGTTCTGCAATCTGCAATAAATCAATATATGTTAATTTTACTCTGGATATTATCAGTCAGCAAATAAAATCCTAACATGGCGTTTCAGAAGAAAGAGGAGATTGCAATGAATTTCACATTAAAGATCAACAACAGCATGTGTATTGTGTTCATATGCAGCAAAATTTAAAACTTGATATATCTACATTCAGAATTCAAACGTATAAAGAACACGGCATCCTGAATAAAGTTACAAATCTTATGCAGATAATTTGTTCTGAACGTGAAGGAAAGAAATCAAAAGGTATGGATTAGATTAAAAAAATGGTTTAAGCTCTAACTACAAAACTAGAGCTTATCACTCAGTCCATTAGAAACCTCTACATTCCAGTATGTTGCATCGCATCAAGAGGTAAAAGCCCACTTTTGGCTACAATAATATGGTGTACTATTTTTAAGATAGAAAAAGGAATAGTTAAGAACTTTCAGCTCTCTATCATAAATAAATAGTAGGACCATGAAACGATTTTACATGATGAATACCTGAAGATTTGACACCAGACCACCAAATAACGTATCTTCAGTTGAAAGTGATATATTATGAGTTTCCTTGAAAGCATCGGTAGGCCGTTCCATGCCTCCAGGTCTCACTATCTGAAGAAATGTAGCAATTAGAACATAGAACTCTGATCTTGGTGCAATTAGTGTCATAACGACTCACTGTATATGGAATGCCACTGGCTATCAATGCCTCCTCTGCCTTCCTTTTCCAGATTAGAACTCCCCAAAACAAACTTCAGAGGAAGAATTAAGAAATCAGTTGAAATGCTCTAAAATATATGCAGCCTTATAACTACATCACGGAAATTGTAAGAGTCAGATAAGACTACCATTCAATAAAACTTTACTCACTTGAGAATAGCGGCAGGAAAGCCAATTTTGTTTGTTCCCAAAGAAGAAACTAATATGAAGTGATTTACTTTGGCAACAGTTGCTGCAAGATTTATTGAAGAAAAAAAAATATTTTCAACATATAGGATAATGTAACTCAACTGATTGCAAATCATAAATAATCAACAAAATGACACGAACTAATAACTATTTAACTGCTTGGACCAGGTTGAATCAATATTTGTGCTAGTTGCAATATCAAGGAAATCATTTTAATGACCATTTGATGCCGAGGGCTTGACAAAGTTTGCACAATACAAAATTAAAACTAGTCCACATGTCACTGTTATTCTCAAATCTCAACAAAACATTTTGCTATCATACATCAAAGATATGCCTAAGATTAGGTTTTACCATCAAAAATTTCAGTCATCCTTTTCTTTTTTCTTTTAAAAAACCAAATCTTTTAGCTTTGGGTTACTGCAAGAACTTGATGTTTGGAGAACATCAAACAATTAAAAACTAGTAAGTACACAATAATGGAAATTCTTGTACCAGCATCAATTAGGTTTTTGGTAGCTAGATAATCAATACGACAGGGTCCAGTGATGTCAAAAACTTCCTTCTCACTGGCACCAATGCAGCATATTACGGTTGATGCATTCCCTAATGCCGATGTAATCCCATCTCTTCTCTCCAGATCACATTCCACTAGTTCAAGCATTTCTACAGCTGGGCTAAAAGCCAAAAACAACCTGTTGTTTAATACATCAGCATTTCTTAACCCAGTACTAATACGAGGATTTCAAAGCACTTTGACTTACGTTGACTCCCTTCATTTGCATTCGCAGCATCAAGTTTCAGTTGTTTAACACTCTGCATAAGTTAATATATTATTTAAGAAAAGACCATTAAATCACTCTCATCTGCACCAGAAAATTTACCTGCACCAGTGATTCTGCTCTCCGAGCATTTCTCACTCCAGCTCTCACTCGGAAGCCGAGCTTTATTAGCTCCCTGAATGAAGCAATACTGAGCATTTTGCAAATATGGTTCTAAACTTCATCTAGAAATGCGCGGTAAAAAGTGTACCTCACGGTTCGTGAACCAACTCTACCAGTAGCCCCCGCGACAAACACTACGTTGTCATCCCTGGAGTTGGTTTTCCCAGGAACGGCTTCTGCGGTATTTGGACTGTATGTTTTTGAACCTAAATCAAGTTCATAAAGATCAATGACGCAATGAGAGTAAAACATTTTTTGGGATATTATACGGATTTGATAAAACAAATGCAGCAGGACAGTAATTAACCCGAAGCTTGAGCTCTAATGCTACGAATTTTGAGCTTCGACGCATTTGTGGTATATGTGCACTTGGTGAGATCCGAGTGTTTGAGAACCTTCACGTAACCAGAAGGTTTCTCCAGAATCGATCCTTGTGATAAAGAGGAGGGAATGGACGTGAGGGTCAGTGATTGCAGGGTGAAACCCTCCATTGTTAGAACACGGAAGGAAGTTTTTCTGAGTATGAGTGATCAATGTTGAATCGGAATTTGAGTTAGTTTTGATCTTTATCCATGGATATCTTTCAGAATTAGCCTGAACGCCAACCTCCACACAAGCGGATATGATGGCCCCCACATCACACGTCACCAACACATTATCGGAGTTCTCTTCTCAAATTCAAGTCTCTGTATATATATCGTACTAGAATCCACAGGCTAATTATTATGACTAATGGGATTAGTTAGTTTTGAAGCTCTTTACAAATTGCAAAATGAAGAACTTGCTCAGGATGTTTAGTCTGAGCATGAAGAATCGAACACAATTAACAACATAACTAATCTCGGAATGAAATGATCGGTGAGGGAATGTTAGTTAAGTTAACAGAGTTGGTTAAGATAAGAAATAGATATGTGTCCCTTTATATGTTCATATACTGTATAAATATCTTTAATCAGTGACACGAATAATTTCATCCCTTTCTATTGTCTAAATTTTGACTATATAAAGCCTTTTTGTAAGGAATATAGAATTTTAATAAAGATCTTTGTGGTAGTTGTTTCATAGGGATGCTATGAATTATGATCTCAATTATCACTGAGAATGCGGGCTGGCCCGTGGGTTGCGGGCCAGCCCGCGCAGGCTGGAGTTTTTCGTGGGGCGGGCTGGCTAGCTCGTTTAGGCCAGCCCGCCATTTGTTTTTGTTTTTTTTTAATTTTATTTTTTTAAAAAAATATTTACTCTCTTTTTTTTTCACATGTTCATATCACACTTCTTTTTTTTATATATTTGTGTTATGAAGTCAATTTTATTCTTACTTTCCTTTTTTTTCATCTACTCACATAACAAAAACATATAAACACATCTCTTTTAAATTTAATAATAATAGAATAAATAAATATAATATGAAAATAAAAATGTCAAATAAAAAGTATGAGAAATTAATTAAACACGGCATCAAATGAAAGATAATAATAAGGGTATTTGAATTTATTTTATTTAAAAAAATAAAAAAAAACCAAAAAACTATAAATAAATAAAATAAAAAAAGCGGGCCAGCCCACGGCTAAACAGGCTGAGCTCGTTTAGCCCGCATTTAAACGGGCTGCCAAAATGGCAGCCCGTTTAAGGGTTTTTTGGGCGGGCTGACGGGCCAACCCGCCAGCCCGGCCCAAATTACCGACTCTAATCTCAATTGAGTCATTTAGCTTTAATAAATAATTTTAATACAAATTTAGCTATAATACTAATTATTGTCTTTTAACATGCCTGACCTTCTAGCCTTGTTTAGTGCTCATTTGGAATAACTTATTTTTAGATAATAAGTGTTTATAAATCGTGATTCACAGTATATGAGGTAAGTATGTGAGAGGAGTTTTATCTCGACTTACGTAATAAAGACTTATTATTTAAAAGTAAATGATATCAAACACAGGCTTAATACTTACTTTTCTATAGATGAAGATGGGGAGATGGGGAGATGGAGAGAGATTCCAACAAGAGGATAGTTGGGCTGCTATTTAGCAAATGAGTTTCATTCAACCTAGGACCAGCTACCTACCTCATTTTTGGTTTTTTGTGTAGCATCTATCTCTTTTGAGACATAAACCATAAAAAAAGATTCCGAGAACACACTGCAACCCAATATTTTAATAAATAAAGAAGAAATTTCTTATCTATATGATTAGCATATAATTAAATTGGGCATGAGTCAAAAAATCAAACTCAAGTTTTTTTTGTTTTGTTTGGGTCATAGTCAATAAGTCAAACTGGTTTGCTTTTTAAATAATTAACCGAACCAACTTACTTCAAAACCTCTATCCTAATGTTTTTTTCCTGGCTAATTCTTTTGACTGTCCTGATTTTTAGACGTCACCCATGACTTTTGGCGCAGACAATTATAAAATAATAAAATATCATTTACAAAATCGTTTTAGGTATAATGGTATATCCGGAAATCTGTTCTAGTCTGTATATATAAAATGCCTGGTCTAGCTTGGAATGAAGGAAGAATCAGAAGAAAAATATATTGATATTTGTGCTAGTCAAAATCTTTAAGTATGTGGAATTATTTGTTTACTTGTTTAATTTTTAATCCAGAATTATTGATTAACTCGATCTCTGTACTAGTCAAAATTTGTTTACAAATAAAAATATAGTTCCTTTTGTTAATTTATTCGGGAACACTTAAAATAAGTGTTATTGCAAAATTCTTCTCACTTAAAATAAATTGCCAAACACAAAATCATTTAAAATAAGTTAATTATTTTAAACAGTCATTGTGGAATCTCAAAATCACTTATTAACAATGAGTTCGTTCTCATAACAGCTTTGACGCTCCATCATTGCAGCTCTTGTTCTCCATTGACGTTTCCTTCTATATCATAGCAGCCGTGCCAATTGAATGGAACAACTCAATTTTTTTTAGTGAAAATGAAGAATTTAGATTGTTTTGGAAAGTATCAAAAGCTTTAAATGCATCAATTTTTTTATTCAAAAAATGTATCCTTTGACGATGAGTATCATCTGAATTCAAAACAACTTGCATAAAATTCACAAAATTAAATGCATACAATGAACTGGGATGAAAATGAATTCTATATAAAACAAGAATAAATGAATAAAATAATAATATCCTGCTGTCCTTTTTATAAGAGCCTAAAATTTGAATTACATTTATTCTTTTTATAAGAGTCCCAATGAGAGTTATTTAAACATTTAATGAGTTTTTTTTCCTATTTTTACCCTTATTAATTATGTAAACTAAATTAATTAATAGGTTGGTGGTATCTATATTTATTCTATTTCTCTTTTAGTTGTCCCCTAATAAATAAGGGTATACTTAAAAAAATTTATTTTAGATACATTTATTATTTTTAATTAATTTTAATCACTTTTTTAAATAATATAATTCAATTATCCAATTCTTATAAATAGGATTCAAGGAAGTATTTGCTAAAAACAGGTGACTATGCTAAGTGGGGGCAGAAATGACCAAAGTATTGTGCGCATCCATGGCGAGTACCACACATGACACAACTCAGAGCCCCCTTGACCAAAGAAGGAAAATATTATCAAAAAGATCCCTCGAGGTTGTAAAACACACTCAATATATTGCGAATACACGTTTTGATATTGTAATCAGGGACCTTTCTGGTAATATCTTCCTTTCTTGGGACCTATGAGTGATTCTCCTTAAATAAATTACAAGATTTAAGAAAATGATTAAAATTAGTTAAAAATAATAAGTATGTATGAAATAAACTTTATTTTTCAAGTATATTCTTATTATATGGGGTAAATAAGAGAGAGAAACAAAATAAATATAAGCACAATCAACCTTTTAATTAATACAATACATATAATTAACGAGGGATAAAAATAAAAGTAAAAACTCACTAAATGTCTAGATAATTTTTGTCGAGCTCTTATAAAAAGGATCAAAATAATTTAAATTTGTACCTTTATAAAAAGGACAGGAGGAGGTAGCATATAACAAATCAACATCTACTTGTTCCCAATTCATCACTAGTACTATTAATGGGGGTTGAGTTTAGTATAAAGGGCTAATCGTTTACAACGTAGTGAATCAAGGTTCAAATTCCTGTTGAGAAAGATGCCATTATTTAGTGTTTGATATTGTCTCAAATAGGATTATCTCCAATAAGAATATACCTATGCCTTGGGGGGAAAAATCATCACTAGTATTAATTGAAAAAACATGACATGCAATAAATTATGGTCACATGGTCCTCCCAGTTTTTTAAATGAGGACACTTTCATGAAGGTGGGATTTGTGGAAGTGGCAAGCATCCAAGAGGAGGTTTGTGCCTGATATTTGTTGCTGTAACGTATGAAGAAAACTTAAGTCATTGGGGTTGGCATTACCACTTACATATTTCAGCACACATGTGCGTGATTAGGAGCATATTCGTGTATAATATTAAAAAATAATTAAGGGTTTATGCTTAACATAGTCTCTGATGTACTGTATTAAATTTGTCCTCATTCTAATTTTGATCCCTCAAATTTCATTTTGTTTAAAAATTAGCCCTATAATTTAATAAAAACCTTAACCATTTTAACTCTTGTGGTGCCAAAACCAATGATTAAAAACTTAATAGATCAAAATCAAAGTAAAGCAAAATTAAAGAGACCAAAAATTATATTAACAGAAAAAATTAATAAATTGTTTTGTTCGTCTGTTATTCAAAAGGTCAATTCCTAAGTTCCATGCGATACTTGAATGGTGTACTATTCAAAACCCAATTGTTTGAAAACAAAGCCAAAAATCCAGGGTGACTAATTTTAAAAACAGAGTGAGTGTCTATGACTTTTTTTGGCCTGACAGTCAAACTATGTGTTAAATAAACGATACAATGAATAGCCTCCATGGTGATAGCGTTGAATTTCAACGTATTTATTATAAATAGTTAATTTAATTAATTTTTTAATATCTACAAATTTATTGTTTGATATGGATCGCATCATCTCTAGAGAAGACACGTGTCTAGGCCTAATTAAAAAAAATAAAGAACGCGTGGGATTGAAGGGCGGGCAAGCTGTTAAATTAGTTTCCTAAAGAACGTGAGATGATGTGTGAGTTCTTCAAAACGACGTTGTTTTGCTCGGAATTTGGCGCGCGCCAAAGCAAATGTGACAGCCGCCATGCCCAGGAGTGGACCCTTATCTGTCCCACCTTGCTAACCTCCACAGGCATCAGTCACCCGTCTCTTACCTACCTGCACATTCAGCACATTCAACATGTTTGAATAAAACATTAGTGACACATTTCCATCACTCCTTTTTAACAAAAACTTCGTAAAAGAATTTTATCATATTCAAAAAAATAATACTCCCTCCGGTCCTAATTATAAGACAAAGTTGATTTTTTTGGAGAAATTAAGGAAGCCAATTAAATCACTTTAGAATATTTATATTTATATTTTTTTCTTCAAACTAAGTAATTTGATTAATAAACTAATATATAATCCAAAGATACTAAAAATATAAATACTCTAAAGTGATTTAATTGGCTTCCTTAATTTCTCCAAAAAAGTCAACTTTGTCTTATAATTAGGACCGGAGGGAGTAAAAGAAAAATCTAACAATTTTTAGTGTATCATCAACATTTCATAAAATTTTCTAAAGGACCATAGTTTTATGCTTGAAAAAGGTATTTTGGGCTATAACACCCTAACCAATAGATAGATTCTGTTTCACCAGAATGTGGATAAGATATTGTACTCCCTCTTATGTTTATTATAAGGCACTAACTAATAAATATTTTTTATACTTTATATAAAACACTTACGAGTTTCTAAGGAGAATTTAATTTATTTTTCAATGTCTGCCTATATTTAATAAATATAGTAGGAAAGAGTAATAATTAATATAATATTTGAGTTTAATGTAGTTGGTAAGAATTATATTAGAAATCACTTCAAATTTAAGACAAATTTAATGCTTTTAATTGTTTTAAATTGGTTTGTGGGAATTGGTAATTGGTGCTTTATAATAAGAACAAGATTTATAATTAGGACCCAAGTCCCTCTTGTCCTTATTATAAGACGCCAACTAACAAATATTCTTGGTCCCTTTTATAAGACATTTGCAAATTTTCAAGGAGCATTTAATTTATTTTTTCATGTTTGTCCATATTTAATAAGGGTAGTGGGAGAGAGTAATAATTGATACTCTATGATATTTGAGTTTAGTAGGGATGAGCAAAAAACCTGATGGTCCATGTAACCCGGTTTGACCCGAGGTGACCCGGTTCAGTTTGGTCCAGTAAAAAACAGCCATATAACAAAAAAGATTGGACCAGACCAGACCAACTACTAGGGCTGGACCGGGTTCAAGACCAGGTTTTTAGTCCACATGGTCAGTCTGGTTTGACCCGAATCATTCATTTAAAAAAAAATAAATGGGTCTGCAGCTAACTTCCCTCTCATTATAACCAAAAAAAAAAAAGTCACCCAATACCCACACCACCCACGTGATCCACACAGTGTCACAAACTCACTTTCTTTCTTATTGATTTGACACTCTGCACCAACTTCACTCCATCAATCTCACCTCCCCACCGAAAAAAATGGCGCCTCCTCACCTTCATTAATCTCATCCCACGCCTCCTTGCCTTCAATCTCACTTCACCCTTGCTTCCCTGACCCTCAATCTTACGGTGCTTGCCTCCTCGCCTTCATCAATCTCAGCCCTCGCCTCCTGCTGCTGGTCGTCCTCTCAGCGTCAATCCCTCTGTCTTGTGTTGTTGCTGGTATTCCTCGTGGAGTCGCTCCGAACGCCCGCTCTAATTCTCTTCTCAATCGGCATCCTTCCCCCTATTTTCATTCCTCTAGTTTTTTTTAAATTTTTTCAGATAAAAAAATAGATATGTTGGACTACCCAGATCAATCCATCAGCCTGATAGACCAAGTCCAGTCTGACCCGAGTTCGGGTTGTTACCAGACCGGACCAGACCTCGGGCTCCCTTTTTTAGCCCGAGGTTTTAACCAGACCAGACCAGACCTTGGGCTAGCCTCTAACCCGGTCTGGTCTGGTCCATGATCATCCCTAGAGTTTAGTATAGTTAGTAAAGGTCATCTTAAAAATCTCTTAAATTTTAGGACAACTTTAATATTTTTATCCGTTTTTATTGATTCGTCAGAATTAGTAGTTGATGCCTTATAATAAGGACTAAAGAGAGTTATAAGGTCATAGGAGTACTCCCGCTAGCCTATAATATTAGGCACTTTAACTAATTCATAAAAAACAAAAAGTGGTAGTTAACTAATTTGTTAAATATGTCATAAATTGATAAAAATTTCACTTTTACCCTTATTAGAAAATGGGTTTGAAAATTTAATGAGGGAGTAAAATTGAAAATTAACACTAATTACTAAAAAAACTTGAAAAATTAGTATTAATTATTCTACAAACGGCCTATATTTTAGACTAACCTATTTTTTAGAAAACACCCTATATTTTGAACTTAAGCAAGTATATTTAATTATTATTGAATTTTATGTATATCAGTAAGGTTGGTTCTCCTTTCATTGAATCTAGCTTGCCCAATTTTGGGCACTAATTATTAAATTGCTAATAATGACGTAAACATAGATTGTAGAGTCATTGTTTGTCTTAAAATTTGGACCCGAGAGTTAATTATGGAGAACCTTAATTATTATTAATTTCTTGGAGTTTTATTGCATGCATTTTTTATTGTAATAAAGTGATTCATGATTTCAGAAAAAAAAAAATTCAAATTCATGGAACACGTGTTCCTCGGGAGCCGGAGGTCGTCGGATATATAATACGTTCGTCGATGCCCAAACTCTCTACGCCCGCTCTGCTGACCAGCGCGACTCTGTTTCCAGCTCCGATGGCCGTCGCTTCTCACCACCTCTGCCGTCTCCCTTCCACGCGATCGGACATTGCCTTGCCGGAGAATCTCTCCAAGATCGTAAATCTTCGATGCCGGAGGCCTTTCTCAGTCAAGTGCTCCGGTGATTCTTCTTCTTCTTCTTCTTCCGTGTCTGTGGACTCTGATTTCGATGCCAAGGTGTTCCGCAAGAACCTAACCAGGAGCAAGAATTATAACCGCAAAGGGTTTGGTCACAAGGAAGAGACCCTCGAGCTCATGAGTCGGGAGTATACAAGTAAGCTTTAGTTGACTATTGTGGACATTGATAGATTTTCTTTAATTTTCCAGAGACTTGAAAGCCCGTAGCCATATTGTTTATCGTTTCTGGTTCATTCTGTATGACTTTGCTTGGAATTTCAGGTGACATCATTAAGACTCTGAAGGAAAATGGAAATGAGTATACATGGGGTAACGTCACAGTGAGGTTGGCTGAATCCTATGGCTTCTGCTGGGGAGTCGAGAGAGCTGTTCAAATTGCTTACGAAGCGAGAAAACAGTTTCCTACTGAGAAAATATGGCTTACCAACGAAATCATTCACAACCCAACCGTTAACAAGGTTCCTGCATATTTCTTTTGCTGTCGTTGATTGATCTCGACTTTTTTTTTTTTTTTTTTGCCAATAAGTCATCTCGACTTTATACGGACTCGGCGTGTTTGGTTAAAAAGAAAAAACCGAAAAAGTGTTCTAATAATCATCTGGAGGAAGTGAAGTTGTTAGATCTTGAAAGAGACACATCTTATTTGAGGGCATGCTTTTTGGAGGGGGCAAATTGAATTAAGCCTCCGTTGTTATATTAGAGAGAGATTTTTTGTGATATGTTCTGAAATAAGAACGCGATCTTCGAACTGATATTAGATCTTATGCTACCGTTTTTGTAGTCGACTAAAACCGTTTTAAGGTCCTTTCAAATGTTTTGTCATCTTTCTAGGTTATCTTGATCATTGCCTTATTTCTTCTACACGCAATATCTTCAGGCAATAGATAATGTTGTGTCACTGTTTCTAGTCAATTACAATCCATTAGTGAACTTAGTAAATTTTTAACGCAGAGGCTAGAGGAGATGAAAGTGCAGAATATTCCGCTGGAGGGAGATAAAAAACAGTTTGATGTTGTAGACAAGGGTGATGTTGTGATTTTGCCTGCTTTTGGAGCTGCAGTGGATGAAATGATGACTTTAAGTGAGAAAAATGTACAAATTGTTGATACAACTTGTCCATGGGTTTCAAAGGTAACTAACTATATGTAGAGATGAATTTTTGTTGTGCTGAGTTGCTTAAAACCAATTCATGCATCATACTCCATACACAGCTGGGTTCTGATAAGATTTCTTAAATTAAAATTTTCAATTAGGTGTGGAATACTGTTGAGAAGCACAAGAAGGGAGAGTATACCTCTATCATACACGGTAAATACTCCCATGAGGAGACTGTAGCAACTGCATCTTTTGCTGGAAAGTACATCATTGTGAAGAATATGACAGAGGTTTGTTTAAAAGTTGCAGTTAGTTTTAAATGTTGGATGAATGTGCAGAGTTAAACAATGTTTGATGCTTTTATCAAGCTATAATGTTGCACCTTTATTAACTTTTATGTAGGCTGAATATGTGTGTGACTACATTCTTGGTGGTGAACTTAACGGATCCAGCTCAACGAAGGATGCCTTCTTAGAGGTATGGTTTTTTGTCTTGCAATTGACCGTGTTCACTGAATTCTGTGATAATCACTTTGACATGAATGTTTATTGGATATTTCCACTGTGCAGAAATTTAAATTTGCAGTCTCTGAGGGCTTTGATCCAGATACTGACCTGATAAAAGTAGGCATTGCCAATCAGACAACAATGCTCAAGGGAGAGACTGAAGAGATTGGTTAGCTATTATTTCTCAATCAGTGCAAACTTTCATTTTGTTACTTCATCAAAACACACACACATTTATACTCGAGATATTTATGCACTACACATTTTACAGGGAAACTATTGGAGAGGACAATAATGCGCAAATTTGGTGTGGAAAACGTCAATGAACACTTCGTAAGCTTCAACACAATTTGTGATGCTACTCAGGTAGTTTGAAGTTTTGATTTTCCTTTTTCCGCTTTAGTCGTTCATGTTCCTGCTTATGTTAGATTCACTGAGATACGTAGAACATCCATTTGAGTCCAAATTAGCAGAATGCATAGAATGTGTCAATTTTCTGGCCATATTGTATGTTGGTTCAGTCTAAACAGACGGAGTTGGTTCTTCAATCTGTTTCAGGAGCGACAAGATGCTATGTTCAAGCTGGTGGAGAAAGACATGGATCTTATGTTGGTAGTTGGTGGGTGGAACTCCAGCAATACTTCCCACCTGCAAGAGATAGCTGAGTTACGTGGAATACCTTCTTACTGGGTTGACAGTGAGCAAAGAATTGAAGGAAATAGGATATCACATAAATTAAATGTAAGCAACTAAGATTGCATGTAGAAATCAACATCTTACATGGAATAACTTCTTACTGTTCTTAATTTCCTTGTTCTATATTAGCATGGCGAACTGGTAGAGAAGGAAAACTGGCTGCCAAAGGGTCCAATAACAATTGGTGTAACATCTGGGGCATCTACACCTGACAAGGTAATGTGATCAATCCTGTTGTATTTGGTTCTCATTCTTTTAGTAACGATTGTTGTAGTTCACACACACATTTTATGCCTTTTATTTTTGATTTCTGACGGGACAGAAGTTTGAACCCATTACTTACTCCCACATTTCTCACCATTAGTTCACACCCCAAGAACTTCCTCTGTTCAATTTGATGAATGTTATTTTGCATTTCAAACAGGTTGTTGAAGATGTTCTGATCAAGGTGTTTGACAGTAAACGTGAAGAAGCATTGCTCCACGCGTAAGTGGGTTCCGCTCGAGCATGAGATGTTTTACTCATATACTGCAGAATGTAGCACTTCTTTTAGCTTTTCAAGTCTAAGGCTAACGCCAAAAATTCTCAAGATCTTCTGTTCATTTGATGTGGCTCAGACATGGGTTTAGCTATATGCATTTTTTGTTAAAGCAATTTCCAGCTCTCGTAAAGTCTCTGCACAAAATGAGTTGTGCTTTATGGGAACAAAACAATTACCCTTAAAAAAACTATGAAAAATGATCATGTTCATGCATTTAAGTTGACCGAGGAGACTATAAATATATATATATATATATATATAATGCCTTTTTTTCCCATTTTTTGGGAAGGAAAAAAAAGAATAGATGACACCAGAGGGAATCAAATAAACACTTTTCAATATACAACAAGAAGATTGAAAATATAAATGCGTATCAGCAATAGTTTATATAATGCTTGGCTGATCAGCCAAGAATGCTTGAGCAACTCATGTGAGGAGTTCTATCTCTGTTTGAAAATCAAAGTGCCTCTTGGATTTCATCTTTGTTATGTGATCTATGATCCAAATGAATTGGCTATTTCTTCAAATCCTCGACTTTTCAAAAGCCGTATAAGCTTAGCCACTAAGGATGTCAGCTTTCTCAGACACAGAAGATTCAACAATCTCAGGGATCTTATCAAGCAAACTGTTCATCTCATCTGGGAATTCAGCCTTTGCTCTGTTGGTCTTTCCTCCAATAATCACTGTGGTCCCGTCTTGTAAACCCCATATCTTTGAAGTGACCAAAAAACAATCAAGCAAACGGTTCAATATAAATTCATATGCACATGATGAAAACTCAGCTAAGAGGCAACTAAGCAAACGTCAGTTGCCATTTTTTTTTTTCAAGTCATACATTAAGAATTCCTCTTATTTTCCATTTTTATAATATATTTCATGTCATTAGTTCAAAGCAATTGCTGCATTGAAAATGATATTAACATTATCTTCTTTGACTGGAAGATTTTAATATCCTGTATCAAACATAAGACTGTGACACTAAATAATATTTCTTTGACTGGAGGGCTTTAAAAAAGACAAGAAAAGAAAACGATCGCTTACTAGAGCTGTGACACTTAAATATCAAACGTGATGTCTGGAAATTTTTTTTTTTTTTTGGCCCATGTCTGAAACTTCATCTAACATCACTCAAAATCACTTAAAAATTAATGAGTAAAAATCTTTTGCAGAATTTTACCTGGGAATGAGATAAATAGCTGATGCAGGTAGTGAGCATCAGAGCGCCAAATCCAGCATACACAATTGGTACTCCAGGGTCAGTCTGCAAAAGTAGGAATAAATCCTTTAGAGCTAAGGGAGAATTAAATAATACACTATCTCCGATTCTTGGTATAAGATCCACATTGTAGTTCAATTTTTTTATTAAAATAAATTTTATATTAAGGACCGGATATAATAGTTTGGAGCAACTAAAATTTAAGGCAGTACCTTTAAGGTCAAACCACTACTTCCTATTGCATCAACAACAACAATTTCTGTGCCATCAATGTTGATCGGGAGCTTTGAATTAGGTCTTCTAACTCCTGCAAATTTTCCTTCTTTATCATAAAGGACAACTGATTGTAGATCACGAGCAAGCATAGATCTGAAATTTGCCAGAAGCATAAAAAACAATGAGGAAAACATAAAGATAGAATTCATGCTATAAAGACCTATGAAATGTAGAGATTCAAAGCCTTATCTGCTATCTACAACAAAGCGTAAAGATATATAGATGTATATATAGCTATTTAGCTGCAACTCAAATACTTACATTCCCTTCACATCAGGTGAGTTAACATCACCGACTGGTAAAAAGGTACCGTATAGTTTCTTATCTCCGTTGATCTGTAAAGGTGCCATAGCCAAGTTATAAGGTCCTTCGTTGTCCTTCAGAATTTGCAGTGCTGAAAAACTCCAATCCGTTTGGTATACAGTGACGCCACCATATCTTAATGGATCATTTACACTAATTGTTTTCCTCATTACTTCCTTCCCGTTTATATCAAAGAGAGAAAGGTCAGTGTGGAACTGTGAAACCTGTAACAAACCAAAAGGTAAACAAAAAATTAAGCAGCCAGTTCAAGCAAGTAAAGCTGAGAATTTCATATCCACAATAAGACTGATAGTAATCAAACAAGAATTTTGTAAATCCACCATTGTAACTTAAAGCGTTGTTCATTTTACAACAAGGCTATTTCCAGATTAAAAAACGAAGTTCATAGAAACCAAGATTTACCTCTCCACTATCATAGTAATCCATGTAGAATTTGTTAATATGAACTTCGGTATTGAAGGCTTCTGTGGGAGAAGAGAGAAACCCAGATGGGCCCAGAACATCTCCTACAACAAAGTTCAATCCCTGGGGCACTGTGACTGAACCTCTGAAGCTCCCAGCTGCACTGAACGTTCCTCCAGCCATTATCAACAGCATTGCTAAATGTACGCCAATGGGGGCCAACCGACCAGCGAGCCCTCTAAAAGCATATAGCGAGGGCCCTTTCAAGAAAACCTTTAATCCAACATCAAAAGTAGTCCCGTTGAGATGGTGAGAAAGATATTCAAGTTTATAATTGGCTAGTAACTAAGAACTAGTAACTAAGAACTAGTATCCCTTAGTCAATAGCAGATCACTTCACCACTTGTCCTGGGGCATCTAAAATTGAATTTAACTTCTTATTTTCCCCCTTAAACTGAGATCATTTTGAAAATTCTAAGCTTTCAAGTATTCTCCTTAACTGCTCTCAATCATTTTATTTAACAAAGATTAAACATCCATGTGACAGTAAAGGAAAACCAATGAAAGCGTAAAAGTTTTAGCCGGCCAAGCTTGAAATAATAAATTTGAAGGAATGATACCCTTTAGTTAAGCAACTAAAAATATATGTAGGAAGTCTTAGAAAAGGATTTGGTATATTCAATGTCTGCATGGGATTTTGTTAGACAGCAACCCCAACAAGGCAGTTTTATCATTAAGAGCCAAGCCAAAGTGCAAAGTATAGGTAAAGGTTAAGGGGTATAAACAAATTGCAGAGTTTTGAAGTTATAACCTCGTATCCAGCTCCCATCAGTATGGTGCCCACATCTTGGAGTGATGCTCTTGGCAACAATTCTGAAAATTCCTGCTTACGGATGGCCTCAGCAGAGTGTAAAAATGACCATCTATTAAAGACAAAAAAAAAATTAGATCTTTAGTAATAAAAAACTATATATATCCCATCTCAGACATGTGAAAGCTGTAATTCACAGCCCAACCTTCTTGCAACCTTTACAAGTGGGATTTGTGTTGTATAAGTGCAGGCCATAAGGGATGCACCCAAAAGAACCAACATTCCAAGAAATACAGGTGATGAGAACATGTGATCAAAACCAAGGGTGAGAACCCATCTCCAAGTGAAAAATCCCAACACAGGATTATCTTCAGGGTATTTCTGGAAATAGAAATCCGGGGCCTCACCTTGTTCAATAACGGTTCCTGTCGCAGAAGACTCATATCAAGTCGCTTTTGGTCATAGTAAAGCACATTGGCAGACGCAAAAGTCAAAATAACATTTCTTTCACCGAGTTCATTCAAAAAAAATTCTTTTAAAAATAAGTTGAATGTATATCCTCAAATTAACGAGGAAAAGGAGCATCTAAGTGTTTGAATTTTTTCCCCCTAATCATGATGAGAAACAGTGTCGATAGATTTCAGCTACTTAAAGAAGAAAAAGGAAGAGAAACTTAATTTGCATACCCAGAGCCATCAAAGCTGCAATGACGAACATTTCCCCAATAGCCAGAGGCAAATTAGACAGAACCGTCAATACCCTTTTTATCAACACCTTCCCCATCCCAGAAACACCGCCTTTACTCCCGGAGCTTTCCGGAGGCCGCCCATTTCCGCCACCTCGAACGCCGGCGTCGTCCTCCTCCCTTAGTGGCGGCGGAACCGCTTCTGACAAGACAATCTTCTTGGATACGCTATTCGCTTTGTTTTTGAGGTCTCGAGGCTTCTTGAGTGTACAAGCGATGGGAAGCCGAAAAGCCCTCTGTTCATGGAGACCTGAGATTTGGGTATTGTCAGAGACTGGCTTCGATTTGAAGAAGGGGTGAAAAAAATAGCCTTCCAGGAAACGGGTTTTGTGTAGTAGTGAAATCGAGGGCTTAAAGGGACAATTCAATGCCTTCATGGATGGAAAAATTGAAGGCGAACAAAGCTGAGGTCTGTGTGTGTGAGTGTTCAGTGATAGAGGAATAACGACCACAGCGGTTAGTTTTATCCCAAGAAAAGATTTTTTTATTATATGAAAAGGCGGTTAACGATGTCCCGCCAAATATCTGATCGGTAATAACACTATCCAAGTATTTAATAAAGTAAGGACGTATAATTAGAGACACAAACTATTTCTGTTTAGACTAAAATATAAACCCTAACATTTCAAAGTTTAATTAGAGACAAATAAACTAGATGAATCCCTCCTCCAGAAGAATGATTGAGATTATATACAGATATATCTGTGTTTAATAATTGTAAAACTACTTGAGGACTAATTTAAGGAAACAAAGGTATTTAGATATTGAGTTTCATTAAAAAAAAATTAGGTTACGCTCTTGCAACTATTGCGGAGATTATAGGGATCTATGAATGACTTCACTTAAGTTGGGATCATGATTATCATAAAATTGTTGTTTCTAATGATTCTGTACAAGCATTACATCTAATCAATAAAAATTTGAACAAAATCATCCCTCAACTTTCACATCAAACAAATCCGTTATCTCCTAATATAAGACTAGATTGTTACTTTTGATCTCATGTCAAAGAAGGCCAATTGATATGCTGATTCTCTTTTTTCATCAGATCATCAAATGGATATTAAAACTATCAGGATGAATATCCCTCCCCTGGTCTATAGAGCTACTACTGAAGATTTCAACTTTCAAGCACAAGCTTCCGTTTATCAGATAATCCTCGTGTGTTTCACGCGCTCCTATGTTCCAAAAAAAAAAAAAAAGTTATCCATTGTTTGTCTCACCAAGGTCCCATGGTCTAGTGGTCAGGACATTGGACTCTGAATCCAGTAACCCGAGTTCAAATCTCGGTGGGACCTTTTTCGTTTTCCACTTTTGAAGAATCTATCAGTTATTATCGTTATCCACTTCTCTTCCACTTCCACCGTTCCTGCTAGGCGCAGAAAATGCTTCATTCTCTTTCGCTTTCTTCTTTCTCTCATCCTTCTCGCTCTCGTTCCCTTACTGCCAACCCTAACCCTAAATCCACTGCTTTTTACCTCAAGTTCCGCACAACCTACCGTGAAAACCTCCGTGACCTCAAAATTCTCGGCGTCATTGACCCCCAAACCAAACCCAACAACCTCCCTCTCCCCGATGCCGTCGATCACATTCTGGTCACCGTCAATTTCCTCAGATCCAAGGGCTTCTCCGACGCCGATTTCCCTAGACTCGTCTTCCTCTGCCCTCAACTCTTCTCCGACACCTTCCAATTCACTGACATTGCTCCTGTTTTCGATTTCTTAGTTCAAGAGCTTCCCGCCTCCGTTGAGGAATCTCGTGCCTTGATCCTCCGTTGCCCCAATATCCTCTTCTCAGACGTCGAGTTCTGTCTTCGACCTACCCTCCGATTTCTTCGCCAAATAGGAGTTGAGAATCTGAATCGGCCCACCAATTTGAACGCCCATTTGTTGAACACGCGGGTGGAGAAGCTTCGGAAGAAGATTACGTTTCTGCAGAGTGTAGGTTTCTCGTATGAGGAATCGGCAAATGTATGTGCAAGATATCCGGCCATTTTTGGATATGGGCTTGAGAATAATTTGTTGCCAAAATTTGAGTATCTGGTGAAACATATGAAACGGAGTGTGGAAGAATTGAAGGTGTTTCCTCAGTACTTTGGGTTTAGTCTGGAGAAGAGGATTATTCCAAGACATTTGCATCTTGCACAGAGGAATGTGCAGATCCCGTTGAAGAGAATGTTGGTGTGGGGTGATGAAAAGTTCTACGCCAAGTGGAAGTGAATTATGGTGTTTACATAGCTATTCTAGGATCAAAATTTGTATACTTTAACACATTTATACATTTGATTTTGTATTTTTGCGATGTTTGATTTTTCTTGGCCCATATCAACGGCATTTTTAATGCAGGTTAAGGTGTAATTTTATGTTGGAAATAACCATTTAGAATTTAGAAGCATTGCTATTCATTAGTTTTTCATCGAGCAATTTTTGCTCAGAAAGTGTTAAAAACTAACCCTGATGGGTTAAATCAACTAGCTAAAGCTGTTCTAGTTTAATCACGGGTCTCGAGTTCAAGACGTGAGAATGCAGCACCTTAAGGGCCAAAGACGCCAATCTTAATGGTTCCTATCATGCCTCAATTCGGATTAGTCCAAGGGCTGTTGATGTGCTTGAAAGATGACCTACCCTAGAATACTAGGTGTTTATGCAGAATAAAAAAAAAAGGGGGTTAAGGTGCAAATTTACCAATAAAATTTTGTCCGAGAAGCGTCTGGCACAAATATATTTTAGAAGGGGTAAAAATACCAATGAACAATTAAAAAGGGACAAAAATACCAATGAATAATTAAAAAGGGGCATCCACCACAAAAACCGTTAAATCCGTATTAACGCCGTTAAGGGTTTTCTTCTCTTATAATTTAACACAGTTAATACAGATTAATCGTTAACGTTTTTAACGGTAAAGGGTAAAATCGATACATTTTAGTTATTTTTTTAGCAAAATTATTACATTTTGATTATTTTCAGTGCGGAATTGCACCTTAACTTTTTTTAATGCAAATTTGTATACTAAATTTAACTTAAGCTATTTTATTTGAAGGGGCTTTTATTTTTTGTTCTGCCCAACATTAACTTGTCATAGTGAGTTACACTACTAGTTTTGAAGGGAAATTAAAAAAAAAGGGAAAATGACCAAAAAATAACTTTATAATTATAAAATCACAAATCAGATTTGTTACCAAAAAAAATTGACAAGAGAACAACTAGACTTGATATGCAATTCATAACAAGTTCTTTTTTTATGTCATTTTCCCATAAAAAAAGTATAGAAATTTGACCCACAAAACAAAGAATGACGGTGAACTGTAGTTTGTAAAAGGGTCTGACAGATCCTAATACAATCAACATAAATGGCATGTAATTAAGTTGTTGGCAGGCCAGGATTAGACTCATCATGCTCTCTTCTCTCTGTTTTTTTTTTTTGGGGGGGGGTTTTCCAAAGCAATCTCATCGGAGTTGGCAACAAAGTAGGAACAAGAATTTTGTCCCCGGAAAAAGTAGCAATCATGGGACAAAGATTCTGAAACGTTCTTGACAGGGGGAGCGAGGGATGTTTAATTGTCAAATGAGTCCTCTGGGTGTCAATGTAACTGTAACCCCTCTGGTTTTTGGCCCGTGGCTGCTATGAGTGTCTTCAAAACAATCCCACCATATTAATAATCATCCGCCAGAATACAAGTATCCTGCAAAAAAAAAAAAAAGAAAGAAAGAAAATCACCATCACGTAAGATGAATTCAGGTGGGTTTTGGCACATGAATACCTTAATTTCTCAAGCACTCAAGATTATTTATATAGAATCCAAGTTCAGCATGTAAACTAAACTTTCAATATAACTTACATTCCGTTTGGAGGGAGAGATTGGTTGGCCACCCTTGAAAACAGAATCAAGCATTCCTTATTAAAAGCTCGATGTCAGCTCCCACTTCAGCAATTTTGATTTCCTTTGAATTCTTGGCGGCTTTTGCAATGTTCAAAACATCAAAGTCCAGAGCTATTTTCTTTACAAGACCCTCAAGCATCTGTTTCAAGAGGATTTGACAATTATAGTCTGAGTTAGGAAGAATTTATAGCACAGGCAGAATGCTTCAAACCAAATTCTGATTATACAAGAAAACAAGGGCATATGTCCCCCAGTCAGTTGCTATTTGTAAAGCAATTCACCTTCTCATTAGTTTTGTTATTAATATAAAAATATTTATAAAGAAACCGGCCCAAGGTGCAATTCATTAGATTTAAGAACAGAAAAATCTGTTATCTTATTGATGCACCATTGCAAGGACAGACCCTTGTTCCAGAAACCAGTGTGTATTTAAACCAAAATCTTCCATCCAATAGGGTACGACACCCTAGCCCTGACCCAAAAAAAAAAAGGGAATTGCTTCGCGACTTATATCATCAATAGTAGATAGACTGGTGATAAATTAATTTGATCATGTGCAGCAAATTGTAATGCAAAAGCAATAGATTAGTGACGTGAAGTTGAATTGCAATGTGCAAAGCAGCTTCATGGCACCATAATAAACGACACAACTTTGCATCTACTCAATGACCAAATGAAAAACATAAATCTACCAGTGATCCAACAGCAACAAAAGCACGGAATTTGGAATCAACGTCGACATTTTCATCTTCTATGACCTGGGGAAAATAGCATATGATCAGTAAGTACAGTAGTAATTCTCAGCCTACCAACAAGAAATAGCGTCATCTAAACTTGGTCACTCTAATAGTTTACACAGCCTAGAAATGCACAAAATGTCAAAAACCACACATTTCCACAGTCCCATCTCTTCCCCTATTTGAGTATCTTCCCCAGGTATGCAAAACATACCTCAAGTGATGCAGATAAAACTTGAGATTGACCTTCTAGATCTTTCATTTCAATCAACAGCACCGCATAACTGAGATTGTCAAATAAAATTAAAGGGTTAGCACAAGCTTACAACATCATTGATCCTTCATATTGCAATTCTTAAAGCATGTGTTGTCAGTGGTAGCCACCATGGCAGTCATGGCAGAGTAGACAACTGTGAGTCAGCCCAATTGCATCTTGAGTGCGGCAACAGTCAATTATGTTGCTATTGCTATGTAATCCACCAGCGTTCAAATAAACTAACTTTTGCACATTTCACAGTCAGCCCTAGAGCCTGTGATTCTGTGAGGTATAAGGGTCATTTAACCTATCCAAGTGAAAATAAAACATGACAGACCAAAGGCAATTCAATGCTGAATCTTTCAGACCCTCAATGGAATAAAATTTAAAATTTAAAATCAATACAGAACACCTTAAAACCATGAGATACTTTTTTTTTAAAAAAAATCTTTTCCACAGAAGATTGCCATTTTGGTTTCAGCAGAAATATATTTCAATTTTGTAAGATTTTCATATGATATTCATACTTCTCATGCACCTTTCATAGGCATGTAAATAAATTTTACATCTTTCAAAAAATCGATACATTGCTTCAACAGTGGCTGCCATGCCATATACCATGATTTTGCAGCATACAGTCATATGCAATTGCCAACAATACTTAGTGTGTGTTCGGCAATCTATTCAAAACCTAGGTTTAGTTGACGAACACTCAAAATTTTTCCAAACCTAGGTTTTGGGAAAAGTTATTTTTTTCTGCTTTTTCTCTTGTGTGGGCCCCATACTCTCTCTCTCATTGGTCCATTCTCATTATGTGGGCCTCACACCATGAAAAAAAACTATTCTAACCACAATACCCAAACACTCTCATTTTATCAAAATCACTTTTTTTCCATAACCTATTCTCCTCAAAATCTATTCTCCAGAAATTATTCTCCACTTTTTCTCTAAAAGCTATTCTCCAAAAGCTAATACGAACACACCCTTAGATTAGAGCAAATCACCATAATGATGGAAATAACGGAACATAAACTGAGATCTTAACACATCAAAGAAAGCTGCCATGCCATATTCCATGATTTTGCAGCATACAGTCATATGCCATTGCCAATACTTAGATTAGAGCAAATCACCATAATGTTGGAAACAACGGAACATAGACTGAGATCTTAACACGTCAAAGAAACATGATCTGTGCCTCTTTACTTAAGCAAGTTAACTTGGGCAAAGCAAGGGAGAGGGCCAAGCTCCAAGAATTGCCCTCCCTTCTTCGTTTTTCCACATAGAGAAAGAAAAATTATCCAATCACACTTCAAGTATTACAAAAGATGCACCAATGTATGGTTGAACCTGAACAGGAAGACTGCTTATCTATAATTTGGAATATATGCAAAAAAAATTTAACCATAGACATAAGAAATATACATAAAAAATGTAAATAAGTTACATTCTAGGAAAAATAAGCAATGCAATTATGTTCAAAGATTTGTAGTCAAGAAAATACTTACTTGAGCATCAAGGTAGAGTACGACAATTGCAAATTTTTGTTTGCAGATGAAATACAGCTTGAGAAAGCATCAAGAATCTGCAACCAACAAACGCAGTTAGCACAAATAGTGGACTAAGATATTCCCATCACACAGAACAGGAAAAACAAAAATAAGTCATAAAACAATTGCAAGAAAGGGATGCTAACCATGCTGCGATGTTTTTGCAACCAGCTGTGGTAGGACGAATTCTTAAAGAGATTAGTCACAGCTCGAAAACAGGTCAACAGATTTGCAGGAATTATTGGATTTGTTGTAACTTTGTTAATTAATTCCAATAATATATCTGGACGTAAAAGAGGAGAAAGTTAACAAAGATTCCACCTCTACAGAAGGGAATGGAGGGAAATCTAGTATCAAACTCACAGAGGCTCCCAACAACCAAAAACAGAAATACTTGTAAAACTATAAATAATATGGCCAGTCCAATTGGTTTGCGTTTTACAAGCAATTGTGAGTAGTAATGTATTCCTGACATGGTAAAGATGGACCTAAACCAAAATTTATTACATTAAAAAATAGTCGCAAAACGCATACCATTTTCAGTTTCCAGATGCTTCAGAAATATTTTAGCCCCATCTGGGTGAAGAACGATCATCCTTATAATATCAATAACTGCATAAGCAGAGTAAAAAAGTTAACAAATCTGTTTTCATGAAGTTCAATTCAATGGAACGGCAAAAGAGCAAAATTTCATAAGCCAAATCAACTAACCAGGAAATATCATAGCAATGGGCCACGACCTAAGCAATTTCAGCAACAAGGCTATATCAGCCTCAGCAAATGTACTAGAATGATAATGTGAAGTATCTTTCAAAATTTTAACAATGGCACCCAGTCTGTGAACATCAAGCTCAGTCAAAGCCAATTTCTGTTGTTCCTGTATGAGATTGACATGAGAACTGCATTGCTCAGTGAACCCATACATTCAGAATAGAATCACAAACGTAATAATGACAAGTACCGAGACTCAAGAATGCATCCTAAAATATTCAGGTTTATTGATATGACAAAGTTCTCAAATTGAAGCCTAATTTTTTTCAGTTCCAAAGATGACAAAACATGTTGGCTGTTCCAAGTGGCTAAACCTATAATCCTGCACTTTGCAAAGATCATGAATAAATTAAATATGAATTGAGCACATTTTCTGAAGTCTGAACACTAGCAGGTGGCTTGATATCTGTGATATGCTACCTTCTAGTGACAAAACATTTTCTCCATTATGTAACATACAAACAACTGGGGCAAAATTTTGAACTTCTTAGTCGTGTAGATTACCTGGTTGGAGAGCAAAGAATTATTAAATTCAGTAATCTTTTTAAGGATCCCATCAAACTGAGCTGTATCAAAAAGAAGCACCCCTTTCTGGAAAAATAAAAAGCACCATAAATCAGCTAGCATGCTACAAAAAACTAGCTTGAAGAAGCGAAAAAAAGTAAGAATAATAATAATCAGATTGGTAAATAAGTTTCATGGTCAAATCCAGCCTATCAAATAAATTATAATAGCAAATAACAACACAAAATTAACATAATATCTTAAAAGATCCAAACAGATTTTGCAAAGAGACTTGCTGCTTTATCACACCTCACTCACTCACTGTTTAATTGGATAAAAATACATGTATAGAGAGCGACTAATTATAAAGATGATAAATTGAACTGTAATGTTTGTCATCATCTTATTATTCTCATATTAATGATAATCATAACAATACTATTAACAATATGAACTCCAGATGATAGAGACTGCACAAGTTGGTGCATCCAGGAAAGTTCCTGAACAGTGAGTCATCATCCAGTATGAACTTGAGACGAGTTTACAGCACAATAAATTCAAGGCCTCAATGTGTAACGTCTATTAGAGTCCTTCCTTTCACCAATGAGCAATACCCAGAGCCATGTTAGCCGTGTAGTGAAGCGAAAAAAAATTTATACATAAAGACAGGTCACAGATTCAGCATAGTCTAGAATTCACAAACTCCTCCATCAATATGCTACAGAACAACACACAACATGTGTTTAGAGACTAAAAGCAACTGTAACTACTAAAGTAAATTGTATGAAAGCAAACCTTAGGGATATGCTTGAAAGTAGGCTTCGCAGAAACAGCTGTTGTACAAGCAAGATACAAAAAATTACGTGAGAACTGAGTCATAAGGCACAGGAACAAAAATAGTCATGAGACAAAAAAATTGACTATGGGCCTTGAATGAGGTGAATTCCTTTACCAGAGTATGAAGGTTGTCCAGGTATATAAGCGCTGGCTGAAACAGAATACAAGATATCAAAAATCAAGTAAACAAGTTACACTACAGGGATTTGATTTAAATAAGCATCAACTTTTGTTAAACAGAGATATTATACTTACAACCAGTATAGGGATCACGAAAAGATGCATCAAAAGTCACATCCTTTTGTCCAGTATTTTGAAGTATGAACTGTACAATTTGCTCACGGAAGGACAGAGGAAGATTCTCCTTGAGAAGCCATTTGTCAGCAGCATCATATGGATTATCTAGTAGCATCAAAACTTTATCACTAATCATGAAATTATAATCCATAAATAATGTAGTTTTACTGATATGGCAAAAGCCAAAGGGACATTCATTATCCTTTTCTGGACAGCAAAACACTTCTGAGATCAAACAAACAGTAGTTCTCTTGCAACTTGCTCTCACATAAAGTGTAAAATATCTAATAATCAATTCAAAATACTGATGTTCACATGAAGTGAAAACCTCATGATAAGCAGGAAAAAAGGGTACCTGACCGGTTGTATGGCAGCTTACGGATAGGAAGACCATCTCCAATATCCACATCAAACACTGAGGAGGGAGACATAAGAGTTAAGACAGAAGAGTGATGGTAAACCTCAACAAATGTGAGATGAAAACAAATGGGAAACTGACCATGGTCATACTGAACACCATCAAGGATAGGACGATTCGCATTGTCTGGTCCATCAACCACTTCACCAATCTGTCGGAGAATTATATGTTATAAAAACCCAAAGAATTTTGGTTTTGAACTTTCTTATTTTATTTCATAAACGATGGTTACAAATTTATAGGAGAATGAAGGCCATAGAGGGTTCAGTCAAGCATCCTCAAAAGGAACAAACATGAACATAGTTTTTTTCCCTTAAAAAAAAACGATAAAAAATTGTAAAGCAGGAAACTACTTTAGGAGAAAACGGCATTTCTGCATTTGAATTCAGCCCATTAGCCAACAAAAAAAACAAGAAGAAGAAGAACCATGTGATTCCTGTGAAGAGTATGTGCATCAAATGCTCAAGAATCAAGGCCGTAAACTAACAAATAGAAGAAAACAAATAACGCCATTAAAGCAAGCAAATAATCACATGTCAAACATGTTTCCAATAAAAACCCAACGAGAAACCTTGCAGTGTCAATTCTATGCGGCCCTGCAATTTATGATTTGTCCATGGCTAAAGCATCCTGCCGGTTAGGTGAAATATAAAAACTAAATGTCAATTTTATTTATTTCTTATTTCAGCTGAACTATGCCAAATCCATCTACTTCTCTCCTAAAGTCTTGAAACTATCAAAATCTCGATATGTTCTCACTTTTCCTTTTGTATATTAAGCCTTAACACAAATATCTATTTATCCCATCCTCCCACAGATTTTCTAATTTGAGGTTCTGGTAATTTAGCTAGTTGAGTAATTCCATCGTAGATCTTGGATGTTATCATTACTACATAGCATGCAAATCACAACCAAATGCATTGTTACAGAGCGCAAATCTCTAAATGACAATTACATTTAGGTAACCAATTCATAAGACAAGAAAGAGAGAGCAGGCATATTGAGATAATAGTACAGAGGAATCACATGAAAAGAGAATCAGAAAGCTAAAAGTGAAACTAGAAGTGTAGAAGCATTAAAAGCGAGGGAAATACTTTGTCCCATTTCTGTTCTGTCATGTTCCATGCATATGCCACACCATTATCCCCCTCTCTAACTACCTTTGTCTGGCCATCACTAGTTCCTGTTTGGAATCAGAAGACTATTAGAACATAATAATTAGAATAGAGAAAGAAGGACAAACTACCCCTGGATAGTTTAAGAAACTCTCGGCATAATTTATTTGTTTGAAAATAAAAACAATGCCATAACCACACCTTATATGTTGCACAATTTAAATTACAGAATAAAAAATATATCTTGTTTTCATCCAGGAAATTTTTCTTAGAAGAATGTCCTATTTTACTCGTTGGCATCTCTTCTCTTTCTTAATATAATTTCTTCTGTTATCATAATTAAATTATAGAATCATAAAGCAGTACTTAAGTCTTAAAACTGAGGCTCTATAAGATTGTTGAATTTATAAAATCATCGAATTATTAAATTGTTAGACGCTATGAATTATGTTACAAGCTTGGCCTCCTCCAATGAGAAGGATGATGAGGACTGAACGTGGTTTGTGGTTTGCTTTTGGAAAAAAAAGGGAAATCAATTAGCTAACACTGACAAATTGTTTTGTAAACATAAAAATGGAGGAAAAGGAGAGCAAGATGATGTTGAATGACTTAAAAAATAAAACCAGACCTGGGATCTTTAATGCCTCCAAACCTGGTAACTCTTCCAATTTCAATCCTCCAACCCTCTTTCTGGCAAAAATAAACAGATATGGCTAAGTCAACGAGTGATGGCCACACAAAGTATATCCAAGCATGTCATTATCAAAAGATGTTCCCAATGTATTTGCAAAGGACAGAAGAACTTTATATTTTCCATAATGCAGTGATGTAAAAAAACAAAAGCCAAACAAGAACAGCTCATGTGCCAGGAAACAACATGCAGAGATAACCGTGTTAACACTTGCAAGGACATACTAGTCTCAGAGATAAATATTAGCAAAACCAGACTTGAACATCTGATATATAATCATACCTACTAGACTTGTATTGAGAAAGTTCTGAAGTGTATAAATCAAGCTCTAGTGGGTCAGCAACATTTTCTTGATGTACAGTCCAAATACGTACAACTCCATCAGAACACGCTGTCACAATATCCCCATTTTCTAGAAATTTGGCATCCCAAACACAGCCAGGATGTTCTATGCTCTGAACACAAACGCCATCTAAATCATTTAAAGAGAAGGAAATGCAGTCAGCAAAATCCAAGAATCAAGCAGCTTAAAAGTCATGCAATATCAGAAACTTCAACATGAAAATGAATATATGCCACCCCAAAAGAATAAATATTTTCCAATAACTAAGGCTATTATTCACCAATCTTAGAAGAAAGGAATAAATTAAAATATTAAAATAATGTTAGAACTGAACAAGTTCGTGGTGAATGTCACCGCCAGCCAGAGATAGCAGAATGTCAAGCAATTTCCTTCACTAAAAATATGATTGGCCACAAATACATGCCATACAGTGTTTATGGAGATAGAACCCCAAGATCAAATGTATAGCTCACCACATAAACTAAACTAGAGACACGAAAAACAGAAGCATTGAGTAATAATCAGGTAATACATGCAGGAAATATTCCAATGACAAGTCTATATGACAAGAAGCAAGAAGCATAAGCAATTGCCTTTCCATATTTTTGCATGACGATCTTCACTGCCACTGACAATAAGTCCTGATGCATGTGAATCAACAGAATAAATAATTGCAGTATGACCAACCATCTCCATTAGCACTTCACCACTTAAAGCCCATAATCTAACAGACCTGTAACAATGAATCTCCATTTAAAAAATGTTAAAATGACGAGCTATAGGCACAACAGCACATAATATATGCTCATAAAGAATCAAGTATTCAACATAAATAGAAGAGTTCATCCAGAAGTGAATCTACCCATCATGCGACACAGAAAGAATTCCAAGATCAGACATCACAGCCAAACCTCGAACTGTATCTGAACATATGTCAAAGATAATAAACATATTCAGTCATATTGCTTCGTAATTTTCTTAGATAAAAAGTCATATAACTTTATGATCAGACAGAGGAGTAAAAACTTAGTCTAGAACAGTATAATTGGTCTAAAATCAGAAAATCAAACCTGTATGTCCGCTAAAGGTATGTGAACAGGTTTTCCCTCTCCAAAGTTTTAAAGTTGCGTCACTAGAACCTAGAACATGTCAGAAGATAAGTTAAAATTACTTTACTGCCTTCAGTCGCAGGCTAGTTCAATAATTCAATAATAATTATAATATCAGGAGACTAAGTAGTTTTCACGTAATGAGAAGGGAACCCCTGCATGTACACCTCAGAACACCATGTGTTTAAAGCATGCTGAGAAGCATGACTATAACCTGATAGACGAGATAAGGGTCTTGAAAAAATAAATTAAAAAGTAATGATACCTGTAACAAGCTCGCCTGAGGGCAACATTATAACTGCTTGAATTGCTGCCTTATGAGCCTCCCAATTTTCTAGAAGTTGCCCCCTCCTCCACCGTCGCAACGTACTGTGGAGGACATTTCAATTAGAAATGAACATAAGAGAACTCGAGGAAATTTTCATAAACATAAGTCCAAAATAAATATAACCACTGACATGATAGCAGCAGTAAATTTGCAAAAATGCATTAATTTGGATCCTTTTCAAATGTTTTGCAGTAAATAGAGTAACAAATACACATTTAAGGAAAGCTACCTAATTGAATTGCAAACTTAAACAGAAAATATCATAAAATCTCGCAACTTATATCAGTGACGAGCAATGCAACTCCCGTAACTAACCACAAGTGTTTTGAAGCTATCTGAACATGACAGGAACACCGCTATATAAACAAAAATCAGAGAAAGTCGTAAATAGGGAAAAAAACTTTTCAGCGTTAGATGTAACAAACTGACGTTCCTACCAGACTTGATCCCAAAAAAAGCTCCAATATAAACATCATAATCAAGCAAACAACTAACTTCTACAGCGTCGTAGGGAATGTGATGGGTAAACAAAAAGGAAAAGAAATGATCAAATATAAAACTCACCAATCTACAGAACATGATACGATATCCCCACCATCCAATGCAACGCCAGTAACCTGTAAATGATGACCCCTGAGTGTCTGCACCTTCTCCCCCGTCTTCACATCCCAGACCAATACAAGAGTGTCCATGCCACCGGACACAATTCCCCCCTCTGGATAGTCCTCATTCGGCGAAATCCAAGCCAGCGGTCCAACAAAACTCGAATGCCCCAACAAAATTTTTGAACATGAGAACTTGCGCTTGTCCGAAGGGTCCTGAGTCCAGAACCTAACAGTTCTGTCCCTAGACGATGTTGCAATGCCCTCGTTGCCACACACGCATATTCCACGGACCTGATTTCCAAGACAGAAACGATTTTAGGAGAAAACATATATGGGATTGCGAAGTGTAATCACTTTGAATTGAACCCACTGAATGTCCATTAAAACCAAATTGAACACCCTATCAGTAAATAAACGTTGAAAATTCGAATGGTGGCAGATCTTACATCGTCTTCATGGCCCCTGAGTGCACATCGCAACTGATAAGCCTTAAAA
Organism: Inga leiocalycina; assembly: GCA_963242795.1. Lineage (NCBI taxonomy): Eukaryota > Viridiplantae > Streptophyta > Magnoliopsida > Fabales > Fabaceae > Inga > Inga leiocalycina. Next base: position 2,149,473 of record OY725321.1, on the reverse strand, counting down.
TCAACCTCCATGAGTGAGAGCAATAGAGGAAAATTCGGAGGAGGAATGCTTTGCTTGCAGAGTAGAAAAACCAAGTTTAAGTCTCTGCAGTCACGCCGTATAAACCAAAGTGACGACGCTTATTTTTATTTTACTCTTGTAAAAAATTATTTAATGAAATTATATATTTTGATAGAAAATAATAAATATAAATATTTTAAAATAATTTAATTAACTTCCTTAATCTTCTAAAAAAAAATTAATTAATTTTTATATTTAGAGTCAGCGTGCTAATTTAAATCCCTTTACATCTAAATAAAATAATAGTAGTATAAAAACTAAGAATCCTCCATAGGACAATTTTATCAACTCTATCAGGCAAATGGAGGATGATGAAAAAAAAAATTATTTAAAAGTCATCTTGTATTTCCTTAATTATTGGGGGAGATTTTATGTATATTTTAGATATTTCAAATCATATGAGTAACTTCTTTTTAGAATATTACCCTGGATATATGAGCTGGCAAATAGGGATTTCAAAAATATTATTTGATATCTTATTATTATATCCTTGATTTAACTTTTAGATGACATCTTTTTCTCAATATTTTTTTAAAAAATTGAATTTTGAGCCATATTATGCCCTGTTTTGTATGGTGGAATTGAAGGTAAGAAATTGGAATTAGATTCCATGTGTTATACATGTTTAATACATAAAAATGGTCATAGAATTTAATTTTATGTGAAAACCAGATGAGGTCAATTCCATCAAAATCAATTCTATCTAAAAAGTCAAAATTTATAATTCCATGTCTTCATTTCCCACCTTACCTTCTCTGCCTCAGCCACCAAGATGCTCAGCCCTCCTCAACCACCATAGACTCTTGTCTTCAGGCTGCCTTCCACACCACCACCGGTGAGCACAACTCGTTGTAAGCTCATCGACGATTCAAACACCGCCGGCTAGCACAATGCATGGGGCCTACAGTTGGCAGATCTCTAGTGACGGTGAGGACGCTCGACCCTCCTTAGCTACCAAGGACGCTCATCTTCTGGCTGCTTTCCATGCCACCGCCAGCTAGCACCACCCATAAGGCGTCCCCTTACAATTTTCATATCTTAGGACCATCTACTGCTAGATTGGAGAGGAAGAAGGAGAGGAGGAGAGAGAACGATTTTTTTTTTTTTACCCAAGGAGCATGTGATTGTTTCAGATTTGTGGACCTAGATTTTTTTTTTATTTTTTAACTATAAGGGTATTTTAGTCTTTTTATATAAAAATCATGTTTCAATTCCAAGACATTCCAAATAGGGTGTTTGGGATCGGGAAATCCCATTCCCAATCCCGATAAGGGTTCGGGAATGATTTTCATTCTCGATCCCGATCCCAATCCCAAAAATTTCCAGTTCCGACGAGAGGGGAAATGTTCAGGATCGGGATCGGGAATGGGAATTTCCCGATCCCGGATTTCTTTTTTAAAAAAAAAATCCCTATATTAAATTTTTTGTTGTGTTTTCTTTAGTCTAATACAAATATATAATTTGTCTAATATCATATTGTACCAAATTAGTCCAATAAATGTTTAAAGTTGTCGATTTAGCTACAAAAAGCATAAAGACAATAACAAAAAATTAGAATTATTTAATAAATAATAAATGAAATTAACTAAATAAACTAAAAGAATAGATATTACCTTAAGGGTGTTAGAGATTTTCACATTTTATTTTACATTTAGTCTTGCTTTCTTAAATATTTTAAAAAATTGTACATAATATATATATATATATATATTTATTTGGGATCGAGAAGATCCATTCCAGATCCCGACCCTGAATTTTTCTCGTCCAGAAATTTTCGGGATGGGATTTTGCTCGGGATTGAAACAAGAAGACTGGGACAGGAAAAAATTGTACACTCCTAATACCAAATACACTTTTAAATCTCATATCCATCAAAACTAATTCCGATATATCAAACAAGCCTTTAGGGTTGGCCAGATTGTTCTCACTTATTTTCAGATTTTGGAATAAGAAGTTTTATTTTTCACAAGTTTAACTCGTGAGTGTCTATTCGCCGCATCATATTATTCCTTCAAATTTGCTGGCTAGTACTTTATCCTTTTATGCTTTCCGTTGGTTTTCGTTTACTGGGTTATTGAAGATTAATCTTCGTTGAATAAAATGATTGACAGCTGTTAAGGAAAATACTTGAATGCAAGCTTAGAATTTTGGAAATGATCCGAGTTTAAGGGAAAACAAAAGGTCAAATTCAATATTAGATGCCCCAGGATTAGTGGTGAGGTGATTTGCTATTGATTAAGGAATAATAATTCTTAGTTACTAGCCAATTATAAACTTGGATATCTTTCTCACCATCTCAACAGGACTACTTTTGATGTTGGATGTGTGTTTGGATTAGCTTTTATGAATAGCTTTTACGATTTACGAAGTAAGTGTGTGGGAGGAGTTTTATCTCAGTTTGCGCAAACCTAGATTTAAAAAATACCCAAACACTCACTAAAGGTTTTCTTGAAAGACCCCTCTCTACATGCTTCAGAGGTTCATTACAATCAGGTTGTTTCCAGATAGAAAAACAAAGTAATCATAACAAGTTCTACATGGATTACTATGACACTGGAGAGGTGAATCATGGTTTCTAAAAACTATGTTTTGATTACTTTGTTTTTTTATCTGGAAACAACCTTATTGTAATGAACAATACTTCAAGTTACATTGGTGGATTTGCAAAATTATTTTTTGATTACTGATAAATCCTAAATTTAATATATTTAATTCCACTTTAGTCATTTATTTTAGGGATTATTTTAGGCTAATTTGGATTTATTAGATAATATTTGAATTGTTAGTTAATTTTAGGAAATAATACAAATCTAAATTAATTATGAGATTATTGAGCTTAGATTGTTAATATTTTAATTGCATATCCTGTGATTAAATAATATTTCTAAATATATGATATATCACGATTTTATTTAAGTGATTGTTTGGAATATCTTATTTTTAGGCAATAAGTGCTTATAAATCGTGATTCACGGTATACGAGGTAAGTATGTGAGAGGAGTTTTATCTCGGCTTGCGTAATAAGGACTTATTTGCCCCCAAAACGTGTTTCCAAACACAGCCTAATTCTTACAGGGTAAGGAAAAACATATTATTATTATTAAATCCTAAAGTGCAAAATTAATCTAAAACATTTGAAGAATATCTGATGGCTGAGTTTGAATGGGCTGGTTAAATTCTAGTGCTCGTTTGGAACAGTGATCGAAATGCTTAAAAACAACTTTTTAATCATGATTTATAGTATACGATGTAAATATCTTTAAGAAATTTTATCTTGATTTAACTAAAAAATAATTTATAAATAATCTCAATAACAAAACAAAAAGGCGCCTCACATGCTCAAATATTGCTTCAGGTTCATTCCCCTCACGGCCACAACCGTACACCTGCAAGGAATTAATTGCCCATCGACCATCAATCATCCTCATATATTCTCCACTCAACAACAACGTCCCCACTCATCAATTCTTTCCTCTCTTTCCCCACACCCACATCATCAAACCCTTGCTAATATTTACATTAATGGCTGTGACGGGTTGGAAGCTTGGAGGGAGGACAAATATCAATGAAAGTTTAATTTCTTTTGGGAGGTAATTTGAAAAGAGTATGGAAGAGGTCAGAGTTTAGGAGTTTGTATTTGAAGATTATAAAGGGGTGTCTTTTCTTTTATAATTTTATCTTTTTAATTGAGATTATTTAATTTTAAATATTTTTGTATTATATTAATTGAGAATAATCTAATTTTAAATTATAAATATATCTCTTTTGGATTGAATTGATATTTTAGAATGTTTTATGCTTGAGACGTTTCTTGAAATTTTTGTTTGCAAAACTTTGGACTGCCAATTGAATTATTAATTGAGTTTTCATTATTAATTTAGTTGTTAATTTGGTTTATCCTCTTGATTGTTTAATTGGGTTGATAAATTATCCCGTTGTTCAATTGGACAATTATAAACAATATTTTCAAAATTATTTTGAAATTAATTGTGATTGGTTTTTAATGAGTTTAATTAATCACCGCATATTTCATTATGAATTTTCTAGTGGAATAAATGTTATTGAGCTTGAGGCTCTCCCATATTTCAATTAAGTGATTAAATTTATTAATTACAATCTTTCATCAACCTCCCTTTGATCTAATTAATTAAATTGTGCTAAGAAAGCTAACTCAATGTAAATTTTAAATTGTTTCCTTCACTGTACCTGAAGTAGACATTCGCTACATTTTATTATTTGATTTTCTTAGTTATTAGTTTATCTCTTTTCCTTGGGATTTTAATTCCCCTTTTCACAAAAAAACCCTAAATGTTGCATTTGTGTTCATTTAGGTTAGTTTCATTCTCATATAGGTTTTATAGTCAATTGCATTAATGCATTTAGTTAGTTTAATTGCATTTAGGTAGTAATGTCTTAGATTCAAGTTTAGGTCCATTCCATTATATTTTTTATCACCTAAATTCAATCTAAAGAAAAACTCATAGATTGCTTCCTTGGAGAATGATCTAGATTGCCATTATATTGCATTAGTAGGTTGTTCTAGTTATTAATTAATTACTTTAGTGATAGAAGAACACATCAATTTTGATACTATCGAGTCTTACATGGAAGATATGAGTAAATTAGAAAAAGATTAATAAATTAAAAAATATATTTTATATTTAAAATCAAAATTAACTCCTCAATTAGTTCTATATTTAGGATTAGAGGGAGTATACTACACACACATATACTATACTACCTTGTGTCCTTAATATAAGAGTTGGTTAAAGATTGAATTTGGTAAAGTATAAAACAACAATCCATTTTATTTCATAAATTTATAATTTTTTTTCAAAATATCTCTATTGATTACATATTAAAAACTTCCAATTTAGGATAATAGTTATGAAACATAACATTTTAGGAAAGTCAATCTATATTTGTTAAAAATAACTATCTTTTTTAATCAATCCAGATTAGTCAACTAATTTTTATATTAAAGACTGGAGTTTGCATTCTAATTTAAATATTTCATAAGTGATGTGGCTCATTTGTTAAACTTCACATGATACCCTCCATGACAACTTCCAAGTAAGAATCCAGATTATGTGAAAGTGAAACTCAATAAAAACACGTTATCTTCTCTAGAAAAAATAAAATTGTGTACTATAGTTATTTATTTTTTTTGAAAAAAAATATTAATAGCAAAAAACTATGCTTCATTACACTGTTTATAGAAAGATGAGTTCTCTATTCCTGTAAACCAATCTGATTTGAGGATAGGAAATAGACTGATCTACTAACACATCAAAATTTAATTTAAGATAAACTTTTTTAATATCAAAGCGAACAAATCAAACCATTGAATCTACAAGTGTATACTTACATTCATTTTAAATTTTAAAGAAGGTGATCAACTTTTGAACATTGACGATGTCAAATATATCATAACTTCAATAGATAATATCCTCTTAATTTATAAGTCTATGTAGTGTGTGTTTGAAATACTTTATTTTTTATTTATAAGTATTTTTTAATAATGATTTATGATGTACGAGATAAGTATATGAGAGAAGTTTTATCTTGACTTACATAATAAATCCTTATTTTTTAAAAATAAACCAATCTAAACATGCTTAATGGGGCAAAAAAAATTATTAAAAAAAAAAACTCTAGAATCTACTAATTTGTCCCGACGAGGAACAACGGCGCTTTATGGGATCATGGCAAGATTCGTAATTCCATGCATTTAGCAGGCTATTTTCATGTGAAGTGCGAGTTTAATTTAAGCTGGTCCCTTCATTCATTGCTGTTAGCGTTGCGTAGCTTGGAACAGTGCACAGGGTGTTATTATTGCAGAAGCATCAGAGTCTAGACATCCTCTGGAACCTCTCGCACCAATCACCTTGCTGGAAGAAATCTCCTTCGTCCTTACCAGGTCAGCTTCTTGCTCACTTCAGTGTTTTTTCTGATCCCAGGATCTGCTTGGAGAGCCGAGAAAGTGCGGGAAAAAATGAAGAAATATGGGAAACAATAGAGTGAGGTTTAAGTTCATTGTTATTCTTCCTGAACCCAGAATGGCTGAACGCCTTTTGTAGATTCTTTGTTTTCCTCAACATTGCATGGGGCTGCTTCTGTTGTTTCAAGATTTCGTACTATTTTTCAGCCAAGAACTCATGGTTTGAACAACTGTGCTTTTTTTTTTCCTGAGTTTCCTCTGCAACCATTAGGCTTTTTGGCTAATGGGATTTGATCCTATTTGCTACTTATTTTTTGATAGTCTAAATGAAGAAAGGGACCATAAATATCCTTGGTGATGTTTGGGTAGTGTCTGATTTGTTGTGAGCATAAGATCATTAATGGCTTCATCAGAGATCAGGTCTTTTGATGTGGTTGTAGTGTGTTGGAAGGTGCTTTTTTATGTATTCATACTTGAAGGAAATGGGTTCAGCTTGATTTTAGACGTGCCCTATTAAAATGCCTCGTTTTGAAGCCCAAGAGGAAAGATGCCTTTCTAATCATGATTTGGATAGATGTGTCTAACTAAGATGGAATTGAAATCCGTAAATTTATTTTTTCTTCTATTATCTACATACAAATCAATAAAAATATGATGGCAAAACCTGCAAGTACCTTTGGCATCATTAGGAAATTATGGCATATGCACTCCTGATTATGCCTGCATTTACAGTCTCCTTTCCCAAGTGTCCTAGAATTGAAAGATTTTAACCCCACAGATGCAAGTAAAATTAATATTACTCTGGTACTTCCGAATAGACTTGCTCATATTTCACTGTCAAGGGAAGTTAGGCTTTTCCGTCAGCAAGTAACTTCTCTTTCAGTTTTAATTTAATGGACATTGAGTGTATCTTTCTATGATACCTCATCAAGGTGTAAAACTTCATGAGCATTGTTACCGCTTCAGCCTTATGCAATTATTTCCTCTTAATATATATGTCTATCCTATAACAATCGTTTGCTTATTCATATTTTGTGATACTTTGCACCACTCATTTTTTCCTGACTTTCTTTCTTCAGGGTAAAGATATGATGCCCTAAACTTCTCCTTCCAGCTTACAGTTTTGGTGATTTTATTTCCAAAACTGTCAGATATCCTTCTTTAGCAGGATCACCTAGATGGAAAAAACAGCTTTCAAAACCTTTGGTCTGCTTTGATGCTAGAAGCCTTGAAGGGGGAGCATTTGTTTTCCTCTCAAAGATTCTCTGCTTTATCAATATAAGCTTTGTAATTTATTGTATGCCGCCAATGAGTTCTGATTCCCTGAGAAAATGATTGAATCTAACCATTCCTTAAGAAGGTGACTTTCAAGAAACACTATTACCTTTGCAGTCTGTGATCATCTTTAATAGCATATGGCGGCTCTTACTCCCGTAAGTTCAAATGTTGAAGCACAGCGTAATGCACTAACTCTGCTGAAAGTTTTAAGGGGTCTGGTGTGTCTAGTGGTGCTGTTTTCCACTGCATTTATAACGTTAGTGTACTTTGGCTTTACTAGTGCTGTTATAGTGCGACTATTTAGCATACATTACAGCAGAAAGGCAACTTCCTTTTTCTTCGGTGCCTGGCTAGCTTTGTGGCCTTTCCTATTTGAAAAGATAAACAAGACTAAAGTCACATTTTCTGGAGACATTGTTCCATCCAAAGAACGGATATTGCTTATTGCAAATCATAGAACTGAGGTTGATTGGATGTATTTATGGGACCTTGCCTTGCGAAAGGGTTGCCTTGGATACATAAGATATATACTTAAGAGCAGCTTGATGAGACTCCCCGTATTTGGTTGGGCATTTCACATACTGGAATTCATCCCAGTGGAAAGGAAGTGGGAGGTTGATGAATCAACCATGCACAGTATGCTCTCTACTTTCAAGGATCCTCAAGATCCACTTTGGCTTGCTCTCTTCCCAGAAGGCACGGATTACACGTAAGCCACTTGCCCATGGTGCTTTTTCTCTCTCTTATGGCTATCAACTAAAACATGGTACATATCTTTGCTCATGATGATTGTGATTCCCAGAATAAGAAGGTTTCTTGTATGTGATTAAATAGACAATAATGCAGCCACGAACATGCAAATGCAAGTTTGAAGGATGCTTATATATGTTGTTTTTGTAATGTAGCATATTTAACTATGTAGTTTGTAGCATTCTGTTGATAGTTTCTCACCACTTTTCTGTTTTCTAATGTAGTGAGAAGAAGTGTGATCGGAGTCAAAAGTATGCTGCTGAACATGGGTTACCCATTCTGAAGCATGTTTTGCTTCCAAGGACAAAAGGCTTCTGCACCTGCTTGCAAGAATTGAGGGGTTCTCTAAATGCAGGTTGTCTGTTTTTTCTACCTCTAATGAGTATTGAATGTTAAATGTACTAGTTATGCTTCCTTTTTCAGGCATTCCCTCAAGTCATACGAGAATTATGCGTCACCTAGTCTCTAGAGATATGATAATTTAGGCCATACTTGCTCCAATCTGTTTGGGTTAGCCTTCAAATCATTTACAGTTCTGTGACAGATCTGAGCACTATTTACGAGTTCTTGTCAGTAAACCAAAGCACTCTTAACCTGCCAAATAGCATAAATCATAGCACAGAACATGGTCACCCTAAGTTTATACACCAGCCTTTTCCTTCTAGTTTGAACAAAAATATGTTGACACGCAGAAACTCTAGAAGAACCAATACCATTTGAAAGAGGTTCTATTATAAGGTCATATTATTATCTTAATGTGTGTTTGAAGCGGGAGAAGGCAAGGATAAGACGATAGAATACTCCCAGCTTCAAGTAACTTGTATAAAGAAAAACCTCATAAGTCTGTGAAATATGTATAAGGCAAAATTAGAAAGAAGAAAAAACCTCACAAGACCATGAAATAGGTACAAGGCAACATAAGGAAGATCAAGACAATACTGAGCACTGCAGAATTGGTTCTGGACCGTTACTATCCCTATTAGTGTCTTGTTCTTTTGATATGCTGGTTTGAGAAAGTTTGTGTGTCTGATGAAGCCATATATCTGCTTATATCCTCTGTTTCTATACACTATACATTCATCTGTTTCTGTCTTTCACAAACGGTTAAATGATTGCTATAAGTGCTTCAATAATTCTGAATAAATTTCAAGTTTTGATAGTGTTTTGATTATAGTTTATGATGTGACCATTGGCTACAAATACCGCTGCCCATCATTTCTGGACAATGTCTTTGGAGTGGATCCTTCTGAAGTTCACATCCACATCAGCCGAATTTTCCTGGACCGCATCCCAGAATCCGAAGACGAAATGTCGTCGTGGTTGGTGGACCGATTCCGGATTAAGGACCAATTGCTGTCAAATTTTTATGGCCAAGGCCAGTTCCCTAATCAAGTGACAGAAAAGGAGCTCTCTGATGTGAAGAGTATTTTAAACTTCATGGCAGTTATTATGGTAACTGGGACATGTATGTTCTTCATTTTCTCATCTGTTTGGTTCAGAATCCATGTTTCTTTAGTATGTGCTTATTTGGGCTCTGCTACCTATTTCAATGTTCGGCCTCAGCCATTTATCTGAGATCATTCTAGGATTTTGTTGTTGTAATATGAACGTTGTACTACTTGTTATTACATGTAATTTCATCCCATGTTTCTTAAATTGTTATAGAAGTGATAGGTTGAAATAATCTGAAATAAGTGGTCCAATGAATAGTTTTTTGGTCAAGTTAGGGTCGAAGCCCCTATATTTTTTATTAAGAAATCAATGGCTAAAGTCATGGTCAACTTTAGTCAAAATCTCTATTGTAACCAACTATAGTTAATATAATATTTGGTCCCATAAAGTTTGCAGTCATTTTAGCTTTAATCTCTCAAGTTTCAAGTTAAAGGTTTTGAGCTTTTAAGTTTCATCCTATTTAAACCATTGTTCCCTATAAATAAATCAAAATCTGAATAATTTTAGCCCTTGAGAGACTAAAACTAAAATGAAGACAAACTTAAAGAACTAAGGGCCCGTTTGGTTCGATCACATTACACCCTGCGGTGCAGTGCAATGCAATACAATGGTAATGCAATGCGATATTAATTACAAGGGTAGTGTTTGGTTTGATTTTTAAGCAATGTGCAATGAGTTAATATTTTAACAATTATTTAAAATTAATATATTACACAAAGTCTATTTTACCCCTTAATATAATCTTTGTAGAAAAAATAGTTATAAGACGGCGACGGCGGGGATGGAAGAGTAGGAGGTAGTGGTGGTGGCAATGATAGGGGTGGCGTTGGCAGCGGGGTGGAGGAGGAGGTGGTGGCGGTGGGCGGTGGGCCGAGGGTGGCAGCAGTGGAGTTGGTGGCGGCGGCGGCAGCGGGGGGTGGAGGAGGAGGTGGTGGCAGTAGGCGAGGGTGGCGGCGGAGGAGGAGGTGGTGGCAGTGGCGGTGGGCTGTGGGGGTGGAGGAGGTGGTGGTGGGCAATGGGCGGTGGGGGTGGAGGAGGTGGTGGTGGGTGATGGGTGATGGGCGATAGGTCGGTGGGGGCGGTGAGTTAGTGGGGGTGGCGAGGTACGGGTGGCGGCGGAGGAGGAGGTGGTGGCGGCGATGGCGGCGGCGGAGGAGAAGGTGGTGGTGGTGGGCGGTGGGGGTGGAGGAGGTGGTGGTGGGCGATAGGCGGTGGGTCGGTGGGGGCGGCAGGGGTGAGGGTGGCGGTGGAGGAGGAGGAGGTGGTGGTGGCAATGGGTGGTGGGGGTGGAGGAGGTGGTGGTAGGCGGTGGGCGGTGGGGGCAGCGGGGGTGAGGGTGGCGGTGGGAAGAGGAGGTGGTAGTGGCGGCGGCAATGGAGAAGGAGGTGGTGGCGGTGGCGATGGCGGTGGGCGGCGGGGGGTGGAGAAGCACACTGTTTTAGAGAATAAATATCATTGTTGACATATTTTTGGTTGGTGAGGGTAAATCTTGTCTTTTTATTAAATTAGTAGGGTCAAAATTGAGATTTCATCAATGATTACAAGCCTGCAATGAGTTTTCATAGGGGTCCCCCTATGAATGTTGATTACCAAAAAATATGCAATCTATTTTGCAATTGTAATCTACATTACCATTAATAAGCCCAACCAAACAAGCCACCAATGATAATGCAATCAAGATTACCATCGCATGTGTGCAATGTAATCTAACCAAACGGGCCCTAAAGATTGTATCAACCCAACCAAATATCATGATTATGTTAGTAACTTGTCATTCCTGAGGACCTTGGGCGAAATTTATCATAACTTCAAAGATTTAATGCTTATCAAAGACTATTTAAAGCCCTTGACCTAAAGGTATAGTTTTAAAAAGGTATAATTGAGGGAATAATTTCGAAATAAGAAAGTGTATATGTCCTAAATGGGGCTAATATTATTTTTAATTAGCGAAGAATGTTTGCAACATGTATATAATTAGATACATTAATTTAATAAAATAGAAAAGACGAAACCAAGTAACCAATATGCATTGAAAGTTTTTTCAAAACAATTTAAACATGTATTTTTTTATTTCTAATTTATCATGTAATTAAACATTATTATTAATAATATCTTGAATTTACTTTTTTTAATAAATTAAAAATTAATTGTTCTAATTTAATTGAAAATAATTACATTGAATATATAAGCTGAAATATCGACATTTTCTCCATATAAATAAATATAATATTGAGATTTTTTTTTGTTTGCTGCATATAACTGCGAACATACCTACTATATAATGAGGGGATGGAATTCACAATCTTTTATTGTTGGAACTTGGAAGTCACACATGAAATATTAAGAATTTTTCAAAAACTGGATACTATATTATTATTGGTTCGTCAAAAATAATTCTTCTTGGTCTAATTCTTCAAAGGACCATTCTTAAAAACAAAATTTCGAATACATCGAATGGATATGAGAAGTGTCTTCAAAATACCACTGAAAAATCCGGCCAAAAAATCACTTGAAAATAATTTAGACGGATCCAAGTTTAACGTATTATCTCTTTCTGGAATAATAATTACTTTGGAATTAACTAATATTACTAACATTAGGAAAAAATAAGACTACATTCTTTCTTGGGAAAATCCTTGAAAAATACCTCTAAAATAGCAAAATCCCTATTTAGTACTCTGAAATCCAAAATTCCGGATTAGTACCCTGTTAGTACGGATGAACAGTGCGGGGGCGCCAAAAGACAATTTTGCCCTTTAGCCCTCATTCTCACCCACTTCAGAATAATAACACGAGGCTCTTAATTAACAACTCCACATTCTTGATTAACAACCCCTCTTTATTCTTTCATATATTCGCATCTCACAAATATAGTGTTGTTAATGTAAAATACGGTATTGTTAATAAAGAAAGAGGTGTTGTTATTGGCCCTGAAACTTAAATTACGAAGTTGTGAAACAAGAAATGGGAGTTGTTAATGTAGAATATGGTGTTGTTAATAACTAGATTAATGTTGTTATTGTAAAAGTAAAAAGATGAAACTGGAGTTGTTAATCAAGAATCGGGAGTTGTTAATTAAGAACCTCGTGTTGTTATTCTGAAGTGGGCGAGAATGAGGGCTGAAAGGCAAAATCGTCTTTTGGCGCCCTTTGCACTGTTCATCCGTACTGACAGGGTATTGATTCAGAATTTTGAATTTTAGAATACTGAATAGGGATTTTGCTATTTCGGAGATATTTTTCAGGAATTTTCCCTTATTTCTTTGACAAAAACCATTCCATCACACAACAGAAAAACTGTGCATGCCAAATGTACTTATTTGGAATAACATTTATTGGATCCTTTAAAAACAGCTTCTTAATTATGATTTACGGTATACGAGGTAAGTATATGAGAAGAGTTTTGTTTCGATTTATGTGAATAAGCACTTTTAGAAGTCCCAAACGTGATCCCAAACAAAATGAGATGCTCTTCTTGAAGGACATATAAGGTTCATTTATTGGATAAAGATTTTTTCGTCTTCGGAGAGCACATACAGGTTATGTCATTATAATTGTTATTTTATGTCTCTTCACTAATGCTATTTATAAATGTTAGCTTTTTTTTCCACAAATATTCTCTTTTTATCATTTTTATTCTATTTTGTATTTTGAATAGCTTCCTTCGATAAGGTATATATCTTCAGACCTTCTCCCCTTACTCTTGTTCACGATTTGAATAATGAGGTAGAAGACATGGCAAACAAACAACCATTAAGACTAGTTGTCTAAGTTATATTCTCCATTTTAGAAGCAATGCCATTGTCAAGCTACTCAAAACTCAACAACTAACAACAAACAACAAAAGTCAACGAAAATCTTAAAAACAATTTACATTTCAGAAGCACAATACTGTGAATAACGAACAACCAAATTTCAGCTACCTTAATAAATTAAACCCAGAAGAATAATAAAATCCAGTGTCTTTTTATTTGCCTTGAACATGAAAAAGAAGGGGGGGAATTCAAATTTACTAGAATCCTGAGGAAATGGATCATTATCATCATCTTCTTCTTCAATTGTAAGGATGCTTTATGATTCTCTGAAGAACAACAGTTCTGGCCCTCCTTATGTCACGGCTACACACATCAGCTTGAACTCCCAATTCTTCAACATTCTTCATAAACACCCCAAGCTTCTTCTTAATCTCCTCTATTACAATCTTCACTGCTTCTTCTTCAATTGCGAAATCAATATTTCGCAGTAAAGACTCAATCTGAATCTCCAGCCTATCAACCAGAAGTCTGATACTGTCCAAGTCCTTGATTGCCACATAAGTACCTACCTGGATTGAGTTAATCACTTCTTTTTGTCCCTTCAATGCATTCTCATAGTTCTTCCAAAGAGAATCAATCCATTTTCCCATTGTCCCAATTGGGATTGATGTTGCAGCAGCAAGAGCAGATGCTACTGGTGGAGCTGCAACAGCTGCTGCAACAACTGAGCATATCAGAACAGCAGCAAATGTAGCTACAAATATCATACTTGTCACCTTCCTCCATGTGTGGATAGATTTTAGCTTCTTATCAAGCTTGTTTTTCCTTGCTTGCAACTTCTCAAGCATTACCATTTGCTGCCGATAAACAGACTGAAATATTTGGAAGAACTCTTCAGTGAAAGGGTCACCGGCTGCTTTGAAATTCTTGAGCTCTCGTACTGTTTTTGCAAACCGATTGTCGCCTAACTCTGCTTCTTCCTCGAATTGTTGTAGAGCCACCAGGATTAGAAGCTGGCTATCTCTAGCTCGCTTTAGGCACTTCTCCAATGCAGCACAGAAATCTAGAGTTTGTAAGCTATTCTCAAAGTACTCCTCAACTAGCTCAAACAATTCTTGGCTCTTCCATATGTCTTTCTTGCATTCGAGAATCACCCTAACAACTTCCTGGTTCATCTCCAGGAGGCACTCCGTGACTTGCTTTAGAGATTCAAACGAGAGAGCTCGAACATCAACGCCGTCTGCTAGAGTGTTTATGACTTGATTTGTTCTAGCATGAAGTGTTGTATCAAAGGATTGCAAATCAGCATCAAGCTTGCAGGCAGCTTCATATGAACTCAGCTCGGTTGTATAGTGCATATCAGCGTTGAAATTGATTGCATATGATGCTTCAGGGGTCTTCTTGCTGGTATGGTTCCCCATTACTCCAAAAGGAAATCTGATCATACACAGAGAAAGCAGAACCAAGTTTTTTTCAGAATCCCCCTAATGATTCAACCAAGTGATTTCAGATTTCTCAGTCAATTTCTTTAAATAAAGACAGAAATTTAATGGGCAGAATCTTTAACCAGAAAGTTGACCTCAAAAGTATGAAAGAGAGAACAAACCCAGTTAGGCAATTTAACAGACAGATGGAAGCTATCTGATATATTTGTATGAGTTTACAATATCAGAATGAACAAAGACACGCGCAAAATCTCCAGAAATGAACAAAGCACTGATTTTGAAAAGTTTAAACGTCGGAGGAAGATCAAGAACAACCCAGTTTGACAAATAGATGAATGAACTCGATCTTATTTATTTGGATAACTCTAACATCATTATTAACATAGCGACAAGCACAAAAGATCAGCAGATATTGAAATGTAACAACAAGTGGATTGAATCAAACAAAACCCAGATAGAGAGTTTTCAAATGTTCCAACCTTAGAAAGCGATTGAAGAGGAGAAAATCCAAAAAAGAACGACCAAAACAAGTTCGTTGGAGCTAATTTGACAGGTTTTTCTTCTTTCTTTCGTTTTCTCAAAAGAGGAAAGTGAGATAATATAATGAACTTGAGGTTGAAGGGGAATGTAGTATCTTAAAGATATTAAGAACCGGTAAGGACCAGGCAAATTTTTTTAGGGCTGAGAGATTGATTTGGGAATCGCTTGCACGCATAAGAAAAATGAGGGTAAAGCTCTGAAGATGGAAAACGCGGGAAGCAAAATACCCTCTTGTATAAAATATAAATCTCTCTCTTATACACTGTACAGTTCTCACGCGCAAAGCAACTATTCGATCATCCAAAGAGAAGGGAGAAGCAAAAACTTGAGGTCAAGAATATCATCAATCAGCTTTCAGATTTATGAGATAAGAACACACAAAACAAAATGTCTTTTTGAAACAAATCTGTTATTTTGTCTGTAGAAGCAGCTTCGAAAAGAAATGGCGTCAGCGGCTTTTTTTTTTTTTTTGAAAGTTTTTATGTTTGGCGAATTACCAAAAGACCCATGTGGTTGGATATTTTGGGATTTTGGTTAAGCGAAAATAGAAGCAAGCAAATTATTAGTTAAATAATTGATTTAATTATTGGATCTAACTTCAACCTGAAACATCAAATACTTATTTATATGCTATTGCGAAGCTTCCAAACAAGTCCTTTGAAGTTTGGACGCCACTTTCATAGAAATCCTCAGAGTTTCCCTTGGCAAGGGTATATAAGGAAAAGCATGTTGACGGGGGAAAAATAAAAATAACGTATTTAATTATTTATTATTTAAGATTCTTGTTTCCATGATTAAACAAGATAAAATTGTAAAGATGTGTCCATGATAAGAATGCTAACCTGAAAGTGTTACTTGAAAAGGATAGTGTCAGGTTAATTAATAACATCAAGAGAATTAGGTATATTTGTTTTTAGCTTTTTATATGCACAAAAGCTAAGGCATGTAAAGTAATTTAATTCTACGAAACCAAAAATTGTTCAAATCATTTATCATTATACACGTTAATAATATTACATCCAACAAAATCTACAACCAAATTCTTTATGAAAATTTATTATATTTTTTATCATTTTTTTAATACTACTGTAAAATTTGATTTATTTTTAGCCTTTACAACATTTTTAAAATATAGATTCTCCATGAGCTGACAGAGCCCTCCTTTTTTTTAAAAAAAAAAATTCACATTTCCACCAAAAATATAAATCCAGATATAAAGTTTACATATGTGAAGCAGTCAAATTATCTGCTAAATATCGTAAATACAATGGACTGTGGAACCATACCGAGTGCATTTTTTGAATGGTGATGTGATATTCTTCTAAAAAACAATTCTTATTATAAGCAAAACGTACCAAATCCCATGGTTCCCGGACTCGGACCGGACCGGAAACCGCCGAACCGGTCACTAGACCGGTCCGGGTCCCAAATTAAAAAAAAAAAATTTTAACTTTTTCCTTTAGAATTTCATACTATAAGCCTAAAATTTTCAATTACTCACCGGTTCGGTCCCGGTTTAGCTCCGGTTTGGTCCCGGTTTGACCCACTGACCCTTAACCCAGTACCCCGACAGGTTCAATACCCGATCCGGTTTTTAATACCTTGCCAAATCCACTCTTGCATGTGAATTTTTAAACAACAAGAATTAAGTATATCCAATATCTTAAAATATTTTTTTATATGTATATAATATCTTAAAATATTTTATAGTACATTCAATATTTTAAAATATTGTTTCACATCACCATTCAAAGGACAAGCTTTGGTATGTTCCCGAATTCTCAAGATAGAAAACACCTAATGGTGCAGGCAAGTTTGTTAACAAGTATATTTTCTTATTTAGTATTTTACCTTGAAGTACTTTTTGTGTAATTTTAAACTTAATAATTTAGGTAACTTAATGTACTGGCCTGCTGGGTACACCTCAAAAAAATAAATTAGAGTTCTAATTGATCTGAAAAAAATACTTCAAAGTGTTTAATACATCTCAAAAAAATACTTCAGAATACTAAATACATCACAAAATATTTTAAAATATTAGATACAACTAAAAAAATACTTAAAGTCGTTGAATCCACGTTAGCTCAGAAAACAAATTTGGTGGCCTATTGGTTGTTGAGGCTTCATTACATGAGTCATGTCTTTCTCATTAGATGTGGGACCTCCATCACTATGGCAGCAACCAGCCACTACTTTGTCTTGTCTTGGTTTCGTTATTAGTTTGCCCTTTGCTTTTATCTTTTATATCCGACTTTTAATTTGGAGATTCTGGATTTGGATTGTAAATTTGTAATACTAATGTCATATGTATAATAACAATATTGTTGGTTATTGTATTTGTATGGCAAAAAAATTTCACTGCCTACTATATACTAAACGTACAACTTACGCGTACTTCATAGTGTAAATTGTACGCTAACGGTATAAGTTTTTAAGTGAATCAAATTTACAATCTCTCGCTTATAAAAAGGGCTTCCATACCTCTGGGCTTACAAAGTCTTTTAACAATTTGATGTGCATTCTCGGGAGAGGATACTCTCATTGTCATTTTTTTTACTATCTTCTCATCATCTCATCTTTACCCTTAGATCATATAATGGATGGTTTAGATTTAATATTTTATAAAAGTATTATTATAATATTTTATAAATTAAAATTTATTTATTTTTTATGGATTGCAATTATGAATGATATAGATCAGATTTTAAGAGTTTAAATTTATTTAGTTATGTTTATAGAAATAATTTTTTAAAAGATTGAATCTAAACCATATATTATTTTAATCTAACAAAGGATATGAGATGATGAGAAAAAAATGAAAAAGAGGATAATGAAAGAAACCCAACCCAACAACACTGTCCTATTTAAACCGACCTACTAGCCTGCACTAGTTTGGAGGTAACAACCTCCAGCCAAAAGCAAAAAAAAAAATAAAGTACTGGTAACAACGTAAATAAGGGGGAAATGAGGGCAATACTAAGATTTCCGGGTGAGGATTCATTCGACACGTGGAAATTGGAAACGGAGTTTGATTGAAAGTGGCAAGTCGTTGATCTATTAGGGACAGATAAATCCTCGTCCTCCCGTGCCCACGCTATTGGCATTGGGCAACGGAATGCGGGCCCCATTCCATCTCTGCCATGCTCTCCAGATGACACGTGGTCACTTGACACGTGTTACAAATTTATAGGTCTCACTTCTGGGCGAGTTCACAGCAGATTCCATTCTACGTCAACCGTTACGACCACGACCGCACCACCGACACACTCCGGCGCTGACTTGTGGCCAAGATATTAAAATCTGGATCGGGTATTGAATTGATTGGGGTACTGGGTTAATGGTCAGTGGGTTAAATTGGGGCCAAACCGATGAGAAATTGAAGATTTTAGGTTTGTAGTATGAAATTATAAAGAAAAAATTTTAAATTTTTTTTTAAAAAAATTATAACCCGGATCGGACTAGTTTACCGGCTGGTTCACTGGTTTCCAGGACCGGACCGGCCGGTCCGGTCCTGGTTATACAACACTGCTTGTGGCACAATCCAAGTCTGATTTCCTTGGACTTTAAGAATGAAAAATTGTAATAAAATAATATTATTTAACAGCTTGTTACAACTAGTAAGTAGAAGAGAAATGAGGATGGTAGTGAGTGAAAAATAAGTTTTATATGTAACAATAAAAATGAGTTTTATGTTTAATATCATATAAAATTATTATTAGCGTCTTTTACAAAAGTACAAACTTGTCTTCTATCAATTTTTCATGTTGTTTTTTCGCCCCTGCCTACCAAACATAATAGTGTTGGATGCCTAGAAGAGATGTATCAGGATTGAATAATGTGACAGGAAGTCATATTTTTTGTTTTGCCACGTTTGCTTATTATCTAATATGTTGACGTTAATTAATTGTGAATGTGAGATAGGGACACAAATGTTAAATCTGAAATACTATATATCATCATTTCATGTATATACATTAGGATTTTTATTTTTTTTATTATACATTATGATTTAGGACAGCGTATCCATCCATATATTGATTTTTTTTCCTTTTTTTTTTTGTTATAATAATCACAGATTAGTCAGAAATTAATAATTTGGACAAAAAATTTGCATCATCATCAGTTCAAGTTACCTTAGATTTTATAGTAAAAAAATCCTTTTTTATTTTAATTAAAATTTTAAAAATGGAATCTCTCTAATGAGAAATTCATATAACTTTATTTTATTTTCTTTAAACAAAATGACACGATGCTTATAAAATTTATTAAGAAAACAGTATTATATATTTTAGTATTGAGATGCGTGGGATAACCAATAAAAGTCAATGCAATTGATAAGTATTTAACACATAATCTACTACGTACTTGTTTATAATAGCAATTAGAGTTTAAAAACAACTTTTCAATCGTGATTTACAGTATATAAGGTACCATCCAAACAAGCATTTAGTCACAAATCAACAAGATAACCCTTTTGTTGGGCAATATGCATGTAATCACTTTTTCAGTTGGAGATATGTTTGGTCTTTGTGTTATGCATATATTACTCCCTCCAGTCCTAATTATAAGACAAAGTTAATTTTTTTGGAGAAATTAAGGAAGCCAATTAAATCACTTTAGAATAGTTTTATTTTTATTTTTTTTCTTTAAACTAATTAATTTGACTAATAAACTAATATATAATCTAAAGATACTAAAAATATAAATACTCTAAAATGATTTAATTCTCTTCCTTAATTTCTCCAAAAAAGTCAACTTTATCTTATAATTAGGACCAGAGGGAGTAGTATTTGTATGTGTAGGGTAATCAATACTGACCAGTCCAATTGATAAGAATTTAACTTATACACAACCCACAAGATCATAAACCTACCTAAATTAATCTTTCATAAAAATGGTATTGATATGTGCGTGGGGTCAAATTAAACTTGGTTGGACCATTAATTAATTAGGCCACCCTTATTGTATGGTTAGGATCATAAGGTATTGGCTTCATACTCATAAACTTATTATTAGTATATGAAGTGAATGCAATACAACACAAACAAATCTTGTTAAAAGGGGAAAAAATTAAAAGCAAGCCTCCTAACTGGGTTAACAAAAAAAGAGAAACAGAGACATATATGACAAGATTGAGAGCAAGAGACACACATCTTAAGTCTTAACAAATCTTAATTAAAACTATACTAATATTACAAGTAAACGAATTAAATATCACGTGAAAAAAGAGAGAAAGAGATCATTACTTGCTGGGAATTACTTCTTGTAAACAATATGACATCTTCTTAAACACGTACGTGTTCTTCTGATTAAATAATTTTGCATGAACATTTTTTTTCCCACAGATTTTATGATCACGTTGTAAACGAGAAATTTTGCTTAAATTGAATTTATTTACTTTAATTAACTAATATAATTGGGGCACAAGGTGGTTGATCTCTCAGTTGAAGATTAGGCCTATTATTATATCTGAAGTTAGGGGATTTCTGTGTTTGTGACGTCTCGTTTTGTGTCCTTTTTTGTTTTTATTTAGGGTTGAAAGCTTTTGTGGACGTGAAAAATGAGGTGAGGTGAGGGTGGGTGGGTAAGTGGTTATGGTTAAGCTTATCTTGAAATTCAAATAAATATCTTAAGGATGATTTTGTCACTACAACTACACACAAAATGACACATACATCTATGTGTTTAATTTGTTAATGTCCAACGTTATTTTACGTCTATGACCGTTCTATGATATCACGAGGTGATGATGTATGTGTTTTTTAAAAAAAAAAAAGATTTTTGGGGGTGGGGGGTGGGGTTGCAACCTCAAAAAACAAAGAAAATAAGAGAGGAGGGTGGCTTATCAAATATATATATATATATATATATATATATATAATTATATACTCCTCTAATAATTAATATAGAATATATTAATTTAATTTGATTAAATTAATGAAGTTAGTTAATTAAATTAGTTAATTAAATTAGTTAATATGACATCATCTATTGTCTAGAACACCCTACTCATCTCTCATAATCCTTTCATTCCATTTTCTTTTTAATTATTGTTGAGGGAGCATTAATCGGAGTGAATTAGGAAAATATTAATAAATATGAAAACTATACTTTATATTTAAAATATCAATTCTTCAGATATATTTTACGTTAAAGATGGGAGGAGTGTGTGTGTGTGTATATATATATATCTCATCATCGCTCTCTCTATATATAAAAGAAATATTTTAACCACGACGTGCATGCAATGCAAACAGAGAATATATAATTAAGAGCAATTAACTTTGTATTTAATTTGTTGTTCGGTGTACAATTAATAATTTTGTTGTTATACGTAACATATATTTGTGTGATTTTATACTATGCATATCAGATCTGTTTATAGGCACGCGCGAGGAGTGATGTGGTTTCTTCTTATTATAATCTTTGGTCCTTTAAACTTATTTTCATTTTAGTTTTAGTCTCTCTAATTTCAAACCATATTTTTTGATCCTTCAATTTTCATTTAATTTAAAATATTGATCTCTATAATTCAATAAAAACCTAAACAATTTTATCTTTAGAAAGACCAAAATCAAAATAGGTGCACAAGGATATTCACTTGCTTCTATCATTTTATATCTCCCCAAATTGAAGCGTGCAAAAGGCCTCTTATACTTTCTGAACCTTTGGGCAAAGGGATGCATAGAACGGGTCCGTGAGAAATGCAGTACTAAGCTTTACAAATACAAATATTCACATGCATGTTGATAACAAGAAAGGTGACGATTACACGCATGATTGAAACATAAAATGATAAAATAAACTCGCGCGCGTGTGTGTAAGGGAATAATAATAATGGGGGTATTATTAACAACCATAGAAACAATAAATCCAACTAGAGCCAAGAAATCAGATCAGCCTGTTTAGGCCTACTACACCCATCAAAGGTTAGACTTATGATTTAGAGCTTCCAAAAGAAACCGG
Organism: Inga leiocalycina; assembly: GCA_963242795.1. Taxonomy (NCBI): domain Eukaryota; kingdom Viridiplantae; phylum Streptophyta; class Magnoliopsida; order Fabales; family Fabaceae; genus Inga; species Inga leiocalycina. The sequence goes on along the minus strand of OY725321.1, from coordinate 2,127,287 downwards.
GGCTTAAAAGGATCAGCCCTCCTTTTAAGACCGTTATATATATATATATATATTTTAAATAAGGCCATAATTGAATATAGACTCTCAGTTCCTCACGAGTCATGATGGTTATGGAAAAGAAAATGACAATGTTATTCATATTGTCTAGTGTTTAGTTTATAATTATGACTTTACCTACTTATTTATTTGATTTTGGTTGTGTATTTGTGGTTGTGGACATTAGTTTTGGTTTGGACTTAGGCCTTAGTTTTGTATTTTGTTAAATATGGATACTATTTGATGTTTTAACTTAATTTTGATGATATTTATGTTTTAAATTAGGTATTTTAGTCTTCAAGCATATAGGAAGTAAAAAAATGCTAAACGGGTCTGAAGCCAGCGGACCTTAACTAAACGGGTTGGGCCGCAAAAATCTGCACTTTTTTGGACTCGGCCAATTGGCCCTTTTTTCCAATACTAAATCCAAGGTGTTTTGTTGATGCATTGATCCATCCAGTGCACACAATGAATGAATGAATATACATACTTCACTATTAATCCGGTCCTTAATATAAAATCCAGTTAAGTGACCCCTTTTTTGATATATTAAGGAAACTAAATAAGTTATTTAATCATATTATATATTATGTATCATTGGTTTATATATCAGTATGTAAGTTAAATAAATTAATTTATAAAAAAAATATAAATATAAATACTTTAAAATAATTTAATTAAATTTCTTAATCTCTTTAAAAAAAATCAATTGTGTATTATATTTACTATAAGAGGTACTATTACCATATGTATACAGATGAAGTTCATCATTCAATGATACATTACCCTAGAGGTTGAGTCAACATAATCAGGTCTTGTCCCCTAACCAACACAGTACAAAGGTCAGAGAGAGAGACAGAGAGACAGTGAGACAGAGGATGGAAGGCTACTATGAGAAGAAGGTGGTAGTATGGTGGGCTTAATAGTGTTGATGGTGGTAGGGATGATGAAGATCAGGGTGTGTAACTTTTTTTCGTACCGGCCTTCTCATCTTAAAATATTTGGGATGGGGAAATATTTTTGGGATTGGAAATGAGACTTCCTGATCCCGAATATAAATATATATATATATATATTATGTATAATTTTTAAAATGTTTAAGAAAATAAGACCAAATATAAAATAAAAAATGTGAAAATCCTTAACACCCTCAAAGTAGTATCTATTCTTTTAGTTAATTTAGTTAATTTTATTTATTATTTATTAAATAATTCTAATTTTTTTTCTTGTCTTTATGCTTTTTGTAGTTAAATCAATAACTTTAAGTATGTATTGCACTAATGATATATTTGCATTGGACTAATTTGATACAATATAATATTAAACAAATTATATATTTATACTAGATTAAAGAAAACACACAAAAAATTAATATAGATATTTTTTTAAAAAAAAAAGAAATCCAGGATCCGAAAATTCCTGATCCCGATCCCAAACATTTCTCGTCCCATTGGAAGGGGAAATTTTCGCGATCGGGAATGGCATTTCCCGATCCCGAACACCCCTAATGAAGATGGTGAGTGGGGGGCGATTGTGCAGGATGACACCGGAGGGGCTGGAGGTGTGTCAACCATTGGTGAGCGGCCGCAAAAACGTGGCAGCTCCGCCGACAAAAGCATGCTGCTCAGCTCTCTCAAAAGCAGACCTTCAATGTCTGTGCCGTTTCAAGGGGTCAGGCTTCCTCTCTTTCTATGGCATTGACCCTGACAAAGCCATGGCCCTCCCTCTTCGCTGCAACATCGTCCAATCCTCTCTTTCTATAGTATTGTTCTTGTTTCAATATGTATGTGATGTTTAGTGCTGATTTTCAGGTTTCAGTGTGCTTAGCTTGTTGATGTATTCATGTTTAGCTTTTTAAAGGTTCTCTTGAGATTTACGGGGAGGTGGAAAATAACTTCTAAAACTATAATTTGAGGGTCTCCCAAACATTCACTTAACTCAAGTTTGATTGTAATTGTAGCTTATTGTGAGTATCCCTTGTTTGGAATGACCTTTTGTGTTTGTTTTGTTGGAAACGCATATTTCAAGCACTCTTGCAGTACTAACTACTAACTAATCTTCTTTGAAAAAACATTATTTAATTTTTTAAAAAAATTGGACTAACCTGCATGTCATCATATTATTTACCAATGTAGTAATAGTTTAATACATTAATAATATATAATATCATTTTTCGAGAAAATATCCTATTTATAAATAATAAATAGTATTTTTATTGGCCAAAAAATGATAAATAAACTAATGGATTTAAAATCTTATACAAAACATGGTATCCAGTATCACTCTTTATATTATGAGTTATGGATCAGTGCGCCCTCAGATGGTACTCTCACCTCAGGGTTGATAAAATATAAAATCCGAATCACATTTTTTTTAATCTGAGGATTGATATGGGATTCTCAAAAGAAAAAAAAAAAGAATTATGAGAAAATCCAAAGGGAAAATTCTAAAAAACTACATTGAAAATAGCAAAAGGACAATTCAGTATATTGAAATTACAAAAAGACAGATCAGGCTGTGTCAGACAGGCAGAGGAATCTGGCATTTTGAAATTTCGGCCAAATGACGAAAATGCCCTTCAGCCCTCCATCCCCACTTCAGAATAACAACATGATCCTCGTAATTAACACCTCCGGATTCGTTATTAACAACTTCAATTCTTCTTTTACAATTCACAAGTTTCAGGGCCAATAACACCACCGATCTCGCCATTAACAACTCCGGATTCGATATTAACAACTCCATTTTCTTCTTTCGCACTTAACAAATTTCAGGGTCAATAACACCATCGATCTCGCTATTAACAACTCCGGATTCGCCATTAACAACTCCTATGTTGTTATTCCGACTGAGAGCTGAAGGACATTTTCGTCATTTGGCCGAAATTTCAAAATGCCAGATTCCTCTGCCCGTCTGACACCGCCTGATCTGTCCTTTTACAATTTCAATGTACTGAATTGCCCTTTTACTATTTTCAATATAATTTTTTGGAACTTTCCCAAATCCAAACCCCTTATCATTTTCTAAATCTTTCTACAAATGACGTGAGCACAACCCTGAATAATTCGGGGCCAAGAGTTGGCCCAAAAAGGCCCATAAAACAAATCCAAAATCAAATCTTGTAAAGGCCGACGAGTGGAAAGACTTTGCAAGGAATTGATCACGGTCAAGTTCGCTGGTGCTTAAGGTTACTATCTCACAAGGTATTTATGAACAGAGGCAACTGTTCATAAAAGCTAATCAGTACCAGAATAATAATAAAGCTCCGAGCCATCCGATGTTCTTAGATGTATGGATCATTTTAGGGTCTCCTTTTCAATTCTGGTAAAAGGACAAAGAACATGGAGGGGTAGGCGGTAATTTGGAATATGAATCTTCCAAAACTTTTTCGTAAATATTTTTTGAGATATCATAAGAAGAAAATAACAGAATCCACAAAACATACATATGTTGAACTTTTCTTCATCTCACTGAATTTATATATAAGCATTTTATAATAAAAGGATATAGAAATTCAAGTAGAGATTTGACTTTATCGAAGACTACCCATTGCAGAGGTAGAAGCTAATCGTGTTTTTCAAATGTACCTAGATAAATAAAATAGAAATAGTACACTTACTAGCTATATGACCAAACTACCGGAAGCAAAAAATGATGCATCCATTAATAAATATAAAGCATCCGCTTATAACATAGCCTAGACAAAATTTTCAATCTCACAAGTTAGGTTTGACATTAATATGGATGCAGTAACTTGATGAAAAAAGGTCTATGTCGGCTTATTGTAAAGATGGACAACGGTGAAGACAAAGAAGCCTGCCATCTGCAACACAATATCCAAAATTATGTTACATAAAAACCATTGAGAAATCAGATCACCTATTGATATGGACACAATCACAAAACTTTAACCTGCGATAGCAATGTACTATACCTAGGAGCTAGGTCAATGTTTGGTATGCGGAACTGTGTTTTCTAGAAAGGAAATAAGAAAGTACACTACAGCACTTTACAACATAAGGCGATGCACTTTCCCATTTCATTTCTAGAAAATAATTTCCCACATATCAAACATTGCTAAACAGTATCAGCCTACACGCAGGGAAACCTGTGCACACATGTATATACACACATATAAGGACACAAGCACGCAGGCAGTACACAGGAATTTTATAATTTGGCGCTACCATGCTCCAAAAGCAACCAAGGGAGGAAAAAAAGAAAGGGCTGCGCCGGTGGTTGGGCCATACCCCAGAAATACTATATGCAGAACAGCAAACAAGGGAAACGAATCAAAAGAATTTAGTGGACCATGAGGTCAATTTTCAAATCAAGCTTTGTGTGTGTGTGTGTGTGTGTGTGAGAGAGAGAGAGAGAGAGGGATTCTCACCATTGAAAATGCTGCTCCATAATAGGGATAAGCTGCTGGTATAAATCTTTCGTATTCGTTGTGTCTGAAGGGACGGACAGGAATCTGCACACAAAACTCAAAGATGAATCCCATGTCTTATTCAGTAATTTCATTAATATTGAAAATACATTATTGCTACAAACAGCAGTCATGGTAACACATTCAACAATCAGACATTTATCATAAGACTCAGTTTTCATTTATCCCATTGGATACTAGAAATGATGGATAACTCTCATCCTAGCACTCAAATTTCTTGAAAAGGAACTCATATAAAGATTAATTGGTTAACATATTGCCATGCTAGGGACGTTAGTCCAAACCCAATCCTCCCTGCAAGCACAGCCTTCCCAAATGCAGCTAATATTTTAATTCTAATGACTAATGACAGTAAACGTCAGTAATTTTACAACAGCGGCTTGCAAAAGGCACGGGTAAATTTGATCTGGTAACAAATTTCTTTCCAGTTATTGATATGACTAGTTTAAGTGATCCAGCCCTTCATAACAAAACATCCACAATAAACTATACACATAGGTAGTAATCAAAGACGTCAACATATATAAAGATATAAATGTAGTTCTTGAGAATTAAAATTTAGAGGACTCAATTACCTGCTTCGATAGAGATAAGCTTGTATATCCAAGTCTTTGGTACTCAACTTTGAATTGGAAAACCCCGTAGACATCTGGAACTTTAAATGATGTGAAATAATGACCCTGAAAGAATAAAAGTTACATATCGCATTCAAGGGTTCAATACAGAAAAATATAAGAGTACTGAAAATAGATCTTCAGAAGGGACCTTGCCGTCAGTAGACATAGTCTTCAAGACATAGGGGCTCATCATGTAAAATTGGACTTGAACATCATCAGCTACATAAGGTTTCCAGCTTGTTCCAGACCATTCATAAATCTCAACAGAGTATTCCTTCAAAAAGATTTGAGATGTAAGGCACAATGAATATTAATGTTTCAACTTTAGCAACATTACATATATCAGCGTTTAATTAATAATTAAATTACCAAATCATCATTGATCCTGTAGATGGCTGGTTCTTCTACTTCCCCAACTTTGTGGTGTCGTACATTCACAGCCTTCATGTCAATACATGAAGCAGAAAAAGTGTTACTTAACAATAAGCATAACATTGATCATCACAAAAAATGGCAGCAAGACTGTTTTTCCTTACCTTGAGATGACCTCTTTCATGAAAAACCCACTTGCTCAGTTCAGTCAAGAACTGCTCATTACCTGACTTGTCATGTCTGATCCAAAAAAAAAATGTCACCATGATTGCAAAATACATGAAACCAAAAGTTGAATATAAAGCATTATGCAAATAGTCAACAAGAAACTCGATAAAGGCTATGCGTTAAGAGAGAAGACCGCTTCTACATCGGCTAGCAAAAAGTCATTCAAGACAAAAAGGAGGGGCAAAGTTTGAAGCTTTACTCACTTGATTCGACTCCCAGCCTCTTGTACACCAGATCTGAAAAATCTGAATAACAAAAAAGAGATTGCGCCATTAGAATTTAGCTTACACTTTAGAAAGACCATGATCAGTAAGTTAGTCCTTTCATACCGGTTGCTGAACATGCTTATTGAGCCAGAGATCAATATCCGAGCATTATTTCTTGCCTGCAAAAGGACAATAACGAGAATATGGGACAGTTAATGCATATGATTAGAATTTATCTTTTGCAAACCATAAGTTAAGAGCAAGCAATGGATTGTCAGGTATAACAACCACAACACATTCATCAAAGAAAAATCAGGAAAAGATGGTTATATCTTTTGATTTCCTTCATTTTTTTTTTTTCAATTCTTTTGGGTATATAAACAGAAATTTATAATTTTCCAAAAGAACAAAGGATAAGAAAGATCATATACGATAAAACATACCTAACATATGCAGACAGTAATAGATAAGGAAGAACATGATCAAGGGAAACCACAAGAGAGGACAGTCAAAAGAAAAAAAACTATTGACTCACCTGGACAACAGAAACTAATGAGATAGAAGATCCAGTGAGTGATGGAGGACTTGTCAACTTTGATTTTGGATTAGCAGAATAGGCTGATGGAGATGCCGAGAGAACTTTCAACACCTGAAGTCACAAACAAAATGGATATATCAATGAGTACCCAGAGCTCAAGAAACTTCAATGCAAATGCACCCATACAGTTTCCACAATTAAAGTCAACACAGCAACAGAGATAAAGGCACGTTACCAGGCTATTGGAAGGATTCAATGAGTGACCAATCCCCCGAAACAGAACTGGAGCCTGTTGCATGTGTACTCACATATGTTAATTGAAACTCTTGAGCATTATTGTGCTTAACACAGCTAATGAGTCAATCAAAGTGGCACTTGCCTCAATTTTTTTGCTGCCAAGAATCACGTTAGACTTGATGAAATCATCAGCAGCAATCAGTGTATGATCTCCTTCAGTAGCAGCGACTGCATAACCGGTATGATCCACAACCAAAGCCGCAGAATCCTGAGTACACATAGATATAGAGAAGCAGAAAGTAAGGCTTCACTGCCTATGAAGCAACGATACAAATATACGCATCAATGCACACACATAACGTCAGATTATAGGCGCAGAAAGCTAGCTGTGAGCCTTAATAAAAGAAATATTACATATAGGCCCAACGAATTCAAACCATTTACAACTACTGTAGGTACCTCATCAAAGTCCACTCCGCACTCGGTGGCAATTTCTCGGATTAAATCAGATGCATTAGTATCGGCTGCAACTATTAAATCATGGCCAGAATCAACAAAATCCAAAATAGCAGCTGCATCAATGGATCCTCCAAAACCTGCATAGTTGTAAAAGGTTGCAAATATCAGCAAAATCAGAGCAAATTCCCCTAAATGAGCATAAATATGTTTTCTCGTATGAAACCGCAATAAGTTTTCACATATAAAAGATTATGTTATAAGTCACGCAAAACGAGTCCAAGTTTACATTTTACCTCAATACATTATATCTAAAGCCCATACCTAGTTAATTGCTTAGGAAATGAAGAGACAACGTAGTCGTGCAGTAAACTACACGTTTTAACGAAAATATATAAGAACCATGAGCTTCATTCACGTGTCACCAATTAAATTCTCCTAACAAGCAAAAAAAAAAATCACTTCCTCGAGTCCCATTATCCAAATTAGCAACAGAAATTCAGATCTCTGAAACTCCAAAAATTACAGCATCCAGGAGAAAAAGGGAACAAAACTTTACGTTCGATTGTGGGGCAGAGCAAAATTAAGCCATCGTACAAATACTGGCCGTATCTCTGGAGCGAAATCTTCGGGTCGTCAGCGAGCTTGAAATCGAGATCGAATCCACGGGATTGCAGAGACTTGAAGAACAATGAGTGCGACGATTTGATGGCGAAGTCATCGAGTAACACAAGTATGTGGCGATCTGAGGGCTTATCGGCAGAGAAAGAGTTGCAGAGAAGTGGGAGGAGTGAAATGAGGGTGAGGAACACGATCAGCTTCGCCATTGCGAGCAGCCTTGGGTTTTCGCAGCTGTGAGTCTTGAGTCAAGACTGGGGAGTTTCTCAGAGGTCTTCAACCATCAGAGATCGGGTTTATTTCGTTAATCGGTAATTAAAATTTTGGATCCCAAGATAAAAAGACCAATTTTAAGTCATAAATACAGATTCCGGATTGGGCTTCACTGGGCAACCCATTCCCAAAGTCCAGCCCATCTAGGTGAAAATCAGGCCCAACAGTATGAGCAATAGATAAATATCTTCACTGTTCTACACTGTTAAAATGGAGCTCGTTAGTCTAGTAGTATAAGGTATTTTTTTCTCTGAACTAATTTATTCGACTTATAAATTGATATATAATATAATCATATACGATATACGATATGTTTGAGTAATTTATTTAGTTTCTATAATCTCTAAAAAAAATCAGTTAGATCTTATATTTTAGATATAAGGGAGTAATTTTTATGAAATTATTCTTAGGCAATATTTCTATTTTTAGGATTAATTTGCTTCCATAGTGAAGCAAGCTGATAGAAAATTTCAAACTGCAGCAGATATAGCTTTAGAGAGAAGAAATAGAAAATACTGTCATTAAGATTATCTTTCCATGCACAAACTTCTTCGCAAGTTTAACAAGAAAAGATTTCATTTCTCACACTTCCCTGTCATTCAACTTATTATTAAGCGCAAATGAAAGTCCAGGATCTAACAGCCACGTTCTTCTGATTTCTTTCATTTGTGCAGACTTCTTACTCCATTCATTTGACTCTACCTTCATTGATTTGATCCGCTCACATGACAAGTTAGATATTCATACGTGAATAGCTGTTCAACTTGTCCCATTCTCATCTGTGAATCACATAACATGGGAAGATCCAGATCCCTGACTTTCTAAACAAGCTAGATCATCTGTCTGCTTTATGTTTTCTCCAGCCATGAAATTGAGTTTGTAGACCAATATATATCGGAATATTAATTTACAACCAAAGATTACAAGCAATAACCAGACAAACAGATAGACACAAGGAAAGAAAAAGAAAACAGGGAAGCCCTATGATCTTGGATATCCAAATACAAATGAGGAAAGAAAATTTTGCACTCCTGGAGAATCATGGATCACTGAAAACCAGTGATTCATGAATCAAGATTAACAGCAAGACAGAGTTACAGAGAAATAAGACAAGTCTCCTCATCTTTCCTTCATTGAGCCCTTTCTAGACCTCTTTAACTCCCATGGAGGTAGGCAACCTTTATAGTGAGAGTGCAAAAATAAGGAAGACATCGATACCTCCTTCTGAGGCACCGAGATTGATGACAAGCAACTGAAGGCAGTTCGCAGCCTCTTCTTTTCACTATCGCCTCCTTGAAAGTTTGCATCATGTCGAATGGTGGATGTTTTAAGAGTATCAGGGAGTATGCAATTACACAAGGAACCTACAAGGAATGCATGAAAAGATGAGAAGTCACTGAGGTAAGGTAAGTGAAGGAAACAAGTTGGGGCATTTGAACCCAAAAAAAAAAAAAATTTCCTTGTGTTCAGTCTTCTGCCAAGTAGGTGAGATTTGCTGAATTTAACACTAAACAGACACAAAGTAAAGGTAATATCTAATTGGACTTGAAGTAAATGTGATATTTGTGTAAAATGGTTGAGGTCAAACTTATTTGCAGTTCTTTATACATCAACTGTTATAATTTTGCTGCAGAAGCTGATAGCAAACTATGGTATTGCGCCTTCGTTTTGTTCTAAATTTTTCAATGACATGAAAATATGACTACATGAGCCGGTAAGTACTTTCAAATATTTCAATAGTATCCAATGCCAGCCAAAAAACAGTAGGGGAAAAACTTTTTTTTGGAGAAGTGTTATCTGTTACATTAGCGCAGGCCTACATTGGGAAATTCTAAGTTCCGATTGTTTAACACATGCAAGTGGGTTCAAGAACAACTGTTTTCTGGTCCATGTCATGCAGGGGAATACATCACAATATCACATACCTATTCTTGCAAGACGATTGACCCATTTTGGTATTGTGTTCCCCGTCAGCTTGAGGCACATGTCCTCACAAAAATGGTTGCAGTTCTTCACAATCAAGTGATAAGCATCGCCATTGTAGTTTGCTGACTGACGCTCCATGAACTCTCTAACCTGGAGAGGATCCAGGCTTGTTGTTCCCATGAATATTGACTTCCTAAACTTAAAGCCAGGACATTGACGAGGTTCAACTTCAAAGACACCACTTGTCGGATAATCATGAGCTCCAAAGGCATATTCTACTCCATGAACTGTATGCATAGTTGTGATATATCAAGATATATTCATAGGATTCAGATCCATCCAACGCAGAAGAGAAAGTATTCTAAATTAGTCTGTTATCTCAAATTGTGCAAACATGAATGATTGTATTGAGTTTGGTCCTGGGGGTCAAATTTATCAAATGATCTCAAAGTAAGTAGTTTTAAGGCTATCATAGTTCGTGTCGCGAACTACAAAAGTAAGAAGTTAAACATAGTAGCATTATAAGTTATAACAGCTTCCTTTTAAGACATAAGGTCCAGATAAGGTCCAGACCATGAAGTAACTCGTCAGAATTTTGACTAGAAAACCTTAATAAACTATTTAAATGAACAAATGAGGTTAAAAATGTGAAAGCAGGCATTATGTTTCAACTGACCTTCAACCCCAGTGTGAAAAATACCAAGACCTGCCCAGTACATGTAGCCATTTACAGCCGTTAAATCATACACATTAAGATAGACAGGTGAGTTCCCAGGATTATTGCCAGCTGATTTCACTTTTGGAAATAAGCAAAAACGAGTGGCTGATTTGTCTTTGAGACGAAAACGCAAAACCGAAGGCCAGCTATCATTGAATTTTGATTTCATGTTAAGAGTGAACCCAAGAAGCACTCAATACCTATCTATAACCTGCATATATCAAGACCACATTAAAATCGGAAGACATTGGAAAAACACTTGTAATGGTGTATTGCAATACAACACAAATAATCCTTCCATGGCCAAACTAAGCTTTGTAGGAAACACATAAGTAGCATGGGCCCAGTTCCAATGTTTGATTCGATCAAGAAAATATACATTACTATGGTAGATCACCTAGTTTCATGATTGCTCTAATACAACGCCAGAGGTATGTTCTGGTGGCCAAAGGCACGACTTTGAAAAAATGACCATGCACTACAGCAAATGAAGATTATTTATACCAGGAAAAACTTATTCCATGTTCTGGGATCTTGTAGCCAAGAAGTCCATACCCGCTCCTTTAAAGAAATAATGAAGTGATAATCAGATACTATAGATGACATAAGAAAAGGGGAACCTTTTAATTTTCTGGTTTGCCAACCTAGTTGTGACATGAAAAGGAAAGTATAATCAACAGGAGCCATTAAAAACTGTAACCAATCATGCCAGGCCTCTAACATTAAGAATTTGTTCCCATGAACCCAGAACATGCATTTCAGACATCTTCTACCCAGCTATGCTTAAGACAAAACATTAGAATGTTAAATCAAGATCACTTAGATAAGCAGACAATCCTCGTAGAGAAGCAGCATAGTCTTCAGCTTTACGCAGAACAGTAACCAACTCTATAGATCCTGCCATGCGCTGTTAATTTTCTCTTCCCTCTGCAGACCACAGTGCGTGATGCTCACAATAGCTCGGAAATTTGGCAATGTTCAGTCCAAACCACAACACGTGAATTCACATTTTAGCTATTGTAACACAAACCTTATTCGCTCCGTCACTTCAGTCTTCACTCTCTTCCCTGTGTCCTAAAGAAATTGATTAGCTATTGTTCTTATCTCGAATAAACATTACTCTCTTGATCATTGCACATTGAAAGTTCCAACAAGCCAGGATCTATCTTGTGAATGAAAGCAAAGCTAGCTTCAGATCATCTGGCCAAGATGGGATCTGAGCTATGGAGCCACGTGCTGGTTCTGAATTCCCCACCTAGACTACAACAAGCATAGGAACCCCGAAACTCTGGTTCCGAACTCATTTAACTTCGTATCTGGTTCACTGTTTTCAATTTTAAGTCTCCCTTTTTAGACAAGTAAAAAAATAGAAGGAATGGAGTCCCAACAAATATAGTTCCAAGCAGAAAAGATGCTAAAATTGTGCGAGTTTTAAACGAAGATCCTACTCATGTAGGGTAAAGGTAAGATGAGAAAAACTAGCGAAGCAGGAACAAAAAAGAAAGCACTTCCCACGCCCAGATAAGATTAAAAACTAAGAAAAACAAGAGAAGGGTTACTACTAACGAGCAATGAAGTAGCCGATCTTTCAGAAGCAACAATGAGAAGAAGAAAATAAACAGAAAAGAAAGAGAAGGAGTTAACAATTTGAAGAACAAAGTAGATTCAAGCAAGATGAGTGAAAAGATCAGGAAGACTGACTAACCTGTTCAACTAGGGAAGACCAGCCCAGAAGAGAGCGAGTGAAGAAAATGCTTCCTTCAGAAGAAGATGACGATGATGATGGGACAACGCCATTGTTATGGGAAGAAGGAGGAGAGAAATCGAGAATGGAACAATGTGCGTGCCTGAAACTCACCCATTGTCTTGGGCTGTTTCTCTGATGGTGATGAAGGAGGTAGTGGGGAATACAGAAAGAAACTTGCGTTGTCCTTTTGTTCGAGTCGGATGGGCAAAGATCGAACTGGAAATGAAAATTTTGGTGAAAAAATTTTATAAAAAAAAATAATTAAAAAAATTTCCGCTAAAAGTGAAACCGTGAAGGAAATTCTGTCCCAATTTTTACACTTTAGAGTCTTTGACTGCCATCAGCATCACGGCTTGCCTTTTTCTTTTCTCTATTTTATTTTTTGTATACCGTAAACTATTATATTTATCTTTTGCTACTTCAAATTAGTCATTACGTTCATCTTAAGATTTTTAATAATAAGCCAACCAATAAGAAACCAAATATCTTCATTTGTTGTAAAAATACTAATTGAGTTGCCTGTCAATAAACTCTCAATTCTTGACCTTTCATTTTCTACATCCCATAACATTTTCAATGAATAGCTTTTAGGAGTTTTCATGCCCATAACTCAAAGGTTACAATGTGTGCACTTATGAGGATTAAAGTTGGTCATTTACTTTATGTGACTCTTGGTTGCGGGTAAGGGTCTATAAATAGAGTACTATGTACCATACTTTAGTTGCATTCAAATGAATAAGATATTACTCTATCTTTCTATCTTTCTATCTTTCTCTCTAGTTCTCTCTTCATTTCTTTCTTTACATCTCTTATATTTTCCCATTTTTATAAAAAGTACGTTATAAAACATTATTAGTATGACGCACAAACCAAAGTATTTTTCTTTCCTTACCGTTGTCTCAATCATTTCCTCTATCTTCTTTTACCGTATATCTATTTAATCTATTTGGAATGATCTGAGCTATTGTATGGAATTAAAGAGACCCTTTTACCGATTGTTGTATACATCAGGTTCCATGGTTGAGATTGGAGATTATTGTTATTTTTTTCATTTATATTTCTTTATTTTAGATTCTTTTGTTATTTACATTTTATACTAATTCATTTTATTTGTTTATCATTTTGATCTTCTATTGACACAACTTTCTAGTGTTTCATTCTATTTTGTTTGGCTTTGTTATTTACATTTACATTTAGGGAAAATCCCTCAAAAAGAACCTTTAAATTGTTAAAAGACGGAGACGTGCACGGAAATATAATATCCCGTATCAGTGCGAGTTCGTTAACTGGAATATTAGAATTGAACGTAAAATGACAAATTTGTCATCTGATGATGAAAGATAAGAAGTTGATGACAAAAGAAGGTGACGCGAAACAGGGAGAGCGTCATCGCGCGGGAACGTACGTGGGAGGCGATACAAACAGAGGTATGTACTTCATTAGTCGACAATGTTCTTCCCCCTGTGGTCGAGCTGAAGCAAAACCATTTTCGTCTTCATTTGGGTGGGAAACTTTGCGGGGTATTTGGGTTTGAAGGACGTGAATGTTGAAGAGTGGTATGGCGAAAAATGCAGATGCTGCCTGAATCGGGGAGGAGGTTGGGATGGTTACTTTCAGGGTTGTGGTTGAAGAGAATAAATGGGGTGGATTTTTTAAGAAACGATTAATATGAAGTTGAAAAACCCTAATATAGATTTGTGAAAGATTGAGGTACTCATGTAGTTTTGTGTTTGTCAACTAACTAAGTGTTATTTATTTGTTGCAGGAAGCGTAAAAAAATGGATGGTAATATTGGTTCAAGCTGTGCAAAGGAGTTGTTTTGTTATTTCCACATAGGGGGAAATTTGAACATAATAATGACGGTGAAGTTAAATATTTCGGAGGTAGTGTGAGGGTAAAGGTACTAAAAGATGGGATAAGAATGGAAGATTTAAGAGAAATTATATCAACATTGACAGGTTATGAAGGGAGCAGTTGTGACATTAAATACACAGCAATGTTTGATGAGACATTACTTGAGCTTGACAATGATAATGAAATTGAAAACCTTTTTCGGTTCAATGAAAGCAGTGCGCATGTGTTTGTAGCCAATATAGAGAATGGCAATAAATCCTTGCCAATGAATAATGCACATGTGTAAGTTAGTAATATTTTGTTCATTCCCAAGCTCATAATAAGTTATAAAGTGGTGTAATTGTTGTATGATAATAAGTTATCAAGTGTTGTAATTGTTGTATGCAGGAGCCAGAGATTATTGGAACGGTCACCGGAAGCAGAGGTATCTCCCATGACACATGGCAATGATCTTGAGGCTGTGTCATTTGAAATTGGTGGTGGGTGTATAACTTATGAGACACATCAGACAAATTTGAGTGACACTAGCTATTTGAAATAGTCAGGATTAATTTCCGGGGTGGGGCAGCATTTTCCTCATGCCGATGCATTAAGAGAAGCCTTGTACAAGTATAGCATTGCACATAAATTCATGTATAAATATGATAGGAATAGCAAGGACAAGATGTATGTCACGTGTAAAGTAGAGGGTTGTCCTTGGAAATTATGTGCGTCTGCAGTGGGCAGGACTTCTGGAATACTGTGTGTGACAAAATTCATCAAAGATCATGTTCATTTAGCTCAAGATCATTTGCAAGTGAGCGGCCATGGTGCAAGATCTACTTTGACATCATCAATAATAATTGACGACATTAGGAATCACACCGAGAAGCGTCCAACTGAGATTATGAAGACACTGCAAAGGGAGTATGGTGTGAAGCTAACATATAAACAGGCATATAGGGCAAAGGAAAAGGCAATGGAAGACATACATGGAAGACCGGAACAATCATACATGTTAATCCCATGGATATGCCAAAGGTTGAAGGAAACTGATGCTAATACAGTTGCTGAATGGGTAGCAGATGGTTGCAGGTTTGAAAGAGTTTTCATTGCATATGGGTCATGTGTACAGGGTTTCATGGGGGGTGCAAGGCATGTACTATATGTTGATGGAACTCATTTAAGTGGGCCTTATAAGGGGACTCTACTTGCAGCTTCAGCCTATGATGCGGATAATGAGCTGTTGCCGTTTGCCATAGCAATTGTGAAGGGAGAGACACTGGACGATTGGACTTGGTTCATGCATATGATTAAAAGGATTGTTGGTTCCATGGACTTGACAATTGTGTCAGATCGTCACAATGCCATAATAGGTGCTGTGGCAGCAATATTTGGAGGGCATCGTCATGCATTCTGTTATAGACATGTGAAGGAGAACTTCAGTGCAGAGATACTGAAAATAAACAGGGGCAAGAGAAAGACCAGTAACAGGGCAAAGGAGGATAGACTGATGCTTCTTGACAAGATTGCATATGCAAGGCGTGTTGATGAGTTTGATAAAGCAATGGAAAAGATGCGGGAGCACTGTCAAGAGTTATATGAATGGATTAACAATCATGGTGACGTTGATAGGTGGGCTCTTAGCAAGTTCCCATACAAACGATGGGATAACATAACAACCAATATCGCCGAGTCATTCAATGTATGGATGGTGAAGGAGAGAAAGTATAATGTAGCCCAATTAATTCACGCACATCGCGAGAAAGTAGCAAAGAAGATGCATGCCTCTTATGTGGCAATGAACAAGTGGAAGAATTGTGTTGGACCAAATATAGATGCAAAGGTTATGGAAAATGTGAGTGGATGTGAGCATATGTGGTGTGAAGATTATGGGCAGGGTAGATTCAGTGTGCATACAGTACGTGGAGACCATGGGGTTAACTTGCAATCACAACAATGTAGTTGTGGGGCATGGCGGATGAGTGGGATTCCTTGCACACATGCGTGTGCAGCTGTCAAGGTTGTGCACGGCAACATCTACGATTATGTTGAGGATTGTTATAAGATAGAAGCTCAGCAACGGATCTACCAGCACAGCATGATTCCGGTTGTGACAATAGACATGCCGAACGTCAATGATTATAGGGATTATCACATGGAAAACATGTCCGAAGCTACGTTCCTCCACCCTCCAATCACAAGTCGATCTCCTGGAAGACCAAGAGTAAGGAGGCAGGAATCACAGTTCCAAAATAGAAAGATCTACCATTGTACACGGTGCCATGAAGCAGGACACACAAGAAGGACGTGCAAAAATCCCAACCCATGTTGAACTCTAATGATCATCTTTGATGCTTCATCTTTTATGTTGTATATATGTTTTCGTTTGACCCTTCAATGGTTTTTGGAATGAAGGGATGGGGTGCAGGGAAGCAGTTTTTATATGTAATGTATGCAGTGTCATGTCAGTGACAAAAAAACATTAAGAAGCAGTAAGATCTTAATGTTATGTTGTCACTGAAAGTTGAAAGTTTATGTAAGTAGCCACTGCTTTTGTACACAAGTATAGTCTTGATTATGTATAGTTTGGCAACTATTTCTCAAGTTGTAATCAATGTAGAAATACAAATGTATAGTTTATGTGACTGCTCTGTATTATGTAGTTTTTATCAGTTGGTTGGAATGCTGGTGCTCTCATGTTGTAAGACATAGTTGACCCCAGCATTTATGGCACCAAAATATCATCATCTTATAAGACATACTGATATACTTGACCACACCATCTATGCCACCAAAAAGATGTTCATTCATGTAACCCAATGTTAGTACACAATAAACTGGTGATTAATGAGTGATGTACATATAATGATGTTCCGCAGATGATACTTCTTGCTGATATAGGCTTTGTGAAGTATATTGTTTGTGCATCAATGTACCCTGCTTCAGATCTGTGTTAATGACCTTCTAACATACAGTTTACCACAGCAGATATACCACAAAAAAGATCTGCTACCATGACCTTCTAAGACATACTTGACCACAGCTTCTATACCACCATAAACATCTCCTATCATGACCTTGTAAGACATACTTGACCACAGCATCTATGCCACCAAAAAGAGCTGCTATCATGACCTTCGAAGACATACTTGACCACAGCATGTATGCCACCATAAACATCTCCTATCATGACCTTCTAAGACATACTTGACCACAGCATCTATGCCACCAAAAACATCTCCTATCATGACCTTCTAAGACATACTTGACCACAACATCTATGCCACCAAAAACATCTCCTATCATGACCTTCTAAGACATACTTGACCACAGCATCTATGCCACCAAAAACATCTCCTATCATGACCTTCTAAGACATACTTTACCACAACACCTATGCCACCAAAAACAAAAAGGGCTGCTATCATGACCTTCTAAAACATACTTCACCACAGCATCTATACCACCATAAACATCTCCTATCATGACCTTCTAAAACATACTTGACCACAGCATCTATGCCACCAAAAACATCTCCTATCATGACCTTCTAAGACATACTTTACCACAACACCTATGCCACCAAAAACAAAAAGGGCTGCTATCATGACCTTCTAAAACATACTTCACCACAGCATCTATACCACCATAAACATCTCCTATCATGACCTTCTAAAACATACTTCACCACAGCATCTATGCCACCAAAAAGATCTGCTATCATGACCTTCTAAGACATACGTGACCACAGCATCTATACCACCATAAACATCTCCTATCATGACCTTCTAAGACATACCTCACCACAGCACCCATGCCACCAAGAAGATCTGTGTTCATGACCTTCTGAAATATACTTCACCACAACACCGATACCACCAAAAAGATCTGTGTTCATGATCTTCTGAAATATACTTCACCACAACACCAATACCACCAAAAAGATCTGTGTTCATGACCTTCTGAAATATACTTCACCACAACACCTATACCACCAAAAAGATCTGTATTCATGACCTTCTGAAATATACTTCACCACAGCACCAAGAAGATCTGTGTTCATGTAAGCCAATGTTAGTAGACAGTGAAGTATATTGTTTGTGCATCAATGTACCCTGCTTGAGACAATCCGTTCAACACTTGGAGGGTGGGATGACAATGGTGTTTTTATTTACACAACTTTAAATCACATCAAATTTCTTCTTACAAACGGAGATAATCTGTTAATAACAACAACACTTGATGTCCCAATTTATATTTCAAAGACTTGTGGTAATACAATCTGCTATTTGATGCCGATGGGAAAAGCAGGCCCATGCCTAGTAATGCTACCGACTGTTTATTCAAACTTTCTTTGCTCACGAAAAGGTATGATCTTGTTATGAATATGATAAGAGTAAGTGATAACTCGAGTTTGATGGAATAGAAACTCAAGTTGGACGCATCACTGGAGGGTAACCAGCCAGTTATCGTGTGTAGGAGAGGAGAACTCGAGTTGGACAAAGCTCACTCCAGTGCGAAACTATGATCAGTCGACGTGTGGACTCGAGTTGGGCCATGACAAACTCGAGTTGTACGCATCACTGGAGGGTAACCAGCCAGTTATCGTGTGTAGGAGAGGAGAACTCGAGTTGGACAAAGCTCACTCCAGTGCGAAACTATGATCAGTCGACGTGTGGACTCGAGTTGGGCCATGACGAACTCGAGTTGTACGCATCACTGGAGGGTAACTGGAAAGTCACGAACCGAAAGGGAATACTAACTCGAGTGAATGAACTATAACTCGAGTTAATCAGGATTCCACGCTTTAATTCCCTCAATCACCAAACATTTCTGTTCACTCCACTCGACCTCCGACTAAATGAGCCCTTGAGTTAACTGACGAGAAACGTACTATTAGTCAGTTGAGCTCTATGCAACCTTCAAATCCCGTTCAACCAACCGTAGCGTAACAGCTCCATTCCCCCTAACCCTCCGTGAGTCGAGAAGCAGAGTTTGGACTTGCCCTAGCATCGCACTTTCTCATTCTTCCATCTGGTGCAATGGTGCGAACAAAGGGCTCCGACAGTTGGAAGAAAGATTCTCGTGATTCACAGAAGCTGCCGTCCAAAGGGAGTAAGCCGTTAAACAAACCGAGGAAGACTCGGCCAAAAGTTCAGGAGCGACTACCACCGGAACAACCGAGCAGGTCACAGGGGGTTGTGATAGCAGAATCACAGCAGAAACGGCCAAAAGTAGCCTCTCCCACTTCGAAGGAACTAGTCGTGTCAGTGCCTACAGAACATTTGGCCTCAACCTCCACAGAGAAAACAGAAGAAGACTTAGAGCGGAAGATAACAAAGATTGTGACTCAATTGGTTGATCAGACATTGCATGCACCCACAAAATCCAGATATGGTGGTGCATCAACTTCAAATCAAAAAGCAAAGTGTAATGTACCTCCTGAACTGGAGGATGAGCTTCTGGGACCACCACCAGGTTTCAATTCAGAGACACTAGAGCCTAATGATAAGAGCAGGTATGACGATGATTTCGCTCATAGATCATTCTGTCCTGTTGTTTATCTGGATCTACAACATATTAAGGACACACTCGTTTTAGATCTGTACCCTTGGTTTCAGTACTATGAACCTTGGTTGACCATCAAAACGTCATATAGTCCCTCTGTAGTGAGGCACTTCTACTGTAACTTGGAGGTGGTTGAGGTTTGTGATGAGGTGGGCGAACTAATAGAAGAAAGATTAGAGTCAACTGTTAGGGGCCAAAACATTCAACTATCTGCTGCATTGATTAACACTTACCTTGGCATAGACAATCCTTCAACAGGGCCTGTAAAAGAATTCAGTGATGTAGAAATATGTCAGATTCTTAATCCAATTGGTGGAAGTAAAACTTTAACTTTCAAACCTAGCTCCTTGAGTGATGTACATCGGATTGTGTGGTACATATACTCACGATCTACGGTCAACAAATCGAACAATTTCACTCACTTCGTGGGACAAGATTACCAGCTGATGGCCTCAATTCTTCTAAGGAACAGAGGAACATAGGGCAACACATTTACAATAAAATAAACAGATACAGGAAGTCTTCCATAAGGAGTACCCCTCTACCGTTTCCCCAACTGATCTCTCACTTTCTGACGCTGCACAATATCTGGTACATCGAACCTAATGAGCAAATTGTTCGTATTCCAAGGTTTGACAGCATTCACCTGAGCAGAATGGATATTAAGCTGCCAGTGGGTGCTTCTACAAGTATAACAACGAAGAAAAGGAAGGAGATGGAATCTGAGAGACCCAAAGTGGATGAGGGACAATCATCAAGAGCTGGGTCTCCTGGACCCCCACTCATGGCAGCCACAATTCAGACCTACATCCAGGATGCATTGAAAACAACCACAGACCACATAAAGGTCTCAAATGCCTATCTGGTCGAAATGGTTGACCATCAAGTCAAACGTCTGGTTATTGGCATTAATGAGAACTTCGAGAGGCTATTTCAAATGCAAGATGCTCATACTCAGCAGTTGAGGGAATTTAATCATCGCCTTGATACTTATGAAGCTGTCCTCAGAGAACACTTCAACTTTCCTCCTTCTGATATGCCGTCACAGTGTAATGCTCCACCTGTTCCATGTGGACCTGAATCTACAACTCCTGCAAACTTAATCACTCAAAATGCTCCATGTCCTCATACGTCATCCAATGTTATGTTGACACCCCCGGATCCTGCCACACTGTCAAAGGTTCCCATCCCTCAGGACCCACAAGCTATTCCACAATCCAGTTGTGAGCCCTCAGGCACCAATCCCATACAGGACCCCTCTCGTACATGCTCTGGCTCCCATGATCAAACCTCTGCCCCCATTGAACTTGCCACTGCAGTTACACCCTATACACCACCTTGTTGTACCACTGAGACAGACCCTATTCCACCAGTAGCTCCTCTTCGCATTCCACCGTCTTCCTCTGCAACCTTGGAATTGTGTACGACATTTACCCTTCCAGATGACGACAATAAGGGGGAGACATGACCGTGAGACATATTCCTAGTATGAGCCCGCGTAGAGAGCATTGCTTCTCTGTATAATGTCTTCTTCATGGTTCATCTGTTACTGATAGTCATGTTGTGTGGTACATAATGATTCTCGTGTGCTGGCCTATAATTGCAATGACAATGTGTATTCTGTAGAAGGGGCTGAATGTGTTGCGTGGTGCCTGACGAATATATTTGTGGTTTGTTTTTGCTGTAATTAAGTAACACAAACCTTAGTCTGTGCAAATTTTATAAGTTTTGTCATCATGAATACAGATCCTTTTAGTGGCACTGCTGCTGTGGTCAAGTATTTTTTGCACTGCTCTCATGTAATTGCATGTTGTACCTCTCATTATGTGACTACTTAACTGGAGCGTGTTATTTTAAACGCAGGCTCGGTGCATCTTGACACCATACGTGCTCTGGATATAATATGACCTTCAGTTCAGTTCATTAATATGCATAAATTAGTCCATACAAAAGGCGTACACCACAATCAACCCACGACATCAAAAGGCGTACACCACAATCAACCAAGCAGCACAACCGCCACGTTCCACCCACCACCACGAACAAAACTAAAACACACGATAAAATAAAACGGCCACGCTTGGTCGTGCCCTAAAAACTACAAATAGTCCGCACCCCCAATTATTTAGGCCGCAGGCAACAAAACAGTCTTGCAGGAACAAACACGAAAAAAGACATGGCTGACTTCCCACCAGACCACTCCAGACATAGAAGAACGACCAGCAACGATGACTCACCGCTTCTGAAGCTTCCGCAAACAATATTAATAGAACTGATGTGCTACATAGCATCATCAAGTTTGAAAGACTATTATCACTTAAAGAATTCATGCCGCATCCTAAGGATAGCAGGAAATTCAACAGAATTCTATAAGAACGTGCCTCTGGAGAACTATGATCATCTAGGATGGACAAGAAGCGAGCAACAGATTCATTTCCTGCTGACATGTTTCCATAACGGTAATCCATTTAGTCTATTCATTAGAGGGCTTAAATACTACACCAGAACAGCAGATACAGGAGAGAAAGGACTGTCACAAATACGGGAGGCTGCAGTGCTAAACAACTGTGATGCAAGTTACTCATTTGCCATATTAGTCCTTGCAAAATGGAGTAAGTTTAACGACACACCAGAAGGGAACGAAGCAATATACAGACTTCAAGCCATTATCGACTCAGGCCAAATATCTTCAATTAAAGAGCGAGTGACACGACACCTACAATCAATGAACTGGGGACTGAACAGGAACATATTCGACCGTCCCAAACATAGATTCTGTGAGAACCAACCATGCCAGGCCGGATGCAGAAATTGCATATATGACACAGAAGTAAGCTGGCTCTACCACATTATGAACGAACTAGAAGGACCGAATGTTGAACTACAGCCGATTGAAGGAATCGACGCAGGGGAGGAGGAAGAAATTAATGAGGGAGTCGACAACGATGAAGACACTCGCCTATATTGTAACCGACGGTTTTGGGAGAATTCTTTACTCACGGAAGACACTTTCCACCCTATTGGGTGACCTACCAACTTTGTCTGCATAAAAACACATAGTCCTGACTAATGTGCACATAATTTTGTCAAAATTAAATGTTGTTCCACTACACAACAAATGAGTAATTACCATGAACCATGCATAAAAAATATGGCGCTTCGGCTGTCCTCCCTCCACCTTGAAGTGATACATTAAAGCCTTACACACAACCGACATCACCTACAGCAGCAAAGAAACCATTGCATAAACTACATATAATATTCACCATAACTTAATGAAACCATTCTCCACGTAAGCCATACATACCGTATTACTTAGTCTTTGAATTCCCCCTAGCGTATACAACTGGTCTCGACACAGTTCTTCATCCAAAATCTGAACCAACGGCCTACAAAAACATTTCAAATGCAATGCCAGTTAGTTCATCGCTTCCTGTGTTGTGGTAATATACTAACTGCATAACAGTCATTCAATCACATGACGTTGATACTTACACTTCAGCCTCAGGACCTCTGGCCATTGTGGAAACTATGTTGAACAACGTTTTCTGATCATGCGTTGGCGTCTTCCTTTTTCGACTCCCATCCAACTGTATAAATGGACATGTCATCGCTTGCAGTGGCTGCCTCTTTGATCTCCGCACTCGAGTTGGCCTCTGAATTGCATGGTCATCCGTGGGGACTTTTTCCGCCACCTCAGTTCCCTCTGCATCATCATCTTCGTCGTCATCAACATGATAAGGTTCTGCGTCTGCATCATCAGAATCTGAGTCGTGAGAAGCATCTGTCGCATCATCATCATCCTCATCTGTATGTTGCTCATCTACTGTCACACCAGGGCCGTCTTGTTGTGCTTTGTCCCTGGCCTCTCGTGCGAGCTGGACATTGAGTAGCTCCTGCACCACCACGTTTACAAGTCTGTTTCGGTTTTCATCGATAACTTTCACCAACCGCGCATAGACCTCCTTCAATTCCTACAGTGACAGCACAACTTAATTTGTCAATTACATGATTAAATCGTTTTTGCATTTTAAATTAGCTTCCACAGACACATACCGGGTCTAAATATGGCACATTATCTGTGTCCTCATTCCCTCCCCTAACTTCAGAGCCTTTTCCTTTATACAAAATTCCCATATTGCTCGTCCTCTCGGTCTTCACCATTTCGTTGATCTTTTCCTTTGTCCAGAATTCAATCGGTGTGGTGGACTGTTCGCGAACACTTTGTTTCAAAGGGAAATTTTCCCCAAAGAACAACTGCACCATAGAAAATATATGGATCATTATTTTCGGCTTGAATGATAGGTACACATTTAATGTAAACAGTGACATACCAGGAGCAAGTACAGGCAACCACCCACGTTGCTGCTCCCTTCCCTTTTCTTCTTCTCCCTGTACTCTTTGACATAATCACTCATTTCCTTCCACAAGTCTTTCATCATGTATGTTGCCCAGTCATAATGTTCAAAACCGTCCATTGTGCAGAACATAACTCTCAACATCCGGTCACTTATCAGCCCACTCGAGGTAGGGCATAACAAAGTCCCTAAACTGTAGAGCACAAACATAAACTCAAATTTATCGCCAGCTGTCCCAGATTTGATGCGCTTCAGAATGTCCGTATATTTCTTCCTCCCATACTCCCTCTTCAACCACTGATATCTTCTATTCGAATCCTCCACATCCACCTTCACCTCCTCCCCTGAATGAGGTATACCGAGCAACTTGTGCACATCTGATGCTTCTATTTCTTTTGTCTTCCCCCTAATCCTGAATTGATGTGTTGCTGGGTCATATGCTCTCAGCATGGACACAATCAGGTCACGGGGGAGTCTCTCCAATTGCACCTTCAATAGATTTATTTTGTTAACCCTCTCCTTCAAATGTTCTTTACCGTTCACAAACTGCACCAACGATGTAAATCCTCCCAGTGAGTAGCGGGTATGAAATGGCAGTTCCTTTTTCCTCATCTCCCTTTTCGGCCGTCCTTCCATAGCTTTATCATTGTACTCCTTCTTCTTCGCCTCTGGCAACTCACGCCATGCCTTCCCTGCCGACCTACTTTCATCTGCCATCCTTCTCTTCTTCTCCCCTAACTTGGCCACATACTCGTTTCTAAACAGCATAAACCCACTCATCACTGATTTAATCTGTTCACCATCGCCCTTTATTGCCTCAGACTTTTCACTTTCTTTCGTTACTTCTCTACTTTTGACACTTGTTGCCTTTACTTTTTCTATCTTTGATGTCTCACCTTTGTGTCCCCCCATCTCCTTTTACCTGCACAAAATTCAGTTTACACTCATCAACTATGGATTTTAGCACATTTAATAACATTTTTATTCGTACATGACAAGTTAACGCATCTAAGCTATGTCATCGCAACTTCTCATACCATTTTGCAACCTTCCCATCACAACCACAACTATTGGAAATATCTATTTCCCCACAGTTAAATAAGGTCTCACAACTTATGGAGAAAAATTCACAACTTCTGCATAAGGATTCACAAGTTCGTCTACGAATTTCACATTTTCCTCGCCTAAATTGACCTCTACACATATTTACCAACTTTTCATTACGCTTTCACAAACTCCGATAATGTTTTCACAGGATAACATTCGATTTTCAAATGTTATCTTACGGATTCAGCACTTCACTTAAAACAATCCACACTATCAATAACATTTTCAATACTGTGAAATCGGCGATTCCTATATCTACAAACCCTTTCGCAACTTCTACTCACATCCACAACTTCATATGCTGTTTCACAAGTTACCAACGTGTCATTACCGTTTTCACATATTCTTCTTTTGTATTCACAACTTAACATGCAGTTTTCAGATATTTTGTTTCACAACTTCACTTAAGCCATTCGCAAATTTATGTATAAGATTTTCACAACAATAAAATCACAATACGCTACGTCTGAACACCCTGTCACAACTTCACAAATTGACGCGTTCATATGCTGTTTCAACGGTTTACAAATTTCAAAAGTTGCAATTCAAACTTCCCAACTTAGCAACTTATTTTCACAACTTCCCCTCAACGATTCCCAACTTCGTACCACTTCATAGCTTTTATCCACATTGGACCAAACTAATTTTCACCCAACGAATTTGAACCCCCATTCTAATCAAGTGGATAAGTTAAAATGAAATACAATTTTAAACACAACCACTTACCCAACTTCAACACCGGAGCTCAAATTCGCAGCCGCAAACTGGTGCCTCTGCAACTCTCCAATGCCTTTCACCACAACCTCTTCTTGCCTTCGCTCCTCCTCAAATCCACCCCAAATTCGCCGCACAATGTCGCTGCTACTATCCTCTATCAACGCCACGGAACCACGCTCCACCAACGACAACGACGACGCCGGAAGAAGATGAAGAGTCTCCACAGAGTTTTCGCACAATTTCGCCCTTCTTATTTCCTTGCCGTTTTTCAATTTTAAAACTTCCAGGGTTACGCACGTCATTTTGTCTACAATTTCAATATCCCAGATCAGGTACTCGCACTTTTGTGGAAATATGGAATTTCGGAACACCTTTCCGTCTTTTGCTATTTTAAAAGTTCTTTTTTAGGGATTTTCCCTTTAAATTATTCCTTTTACATTTTTCATTTTATTTCATCACCACATTTATTATTCCGTTTTTTTCTTATTTATAATTCATTTTATTTATAGGATTCTATATGACTATATAGTGTGATCTCTTTTATTCTTTACACTATTTTTATTGTTATAATTTCTTCCTCTCCCTATACACCATTTATATTCTCCCTCCCTCTTTCTATTTTTCTCCTTTATATATGTTGTTACATGTTATTTATTCATGATTTTATGATTTTAATGGTAAAGTGTTTATTTATGAATATATGAAGAATATTTTCAAGAAATTTTCTTTATTGAATTATATGTTGGCTACTCATGAAATTTTGCTCCCTTTAATTATGTTGTTTACCAATATATTGATTAAGATCTATAAATTATAATGTTTTAATTCATAATGATGTTTTATGTTTCATCAATTTTACCATGATTCTAATTGTTATCATTATTTTTAGTTTGAATCATGGCCAACCTTACCAAACTCGAGTTTACAGCTCTTGATATCACAGCAAAGAATTTTCTATCCTAGGTCTTAGACACTGAAATCCATCAAGATGCTAAGGGTCTAAGAAAGGTTATTTTCCTAGGGAATGAAGCAACAAGTCAAGATAAGGCCAAGGCCATGATTTTTCTTCGCCTCCATCTCTACGAAGGACTGAAAGCTGAATCGGTAAAAGATCCACTAGAATTGTGAACTACTCTGAAGGAAAGGTATGATCACCAAAAAACAGTGATTTTGCCTCAAGCTCATTATGAATGGATACACCTTAGGCTACAAGATTTTAAGACTGTAAGTGAATATAATTCAATGGTTTTCAAAATAAGTTCTCAGTTGAAAATATGTGGTGAGAAAATAACTGATGAGGACTTATTAGAGAAAATTTTTTCTACCTTTCATGCTTCGAATATGCTCCTGCAGCAGCAATATCGAGAGAAAGGTTTTAAAAAGTATTCTAAATTAATCTCATGCCTTTTGGTAGCCGAACAAAACAACGAGCTATTGATGAAAAATCATGAAAATCATCCCACTTGATCTGCTCCATTCCCTGAAGCGAATGTGAGTGTACATAATAATTACCATGCTTATGGTCGCAGCCGTGGCCGTGGACTTGGTCATGGTAGGGGACGTAGTAATTACCGTTATCATGGTAGTGAAAGTAATAATTATAATCCTAATACCCACCAGAAGAAGAAATATAATGAAGGGCAGAAAAACGACAAGGGTGGTCCTTTAACAGTTGTTGAGAATCTTATGTCCAAAAAAAAAGTTGTTGAGAATCAATTTTATCAGTGTGGTATGAAAGGGGCACTGGTTGCATGCCTGTCGTACGTCTGAGCATCTAGCAAAACTTTATCAAGCCTCCATGAAAAGAAGTGCGAACAATGTGAAAGCAAATTTGATTTTTCAAGATGATAACGTTGAGGCACACAAGAATGATGGTGTCAATAGTCTTGATGCCATGGCACACTTGGAGGTGGCTGAATTTTTTGAGAATCATGATTAGATGAGTTTGGTTGGAAGAACAATAAAAATGTTTTGATTTATGGTTTTTTGAATCTAGTTTATGCTTTACTTTCATTTCCCCTTTTCACATGTAATAAGAGTATTACTGCTCATCATGTATTTTTGGATTTGTTTTAATGCATTTTTCTTTTCTTTTGGTGAAGATTATGGATGTTTCAATCATTGGACATAAGAATGAAGATATATGTCTTATAGATAGTGTTACAACACACACCATACTTAGAGATAAAAAAATATTTCTCACATCTAACAAGAAATAGTGCAAGCATCAATACTATAGCAAGTAATACAAAATTAATTGAAGACTCCAGAAGAGCAATTATAATATTACCCAAAGAAACAAAATTTGTTATTAATGATACTTTATATTCCCCCAAGTCTCTCAAAAATTGATTGAGTTTTAAGGCTATCCACCAAAATGGATATCATATTGAGACTATTGTTAGAGCAAGCGTTTCACCCAAGAGAGGGAGTGAATTGGATGATACTAAAAATTCGTCGGAAATATAAAACTTTGACAGTGAATTTAAAACAGTAAAGAGTAAGGAGAAATATCACCGAAGTGTACACCGGGAGTTATACTGGTTCGGTCACAACCACTTTGACCTACGTCCAGTCCTCAAAGCTTTTCTGAGAATTTCACTATAACTTCCAAGATTCAGTGGGTTCTTGGCACCACAGTACAAGCAAGTTCCTTCACCTGGATACTCGCTCCCCCTTACAAGTTGTAATCCAATCCCAACTCAAGGTTCCACAACCTTAAGTTATCTCAATAACAAATATTGAGTTTGAATGAAATATCTCTCTTACAGAGTGAATAAGAATCACTGAAGCATAGAAATATAATTACAACGTAAAAACATAGCAATGAACTTGATGATACATTTGTGTGTGTTCTTGTTGTTATTTCTCTGTTTGGATGTTCCCATATATATATATATGTTGGTGAAGACCGTTGGAACATTTTCCTTTCATCCGTTGGAGAGTGCGCAGCCACTATTGAATTTTCAGTTTTTGAAAAATATCCGTTGACGGTAGGTGGGTTTTGAACTTCTCATTTGACTTTCCTTGTTTGATATGATTTCTTCATTGTTCATCTTTGTAAATAGTTGTTTACTCGGTACCTACTCGAGTAATGCATTCTTTTCTTCATAGGTTACTCGGGTACCAACTCGAGTAAACCTTCAAGTGATCTTTTGGTTACTCGATGCTTTACTCCAGTAATGTTGGCAGGATTTCAAGGATGAGAGCACATCAAGCTTGATTACCTTGTTACTCGAGTAAACTTACTTTTTGTGCATAAATTACTCGAGTAATGACTTGAAGTTTTCTTTCAAAATAACTCTGCATACTCGAGTAATCCACTTAAAATGAAACATTAAATACATTCATACTAGAGTAATAACTCGAGGAAAATGAAATAAGATTATATCAAGTTATTCGGGTACTACCTTCAAGTTTTTGCTTACCATACTGAGTTACTCGAGTAACATTGGCAGTAGTACAAAATGCCGAGAGCAACTTGAAAACTTTCACATGGTTACTCGAGTACCTACTCAAGTAACGTTGGCAGGCCGAGAGCAACTCCAAGTTTTTACCTGGTTACTCAAGTAGCTCCTCGAGTAACATTGGCAGGCCAAGAGCAACTCCAAGTTTTTACCTGGTTACTCGAGTAGCTCCTCGAGTAACATTAGCAGGCCGAGAGCAACTCCAAGTTTTTACCTGGTTACTCGAGTAGCTCCTCGAGTAACATTGGCAGGCCGAGAGCAACTTAGAAATACTTACACTATTACTCGAGTACTTACTTGAGTAACGTTAGCAGGTTACTGGAAGGTGCCTTTGGTTACTTCAAGTTTTGTCTCATTACTCGAGTACGTACTCGAGTAATGCCTTAGAGAAATTGCTCTTGCTTAAGTTTCTCAGCATTTTCTCTTGGTCTTTCCTCATTACTCCAATGCTTACTTCAAGTGATGCTTATCCCTGTTATTACTTTGTTCAAACCTATTTATTAATCAATTCTTTTTCATACCATACTTTTGTTATCATCAAAACATGAGATCTAACAACTATAAATGAGAAGAATATGGAATATTTACAAATTATAATTGTTAGATTTGGTGAAAAATGTGTCTTAGAAAAATTACCAACATTATATTCTGGTTTATACTATACAAATATTAGTACAATCGAAACACTGTTATAGTAAACCAGAAGTTTGCTGATAAAAATATATTTATTGTTTGACATAATCGGTTAGGCCATCCTGGATCAACTATGATGCGAAGAATTATTGAAAATTCACACGAACATCTATTGAAGAGCCAAAAGATTCTTCAATTTAAGTATTTTCCATGTGTTGCTTGCTCTCAAGACAAATTAATTACAATACCTTCTTTGACAAAAGTTGGGCTTGAATCCCCTGTTTTTTTAGAGTGTATCTAAGGGGACATATGTGGGCCTATTCATCCACCATGTAGACCATTTAGATATTTTATGATTTTAATAAATGCATCTACAAGATGGTCATGTGTGTTTATTGTCAACATGTAGTTTAGAATTTGCTAGATTACTCGCTCAAATAATTCGGCTAAGAGCACAATTTCTATATCATACCGTTAAGACAATTCGTCTTGATAATGCTAGTGAGTTTTCATCTCAAGCTTTTAATGATTATTGCATGGCAATTGGAATAACAGTAGAAAAATCTGTTGCTCGTGTCCACACTCAAAATGGTCTAGTAGAATTGTTCATTAAAGGCCTCCAACTGATAGCTAGACCAATGCTTTTGAGAACAAAGCTTCCCATATCAGCTTGGGGGCATGCAATTTTACATGTGGTAGCAATTATATGTATCAGGCCAACAAATTATCATGAATTCTCCCCATTACAATTGGCTTTTGGTTAGGAGCCAAATATTTCCCATTTTATAATTTTTGGATGTGAGGTATTTGTTCCTGCTGCTCCACCACAACGCATAAAGATGGGACCTCAAAGGAGGTTAGGAATATATGTTGGCTATGAATCTCCTTCTATAATCAAGTGTTTAAAATTTTCAATTAGAGATTTATTTACGGAACGTTTTGATGATTGCTATCTTGATGACACAATTTTTCCAACATTAGGGGGAGATAATAAGTTGCTGAATAAAGAAATTACATGGAAAACATTATCACTATCACATATAGATCCTCATACACAACAATGTGAGCTTGAAGGTTAAAAAATAATTCATTTACAAAATATTGCAAATCAACTGCCAGATGTATTTACTGACCTTAAGAAAATTACCAAATTTCACATTATAGCTGAAAATACTCCAATTAGAATTGATGTCCTAATAGAACAACCATCAATTGCAAATGAAACTAAGCCACGTTAGGCCAATTGGTTCTAAAGATAAAACTTCTAGAAAGAAAAAGGGAGCGATTAACCAAGATGGTCAAGTTTAGAAGGCAGACATGACTAATCAAAAGACCCTAGAAGAAGTCAAGGTACCTGAAAATAATGAAAAGATCTCGATGAGTTATGTCTCTATGGGAAAAATATGAAATCGATAAAGTATAGTTATCGACAACATAGTTTCATATCATGTTGCGGTTGAAATTATTAGAATCGGTAAGCACAGCGGAAGAATTTTAAAAATTTTCACCTATCCTAATCGAGGATCTATCAATGGCATTTAAACCAAGTTGGAATGATTCATACCTTTTGATGATTCAGAGTTTTCACGATATCTAAGAGCCAACACGTCAAGTCTGCTCCCTCTACCGGTATCCACACGAATGCTCTCCAACCAAGACTGCGTGCTAGCGTCTCTAATGTCTCCTAGGGTTTCACTTGCGGCTCTCAATTCTCATGTCGTATCAATATATTTGCTCTATCAAGTTTTTATAACCTATGAGGGCTATTTTCAAATTTCAAAATTAATCATTATTAATTTCAAAATTAATTAACAATTAATTATTTTGATGAGCTAATTAAATAAATTTAGTTTAAATTAAATCTGTTCAACAGCTTTAATTTAACATATTTATTTAATCCAAATAAAGAGCCATTAGATTTAATTTATCTTCATAAATTAAATCTAAGATACTATATTTCTATCATGTTAGTTATTAAATTTAATATATCTTAATAAATTAAATTTAAAACTAACACAATATAATAATATCATATAATATATACATATATACATATATATATATAAGATATATATTTTGAAAATATATATATCTATATAATATTATTAATGAATTTTATATTATATATATATATATATAATTCGTTCACCCTAAATTAAACATTATCTCGTGTTGGGTCATTCTTGTGTGCGACCCTGTAGGCCCATATGAAGTTGGCAGTGGGTCAATAACTATACTAACCCAAAAGTCGCAAGCGGCATCTAGCAAGACATTACGATTACCCAATTCATATGAGGATCGTTATCACGATGCAACCTGTCATACAACCATGTCACGTCCCTTTTGTCACACGATATATCGATCAAGGATAAGGCATGGATAATGTCATCCTCTTGTTCCTGACCATTACTTTCTCGATTCCTGAGTAGCCTGATAACAGAGACAGAAACTCCTTTCATCATAGTATGGCCATACATTTCTCAGACTCACTCATCGAGGGGCCCAGTAATATCTCTCTACTAATGTGAGGGACAAATTCCATCTTGATCATTCATATTCCTCTGCATGAAAAACCACCAAGCCCGATCGTAGCCTTTATCATCACCCGATCAAAAGTGACTTTTGACTAGTTCAGAGCTTAGCAACTCTCATGTAGGAATCCATGATGACCTCAGGTCTAAGGGCATTGTGACGTGGTTATACATGAGAAAAGCTTATGACTTGATCCATGTAGCTTTCTCATAGTGGCTCGGTCCAGCACCTTGTATTCTTACAAGTGCCTAAGACTTTGATTCGTATCTCCATATCTTATCAAAGTCATACTGATCTTGTTTCATCTCTGTTCCCGCATAGATGATCGACCAGGGACATTTTAGGACAATCTTTATGAATTATCCAAGGATACAATTATCACAGTTAACATGCAAATAATATGATAATAGAATAGAGAAATTTCATTAAAATAATAATGTTCAAAGTACAATGATTGGCCCTTATGGCACAATTTCCAACAGAAATAATTAATGAGAATGAGGATCATGAATCTAGGTTAGTTGAAGAATGTAGAAATAGAAATGATTGGCCAAAATGAAAAGACGTAATTCAAGCAAAGTTAAATTCACTCTCAAAACGTGAAGTTTTTGAACCTGTAGTCCAAATACCAAATGGTGTAAAGCCTGTTGGGTATAAATGGGTATTTGTGCGAAAACAAAATGAGCAAAATGATGTCTTTAGATATAAAGCACGATTGGTAGCACAAGGATTTTCATAAAGACATAGCATTGATTATGAAGAGACATATTCTCCTGTGGCGGATGCAATCACTTTAAGGTATTTAATTAGTCTAGCAGTAAGCAAAAAACTAGATATGCGTCTAATAGATGTTGTTACAGCCTACTTATATGGTACTTTAGATACTGAAAATTATATAAAAATCCCTAAAGGATTCAAATTGCCAAAAGGATGTAAGAATTCTCAAGAAAATTGTGCAATTCGTTTGCATAAATCTTTATATGAATTGAAACAATTTGGAAGAATGTGGTATAACCGTCTCAATAAATATTTGTTAAAAGAAGAAAAATTGTGCAATTCGTTTGCATAAAAATGATCCTATTTGCCCATGTGTTTTCATAAAAGGAAATGGATTAGAGTTTGTGATAATTGCTGTATATGTAAATGATTTAAATATAATTGGAACTCCTGAAGAGCTTCAAAAAGTTATTGATTGTTTAAAGAGAGAATTTGAGATGAAGGATCTTGGAAGAACAAAGTTTTGTCTCGGCCTGCAAGTTGAACACTTAACAAATGGAATTCTCCTTCATCAATCAACTTATGTTGAAAAAATATTATAGTGATTCTATATGGATAAAGCACATCCATTATCTACTCCAATGGTTGTAAGATTACTTAATAAGAAGAAGGCTCCTTTTCGTCCTCAAGAGAAAACAGAAGAACTTCTTGGTCCAGAAGTATCCTATCTTAGTGCTATAGGTGCACTAATGTATCTTGCCAATATAACAAGACTCGATATTGCATTTGCTATGAATTTATTGACAAGATTTAGTTTTTCTCCAACAAAAAGACATTGGAACAGAATTAAACATATATTCCCATATCTTTGAGGAACAAATGATATGGGATTATTTTATTCTAACGAATCTGGATCATAATTGATTGGTTATACAGATGCAGGGTTTTTATTAGATCCACACAATGGTAGGTCTCATACAAGATATTTATTTACTTGTGGAGGTACACATGTATCTTGGCGATCAACAAAACATACTTTAGCAGCTACCTCATCAAATCATGCAGAGATAATTGCAGTCCATGAGGCAAGTCAAAAATGTGTTTAGCTAAGGTTAATAATTCAATATATCCAATCAATGTGTGGTATGTTTCCTAAACAAGAGATTCCAACAATACTATATGAAGATAATACAACATGTATAGTTCAATTGAAAGAAAGGTACATTAAAGGAGATAGAACAAAACATATTTTTCCAAAGTTCTTTTTTACTCATAATCTTATGAAAAGTGGTGACATAGGGTGTGTTTAGATTAACGATTGGACAAGTGACTTATTTTTACTTTGACTTATAGAATCTTAAGATTGGGAAAAAGTAAGATTGGGTAAAATGATTAATGTTTGGATTAGCGATTAGATAAGTGACTTTTGTAAAAGTGAAAGGTGTTTGGTTTGGCTTTTGCATAAGTGGTTTTTGTGATATTTAAGAGAAAAAATTTTAAAAACTATGAAAAATGAAAAAATTAACTTTGAAAATTTGGCAATGGTAAAATACACAATAAAATTACAATTAAAATGTGAATAAATTAAAAATTATACAGACTTTAAAGTTTTTGATAAAGTAAAATATAACAGAACTAATTAGATCAAAAGTCCCATACAATTTAGTTCCTGATGGTGTCACGAACATGATTCATTTGGGTTGAATATATTCGAACATCATTTGTTGACGATATGTCTTGATCTTGACTATTATTTACATCAATTTTCTTATATTTAGCTTTCCTAAAGTCCACATCAGTTGGGAAATCCCTAAATTTATAACTTGTCAGTATAGTTTTATGATAGAGGAATCTACATTGAGATTTTTTTAATATTTTTTCTTGTATTTAGGAATTGAGTGTAATTTTCCTTATTAAATAAGAATAAAATTGAAAAGGTATTAAATTTATTGACAAAATTTAAGAATTTTTTAGGGTGTATTTGATAGGGAAAAGAGAAACCGAGAAACATATACATAAATTTTTGAAATAAATGTTGAAGGCAACAAAAATTTGAAATAAATGTAATAATTAATGGCCATGGGATCAAAAGAAGCGGGGCGGCAGACAGCACTCCTATCCCCAAGGAACCCTCCTCTTATATTATATGTCCATCTGCTTTTTATTATATTTTTCCCGTACTGTTTTTTCCTAGCCAACACTTGAGTTACAAGCCATAAGCTATGACAGGAAGCTTAAAAATATAAGTCGCTTTTGTAAATAAGCCTAGCGAACAAATCGCTAAACCAAACATAACAAAAAAGTGAAAACTAGTGTACAGTGTTTTTTTGTCCTCAAATCGCATGATTGACATAGACAAATGCCAAACCAAACATGCTGATAGATGTTCAGCAAATTCACTCGTGTGACAACCTTACAGATTTGTTGACCAAAACACTGCCAACTAGAACATTTAAGAAGTTAGTGCATGTTATTGGAATGCGTAGGCTTAAGACATAAAGTGATGTTATCATTAGGGGGAGTAAACATTGTGTACTCTTTTTCCTTCATTAGGTTTTTGTCCCAATGGGTTTTTCTTAATAAGATTTTAATGAGGCACAATATTTTTTCATGGACATCCAAGGGGGAGTTCTGTAAAAATACTAATTGAAGTGGATGTCCATAAACTTCCAACTCTTGGCCTTTCATTTTCTACATCCCATAACATCTTAAATGAATAGCCTTTAGGAGTTTTCATAGCCATAACTCAAAGGTTACAATGTGTGCACTCATGAGGATTAGAGTTTGTCATTTACTTTATGTAACTCTTAGTTGTGGTTGAGGGCCTATAAATAAAATACTATGTACTACACTTTGGTCGCATCCAAATGAATAAGATATTGCTCTATCTTTCTCTCTAGTTTTCTCTTCATCTCTTTCTTTTCATCTCTTGTATTTTCCCATTTTTATAACATCATTATTGTTAGTTTGATGCCAGTAGTCGCGACTCGTGACAATGATTACTGATTAGTACTGTGAGCTGATTCACTTAATGAAAATTTACTAAGGACCTGTTTGGCAAAGCGGTAAGACCAAAAAACGTGCTTTAATGAAAAAGAGCCTGGTAAGTGTCAATTGGCCCTATTTGGATTCACAACAATTATACCAAGCTTTTTCTATTAACGTGGGTTCAGTTCTGAAGCTCGAAGCTCTCACTTTTTTCACACGGCACGGCATAATTTCATTATTATGGGGGTAATTGATGCTCAAAGACTTCGCACCCAACTCTCGTTAATGTTTCCCTTCTTTACTCCACGTACTCGTCTCTCATTTTTTGCTCGGCTGTGTTCTGATTTTCTCCTCAACCGTGCCTCTTCTCCCTAATCTTAGTGTTCGAGTGCTGGTGGTAGTGTAGTCGGCGTTTGGTGTCGGTGTGGTCGGAGCTCATCACCATCCGTGACTGGTTGGCCATTGGCCGATCTTCCTTCTCCGATCTGTCCCTTGTTCAGAACCATGGTGTTATGTGTTGTGATCTGGGCCTATCCTTACGGTTTGATGGCCAGATCTGTTGGTAGGTGTTCTGATCTAAGGCAAACCGATCTCGTGTGGTCGCCGGATCTTCTCTGGTGAAACAGGTTTTTTCCTTGCCTTGAGTGTTTTCCTCTGCTTTTTGGTTGTCGGATTTGGGTTCACGGTCTAAAGCCTTTCACTTTTCCTAATTTGGGTTCACGGGTTGAAGCTTCACAAGGAACCAGCTTCGGTGCTTGCTATTGGTTTGCTACATTGCGTTTCTGTGTCTCCCTCTGAGGTTAAACTTTATGTTTTCTTCATCTCTATTTTTTAAATTACTGAGCTCATGGCTTTGTTAGTATGGTCTGTGGAAGAAATGGAGATATATATATATATATATCTATGTGTCTGTATGCTATATTCTGATATTTGAAGTAGCTCTTCCTTCCTTGATAAATATGTGTATGGGTGCTTGAGTGTTTCTTCATCTCTGTTTTACTAAGCTCGTGGGTTTGCGAGAATGGTCTGTGGAAGAAAGGGAGAAATATATATATATATATATATATCTATGCATGTGTATGCTGTGTTCTGATAGTTCACAGTGTATCTTCCTTCTTTGAGGAGAATGCGTATGGGTGCTTGAGTGGTTTCTTCATCTCTGTTTTTTAAATTACTGAGCTCGTGTTTTTGCTATCATGGTATGTGGAAGAAAGGGAGAAATATATATATATATATATATATATATATATATATATATGTGCGTGTGTATGATGTGTTCAGAGCTCGTTCATTTGTTTTTCACTTTACATTGAACGTTGAGCATTAATGCTTCATCAATTTTTTTGGTGTTTATATGCAATAAGAACCTAGTTGGTTTACAAGAACTAGTAAGTACAAGAAAGTGTGATTTCTATTTTTTTTCAACAGATTCTTAGGAAGGCAAGGTTCGTAGGAAGAAGATAGTTAACTAACTCAAGAATGTGATTTCTCTTCTTTTAATCTCTACTCTCTCGATTCCTTTTATCATTTTTAATGAATACTTTCTGATACGTACGAACTTATGAACTTGTGGTGATTGTTGTTTTCTTAACATGTTGTTGTATATGGTTCCATGGTTTAGTTTTCTGTTACTCTGTCCTCTTCAGATTTTCTAGTGCGATCTCTAGCAATTCTTGTTTTCAGTTCTGTTGTTCTTCAAATCGATAAGGTTCCTAATCTTTAAACGCTCTTCCATTAATCTTAACTTGTTCATAGTTGAAATAGAAGTATGAACAAGGAGAAACATAGAATAACGTGAGATGTAAATACCACGGGAATTTTCATACATGAATGCATAGATCAAATTTACAAGAAAGAACGTCAAGGATCTTCATTCATGAAGGATGGGTGGAAGAACATTATGTGTGCATTCAATGAAAAAATAGGACAATCATATGACAAGAAGCAACTGAAAAATCGGTTTGATAACTTGAGGAAAGAATGGAAGGTGTGGGATAAGTTATTCTCAAAAGAGACGGGCATATTGTTTGACTCTATAAGGAATATGGTGATCGCTGAAGATGATTGGTGGGAGAGGAAAATTTAGGTGCACAAATGTTGTTGTTGTTGTGATTGTTATTAGTGTTATTATGAAGAACAATATTATGATTACTATTTGTATTATTTTTGTAAGGCATTGATTTTGGAAGCTTATATGCATGCAGGAGAATGCGCAGTATGCCAAGTATAAGTACAAAGGTCTAATGTTTGCGAAAGAATTAGGGATACTATTTAAGGATGTTATGGCGTCGAGCGGCAGCATATTGACACCATCTGATCCACAGCGAATGTCACTAGGTGCTGATGAAGACGATGTCTACCGACCCATAATGGACCTATAAGAAGGATCAGGAGATAGTGAGGAAGA
Source organism: Inga leiocalycina (assembly GCA_963242795.1). Lineage (NCBI taxonomy): Eukaryota > Viridiplantae > Streptophyta > Magnoliopsida > Fabales > Fabaceae > Inga > Inga leiocalycina. The sequence continues at coordinate 2,088,535 of OY725321.1, read as the reverse complement.
TCTTGAAGGTCCTGTTACTAGAGGTAGTGTAGGAGTGATAGCTAACTTCGAGGGAATAACGTTGATAATGAACACTATACCTAGTGCACCTAGTAGTTCGGGAAGCAGTAGGAAGAAAAAGAGGGTTAAAGGGGCTTCAAAAGCAAAAAGGAAAAAGAAGCCAACTTCGAAAGTAATAGCATATGCGGTTAGTTGAATAGCTGAGGCATCTACGGATAGAGTAAAGGCGATCAAAATGATCTCCATGATTGATACACCAGCGAGTGACGTCGTGGCTGAATTACTTACTATTCCAGAAATTGTTGCTAATAGGGACTTGCGTCGTCGATGTTGTAATATGATGATGCACCAAATGCCTCGCGACATGTTTGTTGGCTTGAAAGGAAATAAGAAGCCTTGCTCGAGTGGTTGCAGGAACATGCTTACAACAGCCCACATCTTTAGATTGCCCCAAAGCCTTGAACTCCACTTCATGTTACTTTTGAAAACTTAGTCATGTGTAGTTATATCGATATGCCTAACTTTATGTATATTACTTTTAAAAACTTTGTCATATGTAGTTATATCGGTATGCCTGACTTTATGTATGTTTTGATAGTACTTATGTTCGACGAAGCAGCTATATGTTAAGCTAGTTGTGAATGTTACTAACTTCTGCTGTATGATGTCAATTTACTCACATTTTATAGTCGTATTTGATTTCATACAATCTTCACAAAAACACAAGTTACATCGTCTATGGCAAGTTCGAGTGGTGCAGATAGGTCGGAGTGAATGGAGGAAGTAAGATTTCCTCGTGCAGATAGAAGGTCGCTGCTCATATCCCTCTTAGATGAAGAGTTGACAGAGTATGAACGCGTAGCTGTGTTAATGGCTCAATATCTCGTGCCATATATTTGTAAAGAGCCATGCAAAACTAGCAAGCAAACATGTTCACAGTGGGTGCAAGAGGTATTAGAAGGGCACGATGGAATTTGTCATGAAAATTTCCAAGTAGAAAAATGTGTCTCCTCTCTCTTGTGCTCAAAATTGGTAGAACATGGGTTACGGTGAACTAGGTATATTGGACTTGAACAAATGGTTGCCATGTTCTTATATACAGTTGGACATGCACAAGGAAATAGAATCCTACAAAAACGATTTCAGCATTCTGGAGAAACCGTTAGTAGGATATTCCATATGGTTTTAAATGCTTGTGTTAATCTAGCGACATAAATTATCAAACTGGTTAATCCCAAGTTCCGTTATTGGCACCCAAAAATAAGCAATGATCGGCGATATTACCCCTATTTTCAGGATTCAATAAGAGCAATTGATGGAACTCACATCAAGTATGTGGTCAGTCAGTCTGAGCAGGAGAGATATATAGGGAGAAAGGGATATCCGACACAAAATATCATGGTCGTATGTGATTGGGATATGTGCTAATTTTTTTGTTGGCAGGTTGGGAGGGAACTGCACATGATGCTCGTGTCTTCCAAACTGCTATCTCTACTCCATTTATGAATTTTCCCCATCCACCTCAAGGTATATCTCCAACACCTGACTGATACATTGTGTCTTTTTTCCCCCTCACCTTTGCTATAATTTTACAGTGTAAATACAAATTCCATCTTTTTATCAAGGAAATATTATTTGGTCAATGCTGGCTATCCAACACCTGTTGGATATCTTGGTCTGTATAGACGTGAGCGTTATCATCTTCCAGACTTCAGGCGACGCGAGGGATTTGCAAATCCCAACGAGATGTTCAATTATTATCATTCAAGTTTGCGGACTACTATAGAAAGGACACTTGGAGTCTGGAAGAATAGGTTTCAGCTCTTAGGGGAAATGAAGTCATATAGCTTTGAAATACAAGTCTACATAGTTTGTGCTACAATGGCTATACATAATCTTATCCGGAGAAATTCCCAAACAGATATGGATTTTCAAGAAGTTGAACAAGGAAATATACCTGGTCAAGATACTAATGATCTGAGTGATGTCGCATCCACATCAACTATCCGTAGATTATCGTCAACACAAATGAATCATGTTTGTAACACAATCAGAAATCAACTTGTAAGAGGTAGATGATCCACTAATGAGACATTTCATATATGCATTATAATTTAGATATAAATTTATCCATGTTTAATTGAAGTGGCTTTAGTGTATTTTTTTTCAATAAAAATTGAAATTTTTTATTTTATCAAATTTTATTTATATTTGTTTACTTCAATTATTACAATATATACAACTAATATATATATATAGAGTATTCAATTAGATTCATGTCTTTTTCAGCCATTTTCCATTTTAATGGGCTTTTCAAACACCAATCCAAACACGTTGAAGGTTAGAAAAAAAAGTCATTTTTTCTACCGTCAATCCAAACATAAATCTAATCTACATTTTGACTTTTTTTTATCTAACTTTTTTAAAAGTTAGATAGCAAAAAAAGCTACTTTTTTACCGCTAACTCAAACAGGCACTAAATGAATTGTTAGATTTAAACTACCAACTAATATTTAATTTAGAATATGGTTAGTTATAATTCACTAGTTAATAGAAGAAGTAATTAAGGTGGAAGATACTTTTTTGAGAGAAACATTGGGAGGTACTCCCTATTATCTTAAATATAAGACAATGTTAACTTTTTTTTGGAGAAATTAAGGAAGCTAAATAAACTAATTAATCATATTATATGTTTTGTATCATTAGATTATATATCAGTTTATATGTTAAACAAAATAGTTTGAAAAAAAATGGTAAATACAAATATTTTAAAATAATTTAATTAGTTTACTTGATATCTCCAAAAAAAATTAACCCTCACTTATATTTAGAACAAGAAGGAGTAGCAAGTAAGGAATGTAACCTACTACCTATCAAAAAAATCTCAACAGGAGGTTCACAAAATACAATGGCAAGTTTTAGTTTAGACTTAAATTAACAACAAATATTTAATTTAAAACATGGTTAATTATATTTCCCTATTAACAAAAGAAGTAAGGTGGGACATGATTTTCATGGAGAACAGGTCGTAGGAAACGAATATAATCACTTAGTTGGAAAAAATGAATAGGATCCCTAAAATACACTGAAACTAGTTATTGTATATTGCTCACTTGTTATAAAATTTTTTTGGTAATTATATTCCTTCATTGAGGCCTAATAGTCATAGTAATTCTCCCTAATTTTTTTTATGTTGAAAACTAAATTTAAAAAAAATAGTTGATAATAATATTTGTTGAAATAGTTAAAGTTGGTCACTTGGTTGTATATAGCCAGCATCAGTTACAATTTTTTGCCGTCTCACCATCCCTGCTTTTTCCCTCCTTTTTTGCCCCCATCATTCGGATTTTTTTTTCAGATTTTAAAACTAAATTAAAATTATCATATCTTGAAAAATATTTATTCATGCCACCAACTAAAAAGGAAAAAAGAATACTAGTACATTCATTTATGTATTATACTCAACCTCGTAACTTAGTGTAAAATAATAATTAAAAAATTGAGAAAAAGATAAAAAAAATACTACTTAAACTTTAAATTTTCAAATCAATCTTATTATCTATAAGAATATAGGTATTAATTACAAGAGTATAGCAATTATCAGCTTATTTTAGTAGAAAATCGTTAATTTGAGATTTTAAAATTCAAACAGTGTTCTCTTATCATTTTCTCTAAAAAATTTTGATTTTATAAATAAACTCTTAAAAACGTAGCCTAGTGACCAGAGAAGTCTATGCACGCGTTTGGAAGAGCTTATATCTGGAAAATAAGTCTTTATTACGTAAGTCGAGATAAAACTCCTCTCACATACTTACCTCGTATACCGTGAATCACGAATTATAAGCACTTATTGCTCAAAAATAAGCTATTCCAAACGAGCACTATATTCTTAGTGTGGGCCTAATGTCTAAGATAACAGGAAATAAATCCTCTTAAGCTGAGACGCATGAATTTTTATGATTTTTTTAGTTTTACCATTTTATAATTTTCTATAAAACATGAAACATTTTCTCTCTTTCTTAAAAAGGTAAGTTTCAGGAAATTCATGAATTCTCAACTTCAGACAATCCATTGCAAACATAATAGGAGTATGAATTAGACTATATCGTATGCAACAAGGTGGTATAAGAATGGGCTTCTAAGGTTGTTTTAATTAGACTATTAATAATTGAAATTAATGTAGAAATTAATTCTCTAAAAATTTATTTGCAAAGCGGGAAAAAGGTTTACTGAGATATTAATTAAGTCATTAATCTAACATGCCTACTTATACAACAAAATCTCATTTTTAATTTCTAATGATTATTGTAACAACATAAGTGCTTAGCAATATTCGTGTATGTGTAAAGATGTCATGCTCGCTGCTCTAACTAACATTTATTGTGTGTTTTTTAATCTAAATAGTAAGCTATCATTCGTGAATAATAATGCGATTTATATGTTATAAAGCCTGATTTCAAACTCGACATCAATGTCAATATCTTGTTTGGAAGTACTTCCTCCAGCACTTTTTATAAAAGTCATAAATTTAAATTGTATTAAATATTTTTATAAGAGTCTGTTTGAGGTTATATGAGCATTTAACGTGTTTTTATTAATTTTGCTTGCAATTACTTATATTATCTTTTTCAGGTACTGCGTTTTTCATCTACTCTATTTCTCTCTCTTACTTATCCACTTATAAATCGTTTCTTGCATATTTATTATTTATAACTAATTTTAACTGTTAATATACTCACTTTGATCCACAATACAAGACACCTTAACTAATTCACGAAAAACAATAAATGATAATTAAATCATTTAATATTCCTAAAATATAATTTTTTCCTCATTTTTACCCTTATTGAGAAATATGTTTAAGAAGTGACAAATGAAAGGTTGAATAAAATAAGTGTTGTGATATTAAGGCTTTATTGATTGGAGTTTTTTTAGAGGAGAGGAGGAGAGGTGAGGTAAAAAAAAGTGGCATGGCCGTTTGGTCCAAAAAATGGAGGGGAGGGAAGAAATTTTTGTCTTTTTCTGCTCCCTTTCATTCCTCTCTCATCTCTCTAAAATTAGGGTTTTTTCTGGGGTCTGCTCCAACTTTTGACAAATTTGCTTATAAAACTTTTTTACTACTTTCGGTCCTAATTATAAGACAGGGTTGATTTTTTTAGAGAAATTAAGGAAGTCAATTAAATTACTCTAGAGTGTTTATATTTTTAGTATCTTTAGATTATATATTAGTTTATTAGTAAAATTAATTAGTTTGGAGAAAAAAATAAAAATAAAAATACTCTAAAGTAATTTAATTGGCTTCCTTAATTTCTCTAAAAAAATCAATTTTATCTTATAATTAGGAACGGAGGGAGTAATATTCCAGTGCGAACCTGCTGCATTTTTCGTTTCATTCACAAGTCATCACCGCCATCACCTGGTCCTCCAGTTGCTACCACCTCCTGCTCTGTGGTAGTCGTTCGTCCCTCTCCGCTTTATTTGAATTTAGAATTAAAATCTAGGTGCGGGGTCTTTTTTTAGTAGAGGAGATGGGTGACAAGGGGTCACTTTTCCATGCTGAAGGAAGTGTTTGCTGCGTTCTTGGCGTGTGGGTGAGGAAGAAGGATGATGGTCTTAATCTTTTATTTATTTCGTAAATTTATAAATATCTAGCTATATATTATTATATCACTATATAATTATTATATAATATTGTCTGTATCATTTTTTTTTATTTACTAATGCTTGGAGAGTTTTGTTTTATTGTGGCGAGATAAGAGGTTTTTGGATTTAAAAATTAGAAAATACTCCATCTGGTCCTAATTATAGGACGCATTTATCTAATTTTGGAGAAATTAAGGATAGTGGTTAAATTAGTTAATCATATTTTTTTTCTAAAATACCCTTATTTAAAATTTAAAATGACATCCAATTACGTTAATTCTCTGTTTTTTCTTGTACCTCTCCTGCCTCATACATGACTTCTCCAAGCTCTCACACAATCCGGCGTCGTCAATCTCGCCCAACAACTTCCGATCTACTTTTATTAAATTATTATTGAGAAAGTATCAATAGGAGGTATTTTGGAAAGAAATTGACAAGAATTAGAACTTTATCCTATAATTAGGATCAAGTTCAACTCTCAAATGTTGTCCTATAATTAAGACGGGAGGAGTAGTAATTTTGATATAAATAAAATTATAAGGGTAGATTTGCCCACTTTTAATTAGCCCTCTTCATCTACCATTCTGAACCAAACAAGAAACCAAACCCCTCTTCCCCTCTTCTTGAACAAAACAAAGCTATAACCTTCTTTAACATAACTTTAATGAACTTTACTTAACCTCGCCTCCATTAAACTACCTCGACTCCATTAAACCAAACAAAGCCTAAAAGAGTGAAATTAATTCATGAATTTTATTCAACCTAAAAAAGGCATTTACAGGGAGAGAGAGCGTCACTTTTTTTTGTATCAAATGAGAGAGAGAGTTATTTCATAAAAGCATTTGTATGGAAAATTATGGCTGTGGGTAGAGAGAAGAGCCAACATTTATCATTATAATTGCATTGGAGAGAAGAGGATATAATTAGTAGGTAAAGTTGGAAAGTGAGTATTAATTAAATAGGTAAAACAAAAAAAAAAAAATTAAATAAACTGCAAGTGTCCTATATTGTGGACCATCCATTTCCTCTACATGTGCCCTATATCGTTGACTGAAGTGAGTAAATCACTAGAGAGTGTGTAGCATTAAGTGCTTTATTTCAAATATGTCATTCTTCTCAAATCCCACCAAGAGGAAGATGGGGTTTTGTAAGGAATGGGTTGAAAGAATCTTATGGTGTATCTCTTTAGTGGATTTTTCACTCACGTTATCTGGGAAACGTTTGCACAAGGTTTCTTAATAGAGGAGCTTGAGATAGGAGGATCCTCTTTCTCCTTATCTTTTCATCCTCGTAAGTAATGTCCTATCTTTGATGATAAATAAATGGGAGCTAGAAGGGAAAATTGAAGGTGTTAAAGTAGTAAGAAGTTGTTCAAATTTGACTTACTGTCTATTCGCAAATTTTGTATTTTTCTTACAGGCAAATACTGAGAATTGCAGGAATCTTCGTAGCATACTTGACTTATATTGTGTTGCATTTGGACAATTGATAAATGTTATTAAATCCCGTCTATATTTTTCTTAGTGTACAGATGCTCTAGTAAAAGAGGAGATATGACAGATTTTTCAAATTGTAGCTGTGGATATCCCTGGTAATTATCTTGGTCTTCCTATCACATGGGGTACTTCAAAGATGGAAAAAAAGACTTCTTATCTGATGCAGGCACAGAGGTATTGATCAAATCTATTGCTAATGCTATTCCTGTTTACCCAATGTCATGTTTTTTATTCCCAAAATCGATACTGCAATGTTTGGAAAGTCTCGTTGTGGAATTTTGGTGGAAAAGCTCCCAAAATAAGCGGAAGATACATTGGGTATCTAAAGAAAAGTTGAAGCAAGATAGAAAAGAAGGAGGTCTGGGTTTCAGAGATTTTCATGCTTTTAATATAGCTTTATTAGCTAAACTTGGTTGGAGAATTTTGTAGGAACCAAATCAATTGTGGGTGTGGGTTCTGAAAGCTAGATATTTCCCGAGATGTGACTTCTTTCAAGCAAAAAAAAGGGGGGATTTGCTTCTTGGGTGTGGAACAGCATTTTAGAAGGGCGTTCTCTTCTTGAAGGAAATGTTGCAATGAGAGTTGGTGATGAAAAAAAGACAAGAGTTTGGGAAGACCCTTGGATTATTGATTTACCAGGTAAGAAATTAACTTCTCCTTGTCCTGATCCAATTTTTAAGAAATTAAAAGTTTTAGATTTAAGTATAGGTGGTTAGTGGTTTCTTTCTGGTATTGATGAGTTTTTAACGAATATGAAGAAAGAAGCTATTTATGAAACCACTCTATCTCCTACCAGTAGAGAGGATGGATGAATTGGACAAAAGGCAAGAAGAGCTTGTATAGTGTAAAGGAGGGTTATAGGATAGCTATAGCTAATATTCTATTAAATGGGGGAGAAACTTTTGAATCTTCTCATTCTAATTCTGAGAAGGTATGGAGGCAGGTGTGGAGTTTGAAAGTTCCTCAAAAGATTAAGTTCTTTCTCTGGAGGGTTATAACAAACGCACATCCAACTATGGTGAATTTGTTTAAAAGACAATGTTGTGAAATTAGATTGTGCTTAATATGTAAAAATGATGTGGAAAGTGAAACCCATTTGTTTTTACAATGTGAATGGGCTAAGAAAGCATGATTCGGATGTCCACTGGCTTTTATGATTTATGATTCAAAGATAGTAGAACTAAACTCTTGGTTGGATTTTATCTTTGTAAATGCTAGATTATCACTTTGGCAAAAGAGCTTTATCGCTATAATGTTATGGTTTATATGGAAAGGGCGATGTGCTTATTATGAAAATATTTCCCTTGATCCTATCTTTGTATTTCAACAGGTGGCAATATGGCTTCAAAAATTCTGGGAGTGAAATGGATGGAGTCCTCATCGAGAGGAGGAAATTATGTAGGCAAATGAATCTCTTTCTACTCAAGGTAAATGGCGCAGGCCTAGAGGTCAATGTTTAAAAGTTAATTCTCATTGCTCTTTTGACTCCAAACCCAATTTGGCTGCAATAGCTTTTGTCATAAGGAATGCTAGTGGAAGAATTATAAATGGGTATACTGGAAACATAAGTGCAGACTTTGTTTTTGTGGTAGAGAGTAAAGCATTGTTGAAAGCTGTAGAGTTTGCTAGGAAGCATCAAATGAATGATATTATTTTTGAGTCTGATAACTTATCCTTAATCAAGTGTCTGAATGACTCTATGACCTCTCCCAAGTAGAGAAGTAAACCTATGCTTGAGCACATCCTCAAGTTGAGGAAACTAATTAGGAACCATGTTTTTCAGTGGACTCCTAGGGAAGCGAACAAGGTTGCGGATTGGGCAGCAACAACTTCAAGAAAAGGGTCGTGTCCTATTGATTGGATAACAAGACCTCTGCCAGTGCCCAGATCTAATAAAATTGCTTATGTTGGATTTGAATGATGTTGTATTAGATACTGGCTAGTATTTCCTTTTGGGTGTTTATTTTGTTTATTTCTGGTTGTTATGTTGCTGTGTACTGAACTTTGTCATGTTTGCTTCATATTTATAGTTCAATGAAATGGTAGTTTTGCCCCCCCCCCCCCCCCCCCCCCACAAAAAAAACTCCTCTTCCTATATTTTGCTGTAAGATTATAATTAGGTGCGGGAAATAAAGTGGGTGCCTCCGGGATATAAAGTGAGTGCCTCCGTTGCATTCATTATATGGTATTTATTAGTTGCTTTTTTATCTGAAGAATTATTAGCTTCTTTTTGTTTGTATGCAGTAACCTGCCGGGATTTAAAAATGAAAAAAAAGTAACATCGCACGCTCCAACAAAAATTGGACAACGGAATCCAAAGCATGAAGCACCTTGGGGACCACATTTTATCCTCATCACTTTTAAGTAAAAATGTGGGCATCACCTGTCTTTCTTATTAGATTGATTATGAAAGGTCTAAATTTAATTTAATTTTTATATTTTAAATAAATTTTTATTTTATTATATGTATAATTAAAAATAAAGATAATCTTATAACTATTACTTCTCATAAAAATGAATTTATCATATAAAAAATCACAAATTAAAAAATTTAAATTTGAACAATTTAAATCAAAGTTTAAACGGTTGAGATCTCCTTGCAATGAATAGAAATTAGTTACTCAATACTGTGATGAGCACAGAATGCGGACCTAGCACCTTTGGTTCATGATTCATCACAAGATTCATGATAAGAGGGGCATTGTCTAGTTTGTTACCTATTATCCTTACGGAAAAAAGATAGACATATTTTATGAGTTGATTTTAATATTAAATATAAGACATAATTTTCATATTTGTCAATTTTTTTTTCTAATTTACTCCTATTGATACCCCTCAATAATAATCGAGGACGAGAGGGAATAAAGGAATTAAGGAAAGTGATTAGAGTATTTTAGAAAATATATGTCATATTAACTAACTTAACCAATTTTCTCAATCTAATCAAATTACGTAAATATATCTTATATTAAGAATCAGAGGGAGTAAGAAAATACTACTTGAATTTTAAAATTTCAAATCACTTTTGCCACCTACAAAAGTATAGGCATTTGACTACACTTGAGTAGAAATTGGTAAATTATTTTAAGAGGAAATCATTGATTTGATATTTTGAAATTTAAGTGGCACTGTTTTATCTTTTTCTCCTAATATTTATCACAAGTTTATTTTAAAATAATTTTGCGGTCTGAATATGAGTCTAGTTTAAGGTTATTAATTATTGTTTTTAATTTTACCCTTATTCAATTATTAATGGAAAGAAAAAAAGATGATAAAATGATCTGTAAATACATTAGAGAGAAAATTTTAACGAGGATATATTTAAAAGATTTTATCAACTTAATACATATATAATGACTTAACCATATTTCACTGGCATGTAAGAATTAGTGAGGATCATCGATGGAAAGTGAAAAAGGTCGCACTTATGGTGACGTTTTTTTTTTTTTTTTTGCTCGAATGGTGACGATTGATGTAGTGAGGACCTAATACAGCAAGTGATTAACTCGATGAACTAGATCCATCGTAATGGGTTTCTTTTCTCAAATCCAACTCCCAAAAATGGTTGCACGCTCCATGCCATCGAAGAAGGGGGAAGTCGAAGGGCTACCTGTAAATTCCTCACATGGGAAAATCGAATCCTACCTATGATCCAAGGAAGTGGAAAATCTCTGGACAGTGGAAATGGTCTTTGAGAAGGAGGTGCTTCAAAACATGCCTTGTGTGGTGTTGGAAAATAGGCCTTAAGGCCCTGTTTGGTATGAGGCACTGATTTTGATGGATTGAGATTGAGACTGGTATTGGGACAGGGATAGGTATTGAGACTGGGGTTGAAGGTTTTAAATTACATTTGATATGCGGTAATATTTAGATGGAATACTTGAATTGAATTTGTTTTATAATTCTTCATAAATTATGAAAAGATTAAAATATCCTTATTATTAAAATTGATAGTGAGCATTTTTGTTCAAAAAATATTATAAACAGGGATATTTTTATTTCTAACATTTACAATTCCGGGATTGAAAACATAATACCAAGGGGATGTGGTTTTGCAACAATCCCACTTTCGTGGTACTCCTAATCCGGGGTTATCTCCAGTCACTCATACCAAACAATACAACTTGGCTTAATCCTTGATCTAATCCCAATCCCTACCCCCAATGCCGCGTACCAAACATTGCCGAAGCGATTTTCCATTTTTCTCAGTTAATTTTCTTTCTATAAACGTGCCCTAAGTTAAGATTATCTCTTCTGATACAATAGTAAAAAATACTGCCTCCGATTCTAAATATAAGACAAATTTAACTTTTTTTAGAGAGATTAAGGAAGCTAAATAAGTTACTTAATCATATCATATGTTATATATCCTTAGATTATATATTAATTTATTAGTTAAACTAATTAGTTTTGTTAGCAAAAAAATAAACTAATTAGTTTGAATAAAAAATAAAAATAATCTAAAATAATTTAATTAGCTTCCTTAATTTTTTTAAAAAAATTAATTTTATCTTATAATTAGAAAAAAAAATATTTTTAGATTCTAGCCTGATATTGGGTATGTTTGTTTTGACGATTGGATAAGTAACTTATTTTTACTTAAACTTATAGAATCTTAAGATTGGAAAAAAGTTAGATTCAGTAAAATGATGAGTGTTTGGATTAGCAATTGGATAAGTAACTTAAAGTAACTTATGTAAAAGTAAATAATGTTTGGTTTGACTTTTATATAAGTGACTTTTGTATTAATTAAAAGCAAAAAATTGAAAAAATTATGAAAAATTAAAAATGAAGGACTAATTGTGGAAAAAGAACTTATTAGCAACTTAATTGCCAAATGAGACCTCGAAAGATATCTGCATTTGTTAAAGTAGTATTCTTGGTGATAAATTGATCCAAACCATCAAATGGAGACAATGTTACCATAAGACACATACTCAAAATTTGGCAATAGTACAATTTTAAATAAAATTATATCAAACTCTAATTTAAATTGGTACACTCTAAAAGTCTTTTCTATTGTACACCTTAAGCTTAAATTTTATAAATTATATCAAACTCTAATTTAAATATTAAATCTCAACTCATATTTTCACATAACTCAAAATCTAATAAAATAAACCGATTAAAACCTCAATAATACCTCCAATAATCCAAATAAATTATTTAAACTAACTTTAATGGGTAAAAACACTATATAGAAATCAATTAATGACATGTTTATAAAAAAAATTGATTATGAAATCATAAAACAATTAAATAATAAATCTAAACTGATTAAAATTAATTATTAATTATTCTCTACATTTCTATAGTCATATATTAACGAAACTCAAAATTTGCCTAAATTCTTATTCCAAGATATTCGCTAATTAGCAGAAGATTATTATCTAAAGAAGAGAAAATTATTTAGAACATTTTTCATAAAAGAAGTTTTGTTATTAGAAGTGATTTTGAGTACCTCATTGATCCCAAAAATATGAAAATACTCCTATCAATATTTTTTTATACACACACAGGCACATAAGCTCCAATAAGCTTCATTTTGAGGCTTAATAACTTTTTCCAACTTATGACTTTTTTCACCTTAAATCCAATCACTAAAACAAACACCCATATTTAATCAAAACACTGTTCAAACCCAATTACTCCACTATTTAAATCCGATTACTGGAGAAATCGATCAAACAAACACACACATTGTATTCCAAAGCCATCGAAGTAACATCTGTGCCGCAATAAACGTTTCTTCAACCGGATCAATATAATAGCATAATGAATTAATGATGCCTTGTAATTATTATTTCTCTTAATTTTATAATATTTCATAAATAATACGAGTATATCGATATATAGATAAAAAGATATACCATATAGATACCACTTTATCAGTACAAACAAGCGCCAAGCGCGAATAGGAAAACCGTCGCAGCGGGCTTCTCTTTCGCGCCACACAGTCTCAGGTTTCTCTTTCCCTTCAACCTTCTCACCCTCTCCCTCCCTTCCTCTTTTTCCCTAGATTTTCCACTCTCTCTGTTAACACCTACTTCAACCTTTTTTTGGTTCCGCTCTTGTCTTTTCAACTTCTATTTTATTTGCACTCATCTTTTTTTCCCGCACATTTTTCTGCTTCAGCAATCCAGGTATGCCTACTTTATTCGGGTTCCTTTTATGAACACATGTAGCTGGATTTTCCTGCGTTTTCTGTTCTGGATTTCATCCACTCCCTCAGCTGCAATATTTGGTTGCGATATGTAGTCGTAGCAATATCCGTACAAAAATCAAAGACGTTCTTTTGAAAGTTTGCCGGCAATTCAACAGTTTTGGTCTTTAATTTGTTTTAACCATTCGTTGTGTTTTTGCTAATGGGGCCAGCTTCTGATGATAGTTATTACTCTTATTACTAATTTAACTTTTTGTTTCCATTTATTCTGATAAAAGATAAATTTCCCTTTAATTAATTTCGAAATCGGAAATTTATTCTACAAACGGCCGATAGGCTAAATGCAGTTTAGGGCATTGCTGCAGTCACTGAAAAGAGAGTTCTAGGTTACCCATGGCGGTGGGTATTTTCATGAGCTTACCTTGGGTTACTAGCGTTCACCTTGAATTTAATATCCATTATGAATAGACCATGGAGGAATTGGAGCTGGAGAGAGAATATGGTTAGCATTAGGTAACTTATAAAAGGAAGATAGTTTCATTTTATGAAGCAAGGACAAAAAAGCACATTTACTTGTAAGAGTGTTTGACACTTGTATATATCGCGACACAACACATAGACAGTACTTGACACCTTACAGTTTGTTGTGTCTCTTGCGTTAATGTTCATACTACTTAGCTTTCTTCTTTTACCTTTTTAGCTACATTGTAAGGATGGATCATTTTGCCACTCTTCAACAAGGATAAAACACATGTTGCGATGCCAATTTAATCTGAGTTTTCTTAATCAGTGAAATCTATCAATCATGATCATTTAGAAACAAGTAATCCTTACAAGAGTGAATTGGGTTAGTTAATTGATGAACCTCATAATTTTTGCCTAAGGCACAATGCATGGAAAGTGAAGTAGCTTTGATTTTTGAACTTAGAAACATTCATACTTCTCCCTAGCAAAATTCAAAAGTTGGTTCAAATAAGCTGACCCTGTTCTTTATCTCATTCTATAGATATCACTGTTAGATTCAACAAGCAATTGACAATTTAGGTGGCTACTGAGTTCATATGCTACTTGCGTTTGATGGAGACAGACGAATCCAACAGATGTGCTACACCCTGCAAAACTTTGATAACTCAAGATGTCTGTAAACACGCTAAGAACCATGTCAACTAAATTCCCTATTTGCAGTCGGCTCATATTTACTATTTCTTGTTGTTTCCATCTTGTTTTCTGACAGGAAGCTTTAAATAAATCTTTTCCACCACATTGGTCAACTTCTAGACAGGTCTGACCAATATACTGTTTCAATCAAGCTATTTTGGAATTATTGATACTTTTGTTTCACATATATATAGAAATAGCTAATGCTCTGAAGCCTTAATCATTTTTGAATAGCTATACCATCATTCCGGGTCTACTGCAACACCCTTTGTAAATTCATATGCAGCTGAATTTTCCCTTCATCCCAACATTTGGGAAAACCAGATAGTTATATTATATTCACACATCTTAGAGCATATTGGTTGCTCTTCCCAAGGGATTGGGAACTCATGTCCTCTATTTGTTGGTTTTGTTGTCTTTTGTTACAGAAATACAGCACACCACTTCAATATGAAACTCAACATAACAGGAGTCTCTCCAGTCATCTATCTGATGTAATCATGAATAATTTCGGTCTACTCCCATTTTTTTAAAATGTTTATTGGCATTTCCTTTTCTCCTATGGGGTGGGGTGGTATTAGGAATTATAATGAACCCAGTCTACATTCTTTCTGGCAGTTATTTCCCCACTTTTTATTTGTCCGTAATCATGTATTCATTTATTCATTCGTATCAAATGCTTTTACATTTTCATCAGGGTGCTGCCTTGACAATTTCAGAAAGAGAAAAAAGTATTCTCACTGAGAAGGAAATTGATTCAAGGACATTATGCGATGGAAACTTACAGCCTGGAATTATCATTCCTGGGAAATCAAGAGAAAATGGTAATGGGTCTTCAGTGCCCGATAGTGCAAGAGATAGACCTTCATGCCTCTCATCAAATGAAGGCCATGGCATTGATGACAGTAACAATGTATGAAAACCTCTAGTGAAGTTTTATTCTTGTTTAAATTGACTAATTTTTTGTTTGTATAGTTTGACACTTAGAAAATTCTGATGAGATGGTACAATTCTGTCCTTACTCCTGCAGGAATTTTTTATTAAGAAGCGGCAATGTGATGCGATGCTTGCCAATGGTAAGTTTGAAGTTCATATATTTCTATTTGATTGTCTGAAAGATAGAATATCCATAGTCTGATGATTTATTTCTTGAGCAGGTGATGCTGCTGAGAACTTTAATACTGTTCATGTGAGTAGAAATTCTGCATCGGACGATATTCCAGTTCATTCAGCTAAGCCCCGACTTTCTAAGCTGGTACTATAAACTGTTCTGTTTTCCATATCATTCTTTAGTGTCTTTTATGATCACCCTTTCCGGACTAGACGGTGTTTGGTGGATTTACAAACGCAGAGAAAATCAATTGAGAAGCCTGGCTTCGGTCTAAAAACAAAAAAAAAACAGAAGCCTGGCCAACTGGACTGGTATTCTCACTATTTGTGAGTACAAGCTGAGATGATCTGCTTATGGAGTTGCGCTAACTTCCAATCATAAGCGAGTGTATATAAAGATTAGCTTTTTTTTTACCAGTTATATAAAGATTAGCTGCATGTTTAATGCTAAAATATATTTCATAAACACGTGCGCCTGTAGAGAGGGAATGATATGTAAATGTGATAAATAAATAATAATATAAATAAACCATGCGGTCTCCAAGTCGATAAGGCCACGGTAGGGATTAATAGCCGTTGGGAGTTAGTTAGTTAGTTAGGATTAATGGTTGTTGAGGTGTCTTCTCTATAAGGCATATAACTCGTCACTGGATCTTCTCTGTTTTTCTTGAATAGTATTGCGAATCCTTCAGTTTCTCTCCTCTGTTCTCTCATTCTTTCCCTCCTCGCTCTCTCTCTCTACACATTCTCTTAATCATGACAGAGAGTCAGTCATCTTCTTCTTCGAGTAAAGGGGAGACGCGGGTAGCAGACCTCGATTTTCAATCGAAGAGGGTGTCGGTGCAACTTTGGATTCTTGGAGGTCAAAAAGAACCGCTCTTGCTCAAACAGCATGGGTCTCTTGCTGACTTCAATCTAGAATTCGATCGTGTTATTGATGATCTTAAATTCACTGAAGATGAATTGGTTCGTGTATATATTGCTGGCCTTAAGGATGAAATTGCGGCATCATTATGTCTCTTTAGGCCGCCGACTACTCTGTTGGAAGCAAGAAGTCTTGCCCGCGATCAAGAAATTATCACTCAAATGCAATCGCCGAAAGAGGCTACGAATGATGGGTCATCTTTGCCGTCGACACAAGAAGTTCAAGCAAAAGCTTTGGAAGATCAAGAAGCTTGTGGGTCTTCCCAAGAAGAGTCCTTCGACAAGCAAGCGAGTCTTACAGATGGCCCCAACAAGACTGTGCGAACTAGCGGTGAGGCTGATTCCAGAAAGACCCAAGATTCTCCCGCAGCTGTCTCACCTAGTTTTGTGCATCATGACGTGAAACTTGAAGTTCAAGAGCTTCGGGAGCCGCAGTTGCCACCATCTGCATCGTAGATTGTTCTTGCGTCGCCGGCGTTTGTGCCTCTGGTCTCTGTTTCTCCCTCTAATCCTGTTTCTCTTTCCCTCTCTTTCTCTTATTCTCTTCTATCTCCCTCTCTTTCTCTTTCATACATTATTTAACTGAGAACCTAATCTAAGCGTACTGAGTCTGAACTCTAGTATCGAAGGTCAAAGAACAAAAAAGAAAAAGAAAAAACTCTAGTATCAGATGCTATCAAGGGGGAAAAAAATCTTGTGAGAAAAGCTAAAGTGAAAATTCAGTCAGGGCATCTATAGTTTATAACCTACATAGTGTAACTTAATCAACTATTTGAATAATATGCTTGATGGAGATTACGGTGTAAATGATCTTCAAAGTAGTAATTTTAGTTCGACTTCTCTAAGTTTCCATGGTTACTCTGATATGGATCTCTCTTGATATGCTTCATTCCTTCTGATTTATGAGCATGTGATGATATGATATGTTATTATCGCTTTAAAATTAATGTTCTGGCTAACGAGAAAGCACTGATAATTATTTAGTCGTTGATTAAATCCTTTCTTAAGGTTTCCTCCGGTCAGTTCCTCTCTCCACTGTTGTTGCTCTTTCCTACTAAGCTGCATCTCTTTCTGTAGGAAGAAGATCAAATAAGAAGAGAAAGAAAAAGACAGTTGAACAGGGAATCTGCTCGAAGATCACGAATACGCAAGCAGGTATGCACCCAAGATTGTCTATTGAGTGTAGTTTTTTAGAATTTTCCCTTGAAAAATCCATTTATCAAATGTCGGGACTCAAAAACTGTTGACTTTTAAAATTTGTGTCACGTGTCTTGAATAATATAAAGATATTGATTTTTTTTTTTCATTATGCCTCTTATATTGAAAATTGTTATCTAGATTTTTGATAAATGGTAAATTAAAATACTTAAATACCAAAAGCATTGTATTTTTTTTTAACTTCTGGTCTATCATTTGATGTTTTATTTATTTATTTCTTTCTTTCTCAAAAAATTGCAGCAAGAACTTGAACAGTTACAAAATAGGACGGACAATCTTATCTGCGAAACTTCAGCCATGAAGGAAAATCTACTGAATCTTTCTGAGGATTGTATGGAGCTGTCACGTTCAAATGACGCCATTGAGGTATGTCATTTTAACTATTATTTAGCTGTCATGTACCATTTTCAAATTATTAAAATATGTTATAGTCATGTTAAATAATCAAGGTTCACTTCTCTCAGCATCCCTTGCATTTTGTAAAACAAATCCAGTCTTCAACGCACTTTGAATTTACGATTATCTTTAGATAAATTAAGATTCTCACTCTAGGAAGTCATTTGGCTATTTCATCTTCTTGTTTTTTTTTTGGGGCATGCTTAAAAATATCACATTATTAAATTATCATGTTTAGTATAATAACTTGAAACCCTGATAGAGCTAAAAGGTGAGACAGTGAAATCCTCACAACTTTTGGATAATGTCTTATGTGGCTTATGGCGATTTCATGTCGGTGTACCATGCACATGTTTTGATCAGTATACGGATATGATAAAATGCTCCGAATTTTCTATTACTAGCATAATAATCTCAATGTATATGAGACCAAAAAAACTTGTAGATGTTTCCTGTTACATTCTCTAAAATTATACTTGACTGACTGTTGTCTTGTTAGTAATTAAATAACTCAATCTAAATGAGTAAACCAGAGTACCCTCAGAATTTTAACTCAAACAGCTTCTTTTCCGAAAATAAACCCACTTTGTAGTTCCTGTTATCACAACTATTCACCAAGTTTTGATGGAATTAAAAAGGTAGTTGTGTGTGTTGAGCTAATGTGCAAGTAGCTGATTATGATGCTTTTAGTTTCGGCTTCTCAAGTTGTTGTTCTTCTTCTTCTTTTTTCCCTTCCAAGATTACTGCTGCTAATTCCTGTGTCAAGCATTCATTTTTGGTGTGATTGGTGGTTGGACAGAAAGAGATAGTCGAGAAGTATGGACAAGACGCCATTGCCGATCTTTTACCCTTCAAGCCAGCTAGAATCACTTCTGATGAAAGCCAGAGTCAAGGAAGCGACCGATCACAATCATCAACTGACATTACCCGCCAGTCTTGAACCTGGTTACTAGATTGCGCCATAGCCCATATACCTTCCTTTTTTTTTACCCCTTTTTGTGACATAAGAATGATTTAAATCAATTGTTCATCCTCATAGAGTAGATGCAATGGTTTATGGTTTCAAGTCTTCAACTGTAAAAGCTTCAAAATAATAGGAGTAGGAAGTAAATAGTAAGAATGATTTTTAGTTTTTGACATTCTCACTTCTATACATGCCTGTTCGGTAGGTTGGTGGGAAATCAATCATGTATCTAAATCTTGGTTTTGGCAATTCCCACCTGAACATCTTCCATTAGCTTAAGCTGGATTTTTTAGCACTTGTGATTATGAATTATGGTCGTTGAAAGTAATAATGGCTGTTTTTTTTTTTTTTGCCCAGAAAGGTAACAATTGTCGTTACACATTGCGCATATATCAAAATACCCCTCTACTTAAAAAGTGACATTCATAGCTTGTGTATAAGCATGTTTGTTTTGACTTAAAAAAACTTATAAGTTGCTTTTTACGTAAATCGAGACACAACTCCTCTCACATACTTACTTCGTATACCGTAAATCACTATTAAAAAGCAACTTATAAGCAATCGAATCGCTCAACCAAACATACCCTATGTCAGTATGTGTCATGTTGCCTTATGTTTTTCTTTTGGTAATTTATAAGTGAAAAAGTGATTCTAATAATAATTATCTAAACATTTTTATTTTCACTTTTTAGAAAAAGTATGATCCAAACATTAATTTTATTACTTCCTTCGGTTTTAAATATGAAATTAAGTTTGATTTTTTTTGGAGAGATTAAGAAAACTAAATAAGTTACTTAATTATATTATATATTGTATGTCTTTAGATTATATATTTATTTATAAGTTAGGTAAAATAGTTTGGAGAAAAAATGATAAATATAAATATTTTAAAATAATTATGAGAGTCTATGGGACATTTATTTCAATATGGATAAGAGGGTGCAGAACATATGAGTAGGGACATTTATGGGAAATAGCATTTGACAGTTAGAGGCACGTAGAATATATATGGCAAGTAAAATGTGAGTTGGGTATGAAAATGATTGAGTGATTGTGAGGAGAGTAGAGTGCCTCTGGAATGCACCAATATGGTTTCTTAGTTTCCCTTTTAAGATAATTATTTTAATATTTTTAAATATAAATATTTTAAAATAATTATATATTTATGTTTGTTTTAAAAAAATGATTTTTTTCATTATGAGATATGAATGACAAAAGAGCAATATATTCCCTTCCTTTCTATCACTTTCTTCTGCATTACTTTATTGAATGATTCACTGTCCTTCAGGTTCAAGCAAATTAAATGGTACAAATTAAAAAACAAGAAGCTTTGTTTGGATTATAAAGAAGTTTTATTAATCTTTTTGTGTTTAGTGAGTGTTTGGAAATTTCCCAAACCTAGATTTGTACAACTTGAGACAAAACTCCTCTCACACACTTACCTTATAAATCATAAAAATTATTCTCAAGAGCTAATCCAAACACACTTAAATTAGTTTGGATTTTCAAACTTGTTTTCCTTTTTAAAAACTAGTTTACAGAACCCAAAGTGAAAGTAAGTCATTCCCTTGGTCCAAATTAAAGAACAAGTATGGGCAAAAAAAAAAAAAAGGAAAAGAAAAGAAACTTTTTTCACACCATTCCTACACATATAAAAGTATTAGAAATTTCATTAGATGATATCCTTTATTATACTTTCTAATTCATTTTCACCTACTTTCTGTACTCCTCATTAATGCGAAAAAATAAATTAATAGAAATTCCCTTGCCACACTTGAGACTCAATTTCAAAGTGCTTAGGTCAGAGGTTTAATAGAGAAAAAATGAGGTTCAAATAAACTAGATCCTGAAATGTTATAGAAATCTTGAAAGTTGACACTTGGAAATAAATGAAAACATACTAATAATTTCGAACTTGTTAAATCTTTGCTTAACACTATTAAGGAAGTCACATGGCAAAAGCTGATATATATAACTTTATTAATAAACTAGCATAGGTAGTTTAGTAAATAAATCAAATCATGGTAAATGAAATGGCTAAAATAATCAAATCTTATTGATACTACCAGACTTCAATGATCTTGAGTTCAACAATAATTTAGATGGTTGTCACATGAAATACATATGCTGAAAATGAAGAATTTCAGAAGGATATGATCTTGAGATAATAGACTTATTGCCTTCATATGCAACATATAAAAATGATACAAATTTTCCCATTTGTACGTAAATCTTAGAGAGAGAGAGAGAGAGGAATGGGAAGGAAAAATAACATGCTCAAACCAGAGAGGACATGGTGATGAATAAAAGTAACTAAAAGCAGCTCAAAATAGAGTAATTAGGGAGCAAAACTTGCATGCTTTAAGTTCCTAAATTTCCTTCCAGGAGAATGCAGTTCACTTTTATTGATATATCTTCCTGCAAAATATGGAGGCAGAAATTTTTCAGCTCCAAAGTCAAACACAAACTGCAAAAAAGAAATATTGTAACATATATGAAGAAAATGTTCGTAATGTGTTGTTACCAAAAAAAAATGTTGGTAATGTGATTGTGAGTAATTTTAAAGATTGAAATATCTGATCGGCGCATGATGGTTGGAAAATTAACAAGAAACAAGCTTGTGAAAGAAAACAACACTGTAACATACTCTGTTCTGGCAAAAAAAAAAAAGTGAATTCTCAACATTGAACAAATTAAGAGGTAGTAGGACATGGTATAAATTTGAGACCTTTAAGAAAAACTTCGAGATCACATGTGTAGTAAATGCCCTCTCTACTTAAAAAAAAAAAGTGAAAACATTGATGACAGTGACTGATAATTTAAATATATAAAACTCATAAAACACTTGGTTATTACTATCTCCTCTTAATAGTAAATTTCGTTTATAGTGCAATCTTTTTATTGAAATAGATCTTATATAAATGAATGAAGGTAGTATACATATATATTTTCAAATTCTCCGAAAATACCTGATACGTTGTTTATGAGCCAAGACAAGTCCAAGACATGAGTGGTTGCCACACAGTGCTTTTAGTCTCTCCCAGAACTTGTGACAAACACATTGTTGTAACCATTAAGATTTGAGAAGTTCCTTCTGCCACAAAAACAGACCAAACACTTGATGTGTTTCATGCTTCAATATGTAAAATGAATTAAAGAATATTGACTGACATGCACATACCAGAGACAGAAAGGCACATACAAAATACTGCAATAAATTAAAAATGCAAGTCTCAAGCTGGCACCAACAGAAGGTCACGGACCTTTTAAACCGTTGAGTCAATAAACTTGAAGGCCATTCTGTTTGTGTGTCACCTTAATGATTCATTAAGAAAGTGAGGTTGTACAAGACTATATAAAACTTGATTCCCAAAGTAGAGTTGTTAAATCTGCAACACATTAGACACCTCAACAAACCACCCAAGAGAAATTGCATGCTTCAAGTCACTCATTTGTACTGGCCAAGTCTCGCTGGAAATTTAGAAGCAGAGATTTTTGAGCTCCAAAGTCAGAGACAAAAATGCAGTACAAAAATATTATAGCATATACAAGCTTTAAGAAGAAAATGATGATAATGTAATATCACTTGGTTATAGTACCCGCCCCCCATTTTCTTGATCTCAAGCACGTTAAAGATTGTAAGTCCTTTCCAATTGTGAGCAATTCACCCAAAACCACCCCACATCAACATCAGACAGGAGTATATGACAACGATGGTGGGGAAAATAATGTGACGTACAAAAAAATACCTTGCGCCTTAAGGATAGGCTCAAGATCTCTTAAGTAGTGATACCCTCTCTCTTTATAAAAATCCCATTGGCATTTTAAAAACCAAATAGGAAAAATAAAAAAAAACCCAAGATCCTAGCAATATGGCTTAAACAAATGAAGTCAGATTGAGATCAAACCTCTATAACGCATAGGATAATGTGAAAAATTATTTTCTCCAGATGTTAAAATTGTACGTTCTTCCAAATGAGTTCGTGAAACATGAGAAATCTTGGGCCAGTCCTCCCCTGTTCCCTCCTTGCATCTCTTCACTAACTCTGGACAACCGTAAATTCCCAAAACTTCCAAACTACTAAGGCACTGAATGCTCATTGGAAGTGACATCAGCCTGGGGCATTTAGATATCACCAATGACTTCAGCAACCTAAGGTTTCCCAGCCAGTCAGGAAGAAATGCTAGATTGGG
Source organism: Inga leiocalycina (assembly GCA_963242795.1). NCBI lineage: Eukaryota > Viridiplantae > Streptophyta > Magnoliopsida > Fabales > Fabaceae > Inga > Inga leiocalycina. The sequence goes on along the minus strand of OY725321.1, from coordinate 2,065,269 downwards.
CAGATGATATAAACCTAACGATTGAAGCGCTATAGCATGCTGTAAAGCCTCCGGAAGATGCTCCACTTCTGGGCAGCCTTCAATTGTAAGATATTTGAGGGCAGTGAGGTACCGAAATCCTGCTGATAATTTGAACTTAGGATACCGATAAATTGTCAATCTTTCGAGAGAATACAAACCTTGAAACGCTTGCTCTGCCAATGTCTCAAGATTTTCACAGCCTGAAATTTGTAATTCTTCAAGAGCATTTAAGTTGCTGAGCTCAGTTGGGAGAACTTCAAGTTTTTCAAGGACTTGAATGTGGAGTTTCTTGAGACACGCAAGACCTCCTAGCATCCCATTTGGAAAGGAAATCAGATCTTTATCGTTGAAGAACCAAAGGCATTCAAGATTGTGCAGATTCTGAATTGAGCCCAGCAAAGCTCCGTTGGATTCCTCTAGCATTTTTACTTCAGTAACAGATGGAAGGCAAGGCAAGATCAATTTTGGGCAATGAGTAATTTGCAATGTTGAGAGACACGGGAAAATGTTGCCTCCATCTGCCCTTGACAACTTCACGAGGTTTGGTAGCTTTTCCAACAACAGAAATTCCAGATTGTTGAAACCTCTCGCAACCCCATTATCGTACGATTCATTGTCTACATATTGCAAGAGATCCATGTTGGATAAACCAAGACGCGTCAAAGATGGAAGTTTTTCCAGAGGTGAAATGTGGAAACAGTTCTTACAATCCACCAGTTCTAAGTTACTCAAATATTTTAGAGTAGAATTATACATCCACTGCGGCAGTTGAGAACCCAAATATCCTCCAATTAACAAAGTTTTAAGTTGTGAATGAGGCTGAAGATTTTCCAGAATGTGGTCATCATTTTCCTCTGACTGGGATTCTTCATTTCTTTCCCATGACAACACCAACTCCATTAAGTGCTTATCCGCCAAATTGGCTTCTTTGGAGTCCATCACACTTCTCACTCTCTCCAAGTGCCTAATGTGGAGTGCTCCTTCAAGCTTCAAATTTCTTAATTCTGTTAATAGGAACCCTTTTTGTGTACCAACAATGTATTTGTGTAAGGTCTTTAAAGAAGCTAGTTGACCCACGTCAGGGAACAACCTTGATAATGACTCACACCCGTCCAAAAATAGATGGCGAAGAGACTTCAAGCACTTCATTTGGTTTGGCAACTTTGCAAGATTTCTACAACCATTCAAATTCAAATTCTGCAAATTGTACAATCTACAAATCGAATTAGGAAGTGCTTTGAAAGAACCATTGGAAAGGTTTAAGTACCTCAAATGTCTTAATCGGCCAATTGAAGATGGCAACTCTTTTGAAACCTTGAGGTCAAGTGCCCTCAAGTGAGAACATTTAAGCATTATATTATTACAAGTGTTGGCCCCACCATAATCAAGTAGAATTATAGAAGTCTTCAATTTGACCTTGTCCAAATGAGATGACCATCCTTTATGAAGTGGTTCATTTCCCAAAAATGAGAGATGACGAGTTCTTTCACCATGTGGGCTATTCTTAAATGTACTGCTACAACATTCTTCCTCCATAACAAATTGGGCTAAATCATGAATAAGATCATGCATCTTGAACCATGTGTCTTGGGGCCACCCTCCGTTTTCAACATCCTCAAAAAATGATCTTAGATATAATTCCTTCCACACTCTATCACCGACATCTTCCACTTCACACCCTTCATTGGTTGAAATGAACCCATTAGCCATCCAAAGTTCAATCACATGTTTCTTACTCATTATATGATCTTTGGGGAACACTGCAAGGAAGCCAAAACATTGCCTTACATTTGTCGATAAATTTAAATAACTCAATCTTAAAGCAGGTAAGATTGAATCTTCTTCCTGTGGTAAATTCCAAATCTCACTTTCTTTAATATAAAGCCAGTCTTTTTCATCACTTTGGAAGCGCAAAAGACTTCCTAGAGTTTTAGCTGCAAGAGGCACTCCTTGACACTTTTTTACTATCTCCTTCCCTATAGCCACAAGCTCTACTCGTTCCTCCATTTCCAATCCAAAAGCCCGCTGTCTAAACAACTCCCAACAATCATCTTCTGATAACAACGATAACTGATGAGGAGGCCTTGTTCCTGTAATGCATGCAACCTTTGTAAGACGAGTAGTGACCAGAATTGAAGAACCCCTTGATCCACAAGCCAAAGCGTATTTCAACTTATCCCATTTCTCCTGGCTGTCATTCCACATGTCATCCAGCACAAGCAAGTATCTTTTTCTTCCAACCACCTCTTGAAGTCGTCTTTGCAAGGGTTCTAGATCTAAATCGCCGCAAGCTTGCCCAGCGGACTCTATTATAGCTCTTGAAAGCCGTTTCATATTGAAATCTTCAGAAACACATACCCAAATTCTTAGCTCAAAATGATGAATGACCCTCTCGTCATTGAAAACTTGTTGGGCAAGGGTAGTTTTCCCGAGACCACCAATACCAGTAATTGGATAGACTGAAACGTCCTCCAAATTAGAAGCATCACCAACCAAAAAGTCCACTATTTTCTCCTTATCTACTGCTCTTCCATAGAATTGGGGTTGAGTAATGATTGAGGTGGTTTGCCTCCATTCCATGACTTGTTTCTTCCTCTCATGAACCGTCTGGCGTAAATGAAACTTCAATCTTTCCTCAGCAATTTCATCAAGTCTTTCACCGATGTCTTTCAATTTCTTGGCCATTTTGTAACGGAACAAAACATGAATGGGATTAAAAGAGTAAAGGCAAGAGCCTTGTACCTTGTGTTGGTATTCCAAGGAAAGGGCATGGGTGGAATACTCATCCAAGATATCATCCAGCAAGTAAGCCGCATCTCGAAGCTTGCGCAGCCAATTCTTGAGAGCTTTATCGGTGATTTGCTTCTCCTCAGCATCTTCAAGCACTGCCTTGATTGTAGTGAGTATGCTGGAAAGTCTTCTCATTTCTCGGTTGACACCCAGACACGAAACGAGCTCTTTATTAATGAGTGAACTCAAAGTCTCCAGTGCAACCTCAATCATAGCCTCTGCCATCGCCTAAATGACAAGATCAAAAGTAGAGAGGTGTGTTTGTTTTGGGGGAAATTGAGTAGAGAGAGGTTGAAAGCTTGGGAATGGAGTAATGAAGGAAGAAGATGAGCAGCGACTTTTCAAGTCAACAAGCTAAGGAAGCAAAACCGCGTGATGCAACAGTGCAGTGCAGCTTGACCAAATGCCATGGAAATTGGAAATATTACATTCCAATTTCCACGAAAATTACATATGTTTCCCTTATGGGTGTACGAAAATGACAAATAACTATCCTTCCTTTTGTGCCGAGCCTTTTTGTTAACAAGATATGTATTAAGAAAAAGTGAGTGTTTCTTTTTGCTTGAAAAAAACTTGGGTTGGTTTGTAATGGATAACTGTCGAGTTCCAATCAGAAATTGGACAACCCATTTCGAGCATTGCATTGGGTCCATTATTAGGGGAATCATAGCAAAATATTTTCGCTAATTTTTTTTTCCTGTAAGAAAATACTCTTCCTCAATCTAATTAAATTATATAAATATTTCTTATATTAAAAATTCGATGAGTAGAAATAAAACATGAAAAAAATTTTAACTACGCTTCAAATCTTTTCTTTTAAAAAAAAATAAATCTTTGAATTTAAAATTTTAAGGAAATAAGAAAACAAAATGGGAAAAAAATAGAATAATTCATATAATTTTTTCCTCAACAATTCGTATACACTCTTATTGGTCAAGTTAAAAATATTTCAACTATGAATGTTTTAAACATGGTTTTACTTGAGCCACAGGCTAGCTTTACCAAGCTTGACCAAATTCAATGTGCATTAAGCGAATTGCTTGCGAGGAAAAAGAACTGGTGGATACACTTAAACGAAATTGATATTAAAATCCAATCACAACCAAGAAAGTTCAGATAATAAAGAAAGAGATGTGTACAGGAGGGCAGGTCTAGTTGCTGGGAAGAGCACAACGGATAATAAATCTTTCTAATGAAAAATGATTGTATGAAATCAATTAAAGTATAAAATAAAATGAGCAATAAAATAATAGATGGAGGCATAAGAATTATGGAAAAATCTCCCCCTCAATGTGAGTGAGAGCAAGCAACCATGGCCTAAAGCGAAAGATTCCATTATCTTCAAAAAGAAATATAATGTTCAATGCTCTAATATAAAGCTTAACTATAGGATGACAACAAATACATCTCATCCACAAAAATCACCAAAAGATTATATTAATAAAATAGAAAAAACAAATATAACAATAAAATATGTAACTTTTAGGGTGAAGATACAATCTGTGTGTACCAGAAATCACCAAACGCAAAAGTTTTAGTCACAAAACGTATGCTAACATTCCAACTTTGGGGATGGTAGGAAGCTCCAATCCATTCAGATCCAAGACCTATATGTCTCAAACACCTCCACCAAATTTTAAAGCAATCAGATCAGAAATCACTGCCTGATCGTCGACTTGATCAAAGTCACTTAAAAAAGCAGCAGCAGAATTAAACAGATGTTCACAAAAATTTTGAGGAAAATAAAAGACTCCAATGGGTAATTTAATCGTCCAAAATGAAGCTCCGTATGTTTAGAACCTCTACAAAAAAATTTAGATTAATCTAACAAGAAATCACTTTCTAATCGTCACCTAGATCAAAACTATTAAAGCTGAAAAATTGTAGAAAATATTTTCTCTCATAAAGGACAATTAAAAAAATTCCTTTTTCCCCTCTCACAAAATATGATAGTCTCACTCAACCCTTATTAGAGTTCTTTATTTATTTCTTTCCTCTCCTCTTCCTTTCCCTTTTTCCCCTACCTTTTTTCTCTTTTCATAAATAAGAAATACACAAAATAAGAAATAAATAAAATTAGACAATTAGAACTTGGACTCCACAAAAGAGTGACATCCTATGGTCCAATACTAGTTTGGATCCATTTCAATGGCTTCAAAATTAGAAGGTGAGTGGAAGCGTTATTGAAATCCCATTAAGAAATTTATATATTTTAAATAGGTTGTTGATTAAGGTGGTAAGTATTATCACCTTCGTAATTAAGGAGAAGAACACAATCAAATAATTATTATTAAAAACTCTACACTTTAAGATAGACTGATTGTGCAGCATTTGTGTGGTGCAGCAAAACTCTATTCTATAACACCTTCTTTTTCATATAAACAATCATGTGAGTATTTTAGAATTCATTTCATTTTGTGGTAATCTTTGTGCGCATAATACATTGCTTTGATATTTAGTTTATACTTTAAAATGCACAGTAAATAACTTCATTATTATTTGGTATGCCTTTTCTGCTTCCGTAACCATATTCAATGAAATTAAATTGGGATTTTTCAGCTCCAAGGTGAAGCACAAAATTCTTCACAGCAACATATAGAAACTTTTAAGAAAATTATGGTAATGTGATTGTGAGTAATTTAAAGCATGAAAGTTCTTTTAGAAAATAGTAACTCATCCAACACTGTCATATGAATATCTGATGGGAGTAGGAAACACTGTTATATACTATGTTATGGTGACGTAGAAGTTTTTTTAGGCATAAAAGAATGTCTTATAAATAATAACTTTGAATAATTAATGAATAGAAGCAATCAAATAAATAATAAGAGTTCTCTTCGAATATATACATGGCATAAAGTTCAAAAGAGTTACTTATAATTTTTTCTATTTTCAGAAAAATCATACGCATGCTTGCTCGTTATGTTAATAATAGTATTTCTTGCTTCATAGGAAATTTATCATATTATTCTTTTAAATTTTGAATACCCCCAAAATTTACCTTTTCATTCCTTTTAAATTTTGAATTCTCATCTAAAATTTAAATACCTTTAACCTAAGAAGATAATTTAGCCCCCTCTCCCTCCCTCCCTCCCTCCCTCCCTCCCTCCCTCCCTCCCTCAAACCAAACACACCCTAAGTCCATAGTGCCATGGTAGGGATTAACAGCCCTCAAACCAAACACACCCTAAGTCCATAGTGCCATGGTAGGGATTAACAGCCGTTGGGAGATAGTTAACATGGTATATAACTCTTCACTGTATCTTCTATGTTTTTCCTGAATAGTATTGCGAATTCTTCAGTTTCTCTCCTTCTCTGTTCTTCTCTCATTCTTTCCCTCCTCTCTCTCTCTCTACATTCTCTTAACAGTGGGTACTAGAGCCGTAGATCCTCGGCTTCCTCTGCAAATTTATGCACCATGACAGAGAATCAGTCATCTTCTTCTTCAAGTAAAGAAGACCTCGATTTATCATTGAAGAGGATTTCGCTGCAACTTTGGATTCTTGATGGCTGTGACAATGAAAACCCACTCTTGCTCAAACAGGATGGGTGTCTTGGTTGCTTCAATGTGGAATTCGATAGTGTCATTGGCGATCTTCCATTCACTAATGTTGAATTGGCTCGTGTATATATGGCAGGCCTTAAGCACGAACTTGAAGCATCATTACGTCCCTTTAGGCTGACTTCTCTGTTGGAAGCAAAATATCTTGCCCACGAAGAGGCTACAAAGGTACTTGCAGAGACACAGGGCCCTCGACCCCAAGAAAGCGATGGGTCATCTTTGTCGACTCAAGAAGTTCAAGAAAAAGCTTTGGAAGATCAAGAAGCTTGTGGGTCTTCCCAAGAAGAGCCCTTGGACAAACAAGAAGACAAGCGAGCGACTCGTATTCGTGGAGGCCGTAACTGTGAAGAAACACTCTTGCACAAACAACATGGGTCTGTTGCTGAGTTCAATCTGGAATTCGATCTTCTCACTGCCGATCTTACGCTCACTGAAGATGAATTGGTTTGTGTATATATTGCTAGCCTTAAGCACGAAATTGCAGCTCCAGGATTTCTCTTATGGCCGCGTACTCTGCGAGAAGCAAAACATCAAGCCCGCTGTCATGAACTTCTCATTGAAAAGAATGCCCAAGCTGCAGCTCTCTTACTTACTTCTTTGCATCATGACGTGAAACTTGGAGTTCAAAAGCTTCAGCAGCCCCAGTCGCCAACATCTGCATCGTCCTCTGTTCTGGCTCTGGTCTCTGGTTCTCCCTCTATTCTGTCTCTATTTCCCTCTTTTTCTCTTATTCTCCTCTCCCCTCCTGTCTTTCTCTCTCATACATTCTTTAACAGAGAACCTAATCTAAGCGTACTGAGTCTGAGCTCTAGTATCGAAGGTCAAAAAAGAAAAAGAGAAAGAAAAAAACTCTAGTATCAGATGCTATTAAGAAGAAGAAGAAGAAATATCTTCTGTGAGAAATGCTAAAGTGAATATTCAGTCAGGGCATCTATAGTTTATAACCTACACAGCGTAACTTATTCAACTATTTGAATAATATGTTTGATGGAGATTACGGTGCAAATGATCTTCAAAGTAGTTATTTTGGTTCGACTTCTCTAGGTTTCCATGTGTTACTTTGCCATGGATCTCTCTTGATATGCTTCATTCCTTCTGATTTATGAGCATGTGATGATATGATATGTTATTGTCGTTTTAAAATTAGTGTTGCTCATTCTTACTAAGCTGATAATTACCGAGACTTCACTGACAATTATTTACTCGTGATTAAATTTTTTCTCAAGGTTTCCTCCGGTCAGTTCCTCTCTACACTGTTGCTCTTTCTTACTAAGCTGCATCTCTTTCTGTAGGACGAAGATGGAATAAGAAGACAAAGAAAGAGACAGTTAAACAGGGGAGCTGCTCGAAGATCAAGATTGCACAAGCAGGTATGCCCCCAAGAATATCTACTGTGGCCACTGTAGAACTTGTTTAAAATTATTATTATTATAGATTATAGAAGTGGTAGCTTTCACTATGCTTCTCTCTGATTCTTGTCCCATCTCTTCAAATTTTTCAGGTCTCGTTTTTTTTTGCCTCAAATTATCATGTTCCATTTGAAAATCCATTTATCAGATGTCGGAACTTAAAAAAATATTGTGACTTTTAGAATTTGTGGCGCATGTCTTGAATAATATAAAGATATTGATTTTTTTTCATTATGCCTCTTATATTGAAAATTGTTATATATATTTTTAATAAATGGTAAATTAAAATACTTATATGTTTTTTTTTTTAAATTTGGTCTATCATTTCATGTTTTGTTTATTTCTTTCTTTCTTTCTCAAAAAATTGCAGGATAGATTTGAAGAACTACAAATTCTAAACGACAATCTTCGTAAAGAGTCCGCTAGGAAGAAAAATCTAATGAATATTAAGCTCTCTTATTCAAATGACGCCATTAAGGTATGTTAGTTAAACTATAATTTAGTTGTCATATACCATTTTCAAATGATTAAAATATTTTATTGTCATGTCAAATAACCAAAGTTTACTTCCCTCTGCATCACTTTCTTTTTTGTAAAACAAATCTAGTCTTCAACGTAAATTTGAATTTGCAAGATAAATTGAGATTCTCATTCTAGGAAGCCATTTGGTTATTTCATCTTGGTTTTTTTTTTTGTGTTTTTTTGGGGGTCAATCAAGTAGGATAAAATTCTCTAAAAAGAGGTAGAGGAAGACTGAAACAAACACTCAATAAGGTTATAAAGTAGATCTATTGATTAATAACAAATCTAAAGATATAGTTTGCAATAGAGCATAAAGTTATCGTGCAATTTATATAGCAGATCCCACCTAATAAGATAAAAACTTTATTTTTTTAGGGGGGTTTGGTTTGTGTTATGTTGCCATGCCTGAAAATATCAATATCATTATTAATTTCTCATGTGTAGTATATACATTGAGATTATTATGCTTGTGAAAGAAAATTAGGAGCATTTTTATCATCCGTATATTGATCAAAGCATGTGCATGGTACACTGAGAAAATCCATTTTTATCAGATGTTGGGACTTATAAAAATAGTGACTTTTAGGATTTGTAGGGCATGTCTTGAATAATATAAAGATATTGATTTTTTTCATTACGCCTCTTATATTGAAAATTGTTATATATATTTTTAATAAATGGTAAATTAAAATACTTATATACCAAAAGCATTGTTTTTTTTTTTTTTAAATTTTGGTCTATCATTTGATGTTTTATTTATTTCTTTCTTTCTTTCTACAAAAATTGCAGCAAAGACTTCAAGAACTACAAAATATAAAGGACAATCTTATCCGTGAAAATTCTGCTAGGAAGAAAAATCTACCGATTATTTGCGAGGATTGTATGAAGCTTTCTGGTTCAAACGATGTCATTGAGGTATGTCATTTAAACTATAATTTAGTTGTTATGTATCATTTTTAAATGATTAAAATATTATATAGTCATGCCACATCACTTTCTTTTTGTAAAACAAATCTAGTCCTCAACGCAATTTGAATTTACCATTATCTTTAGGTGACTCAAGATTTTCACTCTAGGAAGTCATTCGGCTATTTCATCCTCTTGTTTTTTTTTTTTTTATTGTTTGGTTGGTGTTTGGGGGAGGGGGGCTGTGTTATATTGTCATGCCTAATAATATCACATGTTTTATAATAACTTAAAACTCCTGATAAAGCTAAAAGGCAAGAAAGTGAAATCCTCACAACTTTTGGATGATGTCGAATACTGTTGAATTGGCAAAAACAAAAAAAAAGAAGATGTCAAGTACTGTTGAAAATGATGTTGTCTTCTGGCTTATGGTGCTTTCATGTCAGTGTACCATGCACGTGTTTTGATCATTATACCTATATGATAAAATGCTCTGAATTTTCTATTACTAGCATAATAATCTCAACGTATACAAGACCAAAAAAAACTTGTCGATGTTTACTGTTACATTCTCTAAAATTATACTTGACTCACTGTTGTATTTTTAGTAATTAAATAACTCAATCTAAATGAGTAAACCAGAGTACTCTCAGAATTTTAACTCAAACAGCATCTTTTCCGAAAATAAACCCACTTTGTAGTTCCTGTTATCACAACTATTCCCCAAGTTTTGATGGAATTAAAAGGGTAGTTGTGTGTGTTGAGCTAATGTGCAAGTAGCTGATTATGATGCTTTTGGTTTTGGTTTCGTTCTTTCAAGTTGTTCTTCTTCTTGTTCTTGTTTTTTCCCTTCCAAGATTATTGCTGCTAATTCCTGTGTCAAACTTTCATTTTTGGTGTGATTGGTGGTTGGATAGAAAGATATCACTTCTGATGAAATCCATAGTCAAGGAAGCGATCAATCACAATCATCAACTGACGAAAGCCATAGCCAGGGAAGCGCCCGATCACAATTATCAACTGACATTACCGGCTAGTCTTGACCCTACTTACTAGCTTGCGCCTTAACCCATGAACCTTTTCAAAGAGTAGATGCAATGGTTTATGGCTTCAACTCTAAATTCTCCAAAGTAATAAGTAAATAGTAAGAATGATTTTGACATTCTCGCTTCTCAAAATGTCTGTTCGGTAGATCTTGGTTTTGGGAATTCCCACCCAAACACCTTCCATTAGCTTAAGATGGATTTTTTAGCAGACTTATGATTATGAATTATGATCGTTGAAAGTAATCATGGCCGTTTTTTTTCCCAGAAAAGTAATAATGGCTGTTACACATGCTGCATGTGTCAAAATACCCCTTCTACTTAAAAAGTTGTATTTGTAGCTTATGTTGTGTCATATGACCTTATGTTTGCCTGTAGTAATTTATGAGTGAAAAAGTGATTCGAATAATAACATTTTATTTTCACTTTTAGAAAAACATAATCAAAACATTATTAATTGTACAAGAATCTATTCTACTCAATTTTATCCAAAATCCATTATCCCACCATATATCTTGTTCCCTTAAAACTGCTTTTTAATTTTTATCTGTTGGGAAATCCCCCACAAGCCATGAAATTCTTCATTGGGTTTGCTTTGTGAGATGTGGATTGTTTTCTTGTGCTCAAATTTATAAGGCACAAGGCATGGGGTCATTCTAATTCTATATTAAACTCATTTTACAAGTGTCAAAAAGTACAGTGACATTTAAGGTCTAGAAGAATGACCTTCCCAACTACGTACAGGCAATCATACTCCTCTTAGAAAATGTGATGCCAAGTCAAAGAACTTGGTTTCTTTTATAAATGACCAATCACGATACTTTCTTCTATACATCAACGGCTCAATATGCTTGTTTTGAATAGCGATTGAAACTTTTAAAAACAGCTTTTCAATCATGATTTATAATACATGAGGTAAGTATGTGAGAGGAGCTTTGTTTTAATTCACGTGAATATACCTATTCTTTCAAAAACATGTGAAACTCAAAAAATGCATATTACATTCCCCCCTAATTCTGTAAGGATTTTTTTCATTATGAGATATGAATGACAAAAGAGCAATATATTCCCTCCCTTTCTACCACTTTCTTCTGCATTACTCTATTGAATGATTCACTGTCCATCAGGTTCAAACAAATTAAATTGTACAAATTAAAGAACAAGAAACTTTTTTTTTTTTTATAAAGAATGAATCAAAACAACAACCCCAATACCTCTACCCTAATCATTACAAAAATTATGATTAACAACATCTTCTAAAATCAAATGTTTAGCTTCAGTAGGCTATGTGTGAACTATAAGGAAATCAACCGCCATATTCCATGCTCTCCTGGCGAAGCAATCTGCCACCCTATTTGCCTCCCGACAACAATGTCGCATCTCCACTTCCCACTCACGTTCCAGCATCGATTGAATTTCCAAAATTAGCGTAGCATCAGGATGTTCATCAGAGACCGCTCCTTGTATAAGCTTCAATACTTCTGTGCAATCACTTTCAACAATAACATTTCTAAATCCTCCTTCCCAAGCCAGTTTTATACCCCACAGGATACCCCAGGCTTCTGCTGTGATCACAGACCCACTTCCAATTTGAAACATAAAACCCTGAATAAATCGGCCCTGATCATCCCGTATCACTCCACCACATGTACAGCTTCCCGATGCTTCATTCCTAGACCCATCTGTATTAACCTTAACCATCCTAGCGGGTGGAGGGCACCAAACCATAATTGATGTGCTACAGGCCTTCGGTTGTATGGAGCTAGATAAACCCCAAGACAACACTGAACTAGTACGAACTAGTAACTGCTGTTTACACCATTGATTATTGTTGAAAATGCGGTCATTCCTCGCCAACCAAATGTGTCGACATAAAACAGTAAACCAAATGCGAAACTCGTATCCATACACTCTATCCCGACGACTTAAGCACCATGTTAACCAAATGTTTCTATCGATTGAGTCAAAAAATTGATGATACCATTGACTAGGTATCGACTCTCTCCATAATTCTTTAACCACAGCACAATCTCTAATAGCATGTAGAATTGATTCGGTCTCGTCTTCACAAAAGGGGCATATCTCATTTGTGTGGATTCTCCGTTTAGTCCTTTCCAAATTTGTCATTAAACGGCCGTGGGCGCATAACCACATGAACATTCTGTATCGTTGAGGAACTTTTAGCTTCCATATGAGCCTCCATCGGAACCAATTTTGATTATCTCCGTGACCCGCTAATCTGTTGTACGCCTCTTTTAAAGCAAATTTACCATCAGCTGCCCAACGCCAACTCGGAATATCACTACAAGCATTGCGGTTAATAATCACTTTCTGGATTGCTAACACAACCTGATTTGGTAATAAATGACCAAACTTATTAAGATCCCATTGACCTGATGGAGTAATACAATCTGCCTCCTTCCAATCTCGGATATCATTTGATAATGGGTTAGTCATTAAGCTCTCCAATCTATCCAGATGGGGAACCCATATATCATGCCAAAAGGACACCAAAGCTCCATCTGTAATCCTCCAGAGAATACTCTCACTTACACTTTTCCAATTTTGTCTAATTCCCTTCCATATGCTCGATTTATTTCGTTTTTTTTTCCACTTTCGGCACCACATCACTACCTGTCTTGTACTTTTCTCGAAGGAAACGAACCCACAATGCATCTCCTTTATGAATCAAGTTCCATCCCAGTTTATACATGTAAGCTTGGTTTTGAATCCTTGCCTTCCTTAATCCCAATCCGCCATCCTTCTTTGAGGAACAAACCAAACCCCAAGCCACCATATGAGGTTTACGATTTGTGGATGTACTTCCCCAAAGAAAATTCCTGCACTTCCTGTCTATCTCATCACAGGTACCTAGAGGAAGAGGCACAGACTGCATAGCATAGGATGGCATGGCTGATACCACGGATGATACAAGGGTGTGTCTTGCCACCATAGATAACATGTTAGGCTTCCAGCTTGCTAATCTAGCATCAATCTTGTCAAGAATAAACCTGTATGAAGACTTGGTGCTTCGTTCACATAAGACTGGCATTCCTAAATATTTTCCCAAATTAGAAGACTGGGAAAAATTTAAGAACTCACTAATCTCTTGGCTTCTCGTGAGTCCCACATTCTTTGAGAAATAAATCCGTGATTTTGCCGCGTTTATTTTCTGGCCGGATATCTCACCAAAATCATCCAGAACAGCTTTCACCACTCTAGCTTGATCCATATCTGCTTCTGTAAACAAAATAAGATCATCAGCGAAAAAGACATGTGAGATAGGCGTACCTTGTCTCGACAACCTAAATGGTTTCCAATCTCCGTCTTCTACCGCAGTCTGAATTAAGTGTCCCAATCTCTCCATCATAATGACAAAGAGATACGGTGAGATAGGATCGCCCTGATGAACTCCTCTAGAAGGGTGGAAAACATTTACAGTACACCCATTCCAAAGTAGTTCCATTTGCGGTGTAGATACACAAGCCTTGATCACATCACAAAGATACTTAGGAATTTTAAGCTCATTCAAGCATTCAAATAGAAAACTCCATCTGACTCGATCATATGCTTTCTCCAAGTCAATCTTTATTGCCATAAATCCCTTCTTCTTCTTCATGTTACGCATAGAGTGGATTATTTCCTGCACTAGAATAACATTATCAGTACTTTGGCGCCCCTTCACAAAACTACATTGGTTCGGGGCCACAACCAATGGCATAATAGATTTAAGCCTGAAAGAAATAATCTTTGTAACAATCTTATACACTACATTACAGAGACTTATTGGGCGAAAATCTCGGAAAGATTGAGGGTGATCAATTTTTGGAATAAGCACAATTAAAGTACCATTAATATGCTGGACCGATTGAGGATAAGAGAATACCCGTTTAACCAAAGATATCACCGAAGGTCCAACCGTATCCCATTGGCTTTGATAAAAAAGAGGATTGAATCCGTCCGGTCCCGGAGCTTTAAGTGATCCCATATCGAATAAAGCTCGTTTAATCTCCATGTCATCAACCTGTCTTCCCAAATTGCATCTGTTCGTTGCATCAATCTCAGGGTAGGTGCACCCAAATACCAAATTCCCCTGGTGTATGCTAGTATCCGTATATAATTCTTCAAAATATTTACTGCCAATATCCCGTATTTCCTTTTCATCATATACCCATTCCCCCGAATCTCGTTTAATAGCTAAAATCCGATTCCGTCTTCTTCGAGCATTTGCCTTAGAGTGAAAATACCTGGTATTACGGTCACCCTGGACATACCAAGTAGCCCGAGAGTATTGTAGCCACATAATTTCCTCCTGTGACAGGATTTTTTCAAGATCCTTCCACAAATCACGTTGCAAATTCTCCAAAGCCACCGGTGGTCCAGCTATAGCAATTTTGTTGTTAATTCCATCAAGACGTCTGTATATCTTATTTTTCATATACTTCAAATTCCCGAACACCCTTCTGTTCCAATTTCTAAGTTGCTCAGTAAAAACCTCTAAAGATTCACACCAATCTTCCTTCACATTCCATTGATCCTTAACAAAACCTGAGAAATTATCATGCATAACCCAGGGAGCAAAGAATCGAAAAGGCCTCTGATTGTTTTCAACATGCGACAACTTATCAGTATTGACCAAAATAGGACAATATTCTGATTTGTATTTGGGTAAATGAATCACCGATGCACTAGGAAACTGTACATGCCAACTGGCATCCACCAAAGCTCTATCAATCCTGCTTTGACTAGACGAATTCCCCCAAATAAACTTAGGGTCACTGAACCCGATATCAATCAACTCAGTATCAGCAATCCATTCCTTAAAAAATTTGTCTACTCCATTTCTTTCCCGAACTTTCAAACTCCATCTATCCTCAGGACATGAAACAGCATTGAAATCACCAACCATCAACCAACCCCCTCGAACAGACTGACGAATGTCTCTTAAGGAAGACCATAGCAATCGTCTCGAGTTTATATTAGGATGTCCATAAACCACCGTGATAGACCATTCATTATCATTTCCTGCATTAAAAATTCCGTGCACAAATTGATCACCAGCAGAGATAACTGAAAAATGACAACCAGAGTCCCAAAAAAGCCAAATACCACCACTGAAACCTCTTGCTTCAACAACGTACATATTAGGCCATCCAAGCTTCCGAGCCAATAATGAGGCCTTTGTGCCAATCTGTCTAGGCTCCAACAGTGCAAAGAAATTTACTCTTTGTTTCTCTACAATGTCACAGATTAAACGCCGAGATGAGGCACCACCGGCACCCCTAGTATTCCATGTCATAACTATCATAAAGATAAATAATAAGGATTAAAGATTCCCAAACATGGACAAAAACTACTGGGACATAGTCCCATATTCATCTCCACCTGACTCCTTCATAACTACATTACCTTCCTCTCCCAGAAGACTTATGCGTGTTGAAGATTTAATCTCTCGACGCGCACTTGGATCGATAGGGTCAGAAGCACTGTTTTGAATAGATTTTGGGAGCTGTATTTTCTCGCCTATAGATTTTGAAGACGCACACAAACTCCCCTTTATTGGCTGAAATTTTGAGGACCCCGCCACAACGTTTCCTCCTTTATGGATCCCCTGTGACAAATCCCCCGCATTCTGCACTTGACCACATTCTTTGTTCGAACTAGAATTTCCCTGGTCAACCATTTTATTTTTAACTTGTTGATAATGATCCATTGGACTCACTAAATCAATCTTACGACCCACCACAATTGCTGCATTCCCAGATTTAATCTCCACTTGCTTCTTCTTACTAATTAAATGCCCACGTGATTTAATTGTATTGGTCATTGAAGATTCCTGCTTTGTAGTATCAAGAGCCGAATTATTAGGCACCATCAAAGGGATTTCATTCCTCTTTTTTTCCCTATTCTCGTATGACAATACCGCAAATCTTGATCCTCCAACATTATATTGACTACGCAAATGTCGCCCCCCTTCCCGACTATTATTCAATTCTCCTCCAGCACCTCGTTGTACCCGCCGCCTCCTTGGTGCTACCATCCATTCACCATATGTTGTTTTCGCTGGGTTATGATTAGTTTATGTCGGATCTACCGTTTGTTCTTCACATTCATTATCTGACATTTGAACACCTGAAGCCCCAGACTCTTTCTTATGTGGACAGTGTTCTGACCCATGCCCATATCTCCCACATGAGAAATATATCAAATGTAGACCCTCGTAGACTATTTGTTTTTCCTTGCCATTAATCATTAATGATGGAAGCAAAGGAGAATTCAGATCTACCTCAACACATATTCGAGCGAAACGACCCTTGGTTTGTTTCAATGTATTATTATCCACCTTAAGAACCTTTCCGACCTGACTACCGACCACATATAAGATACCCTTATCATAAAAGTCAACAGGGAATTTAGGAATACGTACCCATGCAGCGATCTTCGGCACTTCTCCAGCATCAGGATCAAACTCCGGTTTCCATGGCTGCACAGCTAAGTAATGTTCCATAAATAACCATGGTCCACCAGTCAAAGCAAATGCATAATCCTCTTCGTTGGTTAGCCGAACCAAGAAATATCCAGAGCCGATTTCTATCGTAGTTACCTCGCCTCTCCGACCCCATAGTTGCTGCAACTTTCTACCAAGTTGTTCCTCACGAACCATGCGCCCTAGGAGCCTTACAATCAGGGAAGTACTCCATTTCTTTGCTAATTTTTGACGGAACTCCGGTGAAACAATGATATTTGGACCCCTCGGAGTAGACTCAATTTCAATTCTAGATTTTCATCCATCTCCACTCCACCAATCGTCCTCCTCATCAGACAAATCTTCCTGCATTGGCATATCTACACATGCTTCCTTGTATGATTTCTTCTGTTGTGTAGAAGCCTCTTTCCCATCCTCTTCATTGGTCATCCAATCTTCCACCCTCGGTACCAGCGATTGGTGTCCAGAGAATTTACCCCCCTTCTCTAACTTTCTTACGACTCCGTAGCATAGCATCCTGTTCCTCCGAGGTCGGCGCCGGAGGCACTCTCTCACGGCTTCTATCCCGTTCCCTCACCATCATCTTATCCATCAGTTTATCAGCAAAAAAGAGACCAGAGCAGAATAAACCAGGACAGGAAAAAAAACAGCAAAACCAAATCACAACCTTCCAACACCTTCGAATTTGCAATGAAGAAACTAGACCAGCTCACTCGTCGGATAGGATGGATGAAGCACCACCCAGATCCATTGGAGCAACCGTTCTTAGCTTCACTGAACACTCCTTCAGAAACAGAAGAAAACCAGAATCCACTGACAAAATAAGAACGCCTAAACGATGGGAGACACTCGTCGGTCTAAGCCACGCTCTGATCCTTCAAAATCAAATACAAATGCTGAGTTCCCACACTTCACCCAAACACCATCAGAACCAGAGAAAAAACAGATCTCACCGTCTAAATCGAAGACCGTCGACGATGGGAAAGAAGCATCATCATTCCTCAGATCCGTCTCCACCGTCGTACTGACCATTGAAGACCGAAACGACCCACACCAGATATCAGCTCCGTCACTCGTCGCAGATTCCGTCGCCCGTCAGCCGTTGCAGAAACAACGATCAAAAAACAGAGAGAGTTTCGAACGTTACTGTTCCTGTTCTTTTTCTGAACCGAACACTGGAAAGAACAAGAAACTTTGTTCACACCATGCCTACACATAAAATGATTCAATTCATAATATTTAATTCCTTCCGGCACTTTTGGTGAGATGGCAAGTTCAGGAAGAAGTATTAGAAATTTCCTAAAATGATGTCGTTTATTACAGTTTCTGGTTCATTTTC
Organism: Inga leiocalycina; assembly: GCA_963242795.1. Taxonomy (NCBI): domain Eukaryota; kingdom Viridiplantae; phylum Streptophyta; class Magnoliopsida; order Fabales; family Fabaceae; genus Inga; species Inga leiocalycina. Next base: position 2,047,190 of record OY725321.1, on the reverse strand, counting down.
TGTACTCCCTAATGGGGAAAGATAAATTAATAGAAATTTCTTTGTCACACTTGAGACTCAATTTCAAAGAGCTTATGTTGGCCATTTAATAGAAAATAAATGAGGTTTAAATAAACCAGGATTTGAAATGTTACAGTAACCTTGGAAGTTGGCACTTGGAAGAAAATGAAAACATACTCATAACTTCCAACTTGTTAAATGCTTGCTTAGCATTATTAAGGAAGTCACATGGAAAAAGATGATATTTAACTTTATTAACAAATTAGCATAGGTACATTAATAAATAAACCAAACCATGAATAATGAAACGGCTAAAATAATCAGATCTTACTGATACTATCAGACTTCAATAAGCTTGAGTTCAACAATAAATTAGATGACTATCACATAAAATACAAATGGTGAAAATGAAGAATTTTAGAAGGATATGATCTTAAGATAACGGACTTACACCCTTCATCTGGAACATATAAAAATAATACAATTTTGCCCATTTGTATGTAAATCTTGGAGAGAGGGAAAGAGATGGGAGGAAAAAATAACATGCTCCAACCAGAGAGGACATGGTGATGGATGATGGTGGTGAGTAAAAGTAACTAAAAGCAGCTCACAATAGAGTAATTATGGAACATAACTTGCATGGTTTAAATCCCTAATTTTCTTGGGGGAATGCAGTTCACTTTTATTGATATATCTTCCTGCAAAATATGGAAGCAGAGATTTTTCAGTTCCAAAGTCAAACACAAACTGTAAAAAAGAAATATTATAACATATATGAAGAAAATGTTCGTAATGTGTTGTTACCAAAAAAAAATGTTGGTAATGTGATTGTGAGTAATTTTAAAGATTGAAATATCTGATCAGCACATGATGGTTGGAAAATTAACAAGAAACAAGCTTGTGAAAGAAAACAACATTGTAACATACTCTGTTCTGGCAAAAAAAAATGTGGATTCTCAACATTGAACAAATTAAGAGGTAGGAGGACATGGTATAAATTTGAGACCTTTAAGAAAAACTTCAAGATCACTTGTGCAGTAAATACCCTCTCAAATTAAAAAAAAAAAGTGAAAGCATTGATGGCAGTGACTGATAATTAAAATATATAAAACTCATAAAACACTTTTAGTTTTTACTACCTCCTCTTAATAGTAAATTTCGTTTATAGTGCAATCTTTTTATTGAAATAGATCTTATATAAATGAATGAAGGTAGTATACATATATATTTTCAAATTCTCTGAAAATACCTGATACGTTGTTTATGGGCCAAGACAAGTCCAAGACATGAGTGGTTGCCACACCGTGCTTTTAGTCTCTCGCAGAACTTGTGACAAACACATTGTTGTAACCATTAAGATTTGAGAGGTTCCTTCTGCCAAAAAACAGACCAAACACTTGATGTGTTTCATGCTTCAATATGTAAAATGAATTAAAGAATATTGACTGACATGCACATACCAGAGACAGAAAGGCACATACAAAATACTGCAATAAATTAAAAATGCAAGTCTCAAGCTGGCACCGACAGAAGGTCACGGACCTTTTAAACCGTTGAGTCAATAAACTTGAAGGCCATTCTGTTTGTGTGTCACCTTAATGATTCATTAAGAAAGTGAGGTTGCACAAGACTATATAAAACTTGATTCCCAAAGTAGAGTTGTTAAATCTGCAACACATTAGACACCTCAACAAGCAACCCAAGAGAAATTGCATGCTTCAAGTCACTCATTTGTCTACAACATGAACACGGACCGGCCAATTCTCTCTGGAAATTTAGAAGCAGAGATTTTTGAGCTCCAAAATCAGAGACAAAAATGAAGTACAAAAATATTATAGCATATACAAGCTTTAAGAAGAAAATGATGATAATGTAATATCACTTGGTTATAGTACCCGCCCCCCATTTTCTTGATCTCAAGCACGTTAAAGATTGCAAGTCCTTTCCAATTGTGAGCAATTCACCCAAAACCACCCCACATCAACATCAGACAGGAGTATATGACAACGATGGTGGGGAAAATAATGGGACGTACAAAAAAATACCTTGCGCCTTAAGGATAGGCTCAAGATCTCTTAAGTAGTGATACCCTATCTCTTTATAAAAATCCCATTGGCATTTTAAAAACCAAATAGGAAAAAAAAACCCAAGATCCTAGCAATATGGCGTAAACAAATGAAGTCAGATTGAGAACAAACCTCTATAATGCACAGGATAAGGCAAAATAAAATCTACTCCATATGCAAAAATTCCATGTTCTAAACGAGTTTGTGGAACATGAGAAATCTTGGGCCAGTCCTCCCCTGTTCCCTCCTTGCATCTCTTCACTAACCCTGGACAACTGTAAATTTTCAAATCTTTCAAACTACTAAGGCACTGAATGCTCATTGGAAGTGACATCAGCCTGGGGCATTCAGATATCACCAATGACTTCAGCAACCTAAGGTTTCCCAGCCAGTCAGGAAGAAATGCTAGATTGGGAAGATGATATAAACCTAACGATTGAAGCGCCATAGCATGCTGTAAAGCCTTCGGAAGATGTTCCACTTCTGGGCAGCCTTTAATTTTTAGATCTTCGAGGGCAGTGAGGTATTGAAATCCTGCTGATAATTTGAACTTAGGATACTGATAAATTGTCAATCTTTTGAGAGAATACAAACCTTGAAACGCTTGCTCTGCCAATGCCTCAAGATTTTCGCAGCCTGCAATTTGTAATTCTTCAAGAGCATTTAAGTTGCTGAGCTCAGTTTGGAGAACTTCAAGTTTTTCAAGGAAGTGAATGTGGAGTTCCTTGAGACACACAAGACCTCCTAGCATCCCATTTGGAAAGGAAATCAGATCTTTATCTTTGATAAACCAAAGGCATTGAAGATTGCGCAGATTCTGAATTGAGCCCAGTAAAGCTCTGTTAGATTCCTTTACCAATCTTACTTCTGTGACAGATGGAAGGCAAGGCAAGATCAATTTTGGGCAATAAGTAATTTGCAATGATGAGAGACATGGGAAAATGTTGCCTCCATCTGCCCTTGACAACTTCACGAGGTTTGGTAGCTTTTCCAACAACAGAAATTTCAGATTGTTGAAACCTCTCGCAACCCCATTATCGTTGGATTCATTGTCTACATATTGCAAGATATCCATGTTGGATAAACCAAGACTCGTCAAAGATGGAAGTTTTTCCAAAGGTGAAATGTGGAAACAATTCTTACAATCCACCAATTCTAATTTACTCAAATATTTTAGAGTAGAATTACACATCCACTGCGGCAGTTGAGAACCCAAATATCCTCCAATTAACAAAATTTTAAGTTGTGAATGAGGCTGAAGATTTTCCAGAATGTAGTCATCATTTCCTTCTGACTGGGATTCTTCATTTCTTTCCCATGACAACACCAACTCCATTAAGTGCTTATCCGCCAAATTGGCTTCTTTGGCGTCCATCACACTTCTCACTCTCTCCAAGTGCCTAATGTGGAGTGCTCCTTCAAGCTTCAAATTTCTTAATTCTGTTAATAGGAACCCTTTTTGTGTACCAACAATGTATTTGTGTAAGGTCTTTAAAGAAGCTAGTTGACCCACGTCAGGGAACAATCTTGATAATGACTCACACTTTTCCAAACATAGATGGCGAAGAGACTTCAAGCACTTCATTTGGTTTGGCAACTTTGTAAGAATTCTACAATCATTCAAATTCAAATTTTGCAAATTGTACAATCTACAAATCGAATTAGGAAGTGCTTTGAAAGAACCACGGGAAAGGTTTAAGTACCTCAGATGTCTTAATCGGCCAATTGAAGATGGCAACTCTCCTGAAAACTTGAGGTCAAGTGCCCTCAAGTGAGCACATTTAAGCATTATATCATTACAAGCGTGGGCCCCATTAGAACCAGGTAGAATTATAGAAGTCTTCAATTTGACCTTGTCCAAATGAGATGACCATCCTTTATGAAGTAGTCCATTTGCCAAAAATGAGAGATGACGGGTTCTTTCACCATGTGGGCTATTCTTAAATGTACTGCTACAACATTCTTCCTCCATAACAAATTGGGCTAAATCATGAATAAGATCATGCATCTTGAACCATGTGCCTTCGGCCCATCCTCTGTTTTCAACATCCTCAAAAAATGATCTTAGATATAATTCGTTCCACACTCTATCACCGACATCTTCCACTTCACACCCTTCATTGGTTGAAATGAACCCATTAGCCATCCAAAGTTCAATCACATGTTTCTTACTCATTATATGATCTTTGGGGAACACTGCAAGGTAGCCAAAGCATTGCCTTACATTTGTCGATAAATTTAAATAACTCAATCTTAAAGCAGGTAAGATTGAATCTTCTTCCTGTGGTAAATTCCAAATCTCACTTTCCTTAATATGAAGCCAGTCTTTTTCATCACTTTGGAAGCGCAAAAGACTTCCTAGAGTTTTAGCTGCAAGAGGCACTCCTTGACACTTTTTTACTATCTCCTTCCCTATAGCCACAAGCTCTACTCGTTCCTCCATTTCCAATCCAAAAGCCCGCTGTCTAAACAACTCCCAACAATCATCTTCTGATAACAACGATAACTGATGAGGAGGCCTTGTTCCTGTAATGCATGCAACCTTTGTAAGACGAGTAGTGACCAGAATTGAAGAACCCCTTGATCCACAAGCCAAAGCGTATTTCAACTTATCCCATTTCTCCTGGTTGTCATTCCACATGTCATCCAGCACAAGCAAGTATCTTTTTCTTCCAACCACCTCTTGAAGTCGTCTTTGCAAGGGTTCTAGATCTAAACTGCTGCAAGCTTGCCCAGCGGACTCTATTATAGCTCTTGAAAGCCGTTTCATATTGAAATCTTCAGAAACACATACCCAAATTCTTAGCTCAAAATGATGAATGACCCTCTCGTCATTGAAGACTTGTTGGGCAAGGGTAGTTTTCCCGAGACCACCAATACCAGTAATTGGATAGACTGAAACGTCCTCCAAATTAGAAGCATCACCAACCAAAAAGTCCATTATTTTCTCCTTATCTAGTGCTCTTCCATAGAATTGGGGTTGAGTAATGATTGAGGTGGTTTGCCTCCATTCCATGACTTGATTCCTCCTCTCATGAACCGTCTGGCGTAAATGAAACTTCAACCTTTCCTCAGCAATTTCACCAAGTCTTTCACCGATGTCTTTCAATTTCTTGGCCATTTTGTAACGGAACATAACATGAATGGGATTAAAAGAGTAAAGGCAAGAGCCTTGTACCTTGTGTTGGTGTTCCAAGGAAAGGGCATGGGTGGAATACTCATCCAAGATGTCATCCAGCAAGTAAGCCGCATCTCGAAGCTTGCGCAGCCAATTCTTGAGAGCTTTATCGGTGATTTGCTTCTCCTCAGCATCTTCAAGCACTGCCTTGATTGTAGTGAGTATGCTGGAAAGTCTTCTCATTTCTCGGTTGACACCCAGAAACGAAACGAGCTCTTTATGAATGAGTGAACTCAAAGTCTCAAGTGCAACCTGAATCATAGCCTCTGCCATCGCCTAAATGACAAGATCAAAAGTAGAGAGGAGTGTTTGTTTTGGGGGAAGTTGAGTAGAGAGAGGTTGAAATCTTGGGAATGGAGTAATGAAGGAAGAAGATGAGCAGAGACTTTTCAAGTCAACAAGCTAAGGAAGCAAAACCGCGTGATGCAACAGTGCTGTACAGCTTGACCAAATGCCATGGAAATTGGAAATATTACATTCCAATTTCCACGAAAATTACACATGTTTCCCTTATGGGTGTACGAAAAGGACAAATAACTATCCTTCCTTTTGTGCCGAGCCTTTTTGTTAACAAGATATATATTAAGAAAAAGTGAGTGTTTCTTTTTGCTTGAAAAAAACTTGGGTTGGTTTGTAATGGATAACTGTCGAGTTCCAATCAGAAATTGAACAACCCATTTCGAGCATTGCATTGGGTCCATTATTAGGGGAAGCATAGCAAAATATTTTCGCTGATTTTTTTATCCGGTAAGAAACTATTCTTCCTCAATCTAATTAAATTAGGTAAATATTTCTTATATTAAAGACTGGATGAGTAGAAACAAAACATGAAAAAAATTTTAACTACGCTTCAAATCTTTTCTTTTAAAAAAAAATCTTTGAATTTAAAATTTTAAGGAAATAAGAAAACAAAATGGGAAAAAAATAGAATAATTCATATAATTTTTTCCTCAACAATTCGTATACACTCTTATTGGTCAAGTTAAAAATATTTCAACTATGAATGTTTTAAAAATGTTTTTACTTGAGCCACAGGCTAGCTTTACCAAGCTTGACCAAAACTCAATGTGCATTGAGCAAATTGCTTGCGGGGAAAAAGAACTTGTGGATACACTTAAACGAAATTGATATTAAAATCCAATCACAACCAAGAAAGAGAGTCTCCAATCGAGTGCATACGAAATGTTAATATGTTTGTCGGGTTTTAATTCGGTTGTAAGTGCGTGAGATAATGAGATGTGTATCGGAGGGCAGGTCTAGTTGCTGGGAAGAGCACATCAGATAATAAATCTTTTTAATGAAAAATGATTGTATGGAATCAATTAAAGTATAAAATAAAATAAGCAATAAAATAATAGATGGAGGCATAAGAATTGGGGAAAAATCTCCCTCTCCATGTGAGTGAGAGCAAGCAGCCATGGCCTAAAACAAAAGATTCCACTATCTTCAAAAAGAAATATAATATTTAATGCTCTAATACAAAGCTTAATTATAGGATGAGAACAAATACATCTCATCCACAAAAATCACCAAAAGATTATATTAATAAAATAGAAAAAACAAATATAACAATAAAATATGTAACTTTTGGGGTGAAGATATAATCTGTATGTACCATAAATCACCAAACGCAAAAGTTTTAGTCACAAAACGTATGCTAACATTCACGCCAACTTTGGGGATGATAGAAAGCTCCAATCCATTCAGATCCAAGATCTATATGTCTCAAACACCTCCACCAAATTTTAAGGCAATCAGGTCAGAAATCACTGATCATCGACTTGATCAAAGTCACTTAAAAAAGCAGCAACAGAATTAAACAGATGTTCACAAAAATTTTGAGGAAAATAAAAGACTCCAATGGATAATTTGATCGTCCAAAATAAAGCTCCGTATATTTAGAACCTGCACAAAAAAAATTTAGGTTAATCTAACAATAAATCACTTTCTAATTGTCACCTAGATCAAAACTATTAAGGCTGAAAAATTGCAGAAAATATTTTCTCTCACAAAGAACAATTAAAAAAAATTCCTTTTTCCCCTCTCACAAAATATGATAGTCTCACTCAACCCTTATTAGAGTTCTTTATTTATTTCTTTCCTTTCCTCTTCCTTTACCTTTTTCCCCTACCTTTTTTCTCTTTTCATAAATAAGAAATACACAAAATAAGAAATAAATAAAATTAGACAATTAGAACTTGGACTCCACAAAAGAGTGACATCTATGGTCCAACACTAATTTGGTTCCATTTCAATGGCTTCGAAATTAGAAGGTGAGTGGAAGCGTTATTGAAATCCCATTAAGAAATTTATATATTTTAAATAGGTTGTTGATTAAGGCGGTAAGTATTATCACCTTCGTAATTAAGGAGAAGAACACAATCAAATAATAATTATTAAAAACTCTATACTTTAAGATAGATTGATTGTGCGGCATTTGTGTGGTGCAGCAAAACTCTATTCTATAACACCTTCTTTTTCATATAAACAATCATGTGAGTATTTTAGAATTCATTTCATTTTGTGGTAACCTTTGTGCATAATACATTGCTTTGATATTTAGTTTATACTTTAAAATGCACAATAAATAACTTTATTATTATTTGGTATGCCTTTTCTGCTTCCGTAACCATATTCAATGAAATTAAATTGGGATTTTTCAGCTCCAAGGTGAAGCACTAAATTCTTCACCGCAACATATAGAAACTTTTAAGAAAATTATGGTGATGTGATTGAGTAATTTAAAGCATGAAAGTTCTTTTAGGAAATAGTAACTCATCCTACACTACCATATGAATATCTGATGGGAGTAGGAAACACTGTTATATACTATGTTATGGTGACGTAGCAGTTTTCTTAGGCCTAAAAGAATGTCTTATAAATAATAACTTTGAATAATTAATGAACAAAACTAATCAAATAAATAATAAGAGTTCTCTTCGAATATATACATGGCATAAAGTTCAAAAGAGTTATTTATAATTTTTTCTTTTTTCAGAAAAATCATACGCATACTTGCTCGTTATGTTAATAATAGTATTTCTTGTTTCATAGGAAATTTATCATCTTATTCTTTTAAATTTTGGATACCCCAAAATTTATTTTCTCATTCCTTTTAAATTTTGAATTCCCATCTAAAAATGTAAATATTTTTAACCTAAAAAGGTAATCTAACCTCCCTCTCTCCCTCCCTCCCTCCCTCAAACCAAACACACCCTAAGTCCATAGTGCCATGGTAGGGATTAACAGCAGTTGGGAGTTAGTTAACAAGGTATATAACTCTTCACTGTATCTTCTATGTTTTTCCTGAATAGTATTGCGAATTCTTCAGTTTCTCTCCTTCTCTGTTCTTCTCTCATTCTTTCCCTCTTCTCTCTCTCTCTCTACATTCTCTTAACAGTGGGTATTAGAGCCGTAGATCCTCGGCTTCCTCTGCAAATTTATGCACCATGACAGAGAATCAGTCATCTTCTTCTTCAAGTAAAGAAGACCTCGATTTATCATTGAAGAGGATTTCGCTGCAACTTTGGATTCTTGATGGCTGTGACAATGAAAACCCACTCTTGCTCAAACAGGATGGGTGTCTTGGTTGCTTCAATGTGGAATTCGATAGTGTCATTGGCGATCTTCCATTCACTAATGTTGAATTGGCTCGTGTATATATGGCTGGCCTTAAGCACGAAATTGCAGCATCATTACGTCCCTTTAGGCTGACTTCTCTGTTGGAAGCAAAATATCTTGCCCACGAAGAGGCTACAAAGGTACTTGTAGAGACACAGGGCCCTCGACCCCAAGAAAGTGATGGGTCATCTTTGTCGACTCAAGAAGTTCAAGAAAAAGCTTTGAAAGATCAAGAAGCTTGTGGGTCTTCCCAAGAAGAGCCCTTCGACAAACAAGAAGACAGGCGAGCGACTCGTATTCGTGGAGGCCGTAACTGTGAAGAAACACTCTTGCACAAACAACATGGGTCTGTTGCTGAGTTCAATCTGGAATTCGATCTTCTCACCGCCGATCTGACGCTCACTGAAGATGAATTGGTTTGTGTATATATTGCTAGCCTTAAGCACGAAATTGCAGCTCCAGGACTTCTCTTATGGCCGCGTACTCTGCGAGAAGCAAAACATCAAGCCCGCTGTCATGAACTTCTCATTGAAAAGAATGCCCAAGCTGCAGCTCTCTTACTTACTTCTTTGCATCATGACGCGAAACTTGGAGTTCAAAAGCTTCAGCAGCCCCAGTCGCCAACATCTGCATCGTCCTCTGTTCTGGCTCTGGTCTCTGGTTCTCCCTCTATTCTGTCTCTATTTCCCTCTTTTTCTCTTATTCTCCTCTCCCCTCCTGTCTTTCTCTCTCATACATTCTTTAACAGAGAACCTAATCTAAGCGTACTGAGTCTGAGCTCTAGTATCGAAGGTCAAAAAAGAAAAAGAGAAAGAAAAAAACTCTAGTATCAGATGCTATTAAGAAGAAGAAGAAGAAATATCTTCTGTGAGAAATGCTAAAGTGAATATTCAGTCAGGGCATCTATAGTTTATAACCTACACAGCGTAACTTATTCAACTATTTGAATAATATGTTTGATGGAGATTACGGTGCAAATGATCTTCAAAGTAGTTATTTTGGTTCGACTTCTCTAGGTTTCCATGTGTTACTTTGCCATGGATCTCTCTTGATATGCTTCATTCCTTCTGATTTATGAGCATGTGATGATATGATATGTTATTGTCGTTTTAAAATTAGTGTTGCTCATTCTTACTAAGCTGATAATTACCGAGACTTCACTGACAATTATTTACTCGTGATTAAATTTTTTCTCAAGGTTTCCTCCGGTCAGTTCCTCTCTACACTGTTGCTCTTTCTTACTAAGCTGCATCTCTTTCTGTAGGACGAAGATGGAATAAGAAGACAAAGAAAGAGACAGTTAAACAGGGGAGCTGCTCGAAGATCAAGATTGCACAAGCAGGTATGCCCCCAAGAATATCTACTGTGGCCACTGTAGAACTTGTTTAAAATTATTATTATTATAGATTATAGAAGTGGTAGCTTTCACTATGCTTCTCTCTGATTCTTGTCCCATCTCTTCAAATTTTTCAGGTCTCGTTTTTTTTTGCCTCAAATTATCATGTTCCATTTGAAAATCCATTTATCAGATGTCGGAACTTAAAAAAATATTGTGACTTTTAGAATTTGTGGCGCATGTCTTGAATAATATAAAGATATTGATTTTTTTTCATTATGCCTCTTATATTGAAAATTGTTATATATATTTTTAATAAATGGTAAATTAAAATACTTATATGTTTTTTTTTTTAAATTTGGTCTATCATTTCATGTTTTGTTTATTTCTTTCTTTCTTTCTCAAAAAATTGCAGGATAGATTTGAAGAACTACAAATTCTAAACGACAATCTTCGTAAAGAGTCCGCTAGGAAGAAAAATCTAATGAATATTAAGCTCTCTTATTCAAATGACGCCATTAAGGTATGTTAGTTAAACTATAATTTAGTTGTCATATACCATTTTCAAATGATTAAAATATTTTATTGTCATGTCAAATAACCAAAGTTTACTTCCCTCTGCATCACTTTCTTTTTTGTAAAACAAATCTAGTCTTCAACGTAAATTTGAATTTGCAAGATAAATTGAGATTCTCATTCTAGGAAGCCATTTGGTTATTTCATCTTGGTTTTTTTTTTTTTTTGGTGTTTTTTTGGGGGTCAATCAAGTAGGATAAAATCCTCTAAAAAGAGGTAGAGGAAAACTGAAACAAACACTCAATAAGGTTATAGAGTAGATCTATTGATTAATAACAAATCTAAATATATGGTTTGCGATAGAGCACAAAGTTATCGTGCAATTTATATAACATATCCCACCTAATAAGATAAAAACTTTATTTTTTTAGGGGGGGTTTGGTTTGTGTTATGTTGCCATGCCTGAAAATATCAATATCATTATTAATTTCTCATGTGTAGTATATACATTGAGATTATTATGCTTGTGAAAGAAAATTAGGAGCATTTTTATCATCCGTATATTGATCAAAGCATGTGCATGGTACACTGAGAAAATCCATTTTTATCAGATGTTGGGACTTATAAAAATAGTGACTTTTAGGATTTGTAGGGCATGTCTTGAATAATATAAAGATATTGATTTTTTTCATTACGCCTCTTATATTGAAAATTGTTATATATATTTTTAATAAATGGTAAATTAAAATACTTATATACCAAAAGCATTGTTTTTTTTTTTAAATTTTGGTCTATCATTTGATGTTTTATTTATTTATTTCTTTCTTTCTACAAAAATTGCAGCAAAGACTTCAAGAACTACAAAATATAAAGGACAATCTTATCCGTGAAAATTCTGCTAGGAAGAAAAATCTACCGATTATTTGCGAGGATTGTATGAAGCTTTCTGGTTCAAATGATGTCATTGAGGTATGTCATTTAAACTATAATTTAGTTGTTATGTATCATTTTCAAATGATTAAAATATTATATAGTCATGCCACATCACTTTCTTTTTGTAAAACAAATCTAGTCTTCAACGCAATTTGAATTTACCATTATCTTTAGGTGACTCAAGATTTTCACTCTAGGAAGTCATTCGGCTATTTCATCCTCTTGTTTTTTTTTTTTTCTTGTTTGGTTGGTGTTTGGGGGAGGGGGGCTGTGTTATATTGTCATGCCTAATAATATCACATGTTTTATAATAACTTGAAACTCCTGATAAAGCTAAAAGGCAAGAAAGTGAAATCCTCACAACTTTTGGATGATGTCGAATACTGTTGAATTGGCAAAAACAAAAAAAAAACAAAAAAAAAAAGATGTCAAGTACTGTTGAAAATGATGTTGTCTTCTGGTTTATGGTGCTTTCATGTCAGTGTACCATGCACGTGTTTTGATCATTATGCCTATATGATAAAATGCTCTGAATTTTCTATTACTAGCATAATAATCTCAACGTATACAAGACCAAAAAAAACTTGTAGATGTTTCCTGTTACATTCTCTAAAATTATACTTGACTCACTGTTGTATTTTTAGTAATTAAATAACTCAATCTAAATGAGTAAACCAGAGTACTCTCAGAATTTAAACTCAAACAGCATCTTTTCCGAAAATAAACCCACTTTGTAGTTCCTGTTATCACAACCATTCCCCAAGTTTTGATGGAATTAAAAGGGTAGTTGTGTGTGTTGAGCTAATGTGCAAGTAGCTGATTATGATGCTTTTGGTTTTGGTTTCGTTCTTTCAAGTTCTTCTTCTTCTTCTTGTTTTTTCCCTTCCAAGATTACTGCTGCTGATTCCTGTGTCAAACTTTCATTTGTGGTGCGATTTAGAGCCGGGAATTCGGGCCGAGCCCGTCGGGCCGGCCCGTTTAGGCCCGAGCCCGTCAAGGGCCGGCCCGTTTAGGCCAGAGCCCGTCAAGGGCCGGGCCTATGATTTGGAGGTTGAAAATGGAAGCGGGCCTAAAAGGGCCGGCCCTGAAGCCCTGAGGGCCGGCCCTTTTAGGCCCGTTTAACTTTTTTTTTTTTTTAAATGTGCACAAGACAATGGGCAATAAGCATTGGTCAGAGGTAGAGTTAACCTAACCTAACCCTCATATCAAAAATGCTCTCACATTGATTCAGACATCATTTGAAGCTTCTCTTCTTTGATTTTCTTTTTTCTTTTTTCTTTTTTTGCATGTATACGCCAAAATCCAAATCAGGTGTTATATTATTACTGACATTTGAAGCTTGTAGGCTTGTTTGATTGTGGCTGTGAACTTATTTAATTGGTTATGAACATTAATTTTGGTTTGGACTTAAGTTTTAGTGTTTGTGTTCTATTAAACTTGGATAATATTTATGTTTTAAATTAGTGTTGATGATATTTATGTTTTAAATTAGGTATTTTAGTCTTTATGAGAATAAGAAACAAAAAAAGGAATAGCAAAAAAAATAAAAAAAAATATAAACGGGCCAAAAGCCCGCGGGCCGGCCCGCGGGCCTAACTTAAACGGGCCGGGCCGCCCTACAGGAGTACGGATTTGGACTCGGGCCTAAACGGGCCGGCCCGTTTAGGCCCGAGCCCGTCACGGGCCGGCCCTGCAGGGCCGGGCCGGCCCGTTTTCCCAGTACTAGTGCGATTGGTGGTTGGATAGAAAGATATCACTTCTGATGAAATCCATAGTCAAGGAAGCGATCAATCACAATCATCAACTGACGAAAGCCATAGCCAGGGAAGCGCCCGACCACAATCATCAACTGACATTACCGGCTAGTCTTGACCCTACTTACTAGCTTACGCCTTAGCCCATGTACCTTTTCAAAGAGTAGATGCAATGGATTATGGCCTCAACTCTAAATTCTCCAAAACAATAAGTAAATAGGAAGAATGATTTTGACATTCTCGCTTCTCAAAATGTCTGTTCGGTAGATCTTGGTTTTGGGAATTCCCACCCAAACACCTTCCATTAGCTTAAGATGGATTTTTTAGCAGACTTGTGATTATGAATTATGGTCGTTGAAAGGAATCATGGCCGTTTTTTTTCCCAGAAAAGTAATAATGGCTGTTACACATGCTGCATGTGTCAAAATACCCCCTCTACTTAAAAAGTTGCGTTGCATTTGTAGCTTATGTTGTGTCATATGACCTTTTGTTTGTCTGTAGTAATTTATGAGTGAAAAAGCGATTCGAATAATAATATTTTATTTTCACTTTTAAAAAAACATAATCGAAACATTATTTATTGTACAAGAATCTATTCTACTCAATTTTATCCAAAATCCATTCTCCCACCATTGATTCAAACACATCCCATATATCTAGTTCCCTTAAAACTGCTTTTTAATTTTTATCTGTTGGGAAATCCCCCACAAGCCTTGAAATTCTTCATTGGGTTTGCTTTGTGAGATGTGGATTGTTTTCTTGTGCTCAAATTTATAAGGCACAAGGCATGGGGTCATTCTAATTCTATATTAAACTCATTTTACAAGTGTTAAAAAGTACAGTGATATTTAAGGTCTAGGAGAATGACCTTCACTACTACGTACAGGCAATCATACTCGTCTTAGAAAATGTGATGCCAAGTTAAAGAACTTGATTTCTTTCATAAATGACCAATCACAACACTTTCTTCTATACATCAACGACTCAATGTGTTTGTTTGGAATAGCGATTTGAGCTTTCAAAAACAACTTTTCAATCGTGATTTACGGTATATAAGATAAATATGTGAGAAGAGTTTTGTCTTAATTTACGTGAATAAACACTTTTGGGAATCCCAAACAAGCTCAATATATCTCCTTCGAATTTGGGTAACTGGCATTTTGCCTTTCAAAATTACAAGGTGGAGAAATCAAGCGAAAGCTTCAGTAGAAAATCTTACCAGAGCATAAAAAGTCAATTGATGGGGAATTTGTTTGATGTCATACCAATAAATTGCAACTCATTTTCCAATTTGAAATAAAACGACAAAGCTTTCTATAGCTAGCAACAAACATTACAGAAGAATTTTAGAAGCCCCGCCCTAAAGAAAAGAAAGAAAGGAGAAAAAGAAAAACACAACCATCTTTGAAGGGGGCAATAGGCATCACTACATTGTGCATATATTTAATGAGATCGATCTTTCTGGGACACGTATGTTTTATAAGACCTACTGTAACAAGAGGCCAAACAAATACTTTGCCAGCAGAAAAGGTCACCAATCTGAGCCATCAGGGAAAGGTTGGAGAGCATCCTGCTTCCTATTCACGTAGAACTCAACAATCGCTTTCATTCTTGGAAGCTTATCTGGGTGGTAGTTTACGTGAACAATTACCGGTTTCAGTTTTTTGAGTTTATCATCTTTCCTCACAGTCTTGAACAAAACCTTGCTGTTCATGAAGAGGTAGATATCCATTGTTCTTCTGGAAGCATGAAGCCCAACGTAGCCAGGATGCGAGGGAAAAAAGAGTTCTTCATTGAAAACAGCCTGGTCCCAAGCCTTCTCCCTGGAAAGTCGAGTGGCCACACGATCCAAAAGTTCAATTGAAGGGATTGTCGGTCGGATATAGAAGAAACCAGAGTTGTAAACCCATATCCTCATAGTATGAGCATATCGAGCCCAACCCATTGCAGGTTCATCAAAAACATCATTGTACCCATAAGCTGTCATATTGTTATGACCATCACTCATGGACTCTACGTCTGAATCCCGGATCAGATGATCAAAGGGGTTTTGCAGATACACAATGTCAACATCTGATAGAAGAACACTATATCCCAACTGCAGAAATTCTCTAAGAATACGAAATTTAAGCCCAGAAACTGCATGATTGCCTCCACTTCTTCCAATGATATCAATACCTTCATCTGGATCTCTCTTGTACACTGGAACCTGATTTGACTCACAAAATTTTGAAATCTCATCATCTAAGGCAACCACCAGATAATTGGTTACACCAACTCTCTTGATGTTGGTGAACCAAACTTCTAGCATCTCCTTCACATTGGCATTCGCAAGGGCAACTATAACCTCTCTTTGTACTGCTACTTTCTCTAATATCTTTGCCAATCTTGGGTTCACAGATTCATCAGGAACAACAGTAGGGTTAGTTCTTAATCCCTGAACAGTACCAAAAGGCCCAGCTTTAGGCTGTTTGCCCAACGCAAGAAACTGCTTTTGAGCCTGATCACTCCCTTGCTTTGCCTGCTGAAGCCTTTCAGTCAACTCCCTGACCTGTTTTTTCAGCTGAGCATTTTTCTCTGATACTGCCACAAACTCTGATTTCAACATGTTGACCCGATCTGATGATTCACATTCAACCGAATTTGCCTGCCAAAAGAAGACGTTGTAAAAATGAACCACATCATGCTATGGCCCTACTTGGCGCCTTGGAAATAGAAATCATACAAAGTGCTGCATGTGGATTCACGTGTACACAGACAAACATTGCATATGCAAGCAAGCTATTTAACCTCTTAACATCAGATGTAGAAATTTCAAAAGCTTAGCAACATCCATTCACTAAATTCATCAGACAAACCAATCACACGTTTGATAAAAAGATCTGGAAACCAGAGTGATTTGATCTCTAAAAACCAAAATGGACAAAAAAAATCAGATTTTTTAAGGTCAAAATATGGAGTGGGGGAACAGATCATATACCAATCACATTAGAATCCTAGCATGAAAGTGATTCCAAAGATGGAAGTAGGCAACTAACCAATCCTTCTCAAGTTATCAACTGCTTAACAAATCAAGGACTGGTAGATCCGCCAAGACAAAATGTAACATCACAACAATATTCCAAAAACAACTAGTCGAAAATGGGTAATCAAAACTCAACTGCCTCATATGTCATCCAAATGATCCCAGTGCATTGGAAATAATGACAACTGAATGAAGTCTCTAACCAAACAAGATTCAGAGGGCAAATAAGTCCAAAAAGAAATACAGAAAGAGCCAGAACGATTAAATATAGAACCTGAATCTTGGATCCCACAAGATTGTAATTGCGACGAGGGATTGCATTAGAGCCGAAGAACCCACTAGGGAACAAAACAGCGCAGACACATCCAACGAAAACCCCGATGGCTATTGCGACGAGGACCCTCGATTTGTGTAGAGAATGGGAATTGTTCCTCATCAAGGGTCCTTCTCTGCGGCCAATCATGGCGTCTCTTCTTCTCTTCCACCCCAACCTTCAGATGATGTGGTCGGACCCTTGATTCTTCTATAGGGTTTTGGGAGGGGCGAAGAATGGCATTGAATTTTGATGTTGAGGAGGACTGATCTTGAACCAACGCGTTCCTCAGAGCTTTCGTGCACAGAGAGGAAGGACTCAGGCTTCGCGCTGATCGAAGATCTGAGCAGGAACGCTCGCTTGACTAGGCCCAGCTCAACGAAAAGGATCGCCTATCTTGACATTACTACACATTTTCTTATCCAGGATTTAAAAATTAAAAAAAAAATTTAAATATTTGAATGACAAAAAAAAATAGAAAAAAGAATTTTATAATTACGAAATTTAAAATTAGAGGTTTACCTAAAAATAAATTGTGAATTGTTTATCAAATTTCTTCATTCTCTTATTAATTTTTAATAACAAATCTGATTTGAGATTTTACAATTTTAAAATTCTTTTTATCTTTTTCCCTATTTGTGTTTACAATATTTAAATAAAATGACCTGATAAATATATTGACATTTTGTATCAATCAAGTGAATGAACAAGCATAATATATATTTATTATTATTAAAATAAGAGTTTCTCAATTGTTAGAAACAGTCATAATACATTAATATAGTTGAAGTAGCCATGGGTCTCTAGTCGCTATTACCACTTCAAACCTGAACTTAACTTTTAAAAATACCAGCTGTCACAATTTAAGGTTTTATTGTTATTTCATATAATTAAAGTTTTTATTTAGTTAAGTAAAGTGGACATTGATTTCAAGATCACATTTCCTTCCCAATAATCCTACGGTCGCCGAAGCTCCGGGGCTCCAGGCGGGTGGCCGTGATGGAGAGTTTTTTTTTCCGGCACACAAGGGCAATATTGTCATAGTGGGAATAATGTTAATTTCGTGGATCTCTATGTCTTTTTTTTTTTTGATACATAAAGGAGAAAAATCTCAATACTCAACCTACATCAGTAGGAGCACGCTGATCCAGCTCCAAAATAGTCGTTAACTCCGCTGTTGGATACAAGATAGGGTGAAAACCCGTTACAGTTGATAATGCCTCTTTCGCAAGATAGTCTGTAACCCGATTTACATTTTTAGGTACAAACTGCAATTCTATTCTTCATTCACGTTACACCATCAAACGAATTTCTTTTATGATAGCATCTTCTGGATGATTTTGGCAGTTCCCACTATTTATCAAATTAAGGACTTCTTATGCATCCGATTCTAATATCACTCTACGCTTCCCTTGATCCCAAGTTGTTTTCAAACCCAGAAAAATACCCCATAGTTCAGCAGTAACATGATTCCTAAATTTCAATTTATGCATAAAAGACATGATAAAAAAATAAATAAATAAACAAACTAATGTTGAGCCTAACTTGTAAAGTAATTGGAGGAGTACTATATTGTGCGGAAAGATAGATGCTCCTTGCACATGGTCCTACTTGACTTTCCTAATAGAACATTAAAGGGGTAAACACCATTTTTTGTCATGAAAATATAGGTTAGGGGCAATTTTTCGAAAGTTTTATTTAGGGCAATTTTTTTTTGAAAGTTTTAAATGTGAGGCAATTTCATCCTGATTATTATCGTAATAAAGTTTGACAGCTAGTTGATCAAATTGCGAAGCAAATTTGCTCCTAAAAATTTCTAGGGCAAATTTGCTCCTAAGTTAAAACTTTCAGGGCAATTTTATTGTTCATGTTATTTTTGTTAAAGTGCAAATTTGCCCTGAAAGTTTTCACTTTGGAGCAAATTTGCTTCTAAATTTAGTCAACTTAACTAGGATAACGGTCAGGGCGAAATTGCCTCACATTTGAAACTTCTGAGACAAAATTGCCCTAAACAAAACTTTCAGGGCAAAATTACCCCTAGATCAATACTTCTAAAGCAAAAAAGGCCTTTAACCCAACATTAAAGCACATGAGAAAAATAGTTCTTCATGTTCGTTGTGTATATTTTAATGCACATAGCATTTCTCATATATAGGGTTAAGGTACAAATTTAGTTCGGAAGTTTTCGTTGAGAAACAACGTTGTCCTGAAAGTTTTTTGAGGTTCAATATTGCCCCGGAAGTATTAAAATGGAGTAATGTTACCCTTTACCTTTAAAAACTTAACAGTCAATATCAATTTTTTAATAATCAATGTCACTTTTTTAACGATATAGGGCATGATTGCTCATTTTAAAATTTTCGGGACAACATTGAATCTGAAAAAACTTGTGAGGCAACATTGCTCTTCAGTGAATATTTTTGGGACAAATTTACACTTTAACCCCTCACATATTAAAAAAAGGGTTTTCTTATCACCAAAAACAAAAGGCATATGCAATAATGCATCAGACGCATGTTCCAACACGTGGAAGTAAATATAAGAATGCAAGTGGGACAAAGTTGTCAACGAGCACTGTTATTATAACAATATGTCCTCCAATCAAACTCCATCGCTTATGACATTGTCTAATTTCTATTGCCACCACCAAGTCACTAACTCCAACTAGTGATCCACATAATTGAATATATGAGCCAACATTAAATATACTCTCCATGTATCGTCAACAATAACAGGGGAAGGTTCCCCCAAGAATATTCTACAAGATCAACATGATATTAGCTCCAGCATATTCCCATCAAAATATCAAGAATGACAATTTACCAGAGTTCAGAAATCAGATTGAAATCTCAGAACAGCATAGAAAACTGCAGTAGGAAGAGAATACATTTTGGTATATGATATCTCTAACTCACCTGAATCCTGAATCTTCCCTCTTCAGCATTCAATCCAGCGGTTTTCTTTTGTGCCCTCTGGCCTATAAGTACTAGATTGCTTTGGTATTTGCCTATAAATAAACCCTAAACCCTAAACCTTATGCCTTGAAGTGAAACAGTATAAATTAAGAAGAGGCTACACAGAATGAACTCCAGTTAACATGTCACTGATGTTCAGTAGACATTGGATTATGTGATCCTTGTCTCTATCTTGTTCTGTTTTCTTGCTTTCAAGAAAATAATATCCGATCATTTTCCTGGTGGTGCAACAATGACAGTGACAACCAGTATCATCCTGTTTTCTTGCAACATCTGTCTTCGCATGCCTCCGCGTTGAATTCTGACGTTGTGATCGCCACCAGGCAAAGTGGCTTTTCCTTTTAATGTGCCAGAGAATCACACTCAATGGCACTGGCTAATTGACACTTTTTATGTCCTCAAAAGAATTCCCCTGAATCTTCTTAAAGCTGTTCCAGTTCTGTGGATGAAAAATGCATTATATCTTTCAAACAGACCAAAGCAGAATATATTGCATCTGATTTTGAATGAGAAGTATCGCCAGAAGTAAATACATGAACACCATTTTCCACATAAATCCAACTGCAACCAGCAAGTTTCCTTGCCTCTTTTCCTCTCATTTTGTTCCTTATTCTTCCCATCTCATCCCAATTCCCCTCTGCAGCATATACATTAGCCAATTGCACATAACGAGCCCCATTATGTGCCTCAACTTTCAATAGTTTCTCCGCTGCTTCTTTCGCAAGCTCGATATTGCCACTTAAACGACAAGCTTGAAGAAATGCTCCCCAGATTGTAGCATCCACTTGTACAGGAATCTTCCTCATGAATTCTATTGCCTTGTCTAGTTTATTAGCCCTTCCATACATATCAACCATACATGCAAAATGTTCAGCACCTGGCAAGATATTGTGATCTGCTTCCATGGAACAAAAAATCTGCTCTCCAAGATTGACCAGTCCACGATGCACACATGCTGATAGAAGTGCAACAAAGGTTACAGCATCTGGCTTGAAATTTTTCTTCAACATTTCCTGAAAAACCTGAAATGCTTCATTTACCAGTCCATGGTGAGCAAAACCAGCTATCATGATGTTGTAAAAGACTGTGTCTCTATCACTATCAGCAACTAGCCGGAAAAATTTCTCGGCATATTCTATATTGCCGCATTTTGAATACATATCAACTACAGCACTAGGTAATTTCTCATTCACTTCAAGTCCCATTCTCAATACATAAGCATGAAGCTGCTTTCCCAAAGTAAGAGTGGCTTCTATAGCACAAGCACCAAGCACACTGACAATGACCAACTCATCAGGAACTAGTGCTTCATTGGTCATGTACTCTCTGAAAAGTTTGAAGACTACCTCACATTGTTTTGCTTTGACATAACCAGAAATTAGAGCCGTCCAGACAACGGAGTTTTTCTCTGCTAGCGAATCAAAAAGTCTTTGGGATTCTCTCATGTTGCCTTCAGATGAGTAGCCTGAAATAAATGAAGCAACTGCAAAGAGGTTATTAGTCTTGGTTCCTGAATTAACGGATTCTGCATATTTGAGATTCCCACACTTACAGTAGAGATCAACAATGGCATTACTAATAAATTGATTAGAAAAGAAGGTGTTTCTCAACACCCAAGCATGGACAGACTTCCCAAGTGCTAAGGATTGTAGGCCAGAGCAAGCACTCAAAACACTCAATAAAGTGCGTTCCTCCCACCTAACGCCATTTTGAACCATTTGAACGAACAAGGCAAGTGATTTCTCGAAATAACCATTCTGGGCATACCCTGCAATCAATGTATTCCAAGATACAATGTCGTTCAATTCGGGGTTTTCCAGAAATAGATTCAAAGCCATCTCCATCTTTCCTTCCCTGAAACAAGCAGCAAGCATTGCATTCTTTGGAATCAAGTCTACATTCCCATTACAACCACTAAAAACATTACAAGCTTCACCAAATAACCCACATTTTGAGTACATATCAATAAGAGAACTCACTGCATATGCGCTTCCATCATTTGCAGTTTTCACCATGTATGAATGTATTTGCCTTCCAAAATGGCCAACACGTAGCTTTGTAGCCAAGTTAATCATTGTCGTCAGAGTGACCTCATCAATCCCTGTTATCTCCCGTATAGATTGCATTGTAGTAAACAAATTAAACGCCTCAGTTTCATACCCATCAGCACTGACATAACCAGATAAAATGGAGTTATAAGAAACCGAATCTTTTTGAGGGGAAGAATCAAAAAGAGCTCGAGCTTGAGCCAAGTTCCGAGCTTTGACATGAGCCGATATGACGGTGTTCCAAGAGAATACATTTCGCTGAGGCATTTCATCAAACAACTTCTGGGCAACATGCGGGAGCCCATGATTAGCGTAGAGACGAATGACTTGATTCAAAGCAAAAATGTTTGACGTGGAACCAGCTTTTATAATCTGAGCATGGTGTCCCAAAACATCTCTCAGAGATTTCATTTACCTGTACACGAACAAGAAGAACCCATGCATATAGCACGTGGTCGCAACTCGCAATGCCAGAATTCTTGCTCAGGTTCTGTGCTTTATGGCCCTTTGTATTTTTTCTCCATTGTCAATTTCACTGGAGTGGGCCTCATTCACCTAAGCTAAAAGGAGTTGGGCTGATTGCAAGACTAGCCCAAAACACTTAAATTGGATTCCAAATACTTTGAAGCTACCACTCTCGTCCTATTAATAAGTCTCATTCTCACATACCAAGGAGAATTAGTTAACTCATTTATTATGGCCTAAATTTCCAATTTTGCCCTTATATATGATAGATTCCAAAAGTCAACATGAATAAATTTCTTTTGTTTATTGCAATTAATAGGGGTAAAAAAGTATAAAATGCATTTACTACCATGGAAATGGACTTATAAATAAGACCAAAATTTTTAACTAAAAATGACTTATAAATAGAACCAGAGTGGTACATTGTAAGGCCCATATATGACCAGATGGCCCAAAAAATATTTTCCAAGGACCACATGTAATTTGTTTCTAAAAATAAATAAATCACAAATGTAACATGACGTATAGTGTAGGTTATAATATGTATGGATTATGTACTGTACATTTTACTCGGATTTCATATTTTATATAGTTAGATGAGACAAAAATTATAGGTTCAATTTAATTTGTAAAGGAAATGTGATGAAAAGTTATGTAGATTGTGTAACACATTTTGTCCTTCTAAAAGTTATTTGGAATACATTTTCACTATACGACGTATATATGCAAGGCTTGCTATTCGTTATATATTGTGTACAGATTTCTTTTCATCAGACTTATGAATGGTACATTCTTTGTGTGTGTGTGGAAAAGCAAATGAACCTAGTGAATTTTTATATAATTAAAAAATAAATTGGTAGATAATCCAAGGAAGCTTTATTAAGGATCATCAACAAAGGAAGGTAATAAATAAGAGAAATACATACATACTCCAGGAGTATTACTTTTTCTGTACTCTAACTAATTAAATATAACAACTTATCTTATTTTAATTCTACATGGCAGATCAGTCATCAAGAAAAATTCAAATTTTATTATTTTTAAAAGCATAAACTTCATAATTCAAAAAAAATAAAAAAATCCAATTCCCTCCCATGAATGGTTGTTTTTTAAAATCGCAAAATTTGAATTCCTCCATATGACTCATCTACCATGTAAGATTAAAATAAGATGAGTTGTTATATTTTAATTAATAAGATTACAAATGATACTCCTATAATACGAAAGTATTTCTCTATAAATAATTGGCGGAGCTTAACACAGTTATTTGGATTATTTATTGATTTTTATATGACATACGTATTTGAGACAGGCACCGTCTGGTCTGGCACTGATGATTGCGATGAATCCGTCACTTTATTATACAGTATGTAGTCATCATCATAACACAGCCAACCAAAAATAGTTCTTAGTCTCCATAATATTCATTAACCAAAACTAAAGTCTTGAAAATAGATACAGTTGAAATATAAGAGAATAATAGCTAGTAATAAACCCTCTTGATGGAATTGATATGTCAACAACTAATAATAATAACAAAAGCAGCAATATTATTTATACGAAATAAAATCATACATGAAATTAATGGTAATTGATGAGTTGAGTGAAAGAGGTTCAACTTATCTCAAACTAGATGTTGGAAATGAAAATAGGAAGAAAATGATTGCACGAAGGTTCTAGGAGATTTGAAGACTATGAAGGAAATTTAAAAATTAATGAGAAGATTCAAAAATATTTTATTTTAATTTCGATTTATCATTATTTTTATTATTAATTGTTACTCCCATTTAATTTTGTGATTTATAGAATTTTCTTTTTTAATTCTTAGAGTTTGAATTGGGGTATAAATAGCATACAATATATCTTATTTTGTAGGCTTTATGATTTGAATAATATAGATTATTGAATTTCTTTTCATCTTATATTTCTCTCCTTTCTCTATTTATCTAGTTTCTCTCCCTCCTTTATTGCTGGCCTCTCTACTCTCTTTCTCTACTATATTCTCTCTTATATGCTTCTGCCTCTCCTCTCTTCTTCTCTCCTCTCCCTAACCCTTTTTGTCTGCATCACTAAAACAAAAATGAGCTGTTTGATATGAGGGATTTAAAGGAGACAGGGGAGGGAATATTTGTATAAGTGATTTAAACAAAAATAAAACATTGGAAGAGTGAAGTTATAAAATTTTAATAAAAATAATTTGTAAGATAAAAGATTAAGAATAATTAATGCAAAACTTTTAAACCCTACTTCTTTAATTTTTTTTTCAAAATTTGACTCAAAAAATTTTTCTCTCTCTCTTTTGAATCCCCCGTACCAACCATTCCCTAAGGAATTTTAGTATTAGAAATGGGGGAAAATAATGCATCTAGAGGAATTGGCTGAGTTAATGCTGCTTAGTATCAAAAAGTTACTCCTATAATGAATGGGAGTTGGTATAAATGGTAAGCGGTTTGGTTCCGCTTAAGTAAAGTCTTAGATTTGAGCCTTATGTATGTAGAAAATTCTTATTGGGAGACTCTCCCACCATAGTTAGGAGCGTAACGCGGGTCAGATCCGGATGTAGTCGGGGTAAAGCTCTGGTAAATCGGGTGGGCCAAAAAAAAAAAGTTACTCCTATATAAAAAAGTAATATTAAATGTACGGAGAAGGTTATAGAGAGTAATGATATGGAAGTGGGGGAAAAAAACAAAAGAAGGGCATGATTTGGTAGTGCCATATATTATGAAATAATGAGAAGGAATAACAATACAATGAACACAGCCACAAAGCGGAAAAGGGAAGAGAGAGAGAGAGGAATTGATCTGGAAGGTCGGCCGAAGAATGCCGTGATGGGACTCCCAAATCCATCGACGTGGGCCTGCTGGTTTGTCTGTTCCGAGACACCGACCAGGTCACAGCAATACAAACAGTACCTTAAATTTATAATGTTATTTCTACTATTTTTTTCCAATAACAATCCCAAATCGAAAGGCCTTCAAATTTTCAGTCTGTATTATTATTGTGCATGGACCAGGTTCTTTAAGTGACAGGTTTGTATATCTGCCATGTTTTTGTCCCAACGCTTTCACTATCTCTTATAGTGGAAAAGGCATGTTAGCTATGGCCTGCGACACTCACCTATACCATCTTCTTTTGAATACCAAATCATGCGTTGTTTTTCATGTGTTGAACTTCGGATTTAGACCCATTCAAAATGACTCTCATATTAATTAAACATCATTAGATTAAGAATTATGTGTAATATGTGAGTCCAACTATGTGATGGCACTGAATTTGAAGATAATATCTAAATTACAAAGTTTGGATTTTTATTCGAAATTTAGACTGTTTACTTGTTTATGCTCCATAATATCAAACATATATGTCATCCACAATAGTTCAATGAAAAATTTTAAACACAAGCTAAGTCTCTCCAAGTAAATTAAAGTTTATCACGAGGGCATATATAATATACTGTGCCTCTTATGTTAAATGTATAATCTAGTTTTTAGTACAAGTTGTACTATAAATTATGTCTTATAATTAGAACCAGAGAAATAATATTTTACAGTTGAATTGCAAATTAATCTTCTGCTTAATTTATTTAAAAGCTATAGGTAGGTTATTATAAGAATTAAGAACACCGCATGCAACTTAAACTGTTAGGCCCCAAGAAATATCACCAAAAGGGGGGAGAGATAAATTAAAGATCAATCATGCATGTCCTTTTGGGGATACATCCCATAAAATTGAAACGATACAGTGAAGATTAGCATAGTCCCTATGCAAGGATGACATACACAAATCGAGAAAGCTCAATAACTAAATAGCTAGAAGATAAAAAATGCTTATGAGAGTGGTCTAATCAACCATACATTTTAGCCCAAAACTTTAAAACAACAATTAAATGGATTTTTTTTCTTTTAAATACATCTTATTTAACTCAACTCTATTCAACGTGGGACTTCTCTGCTCCCCAACATCAAATTAAATCTACTCACATTCGACATTCTGATATAAACGTGTGAATATTATTTAATTAATAAGCCTTTTCAATTTTATTGATTAATAGACAGAGTTGAACCTGTAACATATATCTGCCTTTATCACATATAGTGGATGGTATAATTCTGACAAGTGTTGAATCTATGATGGTGAAGAAGTAGAGTAGGAAAGGAACTACACACAAACTCAAACAGCAAAAGCTTGATAGTGAGATGAGATCAGATGATCAATGACCTCTTTTTCATAAGGCTGCATATATCATATAATAACAATGGTCCACACAATACCAACCGAAATGGTAAAGGCCCTTCTTCACCACTCTTAGTGCTTGAACGTTACGTGCCACATGCCCTAACCCTAATGGAACTCAAAAAAGAAAAAAAAAACCAGCACATGAAATTCGTATGTATATGATCACCACCGATTCTTTCTGTACCAGCAAGATAGTGCCAAACACTGAAGTCAGATACTCACCGATCTCTTACCTGAAGAAAACACAAGGACGTGAAGTTAAGTTGAATCCAAAGTGTTTCCTCCATCACATGTATAACCTCATGTTTGATTGATTTATAAGGATGTGTTTTTTTCGTCCCCTACCATGAAAGGTCTGTGATTTATAAGGATGTGATTTACCCCGGTCATGCTCTTGTCCCTCACAAAAAGTTATTGGATCTTAGTCAGTTTGGGTTTACAAGTGTGTGACGATATGATTATCTATCATTTATATATTATTGCGAAACTCAATTTTGTTTTGTGTGTGGATTTTTTTTTTTGGACAAATTTGTGTGTGGATTGATTTATACTAAAGGTACAACTCAAATATCTATACTTTTGTAACGAATAGTTTTTTTCTTGTATGTATTGTCAATTATGTTAAAGTAACTTCAACTTTGATCAATAATTTTCATTTTTGACGGGTTTTGGTGATGTGGTTTGTTGTTTTTAATGACGACACAATTGAATATGTGGCTTAACAGAATCCATAGAACAAAATTAATTGATGAGAAAATAAAGTTACGTACGGATTTCTCGCTAGTGGAATCACGTCACTTAAAGAAATGGTCATGTTAATGGCATGATAATAGTTACGTCGAAATTAAGATACAAACAAAAGAACTCTGAGGCAATTATTATCAGGGACAATGATTCCTAGGGCTAAATGGAAAAAGAAACACTTTAGGACTCAGAATTTTAAAATGACATAACAAATGGTTTTTTTTTTCCTGAAAATTTCAGTAAGAAAGGGGGGTAGAGCTAGTAGTCTTCGATTAACCTTTCAAGGTTTTGGGAGTTAAAGCATTATATTGTTATTTTTCTTATTTAGTTCCATAATTTCTCCAACATTATTTTTAAGCCACTTACTGACAATTTTTTCGATTTTGTTTGTGCAAGTTTAGGTTGTCCTATCTCAAAGTGAATTTTTGTGTGTGTGTGTTTTCTTTTCTTTTTTTATTGTTGGTGCTGTCTCTTTTACGACGATTTATTCAGTTATTGGTTTGAGCGTGTCAACTGTCAACCTTAAGTTTAACCCTGTTTAGGGTCCCTAATAGGCTTTTCGGTCAATTTTATTAAAAAAAATGAAGGCCCCTTTGCTTGATTAATAAAAAGATTAAATCTTAATTTTCTATCCGAAAGATTAAAATTATTAAGAAACACCACCTTACTTGTTCAAAAATAAGAGAGAAATCGAGCGGCCCCATACATCTAAGCTAAATTGCTGTGTGTGTTTTTTTCATTAATATGCCTTTTTCTTTAAAAAAAAAAGTCATGATATTGCACGTGGAAGATCCTAACCCCCTTATTTAAATGGAAAGAAAATATGGGTGAAATCTAGAAAAAAAATATTTTTTCTTTATTTAGATTAGGAAGAAAAAGTGAAAAAAGGAAAAATTAGGAGAGAAAATAAGAGAGAAGACCCACCAAAAAGGACTGATCCATTTAAACCCCATGTCTTCAAAGTCATCATATTGTTGGTGTTGGGTGGTGGGGTAAGCAATTTTTGAAATAGACCACACTGTGTGTGTTGCTAATTATTCACTTTGAATCCTTTTTATAAATAATTTTTTTCTTTTTAGTTTGGTCTTTAACGTAGGTGACTTTTTTCTTGTGTTTTAAAATTTTAATTATTTTTTTTATTTTTTACTCTTATTAAATATATATCTTTATATTAATTATCTCCCACTCACTACTAATTCTCCTTCATTCAATCATCTATTATCCATACCCTCTACACATTTATCTCTTTCTCTCTCATAATTTTACCTCATTCTCTCTCCTATACTTTTTTTATAAGTATGGGCATATTTGAAAGTAATTAATATATCATTTTTAACACATTTATTATTTTTAACTAATCTTAATTGTTAGTTTGTTTTACATAATTAAAAAAAAAAGTTGCTTATAAAAGGAAGTAGAGGACTAAGTAGCAAATAAAAGGCGGGCGTGAATTATTTATTATATATGCAATAAATTCAAAAGTTTATACAGAAAAGTTCTAAATTCAAAGGCACGTGACATATGGACTCTAACATAATCTATATTAGTTAGGTCGGCGTCTGACTCTTAGCAAATTGCTCTAATCTTATCTTATCATATATTATGCATATTGAAATGAAACGACACTTTATTGTTAAGATTTGAGCTGTTGTTTATATTTAATTTATTTTTGGT
This sequence comes from Inga leiocalycina, assembly GCA_963242795.1. Classification (NCBI taxonomy): domain Eukaryota; kingdom Viridiplantae; phylum Streptophyta; class Magnoliopsida; order Fabales; family Fabaceae; genus Inga; species Inga leiocalycina. Next base: position 2,018,306 of record OY725321.1, on the reverse strand, counting down.
CAGATATTATACACTGAATTTTACTTTTATCATGCAACAGTCAATCATTTGTTAATTCTTCTAATTGAATATTTGGGTTTGAATAAATAATTTATTCTTTTAATATATAGATGTTCATATATATAATAAAAATTATTGGCAAGTTGTATCATTTATGAGCTATTAATGATTTAATGGCCATTCCTTAAAAACTAGTAGCTAGTTAGAAACTAGCTACTTTTGGCACTTATCCAGATCCGCATCGTTCAAATATAGCTTCAACAATGCAGTGAAGGGATTATAATAAAAGTAAAAAAAAAAAATTGTAATCTAGCTACATGAGGCTAGCTAACATTTTTTTCCCTAACTTACGCACCCATTATATTTACTAATGAAGGTTCAAACTCACAAATCTTATAATTAAAAAAAAATATTTCAAGGGAGATGTTTTGTGTCAATTGGTTAGAGAAACCGGGAGCCTTAGCATAAGCCTAACATAAAATCATATTGAAGTATGTGGAGGAGTGGCAAATAATGGGAATAATTAGTAGATAGAAAGTTGAAGTGGTCACTTTTTATGGGGTTGTGACCAAAAAAAATTAGATAGTGGGGCTTCAATGTATCCAAAACCACTGTTTACAATTAGATATTTTCCGCCAACTCTTATTAATGCCTACTATACCTTCCTATTTGTCTCTGTGCTTTATGCTACTTTAATTTCATATTATTACTTGCCAATACATATAGGGGACCAAAAGGGTAGGTATTATTTGCTTCCTAATTTTTTTTCCATTTACCAAGTTGCTCCTAAATCAGATTCCCTTAATTAATATACATGCTAATAATGCCGTTTCATCGTCTCATACCTGCATGCCGACAAAAATATTTTATAATCGTTGTTACCATCATATTGATGTCAACTTGAGTCCTCGACCACACATATCCAATGAATTAATTAAGGAAACTATTATTAATTAATTAATCAATCAATTAATTGAGTTGGTCTCAAAGTTTCTTCAAAATATAACAAAGATCCTTGAGTGTACTGTGATTTCTACTTACAAAACTCCCACCCGTCGTTTGGACAGGAAGAGAAAAATTTGGACGAGGGAATATTTGGAATTTAGGAGCTAAGAACGCTTTTTTAGATTCCCTCCTAGTGTTTTCTCATCCCTATTTTCTTCCATATCCAAACAAAGCTTAAGTCAAGACAATAATGATGATATTCAATTACAAAGTAATAATATCTTTAACTCTTTGTAAACTCAAAAGTAAAGCAAGTGAATTTGTATGTATTATGCTAGTTTGACCCTTACATGGCAACAAACCATATCAAAGCAGCAGCTTTGACGGGCCTGCATATAATATTGATTAAATTAGTGCCCTTGAGTAGGCAATTTGTATGTATTATGAAATGAAATAGTAATAAAGACTTTTCAATATAGGATAAATTAATGGTTCATTTCTCTTGGAAGAAAAGCCAATTATGTTATAAAGTTAAAAGATTAAAATTCAAAATACAAGTTCAAGAGGAGAATTCAATAGAGAATCCCCTAAAAACAAGGAAATATGATAAGAAAACTAGGAAAGAAACATAACTAAACAAGACCATCCATTTCGTGATGCACTTAAGAATCTTGATGGATCGAGAAATTTGGAACCAACACACCAGATTATCAGAGAAGAATGTTGATGATGATAAGAATAAAAGTAAGATGACATCTATGAAAGAGCGAATATGAGACACGTCAAGTAAAAGTTTATCTCATGAAAAATAAGATAAATCTCCAAAATTGGAAAAAGAAAAAGCATAATCTCATTACAAATACCGACTCATGACTAATTTTAACCAATTTGCTTAATACTAGGTGTGGAGTATAGATATTTATGACATACTTAAATATGGGAAGGTGGATATGGTTGCCACCCACACTGGAAAGTTCCCCACCAGACAGAAGCGTCAGCAATGGAACAGACACTTTAACGACGTTAATATTTATATTCGATCCCATCCCACATGCATGGACGTCCGCCACCTTCAAATTCAACAAACATTAGTGGACAACCTCATTTTCATGCCTCCCTTCATTATTTAAGTGCGTCCATTAATTAATTAGTACTACACTACAAAGCGCACATCACTTTAGTTGATCACTACTTCAATTTGTATTCAGTAAAGTTATATACTAGATTCCTTGAAGTTTTATGGAGAAGAATTAAATGAAAATACTTTGTTTGGCCTTAATAGAAGATATATTTACCTAATTTAATTAGATTAAGAAAATTAGTTAATATGACATGTATAATTTCTAAAATACCTTGTCAATCATCCTTAATTCCCACATTCTCTCCTTATTAATTATTATTGAGAGAGCATCAATAGGGGTAAATTAAGAAAATATTGATAAATATGAAAACTATATCTTATATTTATGACCGATATCAACATATCAAATATCTCTTATATATATTAAGGACCGGAGGGTGTATTACTCACGTAGTAAATTTGGTCACTGATAGGTTTAATTGAGGTAGAAAGTGATGTTTTATGTTGCTTTTGCTACTACTATACTCTTATATACTTGCTACAATCCTTAATATACTCCATCCGGTCCTAATTATAAGATAAAGTTGATTTTTTTGGAGAAATTATGAAAACCAATTAAATTACTTTAGAGTGTTTATATTTTTAGTATCTTTATATTATATATTAGTTTATTAGTCAAATTAATTAGTTTGGAGAAAAAATAAAAAATATAAATATTCTAAAGTAATTTAATTGGCTTCCTTAATTTCTCCAAAAAAGTCAAATTTGTCTTATAATTAGAACCGGAGGGAGTAGAATATGTTTTGGGAGTTGATTTTGATACTAAATATACTATCAGTTTTTTATATTTGTCAAGTTTTTCTTAATTTATCCTTTATTGATACTCCTTCAATAATAATCAAGGCAGAGAGGGAATAGGGGAATTAATAAACATGACTAGGTATAACTAATTTCATTGATCTAATTAAATTATGTAAGAAGAACTTATATTAAGAACAGGAGGGATTGGAGGAAATAACACCGTCCACGAACTGACATAAGAAGTCTCCTCCGACCCACGTAGAAAGTTCTGCGTACAGTATTGTTTATATTCGTATCCCAAATCAAATTAAAAAAAGAAATTGGGAATGTTGAAATATTGAATAGTGCGCTAGTTTGGTGGATTTAGTTGGTTAAAGTTGAGACTCTAAAGGGAGCGAAAATCGTTAATTAGGATTGGAGGACGGCTCTTTATGATGGATGAATAAAATACCACGAGTATCATTTAGTGGGTTTATCCTGGCAGAACATAGCTGGCTCGCCTTCTACATGTTGTCGGTATTTGTACCTAAATACTTAAGTGTTTCTAGAGACTTGTTTCTATTAACCCAGATTCACAAACTGTACGTAAAGTTGATTAATACAATAATTGAAGTATCTTAGAAATTTCAGAATTTCTATTAACCCAATAAGGCCATGGTTTGAATTGCCCACTAAGGGCAATATAATCAGCATATATAGTTGGTTTTCGCCCCAGCTGAAGAAGAAATTCTCCCAACTAATTTCTTTTTTTCACAAAATTCGAATTCAACTTTATTTTGGGTAATGTTCCCTAATAAATCAGTAAGAAAATAAAACACTAATGATAGTATAATTAGTAATCAGCGTCAACGTAAGAGGCTCTAACGTGTGGGAAACTCGAGAGAGAGATTAACATTTCAACAATTTGAAGTTTATTCTTTTTTGACAAAACATTTGTATTCATATATTTATTTGTATGACCGACTAAAACTGAACTTTCATTTGAATGAACAGCATAAGGGTTAAGTAATTAATTAAGATCGATGTTGCGTTGCAAAGTTCGCCCTCACAAAGCGAATAATGTATTCAATTGAATTAAATAAACTATATATTTAATACTTTACCAGTCCGTGATCGACATTGCAATTAGGCACCATTTTAGCATTAATAAATGGAATAATATATTCAATTGAATTAAATAAACTATGTATTTAATATTAAACTAATGTAAAGAAATTTATAAACTAAACTATATATGGTTTAAATATCGCTGGACAATGTGTGCGTGTAATCAAACTTCTTAAGTCAAATTATTCTCTTTTTTTTTTTTGGTAAAAAAAAGTTTAGGTAGGTTCTGCACCAATCCCCTATCAAGGCCAGGGCACGACCCTAGGGCTCTTCGAGCGCTTACAAGAAACTTACGAGATCGCCTACCAACGAGGTCTCCCCATCGATTAGAGGGTTCGAATACACTCCCTTATGATTGGGATGGCAAGACCTTAACAACTGCGCCAAACCTCGTTGGCTTAAGTCAAATGATTCTAACTGCAACATATATTAATATTTTCATGCGTGTAATAATTTCAAAGTTATCGACTGACTTGTGATCACTCTATATAATCAGCCAAAACTTTAATACGTGTGCTTCCTTTTGATTGGTATATATCTGATTATAGTACTCCATAAGCAAATAATGAGACATTATTGTTGTTCTAAAATAAGTATAACTTCGAATGCATAATCACGCTCAAGAATCAAGATCGTGTATATAATTAGACAACCTAAGACGTGTTTGACTACCGACCACGCATATTCCACTATTATTGACTAATTAAAGCAGCACATAAAGCCAAGAAGATGATATTATGAGTGTTGAAAATTTTGGTCATCTTGTGAAGCTGTAAATATTTCATTTGATGAAATAATCAATCTAAAAGTGAATTTGTCATGTTTACGTACCTGTGTTATTTTACATACTTGTTTTGAATCAGGAGATGAAAAATACAAATATAATGTCATCTTGATCCTAGGTTTGGTTAATTAAGTAAAGGAACCTCAAATATGTGAGCACCCTTGTTCAACTTTTGATATGCTATCTTATGGTTTTGTTTTCTCATGTTATATATGTTTTTTAAATTTGATAAAATAGATTATTTCTTTCATGATGGATATTTATACATCCGTGTAATTTAACACTCTAGTAAACATTTAACTACTGAAGCTAGTTAGAACACCCCTTATTTTATATTGAGATTAAAATAAGTAGCATTAAATATTTACTGTATTATTTATAAATAACATTGTTTGATTGCATGCATATTTCTAGTCAATTATATAGCGAATACAATAGTCGAAAAGGGTCCCACACGGCTTCAGTCAGCAAGCCCTTTTGAAAATGAAAAAGCCTACTCGTTGATTTCATGGCTGACGTCATGAGTCCCCTCATTTTATTTTTATGCCCTTCCTTTCTGACTACTTTCACTTTAATTTTAGTCTCGTTTTTAAAATTTCAAAAATTTACAACAAATTTGTCGTTATCTCCATAGTTCTTTGTTCCTAGGCAAACACTCTCTTACTGGCCTAAAAAGAGAACTAACCTTGAATTTGTGGGCTCTATTGCATGAATTATATACATGGGACACGCACAATTTATGACTAAAAACACAATAAACAAAAAATGTCGGGTTTATTGAGATATGCATCGTTTTAATACAATTTTTAAAATTTTAAAAACTGACAGTTTAAAAAATTATTTTTAATTTAAATTCTTTATACGTTAAAATAATTTTAAAGACAATAAATAAAAAAATTAAGTCTTAACCGTGCAAATTTCTATACTTATCATCTTAAAAAACACCTAAAGCTATGTTTGGAATAATTTTTTTTAAAAAAATAAATGCTTATTACGTAAGTCGAAATAAAATTCCTCTTACATATTTACCTTATATACTGTAAATCATAATTTATAAATATTTATAAATAAAAAACAAATTTTTACAAACGAACACTAAATCATCTTTATTTTTTGTGGAGTACGTTACGTGGTTTATGACACAGACACAACGTAACTGATAACATTTGCATGACCTCGTATCGCACTATCCTTGCAACAAACTCTCACACACAATTACTCACATCCCCAAACAAACAAACACACATATATTATGCATGACACGAAGTCCTACACCTCGCCACACAATCACCTCACCTTATCAATATAAGATTGATAACGCACGTATGCTTATTTATTATCAAGTGCAAATAAAACACACACACACACACACCAAATAACAGAAAATAATATGAACCAAAAAGAAGAAAAGAGCATCCAATTGTGAAAAGCAACTTGTGGACTGGTTTGTTGAATCAGGTCAAATAATGTCATATATATTCAGAATAAACCATATATCAGGCATGAAGGAGCTCTCAAAGGGTCCGGTTCTGCAGTGGGTAGGCCGGGCTGGACCGACATCAGACCGGGCACATCCACATAATTTAACCCCACTGCTCCTTTGGCATTAATTTAAAATGTGACTGTACTTAATTTTCGTCGTTTTGCCATCTGTGACCCCACACTCCTCAAATTTGCAAATTTTTTTCCCATAAAACAAATAACCACTTCATTATTCAAATTTCAACCAACAGTGAAAACCCAGACGCGTCCCATATTCATCATGTTTTTAATTATTATTTATTATTGTTCAAGAAATTAATTGGTGTTTTCGTACAAAATTATTATATGGAGCTCATAATGAAACTATATGATATGGAGTGCCCTTTAATATTATTGCGCAACATCTATCTGGGGAAGGCGCTGAAAATGACAAATTTTGAGGTAACTTTAATTAAAATGGGTTGTGACAAAGTAAAAAAAAATATTAGTTTTATCTTAAAGATTAGGGATTATTAATATGTTGGTCGCTTTAGTTTTAACTTGGTTATAACTCAATCTTTAAACTTTAATTCATTACAACTCAATCATAATAATTGACTCAATTATAACTCACACTACTAGAGAATTGAGATTTAACCACCCCCAAGGACGTCCCAAATTGAAAATTGGGTGGTTAAAAAGGGAGGCGGTGGCATTTTCGTAATTATATACATGCAGGGGAACCTTTAGACGTCCCAAATTTGAATTTGGGACGTCTAAAGTGCTTATAGGCGCGAATTATAAATTTAGTAAATTTTTTTTGGCGCCTGGAGATGGGATTAGGCGTCCCAAAATAATTTTGGGACGCCTAAACCCAGACTTTAGGCGTCCCAAATGGATTTGGGACGCCTAAAGTCTGGGTTTAGGCGGGACTTTAGGCGTCCCAAATGCCATTTGGGACGCCTAAAGGTGGCGTCCCTGCATGTCAGACAATTGTCTGACATGCGTCTTCTCATCCTCTCCTCACATGTCTTCTCATTTTTACTTTACTCTTCTTCAATCTCACCCACCGTCGGCTCACTCTCTCTTTGTTTTCTTCTTCACTTCAACTCCTCCCTCCTCCCTTCTTCAACCTCCCCCACCCACCGTCGGCACTTGCTCTCTTTGTTTATTCACCTCAACTTCTCCCTCCTCCTCCCTCCTCCCTTCTTCAACCTCCCCCACCCACCGTCGGCACTAATTGCTCTCTTTGTTTCTTCACTGCAACTCCTCCCTCCTCCGTCCAATGGGAAGATCTCCAAAGCATGAAAGGTCACTTGAAGACAAGAGTTGATGCAGTTGAGAACACAGTAGGGATGCAAACATTCAAAAGGTATTGTGCATCTAAGCTATTCTTTCTTTAAATTTTCGTATTAGTTAAATTTTGAAGTGTTTTTTACATGAATTTAATTTGATATGGTAATAGGTTATTAACTCACTGCAATGCAATAATGCTCTTTTACGATTGTAGATTGACTATCATTTTACTTCTTTAATAAAAACTGTTACTTATCAATAAAAATAAAAGAAAAACTAACTTTTGGTTGGATAGATGAAAATTGAACATCAAATATATGAGGAAGGTTTGCTTAACATATATATTTTAATTTCAATTAAGATTTATATAGTGCATTTTTAAAATAGAGGGAAGGTTATTATAATTTATGTAAAACGGAAGGTGGTAATTAATGTATTTTATTCAATTTTTTAATTTTTAAACTCATATACAAAGAAACTAATGAGTTAGGAATTTAATAAAAAAAGGGATAAATTGAACAATATAATGTGTTAATTTTTATTCTATATTTTTATTTTGTTTTAAAGTTAAGGTGTACGTAATTTTAGCAAGAAAGTTTTCACTATGACATCTGATATAACTAAGTTTTGAATGGTGTAAAAGTAAAAACAATCTTTTAAAAATAAAGAAATTTTAGCAATTCCATTAAAATGATTCAAACATCCGTTATAAAGTTTAAGGGAGAACAAGTGGGTCCCACATAAAAAAAGAGACATAATTGCTAAAATTGCTCCTTTTTTAAAATATTGTATCTACTTTCACACCTTCAAAACTTAATTGTACCATAAGCTCATAGCAAAAAACTTTATTACTAAAATTGCACCTTAACCCTATATTTTTAATATGATACTTGTAAACATATTTTTTAAATATTTTTATATCTATTTTTAAACAGTGTGTAGATTTTTGCTCTCCTCCACCTCCTTCCTTCCATTGTCGTGCACACCATCGTGGTTGATTGCTTTCTCCACCTCCCCACAGTGCATACACCTCTGATCTCCAACGTCTTTTGTACCTCTCCAACATACTAGTGGGCGCCCCCTGATAAGGTTAGTTTATTTTCTTCTTATATATTGCTTATATTGAGATGGTTGAGATTATAGCCTGGTGTGTTTGGTGTGTTTATATTGCTTAAATTGCATGTATTCGGGAACTCCAGTGCAATGGTCTATTTTCTTGTTTAAATATAAATTTACTTGTGTATATTACCATTAATTAGTATATATAATAAAATAAAATATGATTTGTTTAAAGTAAAGAAATTCTTGTATTCCAAACGAATTATGAATGTTATTGGGTTGATAACTTAATTAGGCAATCCCATCATATGTCGTTGACAATTGTACTAAATGTGTGAATGTTATTGGGAATGCCTTAGGTGGTAACAAAATGGATCATAGTTGGATGAATATTTTGAGAACTAGCGAAGAATATGAGAAAGGGATGGAAGAATTTATTGAATTCGCTAAAAAGAATGCTCCTGCAAAAAATGGGAAGTATTTTTGTCCTTGTGTCAATTGTTTGAATGAGAGTCGACGGGATGTTAATGTCATAAAGGATCTCCTACTTTGTGATGGAATAAATCTGCGATACAGAAGGTGGATATGGCATGGTGAGGAAGTAACGGATTGTCCGTCGCACAAGAAGGAAGATGTGGATATCGTAGGTGAAGATAGAATGGAGAAAATGATTAACGATGTTGAGGCAGAATCCTTTGTGCAGTCACAGGAGTATGACAGCCTGCGGAGTGATGCGGAGACACCATTGTACAGTGGGAGTAAGTACACGCGGCTGACGGGAACATTACATTTGGTTAACTTAAAGGCAACTTGTGGGTGGACCGATAGTAGTTTCACATTGCTGCTTGAACTATTGTGTGATATGTTTCCAGAGGATAATGTACTTCCAAATCGTATGTATGAGGCCAAGAAAATCCTGTCTACGATGGGTATGGAGTATAAAAAGATACATGCTTGCCCTAATGACTGCGTACTGTACAGAAATGAGTACGGAGGTCTTAGTGAGTGTCCTAAGTGTAAAACTGCACGATACAAAGTGAAAAAGGATGGTGGTTGTGGTGATGTGACAAGTAAAAGGCAACCTTTAAAGGTTATGTGGTATCTTCCAATAATACCACGTTTTAAACGTTTGTTTGCGAGTGCAACAAAAGCGAAGAAGTTGAGATGGCACTCTGATGAGAGAATATCTGATGGGAAATATCTTCGGCACCCAGCTGACTCTCCACAATGGCAAAAAATAGATGAAATGTTCCCTCAATTTGGCAGCGAGCCGAGAAACCTACGGCTTGGGCTTTGTACAGACGGCATCAATCCGTATAGAACTCTTACTAGCACACATAGTGCGTGGCCAGTTCTCCTTGTAATATACAACTTGTCTCCCTGGCTATGTATGAAACGTAAGTATATGATGCTATCTATGATGATTTCTGGACCAAAACAGTCGGGGAACGATATTGATGTCTATTTGGCGCCTTTGATTGAGGACTTGAAGAAGTTGTGGGAGGAAGGCGTAGATGTGTTTGATGTTTATAAGAAGGAGTCTTTCAAGCTACGTGCAATGATTTTCACAACGATAAACGACTTCCCTGCGTACGGAAACTTGTCAGGGTACAGCGTGAAGGGTCACAAAGCATGCCCAATATGTGAAGCAGACACACACTTCCAACAACTAAAGCATGGAAGAAAAACTGTCTACCTTGGCCACAGGAGGTTTCTTCATCGGTTCCACCCGTATCGTAGTCTAAGAAAGCGGTTTAACGGCTTACCGGAGCATGGAATGGCTCCAAAGTCACTAACCGGAGAGGAAGTCTACAGTCGAGTGGAACGTATCCATGTCACTTTTGGTAAGAATCAGAGGGTTGCGGGTGAGAAGAACATATGGAAGAAGAGATCCATTTTCTTTGATCTTCCATATTGGCGTTCGCTTGACGTGAGACACAGTATTGATGTGATGCATGTGGAGAAGAATGTTTGTGATAGCCTTATCAGTACGCTTTTGCACATACCAGGGAAGACTAAGGATGGGATTAATGCGAGATTAGACCTTGTCGATATGGGAATAAGAGAACGGTTACATCCACAACTAAGAGATGATGGTAGGAGGGCATACATGGAGCCAGCAGCGCATACACTATCAAAAGCAGAGAAAAGAAGTTTGTGTGGATGTTTGCATGAAATGAAGGTGCCGCAAGGGTATTCCTCGAATGTGAGAAGATGTGTCTCAATGGACGATTTGAAGTTAGTGGGAATGAAGTCCCATGATTATCATGTGTTGATGCAACAACTATTACCAGTAGCTATTAGAGGCATAATGAAAGATGAAGTACGAAACACAGTGACAAGATTGTGCGTTTTCTTCAATGCTATCTGTAACAAAGTCATTGACACTGAAAAGTTGGATGAACTAGAAAATAAGGGTTACATTATTTTGTCACAACTAGAGATGCACTTTCCGCCTTCATTTTTTGATATAATGGTGCATTTGGTAGTTCATTTGGTGAGGGAGGTAAGGCTATGCGGTCTAGTTTACCTGAGGTGGATGTACCCTTTCGAGCGATACATGAAGATCTTAAAAGGGTATTCTAAAAATCCTTATCGACCAGAAGCGTCAATAGTAGAAAGATATGTAGTTGAGGAGGCTATGGAGTTTTGCAAAGATTATATGTCAGGGAAGAAGGAACAATCTCGGCATGAAGAAGGGAGAAGCAAGGGAACACGAGGACTGAAAGTGAAGAATGTTCCTCGTGAAGAGGTGTTGCAAGCCCACTTGTATATCCTGAATAATATGGAAGAAGTTCAACCTTACATAAATGAACACAGAAACACTTTGAAGAACAAGAATCCAAGGAAGAATGACATGCAGATTGCTATTGAGCAAAACAAGACATTCATGCAGTGGTTCGAGGAAAAGGTTTTGCACGAGATCGGTGTGTCTGAGACAATCGAGTGGCTAGCTTGGGGGCCTTCGTTTCAGGTCATTACTTGGACCGGTTATGATATAAATGGCTATTCTTTCTATACCAAAGAGCAAGATGACAAAAGTACCATGCAAAATAGTGGGGTTATGGTAGAAGCTGAATCTATGCACTTTTCCAGTTCGAGAGACAAAAACCCCATATTAGCGTCTATGGCCTATTATGGAGTTATAGAAGAAATATGGGAGATGACGTACAACAAGTTCAAAGTTGCTTTATTTAAATGTAAGTGGGTTAGTAACAATGCCGTGGTAATAGATAAACAATTTGGATTTGTCTCAGTCGATCTTCGAAGAGTTGGCTATAGAGAAGAGCCCTTTATTTTAGCAAGCCAGGCGAAGCAAGTGTTTTATGTCACCGATCCTGCCAGCAAAAATATGTCCATTGTCCTTAAAAGTAAAAAATAGAAGTATGGTGATCCGACCTTCAACCTTGATGACACACCACCTTTCACAACAACTACACCTCGAACAAATGAAGTAGAATTGGTAGATGATGACGAATATGCTGTAAGAAATGACCATGGTGAAGGACTATGGGAAACAATATAGAGTAAGACCTTAATTTATAAACGAGAACTGTGTTTTTTCTGTTTTACTTCCCGCTTACTATATACATGTGTTTTCATTGCAATTTACTTACGTTTCTGATGATGCTTTTTGTGTTAACAGGAATATGGACAACGTTAGTGATGACGAGAGGCGTAGAGATGACGAAAGCTCTAGCAATGACGAAATGCCTAGAGTTGAACCCCCTGCAAGAAGGAGGGTTAGAGGCTGTACAAAGATGGGAGCATTGGTTGCACGTCATGAACATCAACAGGAGAGGCTGCATATAGACTTCGATGACAATCTGAATCCAGTTGGTCCTGAGGAAGACCACTTCATTAGCTACATAGGGCTTTTGGCTCGAAGCAAAGTGCGCATTACCTACGATAATTGGAGATTGGTTCCCCCAAAAATGAAAGACATGATTTGGCAGCAACTTTTGGTATGAAGTTTTGCTGCATTGTAGCTTTGTTCTTATTGTTTCAAATATAATAATCTTATGTTTTACCTTGCAGCAAACATACGATGTCCCCGACACCACAGAGATGCATAGGCACTGGATGGATGAGGTTCGTGTACGATGGAAAGGTTTCAAGAACAAGCTAACAAAGCATTATATTCGAGGGGCCCTTAGGGGTAACGATCCATGTGCACAGTATACATATTTATCTCCAGAGGACTGGAGGTTGTTTGCGGCATCACGAGCAGATCCTGAGTTTTTGGTAAGATTTCTGTCATGATATAGAACTACTTATATCGTTGATTTCATATACTTTATATCGTTGATTCATTTTTTGTCGTTTTTCATTCATAGAAATTAAGTGCAGCAAATGCCCAGAGGCAAGCAGAAAATAAATATCAACATTTCATGTCTCGCGGTGGATATCGGAAGCTTGAGCGGCAAATGATGGCAGAAGAGTTACAGAAAATGAAGGAAGCAGCGGAATCTGATCCTAGCGTTGTTATCCAGCCACCGGCACCTCCTCCACGTCACAAAAAATGGAAAGCAGGGAGGATTAAGGCTGGGAAGTACATAAATCCGACTGTTGCTGAGGTTGCTGCGAGGATTGTAAGTAGTTATACCATAAGTACCTAATTTTTTACATGTCGCGAGTGGTTTCGATACATTTACGATAAAATGCATGCTACAGGATAACCTGGACGAGCAGAGTAGCCAAGGTTCATTCAATCCAAGTAGACGGATGGACATCTTGTGAACGGCTATTGGGAAGGCAGATGACCTTGGTCGTGTTCGAGGAGAGACACGGGGAGTTAGTGCCGCGAGGTATTTTGGACGACAGCCACGTTATTCGTCACAAGCTGGACCTAGTAAGGACGTTGTGGCCAAGATTCGAGAGGAGCTCGAACGAGAGATCGAGGCCAACCTTCGTGACAAGCTCCGACAAGAGCTGTTGCCAGAGCTTCAACTTGAATTGGTAAAGATGTTTGAAGCACAAAGGGCAAGGGACGAGGCTCGAACTCAGGAATCCCCGGCCTTCAATAGCACCAGAGGAAGTTACAACCCTCTGGAGCAACCACTTGGCCACCCTTCTCCCACTCCAGTGTCAGGACCACTTGGCGACCCTTCTCCCAATCCAGTGTCGGGAGACCCTTGCACCCTCTATTTGGATGATCCACTGTTGCGTGTTGTTGCTGATGCTCTCGTTCACACATGTGCTGCCACCCACCATAATCAGCAAATTCTGGAGGATTATCGTAGGGTGAATGTGACGAGTGTTAGAAAGGGGGAAGAAGGTACAGCCATCCCTGTTCCCGATCCAGAGGTTGGCACGTTAGGTCAAGCGATAGGATCTTTCATCCTTTGGCCTCACAATCTTATTGGTTCAGACGCAACACCTCCAATGGTAGGAATTACCTTACTGTTACTGAAAATCTGTTGGTATCCTAATAACAATTTGTTTTTTGATGTTCTAAAAGGATGACGAAGCTGCGAGCAAATGGCCCTTCTTAGCACGGCTGCAACAGATCTACAAGCGCATTAAACAGATTGACTTGAAGATGCCTCCAGGGATTGTGGGCCAAGTGGAGTATCCCTACACGATTGACAATAAAGATCTCAAGCAGTTTATCAGGTTGGAGGAGATAGATGCAGGCTGGGTCAAATTTGCAGTCCGGTAAGTTTTTTTTTTCAATTTTCCCATAGAATTTATTTAGTGGTTTTTTGTTTTCATACATTCAAGAATTGATTCCTTATTTTAATTCTATTATAGCACCTTCCACGATCTCTGCACAAACATGGAAAGATGTAATTGGTATGGATTCTTATGTCCTGCGAATACGACAGGGGATACTTGTACTGTGGCGCATAGGACTCACTATGTCGGCTACCAAATGGCACAAAACAAACTTCGTTGTTATCTAGCACCAATTGTCCAACGGTTCGTATTTACATTTTGTCAATTTCAGAAGTTTACTAAATAATTGTCTTCTCACTCATCTAACTTCATTTTAATGTGTACATGTTGTTAAAGAAACCACTGGACTTTGTGTGTTATATGTCCCCGCCGCAACATAGTCTATTGGTTTGATCCGTTGAGTAACAAGCCAGACAGAGAGACAAAATCCGTCTTCGACACGTAAGTTATCCTGTTTGTATTTCATTGACAACAAAAATAAATGAATGGTTCTAATTTCTGTTCATTTTGCTTTTCATGATAGTGCTTGTCAAACATATAGAATCCTAGGTGGGTCACGCGAAGGTGCAGTTGTTAAAAAGCCAAAGTGGTTTTATCCCATAGTAAGTACATTTGATCCTGCATAATTGTTTCATTGACGGTCCTTTTAGACATACCTTTATTGATTTTAACAACCAATTGCATCCCTTTGATTAAAAGTGCCCTCGGCAACCTGGCAACACTGAATGCGGATATTATGTTATACTTTATATGTATAACATAATTCAAAGTGGAATTACTAGCGACTTTGAAAAGGTAATCGCTTCTTCATTCTCAAATGATAATATTTTTGGTGTTCTAATCGAAATGCTAATTAATTCATTTGCTTGAGATTCATTTAATCAAAGCTTATTACTTTCTAATTTTCAGATTTTTTATAATGACGATGCCTACCTGCGTGAAGACCTTGATTTGATCAGAGATCTTTTGACTGGACATCTTCTTCAACATATAGAGCAGTAAACTTGTTATTTTATATCAGTTTGTACTTGTGTGATGACAGCGTTTTAACACTTTCTGGTTGTTTTTTGTTGATATATATAGTAGTAGGTTGCATGAAAGGTTATTGTATGTATATATAGTAAAGATTGTAGTGCTGGATGTCCTTACTAGTTTGTAACGGACAGTGTGGTTTATGAATCCATCTTTTATTCTGTTTCTGCAGTTTCAATTCGTTGGGTAATACAGAATGTAAATTATGGTATAAAAAAAAACCTAACTTTTAGACGTCCCAAATTAAGAATTGGGAGGCCTAAAGTCCCCCAGGTGGGACTTTAGGCGTCCCAAATTAAAATTTGGGAGGCCTAAAGTCCCCCAGGATAGGACTTTAGGCGTCCCAAATTAAAATTTGGGAGGCCTAAAGTCCCCCAGGATGGGACTTTAGGATTCCCAAATTGTAATTTGGGACGCCTAAAGTCCCATCCTGTGGGGACTTTAGGCCTCCCAAATTTTAATTTGGGACGTCTAAAGTCCCATCCTGGGGGGACTTTAGGCGTCCCAAATTTTAATTTGGGACGCCTAAAGTCTGACTTTAGACGTCCCTATCATTTGGGACGTCTTTTGTCTCAACTTACTACGCCCCCAGCATATACGTCCCCCCATTTTGGGACGTTAAAAGTGCCAAATTTGGGAGGTTAAAGCCCCTTTTTGTAGTAGTGTCAGCTCCTGAACTTTAACTTAATGCAATTTGGTCTCTATGGTTTTATTATTTAAAATATTAGTCTCTACATTTTAGAAAGTACAATAATAGATTTCATGAAACCTAAGGCTAAAGCTTGAATGGTTAACATTACTATAGGCGACTGAATTACAATAAATTAGAGTTTAATGATTAGGTGACCACTGAGTCAAAACTACCACGACAAAAAAATTAATTTTTTCTAAAAATATATTAGTATACATGTATTAAATATAATTATTGAATATTTAAGAATAAGAAACGATATGTGATATATGTGATTAATGATATGTATTGTTTTTTCAGTTGATGTAGGGATATTAATCAGGGAGTGGCATAGTATGAAGTGGGGAGTGGCCGGTAGAGCCGGGAATTCGGGCCAAGCCCGTCGGGCCGACCCGTTTAGGTCCAAGACCGTCAAGGGCCGGGCCTATGATTTAGAGGCTGAAAATGGAAGCAGGCCTAAAAGGGCCGACCCTGTAGGGCCAGCCCTGCGGGCCGGCCCTTTTAGGCCCGTTTAATATTTTTTTAAAATAAATTAATAAATATAATATCATTATATCAAATTATCAATATGAGAGACATCTAAGTTCCTAATAGAGTATTAATAACAGGCAAACACTTATTAATTGGTTTGATTTATTTTATTTTCTACAATGTTTTATTCATTTAAACTTAAAAAAAAGGGCTAATTTAGACATTAGATGATTATTTTAACTAAAAATTTATGAGTTTTAAAAATAATGTATACCAATTTAAAGCAAAATAATAAATAAATTATAAAACTTTAAAATAACAATTTTGAATTTTATCGAGTTTAAGCTCGTTTAGGCCCGAGCTCGTGAAGGGCCAGCCTTCTAGGGCCGCGGGCTTCAAAAATATGATACTTTTTAAGAAACGGGTCGGCCCGTTTAGGCCCGAACCCATGAAGGACAGGCCCGTTTTCCCAGCTCTAGTGGCCGGTAAGATAAGGAGACAAACTCTATATAAGCACTCACCCCTTAAGCCCTCACTCGCACCATCTATACCTTCCTCCACCACTTCTTCTTATGGTCCCAAACTCATCGTACACTTGCTCTCTTATTTCTCTCTCATCGCGCTCTCTCTCTACCCCTGGCTCTCTGTTGCTTCAGTAATCTTAACTCGTTAACATGGCAGCTGAATTAGACTCTGCCCAGAAGATTAGAACTATAGCAGATTTTGATCCTCAACGCAAGCCATCAAGGAACAAGTATGCCTTCGCTTGTGCTATTTTGGCCTCCATGACTTCCATCTTGCTTGGTTACGGTCAGTCTCTTTCTTTCTATATATTTCGTTCTTCCTTTTTCCTATTCTTCAGGCTTTAATGTTCATTATTACAATTACGACAGATATTGGTGTGATGAGTGGAGCTATTATATACATTAAGAGAGACCTGAAAATCACGGACATCCAAGTGGAAATCCTGGTAGGGATCATCAACCTCTACTCCCTCATAGGATCATGCCTCGCCGGAAGAACCTCCGACTGGATTGGCCGCCGTTACACCATTGTCCTCGCCGGTTCCATCTTCTTCACCGGTGCCCTTCTCATGGGCTTCTCCACAAACTACGCCTTCCTCATGTTCGGCCGTTTCGTCGCCGGCATTGGCATCGGTTATTCCCTCATGATCGCCCCCGTCTACACCGCCGAAGTCTCCCCTGCCTCGTCTCGTGGCTTCCTCACTTCCTTCCCTGAGGTCCTCCTCCGTAACTTCACTCGTTTTCTTTTGATGATACTTTTTGTCCTAATCTAAGATAAAATTATATTCCTTCCGATCCTAATTATAGGACATATTTATCTAATTTTGGAGAAATTAAGAATAATAGTTAAATTAGTTAATCTTATTTATTTTCCTAAAATACCCTTATTTAATACATACAAGAAATCATGTTTTGTTCATGTTGATCACTTGTCTTGATTTAAAGCAAGTGATCTTGCCTGTCATTAAAATGGAGTTATGCCGGTTTGGTTCGAGTGGAATTATAAAAAAAAAGGAAAGTTACAATTTTTAAAAATAGAGATGATGACATTAAAAGTGTTAAATTGATTTTCTTACCCTTTATTCTTATAAAATAAAAGAAACAGTAGAATTGAGGTGTATGTGACAGTAATGAATTGCAAGTATTACTTACTTTATAGAATTCATAGGTGTATTATAAAATTATTATTGTGTTTCATTATTATTGAGAAAGTATCAATGAGGGTATTTTGGGAAGAAATTGACAAAAATTAAAACTTTGTCATATAATTAAGACCAAGATCGACTCCTAAATATTGTCCTATAATTAGGACCGGAGGGAGTATTAAATAAGTTAGTTAAATTAGTTAATATGATATATATTATATCTAATAATCTTCTTTAATTCTCTTATATTCTCTCACATCACTGTCGAAGGAATATCAACATGAGAAAATTAAAAAAAGATTAATAAATATAAAACTATATTTTATATTTAGGATAAAATTGACTCCTAAATATGTCTTATAGTTATAGTCAGGGTTATGTAACTCGGACCGGACCGGCCCGGTCCTGGTTACTATTTAAAAAAAAAAATTTTAATTTTTCTTTTAGAATTTTATATTATAAGTCTAAAATTTTCAATTTCTCACCAATTTAGTCCTGGTTTAGCTCCTATTTGACCCCAGTCTGACCCACTGACCCTTAACTCAGTACCCCGACCGGTTCAATACCCGCTCCGAATTTTAATACCTTACTTATAGTAATTAAAATTGCACAATATCAACATTATATTACCACCTTTCTTATTAGGCAACGTTGATTATATTTAGGATAAAATTGACTCCTAGATATGTCTAATAGTAATTAAAATTGCACAATATCAACATTATATTACCACCTTTCTTATTAGGCAACGTTAATATATATATCGTGCAAGTACAAGAGCAGAATCTGATTCAGTGCCATTTTCGTCATGCTTTATGTTTCAGGTTTTCATCAACGCTGGGATTTTGTTTGGATATATATCTAACTACGCATTCTCGAAGCTATCACTTCGGCTAGGCTGGCGGCTCATGCTCGGAATCGGCGCATTCCCTTCAGTGTTGCTAGCACTTGGAGTGTTAGCCATGCCAGAGTCGCCTCGATGGCTCGTGATGAGAGGTCGGCTTGGCGAAGCACGCCGAGTCCTTGAGAGAACTTCAGATTCCGTGGAAGAGGCTCAGCTAAGGCTAGCCGATATCAAAGAAGCGGCTGGGATCCCCGAGAATTGCAACGACGTCGTCGTTCAAGTGAGCAAGCAAAACAGTGGCGGAGGTGTATGGAAAGAGATGTTTGTTTATCCTACACCCGCAGTTCGTCATATTGTTATCGCTGCCCTCGGCATACACTTCTTTCAACAAGCGTCTGGAATAGACGCCGTCGTTTTATACAGCCCCACGATCTTCAGAAAGGCTGGGATTGACTCGAATACGGAAGAGCTTCTCGCAACTATGGCCGTTGGATTTACCAAGACAGTTTTCATCTTGGTCGCTACGTTCTTGTTGGATCGGGTCGGTCGCCGCCCGTTGTTATTGAGTAGTGTTGCGGGTATGGTGATTTCCCTGGCCACTCTGGCGACGTGCCTTACGATCATTGATCATTCAGATACCAAAGTAACGTGGGCCGTTGGATTAAGCATCGCCACGGTGATGTCCTATGTGGCAACGTTCTCGATCGGAGCTGGTCCAATCACGTGGGTTTATAGTACGGAGATCTTTCCATTGAGGCTACGCGCTCAGGGTGCGTCCATGGGAGTCGTGGTTAATAGAGTGACGAGTGGCGTAATCTCAATGACTTTTCTCTCCTTATCCAACGGCATCACCATTGGTGGGGCCTTCTTTTTGTTTGGAGGGATTGCGTTGGCCGGATGGATCTTCTTCTTTACTTTGCTCCCGGAAACACAGGGCAAAACCCTTGAGGAAATGGAAGGGTCTTTTGGTAAATTCAGAGCAAGGTCCGACGGGGCCAAAGGACCTAACGGTGGCAAAGATGGTAACGGCCACATCCAGTTACAAAGTAATAATCGCAATTAGGTATGAAAGGCGATGAAGTGTTTAAGTTACTAGAGATGCAGCATTGTACTTTTGCATGTCTTTCATATTTAGAGTAGATTTCCTTTGTAGCAGTAAATCCAGTAAGAGAAGGAAAAAAATCAAACATTTATCTATTAATAATTTTAAAAAACAATTTTTATATGTTCTCTCTAAAATCAAATAGTGAGTGAAATATATATAGCCCTTTCTAACCAATTCACATATGTTATAGCATACTAATAAAAATAGTTAAAAATATTAAATTTATCATAAAATTTAAGTGATTTTTAATATTACTCTTATTAACTATATTAAACTACTCTAATTTCATAATAAGTATTTTCTATACACTTCCTCACTACCTTTATTAAATAGGTAAATATATGAAAAAAAATATTTTATTCTTTATTAAAACTAATAAATACTTTATAAAAGGTGCCAAAAACATCATTTAGAAAGAAGCTCTATAAAAGAAACTCCCTACACTACATGAAAAACCAAACATTAGAGATAATGTAATATTTTTTTAATACGCACACACTTAACTCTAAATACTTTGAATCAACAAAAAAAAATTAAAGCATCCCTCAGTGGTCCAATAAAAGTGACCAGAATTCTCTATAATGTGAGTAAAAGGGGACACATGTCATAAGTGAGAATGCTATATGTAGTCAATTATTGATGACGTTCGATGAAATAGATGATCGCTATATTGCTTGGCTGGTTGTAATTTTTCCTTCTCCTCTTTATTATGACAAGAAATAATGTGTGGCTCAAAGTCAAAGAAAATGGTCCATGCATGACTAAAATTAATTTGATTTTTCCACAAGCAAGTTAAATGAAAATTGACCTTACGTACTCTTTAACATCAATTATTGTCTTTATCTTAGATGACATCCCCTAAAATCTTATACAGTGATGTGTAATGAGAACAGAGGCCATGGTTTGTCCAACTTTTAATATCCACGTTAATAACCAATAAAAATAGATGATTTTTGAGCAAAAATAAAATAAAAATAGATGATTACAATATTATTTGTCATTCTTATATTCAAGTTGACACATACGTACAGTTCCTTCCACAAGGTATCTTTTGTGTATGTCGGACAAGAAAAAATTAAATGTCATAGGAATCGGATCATATAAATCCAAAAGCTTTTGTGGACTAAAATAATCCAATCAACTAGACTTTTGAACTTGTTTTTGACAGTAGACTACAGAACTTTATTCAACGAAATATATTGCTTTGGATGGTATTATTATCAGGGTTTTTAAACCAGGATCAGATCGGGAATCGGCCAACCGGCTGGTTTGGCCAATAAACTGGCCCAGTCCAATATTTTTTTCTTTATTTTTTTTAAATAATTTTTTTTTAGAATTTCATATTAACAAGTCTAAATTATTCAATTTCTCACATGTTTGACTCTGGTCTGACCTATTGACTCTTAATCCAATACCCCAACCGATCCTATGACCGGTCTCAATTTCAGAACCTTGATTATTATCAGTAGCATAAAAATTTTTGAAAAGGTTAATTGATGAGATCAAAACGATAAACATATGACCATTTGGCAAGATGGATTGCACATGGTACACATACAATTAGAATAAAATCAACGTTAATTCATGTCTTCAAGAAGGGTTTGTCAAATTAGGAGTATATGTTTTTGTTCTTAACAATGATGGAAGCAACGGATGTAGGGGCGTCGCCGTTTGAAATATAACGAGAGAAGGTAGATTTATGGTTATAGCTGTAAGCTCGATCACATTAGTTCGCTCAGCTATTGGTCAATTGATCGGGATCAATCATGAAAGAGCTCCAGTTATATATATTGGTCTAATGGTTGTAGAAATATAATTATTATTATTTTTAATTGTATAGAGGCAATCAACCTAATTATTTGAGGTTGCGATTATGATCATCCATTTATATAGAGACATTAGGGATTATTATATCAGATTAATAATCTGTTGGATGGAGATATATGATGAATGTGGGTGTGTCAAATGAACAAAATCTCATATTACTTTGGAGAGAGAGAGAATACAAATATATGTATTACACCTTATGAATTTAGGCCAATAAACAAGTAACGAAGAAGAGTGTGCTTGCACGCACAACAACATACCACTAAGAGGTAAACATAGTGAATACGCATGAGTTAAATATGGATGGGGCAGTGCTATTATATTTTACTATTTTATTTATTAGAATAGTTTTTAATGACATCGTCTTTGAACGTGACTCAAATTATGCATTTCATGTGCAGGAACTATTTCAACATAATCCATATAACTATATAAGACTGTCAGGAGCTATTGAATCACTCTCATAGGGATAACCTACTTAGCTAAGCTCTCCCATAGCATGGAGGGTAACTTTTGAATCATTGACCAGCAACCTCCACTTATTAGTCGAAAGGAAAGGTAGATCGACTAGGGAAGCTATATAAAGCTTGTGATGCACTGATACTTCTATTCTTACCCGTCAGTAAGGGCATGCAATATTATTTAAGAAAAAGACAGAGAGAGCGGCGAGCAAACTAGACAAAAAAGTTTGTGTCACTATGGTTGGGTTTTGAAAGACAAAGCCCAAATTCAAAAACACGTAGTGTGTTGTGAGTTTATTTTCCCTCTCATCTCATGTAACACTATTTACTACTCCCTCCTATCCTCAATATATGATATATTTGGAGAGTTGATCTTGATTCTAAATATAAGATATAATTTTTATATTTATCAATCTTTTCCTAATTTATCCTTATTGATACCCTATCAACAATAATCTAGAAGGAGAGGGAATGAAAGAATTAATGAAGATGACTGGGGTATTTTTAAAAATACATGTTATATTAATTAACTCAACTAATTAACTTTCTTAATCTAATCAAATCAGGTAAATATGTTTTATAATAAGAACAGGAGGGAGTATTTTTTGTTTATACATAAAAACCCAGATAATTATACTTGTTTTGTCTGAACCATATAATTTTACTATAAGCTAGGTTCATATGATATCATATATTATATTTGAGTATTATACAAAATAATTGAAATTAAAATAGTTATTCTTACGCCCTCCTCTTGTCCTATCTACAGGTGAGAGAAGTTTTTTATCCTATTTGTAAGGCACCATACTAAATTTTTTTACATGAATTTACAATATAATTGTGCCTTAATTTATTATTGTTTAGACTTTGTTCTCATGTAATATAGTATATACTACCTCTAATCCTTAATATAACATTTCATCCATCCTTTGTGTTTACTTTTTTTTTTTCCAATCTTATCACTAATTAATTATATGTCTCTCTCATTCTGTTTTTCTTACTCTTTCTTCTTTTTCACTTTTTTCACCCATTCTCTCTATCACTCACCCCCTCTACAAAATAAAGGGGGTTACAATTTTTCACATATCTATTACCTTTAACCAATTTTAATAAACTTTTCAAGTTACGTTAGTGATTTGAAGTTTATATTTTCCATGGGAGGGAGTACATTGATATGATGGGTGTGTTGCTACGATAAAGACGGGAGGGAGTACGTGTTCACGCTAACAAAGTCGCCCGTAAATATAAAGGTAAAAGATAGAGTCTTGTAAGTCAGGGAAGTGAGTGATAATGAAAGCTAAGCGCTAAAATTCAAGATTGGTGGCGAACATTAAGGTGTCTTTGATTTGAGGGGAGGGGAGGGAATTTGGTAAATTATAGGGGAGGGGATTTGATAAATTATCTTTTTGAGGGGGAAGAATCTAAAATTTATTCTCTCAGGGGGTAAATTTTGGGTTCCTCCCATCTAAAAAGATAATTTACCACCCAGCACCTCCCCTCCCCTCCCCTCCCTCAAAGCAAACACATCCTAAACATACTCCCTCCAGTCTATAATATAAGGATACTTTAACTAATTCATGAAAAATAAGAAATGGCAGTCAAGTCATTTAATATGTCATAAAATATACATTTTTTTCACTTTTACCCTTGTTGATAAATGTATTTAAAAAATTATATTTGCCTAGGCAATAAGAGAGAAAGTCATTTCATAAAAATATTTGTATGGAAAATTATGGTTGTGAGTTGAGAGAAGAGCCACCATTTATTATTATAATTGCATTGAAATTTTTATTTTAGAGAGAGGGGATATAATTAGTGGTCAAAATTAGAAAGTAAGCATTAATAACATGTGTAAAACAAGAAAAAATGTATTAATTAAACTGTAGGCATCCTATATTGTAGATCATATACTCTTTTTACAGACACCCTATATTATGTACTGAAGGGAGTACATGTGTGAACGCATAAAATCCATGCATGCTATGCAAAAGTCTTTCATTTGTTCTCCTTTATTTTGTGCTCGTTTGGAATAGTGATTGGAATGTTTAAAAGTAAATTTTCAATTGTAATTTATGATATATGAGGTAAGTATGTGAAAGAAATTTTATCTTAATTTTCATAAAAAATAGCTTATAAATAATCTCAACGTCACAACAAACATACTCTTTGTTTTAGTGTTCTTCATTGGTGAAAAGGAAATAGAAAATCAATGTTAGAATATGAGACGTGATATTGTCATATTGCACTTTGTTTTGTATACGGTGGCGTAAATATGAGACCGTTGAAATTATTAATTAATAAATTAATTGTTGTTACTTTTCCAGTATATGCTATTCTACGACTCTTCTTTCAACACTCTTACATCACGCCACGTTGCCTTGAAAAAATGAAGAAGATACCAACCACTAGTCTCATGATTACACCTTTTAATTACTTGTTTGAGTTAAGATTTAAGAAGTTGGTTTATATAAATCGAAAAATTCCTTTCACATGCTACTTACCTTATATTATGATATATGAGATTTGAAAAACAATAATTCAAACAAGCACTAAATATAAATATCTAACTTGTTTATATTCAAACATTGTAATCAAATCCAATTAAAAATAACTTTTTTAAAGATACTTTTTTGCATTCAATTAGATATGAACTCAAATCCTTATATTTAAATGGTCAAAGCACCTTTTGGTCGGACTAATGTCTAGCTTTTTTTTATTGTTAAGGGCATAATAATTTTTTAGGCTTAGTAACGTCTCTTGGTAATGACACCTTTAATTATTTGGCTTGATATCACTGTAAGGAATAATCAAACTTCATATTAAATCAGGTAACTCTTTCTGCAACGTGTATAAATGATATTTTCTTGAGAGTAGACATTTCAAAGTTATGGTGGTCACACTAATTGACATGTGATTTTTTTTTTTTTTTGGCCAGAGTTGACATGGGATCACTCATCAGTCAACGTGTTGATATGCGTGTTGTTTCATATTGGTTGGTACAACCATATATGCATAGACTACTATTATTGAAGCAACTGGCAAGTAAAAACATTAGGTATTACCATTAACCTCTACGTTGTTTTCACCAGAAGTGCATTTTTTTTAGTACATCTTTTATTGCTGGCAAAAAAAAACATCTTTCATAATAGTAAGATTCCGAAACCCATTCCACCGTTACTTTTTCCCATAGTAAAAATCTCCCAAACTTTCTAATGGGTTTTGCCTCCAAAGGCCTTACCTTCCCACCAAAAATTACCAATAAGACTATTTATCTCTCTGCATGTTTTCAAAGGGAACTTTAAAAAATTCATAGTATATATTGGGATCACTTGAAGAACTGCTTTAATTATAACCTTTCTTCTAGCATAAGATAAAAGAGAATGGCCCCATCCCTGAATTTATTGCCTCTGGTCAGGTGGCTAACCTTGATAAATCCAATATTGTCTTCTTTTCCATTACTCCCGAAGAAGATAGAGCTATGGTTGGTCACACTCTGGTCATTCCTGCAATTGAGGATCCAAGAAAATATCTTGGTATTCCGAGTGTCTAGGGAAAGACAAAACATCAAGCTTTGACATACATCATTGGATGGGATAGGATTTCTTATATGGCACACTTGACTTCTTCTATCAGATATTGGTTAATTGGAGTGAGGTACCATTCACCATTAACAATTAAGTCACAAAATCTACCATATGTGACATAAAAATCATCATTGTTTGTTGGTTTCTCTAGGAAATTAATACCTGGCACCCAGTTATCTTCCCATATTCTGATTGAAGAACCATCACCAACATCCCATTGGAGGTCTTTTTTAAGATACATGATATCTACCATCAATAAAACTAGACTAGCACCATGAGGCCTTATACCCTTTATCAGCATCAATGAACTCAACCTTGGGAAAATACACACTTTTCAACACCCTAACCCATAAATCATTAGGTCCTACCATTAACCTCCATACTGTTTTAGCCAGAAGTGCATCATTCATAATAGTAACGAAATGAAAAGGTCTTTAACCATAGAGAACCTAACCCCTCTGTTGTTATTGAAATGGTCATGAAGAGCAACTTTGAATATTGGATTACTTGTGATAAATTGAACTTGGGGATTGAGTCACTGAGGTATACTAATCATCCCACTACTAATTGGATCCCTCCCTCTATAGGTAGCTTGAAAGTCAATTGTGATGGGGCATTCAAACTTGGTAATGAAGACGCTGCTATTGGGGCGATATGTCGGGATAACCTTTGCCAGTTTAAGTGGGGTTATGTAAATAAATTGAAATCTATATCTGCATTCATGACTGAAGCTTTGGTATTAAAAAGGGCATTGTTGTTAGCTGTGGATTTGTGACATAATAAAGTTGTTTTGGAAACTGATTGCCTCCCATCATTGCTCTCTTGTGTTGTTACCAAAACACTAGATTTGTTTGATTGGAGGAGCAGAAGTACTATTCAGGACATCGTTTGCCTTATTTCTTCTGAGGTTGGGTTCTCTCTGTCTTTTACTGCAAGACGGGATAACCGTGTAACTGATTTACTACAGCTAATGCTTATAAGAGGTTGTGCCCTATAAGGTGGCTATTCAAACCAATACCTTTCTTGATGTCACTTATAACATTGGATGTCCAGGAGGCCTTTAAAGGTGCTTATGGTACTTCTATTCCCACCTCTTGAATAAGTGGTGATTAGTTTTATTTTATATTTAGACTTGATTTGTTTTGTTTGCCATGTTAATTCTCTACTCTTATTTCTAGGATTGATTTATTTTATTGTATTAGACATACTTTTATAGTATTAATAGAAGTACCTTCGGTGAAAAAAAAGCAACTGGCAAGTAATGAGACGTTGTAGCCATATATTTATTTTATTGAAACAGCAACGAGCAAATAATGAGACATTATTTATTCTAAAATACATATAATAACTTTGCATAATTCATAATCGCTGTCATGTCAAGAAAAAAAATTATAAGAGACAAATTAAGGCGCGTGTTTGACCAGACACGTTCTCTGATTCTTGATTAATTAAGCCCACACACATAATTAAGCCAAGAAGGTGACGTTGAGCGTGGAAAATTTGGGCCATCTTGTCAAGCTGTACACGATTTCATTTGATAAATTAATTACAGACAAATATGATGAAATTAGATACAACAGAACAGGGGTCTTGACTCTAAGCTTAATTAAATAATGGATGGTTATTGAATTAATGACCCTGAAAAGATATCATCTATCGCTAAGTTCCAACTTTTGATCTGAAATCAGTTTTGTTTATTCCTCAAGTCATATTGTTTCCTGGACTCGATGATACTTCGCACAGCGACGTGAAAGAGAGGGGACGTTGAATATTCTTGGCCTTCGAGGCTTATTCTTACGTATTTTTCTTCAAATAAAAAGTCTTGCAATTTAAGTCCACTTTTTTTTTCCCCCAAGTTCTGTCTATAAGTGCTTTTTTTATGGAAAAAATAGGAAAATGACCAAAAAAAAACTATTTAAATTGCAAAAATCTCAAAATTTTTATTAAATTAGTAAAAGATAAATAAGTAATCTAGTAAGAATATGAGATTTTGAATTTTGGATATTAACAATTTGAATATAGAAAATAACAATTTAAGAATATTAATTAGCAACTTACGTATAGACAACTTAGAGAGTTAACGATGTCAATCTTTATACTCAAGTTCGTAACACTAAAAATTTAAAATTTCATATTTCTACTAAATTACCTATATGTCCATTTACTAATTTAGTATATATTTTAGAGTTTTTGTAATTCAAATTACTATATTTTTCTGTCATTTTCAAAAAAAAAATGATATCTATGTATTGATCTATTTTAATAAAAAGAAAGGGAAGGGAAGGAGCAAGTGGGGGACAATAATAATTGGAAAAATATACGTGAGCTATTTTGGGCCAAGGAAAGGAGCAACAGGCAGAGGAAAATAACAAAGGGCAATTTGGGAAGGGATCGCGGCCACTCCTTTTGCTTAAAAACATAAGACAGTGGGCCCACTCATTGTGACTCCGGGCCAATGAGCCCACGTGTTTGACCCGCCAAAAAGTTATATTGACTGAATGACGGGCTTGCTCCACAAAATTCGTTAAAGTAAAATTTAGATGATTTTTTTTTTTTACCAAGAAAAGTTAGATGCTTTGACTAACATTATTTGCATAACATTTGTGTAGTCGCCAATAAAATTGACATAATGATGGTGGAATCTGAATTGAACCCTTATTTTCGTCATATCTGTATCCACTTGTTATTTTATATACTGAATTAACATTTACAAGCTTACTATCGTTATTCAATTAAAAAATTACGGTAAAACTTTTTATAAACCTAAAAATTACATTTACAGAGCTTTTATAATTCATCTACCCTCAAAATAGCGCTATACCTAAAAAGGGCCACTAACCTTAAATTAAATTAAAGAAACAAAATTATTACTGTGTTAATTGATATTAGGCAGAATTATTATGAAGTTTCAATGATGGAATACAATCATCAAAAACTTTTACAAGCAAACATTGTGCAATGATTAATTTGAATGCAGAAAATAATAAGAAACCCAGACCGCTCACTTATTATTAGTGCTTTTTTTATGATTAGATACATTCCTTTCTTAGAATTTCAAAGTGATTATCTATAGATATTATACATGCAATTGGGACAAACTACAAAAATAGAACTTTATTAAAAAAATTAGAGTTCACCTAATGGCTTTTTTCCCTCCCCACAGCTATATATCTAATATCTAATTCATAAATTTAAATTTAAATATCATTAGCATATATTTTTATTTGAGCAAAATCTTATTAAAGAAAACATGCAACTAGCGTCACCTGAGAGCACTTGCATGATCTCATATTGCACTTTTTTTTTTTTTTTTACTTTGGTGCTCCTCACGGCTACGAGCACCTAAGAACTTCCCCCAAACACATCCTTGTGCATCAACCATTTGAGTTCTCATCAGAAAACCCAAAATTATTTCCTCATGCCTGTATTTATATTTCCAAATATCTGTTTTTTCTCTATTTCAGGTGGTTTTAGTGCTCGTTACGGGTGACCAACATCGAAATCTGAATCCTGTTAAATTTAATTTTTTATTTTAAATTCTTTAAAAAAATATTCTAATCTGTACCGAATACAGAATAAAAATATATATATAAACTTTCAGTTTTTTCAAAAAATAATTTTTATTTAAAAACTATCAGTTAGAAGTTTTAAATTTATTTTAATCATCATGGTGGTGTTGGGATGATCACTGAAATTGATTATCTTTCTCTGTTTTTTCACAGGTGGAAATTGATTCTCTTTATTTATATACACACACGAGCGCGGGGGACATACACGCTGGGTTAATGTTATCATGACTCATGAGCGCGTGCTTTGTTTTTGGGTATAAATTAATATTAAAAAAATATTTACATCAAATTCTTTATACCCACTTTATCAAGTTCTTTAATTATAAGTGACTATGTATCATATTTTTAAATTACTATCAATTAATTATAAATTTAAATATAAAAAATAAGATATATGATCATATGTGATTAAAAAATTTAATATAATAAATATAAAGAATTAGAGGTAAATATGGTTTTTGATCTTATCCATAAAAGCTGATAATTTGATTTGTGCTACTAAAGTCAAGAAAGGAGTCATCCCAAATCCCATAAATAAAGCGCCTAATAAATTCTTCGCTATAACCAAATTGCGTATCCAATGCGGAAAAGCAAGTTGGACTTTTCAACAGTTGAAATAATCTAAATAACTCCTAAAAAAAGAATATGATTGCCAATATCCAAAAACGAAATTCTCTTGTAGTTTAATATAAACTTGTATACTAGTTCAGTCATTATTTCTCGTCTTTTTTTTCAGAAAAAAATAAAAGACAATAGGATGGTATATAACATGGTGTAGTGAATCAGAGGATAGAGAAACCATATTCAAGAACACTCAAATTATCAGATACTAGTATTTTATTAAAGTCATATAAATAAGGCCGGGAAGAAATATTAAAATCATTAGATAACTAATTTATAAAGATTAAAAAAATTAGTTATTTATAAAATATGGTTAGTTTTCCCAAAACACTCTCTTTTGTTAATTATTTGTACTAACATTATCTGATGAAGAAAACTCTCTTTAACTAATAAGCCATTAGTTAAAATGATAAGCAGTCTCATCCTTATAAGGAGGAGAAAATAAGTTCGAATTCTTAGAAACACACTTGTTGGGAGATGTGAAAATTCTTTGCACTCCAAGTTTTAAAAGGAAAATCCTTCATCAAATCAAAAACTTCCTTTAAAAAAATATGGAGATAGTTTAAAAAAATTTATAAATTTGGGTAACAGAGTAAAGTGAAGTTATGCTTTTAGAATCAAAATAAACTTCCTAATTAACTCATATTTAGAATTAGAGGGAGTGCATGGCTATATGCTTTCTATTGAATTTTATATTTTTAATACCATAAAATTTTAAAACTCCTTCACTACTGCTAATAGTTTTTTTTAATTTAATTTAAAGTGTCACTGACGATTATACCACTTCAGATAAAAAAATCAGTGATGATCCCACGCATTACCGATATGCACTCTTCCTCTCCTTCGGATTAATAACATCCTTAAATTGGATTGGATAAAACCTAAAAACAGGTAAACTTCTCATTATTCATAGATTTTAGAGACTATTTTAATAACTTTTAAGATACTCCAATATATACGAGAGAAAATATTATAAAAATATTTTGTTTCATATACATATTTTTTAAACCAAAATATATATGAAGATATTATTGAATTTGATAACTAATAGTCAAATAGTTAGAGATAGGGTTGGAGAAAGTTTTTCATGAACAAATTCGTATACCAGTTCAAAACAGAGGTTTAAATTAAAAGAATCTCGAATTAAAATTCATCAAATATATAGACAGATATTATGCAAACCTGAAACCTACGTAGTTAAAGTGGTAGGAGGCACAAAAAAATTTAAATGAAGAAACAAACTCAGTCAAAGGGAAATAATCGTACAAACAAGTTAGAAAAATACGGTTAAAATTGTAGAATCAATATTACGAGTTTGAATAAAGAGAGATGATGGTGCAGTAGTTGCCAGATATTTCAGTGGGCAAAAAGTTATAAGATATTTCAAAATATTAAACTGATAACTTGGAAATATTATCAATTTAAAGAAAATATTTTTATAACATGGGTGTGGGTAATTGGTGTAACAGTTGTTATAATAATCATAAAACCCTTTTTTCATTCTTATTTTTTATATTTATTTTTTTTCCAACTAAATTATCTCGCTTATAAATTAATATATAATATAATATTTTATTTTTTTATCAATTATATAGAATCTAATGATAGGTATAAATATTTTATGCACGCATGCTATAATTAAGTAATTTATTTAGTGTAAATTAGTAAACTAATTCTTATATAATTAATAATAAGAGGTGGTAAATGCTAGCAAAAAAAAGGAGGCAGTATAAAGAAAAATAATAAAATTTAGAATAATTCCATATAATATAGGATAATTAAGGAAACAGATCCGGTAACCTATTTAAGAGATAATGTACGAAAATGTTGAGTATTGAAAATAAGGATAAGACCGATTATAATAATCTCACATTATTGGTAACATACTCATTTATGTGATTCTGTTCCCCACTGATGCATAAAGACAGTCCCACTTCTCTATATAAGACCCTCCGTTCTCAGCCTCCTCCTTCACCATCTTCTTCTATTCTCATTGAACAGTCACTGATTAAGATGGCCGTTGAGCTCCAAGCAGCCCAGAAAAGTGCAAAATTAGAAGATTTTGATCCTCCCATGAAGCCCAAAAGGAACAAGTTTGCTCTCGCTTGTGCTACTTTGGCCTCCATGACTTCCATCTTGCTTGGTTACGGTCAGTTACATTCCTTCACTTCTCTTCAATTACTCTCTAAAGCCTAAAGCCTGCAAGTTTTTTTAATTCTTTTAGTTAATTAATCACAGATATCGGTGTCATGAGCGGAGCTATTATCTACATAAAGAGAGACCTACATATTACCGACGTTCAAGTCGAAGTCCTCGTGGGGATTATCAACCTATACTCTCTCATAGGCTCCTTCCTCGCCGGAAGAACCTCCGACTGGATTGGCCGTCGTTACACCATCGTCCTCGCCGGTGGGATATTCTTCGTCGGTGCCGTTCTCATGGGCTTCTCCCCAAACTACGGCTTCCTCATGTTCGGCCGTTTCGTCGCCGGCGTCGGCGTCGGTTACGGCCTCATGATCGCCCCCGTCTACACGGCCGAAGTCTCCCCTACCTCCTCTCGTGGCTTCCTCACTTCCTTCCCTGAGGTAACCTCCATTTCTTACTCGGATAGATACCATAGGCTCATCCCATCAGTGACGAGTTTACAGTCCCTATCCAATGACACAAAACAAATACTGAATTAATTAACTCCATTTTTGTTTTCAGGTTTTCATCAACTCCGGGATTCTGCTAGGTTACATCTCCAATTTTGCATTCTCCAGGCTACCATTATGGCTGGGCTGGCGGCTCATGCTTGGAGTCGGCGTCGTTCCTTCAGTCTTGATCGCACTGGGAGTGTTAGCCATGCCGGAGTCGCCGCGTTGGCTGGTGATGAGGGGTCGGCTTGGCGACGCGCGCCGAGTCCTTCAGAAAATTTCAGATTCCGAACAAGAAGCTCAGCAGAGGCTCGCAGATATCAAATCGGCGGCTGGGATCCCGGAGAGCTGCAACGACGACGTCGTTGAGGTCATCAACAAGCAAAAGGCAGGCAAAGGCGTGTGGAAGGAGATGTTCATTACCGCCACACCGGCCGTTCGTCACATCGTCCTCGCCGTCATCGGCATACACTTCTTTCAACAAGCCGTTGGCTTAGACTCCGTCGTTTTGTACAGCCCCACCATATTCGCGAAGGCTGGCATCACATCCGATCGCCAAAGGCTTCTCGCAACTGTGGCCGTCGGATTCACCAAGACGATCTTCATCCTGGTGGCTACGTTCTTTTTGGATCGGTTCGGGCGACGACCCTTGTTGCTCACTAGTTTCGGAGGGCTCATAGTCTCACTCTTCACTCTCGCCACGTGCCTTACGGTGATTGGACATTCAGATAAAAAAGTGAAGTGGGCCGTCGTATTGAGTATCACCACGGTATTGTCCTCCGTGGGGTCGTTTTCTATTGGGGCTGGTCCAATAGCGTGGGTTTATTGCACGGAGGTCCTTCCGTTGAGGCTACGCGCTCAGGGTGCGGCTATGGGAGTGGTGGTGAATAGGTCAATTTGTGCCCTCATCTCAATGACATTTCTGTCCTTATCGAAGGCTATTACCATTGGTGGGGCCTTCTTTCTGTATGGAACCATTGCGACCCTTGGATGGATCTTTTTCTTCATAGTGCTCCCGGAAACACGAGGCAAAACCCTGGAGGAAATGGAAGCGTCTTTCGGTAGTTTCAGGGCAAAACCAAAGGCCAAGGGCGTAGCTAAGCCACCTAGCTCCGACCAAGATGGGAACAACAAGCCCATCCAATCACAAAATAAAACGTAGATAGATTTTAAAATATGAAGCCTTTGTTTTTTTTTTCCGGTTAAATGTATGCTTTAATTTGCTTGTCCTCTCTCTATTATGTTTATAATAATGAGTGATGACAATGTCTTGTGTGGCTCAAAAGAATGTGGTCGGTGACACTGTCTTCACATTCATTATTATTGATTTTATCATCAGCCAGAGATAAAATATTGCTTCAAAATCATATATGCTGATGTGTAAATGTGAACGAAAACCACGCATACAGGTCTTCGTCACGTTATTAAAAATTACAATTAGTTGTGATTTATATTATTATTGATTGTATAGAGTTCTCTCAATTCATCAAAAATCTTGTCTACTATACTAAGGAAACGGAAATTAAACCTCAACGTTAAGATAACCGGTCATATGCTGATGGGTATATGCACTGGACTAATTAACAAATGATATTATAATCTCTTTGCTAATACCAAAGCAGGAGAGGCTAAAACTATATTAGCCCACAATACTATAGGCTTTATTTATCTATATAATGGGCTCATGATGATATTAACCTGGAGACTTGTTTTCATGAGCTAAAAGTTGAAAGACGACAAGATTAAGGGCCCGTTTGGTACGCTGGAATTGATTTTGATGGAAATGGATATGAAATGGATATGGAAATGGAAATGGAAATGGAAATGGGGACTAAAAGTATGTTTGGTATGTCATGGAAATGAGATCTAATTTTTGTATAAAAATATCAAAATGTCCTTCAATTTTTTATTTTTTATTTTTTTTTAAAGGTAGTGGAGGGTAATAGATGGAAATGATCATATAAAATTATAAATCTTAAGGGTAAAATGAGAATTCCATGGAATTTGTTACAATTCCATGGGGTATATGATGGAAGCTTAATTCCATCAATTTGATGGAATTGGCTCTTCCATGGAGGCCAATTCCATCATACCAAACATACTTTAGCATGGAAATGAATTCTATTTCCATTTCCACCCACCTCAATTCAAGCGTACCAAACAGGCCCTAAGGGAAAAGTGACATTAAAATCTAATTAAGAAAAATAATATTAAAAAAGTCCTGTAATTTGGTAATAACAAGTGAAAGCGTTGTCATTGATAAATTATGAGATTTTTCTAATATTATTTCTTCAACTGGGATCTTGATTTTATTTTCCCAAAGATTAATCGTCCTAATCATTGATAAATGAGAGCAGTACGAGACATGTATATAGCTAGCTAGTTTTGTGGTCGATTCCACATGCATCATATCATTACTCTTGTATTTCCACTACGACTTAAATAAATTACAACATTACTCTTGTATTTCTACTATGATTCAACTTGGTGGCCTGGGAGGGGAGGGGGCTTGGATTGAGATTTGCAAAGCAACAGAACCAATCGTATATGATAAAGTGTTCGTTTGGAATAGTGATTGGAATACTTAAAAATAGCTTTTCAATCGTAATTTTACAATATATGAAGTAAGTATGAAAGATGAGTTTTGTCTCAATTTACGTGAAAAACAGCTTATAAGCAATCTTAACACCATAACAAACACGTCCTAAGTTGCCTAGCATCTTATGAAGCGAAGGAATGGTTTTTATTGGGTTCAGGTGGTGCGAGATGAATACAAGTAAGGGTATGATTTACTACCGAACATGGAATTGGAATGGCTTGAATGTATGGGCGGGGATCAAGATCACCTGGGAAAATTAAAACACCCAACCTAAGGATTAAGTGTAAATTAATTATCTAAAGTTTGAAATAAAAAATATAAATTTAATTTCAGAAGCTAATCCACAAACCCTTTCTCAATATCTTTGCCATGAAGTAAATAAAAAACAGAGAGATGAAGTGCTGAAACTAATTTCAATGGATGTACTGTATGTGTGTGTATGTATTTAAGGTAACTTCCGCGCATATACAATATGACTTTTAACCCAACATGGGATTATATATATCATCAATTTCATGATTTACTTAACCTAAAAAGATTATATTATTGATTTGGATGAGAATCCAGGATTATATATATCATCAATTTCATGATCTACTTAACCTAAAAATTATTGATTTGGCTGAGAATCCAGGGAGACGCAATTGGTTAGCCTCAGTTTAATGCAGCTAAATAAAACTGTGCTTGGCAATGAGAAAGAAATGATAAACAAGTATACTAAATCCAATTAGTTTAGATAGAATCACAATTTAAAAGCAGCCAACACTATCACAATTTAAAAACTTAGTGATCGATGGATCAGACATATACTAAATCCAATACTGTGTAATACAGTGTGTGCAAGTGTGTTGTGTGGAATATCGATTTTAACAACAATAAATTCAAGTTCGTTGGACCATTCATATATGGACCCTAACTATTTATGTATATATATAAAGCAACAACCTTGGCTTCATAAGTTATAATCCAAGGTTGATTTTACAATCTAAAAACTCCAAAAAAAAAAACAAAAACAAGTATCCTATCATCGCATTAATAAGGGAACAACGCAAATAGCTCCAAGATTCATCGTCGAAATCAAATCATGAGTCTAAGGTGTTGCTACCTCATTTCCCTAATACAAGATCCACTAAATTTGACCAACAATACAAACTAGAATCTCCTGAGATAGAGATTTAGTCCAACTAAAGAGATATTTAAGAAAACAAATCATCAACACATGCAGATTTCAAAAGTTAATAATAATAATAATAAAAACGCAACAGATCAAGATCAAATCAAAGACCTAATTGACTGCAGGCACCACCAAATTGTTCACCAAGAATCCTGAGGAAGATGAGGGAGAAGCTGTTTGAAGATTTCACGATAAGTAAGATAAAGAACTCGATCTTTAGCGCCAGTGCGATGATTTTGAGTACAGGCACAGAAATACTTGAGTTGTTCCAGCGTACAATATCCCAACATTTGTCCTAAGAACAAGAACAGCCAGTTTATATTGTCCTTTTTCTCGTTTATCACTGGTTTCACTCCATCTCCGGTGCAGTGCTCGCACACCATCGACGGCGGCGATATCCACTCCGGCGCGGCACGGTCGTGCATGGTCCCCTTCTTGCTCTTAATGAAGCTCACAAACTGTTTTACCTTCTCGTCAATATTGAAGACCACCGGGTATTCTTTGTCGCACTTGTTGCACCGGACCGTCCCGGTGACGGTATAAATGAAGTGTTTTTCCAAATGCGCCTTGTCGTGGACGTAGGCGGGGTGGTCGGTGGCCCATGCATAAGGCGGTTCAATGTTTCTGTTATGATAAGCCTCACCGTTGTTTCGAGGATTCCGGCGAGGGCGTTCCCGGCCCAAAGGCGGCGGTGGAGGCTCGTTGTTGACTGCTACGTTCAAATTCATTGTCGGATACGTCAGCGGCGGCAGCGACCTCGGGACGGAATCTTCCGGCCTGACATAAAAAGGATAGCTGGAATATAGGAATTCCAATGGCGGTGAATAAACTGGATGAGGTTGTGATAATGGAGTAGGAGACGGAGGAGATGGTGGCTGCGGCGGAGGAGGAGAAGGCGGCCGGAGACTGAGAGAAACATTAACAGCTCTATCGTCTTCTGGGTTCATGAAATTAATGTTCATGTTGTTGTTATTCATGGTGAATGATGATCTGAGCAAGATTAGTGAACAACAGAGAACATGAATTGATGCGAATGGATCATATGGTTTTATAGAAGGAAGGGACTCAAAGAACCCGTCCAAGAAAAGATGGGATTGGATCTTTTCGACTATTGAACAATCTTTTTCAAAATTTGAAGCGCGAAATGACGATTACGTGAGATTCGGAAAAATATAAAATAGAATCTTGTCTGTTATGCGAAAATCGAAATTTAAATTTTGTACTTCAAGAAATATAATTAAACCTTAATTTTCCCAATTGGATTATAATTACATCATACCCTAACTATTATAATATTTCTACCTATGCTATCGGGTCGGTTTATGCACTTCTAGTTATGTTATGTATTTATATATGAATAATAAATTATATGACACTTCATATAAATATAATATAGTTTTTTTGGCCAGAAATTAATATAATACTGTAATATCATAACATTTGCAACAAATTGTCCGATTTATGAGCTACTCATTTCAGACTAATCGTTATTCAAATTCTATTATAATGTGTACAAAGAAGTGTGTCTTTTGAAGGAACATAGGTAATTTTTTGGTATAATTGCTGAAAAATACTTTGGAAGCAAATTAATTGCTGATTGCTACCAAGCGTGTAAGGGATCTTCCGTGTATGCAAGCGATCTTCTGTTTTGTGCAAATCATCTTCCGTGTGTGCAAAAGTCTTCCTTATAAATGTGCAAGCAATCTTCCGTTATGTACAAAACATCTTCTGTTATGTGCAATGGTAGCATTCAGCAATTAATTTACTAAAAAGGTATTTGTCAGCGATTCTCCCTAATTTTTTTTCCTGATTTTTGACGTCATGTTAGAACTTTGAGCATTATTCACATTTTACTCCATTCTCTTTCCATTTGAGCTACCTTTGAAATTGCTTCGTAGGAGAAGTACGACGTCTCAACATGCATACTACATTACTTAATTAAATTCAACTAGTAAGTATTATCCAAATTACCATATCTTATATTTAATATAAGAGCTAGCTAATTAATTTAGATAGAATAAATGAAATTAGTTATTTGTAATAATTATATATTAGTTTTCCTAAAATACCATATTTCATCCTGATTGACTGTCTATAGATAGAAATTTCATAAGCATACATCAATAGGGCTATTTTAGAAATTATAAATTTAAGAGATAAAACGCATAAACTTTTCTATTAAGAATGAGAGGTAGTATATAATAATGGTGTGTTGAAATCTATGGTTTATTCGGCTAAAATAAATTTTATGGCTTAACCAAAGCTTTGGAAAAAATTTGTGCATTTATATTCCCTCCAATCTTTAATATATTTTTGGGAAAATGTCAGCTAGGTCCTAAGCTAGGAAAAAAATACCACAAAAGTTCTTTTGAAAAGTCAACTGTCAGAAAAGTCCTTAGGGACTTTTGTGACATGAATTCCCAATGACCATTTACCAAAATACCCCCCAACCAATTTAACCACTATTATTGGTTACAACATGTTATGCTATGTTTACAACATCGTAAGTCATATTAACAACATAGTCATTTATGTTTACAACATGTTACGTTATATTTAATGAGTTGTAAATGTAACTGAAGAGGTTGTAAACGCAACACAATCACGCATTTTATATACATGTTGTTAACGTAACTTACTATGTTGTTAATATGACTTACGAAGTTGTAAACATAGCATAACATGTTGTAACCAATGACAGTGGTTAAATTGCTTGGGGGTATTTTGGTAAATGGTCATTGGGAATTCATGTCAGAAAAGTCCCTAGGGACTTTTCTGACAGTTGACTTTTCAAAGGAACTTTTGTGGTATTGTTTCCTTAGCTTGGGACCTAGCTGACATTTTCCCTATATTTTTTTTAGAAAAAGATAAAATAATATTAAAATAAATACTGTTTACAAGCGATAATAGTTAGGGCCTGTTTGGTATAAGGAAAATTTGAGGAGGGAAATGACCTTAGAGAAGGGAAAAGAAGATTGTAAAAGGTGATGGAAGATGGGTTGAAGGAAGATAAGCTTTTTGGTAGGAAGAAAATTGAAGGTGAAACTTGGGGGAAAAAAAGAGAAATACCCATTTTACCCTCAACATAAATTAATAATTATATATTAATTAAATTTATATTTCAATTCATAAATTAAATAATTAGTAGTACAATAATTTAAAATTTTAAATAAAATGAATAAAATATAAATTATAATTTAAATAAATAAAAAATTATTTATTTATTAATGAGATTAAAATTATTTTTTTATATGATAAGCAAATTCTGTAGAAATTTGAATTTGTAAGGCGTGAATTTTGAAAAGTTCAAATTTATTGATGAAATTCGAATTTGCAAGGCAGGAATTTTGAAAAGTTCGAATTTGATAAGCAAATTTTATAGTAAATTTGAATTTCTAGCCTTTTAAATTAAATATTTCAGGGACATTTTTGTCTTTCAGATCTTCCTCCATTAAAGGAACTTAGAATTCCACCAATTTTGGTGGGATCTCATCTTTCTATGAATAAAGGAACATTGGCGGGTGTGGGAACTTGAATTCTCAGGAAGATTGAGCAAAACTTGCTTACCAAACGAGGGAACTTATACATGTTCCTTCCCTTCCCAGATCTTCCTTGTACGAAACAGGCCCTTAGTAGGGAGTGCTGAGGGGGAAGGAATTTCAGTCCTTATCATATAATCTAATTGAAAAGTTGATCTTGCTCTTAAATAAAATACCTATTTTCCATGCTTGTTAATTTTTTCTCAATTTATCTCCATTAATGCTCCCTCCACAATAATCAAGTAAGTGAAAAATGAAGGGAATTATGAAAGATGATTATGGTGTCATATTAATTAATTAAACTAACTGTCTTAGGCTGTGTTTGGAAACACGTTTTGGGGGTAAATAAGTCCTTATTACGCAAGCCGAGATAAAACTCCTCTCACATACTTACCTCGTATACCGTAAATCACGATTTATAAGCACTTATTGTCCAAAAATAAGCTATTCCAAATGAGCACTTAATCTAGTTAAATGAGGTAAATAGGCCTTATATATAGTACAAGAGGGAGTAAGAGGACCACACTTACATCATGTTCCTTATATCCATTACGTCAAGTTCTCCAATCACATGTGTCCATATATCCTCTCTTTTTTTTTCATATGATTATATAATTAAGTGATGATAATTTAAAAACAGAACATACGATCATATGTATGTAATTGGATAACTTGACGAACTAGATATAAAAAACTTAACCTGAATATTTTCTATAGTAATACCACAATCTGAGTTTCATATACGTCGAAGAATGTGGTGCACTATTTTTCACTTAAAAGAATATGAATTGCTATGAATGATACTTGTGTGTGTGTGTTGTATTGAATAGGGATGATATCATATTTAAATTGTATAGAAATATTTTAGTCTATGGTTGCAACATCTGTGTTCATATTTTTACAATCGCATCCATGGTTATTGTATTTTATTTCATCACAAATTTTTCTAAAGCATTTTACAAGTTGATTATATGTTGAAGTAGATTTAGCTAATTTCAAGTGAATCGAACGAATAAATGTCATGTGATAAGCAGGACAAGGTAATGAGGAAAAGATAAATAAAGACAAGGAAACAGGAATCATACTACCAAATGGGTCTTGTTAAAAGTCGTTTAAAATTCTTTTTTTCCCGTTAATGATAAATGAAATTTAGGCTCAATCATTTATAGATTATGAGAACTCATCACTATTTGAATATTACGCTATACACAAAAATAAACTCCGTCATGACTGTAAATCATGGGAATGGGTATGAAAGATTTCAAAGACTATCATTAATAAATTAACTCTACAGCATAAATTTGGCAAGACTTTTAACATGTTCAACAAGCTTTCTCTCGGAACAAATATTTTTCTTTTTCAATAACAGCAGTAAAAGCAGCATACATCTTGTCAATTTTCTGTACCCCAGATAAATGGGGAAGAGAAGTTGGTTAGGCCAAGATTGAACCAGATGTCAGAACAACACAACTGATATCATGGAAACTTGAGAACAAGATGTACGAAGGTTTAGCGCACTCCAAAAATTGGGATTTTAAGATCCTGCCTCTAAAAGCCAAGTGCAAATATAGATCAGGGGTGTTCAAAGTATCTCAGTCTCGGTTGTTCCAACCCGATCCCGAACATTTTATTCCGGGAAAATAGGGACCGGGATCTAAAAAACCCGGAACCGGGACCGGGATCACACCTTGTGATCCCGGGAATTCCCAGTCCTGGTTTTTTTTCCCCTTAAAAAATAAGTTATTATTTTATTTTTGTATTTTTTATCCCATAAATTAAGTTATCATTTGATAAAATGTATATCATATATTTAGTTAGAGTTAAATCGTATATATCATGATATAAATCCTAACCATATAATGTATAAAGATAATAACAAAAATGATGAATGTGATAATAATATTAATAAAATATGTTATTCTTCAATTGTAGCTCAATTTATGTAATTTTTATGACCTTATTAGGTGTTAAATAATAACTTTAAACACTAGATTGTAAAAACTTTACCTAATATAATTATATTATTAAAACCGGAAATTCCCAGTCCCAGTTGTCCCGAGAATTTCCCGGGATTGGGATGTCATTCCCGGTCCCGGCCACCCCCGGGGACGGAAATCAGGAATGGGTGATCCGGTCCCATCCCGAGATTTGAACACCCCTAATCTAGATTTCCAGATAGGGCCCGTTTGGTATACTGGAATTTATTTTGATGGATATGGATATGAAAATTGAGTTTAAAAGTGTGTTTGGTATGTATATGGAATTCAGATATTATTTTTATTTAATATTTATATTTAAAATATGAAATTACTAATATACCCTGTCGATGGAGTGAGGAGGCTAATTGAGGGAAATGTGGAGGTGGAATTACAAATCTTAGCTTCTAGGATGGAATTCATTTGGGTGGAATTAGCTAATTTGGCTTCCATGTGGAATTGGAATTGAGAGCCAATTCCATCATACCAAACAAACCCCTTCATGGAATTGAGACCCAATTCCATTTCCACTTCCTCCAATTCCAGTGTACCAAACGGGCCCATGGAGTAGGAGCATTCAAGCAGAGTTGGAGAAAAACTAACATGGCGAGAATGAACAGCTTCATTCACTTGGCGTTTGACATCTTCTACATGACCCTACAAGCAGTTTTAAGAACAATTAGATTCGTGATGTCTTTTAAACAAAGAATCTATACATCATCCAAAAGTTTTCATCCAACACAAATCCAAATATTTTATTGCAGCCCACAGATTGAAAAAAAAAGAAAATACACATATAACAAGTTAATGCATTGATGCATCACAGCTCAAGTCCAAAGAACATAAAATATGCAGTGTCATGGCAAGATTATCTGCACAAAAACATAAGTGTATTTATATTTTTCTATAATTTAAATTCCCTTTTCACTTAAAAAAACCATAAGCTATTTATCCCATGAAATTCAAAAACAGCTGAGAATAGACATATACATATTTAATTTCTTTTTAAGTCTACATCACCTTCCTCCTTTCCTTGGGCCTCACTGGATTGTTCTTCACAGTCCATGAGCATATGCACAAACATCTAACAAGTATGTTTGACAACTTAACTTAGGGTGATTAAACACAATACTCTCTTTTCAGAGTTTATAACACAGAGTGTTGTATAGCATTCTTCGTTTTTGTTTCAATCCATAGGGAACACCAACAAAACATAAAACAAAATGAGAGTTAAAAAACACAAAAACCTTGAGTCGAGGACCGTGGTTAATACAATGTGCTTCAATTCTTTTCTCTTGCACAAAAACTAGCATCCAGTATTTATTTCCTCTGCCCAATCAACAGGGAAATATTCTTCTTACCCCTCATCCAGTATGAGGCTGATGTATCATAATACGTGCATTTGGCATTGC
This sequence comes from Inga leiocalycina, assembly GCA_963242795.1. Taxonomy (NCBI): domain Eukaryota; kingdom Viridiplantae; phylum Streptophyta; class Magnoliopsida; order Fabales; family Fabaceae; genus Inga; species Inga leiocalycina. Next base: position 1,974,883 of record OY725321.1, on the reverse strand, counting down.
GTAGCGCATCCCTTTCTCTCCACCAGCAAGAATAAGCGCAGCTTGGCTTGCAGCTACTCCAAAACACACTGTACTGTACCAACATTGGGCTTGATCTGGAAACAAATGGAGTAGGTAAACGCTTTCAATAGTAGCTAGTGTCACAAGCTGCGATATAACTCTCTGAGCCACTTGTGAGTTGACTGGCTGTCCAAGGAATATTATACGGTTTCTGAGCAACACAGATGATAGATCCAGAGCTCCTCCAGGAGTGAAGACTGCTGGCATTATGGGTGGATTCACCATTTCAGCTTCTATTGTAACATAACTACAGATAAAATGGAAAATCAATAAGTTGATAGTCACATTAAAATGAAAAGACAAAGAAACAAAATTTAGTAACCATACGTGAGTCCTCCAACATGCAGATCCAATGGAACAAAGATTCAGAAAAAATCACTTCAGATTTTCCATATTCTTTCAGGATAAAATATTTTTATGATTCAGCTGAAACCTTGAGCGTTTAAAAAAAGATATCTAAAGTCAAGCTATGGAATGAGTAGCCACAATTTGCAGTATGGATGCTTCATGGTACTCGTATTTGTCATCATTCTTCAACATATAAGCGGAATGCTTCTGTTTTTTTTTCAAACGAAATACTTTTTAACCTGATATTCCACAAGCAGCATACAGATACTGTTCACGATACAATAACTCGCAAAGCAAGGCCATAAGCATAACAAAAATAACAGAATTGATCAATATTAACCAAGACGATAAAGCAATTGAATAAGGAAAGGGGTACTTATACACCTTGTGCTAGCATCATGGATGCTTTTCTATAACATACAGGTAAGTGTAAAATCATAGACAAGTTTCCTACCGTGAAAAACTAAACTATTTTCCTACATTAATTGCTCTAAGTAGGAAGCATTAGTATGATACAAGTTGCCCGGTTAGTCTCGTCTTTCCTAGTTTTGAATGGCTTTGAATTACAGTTGGAAATAACAGTAAAAAAGGGAAATTACCAATTTTTGTTGGCTCCCCATACGGACCTGGCAAGGAAGAAGATATCGACCGTGGGCTTCTGCGAAACAGCAATCCAAGCTCAGAATCTGAACTAACAAATAGTAAGATCCAGCTTGAACGCGATAAATCAGGTAAACTGATAATAATTATACGAACCCGCGAGAACACACGAGGTTGGACGAGTTTTCTTTGCGAGAAGCAATAGATAAACTCGCACTCGCAGGAACTGAGATGACCGGAGCCACCATTTTGCAGGAAGAGAATCGGAAATCAAAGCTGAAACATCAACACACGAGTTTTTTGTACAATCAAAAAGAAGATTTTTTATTCCACAAATGGTTGGGTCTACAAAAGCCCATCTTTTTGTACAGGCCTATTGGGCCTACTTCGCTGTGCTTCTCTCATGCAGTAAACAACCATGTATCTGACATGGCTTTGCTAGATTCTTTAATCTTTATGTTCCCCACTGATATATGGAGATAGTCCGACTTTTCTATATAAGACCCTCCGTTCTCAGCCTCCTCCTTCACCATCTTCTTCTATTCTCATTGCACAGTCACTGATACATACACTGATTAAGATGGCCGTTGAGCTCCAAGCAGCAAAATTAGAAGATTTTGATCCTCCCATGAAGCCCAAAAGGAACAAGTTTGCTCTCGCTTGTGCTACTTTGGCCTCCATGACTTGCATCTTGCCTGGTTATGGTCAGTTACATTCCTTCACTTCTTTTCAATTACTCTGTAAAGCCTGCGAGTTTTTTAATTCTTTTAGTTAATTCCTTACAGATATCGGTGTCATGAGCGGAGCTATTATCTACATAAAGAGAGACCTACATATTACCGACGTTCAAGTCGAAATCCTCATGGGGATTATCAACCTATACTCTCTCATAGGCTCCTTCCTCGCCGGAAGAACCTCCGACTGGATTGGCCGTCGTTACACCATCGTCCTCGCCGGTGGGATATTCTTCGCCGGTGCCGTTCTCATGGGCTTTTCCCCAAACTACGGCTTCCTCATGTTTGGCCGTTTCGTCGCCGGCGTCGGCGTCGGTTACGCCATCGTGATCGCCCCCGTCTACGCCGCCGAAATCTCCCCCACCTCCTCCCGTGGCTTCCTCACTTCCTTCCCTGAGGTAACGCCCATTTCTTACTCGGATAGATATCGTAAGCTTGTCTCATTTTAGTCGTAGGGATAAAATCTGAATGCTATAGATTTATTTTTTTTTTAAAAAAAAAACTACTTTAATTTACAGAATAAAGTCTTCATTTTAAAATCTCTCTTAAAAAATGAAAGGATAGAGGTGTATCCAATACCATCATTTATTTTTTAAGATGTAATCAGTATCATAAAATATTTAAAAGTATAATTAGCATTATAAAGTATTTTTGAAGGTATAGTCGACATTATAATATATTTTTGGAGGTGCAATCAACATCCTAATATATTAAAAATAGAATAATTACATCCCTTCACTAACAGAATACTAACTCTGTTTATTGACACACACTTTCCTTTCCACTTTCATTGATCTTTAACATGTTCATTTCTTCTTTTAATATTTAAGGGTATAATTTTACCTTTAATGTATTAAAATTGGAGTAATTGTACCCCTTCACTAAGGGTCTGTTTGGTGTGAGGGATATGAGGGGGGAAAAAATTTTTATGAGTTGAATTTTAAAAGATTAAAGAAGTGAGATAATAGAATTTTAATAAATAGAGTATATAAGATAAAAGAGTACGAAAAATTAATTAAAAAATTTTAACTCCATTTCTCTATTTTTTTAAATTCAATTCAAAAAAATTTACCCTCTACCCACTTTCACTCCCCTCCCCTCATACCAAACAAACCCTAATAGAATATTAACTTAAGGTTTGAGAATTTATCTTTCTCATTATAGTTTCCCTCCCTATCATTGTGATGAAAATGTTTGACTTTGGTCTTATTAAATCTCAAGACCCAAATAAAAAAAGAAAATAAGTTAAAATTAGAGAGGACTTTTATTCATTATAAATTATTAGTTTCAATTTCAGATATAAGAACATATTAAATTGTATTAAATCTTTTAGATGAAGAGATATAATTACTTTATTTTTAATACATTAGGATATAATACCTCCAAAATCAATTTAAGTTATTCACTATATCATTAAATATTTTAGGATGATGATTCCACTTAAGAACAGATTGGGCGCTGGACGCTCCTTTAACTAAAATTAAAATCAAGATCCCTATCTAAATTCTAATGACACAAAACAAATACTGAATTAATTAACTGCATTTTTGTTTTCAGGTTTTCGTCAACTCCGGGATTCTGCTAGGTTACATCTCCAATTTTGCATTCTCCAAGCTACCACAATGGCTGGGCTGGCGGCTCATGCTCGGAGTCGGTGTCGTTCCTTCAGTCTTGATCGCACTGGGAGTGTTAGCCATGCCGGAGTCGCCGCGTTGGCTGGTGATGAGGGGTCGGCTTGGCGACGCGCGCCGAGTCCTTCAGAAAATTTCAGATTCCGAACAAGAAGCTCGGCAGAGGCTGGCCGACATCAAATCGGCGGCTGGCATCCCGGAGAGCTGCAACGACGACGTCGTTGAGGCCATCAACAAGCAAAAGTCAGGCAAAGGCGTGTGGAAGGAGATGTTCATTACCGCCACACCGGCCGTTCGTCACATCGTCCTCGCCGTCATCAGCATACACTTCTTTCAACAATCCATTGGCTTAGAATCCGTCGTTTTGTACAGCCCCACCATATTCGAGAAGGCTGGCATCACATCGGATCGCCAAAAGCTTCTCGCAACTGTGGCCGTCGGATTCACCAAGACGATCTTCATCCTGGTGGCTACGTTCTTATTGGATCGGTTCGGGCGGCGACCCTTGTTGCTCACCAGTTTTGGAGGCCTCATAGTCTCACTCTTCACCCTTGCCACGTGCCTCACGGTCATTGGACACTCAGATAAAAAAGTGAAGTGGGCCGTCGGATTGAGCATCGCCACGGTGTTGTCCTCCGTGGCGTCTTTTTCTATTGGCGCTGGTCCAATGGTGGGGGTTTATTGTACGGAGGTCCTTCCGTTGAGGCTACGCGCTCAGGGTGCGGCTATGGGAGTGATGGTGAATAGGACGATTTGTGGCATCATCTCAATGACATTTCTGTCCTTATCGAAGGCTATTACCATTGGTGGGGCCTTCTTTCTGTATGGAACCATCGCGACCGTTGGATGGATCTTTTTCTTCATAGTGCTTCCTGAAACACGGGGCAGAACCCTGGAGGAAATGGAAGCGTCTTTCGGTAGTTTCAGAGCCAAACCAAAGCCCAATGGCGTAGCTAAAGCACCCAAGTCTGACAAATAAGGGAACAACAAGCCCATCCAATAACAAAATAAAATATAGATAGACTTTAAAATATGAAGTTTTTTTCCCAGTTAAATGGATGCTTTAATTTGCTTGTTATCATTACGGTTTTTATGGACCGCTATTTTATTATGATTATGATAATGAGTGATGACAAAGTCTTGTGTGGTTCAAAAGAAAGAGGTCCGTGGGGCTAAATTTTGACTATGGCACTGTCTTCACATTACAATTAGTTGTGATTTATATTGTTATTGATTGTATTATAGAGTTTCTCTCAATTCATAGAAAATCTGATCTACTATACTAACGAAATGGAAATTAAACCTCAACTCAGCCGTTAGTTAACACAACCGATTATATGTTTATGGGTATATGCGCTGGACTAATTAATAAATGATAATCCTTATCATCCTAAATATAAGATATAATTTTTTTTTGTTGAGAAACTAGAGAAGTTAATTAAGTTATTTAATCATATAAGGGGAGCTTATATATATCTACAGTTATAAGCAGCTCAGTACAAATACCACTCCAAGCTTTACAAAAGTAAAATGACAATTGTTAAGACATATCAAACCAAAATATCTGCATCCTGATCAATAGTAGCTAGTTTCACCAGCTGCGATATAACTCTCTGATCCACTTGTGAGTTGAATGTCTGTCCAAGGAATATTGTACGGTTTCTGAGCAACACAGATGATAGATCCAGAGCTCCTCCAGGAGTGAAGACTACTGCTGGCAATATGGGTGGATTCGCCATTTCAGCTTCTATTGCACCATAACTACAGATAGAATGGAAAATCAATAAGTTGATAGTCACATTAAAATGAAAAGACAAAGCAACAAAAATTAGTAACCATACGAGAGTCCTCCAACATGCAGATCCAATGGAACAAAGATTCAGATAAAATCGCTTCAGATTTTCCATATTCTTTCAGGATAAAATATTTTTATGATTCAGATGAAACCTTGAGCGTTTAAAAAAAGAGATCTACAGTCAAGCCATGGAATGAGTAGCCACAATTTGCAGTATGGATGCTTCATGGTACTCGTATTTATCATCATTCTTCAACATATAAGCCGAATGCTTCTGTTATGTTTCCAAACGAAATACTTTTTAACCTGATATGCCACAACAAGCATACAGATACTGTCCACGATACAATAACTCGCAAAGCAAGGCCTTAAGGATAACAAAAAATAACAGAATTGATCAATATTAACCAAGACGATAAAGCAATTGAATGAGGGAAGGGATAATTATACCCCTTGTGCTAGCATCACGGATGCTTTTCTCATCAAGTTTTAAAGGAAGACCATTGGTCCTGAACGTTCTGTGAAGTCCCTTGGGCCTACTTTGCTATGCTTCTCCTAATGTATCTGAGGCCCATTTATACAATTAATTGTTTCTGTTTGACCAGAATCAATTGTATGATTAAATAAAATTAGACTAAAGCATCTTTTAGAGAGTGTTTAGTATTGCTTTTGGGTGGCTCAATCTCACGATTGGCACAATGGGTATTTTTTTGAGTGTTTGGGATCCTGATTTATGAAAAGGACTTATGAGTGCTTAAGGAGCTTTTACCATAAGTCACAGTATATGTTTGGAGTCATGATTGATGGGCTCAATCGGGCTCTTTCTGGCCTTGAGCCCGATAGGCTAAAGAATTTTTTTTTTGAGTGTTTGGTTCACCCATTTTGCAATTGAGTTTTTGAAATAAAAAAGAGCTTTTATCTTAAGCAAAACATTGGAGCTTTTATAATTACAATTGAGCTTATTATTACCGTTATTGTAATAATTATGTCCCACGCTCCTACCTAATTTTTATTCTTTTCTCTCTCTTGCATGCATCGTGCTCTTCAACCTGAAGAGCTTCTTCTTCATCCTCCAGTGATCGCCATCTTGGCTCGTCTGCTTTGAGCTTCGTTCCCTCTCTTGATGTCCACCCAATCTTCAACCTGAAGAGCTTCTTTATCTTCACCTTGGATCCGTCTTCATCTTTGACTTCTCTGCATGTTTGATCTGTCCTTTGACGTCTTCGATCTGTCATCTCCGATCTGGTGCTTCAGCCGTGACTCTGCAGCATGAGCTCTTGAGGCGTCGTTGGTTGAACTTTTCTAGCTGTGGGTGCTCTTTTGTTCGCTGTTTCTATCAACCTGAAGGCTGAACCCTTCAAGTCGGCACTTGCTCTTAAAGTCCGACGTAGTTTCCTACGGTGCCAGCGTCACCTCTCATTTTCTCTCTCGCCGTTGATTTGGTCTTCGGCAGTGTCATCTTTTTGAAGTAAGGTTTAATGGTTCATTTATCGAAGATCTGTTATGTAGGAGTTGTCCTGTTGGTTTGTTGTGTTGATCCTCTGCTCTGGCCTGGTTTGGCATTAACACACACACACATATATTTGTTTGCCTTCTGCGATATGTATGCTGTGTTTTTTTTTGTGTAAAGCAGCAAAAGAGACGTTTTGATTTGGTAAAGAATGAGCACCAACATTTTCAACTTTGTTTCTGGTTTCGGTTTTAGGATTTTTTGACCCATCTAAACTTCTCATGTCACTAACTTCAAGTCTGGGAATTCCAGATTTCTCTATACCTCTCCTTGTTTCTGTCCATGGTCACGCGTATCGGCTTAACGCTTCCCCTTCATCTTGTTTCATTTCTCTGTAACTCTCCCTGTTGCTGGTTTTAGTTAGTTCATCCGGAAATTTGTGCTTTTTTTATGCATTTGGTAGACACTGCTAGCTGTGTTTGTCTCATTTGTATCTGTCCCTGTTGATTGTTTGGTTTAACGTCATGGGTGTTGAAATTTGCAAGTCCCGTGGATTTCATTTTGTCAACACTGCTGCACCTAGCTTGAAATGGTTTTTTTTTCGTTGCAATTCCGATGGAATTTGTTTTGGAGTGGACAAGAGGATTTTTTTTTGTTGCCTGGAATTTTGTCTGTGGAGAAGAGGAAATATTTTAAGTGCTATGTTGTTGATTATTCCATAGAATTTTTGGCCTTTAGTTTGTTGATAAAGTGTGTATGAAGTTAAAACTTCTGTGGAATTTGTTTTGGAGTTTGGTTTAACGTCAGCTAGTTTGATAGATCAGATTTGTTAAAACGTGTGTGTATGAAGTTAAAACGTCAATTAAATTTGTTACTCTGTTAGTTCCTTTGTTCCATTTTTCTGCATTTGATAGATCATATTCATTACTCTCTTCGTTCATTTGCTCCGTCTTGCGATTCGTTTCATAATGTTTATCTAAATCAGTTATGGTTTTTCTGTAGAGAACATTACATAATTTTATTAGGAGAAATGACGTTAAAGACGTAGTGTTTCACCAAGGTGAAACTGGGAATCTCGTCAATGTAGATAATAATAGTATAGATGAACAACCTTCTGCGACAAATTATGGTAAGTGATTTTCCTCTCAAATGAATCATATTCGTGACTCAATTAAAAACCAAATTGTACGGAACATGTGATCCAATTAGTTATGTGATATTATTTCATCAGATTGTGTATTTGTTATTTGTCTAATTTCTCAACTTTAACTTTTATAAATTTTTTATAAATTTTAATTTAATTCCTCTGTTACCATTATCACAAAAGCCCTTATTCTTAAGCCAATCCAAACAAGTTTTACTTTTGTAAAAGTCATTTTTATAATCGCCAATACAAATATAAATCACATTACATAATCTGACTCTACCCAAAAGTAATATTACTAAAAGCTAGATTGAAAAAAGCCAGTTTTGCAATAGCTGCTCCAAACACACACACAATTTGGGGCTTATTGTGATTGGCTTCTAAAAATTGGTTTGAGAAATTGTTACTGTTAAGCGTAATAATGTTGTCCCACCAACTTGTATGAGGCATATGATCCAATTAATTATGTAATATTTTTTTGATCAAATTATGTATTTTGGCACCACATTTTTTAACTTAAAATTTTTTCACTTATTTATAATAGGATTAAGGGGCAAAACTAACCTTAAACTTTTTTCAAAAGTGCATCCACCACTATAAACTTTTTGTAGTGCAAAAGTAACCATAAACTTTTAAAAATGGTGCAAAAGTAACCATGAACTTTCAAAAAAGTGGGTAAAAGTGACATTACCGTTAACGACCATTTACTCAAAAGTTTTTAAAGGACAAAAATACCCATAAATTTTTCTTAAAAGTGCACTCACCATCATAAGCTTTTTTTTTTGTGTAAAGGTAATCATAAACTTTCAAAAATAGGGCAAAAGTGGTGGTTTTCTTACTGTGTTCAAATGTAATCTTTTGATTGTTCTAAGTCCAGGAAAACAACACCTCGACTTGTTTACCATGATTTTTCCAAACCAAAAATTTAAAAACCAATTTTCAATGAAGATGACGTCATCATCATACTCTCACTGACATGTCGTAAATGGAATTGTTGATATCAATGGTGGTGTCGTAAACACAATTGCCAAGATTGTTGATTGGGAAGGATCTCAACAATTCCATTTACTGCACGTCGGTGAGAGCAGGATAGCGATGTCATCTTCATTAAAGATGAGTTTTTCAATTTTTGGCTTGGAAAAATTATGGTGGACAAGTCGATGTATTTTTTTTCTGGACTTAGAACAATCAAAAGATTGCATTTGAACCCAATAAGATAACCATCACTTTTGCCCCATTTTTGAAAGTTTATGGCTATTTTTGCATCAAAAAAAATTTATGGTGGTGAGTGCACTCTTGAGAAAAGTTTATGGGTATTTTTGCCCCTTAAAAACTTTTGTATAAACGGCCGTTAACGGTAGTGTCACTTTTGCCCCTTTTTTAAAAATTCATGGTTACTTTTGCACCATTTTTAAAAGTTCATGGTTACTTTTGCACAAAAAAAAAGTTTATTGTGGTGGGTGCACTTTTGAGAAAAGTTTATAAGTATTTTTGCCCTTTAACCCTTTATAATATTAAATATCTTTTTTTTCTTACAATTATCATAAAATCACTTATTCAATCGTCAATCCAAACAATTTTTGACTTCACAAAAACACTTATGCAATCGTTAATCCAAATATTAATCATTTAAGTGTCACCTACGGTATACTTATGGTCCCTTCTACTTCAAGTACCCAGTTTATATTTAACTCGTGCGTAGGGGGCTGTGTTTGTCTCCTGGTGGCCCATTGGATAAGCCCACTCTTTCTTTTAGCTCATTTATTAACCCAAATTTATAATGTGTAATATATACACTTACTTTCTCTTTCTCTCAAACAACGTGTGACTTTGTTCCATTTGACATATCCATTTTTATCTCATAACTCTAGCAACAATTATTAGTATATTTAATTATAAGGCATAAGGTAGAGAAGAGAAAATGATTTGTCTGCCTTAATTATAAAGCATGCTACTGATTTTTCAATCCCAAGTTACCCTTCTTCCGTGGAGTAAACAACCACGTATCTGGCAATGGCTTTGCTAGATTCTGTGTACCCCACTGATATATATAGATAGTCCGACTTTTCTATATAAGACCCTCCGTTCTCACCCTCCTCCTTCACCATTTTCTTCTATTCTATTGCACAGTCACCGATACATACACTGAGTAAGATGGCCGTTGAGCTTAAAGCAGCCCAGAAAAGTGCAAAATTAGAAGATTTTGATCCTCCCATGAAACCCAAAAGGAACAAGTTTGCTCTCGCTTGTGCTACTTTGGCCTCCATGAGTTCCATCGTGCTTGGTTATGGTCAGTTACATTCCTTCACTTCTCTTCAATTACTCTCTAAAGCCTGCAAGTTTTTTTAATTCTTTTAGTTAATTCCTTACAGATATCGGTGTCATGAGCGGAGCCATTATCTACATAAAGAGAGACCTACATATTACCGACGTTCAAGTCGAAGTCATCATGGGGATTATCAACCTATACTCTCTCATAGGCTCCTTCCTCGCCGGAAGAACCTCCGACTGGATTGGCCGTCGTTACACCATCGTCCTCGCCGGTGGGATATTCTTCGCCGGTGCCGTTCTCATGGGCTTCTCCCCAAACTACGGCTTCCTCATGTTCGGCCGTTTCGTCGCCGGCGTCGGCGTCGGTTACGGCCTCGCGATCGCCCCCGTCTACACCGCCGAAGTCTCCCCCACCTCCTCTCGTGGCTTCCTCACATCCTTCCTTGATGTAACTCCCATTTCTTACTCAGATAGAAAATCTTCTCTTAAAAAAATAAAATAAAGACCGCGACGATATGGTCCCTATCCAATGACACAAAACAGATACTGAATTAGTTAACTCCACTTTCGTTTTCAGCTTTTCATCAACTTCGGGATTCTGCTAGGTTACATCTCCAATTTTGCATTCTCCAAGCTACCACTATGGCTGGGCTGGCGGCTTATGCTCGGAGTCGGCGTCGTTCCTTCAGGCTTGATCACACTGGGAGTGTTAGCCTTGCCAGAGTCGCCGCGTTGGCTGGTGATGAGGGGTCGGCTTGGCGACGCGCGCCGAGTCCTTCAGAAAATTTCAGATTCCGAACAAGAAGCTGAGCAGAGGCTCGCCGACATCAAATCGGCGGCTGGGATTCCGGAGAGCTGCAACGACGACATCGTTGAGGTCATCAACAAGCAAAAGTCAGGCAAAGGCGTGTGGAAGGAGATGTTCATTACCGCCACACCGGCGGTTCGTCACATCGTCCTCGCCGTCATCAGCATACACTTCTTTCAACAAGCCATTGGCTTAGAATCCGTCGTTTTGTACAGCCCCACCATATTCGAGAAGGCTGGCATCACATCCGATAGCCAAAGGCTTCTCGCAACTGTGGCCGTCGGATTCACCAAGACGATCTTCATCCTGGTGGCTACGTTCTTATTGGATCGGTTCGGGCGGCGACCCTTGTTGCTCACCAGTTTTGGAGGCCTCATAGTCTCACTCTTCACTCTAGCCATGTGCCTTACGGTGATTGGACACTCAGATAAAAAAGTGATGTGGGCCGTCGTATTGAGCATCGCCACGGTGTTGTCCTCCGTGGCGTCGTTTTCGATTGGGGCTGGTCCAATGCCGGGGGTTTATTCCACGGAGGTCCTTCCGTTGAGGCTACGCGCTCAGGGTGCGGCTATGGGAATGATGGTGAATAGGACGATTTGTGGCATCATCTCAATGACATTTCTGTCCTTATCGAAGGCTATTACCATTGGTGGGGCCTTCTTTCTGTATGGAGCCATCGCGACCATTGGATGGATCTTTTTCTTTATAGTGCTCCCGGAAACACGGGGCAAAACCCTGGAAGAAATGGAAGCGTCTTTCGGTAGTTTCAGAGCAACACCGCCAACACGTAAGCCCAATGGCGTATCTAAAGCACCCCACTCTGACGAAGATGGGAACAACAAGCCCGTCCAATCACAAAATAAAATATAGATAGACTTTTGTTGGGACAAATGTAGATGGACTTTAAAATATGAAGCTTTTGTTTTTTTTTCCCCGGTTAAATGTATGCCTGAATTTGCTTGTCCTCTACTGGTTTTTTGGACTGCTCTTTGTTATGATTATGATAATGAGTGATGATAAAGTCTTGTGTGGTTCAGAAGAAAGAGGTCCGTGGGGCTAAATTTTGACTATGGCACTGTCTTTTTTGACAAAATTATGGCACTTTTTTCTTTTTTCCAACTATGGCACTGTTTTCACATTACAATTAGTTGTGATTTATATTATTATTGATTGTATTGTAGAGTTTCTCTCAATTCACAGAAAATCTCATCTTCTATACTAAGGAAACGGAAATTAAACCTCAACTTTGATGGGTATATGCGCTGGACTAATTAATAAATGATATTATAATCTCTTTGCTAATATCAAAGCAGGTTAAAACTTTAGGAGAGAGAAGCTTAAACTATATTAGCACATAATCCTATAGGCTGAGTGTGCGTTTGGAATGGCTTATTTTTGTCCAAAACGTGCTTATAATTCGTGATTTACGGTATACGAGGTAAGTATGTGAGAGGAGTTTTTTCTCGGCTTGCGTAATAAGTGCGTTTTGACTGTTCAAAACGCTGACACAAACACACACTGAATCTCGTATGACAAATTTCTAATTACGTTATGTATCTATATAACTGGCTCATGATATTAGCACAAGATTTGTATGAAATTGTTCCATTGGGTTCCAAGATTTGTTATTTGTTGGACTCGTTCTCAAGATCTTTATCCCTCGAAAAAAGAAGAAAAAGAAAAGATAAAGGATTGAGTAGTCAGAAGTTTAGTGAAATGAGTTAAAAATCGAAAGACGAAAAGATTAATCATCATAATCATTACAATAGATGTACTTGCTTATAAATGTAGTTTAAAGTATTATGATATCGTATGTGTTTAAGGTAACGTCCGTGCATATACAATATGACTTTTAACCCCAAAATGGGATTATATATATCATCAATTTCATAATTTAAATAGATAGAATCACAATTTAAAAGCAGCCAGGGTTATCACAGCTTCAAGACTTTAGTGATCGATGGATCAGACAAACACTAAATCCAATAGTGTGTGTGCAAATATGTTACGTTGAATATTGATCTTAACAACAATAATAAATTCAAGCTCGTTGGACCACTAGTTATGTTTGTATGAAGCAAAAAGCTTGGCTTCATATAACTTATAAGCCGAGGTTCTCGATCTACTGTGTTTAATTTTACAATCTAAAAACTTCAAAAAAAAAAGAAATCTCTTATCATCGCATTAATAAGGGGATAACGCAATAATAACACCAAGATTCAACGTCAAAATCAAATCATGAGTCTAAGGTGTTGCTACCTCGTTTCCCTAATACAAGGTCCACTAAATTTGACCATCAATGCAAACTAGAATCTCTGGAGATAGAAATTCAGTCCAACTAAGGGTCTGTTTGATGTGAGGGATTTGGACGGGAAGGGAGGAAAGGGAACATTTTTATTAGTTGAATTTTAAAAGATTGAAAAAGTAGAGTAATAAAATTTTAATAAAGAGAATATATAAGATAAAAGATTTTTAATCTTTTATCTTATATATTCTCTTTATTAAAATTTTATTACCCCACTTCTCTAATTTTTTTAAATTTAACTCAAAAAAATTTTCCCTCTGCCCACTTTTCTTCCCCTCCTCTCAGACCAAACAAGTTCTAAAGACTGGTAAAAAAAAACAAGCCCTAAAGAGACTTTTAAGAAAACAAAGAAGCGTGTCTTTTGAATGAACATTGGTAATTTTTTTCCTGATTTTTGACGTCATGTTGGAACTTTGAGCATTATTCAAATTTTACTTCATTCTCTTTCCATTTGAGTTACCATTGAAATTGCTTCGTAAGAGAAGCACTACGTATTAACATGCATGCTACATTACTTAATTAAATTCAACTAGTAAGTATTATCCAAATTACTACATGTTATATTTAATATAAAAGCTAGCTGATTAATTTGGATATAATAAAGGAAGTTTGTTATTTATAACAAATATATATTGATTTTTCTAAAATAACATATTTCATCATGATTGACTATACTTAGATAGGAATTTCTTAATGTGTGTATCAATAGAGATATTTAAAAAAGAAAATTATAAATTTGAGAGGCAAAGTGCATTAGCTCTTCTATTAAGAATGAGATATAGTATATAATAATGGTGTGTTGAAATCTATGGTTTATTTGGCCATAATGAATTTTATGGCTTAACCAAAGCTTTGGAAAAAAATTGTGCATTTGTAGTCCCTCCAATCTTTAATATATTTTTTTGATAAAAAGACAAATTGATATTAAAATAAATACCATCTACAAGCGATAACAGTTGGTGGGGAAGGCCATGAAGGAAGGAATTTCAGTCCTTAACATATGATCTAATTGAAGAGTTGATCTTGCTCTTAAATAAAATATTTATTTTTCATTCTTGTTAATTTTTTATCAATTTATCTCTATTGATGCTCCATCCACAATAATCAAGTAAGTGAGAGATGAAGGGAATTAAGGAAAATGATTATGGTGTCATATTAATTAATTAAACTAACTTTCTAAATCCAGTTAAATGAGGTAAATAGACCTTATACATAGTACAAGAGGGAGTAATAGGACCACACCTACGTCATATTCCTTATATCTATTACGTCAAAGTTCTCCAATCATATGTATCCTATTTTTTTTCATATGAGTATGTAATTAAATGATAAAAATTCAAAAACAGGACATAATTATATATGATTGGAGAACTTGACGAAATAATTATAAGAAACTTGACCTGGATATTTTTCGTAGTAACATCACAATGTGAGTCTCATATACGTTGAAGAATGAGGTGCACAATTTTTCACTTTAAAAGAATATGAATTGCTATGAATGATGTGTGTGTGTGTGTGTTGTATTGAATAGGGATGATATCATATTTAAATTGTAAAGAAATATTTTTAGTCTATGGTTGCAACATCTGTGTTCATATTTATACAAATTTGTCCAAAGCATTTTAGAAGTTGATTATATGTTGAAGTAGATTTATCTAATTTCAAGTGAATCGAACGAATGAATGTCATGTGATAAGCAGGAAAAGATAAGTGAAGAAGAAGAAATAGGAATCATACTAACAAATGGGTCTTGTTAAAAGTCGTTTAAAATTCTCTTTTTTCCATTAATGATAAATGAAATTTAGGCTCAATCATTTATAGATTATGAGTACTCAGCACTATTTGAATACTACGCTATACACAAAATTAAATAAACTCCGTCATGACTATCATAGGAATGAGTTTGAAAAATTTTAAAGACTATCATTTATAAATTGACTCTGCAGCATAAATTTGGCAAGACTTTTAACATGTTCAACAAGCTTTCTCTCAGAAACAAATATTTTTCTTTTTCCATATCAGCAGAAAAATGAAAACAACTAATATGTCAAATACAACCGCTGTGTGGGAGATCCAAGATGAATTTGAGGCTAGCTCCTCAGAATTCCTAATGCCTGGGGAAACACAATAAATCATGACACAGTAAGATTCAATACTCTGTTTCCAGGATACCATCTATAAGACCAAACTCCATAGCCTACAATCACATGGAAAAAAAAAACAGTCAAGGACAGTTTAAAATGCAGGATTGGGTCAGAAAAACAATGAACAGATCCTTCCTCCAGTTTAGGCAAATACAGTCAGTAAAAGACTGGTGGTGTCAAAAGAACTGACAAAACAGTCATTCACAAACTTCTTCATCTTGCTGAGAAGGCAGGAAATTATTGTCCAAGAGTTCAGCCAATGTCCAAGCAAAAAATCTCAAAGTTGCTGAAAATTTTATCGTATTACCTCAGAAGGAGACAGATACCGGTCCCTGTCGGTGTAGCGCTGCACCAAGTCTAACGGCTGACCAGTAAAAGCAGCATACATCTTGTCAAGTTTCTGTACCCCAGATAAACGGGAAAAAGAAGTTAGTTAGGCCAAGCATTGAACCAGATGTCAAAACAACACTGATATCATGGAAACTTGAGAACAGGATGTATGAAGGTTTAGCGCACTCAAAAAATTGGGATTTCAAGATCCTGCCTCTAAAAGCCAAGTGCAAATATAGATTTCCAGATAGCATAGGAGCATTCAAGCAGAGTTGGAGAAAAACTAACATGGCGAGAATGAACAGCTTCATTCACTTGGCGTTTCACATCTTCTACATGACCCTACAAGCAGTTTTAAGAACAATTAGATTCGTGATGTCTTTTAAACAAAGAAAATATACATCATCCAAAAGTTTTCATCCAACACAAATCCAAATTATTTTATTGCAGCCTACAGATTTTAAAAAAAAAAATTACACATATAACAAGTTAAAGCACTGATGTATCACAGCTCAAGTCCAAAGAACATAAAATATGGCAAGATTATCTGCACAAAAACATAAGTGTATTTATATTTGTCTATAATTTAAATTCCCTTTTCACTTAAAAAAACCATAAGCATATTTATCCCAGGAAATTCAAAGACACCTGAGAATAGACATATACATATTTAATTTTCTTTTTAAGTCTACATCACCTTCCTCCTTTCCTTGGGCCTCACTGTATTGTTCTTCACAGTCCATGAGTATATGCACAAACATCTAACAAGCATGTTTGACAACTTTACTTAAGGGTGATTAAACACAATACTCTCTTTTCAGAGTTTATAACACACGGTGTTGTCTAGCATTCTTGGTTTTGTTTCATTCAATCCATAGGGAAAACCAACAAAACATAAAACAAAATGAGAGTTTAAAAAAAAAAATTTGAGTTGAGGACCGTGGTTAATACAATGTGCTTCAATTTTTTTCTCTTGCACAAAAAGTAGCATCCAGTATTTATTTCCTCGGGAAATATTCTTCTTACCCCACATCCACTATGAGGTTGATGTATCATAATACGTGCATTTGGCATTGCATAGCGCATCCCTTTCTCTCCACCAGCAAGAATAAGCGCTGCTTGGCTTGCAGCTACTCCAAAACACACTGTACCAACCTTGGGCTTGATCTGGAAACAAATGGAGCAGGTAAACGCTTTCAAAGGAGGAACATTAACCACAAGGAAGTTGAAGACTAGCAAAGGTTAAAATGCTGTAATTGGGTTCAAAAGATAAATCTTTTTTTTTTTTTTTTGGCGGGGGGAATTCAGACAGCTTTTACAATCTTACCCAAGACATGCAATCATAGATTGCCAACACCGAGTATACGCTTCCACCAGGGCAGTTTATATATATCTACAGTCATAAGCAGCTCAGTATAAATACCACTCCAAGCTTTACAAAAGTAAAATAACAATTGTTAAGACATATCAAACCAGAATATCTGCATCCTGATCAATAGCAGCTAGTGTAACAAGCTGCGATATAACTCTCTGAGCCACTTGTGAGTTGACTGGCTGTCCAAGGAATATTATACGGTTTCTGAACAACACAGATGATAGATCCAGAGCTCCTCCAGGAGTGAAAACTGCTGGCATTATGGGTGGATTCACCATTTCAGCTTCTATTGCACCATAACTACATATAAAATGGAAAATCAATAAGTTGATAGTCACATTAAAATGAAAGGACAAAGCAACAAAAATTAGTAACTATACAAGAGTCCTCCAACATACAGATCCAATGGAACAAAGATTCAGATAAAATCGCTTCAGATTTTAAGTATGCTTTCAGGATAAAATATTTTTATGATTCATATGAAATCTTGAGCACTTAAGAAAAGATATCTACAGTCAAGCCATGGAATGAGTAGCCACAATTTGCAGTAATATCATCATTCTTCAACCTATAAGCTGAATGCTTCTGTTATTTTTTCAGACGAAATACTTTCTAACCTGATATTCCACAACAAGCATAGAGATACTGTCCACGATACAATAACTCACAAAGCAAGGCCATAAGCATAACAAAAAATAACAGAATTGATCAATATTAACCAAGACGATAAACCAATATTAAACAGAATTGATCAATATTATACACCTTGTGCTAGCATCATGGATGCTTTTCTCATCAAGTTTTAAAGGAAGACCACGGCTTTTACTTGAGAAACCTGAATAAAATAAAAACGACATATCAAAACAATGTTTCACTGTCCAAATGGAAATAGTCCATATGCATAATTCGTAACTACAGAAATCATCCATACATGCAATTTCTAAAATGTATTTGGTCAAACCAACAAAACATTATCTACAACAAACAATTGAGTTTAAAATCATATACAAGTCTCCAATAGTGAAAAACTAAACTATTTTCCGCTTACTCACTACATTAATTGCACCAAGTAGGAAGCATTAGTATGATACAAGTTACCCGGTTAGTCTCGTCTTTCCTAGTTTTGAATGGCTTTGAATTACAGTTGGAAATAACAGTAAAAAAGGGAAATTACCAATTTTTGTTGGGTCCCCATACGGACGTGGCAAGGAAGAAGATATCGACCGTGGAGTTCTGCGAAACAGCAATCCAAGCTTAGAATCTGAAGTAACAAATAGTAAAATCCAGCTTGAACGCGATAAATCAGGTAAACTGATAATAATTATACGAACCTGTGAGAACAAACAAGGTTGGACGAGTTTACGTTGCGAGAAGCAATAGATAAACTCGCACTAGCAGGAACTGAGATGACCGGAGCCACCATCTTGCAGGGAGAGGATCGGAAATCAAAGCTGAAACATCAACACGAAGAATATTTTTTGTCCAAGCTAAAAGAAGACTTTTCATTCCACAAATGATTGGGTCTACAAAAGCCCATTGGTCCTGCACGTTCTGAAAAGGCCCATTGAGCCTACTTCCCTGTGCTTCTCCAAATGTATCCCAGGCCCATTTATAAAATCACTTGTTTTTTTTTTAACCTGAATCAATTGTATGACTAAATAAAATTAGAGTCAAGTATTCTTTTAATCATTTAGGTGTTCTATGAGATATACCTTTAATCGCTTAATTTTCCTTAATTTTATAAAGTATGCTTTTTTTTTTGAACCATAAAGTATGCTTTTGCTTCTATATTTCTAATATCGTTAATGTTAGTAACGAAAACTGTTGACACAAAAACCTCAAGTAATGATTATGTAATTAATAAAATATATTTAATTTTTAATTTTTTTAATATAATATATTTAAATAATTAAATTAAATCCCATTGTTGTGCTGTGCATGTGAGCACACTCTTTCCCTTACCCCATTTATTAGTCTGAATCGTGTAATATATACTTTTTCTCTCTCTCCCCCAAATAATATGGGACTTTGTTCTATTTGACACTCCCACTTTTATCTCATAACTCCAACAACAATTATCAGTATATTTAATTATAAGACATAAGGTAGAGAAGAGAGAATGATTTGTCTGCCTTAATTATAAAGCATGCTACTGATTTTTTAATCGCAAGCTACCCTTATTCCATGGAGTAAACAACCATGTATCTGGCAATTTCTTTTCTAGATTCTGATAAATTGAAATTCGAACATATATATAGGCTTATGGAACCCGGACCGGACCGGACGGTCTGGCCCGAAAACCAGCAAACTGGCCCGTAGATTGGTCCAGTTCCCGGTCCGGTCCGGGTTCCAATTTTATTAAAAAAAAAAGTTTATATTTCCTTTAGAATTTTATGCCAATAAGCCTAAAATCTTCAATTTCTCACCGGTTTGGCCCCGGTCTGACCCACTAACCCTTAACCTAGTACCCCGACCGATTCAATACCCGATCTGGGTTTTAATACCTTGCATATATAAGTCTAAGGGGCCGCTTTGTATGAGGGTAGAGGAGGAAAAGAGGGAGAAAATAAAAATTTTATGAGTTGAATATTTTAAAAAATTGAAAATGTTTGGTTATAAAATTTTAATAAAGAGAATGTGTAATATAAAAAAGTATGAAAAATTAATTAAAAACCTTTAATTCCATTTCTCTAATTTTTTTAAATTCAACTCATAAAAATTTTATCTTCGTTCCTTTCCCTCCAAATCCTTTGTATCAAACAAGCCATTAAAGTACTGGGGTGGCTGTTCAATAACGAAGGAGGTTCTTTATTCTGCTCTTGATGATTCTACCTTAAGAAATATTTTAACAAAAATAAAATTTCCATAAAGAGAATTTGAACATTTTAAAACAAAAGAGTTAAAAAAAAGGGAAAATGTCAGCTAGGTCCCAAGCTAGGGAAAAAATGCCAAAAAAGTCCCTTTAAAAAGTCAACTGTCAAAAAAGTCCTTAGGGACTTTTTTGACATGAATTCCCAATGACCATTTACCAAAATACCCCCCAAGCAATTTAACCACTGTCATTTGTTACAACATGTTATGCTATATTTACAACATCGTAAGTCATATTAACAACATAATCAGTTACGTTTACAACATGTTACGTTATATTTAATGAGTTGTAAACGTAACTGAAGAGGTTGTAAACGCAACACAATCACGCATTTTATATACATGTTGTAAACGTAACTTACGATGTTGTTAATATGACTTACAAAGTTGTAAATATAGCATAACATGTTGTAACCAATACAGTGGTTAAATTGCTTGGGGGGATTTTGGTAAATGGTCATTGGGAATCCATGTCAGAAAAGTCAAGTTGACTTTTCAAAGGGACTTTTTTAGTATTTTCTCCCTAGCTTGGGACCTAGCTGACATTTTCCCTTAAAAAAATGTCTTTTCTTCCAAGAAAAAAGTGCAAGCTCTTAGGCCCAATAACCACTACTTCCACCTCCGTAAGGGATCCTCTCCTTTTCTCCCCTGTTACCCTCATTTATTTTTTAGAGTAAATTTTAAAAAAAATACTATTTAAATTTATAAAACCTCAAAAAGTCTGTTAATATATGGAAATGACAAATAGGTCTCAAGAAACTAATTTAAAATTTTGAAATGTTGTGCTTTTACCAAAATACCCCTCAAGTTTTTTTTAAAAAAAAAAGAAAAACCCTTGCCAGCGCCGGAGCTCTGGTGGCCGGCACCACCCCACTTGTGGGACTCCGGCAGCCGGCTGTCGGAGCTCTGACATTAGCGGCTGGAGCTCCGATGACAAGTTGAGTAATGAGATTAACTATTTGAGCTCCTTAAACCATATCAAGCGTCGTTGACAAGTTGAATAAAGGTAATAACAATTTTAATGTTGACAATGACAATTTGAGTGTAGCCATTAATATTCTCGGGAGCGCAATTTGTCAATCAGTATACTCAAGTTATTATTGCCTTTATTCAACTTGTTAATGACGCCGGATAAGGTTTATGGAGTTCAAGTAGTTAATCCATATACTAAAATAATTAATCCCATTACTCAAGTTGTCATTGGAGCTCCGGTTGCCAGTGCCGGAGTCCCGTCAGCGGGGTGATGCCGGCCATCAAAGCTTTGGCGCCTGCGAGGGTTATTTCCTTTTTTTTAAAAAAAAAAACTTGAGAGACATTTTGGTAAAAGCACAACATTTCAAAATTTGAGAATAGTTCCTTGAGACCTATTTGTCATTTTCATGTATTAATTAGTGTTCTAAAAACCAAACCAAACCGGCTGGTCCAAACCGAAAGTCGGCCCACTGGTGATCCAATCGGTCCGGTTCAACAACCCTAGTTCATCCGGTTTTTTATTTTCTTTTTAATATTTTATTCAGAATTTTATATAAATAACTCTGAAATCTTTACTTCCTTATTGGTCTAACCCTAGTTTGACTCTAATCTAGCCTACTGACCCTTGACCCAGTACCCTGGCCGGTTTAGTGTCCGATCCAGATTTCAAAACCTTGGTGTTAACATATTTTTTAGGACTTTCCACATTCAAATGGTATTTATTTAAAATTTTTCCTATTTTTTATCACCTATTGGATCGAAAATTCAATTGCCTAGATTTGATATTCTATAAAAATATATATTATTTAATTATTATTTCCAATAATAAATAAGTAAATTTAAATCAATAAAATTCCATATGAAATTGCTAACATGAAAAAATTTACTTCATAATTTACTTTATAATAATATCTATTTTCATAAAATATTAAATATAAACTATTAAATTTTTTATCTCAAGACGATAAAGAGTAGAGAAGGGTAATGAAAGGATAAAGGAGAGGCTCGCTTTCCCCGTCCCAGCATGGGATAGTCTCTAAATGCTTCTAAAACCTACTTCTTAGCATCAATGCTTCTGAATGGTTTTCTTTTTTTTCACACACTCTCCCTCTCCCTCTTTTCCTTGTAAAATTGTTTTCACTCTCCTATTCTTATCCTTTTTTCTGTTATGAAATTATTATTACTATTACTTACATCATGTAATAGTTGGAGCAGAGTCGGGGAAAGGGACTTCAATTCAGGGTGTCAAATGTGCAGAGAGGAAAACATATAATAGGTAAAATTTCACTGCACCTCTTGTAATAAATTATTCTCAACTAGTCCCAATACTTTTTCAAACCTTACTGTACCCCTTAGGCCTGAGACTGGAACAGATGAGGGTCATTAGGAAGACAATGGAACGTTTTTATAATGTCTCAGGGCACTGGGTAAATCTTAGTAAGTCAAAAGCATTCTTCTCTAAGAATGTACATTTTAACTGTGAAATTGCCCTTGATCAGAAGCTTGGTGTTGGGGTAACTCCTGATTTGGGTAAGTATTTGGGAGTTCCCATCATTCACTTAAGAATTACTAAAGATGCCTATAGGCATATTGCACACAAAGTGAAGTCTCGATTTTCTTCTTGGAAGAGCAGATACTTGAGTATAGCAGGACGTACAGTCCTTATAAAGGCAATTATATCTACTCTTCCTTCATATCAAATGCAATCTTCACTTCTTCCTAAAGGAGTGTTAAGTGAGATTAAGAAGAATAGTAGGAACTTTTTATAGTGCCAAGATGAAAATGTGAAGAAAATGCACCTTATTGCTTGGCACAAGATTCTACAAAATAAAAAAGAAAGAGGACTGGGGATTAAAAACTTGGAAATTCAAATAAGGCATTCATTATGAAGTTGAGTTGGGGCCTTATTACAAAACCACATGCTTTATGGGTGCAATGCCTTCGTGCTCGATATGATTGTGGAAATAGCCGTATGCCATTGGTTGAAAGAACGAAGTATAATTCCCTTACATGGCAAGCTATTACGGAGGTCTGGGCTAAATTTGTACAAAGTATTGGGAAAAGAATTAATAGTGGGAGAGAAACAAGATTTTGGTGGGACATTTGGGGTCCTTTGGAAAAGCCATTAATTGATCATGCTATAACTAATATTGAGAGTAAAGGGAGGCTATAGACTAGTTTGATTGAGAAGCGACCCTCAGGAGGCGATACATTTGCTTCTGAATGATATTTCTGACCTTCATGAAGATTGGTCTCTCATCATAGAAACGAAAGAAATGTTGTGACGCGACTGAGTTGTGATGATAGAGTATATAAAGAGAAATTCGAATGTTAGAGTTGATTTACTTGTAAAGACGACTTTGAACGACTACCCAGATTTGACTATTATAGGCCCTGACATGCTGGCTGGTGTTATGCCACTATCTTAGCTTAGAGTTTATTCTTTAGTTTTGTTTTGCTTTCCTTTTGTATAAAAAAAACTAATATTGAGAGTATTAATCCAGAAGAGCCAGTCAATGGTTTTGTTCAAGCTAATGTTGAATGGGACATGCATAGATGGTGAGCTCATTTCCCCAATGGGGTCATGAGGAAGCTTTTGAAAGTTTCCCCGCTAAATGGAGTTGCACCTGATCAAAGGTGATACTCGGCAGATGGTACTTTTACTGTGAAATCAGCTTATAACTTCTTGTTCAAGCCAGAACCTAGCAATTCCAACCGGTCTGCTTGGAAGTTTTAGCGCTAGCAGGTGCTTAAGAAGATTAAGTTCTTCGTTTGGCAAGTAACTCATGACAGATTAATGACCAATTCCCTGAGAGCTAAAATTGGTTTGTCAGTTATAGGAGAGTGCCCTTTTGGATGTCAATGTGAGGAGTCAATATTACATGTCCTGAGAGATTGTGAGAGAACACAAAATATATGGAGAGAGCTTATTAAAACTAACACATTTTTTGTTTTTTTCACAAGTAATTTGTAGGACTGGCTTCGATGGAATACTTTGCATAATCCAAGTAAATCTCGATTTCAACAATGGTCGTGGACTCAAATATTTGCCTACATCTACTGGTTACTCTAGAAAGCACGATGTTGTTATATATTGCAAAAGAGCACAACAACACCGATAGAAATTCTTCATTAGCTATTGTTTCATCCCATGGAGCACTCAGTGGAAGGCAAATTTAAGCATGTGATATCTGCTGGGATGAAACAGGTGATGCGTTTGTTAAAGATTACAATCAAGCCGCCGTGGGTGGAGTCATTAGAAATGAAACAGGTGATTGGATAATGGGTTTCCAAAAATACCTCAGCATTTTCCCTGTGACAGCAGCTGAGTTACTAGCCATCAAAACCAGACTGGAGGTTTGCCATCATCTTGATTTTCGGAATGTACAGGTTTATTTAGATTCACTAGAGGCTTTTAACCTTTTGTTAAGGAGTTGTGGGCCAGACCATCCATATCAGGCCGAAATTGAGGGAACGCGGCAGCTTACCTATGAGGATTGGCAGGTTCAAGTTTGTTATGCAACTAGGGAGGAAATAGAATGTGTTGATATTTTGGCTAGGAACGCGCATTCACATGAGATGCAAACTGTTTTGCTACCTGAGATTCACCCAAGATGCGGAACTCAGTTCATGCTTGATAGGCAGCATATTAGGGATGGCACAAGTTCTTCATCCTAGGTGTTGCTGATTTTATTCTCAAGCTCCAGCTTGCCATTTTGTAAACAAAAAAAAAAGTTAAAAGTCTGTAATTCAAACAAAAAAAAGGTTAAAAGTCTGATTTTAAAACCGCTTTGTGTAGAGGCTGTGGAGGAGCTCTAAGAGACACAGAGGGGAGATGGTTTTGTGGATCCAGTTGCAAACTTACGTCTATTCTACCAGTAATTACAGAGTTAATTGAAATTATTAATGGACTTCATTTATGTTGAGCCTGAGGTATGAAAAATGTAATAATTTATTCGGATTGTATAGAGGCCATTGACTTTTGTTATAGGGGGTATGTTAGTAACCACCCTTTTAAGGACATTATAGATGATGCTCGTCTAGTTATTCATAGGGATTGGTAAGTTAGGTTTAGACATATATCTAGGGAGAAATTAGTGACTGCTGATTATCTTGCGAAAATGTCACAATTTAACTGAGGATTTTACATCCTTGATCAATCTCTACTTACCTACTAGAGGGTGGATCTAGATGAAAGAATGAGGATAACTTTGTAAGTTGAGTAACTTGGACTCCACGCTGAGTTTTGATGCAGCACTTCCCCTCACACCATTAAATTTTTCTTATCCTTAATTTTTGTTACTCTTACTGATCCACTCTGCTGCTACAGTTAATTCTCCCTACTTCCATTTGGTTGGCTGAGGCTTGGGGAGATGGATTTGATGACACTATTTATGATACATGACCCACATTAATACAGTGATGTGCTGTAAAATTATGGTAAAATTTTATATTAATATTTATATCTTGATATTGAGCTAAACACACTCTCCTTGCATAGTTATATTAGACTAAGAATAAAACTTATATGGTCGGTTAGTTTTATATGCGAAACGCACTATCCTTTCGTAGTTACGTTCAACCTTTTTTTTTTTTTGTTTGAAGCATTTGAATTTTTTTATCATCTTATCACTGATCTATCTCTATCCCAATAAAAATCTTTCGTTTAAACAGTGAAATAAAGAACTCTTATTCATTCGATTGTATGTTTAATTATAAGGGATAAGGTAGAGAAGAGGAAATGATTTGTCAGTATTAATAATTATGAGGTATGCTACTGCTTTTTTTATCACAAGTTAACCGTATTCGAACCGAAGTGTGAAGTAGTGGGGTGGTTGTTCACAATGAAGGAGATTCTTATTCTGCTCTTGATGCTTAGCATCTCTGAATTGATAAAAGATATGAACAAAGGACGAAAACTAATAACAGCTTGAGTTGCTTAGCATCTCTTATTCTTATTGCTTGAGAAAATTCAAGAGCCAAAAACACATTTAAAGAGGATGCATGGGATGCATGGGACAGAGACCAACCGTTGTTGCTCTTTTCTTGAAACACATCCCAACTGAGCCATTTATTGTATTGTACCGCTTTGAACCAAATTGAATAGTAAAACATCACAGTCCATTTCAATTAACAAGAGGCAAGCTAGGCTTGATGAAAGAAGAAAACTAGAACACAACAGAAAGTATTATAAAAACCAGTCAGAAAATTCAATAATTTGATATATTAACTAATGCAGTTTTAAACACGAGACCCAAACAACAATAATGTGATACAGTATCTTACATCATTAACGCAGTACAGGCAGGCATCAGATTACCATAAAAATTTCGCCTATTTCATGTAAAATCTAATGATCCAAATAACCATGAAAAATATATCTAGAAAAACCTCTATAAAATGGAGGCGCAGTAGGGAGCACATCCGGGGGCGCAACACCCACCCGTGATCCATGTAATATTGGTCATCTTCCTTTAAATATGTTAGTGGTTTGAGTACTCTCAACCTTAGAACAATACACTACCATGATCCATGGCATGTATGGCTTTGAGGTCGAGGATGGCCAACCAAGTAGTGTATTTAAAGCAGGATGGCCAATAGTACATTGGTTAACGCAAGTTTTTCGCTTTATAGAGTTTTAATCCTATCCAGGTATTTTTTGATTCATCTTGTGAGTGCCCTTGCCTCTGCCTCCATTTTTCTTATAACAACAATAACATCAGATTAGGGATGTTTAAGATTTTCCTGTCCCTAGCCAAGCAAACGGGACGGGGGTCTTCTGATCCTGTCTCGTCTTGGTCTTATTTTGTTCTATGTTAGTATTGGGCTCAAACTCTTAAAGGAAAGACATAAAAAAAGTTTTCAAACAAAAAAAATTCGAGACAATCCTATGCTGTCCCAACAAGGACCAGAACATCAAATGTTGTTCCGAACCCTCTCATTTCCTGGTCTTGTCCCATGAATACCCCTAAATAAGATGCTAAGATGAGAGGCTCAGGTAGTCATTTTCGCTCCAAACTTATTTCCTTTCGTTTTTCAGATATTTAACTTTTGCATCACGTATTTATTTTCTTATTGTGTTTCTCAGTGATAAGGGAGTAGGAGGGGGTAAGAGGTAAGTGAGGAAAGAAGATGACATAGCGATGTCGAGGGAGAATTAAAACACAAGATTTAATATTTACGAGGAAAGAGTAACTTATTTTTAAAAACACATATCAAATACTTGAAACTTTGTTTTTTTTTCCCCGTATCAAATACTTGAAACTATTCATTGAAAAACCGTTTAAGGAAAATACGTATTTACCAATAAATATTACAAAATATTAAATTATATTACATTTTGGATTTTTTAGGATTATATGAAAATTCGTCAAGTTCTTGTCTTTTAATTTCCTAATAAAATATATAATAAATAAATTGAATAAAATTAATTCCATCACATGCCAAACACCCCTTAACCCACTTCTCTTCTAGTCCTATATTCACCTCTAATTACAGGAGTTCTACTTTTATCAAAAACTATTTCATCATACCAAACGAGATATTATAGTAGCTAAGTAAAAATAAACCACACCATGTTCATAAATTTAGCATATAAGTGCACGGAACACAATTACTTATTGATGATTCAAGCATATATCAAACATAAAGAGGGAAGAGATCTCAAAGAAAATAGAGATTTAGTATTCAAATAACAATATAACAAAGGCAGCAACAAATAACAAGTATTAACCAAAAGATGCCGCTACAAGGAGACTAAATCCCAAAATAAGATCCATGCAAAAGTTAAAAAATTATATCAGAAAAATGTGAAGATTTAGCAGCAAATAAGATCAGTAAATTCTCAATAGTAGACTTCTAAATTTTAAATTCATGAAAAAGTGGGATTCATAAC
This sequence comes from Inga leiocalycina, assembly GCA_963242795.1. Lineage (NCBI taxonomy): Eukaryota > Viridiplantae > Streptophyta > Magnoliopsida > Fabales > Fabaceae > Inga > Inga leiocalycina. The sequence continues at coordinate 1,947,150 of OY725321.1, read as the reverse complement.
GTATAAATTATCAGAAGGAGGCGCAAGCCTATATGAGGAAGCAGTAGCAGTAATTCAAAAACACAGAACAATATACAGATTTCATCATTTGAAGTCAACAACGAATATAGAGATTGGTGACAGAAATGTTATCCTCGGGGAGTTCTAATTGATCAAAGGGTCTTAACTCTTAACTGTTCCCATCTCACTCCTTGTCCTTGCTTTCATATCAACTTCCACAACCTAAGGAATCAAAGATTTAAAACAGAAAAAAGAGAACAAAATGTGAACAAGGGAAAAAAAGAAAAAAGAAAAATTCTGCAGACATAGGCAAAGAAGCGCTGGACATAACAACTTCATACAAACTATATATGACGTATCAATGAAAACAAAGGATAAGTTATAACAAGCAGGACGAAAACTAAAAAGCTACCCAAACTTTTATCATTCCTCATAATTAATAAAAGCATCATTGCAAAACTGATTCATCACTCATGTAGTTTAAGAAAGTCAAGAATGGTTTTATTTGTGAAGAAATTTAAACAAGTTGAGATTGCATAAAACAATGTAATATTGAAGAAAATGCAAATATTGGAAAGATACATCATTATCAAGACATCTGAAACTTGAAAACGAGAGCTAATTTCACACAATCCATACCTCCTCAACATCTGAAACTTCAAAGTTCAAAACGAGCGATATGGGGATGAAGACGGCCAGGCAATATATTTAAAGCGAAGTGCGTTGAGATGATGACGAGAGCTTTGAATTTAAAATGGCGTGGTTAGAAAAGGAATCCAAAGTTGACGTGAGAAATAAACTTGTTAGAGACTTTGGGACAATGACGTATAACTGTGGGGTTATCATCAAGCAACGAGATCGTTACCCTTCATAAGAAATCAACGGCTATAATAATCAAATTAACTCCATCTGTTTCATTTGATCCTGCAAGAAGACCTGCTTTGTTGACTTTCCGTGCAACTCTTCCCAGACTCCCAGCTGAGCAGATCAAAGAGTTGGGCCAAGCACTACTACAAAAAGGGGTTTTAACGTCCCTATTTTGGCACTTTTAACGTCCAAAAATTAAGGGACGTCTATGTAGGGGGCGTAGTATATTTTAAGAAAAGACGTCTCAAAAAAGTTGGGATGTCTAAAGTGAGACTTTAGACGTCCCAAATTGAGATTTGGGACGTCTAAAGTCCTGACTTTAGACTCCCAAATCTCAATTTGGGAGGTCTAAAGTCCTCCACTGGGGGACTTTAGACTTCCCAAATTCTTAATTTGGAACATTAAAAAGTTTTATTTTTTTTAAAAATAATTATTTATATTCTTCATTATCTAGCAAATTAAAATTGCAGAAACAAAATTGAAGATGGATTCATAAACCAAAAAATGTCCCTTACGAAATGGTAAGGACTTCTAGCACCATAATCTTTTTACTATATATATATATGTATAATAACAACAACTCATACAACCTAATATCATATATGTATAACAACAACTAGAAAGTGTCAAAATATTTGTCACCACACAACTACAAACTAATTGTTGTTCATTTCATCAAAATAAATATACATATGTATTTTCCTCGATTTCCATGCTCCAAACGTATAAAACAAAAACATTATTAGTATTGCATAACTACTAACAACTAGTTTATGATTCTGGCAAAAAAAAAACAATCAAGGGAAAAACACTCCAATAACTAGAATCATGTAAATAAATCAAAAGCATTATAATAATTTCATATTGCAAGTTTAACTTAATTCTTCATGTAAATTTATATTTAAAAAAAAACCTGATGAAACCAGGGGAGAGGGCAGCCAACAATGTCTATGTGCTTCCAAGGTGGAGAGAAGACGTTGGAGGAGTTGTGTATACACAGTGGAGAGGAGATGTACGCTGGAGGCTGAAAGCAACAAAGAGAGTGGGAGATGTACGCCGGAGGGTGGAGGGGGCAAAAAAGGTGGAGGAGGTGTATGCCGGAGGGTGAGAGCAAAGAAGGTGTTGTGAGAATGGAAGGAGGTGGAGGAAAAGGGAATGAAGAAAAGAAAGAGAGGAAGAAGATTGAGGAAGACGAAGTCACGGGAATGAAAGAAAAAAGGAAATGCAGAAAAAAGGGAAGAGAAGTCATGGGGATGGGAAAGATGGAAAAAGAGGTATGAGTTTCTGACATGGGAATGAAGAAAAGGGGAAAAAAGTCTCACGCATGTCAGAATTTCTGACATAACTTTAGGAGTCCCAAATTCTTTTAGGATTCCTAAAGTGTGACTTTAGGAGTACCAAATCCTATTTGGGAGGTCTAAAGTCTCTACTTTAGGTGTCCCAAATCCTAAAGTCACACTTTAGGCGTCCCAAATCCCATTTGGGAGGTCTAAAGACTTTAGACCTCCCAAATGGGATTTGGGAGGCCTAAAGTCTTACTTTAGGAGTCCCAAATTTTTTGGGACTCCTAAAGTGTGACTTTAGGCGTCCCAAATGGGATTTGGGACGCCTAAAGTAAGTTAAATATTTATCAAAAGTAAATTATTGTCTACATACCACAATTACAAATAATTAATGAGAAGACTTAACAAAATTAAAAATACTTTTTATAAATATGTATTGAAAGGTGTAAGTAGTCAATAAAATAAACAATAAAAAATATAAATAAAACAATCACCAGAAATAAGTCAAAAAATACAAAATTGATAAAAATACTTATTAAATAAGAAATATCTTTTATAAGTTTTTAATTTTTAGGCCTATTAATACAAGAATTTCTTATGAAATTTAATTCTAAATAAGATAATAACAACTAAATATTTATAATATCATGAACAAAATATAAAAAATCAATAATATTATTATCATATAAATAATTTTAAAATATAAACAAATATATACGGGCCTAAAAAGGCTGGCCCTATAGGGCTACGGGCTGGCATTTTAGGCCCTCGGCCCTGCAGGGCTGGCCTCTTTAGGCCCACTTTCACTTTTGAGGTAAAAATTTTAAACCCAGCCCTTATAAATTCAGGACTTAAATGGGTCAGTCCGACGGGCTCAACCCGTTTTTCCGGCACTAAATAGAACTAACAAACTTTTGAATGAGGTAGTAAGCGACCTCATCTCTATAAAAAAAAAACATAAATTCAAATCAAGAAATTTGAGTTTTGGTAGAGTCAAGTGATATAATCATAGTTGATCTCACTTATGTGGAGGAATTGGGAGGTAGAATTAATTTTGCCAATGAGATTATAGCTTTAAATCACTACTAAAAACATATCAGTATATTCATAATCGTTCAGCCTCATTAAACTTCCAAAACTTATTTTAGCATCCAATCATGCCTATACACATATTCCAGGAAAATTGACGCATTATAAGTTTATAACAATTAACCAAAAAAAAAAAAGGAACAAATTAAAATGAAGGAATTATAAAAAAATAAAAAATAAAATCAACTAATGGCAGAAGCTAGCGGCAAAGTTGGCTCCACCCTATGTTGACAGCGAATTGTGGAAATAAAACTTAAACTTGGTGTTGGGATTGAGTCAGAGAAATGTCACCTTGGCTTTTTCCATTCACCCACATGATATAACAAGTTTAATAATTGAGATAAAAAATTACAATTAGAAAAGTTTATGATATAACCCAATATGTACATGATTCTCCAACTTAAATTCTATAAAATACTAATAATTTCATTTAAAAAATACAAAATAAATCAGAATTTAAATATGCTAAATCACTGTATTCCCAAATAAGCCTTTACGGATCTAGTGTGCAAGATATAGTGGGTGTTTGGGTGGGCTTAAAATCCCCAAATAAGCCCGTTTTGAGTAGATAAGCTCAAAAAAAAAACGTGTTCCAATTTAGAATGTTTGGCTGGGCTTTTTTAATCTGGGTTTGAGGTAAAAAAAAACGCATTTCGGATAAGCTCCTGGACCAGGCTTTTTCAAAACCCGTTTCACGTTTTATTACCGTTGAAACACTGTGCTTCAGTTTAATGAAATTTCACCTACTCTTTTTATTTTTCACTCCTCTCCCTCTGCAAAGCTGCTCGACCTCTGCTCCTTGGAATCTTTTTTCACATGCTCTGCTCAGTTTCTTGTCGCGTTCGGTGTTGCTGGTCTCCGTCTCCCTCTCGTCGGCGGCAATGATTGTAGCCGATGAAGCTGTGTAGTCCGTCGTCTGTTCCTAGCTGTCTCCGTCGTCTTCCCCCTCGTCGATCGATTTTCCGTCTGTGAAATTTCAGATCCGATCCCAGGTCCGTCGGTGTCTTCGCCTGCATTGTAGTGTCGGAGGTCAGTCGTAGCATCTGAAGACCGTGCCCATCTTTATTCGTGCTCAGCCGTGTCGGATCTGTGCTTCAACCGAGTGCTCCGCCGTGTCCGAGCTGTGCTGGACACCTGAACCACGAGCTGTGCTTCAACCGAGGGCGTTCTTCTTCATCTGCGATGGACACCTGAACCACGAGCTGTGCCTCAACCTCAACAGGCCCTTCTTCTTCATCTGGGATCTAGCTCATTGTAGGAGGACATCTTGAACTGCAACAGTTGCGTGATCTGATTCTAAGACTTGGAGGTAATATGAACTTGAAATTAATTTTATTCCATAGAGAGTGTGACTGGTTTTTTTTGCGTGTGGCTTGAGTTTCTGGAGTTAGTTGGGCTGTTGGGGGATTAACTTCGTTCTGTTTTCGTCCCTCTCTCTCTCTGTTTCATCGTCTTCCTGAAAGTGTGACTGGACTCTGCTGACTTATTTGCCATGCCAACCAAAAAATCAATTTATACTTGAAAAATTAATGATTTCTTGTCTGTAACTGCCAGCTGATCAGCGCAATCACGAATAAGTTTTATTTTCATTGAAGCAAGGTTTATTTCTGCAGCCTCTTTATGTGTAAATTATTGTTGTTGTTAGTCTTATAGTGCAAAAGAATTTATATGAAAAGGATGTAGGTCTCACAAAAAATATTCGTCCCACAATATTATATGACATTCTAGGAAGCACCGTGTAGGCTAAGAAACTTAACTCATCCTCGAATCTTCATTGATTCTTCAATATAAAATCCAACCATGCCTTCCTTCTTCTCTCGTCAATTCCTTCTTCTTCGTCTTCTTCAACGCAACACAACACGAACTGTTGAAACAAAAAGAGAGAGAGAGAGAGTGAGAATGGTCAGAGATGTGGACGGGAAGCGTAAGGTTCTCAAAGTTGGGTTCTTCAAGAAGCTGTGCAGACATTCATGGAGGTTGAAGTTTTATTGGTCTTCTTTGAGATGGAAGAGGATTCATTTGCCTGTTTCTTTCATGGATGATATTGTGTTCAAGATTGTTTCTCTGTTTGAGGCCATTGTCTTGGTCCTCTCCCTCGCTTTTTTCTATCTTTACTTTGGCTGCCATTTCTGATAATTCAGAATTCACAATTCCCACTTGCTCTGCATATCAATCTGTTTTGCCTTTTCTTTTCTTTTCCTTTTGTTGTTGTGCTCTGTTCTCTGAGTTTCCAGCTTGTAACTTGTCCAAATGAAAATATATGAATGAAGCAAACAAAATGGAAGTTTTCTTCTTCTTTCTTTCTTCTTTTGTGTAATGGAATATTCCCCAGGAAGAAAAATTCACCGTTTCAACTGGCTTTTGGAATCCACAGAGAGATCTCTTTATCTGCTCTGCCTCTTCATTCTGAACATGGATTATGAATTGGCATTATGGGTTTTGCTTCGTTTTCCTCTCTCTGCAATGTGAGGCTGTTTTCATGCATTAATTACTTATTTGTGTAATTTCCTCTTTAAGATGATCAATGGACTTCCAAATAAAGTTGGAACAGGTTCATAAGCATGTTACAATAGCAAAAAATGCTATCAAATAAGTATACCATATGTATGATATAACAGGTACTATTACATTGTTTATCCTGGTGCTCATTAATTAATTGAACAAAAGAAGCTTCACAAATTTTGACGGATACATGTATTTTCAAAGTAAATGTTGTTGTGGAATGCGCTGTTTACTGTTTTTTGTTAATCTGGTTGCTTCATGAGAAGGTATTAACTAACATGTTTACAGTCCACACTTGTTAAGTGAAACGTTTCCATAGAAAAATGAATGACAGAGCACTGTGGGATGACGAGTCAACAGAAATATTTGTCCGTGCAATGATAGATCAAATTTTAAAAAAAGAACGTCGAGGGTTATCTTTCTCGAAGGACGGATGGGACTATATTGTTGCTACATTCAATGAGCAGACAGGGAAAGCATATGACAGGAAGCAATTGAAGAATAAGTATGATATGTTAAAAAAGGACTTAAGGACTTGGGATGCCTTAACAAAAGAGACCGGTGTTGGTCGAGACCCAACAACTGGAAATGTCGTAGCGGATCCCGAGTGGTGGCGGCGGAAATGCCAGGTTAGTAATGCCTACAATTACTTATAACGTTGCATAATAATAATTCAGTTGCCTCAATCACCTTGTTTTGTAATATAGCTAATGATTTTGTTATTTGTCTGTATGCAGGAGAATTCGGCGTATAGAAAGTTTCGCCGTTCATGCCTCAAGAATGAAACAGAATTGAGGCTTATATTCAAGAATGTTGTGGCGTCAGGCGACGATGAGCAGAATCCGTCGTTCATAGGGACACAGACACAGGATGCAGAGGAAGAGGATGTGTACCGACCTACTATGGTCGAGGAGGAAGGTTCAGGGGACAGCGAGGACGAGAATTTTGGAGTTGACCCAGCACTTAGCACAGGAGTGACAGATGAGCTAGCCAGCGTCGGGTTATCCTCACAAACCCCTCCCTGTGGTCCAGGCGCATCATCTGTTCCAACTCCAGGCGCATCATCTGTTCCAACTAATTCCGGAAGTCAGGGAAAGCGGAGACGAGTTGATAAGCCCGGGAAGAAAAAGAAGCAGAAGATGCCAGCGTCAAAGCAAATTGCGGATGCGGTCAGTGTCATGGCAGAAGCATCGCAGCATAGAGCTACAACCATCAGTGAGATTCAACAAAGGAGTGTTGATGCTGCTATTGAAGACCTGCTTGAGATTCCAGAAGTGAGAGAAGATGAGAACTTTAAATACCGATGTGTCAGGCTGATTATGGACAAGACTTGTCGGGACACGTTTTTGTCACTCCTTAAGCGGGACAAGGATTCAATAGTTGGGTGGCTGCGTTATATGGTTACGACCCTTGATTGAGTCGCTACGGCTTATGTTCTTGACTATCGATGCTGACATGAACTTTATGCTTATAATTAGTTTAGTGTTTATTGTATGCATGTCTGTTATTTTGTTTTTAGTACACAAACAATGCTACTTGGTCGACGCATATATATTATGTATGTTTTAATCCAACGTTCCTTTTATGACATATATTATAACTTTGACTGAAATATCATATGATGTTAAATACGTTTGAATCCAATGCACAGGTTATATCTGCACTGGAAAATTGGATGGAGGAAGAAGACGATGATTCTCGGATACTAGCTCTTATCGATGAAGAGATAACAGAATATGAACAAATAACTTGTTTGGTGTGTCAATATTTTGTCTCTACATTCATGTGCAAAGAACCTCGTAGAACAAGTAAACGATCCGGTCATGTATTTGTCCAAGAAATATTGGCAGATCATGAAACACAATGTCATCAGATGTTTAGACTTGAAAAACACGTGTTTTACCGGCTGTGTAGTAAATTGGTCGAACATGGGTTACGAGATTCTAGAAATGTCGGAGTTGAAGAAACGGTTGGGATGTTTTTGCTCACAATTGGCCACGGCGTCGGTAACAGGATGGTCCAACGTTTGTTTCATCATTCAGGGGAAACTGTCAGTCGGCTATTGCACATGGTGCTGGAGGCTTGTTTTAGCCTAGCTCGAGAAAATATCAAACCCTCTGATCCTGAATTCATAGGATGCCACCGAAAAATACGCGAAGATCCTCGCTATTATCCCTACTTTAAGGATGCCATTGGAGTAATAGACGGAACTCATATCAAGGCTGTGATCACTGGTCCCAACCGGGAAAGATATATCGGGAGAAAAGGATATACAACACAGAATGTAATGGCTGTATGCGATTGGGATATGTGTTTTACATTTGTGTTGGCGGGTTGGGAAGGTTCTGCACATGACGCTCGTATGTTTCAAGCTGCTGTCTCAAATCCAGCTCAGAATTTCCCTCATCCACCTCCAGGTATATTTCCGGCCCATTCAGTTTTAATTACTTTCAATGCGCACTTTGCTTAATCTCACACTTTCAAAATGATTTGAGCCACTTATTAGGCAAATACTACTTGGTCGACGCTGGCTATCCCACACCAGTTGGGTATCTTGGTCCCTACAGAAGTCAGCGTTATCACCTGCCAGAATTTCAACGTCGACCTGGTTTTGCAAATGCTCAAGAGACCTTCAATTACTATCATTCCAGTTTGAGGTCAACTATTGAAAGGACTTTTGGCGTGTGGAAGAATAGATTCGAATTATTGCAAAAAATGCGCAAATACAGCTACCAAACGCAAGTCCGCTTAGTTGTGGCAACTATGGCCATTCATAATTTTATTAGGAAAAATTCTCAGAGTGATGTTAATTTCAGCACAGCAGAAACTGGCGATATATCATCGCAGGAAGATGATAATACTGTAGACGATGAGGCCTCCTCGTCCAATGTTGCTGCGGCATCTTCAAGCAGAATGAATCACATTCGTGACAGGATTAGAGATCAACTTGTACGGAATTTATGATCCCAATTAGTTATGTATTATTGTAATCGCATTCGATTTGGGAATTATTTGCTCTGGTGGCATACTAGACTGAAACACAATGTGTTTATGCTGTTATAATTTCTGAAATTCCATTCTTAGTTTGGGCTTCATCTCGGGAGTTACAAGTTTGCATTTTCGGATATCTTCCTGGGCCAAATGATATGTTACTGTTGGATATCGCATATATGATCTATCTAAAATTTGAAGAATATACAAATACCCTTCAAGTTTTTACTTTTAAAAACGCACTTATTCAATCGCTAATCCAAACACATCTTCACTTATAAATAATCACTTATTCAACCGCTCATCCAAACATAAATCACATTACAAATATTGACTTATTTATTAAGTCATTTTTAATAAGCCCAAATTATATAAGTCATTTTTCCTACCGCTATCCCAAACACACCCATAGAGAATAGTGTAGCTAATAGCTAATTCTCTTAACATTTATTAGATACGAAGATTTTCATAGACTAGCAGTTTCTCAACACATAAGCTCATACAACTGATACAACTAGGCTTCAAAACATCTTTTGTTCAGAAACACTGCCTGCCATTTCATCTATAAACTATATTTACATGTCACAACTCACATAGCTTAACATATTATATATCTTTAATCTCACTCGTCTGTACGAGAATGTTATTACAGAGCAGAAGACAAAGGAACCCATATAAGGTTATCAGGAGGGAAGAAATGACAGACAGGGGATGTTCCAGGCTGAACCTTAAGGACATCGAAAGCCACATGATCTTTGTTCCACATAGATGTGTCCATGTGACATATTGCAGGAGCTTTAACTCTTGCTCCATCTTCTTCACCTTCAAGCATCACCACAAACAAACGAGTATCGTTCTCTTGGCTATGGCAGTAAAACACTGCATAAGGATAAGGCAGAGGATGGCACCCAATAACTCTAGAAACAGAGATGTTCTTCACTTTTGAAATTGTATAGTTCTGTAATGAAACAGAGGATTTTGTGAGGTATGTTGTGGACAACATTGAGAATTCAGAATTGGGTCCCAAGATTTTTCGTGTAGAGTCAAGGAGGGATTCTAAGGAAGTGGCACAGAACTTGGTTTCACCTTCCATGGCTTTGAATTCACAGTGTTTGAGTGTGTATTTCATGGCCTTGGCTTGAGGTGAGTGTTTGGAGAAAGAGAAAAATTTCAGGAGGGAAGGTAAGTGTCTGGAAGAGAAAGGGATTTTTTCAGATTCTTCTCTGGGAAGAAATTTTGGAGAAGCTGAAATGTTTTTGTGAGCAAAATAAATTGGCATTTTATTGCCTATTTTCAGATCTTTTGGAGTGAAAAACACATTCAACTCTGGGTCCATATGATTGTGATTGATCTTTTCATGTTCTTCTTCTTCATCACCCTCCTCTGTCTTAGACTGAGTAATTTTATGAAGAATATGGCCATCGGTTTCAAGATTCTGCATATGAGTTGAAACTTTTTTCAGTTCAATATCTCTCCCAAAAGTTATTGTGACCTTTCTAGCTCCACCGTCATATGCAATCTGCAGAGATTAATAAGGAAAAAAAGAATGAAACTGAAACTGAAAATTCGGACTCAGTTGTGATAATCCAAGCTATCAGCAGAATCAGAAACAGGGGCTGACTTTTTTAAGAACTGAAAATTACATCAGGAATCGAAAAGTCAACAAATAGATAAACAACATATATATATATATATATATATAATAAACAAAAGTGATCGATTGAGGAAGTTTAGATTAATTTTTGTACCATGAACAAGAGGAGGGCACAGAGGAGGAAGCTCCAGCAAGCCAATCCAAGTCTCATTTCCATGTGTTTGTGTTCAAAGTTGAGATCTTTTGGGTTGTTGCAGAAAAATGAAGAGAAGAAAGGGAAGAAGACAAGTCGTTGAGGAAGGCATCTTCAAGGCTAAAGTGGCGGTCCTATTATTAATTATTTTATTTAATTAATGAGATAAACGTTATTTGACTTTATTGCAATTAATTTCATTTAAGTTAGACCAGTTTCATTGTTTTTGTTTCTTTCTTTTTTAAGATGGTTCTAGGGTGTACTGCAAGTCTGCAATATCATAATACTTGGCCATTATGTATTTGACCTCATTGATATCCATTAATGGCTCCATAAAAAAACTACTGGTATTTGTTATTTCTCATTTCAATCAGCCCTGATAATATTTAATTTAATTTTAACACATTTGACCTCAATTAATTTAATTTAATTTATTATTAAAAATATACTAATGCTCTCTTAACGCTAAACTATGTTTTTGAGCTGAAAATTTGGTTTGAACATAAGTTATTCAAAGGAGCTTATAATCAATTATTATAAAACAATTTTATTAATCATAATTCAAGAAAATTAATTTTATTTAAAAATTAAAATCTATTCTTCACACCGTTAATCCAAAAACACACTATGACTATTGTTTATCATATAAAAATAGCTGAAATGGTAAAAAATGGATAGGGTGTAGGTATAAATTGACAATTGATTAATTGTGTTGTATTTATGGTGTGGGTTGTGTCAAAGGAAACGCCTCACATGGAAAATTACTAGATTTAACGTGTGAATGTATATCAGTAAAAGTTTTACATCATTTATTCTTAAGAGAATTCGTGTGTGTTTGGTATTGTTTATTGGGGGTCAATAAACACTTATTACGTAAGTCAAGAAAAAACTCCTCTCACATACTTACCTCGTATACCTTAAATCACGATTTATAAACATTTATTGTCCAAAAATAAGCTATCCTAAACAAACACTTCAAATAATTGTTGTCATTATTCGACTATCGTGTCATTATTCGACTATCGTGTTAGTGCAGGCGGAAAATTTCTCTCACATGTCACATGTTTGAACCTGATACATCCTACCATTATTAAGAGTTCAAATAACAATTACGTATAAATAGATAGTGGCTGGTGCTAAATTGCTAATTTAAGTACATCAGGCTCTGTAGTTTTCAAGTTATTCTCGTCCTCTCAATTTATTTATATATTTTTATTTCTGTTGTTCTATTTCATTTTGTTTAATCTTGAGGGGTTACTGTGATTATTTTTTATTGTGACATAATAACCCTTAAAAACAGCATTTTCATGCACAATTGGGACCACGTGTGCATGCATTAAAAACAGTATTTTTTTTATTGCTACTTCATGGAATATTGCTAACCATTTTTGTCACTTGGGTGAGAAAGAGAAAAACCGCATTGTTGACAAAAGTTAAACTAAAAAGTGGTGTTACTACTTTTAAAGGAGGAAATTAAAATATGGGTGTGGAAAAAGGAATGAAAGTATTATGTGACTTTAGTTTAAACATTTGTTTAATTAAAGGTGTGAAAATGGGGTGTTTGAATTTGAATGAATACAAAGAATTCCAAAAAGAGAAGGCGTACTAATTGCACTTTGCACCCCACTTCATGTAACAACTTATATATTTAATTAAAAGAAAAGATTAGTCATAAAACAACCACCTTGGTTACTTGGCAAACATATTTACATTAAAGCAATGATGGAACGGAGCTGGAATGTAAAGTTCCAATATGTTAACAGAGACGACAATAGTATGGCAGACTCGTTAGCCAAATGAGCACTGAGTTCTTCTCATGGGCTTCAAATTATGCTAGCAGATACAATCTTCTCGGTTTTACATACGGAAGACCCGGGCTAGCTTGCTAATATTGGTTCTCTTGCTGTATTTTGAATTTCCAGTATATCAAAAAATAAAAAATAAACAATTTTTGTCTTAATATAATTCACATCTCAAATCTCAAATTCAAAGAGCTACTCAATTGATTCATTTGACTATTGTGTTGTTTTTGTGTGTCCCATGTAGAAGTGGGAAACATATAATGTTGGTTAACACTGTTCTATCTTCCTCACAGCTTCTGTCATTTTCCTCATTCTCAACCCCTAACCATATCTTCCAACAAAGTCCTCTCTCTCTCTCTCTCTACCCACACAAGTTTAACCGTGACAATGTCCTCCACTAAGAGGGAATATAATTTTATGAGAAGGAAGGACATGAGCACGTTTTATGCCTATCACCCATTTTTATTACTAGATTGATTTTGAAATGTCTAAATTTAATTTTTATATTTTAAATAATTTTTTTATTATATGCAGAAATAAAAATAAAGATAATCTTATCGCTGTCACTTCCAATAAAAATGAATTTATCATTTAAAAAATTACAAATTAAAAATTTTAATTTTGGACCGTTCAGATTAAAGTTTAAACAGTTGAGATCTTATTACTAAAATGAAAAATTAGTTGCTCATCATTATGATGAAGATGGAATGCAAACCCAGGGAAGGACATGGTTCATTAGAGATCTCACATGAAACACTTACCAATCAAAGTGGCAAGGTCACATCCTCAGATCAGGTCAACCAAGCATCATCAAAAAGGGTTTCCACAAGATATGAACATTTTTCTTATGAATATTATTTCATTCAAAATAATTCCCTATGACCAATCTTATTCCGGTATTATATATATGCGCCATAAAAGGTAGCAAGTATTTTTAGTCTTTTTAATTTCAATTTCTTTCTTTCCTCAAAAAATGATCTCTATTCCTCTTTGTCTTGTCATGTCTAAAATGTTATTTTATTACACTATAAACTATATCTTATATTTAAAATCGAAAATAACATATCATTAGGAGATACTATATGTTTAATTTGCCTCTCTAGACATTGATAACGTGTGTGTTTGGTAAATCTCTAAACTATGGTTTCAAACCATGGTTTACGAAATCCGAGACAAAACTCCTCTCATACACTTACCTCGTAAGTCGTAAAAGCTATTAAAAAAAGCTAATTCAAACACACTCGTTAACATGACCCAATTTAAAGGGGTATTACATATGGAAATAAATACAAGCGCACCGGAGGGCTTGTCAAGATTAACGTTTCTAAAAGGCCATTTTTATGTCAACTATATTTTGCAAACTAAAACTGAACTAAAAATCAATTAATGTAATGTAATTTATATTTAGATACAATTTTATAAAAAAGTCAGTTTGAGATAAAATTATTTAGATAATATATTAAAAGTTCAGTTTTAAAAATTTTAAATCAGAAAAAAAAAAAGCAAATGGCCAAAAGTCAAAAGCTCAAAAAACCAGCTATAACACTAACTTGACTTTTGGCCAAAAAAAACTATTTATCCCAAAGTCATATTAAAATTATTTCAAGCCTTAATTTTTTTGATACACTAGAAAGCGAAAAAACAACAAAACTAAACGTTAGTTGCTGGGACATTAAGCCATTCAACTTGCTAGAGCCTAAGATTCGAAGACGAAACGGCCTATTCAGAGGCCTTTTGCTAGCAAATCAGTCGTAACATTATTGTCCATGTCAACCCGTTTGAATTCAACTTTCCATTCTCATTGGAGCATCGCTTTGATCTCTATCAAGAGCTCCCGATCTGGTCCGGAATTTTTTATTTTGTTTTTAAAAAGTGATTTTTTTTTTCTTTAATAAACCTAAAATCTTTAATTTCTCACATGTTTGATTCTGGGTTAGCTCCGGTTTAATTCCAATCTGACCTACTGACCCTCATCCCAGTATCTTGACCGGTTCACTAACCGGTCTGGGTTTAATTACCTTAAATAACACACATGACAATCTCTGATACACCCACATAAGTATTTATCTGAAATCATTCCCAAGTATCACTTAGTGGACATCATTTTTTTTTTTTTAAGGAGATACCCCAACATTGATTAAAAGGCTATATACTTAAACAATTAAGATTGCTTTTGATTCGGCCTTGTATAACAATATCCTTTGAGCTAGCAAGACGTGTATTAGTCCAGGAATTGAAAACCGGACCGGACCGGCCGGTTCAGCCCGTGAACCGGCGAACCGATGGTCCAACCGGTCCGGTCCGGGGGTGAACCGTACGGACCGGTTCACCCTTTTTTTTTTTTTTTGAAAAAATTCATTTTTTATTATTTTTACATAGAATTTCATATAAATAAGTCTAAAATATTTACTTCCTCACCGGTTTAGTCCTGGTTTAGCTTCGGTTTGACTACCTATCTGACCCACTGACCCTTAACCCAATGCCCTGACCGGTTCAGTGACCGGTCCGGTTTTCAGTACCTTGGTATTAGTATGCCAAGCATGATTATTAAATTACGCCGCTGAAGCCAAGTTCCCTTTTTAATTACCAACTTTGCAACAAAAAACAGGCATAATTTACCTTACGTAAGGATCATTCTTAAAGAATATTGCTATGTTTTATTCCCCAATTTTTTTATTATTCATATCTTTCTTTGTTTCTCTTTATGCGTACCAGATCGCTAGACAACAGCAAATGCACAAGCATGTACGTATGGACAACTATGCTTGATTTGAGAATCCTTTTGATGATGGAGGAAAATTGCTGAAAAAGCTCCACTTACAAAATTTATTATCTCTCTCTAAATATATAGATATATGTGTTTAAATGAGTATAAATCTTTTCAACTGTATGCAACATATTTTCATTCATATGCAAACGTTTTTCGTTTTACCCATAATTAAAGATAAGACCTGTTTATGAAAAAGTGTCGTGCATTGATTTTTAAACAAATTTCAAGTAGTTTACATAATGATATTATAATGAAACTTTTTTGGCAATTTTTCTTTTTGATAAAGTGGATGTTACCATTTTATATCATATCAGAATCAAATGCTCTACAACCCCATTTTGGACTTGTACCCACCCAACCAGCCACTTGTCCCCTCTACATTTATACTCGGGAAAATCTTTATAAAATACGCTTGAAATCATTAAATCCTGTTTTAGTATAGTGAATTCCAAAAGTTTGAATCAGTCATGTGTCAGTACTGAATGAACAGTGTAGGAGTGCCAAAAGACGATTTTGCCCTTCAGTTATTATTCTCGCCACTTTCAGAATAACAACATGAGCCTCTTAATTAACAACTTCGAGTTATTGATTAACAACTCTGCTTTATTCTTTCACATATTCGCATCTTCAAAATATAGTGTTGTTAATGTAAAATATGATGTTGTTAATAAAGAAAGAATTGTTGTTATTGGCCCTGAAACTTAAATTACGAAGTTGTGAAATAAGAAATGAGAGTTGTTAATGTAGAATATGATGCTGTTAATAACAAGACCGGTATTGTTATTGTGAAGGTAAAAAGATGAAACTGGAGTTGTTAATCAAGAAGACGAAGTTGTTAATTAAGAGGCTCGTGTTATTATTATAAAAGTGGTGAGAATGAGGGCTAAAGGGAAAAATTGTCTTTTAGCACCCTTACACTGTTCATTCCGTACTGACACATGATTGATTCGGGTTTTTGGAATTCGCTGCACTGAAACGGGATTTAGCGATTTCGAACGCATTTTATAGGGATTTCCCCTTTATATTCATGCCCAAAAAAATAAACAAATAAAGAAAAAGAGAGAAAAGAAAAGTTCCATGCTCCACAAAGTTGAGTTGAAACTTAATGTGAAAAGCACATAGCCCTTAGCTCTCTCTATCTCAAAAGTTTGATTCCCACTTCTTCCCTGTGTATTTTAAAATTTTGATGTTGATGTTCAAATCTTTGACCTCCACGTTTCAATTTTCCAACGTGTTTTAGCTTAAATAAATAAAATCATTAAAATAAAAACAATTTAATTGCAATGCCTTTTCATGTGTGTCGAGTGGGTATATATTCAATGATCCTTTTTTTTATGTTCAACGATCATGTAGTGTCTAATTTTTGTAGTCGGTGGATGAATATCATGTCTATCTGCTGAAGATTTTAAAATTTAAATTAACAATTTTTATCAATTAAAATTAAATTTTATTATACATTTTTCCCTTCATTAAAATAAAATTTAGAGAAAAATAAAAAAAAATGAAATTGCAAAATTCCAAATCAAATTTTTACCAAGAGTTGATAAGGGAATGACAAAACTTGATAAGTAATTTACAACTTATTTTTTTGAAAAATACTTAATTTGAAATTTTACAATTTCAAAATTCTTTTGTTATCTTTTTCCCTCAAATCTAATCAGCCCAAATATAACTTATATAGTTTATATCTAAAATCTATATAATTTTCTTTTGTGAAGGAAATTTATATGGGGAATGATATTTGAGGACCAAGAGATTGAATTAATTTAATAAAGAGCGGTGCATTGCACAAGACTTCCATCAAGTAAGGTTTAAAATGGGATAGATGTACGAAATTTTACCTTGCAAACGAAGAAGTTGTTTTCATGATTAATTTAATATTATTACCAAAAGATATGAAAACATCAAAATAAGGATCAAAGATTTTTTTTTAACAGTTTGTTACTCTCATTCCTTGATTTGCAGCTTTGTAGCTACTACTTTGTAAGTAAGATTCATCTATTTATGACAGCCAAAAATATTTAACTTGCTAAAGATACCATAACTTCTTGGACTTGGAATTTGTAATGTGTCTTCTTCTAATGTCAGCATAACGTTCCAAATATTTTTTTTCGGGAGAATTCTAAAAAAATATCATTTGAATTTTAAAATTCTATTGATAAAAAGTATAATGGGATTAACAAAAAGAATACTGGGATTAACAATGCAAATTCTTATCAAATCACTAATTTGATATTTTAAAGTTCAAATGGTATTTTTCTAGAATTTTTCCATTTTTTCGCCAGTCATTGGCTTTATATAAAATAAATGATATTTTGTAATGACCTGAAACACAATGTTTTTTAATTTTTACGATTTTTTAAAAAAGAATCAAAACTACATGTTCTGCTACTCATTAAAATGTTAGATTTAGGTACTTACCCACCAATAAAATTTTCTTATCATTCATTGCCGGATGTCTGGATCATGCTATTTTATTTTATTAACATTTCACTCATAACTTTATTAGATCACATAATTATTTTTTTAATGGATGTGATGGGATCCACAAATAATGGATCAAATTTTAAGATTTTTTTCTTGGACAGATGTTTGTTGGATTAAACTACAGCAATTAGTTATAGATATTTATATATAAAGTAGTATAAAGAATTGTGTATTGCCAAATTGATCATTTTATATACATGATATGGGAAACACAATATTTAATTTAATTAAAGAGAAAGTAAAAATGATGGATTGTTAGGAGAACAAGTAGGCATTAATTTTGATGAAGAAAAGAAGGGGACTTTTTGAGAGGGCCAGCCAGATCCCAACCCACCATTCTAGATATAAGGCTTATACTATAATAGGAATTTCATGCTATGCATGAACCTATAAGCAACAGAGACAAGTTTTTTTAAAAATATATATATAATAAATAAATTGAACATGTCATCATCATTATTTTTGGTGATGCACCTTTTGAAGTCGACTTTATTGAAACATTCTAAGATAATTAAAAATTAGAAAAGTCAACCCGCCTTTGTGGCAGACACTTTTCTTTTATTCCTATCTCCAACCTGCGGTTGTCTTATGGGCTAAGTTTTGGTCAGTTATTTTTTTTTTCTGACTTTTTATTAATTATTTTTGTTTCATTTTTTAACTTTTTAAATTGAAAAATTTTCTAAAAAATCCATGGTTGTAAAATTTATTGTCCAAAAATAGTTAATGAGACTCAGGTTATTCAATAAGTGCAATTCTTCTTTTCAATTGTATGTAATATATCATATATCTTTTATTTTGTATTTAGTTAAATAATATGTTATACATAATTAAAAAAGAGTTATAGTCGTGAAACTAGGTTTCACTTGTATTTTTAAACAAATTTCAAGAGTGCGAATATTTTTAGCAATTTTCCCTCATAGCAATAACCCTGGATTTCACTTGGTTTATATCGATAATTTTTGTTTTTTTTAAATGTGGTGGAATCCTTATTAGTTTTTTTCCTCGATTAGAAAAAGACGTTAAGAGATGCTTCTGAACTAACGAACAAAATTGAAAGATGGATTTGATATAGATTCAAATCTAAACGATGATTTTTTTTTTTAAAAAAAAGGAAAGAGTCAAATAAAAATATATAAATTAATTAAATGAAGGACCGACATAATGTTGGTCATAAATTTTCATGGCTAACTACCACTTGCACCCATGGATTACACAGGGCGCCATAATCCAGGGGCAGCACTTCCCACTGAATTTCGTTAAAAACGACAAAGTTTTCACTTTTTTGTATTTTATGATGTCATGCTTGGATTTTTTAAATAATATTTTTGTCATGTTATACTTTTATAAAAAAATACAGTGATAACAAATATATAAAATCATGTGATTCTTGTAGATTAAATTAAAATAAATGTTACTTTTTCATACTATTATCATCTAATTTTCCATAAAACTATGGGTTAAGGTGCGAATTAATAATGAAGTTTTGTCCAAGGAACATTTAGCACAAATAAATTTTAGAAAGAGAGAAAATAACAATGAAAAATTAAAAATGGTGCAAATTTAACAAAATCGTTAAATTTGATCTAACGGTATTAAATTATAAGAGAAGAAAACTCCTAACGTCATTAGGTTAAATTTAACAGTTTTGTTAAATTTGCACATTTTTTTAATTATTCATTATTATTTTTGCCCCTTCCACAATTTATTTGTGTCAGGTACCCTTCAGACAAAACTTCATTATTAAATTTACACCTTAACCCTAAAACTATTGATGGACTCGTGCTTAATGTTATAAGAAAAATACCATAAGGAAAGATCGAGAAAAATACATATCATGAAATATTAGCAAGGGTTCAGTTCTCAACTCTTACATATGAAAAAAATGAATAAAAGTCTCTATTTTGGATTACGTATTTAAAGATAGATCACTTTTTTTTATGAGAAAAGTTGGATTAATTTTGATTATGAGAGAAGATAACTGAAAGAAAGTGTTGAAAAATCCCTCATTGTAAATTTTATTATCGAAAGACACCTGAAATTTAATTAAAGATCTAAGTGCAATATATCTTCCACCACATGTTCAACTTTTTTCAATTACGGGTAACATATATTCAATTGGCTACAAAATACTTTTAATTTAGATGGCCCTTTCAGTTTTATATAAAATTAAAAGTAAGTTATACCCAATTGAAAACGAGTTACATTTCTCAAGGCCTGGTTTCTTAGGTTCCTTTGAGTTATAAAATTTTGAGGATTTTCCAACCATTATTTCAGAATACTATTGGTTTAGATGGAAAAAAAAAAGAGTAATTCATTTTCAAGGTCTTGACTGAATAATATTAAAAGTGAAATGGCTGCGTTTTGGGCAAGGTATTAAAACCCGGACTGGGTATTAAACCGGTTGGGGTACTGGGTTAAGGGTCAGTGGGTCAGAATGAAGCTAAACCGAAGCCAAACCTGTGAGAAATTGAAAATTTTAAGCCTATTAATATGAAATTCTAAAAAAACAAAAGTAAAAAAAAATTTAAAAAAATAGCAACCCAGACCAGACCGATCTACAGGTCGGTTCGCTGGTTTCTGGGCCGGACCGGCCGATCCGGTCCAGATTCAACAACCCTGGTTTTAGGAACATGCCAGACTTTTGCTGTTGGCATGTCAGCATGACGACCCACCTTACGCCTCAATGGAAGAACTTTAGTCAGTTGAGTGTTTTCCTTGTCATTTAGGAAAGCTGTGTGTTTTGAAATTAGCATGCCCTTTCCCATCTCATCTAGAACCTTCACATGGCTTGATTTTTGAAAGGGGTAAAGGTTAATTTTATCTTAGAAATATTCAGTGATGGTCAATTTTATCTTAGAAGTGTTAAATTTAGAGTAATTTTACCCTAACCATTATCATAATTAAATTTGATTATTAGTTGACCAAACATACTGAGCAAGCATTCTATGTGTTGTCCGCATCATTTTTGTTAAGATTTAAATTTGCCTTGTAAGTTTTCACTCAAGAACAAATTTGCTCTAAAGTTTTCACTCAAGAGTAAATTTATCATGAAATTTGGTCAATTAACGGTCAAAGTTAATTGGAATATGGGTTAGAGCAAATTGCTCCAATTTAACACTTCTGGTGCAAAATTGCTTTCTAAAAAATTTTCAGGACAAAATAACCCCCAATGGATACAAGGTAAAATTAACTTTTAACCTTTTTTAAAATTCTCATCCAATTGTTGAGTCCAAGAAAAATCACCACAAACAACTCCAAGCCAAAAAAACTTAAGAGTTTGAGACAGACATTTCTGCCGGTGGTGAAAGATAATTTTGTTATATTTTTAAATTAATTATTATTCTAAAATAAAAATAAAATTTTAAAAATAATTATTTCTTTAATTCTAAATATAAAATATAGTTTATAAAAGAGTTTATACAGCAAGCTATATCCTAAGTTTAAGACGAGGTAATAGCATTATTTGGTGCTCCAACTCCAAACATATAAGATACCAATAGTCTCAATGAATGGATCCTAATTTGTCTGCATTCTCGACTTTTACTACAACTTGGCGGAGTGGTATGAAGTTTAAAGTCATGATATTAATAATGAAAAAGCGAAGCCTTTCGTCGAGTAACATGAAGGTTGTTCAATAAATGGGAGGCGTGATCCCACTTATAATCTTATACCATTAAATAATAATAATAAAAATAAAAAAAGTCAATAAGACTTTGTAATTAATATGAAAGTTCTTATATAAATGAAAAATTATGAGTTGGATCTCATTTATAATCTTACACTGTAAGTAACTACCCTTTTAAATAAAAAAATAATAATAAGCATGAAAGTTTCATAATTAAATACAAGAAACAGTCCTTATAATTTGTTGACTTGAACTGCTCAGTTCTTAAAATTTGTTATTCAATACATCTTAGAGTCTATAATTTCCCAAATTTGTTGGGAAAAATGGAATAAGATTCAACAATTTAATTAATTGATCATAAAAATAAAATTTTAAGAATCAAAAGTTATATTGTGACTTAAATACCAAATAATTATTTTGTGTTTTTATGTTTATCAGCTACAATCATTAATATAGTTAAGTCAACCCCCAAATTTATTTATAGCCACATGTTTGGCTTCATCTCCAAGGCTATAATGCTTGTCATTATAGCCCTTACTATTAGAATCCATATGCATGCAATGCTCGTTAACTTAGTCTTCAAGATTCAAAACAATGTCAATGTCCTCTCACGAAAGGCTGGCATAAATATCATACTCCCTCTGGTTATAATTATAAGATAAAGTTGACTTTTTTAGAGAAATTAAGGAAGCCAGTTAAATTATTTTAGAGTATTTATATTTATATTTTTTTCTCCAAACTAATTAGTTTGACTAATAAACTAATATATAATCTAAGAATACTAAAAATATAAACACTCTAAAGTAATTTAATTGGCTTCCTTAATTTCTCTAAAAAAGTCAACTTTATCTTATAATTAGGACCGAAGGAAGTAGTATTTTTTTATCAATATAAATTATCATAATCTAATGTTAAATATCCTCAATTAAATCTTAAGTGAGGGAGCTCTATCCTGAAAATTTAAATATATGTTAAGACACACGCAGAAAAAGTTGTCCTTTTTTTTATAAGGTCAACTCTAGGACTTGTCGCTTGTGGTGTCGTAAGAGTGAATGCAGTCCTGAACAATTTTGTTTTTTTTTAATATCTTATTTCATAGTTTTTCTTTTTTTTCTTTCTTTTGTTTTTATTTTTAGAAACTGATCCTCCTCTAACATACTCCACCGGCCACCGATTTCTCGTCCTCTTTCCCCCAGTTCCTCGAGAAATACTTAGGAGCAGGGTATGGTATGAATTATATCCAATAAAAATATGATATTCTCTCCGATTTTAATTATAAGACATATTTATCTAACTTTAGAGAAATTAAGGATAATGGTTAAATTAGTTAATTATATTTATTTTTCTAAAATACCCTTATTTAAAATTTAAAATGGCATTCAATTATGTTAATTAATTCTTTGTTTTTTCTTGTACCTCTCCTGCCTCATACATAACCTCTCTAAGCTCTCACACAATTCGGTGTCATCAATTTCCCCCAACAACTTCCGATTTACTCTTATTAAATTATTATTGAGAAAGTATCAATAGGGGGTATTTTAGGAAGAAATTGACAAAAATTAGAACTTTGTCCTATAATTAGGACTAAGTTCAACTCTCAAATGTTGTCCTATAATTAGGACCGGAGGGAGTGACTTGTATCATTTTAATCATAATTGGTTAATGACTAATCTCAAACAATTCACATTTTATTTTATGTTTATAATTATTTGACATAATTTATTAGTCAACTAGGATTAAAATAATATGAGTTATATTTTTATTGAACATGATTCATATAATGTGGCACTTTTGAAATACGTAAGTGTTTCTCATTCCATACTAACGTTCACAGTCTTGTTATGCATTACAATATGCGTTACGTCCAATTGAGTTTTAAAATTAAATTAGTTTATTATAATTTATTATGATATTAATATATTGATTTTTATCTTTAATTTTATAATTTTTATTTTTACTTTCTACGGTAAATTTTTTGAAGAATTATAGTATTATTCACAACTCATCCAAACCAGCATTTCATTTATTTGGCTATATCTATATTTATATTACATTTCAAAAAATACACTGCATAAAATTTATAACAGCTGACAAACTATATAAATAATATATCTATAGTTTATACAAAAATGCCAAAGGATCCATACACATCATCATGTTAAATTTGATGAACGATACAAGCATAAAATAGAACTGTAGTAGTGCTGTAGCATCTATAAAGAGAAAGATGGCAAAATAAATGGATTAAATAGTTCGACCATGTATAAATAATGTCAATAGAGGCACTAGTAAGAAGAGTTATAACCAAGGTTTTGAAATCCAGATTGGTTACTGGACCGGTTGATGTATAGGGTTAAAAGTTAGTGGGTCAGATTGAAGTCAAACCAGAGCTAACTCGAGGCTAAATCGATTAGAAATTAAATATTTTAGACTTATTAATATAAAATTCTAAAAAAATATAAAAAAAAATTGATTTTTTCTAAAAAAATCCTGGACCAGACCGATTGGCCAATTCCTGGTTCGGACTGTCAGGTCCAATTCAGGTTTAAGAGCTTAGATTGTAACATATAAGTAGAGAAATCTAATAAAACACTTAAAAAAGTTATCAGATGGGACCTTTTAATCAATTATATATATTCATATCACTATCTAATTGATTTAAATTTGCGCATTATTGAACCCAATTAAAAGTAGCTATTCTAAAGGCTTCCCATGTAAACAGAGCTTCTTATTGTTATGTCATACTTAAACAAATTGCGTGTTAAATTTTTTTAAAAAAAATATAATTATACAGATATTCATCTAATATTTTATAAATAAGAAATTATAACAATTTTTTTTTGAATTCTACGTTATTTTCAAAAATTTTATTCTATTTTTTTATCACAAACAAGTTTAGTTGAATAAGTAGTAAACTCTTCCAAATTAAATTTGCTTCATACATAAAAGCACCCGTAATATTAGGGTTAAACTCTCAACTTCTTATCTTTTTTATAAGATCAAATGACACACGCAAACAAACACACTACGTACACAAGTTTAAACTCGTGACTTCTGCCCTAGAGGTAGATGCTATGTGAGCCAAAACTAATTGGGGTCACTAGAACTAAACGGCTCCAACCAATATTAATGACATACTGAAGATATTGATGACTTTGCATTAAATCTGAAAATTGTTTCTTGGCAAAAAAAACAAAATCTGAAAATTGTTTAATATTCTATTATGAAGTAACGCATCCAGGCGTCAAAAAAGATGTACGGCGAAGATTAGTGATGAATCACTTTACAGCTATAACTCAAGCAATGGAAGACAGGTTTCATTTCCTATAAATTTGCACAAAGGCCAAATACACAATCAGACCCCTCCTTCCTCGAATCCAAATAATGCCCTTCACCAACATGAAGCTAAAATCCACCTTCTCCTTCTTCTTCATCCTCTCCCTTCTTCTTCTGGTAAATTGAACAATTATTATCTTCTCTCTGCATCAAATTCCACTTATTCCTCTTTCACTTCCCTCTGCTACACATAGATTAACCTCTCTTGATTCTTCCTGTCTTTGAATATGCAGGTTTCTACTGTTAGCTATGCCAGGAGAGATCTAGAAGCTTACTGGGAGAAGAAGATGAAGGGACTGCCCATGCCTGAGCTGATCAAAGATCTATCTGATGCAGACAGAGATCTTTTTGTGAGGGACTTCGACATGAAGCCTAACGTCATTATATATCACAGCCATGTCGCATCTAAAGACAACAAGAACGAGAAGAAGGAGGAGGAGGAGACTTTTGTGAAGAAGCTTGAGGCAGAGAAGTTGTTCAGGGAAGAAGAAGACAAGTTGCCTCACTAAATTAGTCAAGAGGGACGGGAGGTTCTACAATACTCGGTGGTGTAGTATTATATAGTTTAATTATCTTTTGTTGGAATTAGTCAACTGGTGTTTTCGTTTGCAGGAGTGGGAGTTATGAATGAATGAATTAATGATTTAGGAAAACTCCTTTATTATTAATGGATATATAATATATCTCTTTATTGTTGTTGTTAATTAATTAATCTGTACATGTATATCCTCTGTCTTTGCTTCTGCTTCTTTATATCTCTTGTCCTGTTCCTTTCAGTACCTCCCCAGAAGTTCAAAGCATTATTAATGGTTATTGAGAATTAATGTGGTTTCCGGGTTTGGATCCATTCATCTATCAACCAATAACTATTCGTCGCGTTCTATTTATAAAGTATTTACATTTATGTACTCCTTTTATAAGATCTTACTAAACTAATTACATAATTTAAGAAAACAGTTAAAAAGAGATAAAAATATTAGAATTTAGGTGACACTAGCTATACAAGCAAGTCTATTCTATTCCTCCCTCTTTTTTAGTCTAGGTTCTAGACTTTTCAATTCAGATGCACAATTAATTACTCCCAGCCTTCATATTTTCTGTCACAATCTTTTTATTTATGTAATATCCTGAATTTTAGAATTAGAGGCTTTAGAATAAGCTTAAATTGAGATGACTACTAAGCCCCGATTTAGTAGATATCTCAAATATATTCTCTAATGTTCCTTATATCTTTGGGGCATTAAAGAAAATAAAATGGTTAATTTTGAAGAAAGTGATTATGTTTACAGTGAAATTACCTATCAGGCAGTGAGTTTGTCATATGATTTTGTATGACCAAATGATGATAAACAATTATGAAATTTTACAGGGTGAAAGTAGACATCCTAAACTTTAATTTGATAGATCATATAACTCAATTAGAGCTATATACAAAAAGATATGAATTTTTGAAGTTAGCCCAGAAAAACTGAAAATTTTCTGGAACAATATGCAAAGATTGAAATTCTAGGAATTTTGTGATTTCATCTAGCAAAATTCTATATTTTTCCTTGAAACTAGACTCAATAAAAGTTCTATAGGCTTTGGAATCACTCCAATTTGATTTTCTAGAATTAGTTATGATTTTTCAAAGTTTGGGTAAAAATCTACCAGAATTTTGTAAAAAATCCAAAAATTAGGAAATTAAATTAATAAGTAAATACCATATGATATATCATCTTCCTCCTCCTCTTCAGCCCAAAAATGACGCCATTTCAGAAAAATAGAGAGAGTAAGTTGTGTTCTTTTAGAGAGAGAAGGAGAGGAGAAAACTTACGAGATAGGTTGATTTCTTCAGTGAATTCATACCTAACGTGTATAATCCTTCTCCTAAACTTATCTTCTATGTTGTTTGAGGTGTTTGAAGCAATATTTTTGGAGTTGGGAAGGTTAGGGTTTCAGCCAAGAAAAGGAAAAGCCAGAGGGAGTTTGAGGTAACTTCCAAACTCTTGTATATTTACTATTCTGGCTGATGTGGATAATTTAATTGGTGAAATTTCGCCGGATTGTCTTTGGTTCTAAAAATGGAAAATGGGTTTATGAGGCTGTTATGCTGCCAAAATTGGTACTAAATGGTAGTTGTAACCTAATGGAATAGTCAATAAAGTGGTTAGAAGCAGAAAGGAACGCGTTTACGCTGTTGAAACTGAAAAACCCCAATTTTTCCTGGAGTACTTGTATATTTCGGCCAGGGCTATAAATGGGCCATAGAGTTGAATTTTCAATGATTTGATAGTTTCATTGGGTTCAGGAGGAAAAATTAGGTGGGGTTATAGTTGGTCGCTTTTTCGGAAAAGGCCGAGAAAACATAATTATAAAAATGCCCCTAAAACACTGAAATAAGGGCTGCCAAGGGCAATTTCATCTTTTTGCAGTGAATTTGGTAATTCTGAATCCGGAAATGGATTCCTTGGACGAAAATATGTAAGAATAGCCCAAGTTAGAATTTCGAGAAAAGCACAGCCGGACCGGGTACGATGGGACTGGGTCTCCGGGGGTATTTTAGTAATTTTTTAAGAGAGACTCATATAACCCCCAGAAACACTATGGATGTATCTAAATAGTACATTTGACATTATAGGATCGAATATAGAGCCCCGAGCTATTGGCACACAAATCGAGGAGAACGATTGGAGGTAGGGGACTTACCTTACCTGCATGTATTTGATATCTTTGCTTGTGTAATGATATATGTGATTGCTTTACTTGATTGTGTAGAGCATATTTGAATAAATAAAGCTCTGTTTCTGTTTTCGCTGTGATCATAGTCTTGTTGTATGAAACATTGAGCATGCAAAAATGTCATTATGGAGCATATATCTAGATAAAGCTAACATGTCTTACACATAGCATCAATCATGCCTGCATTATGGTATCTGTTGCCTACTGAGATTCTCTCAAATCTCACCCTCCCCTACCAACAATTTAGACAGGAAACGACAAAAGATATGCAAACAACAATGTAGAGTACCGTACGAGGGGATTACAATAGTGGAACAAAGACGGGAAGAAGTCTCCGTTTCACTGGGATGAGTTTAGACACCCTAGTAGCCTTGTGCGGCTACCTTAATCGTAAGTATCATATACAAACCCCTATGAGAAATTTATGTAATCATGCACATATTATCAGTATAGTTATGCTATTCCTGTGTTACCTACCGAACCGCATATCGTTTTTCGTAAACACTTTGAAAAAGGTTAAAATTGAGATAAGTACAATCTACACCAAGAAAATTGTTGAATAATGGACATGATAGAGTATTAAGAGAAGTAGTTACTCTTGTTGTTTTATGTCACAGGACACTTTCAACGAGCTAATAGATGATAATTATACATGTATTGATAGAACTTTTCAAATTGATGACTATTAATGGGATTTTGAGGGGGGGGGAGAGAAGAGTCATATTTAAATATTAATTATTGGTTTAAAATTGACAAGTAAACATTAATGACACTCTTAATGAACCGTATTACTCCCTCCAATCTTTTTTATGAGCAAATTTTATTTTTATTACGCAAAATGAACTGGCGGTTAAAATTAGTTAAAAACAATAAATGTGTTAACAGTGTCATGTTTTTTTCCAAATATACCCCTATTTATGAAAGAGCATATGAGAGAGAATGAGTATAAAATATGAGAGAGAATGTGTAATAAATGAGTAAATGAAAAAGAATTAGTGGTGAGTGGAGGATAATTAATATAAATATGTGTATTTAATAGGGGTATAAAAGGAAAAAGTAGTTTAAATTTGGGAGAATTACAGCCAGGTCCCAAGTAAGAAGGAAAAATGAAGAAATAATCCCAAAAAGTTGTCAATGGAGGCTGTCACATCCCGCACTTCCCCCTCATGAAACCCTAATCCCAGAGCCTACGGGCGAACTACGGGCGTGCAACTCACAAAGATATCCACCCCTCCCCCTAATTCAAGGGTGTTTCTTTCGCCTCCCAGGACTCGAAGCCACGACATGGAGGCATAAGTACTTAGCTCAATGGTAGGGACTCAAACGTGGAGTGTATACTTATGCCTCTATGTCGTGGCTTCGAGTCCCGGGGGGCGAAAGAAACACCCTTGAGTTGGGAGGGGGTGGATATCTTTGTGAGTTGCCCGCACGTAGTCCACTCGTAGGCCCTGGAATTGGGGTTTCGTGCTGGAGAAGTGTGGGGTGTGACAATAAAAAGGCGAAAAGTACAATTATACTGATAAAAATATTCGTTTACAATCTCAATGTCGTTCGTCAACGAAATACAGAAAATACAGCGAAAACTTTAATATTTACAGGATTCCCCAAAATATCTAAACATAAACTAATTATAACCACGATCATGTCCTCGCCTCTAGACATTGTCCTGCCGCTGACGTCTTCTGGATGTTAACTTACTAGACCCGATTCTCACTACCATGAGCTTCTTTTTGGATATCGCTTTCTGGAACAAGAAGAAGATTAGCATTGTCTAGCACGGTCCCAATAGCGATTTTCCGAAATTCCTGGACAACATCTATGAATACACGAGGGAGTGCCTGGACGAGGAAGAGTGATGTGGGTCTGACCCATATTTTGTGTGACCAGAGGTACTAGCATGTATTTTAAGGCTAGGGTAGTCATAGGATACCGGCAGACAAAAGAAATTTTAGCCGGAAGATGTATTTTGGGGGAAGTGCGGGATGTGACAAAGGCTCCTGGAGTTGTCAACGACTTGCACCTGGGGTTGTTAATGGGACAATTTTTTCATTTTGAGATTTCAAGGAACAATTTCTTCATTTTCCTTCTTGCTTGGGACCTGGCTGCAATTCTCCCTTTAAATTTTGAGATATAAGGAGAAAGTTGCTCATAAAAAGAACTAACCCTGAGAAAAAGAAAGTTATTTATAAAAAGAACCGGAGGAAGTATGAACCAAAAAGATTATTTTAGAAGACGCCTAATATCAGGAAAGAGGGGGAGTATATTGATTATTTGTAATTAATGTGTAAGAAATTTATTATACCTTCCTATTATTACTCACATTCAATTGATTGCGTTTAATTAATAGATTTTATTAAGTATGGAAAAAAAGATGGGGGCATTAAATAGAAATATTTTAGGTAAAAAATATCAATTGTAGTACATAAAAGTATCCGGGGAAAAAAGTACATAAAAGTGGATTTTTTTGCCATCATCCATCCAATATAAGGAACTCAAAGCTCATCCACGGTCCACCCAATATATACTTTTTTTTTTTTTTGCTCAGAACCCAATATATACTAATGAATGCATGAATTATGGGAAAAAAGAAAGAAAAAGAAATGAGCAGCCCAAATTTTGCTGGGAAACAGATAAAGTCATATCAGGGGAAAAAAGCCACATTTATTAGTTGAAACATTAGTTTCAGGAGTGTTGTAAGTTTCATGTATGGGTCCTGATCTATGTGTGTTTGGATATATGTGAAAAAGCATTTAGAAAATTTATTCAAACACATGAAAAACTCTAAAAGTACCTTTTTTTTTTTACATAAATCATAGTTTGAGACCTAAAATCACCGATTTTTGAAAAAGCTATTTTTCTTTTTGCTTTTCCACCGTTTGGTCATTTATTTCCGCAACATGCCCTTTCACTTTTCTATCTTTGATTTTTCTCACACACACTGCTTTACAGTACATCTTTCCTAACAACTCTTTTTTTTCCTACATTGAAGAGCAAAACCAAATAACCAATGCCTGAGTTTCTCTGTTTGGCTCTTCCAAACACTGAAAAGATATTATTTTACATCACTATTATTTGTAAATGATTTTTTATTATATAATTTATTAATATATATATATTTGATCTAATTTTTTTATATTATATAAGTGACAAATGTTATAATTTTAATTTTTTACGTAAATTTATTTTATTTTTAGTATTTATTATGAAATTTAATGTTAAATAATGGGTTAAGATGCAAATTTAACAACCAAATTTTTCTTGAGGGGCGTCTAATACAAATAAGTTTTACAAGAGGTAAAAATAACAATGAACAATTAAAAAAGATGAAAATTATTATTTTTGCACATTCCAAAACTTATTTGTACTAGAGCCCCTCAAGAAAAACTTGGCTGTTAAACTTGCTCCTTAACCCTTAAATAATACATAAAATATAATTTTATCCTTTATATGTAATTATCACAAAAGCTAATGTCCTTTTAAGTAATTTAACCATGAAAAAAGCTATTCTGATCACAATATCCAAACACTCTTATTTTATCAAAATAACTTTTTTCCCATAATCTATTCTTCTCATAATCTATTTTCCAGAAGCTATTCTCCAAAAGATAATCTAAACACACTCAATTTGTTATTATTTAGTGTGTGTTCGCCTACCCTAAAACCATGGTTTCAGAAGCACTTTTCTGCAAATCGAGATAAAATTCCTCTCACATATTTACCTCGTAAACTGTAAAAATTATTCTCCAACTGATGTAGATTAGCTATAAACTAATCTATGTTAGGGATAGGCTTGACGCTACTCATCATCCCCAATTTGTTATTTAGCTTCACGCCTAAGAAAATCAATTTATTAATATTTAGCCATAAACTATATAAATAATATATCTATAGTTTGCACAAAAATGCCAAAGGATCCATGCACATCATCATGTTAAATTTGATGAACGATACGAGAATAACATAGAAACTGTAGTAGTGTTGTAGCATCTGTAAAGAGAAAAATGGCAAAAGAAATGGATTAAGTAGTTCGACCATGCATAAATAATGTCAACAGAGGCACTAGCTAGTAAGAAGAGTTGTAACAGATAAGTAGAGAAATCTAATAAACACTTAAAAAAGTTATCAGATGGGACCCTTTAATCAATTTTATATATATATATATATATATATATATATTGATATCACTATCTAATTGATTTTAAATTTGCGCATTATTGAACCCAATTAAAAGTAGTTATTCTAAAGGCTTCCCATGCAAACAAAGCTTCTTATTGTTATGTTATACTTAAACAAATTATGAGTTAAAAAATTTGAAAAAAATATAATTATACAGATATTCATCTAACAATATTTTATAAATAAGAAATTATTGAATTATTCCATAAAAGGGTATGATTCAGAAATTTCGTGTAACCATTTTTTTTTGAATTCTGCATTATTTTCAAATATTTTATTTTATTTTATCACAAACTAATTTAGTTGTACAATTAGTAAGCTCTTCCAAATTAAATTTGCTTCATACATAAAAGCACTCATCATATTAGGGTAAAAGTAAAACTCTCAACTTCTTATTTTTTTTATAAGATCACATGACACACGCAAACAAATATATTACGTACACAAGTTTAAACCCGTGACTTCTGCCCCAGAGGTAGATGCCTTGTGAATCAAGGCTAATTGGGGTCACTAGAACTAAACGGCTCCAACTAATATTAATGACATACTGAAGATATTGATGACTTTGAATTAAATCTGAAAATTGTTTAATATTCTATTATGAAGTAACGCATCCAGGCGTCAAAAAAGATGTACGGCGAAGATTAGTGATGAATCACTTTACAGCTATAACCCAAGCAATAGAAGACAGGTTTCATTTCCTATAAATTTGCACAAAGGCCAAACACACCAATCAGACCCCTCCTTCCTCGAATCCAAATAATGCCCTTCACCAACATGAAGCTAAAATCCACCTTCTCCTTCTTCTTCATCCTCTCCCTTCTTCTTCTGGTAAATTGAACAATTATTCTCTTCTCTCTGCATCAAATTCCACTTTTTCCTCTTTCAGTTTCCTCTGCTACACATAAATTAACCTCTCTTGATTCTTCTTGTCTTTGAATATGCAGGTTTCTAGTGTTAGCTATGCCAGGAGAGATCTTGAAGCTTACTGGGAGAAGAAGATGAAGGGACTGCCCATGCCTGAGCTGATCAAAGATCTATCTGATGCAGACAGAGATCTTTTTGTGAGGGACTTCGATATGAAGCCTAACGTCATTATATATCACAGCCATGTCGCATCTAAAGACAACAAGAACGAGAAGGAGAAGAAGAAGGAGACTTTTGTGAAGAAGCTTGAGGCAGAAAAGTTGTTCAGGGAAGAAGAAGACAAGTCGGTTCAATAAATTAGTCAAGAGGGACGGGAGCTTCTACAATACTCGGTGGTGTAGTATTGTATAGCTTAATTATCTTTTGTTGGAATTAGTCAACTAGTGTTTTCGTTTGCAGGAGAGGGAGTTATGAATGAATGAATGAATTAATGATTTTAGGAAAACTCCTTTATTATTAATGGATATATAATATATCTCTTTATTGTTGTCGTTAATTAATTAATCTGTACATGTATATCTTCTGCTTCTGCTTCTTTATATCTCATCTTGTTCCTTTCAGTACCTCCCCAGAAGTTCAAAGCATTATTAATGGTTGTTGAGAATTAATGGGGTTTCCAGGTTTGGATCCACTCATTTATTCAACCAATAAGAGCTATTCCTATCGTTCTATTTATAAAGTATTTACATTTATGTACACCTTTTGTAAGATCTTATTAAGCTAATTGCATTATTTAAGAAAACAGTTTAAAAAGAGATAAAAATATTATAATTTAGGTGACACCTATACAAGCAAGTCAATTCCATTCCTCCCTCTTTTTTAGTTTAGGTTCTAGACTTTTCAATTCAGATGCCTAATTAATTACTCCCAGCCTTTATATTTTCTGTCACGATCTTTTTATCTACACCAATAAAATTGTTGAATAACATTTTTGTGATAGAGAATATGAAAGGGACGGAGTAATTTTTTATATTCATTTTTAGACAATAAAAGCAAAAATATACTCCCTCAGTCCCGCGCCTAATTCACAAACACTTCATTAACTCGTTTTTGTAGAGCGTATAATGATGACCAATATCATGCGATTTAAAATATTGGTTAAAAGTAATAAATATATAAGATATGTATTTATTTTTTTAAAATTACACCCTTATTTGAAGAGGGGAGGGAGAGAGAAAAGAAAGAGTCATATTTAAATATTAATTCTTGGTTTAAAATTGACAAATAAACATTAATAACACTCTTAATGAACTGTATTACTCCCTCCAGTCTTTTTTATGAGCAAATTTTATTCTTATTGGGCAAAATAAATTGATGGTTAAGATTAGTTAAAAACAATATATGTATAAAAAATGTCATGTTTCTTCCAAATATACCCCTATTTATGCAAAAAACATATAAGAGAGAATGAGTATAAAATATGAGAGAGAATGTGTAATAAATGAATAAATGAAAGAGAATTAGTGGTGAGTGAAGAATAATTAATATAAATATGTGTATTTAATAAGGGTATAAAAGAAAAAAAATAGTTTAAATTTTGACATATAAGGAGAAAATTGTCTATAAAAAGGAGTAGCCTAAGGGAGAGAAAATTATTTATAAAAAGAATCGAAGGAAGTATGAACCAACGATTATTTTAGAAGACGCCTTATAATAGGGAAGAGGGGGAGTATATTGATTACTTGTAATTAATGTGTAAGAAATTTATTATACCTTCCTATTATTACTCACACATTCAATTGATTGCGTTCAATTAATAGATCTTATTAAGTATGGGAAAAAAGATGGGGGCATTAAATAGAAATATTTTAGAAAAAAAAATATCAATTGTAGTAGATAAAACATAAAAGTACCCGGCAAAAAAAAAAAAAGAGTACATAAAAGTGGATTTTTTTGCCATCATCCATCCAATATAAGTAACTCAAAGCTCGTCCACGGTCCACCCAATATATACTAATGAATGCATGAATTATGGGAAGGAAAAAAAAAAGAAAAAGAAATGAGCAGCCCAAATTTTGCTGGGAAACAAATAAAGTCATATCAGGGGGGAAAACACACATTTATTAGTTTTTTTTTTTACCTGGACACATTTATTAGTTGAAACATTAGTTTCATGAGTCTTGTAAGTTTCATATATGGGTCCTGATCCATATATTTTGGGAACAAACGAATCAACGTTAGGGATAGGCTTGACGCTACTCATCATCCACAATTTGTTATTTAGCTTCAGGCCTAAGAAAATCAATTTATTATTATTATTTACTTTGGTTGTCATTTTTTGACCTCAACAAAGAAAAAAAAGGGCACCCACTTGGGTGTCATTACTTCATATGAAAACGTGTATAACTTGCTAAGAGGAACTTTATTTAAAGAAATATAATATCTAGTTAGTTGAATCATGAATTTAATAAAAAAAAAACAACTAAATATTTGAATTTATTAATGCACTTATTTTATTATTTTTTAAAACATCAACCAAGTCATCGCCTACCCCAACATAAGTGGGTCAAAAGGGAAAATAACATGTGACGTAAAGCTAAACATTTTCTTATCAATTAAGGTCAATAACCATCAAATTTTTTGTTGCTTTTGGGAAATCGGATTTTATTTTGACTATTTAATTTTTAATTCGCCCATTTTATGACTTTTGTGATTAAATTCTATTTTGATTAAATATATTTTTTTTTAAACAACATAAGAAAATAGAAAAATATTTTTTTTAAAGCGGACAAAATATTAGCAATCCCATGAAGACTGTCTGAGGGCAAAAGGGAATCGCTTTGTGCTCAAGTTTTAGGAACATAGCAGTGTCAACTAGTGTTTGGATTAGTTTATTTTTTAAGAATAAGGACTTATTACGTAAGTTGAGATAAAACTACTCTCACATGCTTACCTCGTATACCGTAAATCATGATTTATAAGTAATTATTGTCCAAAAATAAGCTATCATAAACGAGCACTCAATGTCCATATTCCAGACCAACACACATTTTTCTGAATAATTGCACTGAAGTAGCTGAAAGACAAACAAATATTTATAGGTAACGGGGAATCCCTATGACTGAGATGTGCTTCTTCTATCAAGACGAGCCCGAATCAGTTTTGCATGTACTTCGAACTGTGTTGTAGTAAAAGAACTCTGGAGTGGTCACATTTCTTTGAGGAAACCGATAGAAACACTTGGTTAACATGGTGTTTATGATGTCGGCATCAGGTGTATGGCTACGAAATTCGATATTGGTTTACGGTTTCATGTAGGCACATTTGGTTGGCGAGGAATGAACATATTTTCAATAATAAACAGTTGAGTAAACAGGAGTTACTGACACGTACTAGTTCGGTGTTGTCTTGGGGTATATTCAATCCGATGCAACCAAAGTGCTACATTGCACCAAGTACGGCTTGGTGCCCTCCACCCGTTGGGGTAGTTAAAGTTAATATAGATGGGTCCTGAAATGAAGTGTCGAGATACTTTATATGTGGCGGGGCTATACAAGATGACCGCGGTGAATTTGTTCAAGGGTTTATGTTTAGGATTGGACACGGGTCGGTGATCATAGTAGAAGCTTGGGGAATTTTATGGGGTGTGAAGTTGGTTTAGGAAGGAGGATTTAGGCATATTATTGTTGAAAGTAATTGTAGTGAAGTATTGGAGCTCATTCAAAGAGTGGTATCCTACGAACATTATGATGCTACTATAATCTTAAAAATTCAGTTGATGTTAGAACGTGAGTAAGAAGTGGAGTTAATACTTTATTGTCGGGAGGCGAATAGGGTGGCATATTTCTTAACAAGAAGAGCATGGGATGTGACGGTGAATTTTCTTCTAGTTAACAGAGAACCTGTGGTAGTTAAACGTTTGATCACAAAAGATGCTGTGAACCCACATATTTCTATTGAGTAGTTGTGTAGAGTCATGGGGCTAGATGCCTCTCAATTACTATAAAAAAAAAAGGGAACGCGTGCCGACAAATTATTGGTTGGGGGCAGTAAGCAGTATTACCTTCATGAGGAGAATAATGTAAGTTTGAATTTTAAGAAGTGCACTTATTGACAGAAATAAAAACCTTATACATTATAAGCCTCGAAAGAAATTAGTCTCAAGTTCTAAGTAGTTTTAGATTACCCTTGATTAAATAAATTTTAAAAAACTTGACAATGTGTTCATGAGAAACTTGAACAAGTATATATATCATCAATGCAAGCCGACTCTGCTGCAAGATGAGCCTACGACATCTGTAACATAACTGGATGTCTAAAATTATAATGAAACACAAGAATATGCTAATACAAGTACTAGGCGTATGCTCAGATTCTTCATCAAACATTAATATTACCTGATAGAAAATCTTGGCTTTATTTGATGATTCTTAGGCTGTTAGTATTAGGGTTATTCCAGAATATATATTTTTTGATTTCTCAAGGTCTCATTTAAACATTTTATTTATATATAAATTGTAAACTTTAATTGCTTTAATTTCATTTTGTCTTTTTATAAAAAAAAAAAAAAAAAGTACTACGCGTATGAGATGAAATGAAGCAACCTCTTGACACAGATGAAGTGGTACTAACAGTCATATTATTGTGTATCCGGAGACTCCAAGCCACATATACAAGGTTTTAAAATCCGGATTGGGTATTGAACCGGTCGGGGTACTGGGTTAAGGGTCAGTGGGTCAGACTGGGGCCAAACCGGTGAGAAATTGAAAATTTTAGGCTTATTGGTATGAAATTCTAAAGAAAATATTGTTTTTTTTTTTTTAAAATGGGAACCGGACCGGCCAACAGGCCGGTTCGCCGGTTACCTGGCCGGACCGGCCGGTCCGGTCTGGTCCGGTTTCCAGAACACTGCACATATATCAAGATCTCTTTGATTCTTTGACTATGAGGTACCAAGACCACGGAAGTAAGACCAAACGAGTGTATCTTTGCACTCTCCTTCTGCCAGTTCAGTGTCATGGACATGATTTAAACTTGTATATCTGACAAGCTTATATTCAAACGGATCAATTTTCTTCCTTGATAATAACATTGAAAGATTTCTCATTGGCAAAAAAAAAAAAAAAAATCCATTGAAAGATTTCTAACACTCTTTTTAAGATTTTCTCATAAGTTTGGAGAGATTGTTTCTGTTTCTTGTTTTCTAAACCACTTTCTGTTCTCTTTTATTACTATTTAATAATTTATTCTTCTTTTCATCAAACTTGGTTACTGCAAGCACCTGAGTTATTGTTATGAACCAATTCTTATCCGGGTCCTCAATCTTGAAGCTAGCGCAAGGACATTTGCTGATGAATCATCTTTAGTTGCAACAATAGGCACGGGCCATGAGGTAGCATTCGGTTTGGATCCAAGTATAAACCCACGTTTAAAAGCCCACTATGATGAATGGTTCAAGCTCTCGCATGTTTGATTGTGGGCTTCACCTTCAGCTCAACTGGGAAGCCCAATGAGCATTCATCAAAACATAATGGGTGTGTTTGTTTTGACGATTTGATAAGTAACTTATTTTTACTTAAATTTATGGAATCTTAAGATGGGAAAAAAGTTAGATGGGGTAAAATGATGAGTGTTTGGATTAGCGATTGGATAAGTAACTTAAAGTAACTTATGTAAAAGTGAATGATGTTTGGTTTGACTTTTGCATAAGTGACTTTTGTATTAATTAAGAGAAAAAATTTTAAAAATTATGAAAAATAAAAAAAATGAAGGAATAATTGTGAAAAAAGTCCTCATTGGCAACTTAATTACCAATGGGACCTGGGAAGATATCCACACATGGAGGGATTTTTTCATAATTTTCTCAAAAATTAACTTTGAAAATTTGGTAATGATACAATTGTAATAAAATTATATCAAACTCTAATTTAAATCGGTACACTCCAAAATTCTTTTCTATTGTGCACCTCAAGTTTAAATCTTTAAAATTATATCAAACTCTAATTTAAATATTAAATCATAACTCATATTTTCACATAGCTCAAAATCTAACAAAATAAACTGATTAAAACCTTAATAATACCTCCTTTAGTTTAAATAAATTATTTAAACTAAATTTAATGGGTAAAAACACTATATAGAAACTAATTTATGATATGTTTATAAAAAAAATTGATTATAAAATCATAAAACAACTAAATAATAAATCTAAACTGATTAAAATTAATTATTAATTATTCTCTATATTTCTACAGTCATATATTAACAAAACTCAAAACTTTTCTAAACTCTTATCCCAAAGTATTCTCTTATTTAGAAATTTTTTATAAAAGAAGTTTTGTGATTATAAGTGATTTTGAGTACTCCATTGATCCCCAAAAATATGAAAATACTCATATCAATATTATTTTACACACACACGCGCACATAAATGCTATCCAACGGTTGTCATTTGCGCTGAAGCAAAAAAAAGCTTCATTTCGATGCTTTGCTCAATCGGTGGCTTATACTTATTTTTACTTAAATTCCATCGGTTAAACAAACACACACAATTCGATTGTTACTGTTGAAGCCCAATCTATCCACTGTTTTCCTATGATTTGCCTCCCAATCGGTTAAACAAACACACACAATATCGATAGAAGTGTTATAGCCGAATGATATGGATCCTCCGTGATACTCCGTTATAAATGGTAAATTACAACTTCAACCCTGCTAATTATCTCAGACTATTACCCCCTTTAATTAAAAATAACATATTTACATTGCAATACAAATTCCAATCCAAACCAGAAAAACCAGCGTAATCATCCGCAGTTGCCAAAGTTACAAGGAAAATGTGGTCTTAAAATGAGATGTTAAGGACTAGGCTTATCCCTAGACTTGTAGTCACACCATGCTTGAAACACGACGCCTATAAGCTACAAAAAGTGGCTTTTGCTTCTTTGTGTGATTTGCCGATTTGATTAGACTATGACCAGTCTAAGGCTATGTTTGGGAAGGTGGTGAAAGGGGGTATCACGCGGTTAATCAGAAAAAAGCATAGTGGGCTCACATGGTGATGTTTGGGAAAGCGTTGAAAGTCATTGGGCTTTTTTGTCAGATGTGACTTCCAGTAGAAGCCAGTAACTACTGCTTTTAACTTCTCTCTTTAACATGGTGCTTGATTAAAAGCTTTGTTTTGGATCCCATGCTCTCACCATAAAGTGCAATAAAGAGGAGGAAAAATTGATAAAATAAATATTTAATACATGTGGTGAGGTTGTTGTGTATGTGTTATATTAGCAAAGACAAGGATAACTGTAATATTTAGTGTATTTTTCTTTTTCTTTTCAATAATAATTGAATCTTTTAATTTTATCAAATTTTATTTATATTGTTTTAATTCAATTATTATAATATATACAAATAATATATATATATATGTGTGTGTGTGTAACATTTAATAAGATTCTTGTCCTTTTCAGTCATTTTTCATCTAAAAAGGCTTTTCAAATACTAATCCAAACAGGCTTAAGGTTAGAAAAAAAGTTACTTCTGCCACCACCAATCTAAACACAAATTACATCTACAATATGACTTTTTTTTTATAAAGTTAAATTGCAAAAAAAGTTATTTTTTCACCGATAAATTACACCGACACTAAACAAAACAAATTAGCTCTAGTGTACTTTTTCTATTTTGATCCACGTTTCGGCTTCAAAACGTGAAGCTAAACAGTAAACACACCATTAAACAGCAGATAGTTTTGAGGATCAACTTTGATGATGGTTAAACTATAAGGAGCACTTTAATAAACCAAGTTAGTGATTGTTTGGGATAGTTTATTTTTGGGTAATAAATGCTTATAAATTGTGATTTACGGTATACGAAGTAAGTATGTGAGAGGAGTTTTATCTCGATTTACGTAATAAGTGCTTATTGACCCCCAATAAGTAATATCAAACACACTTAAATTTTACGTTTTTCCCTCAATAATTTGTGCATGTTTGGGAAAGCGTTTTGTACAGGAAAAACGTACTTATTACGTAAATCGAGGAAAAACTCCTCTCACATACTTACCTCATATACCGTGAATTACGAATTATAAACACGTTTTGGACAAAAATAAGCCATTCCAAACGCACAGACGTTCCCAAAAACGCGTCTCATTCCCGTTGCTTCTTTCCACAATCGCAAAAAGAAAGAAGGGCGTAGCTCCATACCATGGACGTGCGTCACACATGATTAAATCGCTCTGGCCCGGGGAAGCCTGAAAAGATGGAAGTCCGGAAACAATGAGAGTGGAAGAAGCTCTCTGGAAGTAGCAATCCCCGATATGACGACGACGCACGTCTTTGAAGACCAAGCTGAATCACACTGAATCATTCCCCCCCTTGCGAGAGGAGCGTCTTGATGGAGGAGAAACACCGCGAAGCCGCCGTTCAACCGTCGTCCAACGTCGATTCGCCGGCATCCGAGTCGACTTCCTCTCGCCGCCGCTCCGGAGGGTTAAAAAGAAAGGTTAACGCTCTGGGCGCCTCGAATTCCACGTCCACGCCATCGAAACGTGTTACTCGCGAGAAGGCTTTGCCTGCCCATTCTCCTCCCGTACACAATGGCCCGTTGACCAGGGCTCGTCAAATCCCAAGCAATCACGCCACTGCCTACACTTCGGTAGCTGGCGGCGGCGGCGGCTATGCTGCTGGCGCTGCGAAACTCTCAGAGCATGCGCTGACGTCTGAAGCTTTGGGTAGAGAATCGGGGGTGCACGCGGAGGATATTAAGAAGGAGAGTGAGTGGCAGGCTCTAGAAGCTGCGATTGCAACTGAATTCGAAGCTATCAGATCTCGTGGTGCCAATGCTCATGTAGTCCCAAGTCATTGTGGTGAGCCCATGTGTATATTGTGGAACCCTAGTTTGCTTTTATATAGCTTTTAGGACCTCTTTGGATTCTTCTACATTAGATACTGGAAATTCGACGATATTGATTATTTATGCTTCAAATTCTTTGGTGTCCCATAGACGAATATTTCAGCTGAACTCGACTGAGCTGGTTTACGGTAGGCTCTATCTAGTATGCTGCTCAGTGCTTACGATCGGCTTTATCCAGTCTAGCCATGCTTGCCTCTAGCAGTTTGTCACATTAGTTCGTGGTTCATTCTACTTCTAGAGGCCACATTTTATTTTCAACAATAAATATGTTTATCCGGTTGAAGCATTATCATCTTCCCACCTTTATCATGCCAGCGTTACAGTATCTTTAGAAAAAGAGCGGAGTTGATGCTGGGAAAAATTGATATTTGTTAATTTGATTTGGCAGAGCTCACTAGATGGTTTTATGCAGTATACATGATACTTAATAAGCCCGTGCTTTTAGGGACGATTATGAAATCTTTTTACCCCATTACTTTGGGGGCTTTGATTTCAAATTATTGTAGTTGGTCGGAATCCTTATATTGAGTTATTGACTGGATGACTGGACTAGCTTCTAAAATTACTCTTTTCTACTATGTCTTGAATATAAGTGTGAGGAAGAAAAGGGAGACCTGTGAACTTTTGTTTTCTTTTCTGAACTTTGTAAGGTCTGGAATGGAAGTTTGGGCCCAGCACATCATCAGAATTTTCTGTAAAACCTTAGAAATCTGAATAGTTTTGCTATAAGAAGTTTGTTGTGGCTAAAATGTTTCATCATGCAACAATATGTTGATGGTTTTGTAAACCATAACCTTGGAAATTCATATTTATTCTTGGATCCTCTATTTCTTCAAATTAGCGATTTTTTTTTTAAAAAAGTTTTAGCTTGGCTTCTGATTTTCTATTGATTCAGTATTTAACAACTGTTTCATGAAGTTATGTTGCCCAGAACGCCCCCCACCACCCCCCCCCCCCCAAAAAAAAAGAAAAACAAAGAAAGAAAACACCCAAGATTAACCGCGTAAAAATAAAAAAGTTAAGTAATATAGTCTTAAGTCTGATTACAGCTTTCTGCAATCAAAACATTTTACCTCTGGAATTGACTTTCAGGTTGGTTTTTGTGGACGGATATCCATCCAATTGAGAAGAATGCATTGCCTTCTTTCTTTAATGGGAAAACTGAAAATCGGACTCCTGATATTTATATGGAGATACGGAATTGGATTATGAAGAAGTTCCATGCAAACCCAAATGCTCAGATTGAACTGAAAGACTTGTCTGAGCTTAGTGTTGGAGATTTGGATGCTCGGCAAGAGGTGATGGAATTTCTGGACCATTGGGGTTTAATTAATTTCCACCCATTTCCATCTATGGATGATGCTGTGGTCAGCGCTGAAGACGATGGGGCAGAAGAAAAGCAGTCCTTGGTTGAACAATTTTATCACTTTGAAACTGTGCAATTATGTCCGCATGTTGTTCCAAAGACTAACCTAATGACTCAAGATATGCCATCTGGCTTGTTTCCAGAATCAACATTTGCTGAAGAGTTGGTGAAACAGGAGGGGCCAGCAGTTGAGTACCACTGCAACTCCTGTTCAGCTGATTGTTCTCGCAAACGATACCATTGTCAGAAGCAGGTTGTTGCCTATGTCATTGAATTGCATTATTTTAGCTATGTTTTAAGGACTCTAAATATCTTAATTGGCTTACTCTTGTTATAGTTTAAATTTGAGCTCCTGTTTCTAGTCTGCTGCTTCAAGAGTTGTGTGATTATTTACATTGTTTGGTGTAGTTCGTTGAAATTACCTCCACCTGTGAGGATTTAATTGGTTACCAAATTTTGCTTTTAGAAGTCCTCTTCAGCTTATTTTTACTTCTTCAGTTTATTCTGAAGTTACAAAATTATGATGTATAGAATCATTTACCGCTTATTTTTCCATGATAGAGCTGTGATACAACATGGTTCTAGATTAGTTGAAGGCTTGGTGTGCGAGCAAAAAATATTATAATGAAGATCATAATATCCAAAAGCTTGGAAAGGTTACTTGCCTTGAATTGCAATTGACTTGCAAGAGGGTATTGTTTGAAAAAGTGTTGATTGTTGCTCTGAAGGTTGTTCACCTTGTCGGATTGACTCAAGTTTGTGACTTTTAGTTAGATTTAATCTGTTTGACTACCAAAATATTTGAATTATTTGATTAATTCTAACATTTTGGTGAAGAATAGGGTGATTGATAACTTTTTAATTTGCTTCTGGCAGGCAGATTTTGATCTGTGTACTGAT
Organism: Inga leiocalycina; assembly: GCA_963242795.1. NCBI lineage: Eukaryota > Viridiplantae > Streptophyta > Magnoliopsida > Fabales > Fabaceae > Inga > Inga leiocalycina. Next base: position 1,903,668 of record OY725321.1, on the reverse strand, counting down.
TGCTTTAGTAATGGAAAGTTTGGCTCTGGCATGTCTTCATCTGATTTTATACTTATGGAGCCAGCTGAAGTCCAAGGGGTTAGTGGTGGAAAGTGGACTGATCAGGAGACCCTCCTGCTTCTTGAAGCATTAGAACTCTATAAAGAAAATTGGAATGAAATTGCTGAGCACGTTGCAACAAAAACAAAAGCTCAGTGTATATTACACTTTGTACAAATGCCAATTGAAGAAGCTTTTGCTGAAAGTGACGTTGTTGATGCCAATTGCAAAGAAACTGCTGATCCAGCTGCAACTAACAATGATTCATCTATTGCCAAAGATGCATCAGAAACTCTTGAACATAAGACCAGTAATAGTGATGGACAAGTGCTGACTCCATGTGATGAAACTTCAAAGGCTGAAGATGCTAATAAAGAAAAAGTTGATCAAGAGACTCCAATTCCAGAAAATGGCAGCAATGAGAAAATCAGTGAGGGAACTTGCAGACTAGAAAATGCTGCTGAAGTGAAACTTGGACAGGAAGCAGGTGACAACTTTGTCCTAAAGGCTCTTGGGGAAGCATTTGAAGCTATTGGTTATTCTCCTGGACCTGAAGGCCCATCCTCGTTTGCTGAAGTGGGCAATCCTGTCATGGCATTGGTAAGTGGAATGCTCGGGTGCTCGAAAATTGCACATTTATTGCAGAGATTTTGGTGACTTGTAACAGATCTCATAGTCAGTCCATTCAGTCTAATTATTTATTGATGATCCAGAAGGAAGGGATTGAAGCAAACTTCTTTTTCACTTGCAAATTTGAAAGCACTGTGTACTTGGTGGTTTTAGTTTTCAATGCCTGGCTCAAATGAGGATTTCTTTTCCGATAATGATTACAAGCATATATGATTGTTTATTATTATGATGATATTTGTTTTCTCTCCTAAAAATAAACACCCTAAACTAATTATTAAAAAATGACTTCAACTGCTGGTTGGTATTATGTGGCTGTGTGCGCGTGTGTAAAACATTTCATAGAATGTGCTTGGAGAAGCCAGACGTTGCAAAATTATTGTGTTTACTCTGTTGTTAAGTTCTCTTATTTATAAAATTAGTATGATGAGTATGTTCCCGTTCCCTTTTTCCGTATGTCCTGGTTTTTATCACATATTCAGTCTTTAATCCTTCTTGTGGAGTAACACATGTTGCTTTATTTACAGGGAGGTTTCCTTGCGCGCTTGGTGGGTTCTGATATGGCTGTTGCTTCAGCTCATAGCTCCTTAAAATCCATATCTTCTAATTCTCCCAGCATTGAGCTTGCAGCAAGACATTGCTTTATTCTGGAAGATCCACCTGATGATAAGAAGGAACCATCTTCTATAATGGATGCGGGCCAGGATGAATGTGAAAAACAGGATAAATCTATATTACCTGATAAAGACGTATCAAATGATCACAATGAAAGGAACATTGCTAATGATGCTTTAGAAGATAAGGGACAGTTGACCTCTTCCGATGGTGGAGCCTCAAAGGAACAAGTAATAGCTAATCATGACGAAATTGTGCCTGATAATTGTAAAGTTCCAGCCAATTCAAAGTTGTCCGGTGATTGTACTGTCCAGTATTCAGATGGTTCAACATCCAAGGTAGAAGGAACTTCAATTAAAGAGCTTTGTCAACCTGCGGAGAAAACAAAGGATGAATGTGCTGTGTCTGATTCTCTTTGCTCTGAAAAGAATGAACTTGAGCAGTCAATTTTGTCCAGTAAAGCACGAGAGAAGCCCAAATCTGTACAGTCACCAACAGACATGGAGGTGGTGTCGGATTCTTTGCCCTCAGATAAAAGCAAACCTCAAAATCCTCTATCTAAAAGTCCAGTCAGTGAGTCTACGGAAACAGTGGAACCAGTAATGAAGGTTGATGTGGTTCCTAACTCCTTGCCGTCTGAGAAGAATGAATCTGAGCCACAGGTTACACTAGATTCATCTCAAAATACAGGGACAACAAAAGATGTTGATATGACGGCTTCTTTGGACCAGAATAAATCTTCTCATCCAGTCACATCAAAATCTGGTGCTGAAAATGGGAAAAACTCAGGTCTCTTTCTCTCTGACAAGCAGCCCACACACACTCAAACTCCCCCTCCCCTCTCCCCCCAACACACACAGGGAATGCAATGGAGCACTGAAGGGTTTTATTTTGAGTAGGTTTTGTCTTAAGTTCACAAAAGTGATTGATGTCTTCCTTATTTGCAGGTGAAGACCAAACAGAAAATGGTAGGAAAATGGAAGATAATATCACAAATACCAAGCAAAATAACAAATTTGAAAAATCAAAACGTGCTGCAGTTTCTACACTTGCTGCAGCAGCAGTTAAGGCAAAACTTCTAGCAAATCAAGAAGAAGATCAAATTCAACAACTTGCTGCGTTGTTGGTTGAAAAGCAGGTATTCTCATAGTCAGAGAAATCTAGCACAGCAATTTATTTGTATCTTCAACTCCTTTGAAATTCATGGAGTATTTCATCAACTTGCAGTTGCATAAGTTGGAGACCAAGTTAGCCTTTTTCAATGATATGGATAATGTGGTGATGAGGGTCAGAGAGCACTTGGATCGGTCACGTCAGAAGCTTTACCATGAGCGTGCAATGATAATTGCATCTCGCCTTGGTGTATCACCTTCATCTAGAGGTGTACCCGCTTCCTTACCAACCAATCGAATTCCTATGAATTTTGCAAATTCAGTGCCAAGACCACCAATTCATATGAATCCTCAAAGGCTACCTATTTCTAGATCTGTGGGTACTGTGGCAACCACCCTTTCAAACTCATTATCATCTGCAACCGCAGCAGGAAATTCAGTTCAGCCATCGAGCCAGGAGAAGCTTTCTTCTATTGAGACAAAATAAATGTCACGTATATCTTGAGAATGTTCAAGTATTCTCACCTACTGATAGTCTGCTACTATTCTGATAATGTGAGTATCCATTTAATCTGTTGATTTTTTGTTGGATGAAATTGTAATAGTATTGCCAGTAGAATACCTCGCTTTGATGTTTCTAGAATAACTTAGTGTAATAGTGGTATTCTAAGACTTAAAGGAGCCAAAAAATGGAACAAATAAGAAGTGCATGAATAACTGGGATGTTTCGACCATCATTTTGCAAGAGATTTTTGTGTTGATAATGCAGGCTATTTCTACTTGGGAGTATGCATTTCATCCGATTGATGAGTTAGGTTATGCTAATTTGCCTTGGCTTCCGAGTGGGTGTTTGGATTTGCTTATTTTAAGTGTCCTTTAGCTGTATATTTATTCAGAGAATGGTAAGCTGTTACCGTGACTTTTGATCATGTAGCCCAAAAGTTGTCCTTGGCATGACATATGGATACTATTTAGGGGATGATTGGATCTGATTGAGCATGACTGTGTGACACTTGAAATTATGGTTTGGATTAATTAGAGCTGTATATCGTATTATATTTTATAGATGGAATGTCACACTCGATCTGTTCTGATTTCTTGTTTCTTTTTGTAATTTGTACTCGCGTATTTTGTCTTAATTGTGAAACCCTAAGAGCCAAGTTTTACATGAAATCATGAACACCATGTGTTACAACATAACAGGCCCTACAGGAAATTACTTGTTGCTTACCTTCGGATTCCCATGCCCATATGAATGCCTCCACCATAGACTGTATAGTTTTGCCAAATGATTTTGCTGCCCTGTGATGGCTTAATTGCCACTTTAAATGGTTGCTTGGTTCGAGTGATGCTAATTCTGTTATCGTTCTTGCATTACTCACTCATGGTCATATATGATGCAGCCAATTCTTTAAAGGCCAAGCATTGGTTAGGAGACCTGCTCCAAAACTAGTTACTGATAGTTCCATGACCAGAATCATGAATTGTAAGATCATCCTTACCTCATTTTGAGGAGCAGCTAAAGGTGGCTATTTGGAAATGGTTTTGGTGATATATTGAATTTGTAGGGCTATTGGCTTAAATTAATGTTTTGATGTGTTTAACTCAAGCAAGGAGCAAGTGGATATATATGCGGAAAGGGCTCTCCCCCATCGCACTTCACCGGTTAAATCTTGGGATGGTGCTTTTTTGAATTTAGATAGTTTTATGAATGTACATGTCCTGCTTGTTCCAGATTAGTACTTACCACACTAGATAACCCCGCTGTGTCCCCCCCCCCTGCTGTGTGTCGTCATTCATTGTTTGGGGTTAGTCGCAACTCTAATATTCAACAGGTTTTTCAACAAATTTATCCCAGTGTCGGGATGGTTTACCAAGTTTTAATGTATCGGTTGCCTTTTTGGTCATGTAATATTTGCTAGCAATATAATGGATTACTTTGTACTGTAACCAGATTGAAGTGCCGTTTGCTTTCTATGGTACGCGAGGTATGTGGTGGACATACTTGCGTTAGTATTATTCGTGTTCAATCTGTTGAACAGTATAATTGTTTCGGTTCTCCAATCATGAGTTCAACCTTTACCCCCTTTGTATTCAAAAAAAAAAAAAACACAAATCATTTTTAAAATAGTGACTTGGCACATTTGCATAGAGTCCAACTGACTGTTTTCAATGTTAGATTTTACTTGATTACTTAAAAATTAAGGAATTTCATATTTGAATAAATTTGAAACTTTTACCTACGTATCTGATTTAAATGGAGAAGGAAAGACGAGAGGAAAAGCGAAATTTCTTTTCAAGCCATAAACCGGAGTCACTTTTGTCTGAAAATCAGAGCTCTTGGATTATATATTAGTTTGATCAGAGTTCGATTGGTACGTCCATTGTAGATGGTACAGATTTAGGCGGATTATGTTGCTTTGAATTTGATTAAAAAAAAAAACTGGGAGGTTCGATGATGGTAATAGTAATTTGTATTTATATCTTCAAAACGTGCTTGTAGTTCAGGCTTTGAGTAGTTGGAAACCACAAACATGTGGTTTTAAAAACCCTTTTCTGTAATTTGAGACAATTCTTTTTACATACTTACTTCATAATTATATTTACCTTGTAAATCGTAAAAACTATATTCTAAAAGTTTAGACTGACCTTTGTTTTGGAGATTGAAAAAAGCATGGTTAGAGATTCCACTGAGGATCTGGACGCAAGGGTCCTTAGCGGTCAAGTTAGTGGTATCGCAATGGAATGCTTTCGATATTTCTTCCCCTTCGCTTATGGAGAAATCCTATTTAATCATGGTTTTAGAAGGACTTTTCCGCAAGGGTCCTTAGTGGGTGTTCGGCAAGGGTTAATAAACCTGTTTTGGGCCGCAACACATACAACTACGGCAGTTTAAACGGTTAATAAACCTTGCCTAGTGAGTCACATGCGATAAAACTTGACTATAAATTTCAAGATGTTTGTTTTCCCTAGCTCTTTAAATACACATCATTGCCGCTCAAACACTTCCTAATGCAGGGAAAAGGCAAACTAGACGCAAAATTTTAGTATACTTAAGTGTTAAAAAGTAAATATACAAACATTAAAGCAAAACAATAAATAACCTTAGACATTAGAACGATCTGACGGAGCTTCTTTGACAGTATAGGAATACCATACAAGGGTAACAAATACTATAATCTGACTACTCAGCGCATAAACCAAACAAGCACCCAATGGATAGCATTGGACCAGTACGTTCTTAATCAGACACTAATTTACAGCAAAGATACAGACAGCAACAGTAGCAAACAATTTCAAATAATATTCTGTTTTGAAACTAAACGGCAATATAATCAGCACTCACATCCAGATGATCGCTGCTGCCTACTGCTTCCAACATCAATTGTGTCAGGCAGGTATCTTCAATAAGCAAAAAGAGTTCCATTAGAGAACAACAAAAACCAAATGCCACATCAATATCATAACAGAATATTTTGATTTCCAAAAAATATCGCATCAATATAAATTTTGATGGCTGTCAGTGCATGCTGCAAAGATGAAGCAACGAGAAAAATTGAAACATATATGCATTTCCAGGTTAAAACTATTTAGGTATTCTTAAGCACTCAACAGTCAACACTAATTAATTACTATTGTAGCGTGTAAAGAATGAATTAGTTGCTGCAGTGAAAAAAAAGAGGGGCAAAAGGTTTATTGGTGACTAAATCATATTATCCAAAAATTGTTCCTATTACACAGTTCAAGTTCAAACTAACTCAAGAACAATATAACGTCCAACAAATTAGAAAAGAATAGAAACAGTAATCGCCAGAAAATAACATGCACCTGCAGCTAATATTGGTTTCTCTCATCATAGCACATTTTTATGAAATACTGTAAACTATAACACCAAATTGCCAATAGGAACAAGCTATGTTCACAACAGATCAACACTAAATGAAAATTAGACAGCATTTGTCATAATGTACATGAAAGAAGAGATTCACTTGTTTAGCAACTTACATTTCTTCCTCTTCCCCACTTTTCAGGGCATCTTTTGCAATGCATTGGAACGCATCTTCAACATTAATACCTTCCTTGGCTGACGTTTCAAAATATGGGATATTTCCTTTTGATGCACACCAAGCCCGAGCCTTCTTCTCTGAAACCTATACACAAGAACTTCATTATTGAGTTCATATATTTAGTAGGAATTGAATTAGGTTTGTCAGGTTCATGAATGCCACACAAAGAGGGGAGAGAGAGAGAGGGCCTGGAAGATACAGCAAATTCAAGGTAAAGACATACCACTCTGCTGTTCCCACCATCCACATCTATCTTGTTTCCTATAACAACAAAGGGGAAATTCTCTGGATCTGAAGGACTAGCCTGCTAACATGATCAAAGATATTAATGTCTATAAAAATCACTACAACATTCGTGATTGTAGTTGAAATGATCTGTGGAGAGGATTATAGGAATAAGTCATGCCTGAATCAAAAATTCCTCCCGCCAGTTGTTAAGATTGTCAAATGATTTCGTGGAATTAACGTCATACACAAGAACACAGCAATCAGCACCACGATAGAAAGCAACACCAAGGCTTTGGAATCTTTCCTGACCAGCTGTATCCCAAATCTGCAAAATTAAATTCAATTAGTAAAACAAAAGGCTGACTATTTGTCTATATTATAACATCTGTATTTAGTTTTTAAGAGATGAAAGTTATTTATAGCAGTGCGGCATCGGCATGTCTAATAATGAAAAGAACACAATAAGGGAATAGAAATGGAAAAAAATCAGATTTGACAGGAAAGAGCACCTTGAGCCATCTACATCTACATTCAAGATAATATTCAACTTTGTTTTGCAGACACAAGATACTACTGGACATTTAAAATTACTATGGTCAAATTCATAAATGACATATAACACATCGGAATAAAGCAGGTTGCCTTCTATTTCCCCCTCATTTACTTCTCTCTCTTTTCTCAGGAAAACAGGCAGTCTCCATGTGTGTAATCTCCTCTTCACATAACTCATGTTCAGGTATAAAGGAAGTTCCCATAAATGTGGCTGAACAATAGGGTTTAGCAATGAGTCTTAGAAATGGGAAATCAAAAATTATCCCTCATTCAGTTAATTTGGTATATAAGCTGTAAAAGAGATTTTAAGATAGGTACTTCCATGTAATATCAATAAGAAAATCAAACAAATTTGTACCAACATTTGACACTATTGGGTTAGACCCTAGTCTTGTGGCTCATGCATACAGTCAACTTCGGACATTTAAAAAAGTGACAGCATGTCACAAACCTGTAAGGTGAAAAGCCTATCTTCAAATTGCACCTCTTTTGTCAAAAAATCAGCTCCAATAGTAGCTTTGTACTGATTGCTAAACTTCTTATTCACATATCTATAATACATACGTTAAAGAAAGACAGAGACTGCATATGCGACTGACTTAGATAATACTGTCAAGATTAGTAGCTAAAATGATATTAAGACATGTAAGAGTATAAGGAGTTTCGGCACAAGCACCAAAGGATACTGATTCATCAAAGACGTCTTCCCCACCCTGCAAAGCACCAGATTCTGTAGTCAAAAAGACTGCCATAACGTTTACAACTGCGTAACCTTAAATCAACTTCCTCAGTGCATGTATCCAAATAATTTGATTGGTTGCATTTAGTTTGATTCAAACACAAGAAAACACACGAAAGTTACAGCTCCTAAACGAATTGTTCTGAAAAATGTAGATCTTGTACCAAATGAATAGTAAGCTTGCCCTCTGATTTAGATCATTTGCAAAATATAGCCCTATCCAAAAGGACCAAAACTGTAATTACTCTGGTCCGTTCTTATTATTTCATCGAGAATTACAGAATTCGAAGCAGGAAAATTAACAGTAAGTACAAGCAGAACTGCATGGCATGATCAAATTGATTGTGTAAATTCCACTAACAGATACCAAAAGAACCCCAGAGATCTCCATTAACAGTAAGCACCAGCAGAACTAGATGGCATGATCAAATTGATAGTGTAAATTCAACTAACAGATATTAAAAGAACCCCAGATATCTCCATAATATGTTTCGATTATTATAGACAAAGACCAAGAAGCGCTAAGATCCGAAGTCAAAGAATCACACATCCAAAAAACACAGAAATAATCTGAGAGAGGAAAGAAGGGAGTACAACCCGCTGTCGCCGAGAATGATGACCTTCAGGAGAGTTCTTCTTCGGGAAGGCATCGTACGGACAAAGGATCGAGAAGGAGATTTGCACGAGGGCTGAAGCGTATCTGAAAGTCTCTTTGGACTGGGACGCTTTCCCTCTTCCACCCGCTCGCAGGTTTCTTTCAAGTATATTCTCTCCCCCCTCGGATAAAAGATCCGGACTCACTTTCTTTTCAAAAAGGGGTTTCCGGGGGAGTAATTTTGCCTCGGAATTTTTGGGGGTAATTTATCCTGGCGTTTATCTTTATTAATTTTGATCGCTAGATGTTAGTTAATTAAATATGTTTACTTGATAGTCTATATATCATCACATTATTTTTATTAAAATATAAATTTACTCTAAAAATTCATATGTTATTTACTTCAATTTTTTTTTTCAGAAGTTAGATTTAAAATTTTTGGGAAAATTTGTATCTTAACAAAAATGACGTAGATAACATATGAACTGTCAGCTAAGCATATTTAATCAACTAACTATTAAAATTAACGGAGATAATGATCAGGGCAAAATTGCCCCTCTTTTTGAAACTTCCAAGGTAAAATTAACCCCAGAAAAACTTTCGAAACAAAATTACTTATCGGTGAAAACTTTCAATACAAAATCACCCCTTAACTCTTAAAAAAGGTCATTGTGATTTCAACTATATTTAATTTAATTATTTGTTATTCTTTTTTTTTTTTTGTATGAAAAAGTTGAGTTAGGTCCAGAAGCTTATCAGGGTTAGGGTATGCCTTTGGACTCAAAGAGCGAGCTAAACCCTTTATCAACTAGACCAACTTTTATTGTCAATTATTCCTTATTTTTGTTAGTCCAAAAGATTTTTTTTTTGCCTAGAAAATATTTATCAATTTAGAAATGTCCTCGCATGACCTCTTGTTAGTTTCTTTTGGTCCATTGCTTCAAAACCAAGCAATTTGAGCCAATAAATATTGATCCAGTTGGTATAAGGAGTTGTCTCATAGTCCATAAGGTCGTGAGTTCAAATTCCATTGCCGATGTGAGGGCTTTATTGGTGAACGATTTGTAAGTGCTCTTTAAGCCTGAAAGCATGTCCTAACGAGCCCAAAACTTTTTTGTACCAACAACAAAGCCAAGCAGTTTGGTTTTAGGTTATTGCTTATTTATATGTTTGTTTGGAACAGCTAGCGGTTACCATTGATCACAATACAATTGCTTTAGCCAAATTTAATATATTTTTTGATATTTATGGTATTTTATTTTGATAAATACAATATCTAAAATACAAATAATTTTTGGCAAAAGAATACAAATAATGTTTCAATTATTGCTTTTGCAAAAAAACAAATTTATCATCAAAAAATTAAATATAAATATCTAATCTCGATAATTAACATAGGATCTAACACTATAACCACTCATTTTATCCCATAAAAAATGTGTAAGAGATTTTTTTTTTTTATATTAACAATCGGTATCTAATATGGGATTCGTTACATTGTTGTTCGTCTCAACATAAGTGTCTTTGTAAGATCTAACGGAGTCTTACAATGTTAAACTAGCTCTATGTTAGTGAAAAATGTGTATGGTTTATATTTGATGGTTTTATTAATTTCCAATTAATGCGCACTAAACTAACGAACATTTCAAGGGCTATAGACAAAGGCTATAGACATCGATCATGTCACAAAAGTCAATGACACAAACCAGCACTAAAATGCCTTCATATGTATATGCTCCCTCCTGTCCAATATAGGTAACATCTTAACATAATATTTTTGGTCCATAATATATGTCCTTCAGTCCACAATCCCCGAAACGAAGAAATAACCAGGGAATTTTGTTTAATGAATAGTTGGATACAGTTAAAACATAATTTATTAAAAGAAACCATAGATCAATGTATTGAAAAGCACAGGCACATATAAGTTGGACGGATCAACCCATCCCAAACCAATTAATGCCCCAAAAAAGTACAGCGTCTACGTACGTGTGACTTCAATTTTGCACGATAAAATGCGGCAGACAGATGCATATAGGAGAGTTCGCAGAAGTGAAGTAAGACATATATGCATAAATAAACCAAGTATTAATAATAACCACTTTCAATTTCTTATTAGTCATAAGTTATAACAGCCACAATTATATTAGCAAGTCATCACAACAATGACACAACATCGAAGCTTAAAAATAGTAAATTTGTAGTGAGAAGCCTCCCAACTTCCCTAGTTTGTGGGAGATGACTTGGAAAACACGTTGTCTTTGTTTTCTTTACCAACTAATATTTCCATGCATTTCCGTCGTCATCTTCTTCCTTTGAGAATTGCCTGTCCCTTGCACGCTCAGGTATGCTCCCACCTCTTTCCTTCTTCCCAATCATTTCTTTCTCTTTCTCTTCGTCTTTCAGAAGGAAACTATAATTGTCCGAAACTTTTATTTTTCCCCGCTTTCTGATTGTTTTTCCTTATTCAATGATTAATTACTTTGAAATAGAGCATTAACATCTGAGAGTGCGGGTCAGGCGGCTTCTCCCGATCTTTAACGATCACAAAATTGGGGAAGGCGACCATTAATTCATGGCTTCAAGTTCCGATTCCTCCCCTTCGCCTGAGTCATCTCCGTCGGATTCTCCTCCACCACCGCCACCGGATTCAAGTTCATCTGGCGATTCCTCTTCCCCTCCCCCACCACAATCCCCTCCGCCACAGTCTCCTCCCCCACCGTCACAGTCTCCTCCTCCGCCGTCACCACCACCATCTAACAGCCAATCTCCCCCACCACCATCCGACCAAGACAATGGTGGACACAACAGTAAATCGTCCCCTCCTCCTCCTCCACCTCCACCTCCTAATAGCAACGATGGTAGAAATAATAACAAAGGGAGCCCTCCACCTCCACCACCACCGTCAAATTCCAAAGGAGATTTTTCTCCTCCGCCGCCAGTGCACCGGTTGTCTCCACCAGAAAAAAGTTCACATGGATCATCAAATAGTACATCACCATCTTCAGGCAGCAATGACGATGGATCTCAATTGAGTGTACCGGCTATTATTGGTTTGGCTGCAGGAGCTGGCTTGTTGCTTCTTGTGTTCATCTGCATCTTCGTTGTATGCAGCAGAAGGAGGAAGAGATCTGAGGATCCCATTATATACTACACCAACAAAAAATTTGGTACAACTTTAATTTCCTAGCCCGAGCATATATAACTTGACTTTAAACTGGTGACTCATGCATGTAAAAATCTGGGGAGATGCATGCAGATGATGACTACTACAAGCACGCAAAGAAGGGAAACAATTGGAACAATGGTGGATATAACAATGGTGGTCAACACGTTATGAATATTCCAGCACCACCAGGAGCTTGGGGCGCACCTCCAGCCCCATTCTCTGGAAACATGAACAGCGGTGAGATGAGCAGTGCAAGCTATTCAGGGCCGGTGGGTGCGCCTCTGCCTCCGCCACACCCTTTGGTGGCGATAGGGTTCAACAAGAGCACTTTCACGTTGGAAGAGCTAACAGCTGCAACAAATGGGTTTGCGGAATCAAACCTACTGGGACAAGGTGGGTTTGGGTATGTGCATAAAGGGGTGCTGCCCAATGGGAAGGAAATAGCCGTCAAGAGTCTAAAGTCCACCGGAGGCCAAGGTGACAAAGAGTTTCAAGCGGAGGTCGATATCATTAGCCGAGTCCATCATCGCCATCTCGTTTCTCTTGTTGGCTATTGTATTCAAGATGGTCGTAGTCTTTTGGTCTATGAGTTTGTCCCCAACAAAACTATGGAATACCATCTTCACGGTAAGTTTTTAAGTTACGTGAGTTGCAAGCAAGAACTATCGACATTTTTAAATAACCTAATATTTTCCTTAAACATGACTAGTGTCCAACTTCAATAGGTAGTGTTTGAGAAACACTCAAACTGAAACTGTGGTTTCAAAAGTCTTTTTTCATAAGTTGAGATAAAAATCTTCTTACGTATTTATCTCATAAATCGTAAAAGTCATTTTTCAAAAACTAATCAAACACTCAATCAGTCAGGAACTCATTGTGTATGACTATTGTGCCTGAAAAGTAACTAAAAAAACCCTTCATCATCACCACTTTTATATTTTTATAGGTATACATAGTTTAGCGTATACTGCTCAACCCTTTTTTATAAAAAACTTGAAATCTGATTTGTTTTCATCATTTTTATAAGATCCCATTTGGAGTTATTAGAACAATTAATATGTTTTTATCATTTTTGCCCCTAACTAATTATATTCTCTTTCCTCATTTTTATCATTTTGTCCCTAATTTATAAGCGCGTAAAATTTGAATTGTCTTAATCCTTTTTATAAAATCCCACTTGGAATTATCTGAACAATTAATGTGATTTTACCATTTTTGTACCTAATTTATTCTATTATCTCTCCTTATCTTTTCCACATACTACATTCTCTTAATCTCTTCATATTTTCTCTCATTACTCTGCTCAATTTCTCTCTTATTTACCGCCTTAATCCTTTACAAATAAATGCATGCTTGGAAAAAATAAATCATTTTCTACATATTTATTATTTTTAATTAATTTTAACTGTTATATTAAACCACATAATTTAACTATCAAGTTCTTATAAAAAGGAGGGGAGTATATTAATACCCATTAGTGTTATCTAAAGCAGTATCACGATGTTCTGAACTAACTCCATGCTATACTGTATCTCCCTGTTATAGTATTATTTCAAGAAATTTTCTTGCATCTTATTGTTGCACAGTCATAGTGTGATGTGATCATTGGTTTTATTCTTTTCTTAATTTTGTTGATCTTGGAAATTAAATTGGCAGGAAAGGACCGACCTGTTATGGATTGGCCTACTAGGCTCAAAATTGCAATGGGATCGGCCAAGGGACTTGCTTACTTGCACGAGGATTGTGAGTTATCTGCTTTGATTATCTTATATTATAAGCATAATCAACCATTTGATTTGATTTTATTATTTTGGATAAGGATGAAATATTAGTAATTAATAATTTATATCTAAAATGCTCCTTTATTATCAGGCCACCCTCGAATCATCCACCGCGACATAAAGGGCGCAAACATTCTAATCGAAAACAACTTTGAAGCTAAGGTGAATATTGTGGAAAATGAATTTCATTAGCTTAATTAATTAAGTTATTTGGCCATATATATGTTTAATCGTTCTCGTAATTGACTTTCTCAAAAAAACAAAAAATTCAGGTGGCAGATTTTGGATTGGCAAAGTTTACACAAGACAACAACACCCATGTTTCCACCCGTGTAATGGGGACATTTGGGTAAACAAGCAAGCTTTTCAGATATATATATATATATATTCTTCAAAAGTTTGAAGCATAATTTACTCTAATTAATCCATATCATATATGTATAATTGTATAATACAGGTATTTGGCTCCTGAGTATGCTTCGAGTGGGAAATTAACTGAGAAGTCTGATGTGTTCTCATTTGGTATTATGCTTCTGGAGCTCATAACAGGACGACGTCCCGTTGATTCCACTGGAGATTATGAAGAGGACAGTTTAGTTGACTGGGTATACATATTAATTAATTTATACATTATACATACACGTACACCTTTAACATATTTTGCCACTGTACTTGAGAATTTACGTGCATATATATAAATATATATATAAACGAACTGCAGGCGAGACCTCTTTGCACGAAGGCGATGGAAACTGGAAGCTTTGAAGGTCTGGCGGATCCACGACTAGGCAATAATTATGATATGCAGGAGATGGCCCGTATGGTGGCTTGTGCTGCTGCAAGCGTCAGGCACTCTGCAAGAAGGCGACCGAAAATGAGCCAAGTATGTATATATTTATAAACCCTTTTACTCCTCACCTCCGAATCAATCGGCCGGTCTTTTTTTACAGCCTCATAACCAGCGTTTTCAAGACCGACCGGACAGGCCGGTCTGACCATGAAACCGTCGGACCAGTGGTCCGATTGGTCCGGTTTGGTTACTGACCCCGGTTCGACCGGGTTTCACGCGGTTTGATCAGTTTTATCACGGTTTGACCGGTTTTTTTAATTTTTTTAATATTTTATTTAAATTTTCATATAAATAATGCTAAAATCTTCCCTTCCTCGCCGGTCTAGCCCTAGTTTAGCTCCGGTTTGACCTCGATCTGACCCACTAACCCTTGATCCAGTACCCCGACCGGTTCAGTGACCGGTCCGAGTTTCAGAACCTTGCTCATAACCCACACATCCAGAGGATTTGAACTCACAGCCTTAAACTTAAAAACCAGACCAAATGGACGCTCTTGTCTTTTGTATAGGCACACAAAACATGCCTACTTTATATGCATTAAGTAGAAGACACAAGTCTATAAAACCGTTTAGTTAGTGTTTCCTCTGATCCTTAATATAAGATTAATTACTTAATTTGATTAGATTAAAGAAATTAGTTAAGTTAGCTAATATGACATGTATTTCTTAAAATACTCTGGTTATCTTCCTTAATTCCCTCATTTTCTCTTCTTCTTGATTATTATTGACGAAGCATTAATAAGAGTAAATTAAGAAAAAAATTGACCAATACAAAAACTACGTCATGTATATATATGTCTAAGATAAATCAACTCATCAAATACGTCGTATATCAAGGATGTGAGGGGGCACTTTATATGCATTAATTAGAACCCAAGTCTAAGCCCTTTAGTACAATTAACCTCTATATGTATAAATACCCCTTAGCCTAGCCAGCCAGCCAACATTTATTGGTTGTGAATATGTGGAGCGACATGCGTGCACTAACGTTAACTGTCAGAAGTTATAAATGAGATCGAACGACCCATCACAATCTCCTGCTTACAGAAAAGCTTACACGTCATTAGGTCAAATAACGATATATGGGCGTTTGAAGTAGCTGATAATGTGAGTATGAATGTGTTGAAACATGCAGATAGTAAGGGCACTGGAGGGAGATGTGTTACTAGATGATCTGAGCGAGGGGGTGAAGCCAGGGCAGAGTTCAATATTCACAAGCAACAGTTTGGAGTATAACGCAAGCAGTTACAGTGCAGACATGAAGAAGTTCAGGAAGCTAGCATTAGATAGCAGCTATGCCAGCAGTGAGTTTGGCCAAACCAGTGAGTATGGTCTCAACCCTTCTTCTTCAAGCAGCGACACTCACTCTTCTGAATACACCAAGACCCACTAATTACAAAACCAACCATCTCCATGCCACCCCCTAAACGACGTCGTCGCACTACTCTTCTTCACCGGCAAGACGGAAGAAATCATATATTGTTTACTAATCACTAGATATCCTTGTTCTATATTCATTTGTTGTGCACTACTTTAGCTAGCTAACTAGACGATACGTCGTCACTGTGTGGAGGGGGGAACCA
Source organism: Inga leiocalycina (assembly GCA_963242795.1). NCBI lineage: Eukaryota > Viridiplantae > Streptophyta > Magnoliopsida > Fabales > Fabaceae > Inga > Inga leiocalycina. The sequence goes on along the minus strand of OY725321.1, from coordinate 1,887,712 downwards.
GAAAAAGAAAAAATATTTGTTTGTTTGAGGGAAAAATGGGAACAATGTGATTTGACTAATTTCAGCCTGGGATTTGGATTATTTTGGATTTTCAAATTTTGCTTCAGCTTGTGACCTTTGTCTCCGCCCTTCATGCATGTTGCTTTTGTTATCCCTCGTATGATCCTTTTATTTGAAGAATCAATTAAAATGGAACAAATAAATAAATTAACCTGAACATCTTGACTCCTAACAATAACATGGACTTAGTAATATAGTACCAGTTTTTGCAGATTATTCAACCCATAATGCTGCTTTTGATTCCCTCATTATTGCATGGCTCTTGGTTGATGTATCGTTAGTACAACGCTCGTCTAAAATCCAAAAGATGTGTGAAGGCTTGGGGAATGGAGTGAAGTTTTTTTAAAATTTATTTTTGATATAAAAATGATTCGACTGTTGATGGCAATCTATATATACCATGTTTTACCCTTATTTTTTGTGGTAGTTTAAGATGCCCAAAATGAAAAGCCACGTCCTCCCACGTTTTCAATGAAATAGTTAAGGATGCTAAGTTGCTATTTTCTAACATGCAATCAAATTAAAATTAAAAGTCATTATTCTAAAATAAAAATGAAATTAAACCTTGAAAAGAAACTATAAAAACTAGATGAGAGGCGCATTGAGGCAATGGTATATATTAAAACAATGAGTCACATAGTTTACAAGAAGAATGAAGGATAGGTTTCTAAGAAACTTTTATTAAGAAATGAATTGTAAATAACAGTTTAAACAATCATAAATATGTGAATTTTGGTTATGAATTTTTTAGAATTTCTAGTTTATATCCTGTATATTTTGCTGTATATCTGTATTGATTATATTATGATTGGTTAAATTTAACTAACTAAAATTAATAAATTTGAAAAAATAGACATCAAATAACATTAAGTACTAATAAATTTAAGATGAATTTAATTCCCATAATTTTAATTTAGTCCAAAAATTTAATTGTTATTTTCTCAAAAATTATGTTATGAATTTAATTACCATACTTTTAATTTAGTCCACAAATTTAATTATTATTTTCTTTAAGCATCGTTTTGCAAATGAACAAATAAAATTATGTTTAATGTCTTTTCTTTTCTTTTTGAGATGGCGCGATCTGGTTGGTGTGAGAATGATGCTGTAATTAAAACTACGTAAATGTGTAACTAATTAAAAAGCAGACCCGCGCTGTACTTGATCTGTGTGAATCCATACACCGAGGCCTTCTTGTGCGTCAGGGGGCAATTTTTCCTCTCCATTTCGCCTCGCAAGCTTGTCATTCCCAAACTTCACTGGAGTGCTGCGCAATACAGAGAGAGATAGTGATAGAGAAAGAGGTCGAGCGAGATTGTATAGCTTCCAGATCTCAGAGATTCCCCTTCTCCGGTCATGGCTCAGCCTCTGGTGAAGAAAGACGATGACCGAGATGATGAAGGTGATTCGAATTTCTAAGCACCGAACTCCGGAATTGTCCGCGACAAAATATTAATTATTTTATATTTCCATTCGTAATTCTATCCGTTTTCTGTTCTGTTTGTGCTTAGTATTTATTTTCTCCAGTCCGCTGCTGCTGGATCACTCTGTTTCGGCTCCAGATCTGCATTTGATTTTCATTTTAAATTTGGAATGCAGCAGGAGAGATCTCCTTGATCATGATACTTGATTTAAATTAATTTTTAACTCTGGCGTGCATTGTTTCTCCTCGTTTGATCTGGTATTTGGAAACTAGAATGATTTTAGCCTTAGGATGTAATTTGCAAAGCAGATAATTGAATTTATTTGAATTAGTTTACGTTGATGAGTTGACAGCTTTTTTGGCGTTTCGTCCCAGCTGGGCTGGTGCATTGGAAGTCCTACGTAGCCTTATATAATAAGTGCTTTTTGGCTTGATGCCCGTGTATACTAATTGTACTTTTGGTTGGTTAACAGCCGATTATTCTCCCTTTTTGGGAATTGAAAAGGGGTCTGTTCTCCAGGAAGCCAGGGTGTTTAATGATCCTCAAATAGATGCCAGGAGATGTTCACAGGTTTACATCTCGAACCACATGATCTCTCCGTTTTCAAGCTTTGCTTCCAATATTGTTTGGTAGTTAAATTTTGAAAATTATACATGCTATTTAATTTTCAGGTTATCACCAAGCTTTTGTACCTACTAAATCAGGGAGACACATTTACAAAGGTCTAGAACATTTCCTTGTTTTCTTCATTTTAATTGTGTTCAAGATCTATGCTTGTTTATAGATTGACTTTTCAAAATTGTTTTATAGTTATTGATCTTTTTGTTGTTTCTTGCTTCAATTTCATAGGTCGAAGCCACAGAAGTTTTTTTTGCTGTGACTAAGCTTTTTCAGTCCAAAGATCTTGGGTTAAGGAGAATGGTCTACCTAATGATAAAGGAAATCTCTCCCTCTTCAGATGAGGTTACATGTTCTCATGCAGTTCTTCTTTCTTGTTGGACACTTAGACTCCCTTGTATTGTTCATGTATTGCCAAACTGTTCTCTGACTTCTCTTTCGCTTTAATTTTATGGAAGGTTATTATTGTCACAAGCTCTCTCATGAAGGACATGAATAGTAAGACCGATATGTATAGGGCAAATGCCATTCGTGTGCTTTGTCGTATTATTGATGGAACACTCCTCACCCAGATTGAACGGTATTTGAAACAAGCAATTGTAGATAAGAATCCAGTTGTTGCAAGTGCGGCCCTAGTTAGTGGCATTCACCTACTCCAGGTATTTTTCATTTCTATGTATGTAATTCTTTATATTAGCATATTGTAATTATTTTTTTATAACTTTTGTTGTTTTTTCAGACAAATCCTGAAATTGTAAAAAGGTGGAGCAACGAGGTTCAGGAAGCAGTTCAATCAAGAGCAGCTCTTGTGCAGTTTCATGCATTGGCTTTGCTACAACAAGTATGTTGCTCAATGGGTCAATTGTACAAGGCTTTATGATGTTTTGAGTATCTTATGCTATAGATGAAAACACCACCACCACCAATATAGATCATACCATGAAGGGATGTTTTAATAGTGATCAGTGATAACCTGATGTTGAGTAACGGCTTCCAACTGAGGAGGAACTTAAGATTACTTTCTTAAATGATAGGCATGTTGGCTTATCAATGATCACTGTTTTAATATTAATAATTATGGATGATCTGGCTTCTCCTTTAATCCTGTATGGGTCTGTTAAGGGTATAAATTTCTACCAGTCATTCTATTTTTGCCTGTTTGGAAGCCATATTTTATTATATAGTGTGACTTTAGATGATGAAGTCTTAATGATACATTGTGATCAACAATGTTGCAGATACGGCAGAATGATCGGTTAGCTATCAGCAAGTTGGTTACAAGCTTGACAAGGGGAACTGTCCGTTCACCTTTGGCCCAATGCCTTTTGATCCGTTACACAAGCCAGGTTCCTTTTCCTTTTGATATATATATGTATATTTTAATACTAGAACTGAGATGATATTTATTTGCATAATAGTCACCTACCATCATATCTGCAGGTTATTCGTGAGTCCGGTAATAATACACAGACTGGGGATCGGCCTTTCTATGATTATCTTGAGAGTTGCCTTCGCAACAAGTCAGAGATGGTGATTTTTGAAGCTGCCAGAGCAATTACAGAGCTTAATGGCGTTACAAGCAGAGAATTAACTCCAGCAATTACTGTTCTCCAACTCTTCCTAAGTTCATCTAAGCCTGTCTTAAGATTTGCTGCTGTCCGAACCTTGAACAAGGTCAACCATTTTTTCTTAAATTTCAACAAGAAGTTATTTGATGGTCCCTTTAGTTTTTGAATAAGATATTTGGACAAGACCTCTCAGGGGTTGAGCGTTTTTCAGTGTAGCCAAATTGGTAGGGTGCCTTCAAGGCATGAGGCACTAAATTGGTGCTCAACCCAGTTTATATATAAAAACTTTTGTACATAAAGTTACAGTGCAAATTAACTACTCATACTGTCAAGAAAATATCTCCTATAAAGCAATACATGTTCAATAGATGTGTAACAACGGGTAGTTCAGATAGTAATGTGGCACAGCGTCATGAAAATTGAGAAACTGGAAAAATAAAGCATAATAAGAGAAAAAGCTGTAATATGAATGTAAAAGGTTTGGAGGACAAAAGGGTAATAGCCATGCTTTGAAAACTTCAAATGTAAATAGTGAACTAGCTGCAATGTAAAAATCAAAGGGGAGGAAAACAAGATTTTAGCTGTAGTATGAACCTTATCTGATAGTATGAGTCGATAGTATAAGACAGTCTCCACTAGGTAGGTCCACTCCTTGTCTTCTTTTAATGCTTTGGGAACCGGGCAGAGATCGAAGCTGCTCTTTCTCTGTTCAGCTATCCCTAACACACTACACCAACTGAACCATCCCACACTGAACTGTATAACCTAGATCTGAGCTACCTGGATCATTCCAGTCAGCCGGTAGAAAAAGCACTCAGTTCATGTAAAACCAAAACTCTTTAAAATAATTTAATCATACTAATCCTATTATTTTCCTTGGATGAACATTGACCATTCTTTTTACTTCTAATCACACTTTGAACTTTGTAGGTGGCCATGACACATGCGGCAGCAGTCACTAATTGCAATATTGATATGGAAAGTTTAATTTCTGACCAGAACAGAAGTGTTGCCACACTTGCTATAACTACACTTCTGAAGACTGGAAATGAGTCGAGTGTGGATCGTCTTATGAAGCAAATTACGAATTTCATGTCAGATATAGCTGATGAGTTCAAAATTGTTGTGGTTGAAGCAATAAGATCACTGTGTTTGAAGTTTCCCTTAAAATATCGGTCTTTGTGAGTAGGCATATCATACCATAAGTTTCTTTCTCCCTGTTGTTATCTTGTAAATGGTCTAATTTACAGGTTGGTGTTCTGTTATTAATCTCAGGATGAACTTCCTGAGCAGCATTCTTAGGGAAGAAGGTGGGTTCGAGTACAAGAAGGCCATTGTTGATTCAATTGTAATTCTCATTAGAGATATCCCTGATGCCAAAGAGAGTGGGCTGCTTCATCTTTGTGAGTTCATTGAAGACTGTGACTTCACCTATTTGTCCACCCAGGTATTATTTTTGTTCATCCTTCATCTTTTGCAATTTCCCTTTAATACTTTGGCCATTCTACCCTGTTTAATTATTGTTTCCCTTATACATTAGATACTTCACTTCCTGGGAACTGAAGGGCCTAAAACATCTGACCCAAGCAAATTTATACGATACATATATAATAGAGTACATCTTGAAAATCCAACCGTTAGGGCCAGTGCTGTGAGCACATTGGCAAGGTTTGCTGCTTCAGTTGACACATTAAAGGTATTACTTTCATCTTAGATTAATTATTACCTTTTAATGACTTCCTTTTAAAACTTTTGATTCTATTGTGGGATATACTAACTAAATTTGAAATGTCATGACTCTCAGCCTCGGATATTTGTTTTGCTAAAGCGATGCCTTTTTGACAGTGATGATGAGGTTTGTTTCTCTGTCTAATCGGAGCTTATACTAATGCTTGTAAAAGTAAAATTGAGTCGTTACAATCTTTCGATCATGTACTGATTTATGAATCAGTTTCTAATGTAAAAATGTTTGTAGCATGGTAGGACTCAAGGAGGTGTGTACCACCCACCCTTGAAAGTATGCCGTCAATGAGAAAGAATCACTTTCTTTAGTCATCACTCGAAGCATTCGATCCTACTTAAAACTTGAGCATTCCATATTACCTAATTCCTATCTTGGCATATTTTAAAAAAGTATGCATGAACTCCGAACTCCTTCCCCCTTTTGCCATTCTGGAAGTATGGAAAATAATGCTCCTCTGGTCCTAAATGTAGGACCTAGTATGCAGCACTACAAACTAGGTGCTACATTTAGGACCTGAGGTAGTAATAAATAATAATGATCCCTGAGATTTATATTTTTATAACTCTGTCTGTCTATGTGTTTGTTTTTGCAGGTTCGTGATAGGGCAACACTCTATTTGAGTACACTTGGAGGTGATGGTTCGGTTGTTGAGCCTGACAAAGCTGCTAAGGACTTCCTTTTTGGGTTATTTGATGTCCCACTAGTCAATCTGGAGACTAGTTTGAAAAATTATGTAAGTGCTTGCCATTTTCCTTGCTTTTCATGAGTTATGGATATCATCTAAATCTATCTAGTATGAATGCAGGCGCCTTCAGAAGAGTCTTTTGACATTAACTCTGTGCCCAAGGAAGTTAAAACTCGTTCATTTGTAGAGAAGAAAGCCCCTGGTAAAAAGCAAATTGGTTTGGGTGCTCCTCCAAGTGGCCCTCCATCAACTGCTGATGCATATGAAAAGCTGCTTTCCTCGATCCCTGAGTTTGGAAACTTTGGGAAGCTTTTCAAAGTTTGTGCACTTGATTCTTTTTTGTTTTCCTTCCTTAATTTGATGTAATGTCTAATGATGTTACATCTTTACAGTCCTCAGCACCTGTGGAGCTTACTGAAGCAGAGACTGAATATGCAGTCAATGTTGTTAAACACGTCTTTGATAGTCATGTTGTATTCCAGTACAACTGCACAAACACGATACCAGAGCAATTGCTGGAAGATGTAATGAACGATTGGATACAGTATGACTTCATGATACAGTTGCATGCTGAGTTTTCTTTTATAATCCTTTCCTCTTTTCCAGGTTGTTGTTATTGTTGATGCTTCAGAAGCAGAGGAGATTTCTGAGGTGTTCTCCAAGCCCCTCAGATCACTTCCTTATGATTCACCAGGACAGACTTTTGTGGCATTTGAGAAGCCTGATGGGTTGCCGACAGTTGGAAAATTTTCCAATGTTCTGAGATTTTATGTTAAAGAGGTTTTTTTTTTTTTTTTTCATAAAGCTGTTGTTAGTCTTTGTCGTGAACTATACTTTTTGTTTATCAAAATTTTCATTGTTCAATCTGGGGACTTAAGTGGGTGAGTCAGTTTTGACCGTAAGAAAGCAGCTACTTCTCTGTCTACTTATTATATTTAGTGCTATAAAATATTGTCATCCTAAATAGGTGTATATTCAATAGTTTAAACATGAAGCTTGTTTCATTTTATCTCGGAAGAAATTTATAACTAAAGAAAACGTATAATAGTTTTGTGACAATCTCATCACTGCTTCGGATGTTCATCAGGTTGACCCAACCACTGGTGAGGCAGAAGATGATGGTGTTGAAGATGAATACCAGCTGGAGGATCTGGAGGTTGTCGCCGCGGATTACATGTTGAAAGTGGGGGTGTCTAATTTCAGGAATGCATGGGAAAGTATGGGCCCTGATTGTGAACGGGTGGATGAATATGGTCTTGGCCCAAGAGAGAGCTTGGCTGAGGCTGTGAATTCTGTCATCAATCTTCTTGGCATGCAGCCCTGTGAGGTAAGCTCAATGATTCTCTTGGAGCTTTAAGATTGTAGTTAGATACTGCCGAAATACCAGTATTATATGCATCATATGATAGTGAACTTATTCCCAGAATTGGTAGTAGAGATCATATGCTGAAAACTTAAGCATCATATACAACTTTTGAGTTGAGTTTGATTTACTTAGCCTATAAATGCATTGTAAATAGCCCGGTGCCGAATTGTGTAAAATGGTGTTGCGCAAACCTGTTCAGAACGTAGATTGATAAAGTGGTGTATCTTTGGTGTATGATTATCACCTAACTAAAAATGTCTGGGAAGGAAGATGGCATCTAAATACGTATTTATTTGCTTGTGCAGGGCACAGAGGCTGTACCGCCCAATGCAAGGTCACACACATGCGTATTGTCAGGTGTATACATAGGAAATGTGCGGGTGCTCGCAAAGGTGTCTTTCGGACTTGATGGTCCCAAGGATGTTGCGATGAAATTGGCTGTAAGATCCGAGGATGAAATAGTCAGTGATGCCATTCACGAAATTGTGGCAAGCGGTTAGAAAATTCATCAAAGTCAACCAACATTGACTTCGGCCCTTCTTTTTGTTGTAGAGCAAAGATTCTTTGTTACTGTTTGAGATTGGAATTAAGACAGCCCTACAGATAGAGTTACCGGCACCAAAAAAAAAAAAGTAAAGACTTAAAAAGAGGTGGAATATAGGACACTCGGCCTGCAGTTGTCCCCGCGGTATTCCGCCTACTAGGCATCATCATTTTGGGCATTTTAGAGCAACTTGCATACAAAATATCATTATCCTACATTTCAATTTTACCCCTGTAGCAAAACGAAATGTTATTTTCTCTTTTATTAGGCTTTGCCTTCTGTGGAGTTAATGAACTAAATTTTGCTCACTGCTCACTGGCAATGGCTTTATTAGATGTGTTTCTTGTTTATATTTACCTGATGTTTGCTTTCAGGAATCATGGTATCTATAACAAAATTGACAGCCATAAAGTCCCAAAAACTTGCGAAGTTCCTCAAAAAGCACCCAGACAATAATCTGAAGAAGCTATCCTCGAGGTTCCCAAACCCAAAATAATAAAAGCAGGCGAAAGTGTAGGCAAGCAACTAACTTCAGATATTATAAGCCAAACAGCGATCATTTATCTCATAAGTCATCCCGCGATAAAAGTCAATTTTATAGAGCCACAGAAACATGTTCTCTATTTCCGGTTGCAGCGACTTCAGCTTACTTTTATTAAGCAAGTTGTTCCTCACTCGGAGCTTCATAGTTCACAGCACCACTGGACATGCCAAGTGGAACTTTCAAGTAATAAACATCCTCAAACTGATAGAAATAATTACGTAACAGCAACGTTGTTTGGCACTATACCGAGACAAGAAAATGTACGGTCCTTAATTTTTACTTTTAACGTGCAGATACCAAAGTGGTTAATACAATGGAAATCCTAGATCACACACTTGGACAAACCAACATGAGGATAAACAAACTGCAGCACTAGTTTAAATAGTAGAGCATATAACCTTTGCCCCCTTCCATGCAATTCGTCTGCAAATTAACCATCACAAGCATTGCCAATTATATTGAACCTCAGATGCCGTGCAAAGGCTAAGTTAAATGACAAATCTTAGCTCCTCCATGTTTTACACCACCTTTCTATGCCCTCCAAACGCCCAAATCTGCAAGAGAGCACTTATAGTAATGCTTTTCATTCACATGTTTGAAAGAGCAATGTATAGCTCACAAGTTCTAAAAGAAACTAAGGAAACTCCATTAACCACTTTAACAGACTTGCACTTGCCTATTAGAGAATAGCAAATTTAATATTACTTTAACAACCAAAGCTTTTCTAAGTAACTTATGCAGCTCAAAGAAATACTACATTCACTTGATATAACTATTAGCCTAGCATCTACATTAACACATGGAGACAATTGATACGATACATTTTGTTATAGATGTGTTGTAAATGTTAAGCATTCATTCACTTATAACGTTACTGTTGGTAATGTTGCATGTCTTTTTCTATTAGAATTAAATCCTGAAACTTCAATTTGACCTTGGGGGAAAAAACTTTTTAAGAGTTAGTTACTTCCAAGTTCTTATGGAAATCCAGTGGCATGGAGAAATCCTAGAGCGGGTCAGGGTGGGAGACTGCTAGTCTTTAAAAGGCCTGATACTTTTTCTTTTTGGGGGCATTTTCCTATATCTGGTTCTACTAATTTTCTTGCTTTCGTATTGCAAATCTATTTTGTTCCATCTTTGTCTTTCATCATTTTCCCTTGGTCTCCATCATAATCTTTGACAAGTCTCAACTCAACATGCAAGCTAATTTCAAGAGCTGGTGCCCCCAATGGTCTCGCCTACCCTATAGTGCATGAAATAGGCCAAAATGCATCCTCACCTTTAAGTTTGAGTCCCAGCTTCCTGTACACAAGGCACTTCCATCAGCTGACAAACCTAAACAGCTGATCCTGCCCTCATGAGAGTTCTGAAGAGATCCTAAATTCAATACCACCTGCAATGAAGCAAGGAAGCAATTTTTAATTAGTTTACAGATACATGAGCATGCATAGATTAAAGAGAGAAAGGGAGAAACAACTTGTGGTGTCCATGAAGTCAAGGTATGTCTAGATGTTCCAAGAGGGTGTCATATTCTATTTTACGACTTTTAATTTTTTAAAAAAAAAAAACATGTTAAGTTTGCCAAGATTGAAGCTTAAAATAATGCTGTAATTCCTGCTCCTTTTTAGCTCCTGTTGCCTCGCCTTTTACTAAAAGTCAAAAAATCTTCAACCAACGATCTTGAATAGTTCATATAAACTCTTACTAGCACCCAATCCAAGGCCCTGTGTGAGGCACAAGCAAGAGACAAAGGGCCCAAACCTTTCAAAGTTGGAAGTTTCATCATGCTACAGTTACAACAATGAGCATTGAAGACTACTTGAGTTACCTCAAGGAATAAAAAAGAAAAAGATGTGACAAGGAAATAATGTGATATTTACAAGTAATGTGTAAAATAAAGTAACTATTGCACATAGAAATATCCTAAGGTGATATGAGCAAATGGGTACATAGATGGCTCATGAACATAATGTAATTTTGCCAAGTAGGAAAGATATACAGCACTTCATATCTTATGAAGGATGAAAAGATTTTGCAGCGGAAGCAAGCTATTAACAAAATCTCAGATCAAGATAAAACTTCTCAGATGCAGGGGCAAGATAAAATTTCTCATCAGAAATTGAAAATGGTCTATATATGAGCCTTGAAACACTTAGTTCTATGTAAGAGAGTTCCTTATGGTAGAAACATGGTTTCTTTGTATATTTCTTCAGACGAGTGATATGGAAGGAAAAAAAATGTGATGGCACAGTCAAATGTTAATTTTAAATGGAGTTGACTTCAATTAATGTACATTGAATCCCTAATTACCTTTGCTAATAAAGTGTCCCAAACATAGCAATCACCATTCGTGTATCCAGCAAAAAGAAGCCTTCCTGATATGGAGAATGCAATGGAGGTCACATGTGGGGTGTCACTGTCATTGTCAACGTGTTGTTGATAGTATGTTTGTAGTTGGTGACCAGTCCTAGTGTCAAATAATCGGCAAGTTCCATCATCAGAACCAGTTCCAAATCTATTTCCATCAGGAAAAAATTTGACAGCATTAACATCTCCCTCATGCCCATGAAAGGTCTGCACAGCTCGGCTTGCGACACGTGTATCCCACAATCGGGCAGTTCCATCACAAGAACCGGATACAAACAATTTTGAATTGGATCCATTGATAGAAATGCTGAAAGAGCGCAAAGCAAAAAAAAAAAATTATTATTTTCACTAATTTTTTGTTTGGGATGTGGAAAATTATTTCAGCAATGACCTAAATACCTTAATACATCTGCAGTATGTCCGGACTGAAATTCACCTCCAAAAACTGATGTTCTAAGGCCTGTAGTAATATCCCACAAAACACATGTCTGATCACCAGAACTGGTAATAAGGTGAGTGTCATCATCTGGAACAAACTGACAAGAGGAGACATAACCCTTATGTCCACTAAGCATCCGTGAAACAGGCAGATTACCATCCCTGTCAGTAGGGGAATTCAGATTGAAAATAGAGCAAACACTATCAAGACCACCGCATGCAACAGACTGACCAGTTGGTGAGAAAGCACAGGTCATGACCCATGCACAAGGCAGCTTTATGGCATGAGTTTTCTGGCTAGTAAGAGCATTCCATACTATAAGTCGTCCATCTTGGGATGATGCACTAACAATTCTATTCTTTTCAGATGCCCAATCCAATGAATATACCTGCAAAAATTTAATGGTTGAGAACATCTGAATTTTGAAATATCCAAGGTTTGTGGCTAAAATTACGATACGAGAGGGAGCTAGGCCATGTAGTCCAGGCAACCCAAATATATAATGCTCCATTAAGATCATGATCTGTTAGCCGGTAAATTAACCTTGTTTAAGATCTATACATATAATTTTCTATATTTTGACAAACTAACAAGTTTAACAATAAATGAAATGCTTTGACCCTAAAATAATTTTAAACAACTAGGCCCTTAATCCCTTCCCCTTTTCTGCCATCTTTTCAGTTTTGATATGTAATCTTGTTCAGCAATCTTACCACATGAACCCAGGATAGATAAGCTAATTCCATACTCGATCAGTCCTAATAACTGATGAGCACCCGTTGGCTCTTAAAGCCATAGGAGGTCACCAAGATTAAGTTGAGAATAAGTTACACATTACAACGACAGCCAAAACACACACACACAAATAACAACCGGTGCGAGGGCATTCACACATCAAAAGACCCATACTTATTAATAAGATATCGAACTAACATTCTGCAGAGCCATAAATTACCTTCCCCATATGACCCTGTAAAGTTCTACAGCAAACGAGATCCGTAGGACCAAAGCTAACAGGAGTTCTACCTTGAGACCTCGCGTACGAAGCAACTGCGAAGTTCATCAAACAAGTAGTTCAGTGGATTGGATCTGAAACTAACTCTTTCGACAAGAAATCTCAACATCAAAGTCCAGAATTCAAAAATTATACCATCTGTATCGAGTAAAGTAAGTCGTCGCTGCTTCAACCGCTCCCTAAGAGTGTTCACCGTCTCCGTAGCCGCCAAGTGACGCTCCTTGAGCTCCGCCGTAACAGACATTTTACTCGTTCTCAGCAATTTGTCGTGGGATAAGGAATCAGTAAGGAGCACCTACATGTTCGATTTAAGCCCTAGACCATTGTGGGAAGTGGGAAGGGAATAACAGGGTGTGAAATTTAGTCGGGGAATTGAATGAAGTAGGTTTCGTGGTCGGGTCGTAGGTTGCTCCTCCGTCTCGGAGCAAGATGGCGGTGGTGGTAATGGAGGCCGGCGAAATGAAGAATGATTTGATGGGAGGGGAAGAAAATGAAATGATAGGCTGTTAAGAATTGAAAAGAAAAGGAAAAGGCAAAGATAGAAGCGGTGAGCTCTGAGCTGCTGTGACTGTAAATGAACTGACGCCGCCGGGCCCACCTTTGTCGATGTGTCTTCATACGTATACCGCTTCTGTCCGACTCCGACGTGTTCGTGGGACCCACCACCACGTGTTTGATTTGAGGGGAGGGGGTTAAATTACGTTTTTAAGTTGAATATATTTAAATTTTTTGCGGGAACCCAAAATTTAAAAGAAATTAGAGGATAAATTTTAGTCAGGAACCCAAAATTTAAAAGAATAAGAGGATAAATTTTGGGTTTCTCTTATTTAAGATTGTAATTTACCAACCATCTCCTCCCCTCCTTCCCCTACCTCCCCTCAAACCAAAGACACCCTTAGGCTTGTAATTCCTAAAGTTATTAAACCCGCGTCGATTCAACAGATTGAGGTATTAGATCAAAGGTCAGTGGGTCAGATCAAAGTCAAATTGGAGCTAACTCAAATTTAAACTAATAAGAAAGTGAAAATTTCAGAATTATTTATATAAAATTTTAAAAAGATTGAACCGGTTCCACCTTCCAGACAGAATGAGACCACTGATTGGCCAATTTCAAGCCCAGACCACCTGGTCCGTGCGATTATTAGAACAATGAATTTTCCCTATTTTCTTCTGTTTTTTATAAAACCCGCATATTAGTAGGATGTCGAGTTGTTTGACTGCCACCCGCATTAGGTGGTTTTATCTTCAGCTCTAGCTCGGAAAAAAAGCCCCCATATTAAATTTATTAATATATTTATTCGATATGAATTACATGAATAAATAATAGATATAAAATATTTTTTCATAACTGATGTACACATTATACCGTAAATGATTCAAATTCCCAACTCCATGCTTAAAAAATATTCAAGAGAGAAGCTTGATATCATTTACTATAAAACTATTAACGATTAAGATGGCAAAAAAAAAAATAACGATTAATGAGTCTTATAACTTGAGGTGATATGAGTATAATTGTTGTGAAATAGAAATAATGTTATTGAGGCATCTTTTGATTAATACTTTATGGAGCATGAGAATTAGATGAAGATAATAACATTAACATTGAACCGAAAATAAACAGAGAGGACCAATATTATAATTCCTCCATAAGCATCTTACTTTGACAATTCAAACTTAATAAAATGTCAAGCCTCATCCAATTAAATCGACGTTGACCATTTTGTCTGGAGATGTCAACACGCTAACACGCTTATATGTTTGGTCATGATTAGCAGCTCCATCTGTTCTGATAACTAACACGCTTATAATTAAAAGAAAATCATAATTAATTATAAAAACATTAAAAGGTATATAAACTTGTCCTAAACTCTTTCTTTTGCTAGAAAAATATGTTTAATGTGTTTTAGTGTCACATTCATAATTTTTAGGAGCATCATCTTCAAGTATCACTTTGATCCTATTTATAAGTTCATTTTCATGGTAGTAAATGCAATTTGTATTTTTTTACTCCTATTAATTACAATAAACAAAAGGGATTTATTTATGTTGACTTTTGAAACCAATCATATATAAGAACGAAATTGAAAATTTAGCCCATAGTTAATGAGTTAACTAACTCTCCTTGATATATGAAAATTAGTTGACTTATAAATAGAATCAAAGTGATAATTATAAAACTAAGAACGTAGACCCAACCCAAGTCCCCAACTTTTGAAGTAGGTATTCGTAGGAAGAGTTTGATAGTAAAATAGGAATTTGACGCGATTGGGTAAATCTTTTGGCGTACGTTAGACGAAGAGAATATGTTATTTTCCATTTTTTAAAAGGGACTTGAAAAAGGAATATAGGTAGAAAGAGGAAAAAATAGGAAATTTTCACAAACTTCCGTTGCCGGGAATCGAACCCGGGTCTCCTGGGTGAAAGCCAGATATCCTAACCGCTGGACGACAACGGATTGGATAACGGTGATGCGCAAATGCTTTTATTGGAAGAAATATATCATCTAAAGGAAAGTCATTGGAAAGCTGAAAAAGTGAGTGAAATAACATTTAAACTGTTTATACCAAGGCTATCCATTTGGGCCGCTACTAGTTATGCTTTCATATTGTGTGTATTTGGAATTATTTAATTTTAGAGAATAAGTTCTTATTACGTAAGTCGAGATAAAACTTCTATCATATGATTACCTCATATACTGTGGATCACGATTTATAAACACTTATTGCTAAAAAATAAACTATTCCAAACGAGTACATTAATTTACCCATAACGTGATCATATTTATAAACGTTTATTTGTAAAAAGTTAAGGTAATAATAAGTTATTAACAAATGGTCAATACATCTCGCATGTGATCCTCTGAACTTAAGTAGCAGTCAACTATAAAAAAAGTTTGACATTTCATTTAATAACAATTGATTTGTAAAAAATATATATATTATGCGATTTTCGTATTCTGAATGTAGTTGATGCAATCATATAAGACTGGAACAAGTTTCCAAAAATTAAAGGAGGACAATCATAATAAAAAACGGACAAAGTTTGGAAAATTTTGTCACAATTTAAGTTAAACAAGATTAAACGGTCATAAATTAGGGGGCAAAAAATAACCCCTTATTCGTTAGATTGATTCTAAATTTCTAATACAATTTATCAACAAATTATTTTTGTCGCCAATAAATTGAGGCCTCTGCCTTTTTAGGTGCCGCCACTGGGGTAAATGCAGCCATTATAACCTGCAAAGAAAGAGTGAAATTATTAATTAAATAATATAAAAGAAACACTCAACAAGACATCATTCCTCTTGATTTATGATTTGTTTCACCCCATCAGAACAAAAGCAGTGATAGTCAAAGATCCTTCAAGTTCCAAACTTCCAATCACTTCTTTCCAAACGCATAACAAACTCAACACAGACTAAAAAGCTAAAAAAGACGGAAAATTTTGATATATTTGGTATATATATATTATTTAACTTACCAAGAAACTAAATGCTTCAATCATACAAAGGGGGTACGCTTCATTCTCTCTTGCCAAGAAAAGGCACTTCTTGTTCCCATCATAGAATTAAAACAAAGATGTACTCTGCTAATTTTGATGTGAGTTATAAAACATTTTGACTATTTTATGTCTTTTTGATCCAAAATATTTTAATTTGTGGCGGATAACTTCGTTTTTTCCCTTTGCAAATCATCTCAGTAACTAAAAAATTAACAAGTCTAGTTTTCTTTTGCTGGCAAACTGAATCCCCTGTTATCAGACAATCTTGCATTGAGTAATATATGCCTTTAGAATTTCAGCACCAGACTTTGTAAGTGACTTGATAGTCGATGTCATTATATAATCACTTGGAAATGCCATTTAGTGCTAAGACAACAGATTTAGCTCAGTTAATGCAGAGGACATTGATTTGAAGGGGAAAATAAACTCACTTGGATTTTGGGAAGTGAGAGTAGCAGATTGAGAGAAATCACAGTTCCAAGGATTTCTGCCAAACTTCTGGTAATAGAGGTTCATGGCATAAGCAGCATGAGATGCTATTGTGTTTGGATCAAAACAAGCACCCCCTGGTTGAATTGCCCCACAATCTATGCCTTGGCTGCATGCATAGTCAAGGTTTGCCTGCAACTGAGCATCCGATGCACTGGCTTTCGGAATGCACCACCCTGCTGCAGTAGGTGCCTATTAACACAAACACATTGCACTTTAATCCAAAGCCATCTATAAAACTTCAATATATCTTTGATCATACTTATTGTTAGGAATCAGGTGTAAGTTGATACAGGAAGAAATGATAAAAGAGGTATATAAGCGAAAAAAACTTATAAACTTGATATTTTAAGGTTGTAGATTGAGATATGGTATCAAATCCACTGTGTAATGCTCTCAGAATTCCAACAAGTGATATATATGTTTGAAAAGTTGCATTAGTAAAGCATAGTGATGCAACTAACAAAAAAATGCAAAACAAGGTCTGACCTGTTGGCTAGACTTGGTTAAGCCAACGTCATAAGATTGAGAAAGATCAGTTTTGAAGAGGCCAAAAGCACGTTCAGAAGCAGGACCAGATTTGGAGTTCTCGTCATAGAGTGCAAAAATGTAAGTGTCTACAGATTTGCCCGGCAAGAGAGGAGTGCCAACCAAAGAACGAAGGTGAGCGATGAGGTTTCCATTATAGGCTTTGGCATTTTCAAGACTGGGTCCCACTTCATTGGGGTCCCCACGAGAGGGCCATCCTGTTTCAGCCACCACTATCTCTACGTCTTTGTATCCCATGCCTAACAAAGCTGAATGTACTGCGTCCACCTGCATATATGTTTGTGCACCCAACAATAACAAGAATTGTCAAATGATGTCGCCAGGATTTAATGTATCGATTATAAAGAAAAAGAGTGTCTTTTGTTATATCAGATCAAACAGATCCTTTCACTTCACTTTCCCCACAGTACACTTGAGAAAAAAGGAATAAGGATTTATCACAGTGATTCGCTAATGTTCAGCAATTATTGACTAGCTAGCCTGTCATCCATGGATTAGTAATGTCATATGAAATATTTGACTCATTAAATATGTTTGGATGGGATAACCACTTCTTAAGACGGAAGACAAGTTCAAATTTTTGGTATAGAGAAAGTCTTGGTAAAAAATATTTTTTGTCATGGAGCTTCATTATTTCATACGGTAGCTTTTTCATTTCAAGACTAGTCAACTTGTCAACAATTAAGTATTACGAGTAGACTATTAGTAAGTGATTTATAGAGTTGTTAATCACTTGGAATAGTTGCCTAGAAATCACGCAAGCATGTAGAAGTAATATGCTCCGAACTTTCAAGTTAGACGCGTGGAAACAAGAAGATCAAAGCGATGACTGTCCTGCACGTCGACTTTTCAAATTCTTACAAACGTATTTGTCAATTTAATTAATAAAAAACTTCTTCATTTAACCGAATAAAATAAATAAATACAACATAAAATTCTAATATAAATCTTAAATATAATTTTACCAAGTGTTTGTAATTTACTCTGCTTTATTTTTTTGGGAAAAAAATTAAATAAAGGGTCACTGACCTGTGCATCGAACATGTTGGTGTAGAGTAGGCCGTTATTCCGATCGATCCGACCCGAGTTTGGTTGGAACAGGCAGAACGCCAGTGTTTCGGGTCTCGGGTAGCTCTGGTAGGCGAAGTACGGGTACGGGTTGATCATTAACGGCGACTTGTTGTCTTTCAGGAACGCCAGCATCTGCTTCAGCGTGCCCTGCAGGGTCGGGTTGAACGTTCCGGACGATGGAGGATCCGACTGGGTCAACAGGGCCATGGAATGTACGGTGGAGACTTTGACGCCCAGTGAGGCCGAACTGAGGGCACTCTGGACATTTCGCATTGCCGGAACAAGCTGCGACATCAGATTCTGGTCGCCGGAGGTCATCACCTCGTTCCCGACGGAGATGATGGTGATGTTGGTGGCAGGGTAGTAAGGACGCACATTTGCATTGATCCATTGGGTAGCCGCGGCAGGACCGGAGGCGAGACTCGGAATGTCGCCGTTGGCGGCGGCGATGACGACTCCGATGCCGGAGTTCTCGAGGGCTTTGAGAATCGCCGGATCAGCTCCGTAGAGCCGGACCTTTGTAATGGTGGTGGACTGCAGGAGCTTGACCGTCGCCTCCGGCGGTGGAAGATTGTCGGCGAACTGGCCGTAATTCACACCGACGAAGGATTGCGACTCTGAAAGACGGAAAAACAGAGAGAAAGATCCATAAGACAGAATCGATTCAACATCGAGAATTGAAGACAAACGAGGCCGATATGAAATGTGAAAAACAATTAAAGCATAAGGCTGGTTGTTCTAGTTCCAAATGTGATAAATCTATTCAAAATCCAGAATCCACAAGAAATGATGCTGCGTCATTATTGTATCAGCGTTAAACCCAGTCAACAACATATAGTTCTTACTAGTTTCAAAAGTTAGTAGAAAGAATCAGCAAATTCAACTTTTCAAGTGCAAATTGAAAAGGCTCACAAACTTATAATTTTCCCAAGGAAATCCACAAAGAAGGTTCGTACAAAGTCACATTAGTTGCTTCACAGGGATGAGATAGAACGGAGAAAAATGAAGAACTAACCGGCGAAGGAGAAAGCGAATGGGATGATGAGGGAAAGGCAGAGGAAGATGGAAGAGTGAGAAGGAGAAGAAGCCATGGCTGCACCAGTGAGTAGCTGAATTTCAAACTTGCATGTGACGATTTATGAAGGAAGTGTAAAAGCTAAGAAAACAAATGCAAATAAAATAAGAGAGGAAGTGATGACGTGAGGAAGGAAGGAGAAAAAATAGAATAATAGGTAACGGGAGAAAGACTTTTAAGCAGACCATGGAAATGGAATCGAGTGAAAACTGAAAACAACTTTCACAGCAGCGGCGCTCATGGACTTAAAAATAGAGGACTGCTATTTTTTTATTATAAACTCGATGTTACAGAGGGAAAATTCTAAATAAATATTACCAGTTGAATTTATAAAACTCCAAAAAATCTGCAAAGATATGAAAATAACATAAAGGTAATAGGAGATCAAATTAAAATTTTAAAATGTCAGTGATTTTACAATAATGCATTCAATTTGTTAAATAAAAAGAAGAAGAAAATGACACTTTATCAAGCATCACCCAGCCGTCGAGGGGCTGTTTTTTTTTGGGGATTTCTTTTTCTTTTCTTTTTTTTAAATATGGGAGCCAAAGTGGTAGAGATGGGATCAGTGTTGTGTAATCCGGACTGGACGGTCGATCCGGCCTGGAAACCAGCGAACCGGCCGGTAAACCGATCCGGGTTACAATTTTAAAAAAAAATTTAAATTTTTCCTTTATAATTTCATACTATAAACTTAAAATCTTTAATTTCTCATCGGTTTAGTCCCGGTTTAGCTCCGGTTTGGCCCCAATCTGACCCACTGACCCTTAATCCAATACCCAGACCAGTTCAATATTCGGCCGGGTTTTAATACCTTAGATGGGATTTAAACACCTCCTACCTTAATTTCAAAGAGCTTTGACAGCCAGCCGGTAGTGGTGCTTTGATGAAGGTGCCTTTTTCTTTTTTAAAAAATTTGAAAATTGAAAGGTATTATGATAAAATCAACAACACTTTAAAATCTCAATTTAATCCACAGTCACTTCTCTATCATTTAGACTTTTTAAGGTTTTAGGAATTGAAGTGGTGCGCATATATATATATATATAGGTGATGTTATTGATCAGTGATATTGATATATTGATGAGAAGACAAAAAGTTGGGTAGGGACCTATTTACCTATATATTTGCGTATTGGTCGGTTTCATTGGTTTTAGCTTAGGCCAGTAACTGCCTGTACATTCCACATTGAGTATTTGTTTTACTATTGAATAGACTAATTATGCAGATGACCTGAGCTGAAGTGTAAAAATAAAGAAACGGACAAAATGCAAGACTTGCCTCTCTTCTCCTCACCTACATTTCTTTCTCTCTCTCAAACTTAGCAATATATGTAGGTACATTACATTAAACAAATAGAGAAATATTAGCGGCGTGGAGAAGATTGAACTGTAATACTAACAACTGATCCAACATATGGGGTTAGATGGAAGTTTCTCAAGTAGTAATTAAACTTGAGGAGTTAGTACAAGAATAGCAATTACACAATGAACTACTACAACAAATGAAGTAAATGATTGATGGCGCGTGATAAGAATACTACAATGTCTGTGATTTAAGGAGAGAAATTAGGGGGGGGGGCAGATGGAGGTGTCCTCAGATCTTGAGAATGAAAGTTTCTCGGACCCCATGTGATGCAGGTTGCTGAAACAGAGAAACTACTTTATTCCTCTTCTTTTTTGTTTTTGTGGGGAAAAGGGTTCAAGCTACTACCTGAAAAAGCAAACCTGTGTAAGCGATAAAACCCCCAAGAATAGATCATTGGGTTTCTTTTGGCATTTTTGAAACAGCCTAGACTAAACAAGAAAGACTCTACACTTTCAACTGGTCACTCGAACACAACCAAACAACCTCAACAAAGCAGCTTTTTTTTTTCTTCCCCTCTCCACCTTTCTATTCTTCTCTATTTTTTATTTGTAAATTATTCGGATTAAGTCTCAACCAAATAATATACTCCCTCCGGTCCTAATTATAAGATAAAGTTGACTTTTTTGGAGAAATTAAGGAAGCCAATTAAATTACTTTAGAATATTTATATTTATATTTTTTTCTTCAAACTAAGTAACTTAATTAATAAACTAATATATAATCCAAATATACTAAAAATATAAATACTCTAAAGTGATTTAATTGGCTTCCTTAGTTTCTCCAAAAAAGTCAACTTTGTCTTATAATTAGGACCGGAGGGAGTAGTATTTAAAAGAATATAATCTGAAATAGTCATCATTTTTGAAAGTTCAAGTTCTGTGAATTAAAAAGGAATACATGTGAAAGTCCTCAATCAAATATAGGTAAGTTGGTAGTGAGATGGTATGTGAATTTAGAGAGAGAGAGAGAGAGCTTGTTTGGGAATTCAAAAAAGTTTTTTTTTAAAATAGATAAAACTCTTCTTATATACTTATTTCATAAATCATAAAAATACTTTTAAAAAACTAAAACAAACAAACACTTTAAAGGGGGCAATTGTAAGAAAATCCTCAAAATTTCAACTCTAGGCTTTCGGGAACAAAGACGAAACACCTTTCATTTCATGCATATACAGTAAACCTTTGAATCCCCCCTTTTAACACTGCACTGTATAGAAATTCCTTACATAAGTAAATCAATATGGACAATTTTTAAAAGAATGATTATGGGGTCTCAAAGAAAAAATATAATTAATAAAAAGTCTTAATAACAATATCGACATTTTTTACCTCAAAAACTTGTCATTTTATGCTAATTACATTTTTTTTACCTTATAGTTATTTTCTCATTATTTTTTCACATAATGATAGTGAAGTGTGAAGTAAGAGACCCGTGGCCCCTTTTTTCTTAATGCACACCGGTGGCCCCGTATTGCAAGGGAACAAATTAAACACAAGCGAATTAAGTTTCTTCCTAACTCCCCACTGACCGACCCTCGCCATTACTCCGCTTTCATTCGAAAATGACTTGATGGGGTCAAGTCACTTGAATAGCTTTATTAGTATTCATAATTAAACAAGTTCAACTTCAAAATGCTCAAGGAACACACAGTCGATACTATAAAATAAGTAATCGAACTCATTTCCATATTCATTTAGTCAAATTATTATATTTTCGAAGCGCTTCAATAATTTAAGAGATCCTTCATCGGTAGCTAGTTAGCTACAGATGGGACCAGGAAAGTGACGAGGTTATTACTGCGATGCCGAAAAAGGTTATGCTCTCTAACAATTATCTATGGATCGAAACTGCAGATGACGATGATTGTTACCCATTAGCCATACCCGTTGATGCTATCCTGATCCATAACCACATCATCTCAACTAGTCCATGCTTTACAGGTCATTTTCACATTCAACAGGAATCATATTAACAATTATCATGACACGGGATTATATTAATAAATTATATTGTTTTTCATCATATATTTTGACAACTATAAAATATTTTCATTTATAAAACCTTAATTATTCTATTTATTCACTCTAATTTCTATATGGATTTACTCATAAAATATAGAATATTCTAACACAGGTTACTTCAAAAAGTCCGCAACTTGTACAATTCTATATCAATCCAACCCACAAACTTCCGTTACTTCTCCAACAAACATGACAAAAATGCTTCAAATGGAACACCTACGAAAAAAGGAGACAAGAACCTCATGGAACTTGCTTGACAAGGAAGTCACCAAGACCAGCAATTGGCGACCTTGATTCTTGATTGATTTCAAAAAAACCCAAAATAAGCACCTGAGAATAGAACACATGAAAAATACAAAAATAACTCCGTCATCCTCTTAAAGCTCAAAACCAGCTGCACAACGCACGCTGCAACTTCTGGAGTCTAAGACACACTCAAGCAGAAGCCAACTCCGCACCCCAAAAAAAAGATCGCAGGGATGTTTCAACTGGATCAATAAGCCAGTGGAAAAGCAACCGGGAATGAATAATATTACACCTATATATGTGATGATAAAGGAATAAAAGGAAAACGCCAGACGAAGCCACACAAACAGCAACCCGTTGAACTTAGCTAAGATATACAATCTCTGAATCGCCAGTCAAATTAACCTCCAGAGTGGGAAGTTGCATTAGTTTCAAATCGGCCATCCTTGAACGTATGAATATATTGCTGTGGCAACGAATGCTCCACCTGAAACGGATGGTACGAGTGTAATACATTGTTACTCATGCAAGTTTTAGTAATTACATTTGACCAACATTGATTCACCTAGTTAACAATTTTAGAATAGCTATTCATATCTTCATGATTATCAGAACCATAAATCAATTCCATGTTATAATCTTCAACTTTCAAATGGAAAGCAAACTCAAGCTACATTAACCATCGAACACTGCCCTCTTGCTAGAGTAAAGGCCGTCATTTGATGCTGTTTATGTTCAATTATTTATTCTCTTCGCATACACGATGAATTTCATTAGCCACATGAATATTGAGATTCTTTTTGCATCAACACACAAGAGAGCATTTCAGTAACTAGCAAAACGCTGAAGCCAAGTAATATTGCCATGTGTTGAAGAATTTTTACTAACTAAAAAAGGCTGAAGCTAATATTCCTGTTAGACATTTCCATATCCTGTTGCTTAAAATATTTCACGCTATTCCAGCAAAACAAGAATACAGAGCTACATACAGATTCTGATGATTGAAATAAACATCTAATCTGTTCCCCATCAGCAACCAAAAATTTTCAACACTAAAACAAATGATAGACCAACAGAGAAGATATATAAGAACATACCCAATCACTGTTGGGATCAGCACCGGGTACCAACACATTGATCTCGCTTGACTTGGCTGTAGATATGGAAGCATTTAAAGAATCTTTGCTCAGATAAAGCTGGCAGCCAGAAGTGTTGTCCACCAAGATTGTTGGAGCTGAACCCTACATTGGTTAATGGGGCCATAATTGCAATTAAATTCATATTTGATTAAACAAGTTTTTTTCAGGAAAAAGGGAAATTCATTGCCATAAAAAATACAAAGAATAAAAAAACCCTTCTATGGAACAGGGTGAAGCATAGAAAAGAGATTACAACTGAAAGAATATATTATATCAGAGCAACGAACTACATGATATGGGGACTAGCATTGATGAGCCAAGTTGTCATCACAGAAGAGTAAGCCCTAAAACCCACAAAGAGAAAGCAGGAGTGGGTTTACCTGACACTGGGCCTCAACCCCATTAGAGTTTACAATCTCAAAAGCTGCGACAACATCCTACATTTCAAGCATATAGCAAAATGAGCTGATGATGGCCCCCAATATGAATTGATTTGGATAACTCAAATTTAAAACTCCTAATCAAGCCATTAAAACCATTACTTCCTTTGTTTCCATACCAACCTTAAATACAACTCCCATCTTTGTGCAGTTGTCAATAGTTATATTGTTAACCTTGCCTGCATATTGCTTAGAAATTATCAAGTCAGTGGTCTTTTCATCAGTCATCCACAGTTAGATAGCGTAACTGTGTAACAATTTAATATACCTTGAATCTGCAGAACAGAATCTTTGCAACCATAAACATATACAGACTGCTTTGAATCACAATCATCAATGACTAAGCCCTTCTGTCCAATTTGGTTCTCAACAACCCACCTGCAATGGAAAAGAATTGTTAGGTTAATGTTGACAGTATACTGATGAAATGAAATCATACACATGCTTAAACCTACTTGCGACCCATTTGAAGTTCTAATTTTGGAGGTCCTGCTTTAGAAAATGCTTGTGATCTCACACGGGTGTCTTTTTCACTAGCACCAACAATTCCAGTTCTGTCTGCACGATTCTTTGCCTTCATATCATCTGTAACCTTTCTCAAACCTAGCAGAAAAAAATTATGGTTCAAAAATGCCAAACAAACAATCAAGAACTGAAAAAGTGGGAATAACCTACCTGTAGTGACACTCCCTGTGTTAATCTGTTGAAAAACAGCGGACATTCCCTCCTTTGGCTTGGAGGATGAAGCCTGAGATGATTCAGAACTAAGGAGAGATGCAGGAGGAGGAGGCGGTGGAGCAGGTGCACTAGGTGCAGGAGCTTTAGGCGGAGCAATTGATTTTCCTGTTGACCTCCATACAGGGCCTAAAGGATAAAAACTCTTGACATAATCTCTCAGGCCAGGTAGATATAACTCTTTGAGAGCTTTGGCCCACTCAACATGACTTGCATCTTTATTTCTATATTCTACAAGCACCTGATTATCACCCCAAAAAAAATACATGATATAGCAACCAAAATGAAATAAGGAAAATGCAAGTAAATGCCCAGGAGGTTAAAACAATAAAAGTGAACGCAATTCTGTGCCTCAGATATTGCCAAAACCAAAAAAGAACAGAATGTTTGCTAAGCATATAATAAACAAAAGTATCAGAGCCATTTAACTTGCAGAGAACTCCTTTATTGGTTCCTCCTCAATTTTAACAAGAGGAGCCAAACAACCAGTAAGTCATGAGAATTTTTTCAGTCACAAAACTCAGCAGGCTTCTGGCATGCAAGGAGAATACCTTGTTGCAATAAAACTCAGCCATCTGCCAACTTTCTTCCACATGTGCAATGGGCATGCTCATACCTGGAACAGAAAAGACAAATAAGAAACCAGAAGATAAGAATTCCCCATAGAAACAATCATGCACACTAACCACAATCCTTCCCCGTATATGCAATCCATGCTAGAGCAGAGAGACTGTCGACTGCAGCCTTCAGGTGGTTAAAATAATCAGATCTCCGTCCTTCAGTCATTGCATCAGCTTTTGCCATCACTTCATTCAATGGTTTCAGAAACTCAGCCAATCCAGCAGCGTCAGGCTTCTGTACGATGAAGATATAACATTAATCACCCTTTCATGCACATCACAGGGGCAGATACCATAATATAAAACTTAAACATGATTAATTATCTATGCATTCCCCTCTCCTACTAATGAAATCCAAATTTCATTATGTTCCTAGTATTCTGATTACTACATAAACATGATTACATGAAAGAAGAAATCATTTGCTTTCAGGAACTTGTAACCACTACTATTTCATAGAGTATACAACAATACTGGAATACTTGTCGGCTTATTTCAAGATTTCAAACAGTAACAAGGTTCTTTTTCCTCCTTTCATTCCTCTAAACACCACCCACAAAAAAAAAAATCGAACTATCCACATGTAAGGGTACATCCAGGAATTCCATGAAACATGGAGTTTCACTATTATGCCCGAAGGAAAGAAGTTCAAATATTCAGTAAATGAACACGGCCTATAATCTTCACTAATAACATTCTCAGCAAGCTAACTAAGCATGACAATGCATTTAATTTACTTGCCACTAAACTATCCAAGGTAAATAGTATGTTATAGATAATAACATTAAAACTGTTAAACAATTTTTTCACATTGATCAAATGATGCGAGCTAAATCCGTTATTCTACACTAAATTCAACTGATTCAGTTGAACGCTTCCTCATTGCACAGAAGCTTGGTATACAGAAATAACTGCTCCCCATAGCAGAGATCCATTTAAGAAAACAAAAGAATAATAAATAAAATATGGAGAGAAAATGTCGCGGAAGCACTAACCTGAGTTTGCTTGACCTTAATCAAAAGCTCTTTCTGAACAGCAAAAGCTTCTTGAACAAACTTGGAGACCTGGAGAACTTGTCCTCCAATCTTCTCTGCAGCAGTCGAAAACCTGCCGATATACTGGTCCATCAGATCGCCAAAGGCAATAATCGAAGGATCCACCGCCACATCGGCGCCGGATAGAGTCTCTCCGCCGCGCGAATGGAATCCGGTCGATAGCGCCTCCAAGCGCGACACCGCCGACTCCAACCTCTCAATCAACTTCTGGTCCATAGCTGATAGCTCAGAGCCAATCTTGGCAACCAGTGAATGAAGTGAAGATGATGGAATAGAAATAGATCTTGCGCCAGCAAAGATGAGGCCGTTAACGTGCGTGCAAGCCCATTTTCCCCCTAATTTCTTTACATATTATTATTTTTTATTTAAGGGCCAAAAAATTTAGTCTTGTAATTGTTTTTAAATTTATTAATATCTTAAATTTAATCGATATTATTTTTCTCAAATTTATTTGTTTGGTTATATTAATGAAGAATTTAAACACATCTCTTAATTTTTAATTTATACTAAATAAAATAATTAAACCATTTAAAATGAATTAATAATACTACAAAAAATTTTATATTAGTATATTAATTTCAGCTATAATTGAAATTTTAAAAATTAAATTGGATGAAGACACCGAAAGGTGAAATGGAAAAGCGCGCGGGCTCGGAGATGCTCAAAGCGAAATTTTAGGATGCCCCACGTGTCACTTTGCTAGCGAATCTTGACTTTCCTTTCACTTGGGGCCGCTGGATGCAATGTGACGTGTGGGGCCCCTTTCATCATAAATATCAAACAAGTCGCGTATCTTAGTGGAAATCGGCAAGCGGTTGATAATTAACCATTTATTAAAATTCCAAATATCAGAATTAACGGCCTCATGTTTTGTATCTTTCTTCGTTATTAAGTTTTCAGCTTGTTTGGTTAAAAACTTAAAATCATATAAGGCGAAGCATATCACACAAGACTGGTTGATATTTTTGAAGGACAAGAAGAAGAATGGTTATGCTTATAGTTGAAGAACAAGGTGACTGTGTTTTAATGGTTTTAACTTTTCAGGGAGAAGTTGCAATCTTTTAAAGAAAACTATATTTTATCATCATGATATTACAATTTAATATTCTCAATCTTAAATATAAGATATAGTTGACTTTTTTTGAAAAGACTAAATAAGTTATTTAACCATATTATATGTTATGTATCCTTAAATTGTATATTAGTTTATTAGTCAAACTAATTAGTGTGGGGAAATAATAAAAATATAAATTCTAAAATAATTTAATTAGCTTCTTTAATCTCTTCAAAAAAAAATTAACAGTATGTTATATCTAGTACCCAAGGGAGTATCTAATAACAATCGATTGAGATTACAACTGATGGAGCTCAACTAAAGGGCTGGAGATTACTGTCAGAAAGGTATTCATTTTTAGAAAATCTAGCGTTCTGTGAGAAGACCTAATTTGAAAACAGTGTGTTTGATTTAATGAAGGAAAAATAATTCTTATCAATATGGGGCATGTTGCACGGACACGTATTTCTTTTTCTTTTCCCTTTACTAGGGCCTTCATCTTTTCTTATTGATATACTGAGTGTTTGTAATAATTTATTTTTGATAAATAAGTATTTATTATGTAAGTCGAGATAAAATTTTTCTCATATATTTATTTTATATACTATGAATCATGATTTATAAATATTTATTATTTAAAAATAAATTATCCCAAACGAACACTTAATAGACATGTGCTGGAAATAAGAGGCTGTCTCTTTTTCTTTATCCACGTGTACATGAAAAAGATTGTCGTTTCTAGTTTACGCCATTTTGATGCTTGCGACTTTGCGTTTGGAATAATAGAGTCCGGACCAATGTGTTCGTTGCCAACACAAGTGTCAATCGCGTTTCAAAGTTCAAACTTGAGGCAATGAAAAGATTAGCGTTTGTTTGTAATAATGATTGTAATGTTAAAAAATAGTTCATGATTTATTGTATATAAGATTAATATGTGAAAGAAATTTTTTCTCAATTTAGATAAATAAACACTTTTCACTAATGTTAATAAATCCGGTTTGGACCGGCCCAGAAACCGGCGAACTAGCCAAAAAAATGATCCTCTTCGGGGTTCGGTCCGGGTCACTATTTTAAAAAAAATTATTTTTTCTTTAGAATTTTATATTAATAAGTCTAAAATCTTCAATTTCTCACCGGTTTAGCTCCAATCTGATCCACTGACCCTTAACCTAATACTTCGACCGGTTCGATAATCCGTCCGGATTTTAATATCTTGCTTTTCACGTTCTCAATTGGGATTCACAACAAGCATGGTGATTCAACCAAGTCAAATCAAAGAATTGGATAAATTATATTCCCTCCGGTCCTAATTATAAGATAAAGTTGACTTCTTTTAAGAAATTAAAGAAGCTAATTAAATTACTTTAAACTATTTTTTTTTTTTTTATTCAAAATAATTAGTTTGACTAATAAACTAATATATAACATAAGGATACATAATATATGTGATAAATATATATATTTTATAATTAAATAGGATAGATTTTAGGACATAATTGATTAAATTTATTAATATTTTATACGTATTCAATTATCTTTTATATATTTTCTATCTTTTAATTGAATTCAGGATAAAAAAAAAATCTTGATATAAAATTTATTCATATCCTATTTTATTATACAAGAAATATTATATGATGAAATAGATGAGAAAGTATCAAATAAAAAAAAAGGAAAATAAGTAGCATGCACCATTAGATTATATATCTAAATGGTAGGATATATTATACGTTGAGGGCGTGAGCTGGCAGAACGCAAAAGGCATTGCTTTGGTTGGATGAGATGAAGGGTCCACGCAATGAAATTGATTATTGACAAGATTCACACTGAATTAAAAGGATAGGATATCTGATGAAAGGGAAAGGATATAAGATTTGGATAAATTAAAAAAAAAAAAAGAACGGAACCTGCACGTCGGAAGATCTATAAAAAGGGGTGGAGGGTAGCGAGCAAACACAAATACAGAACAACGAAGATTGAGTGAGAAATAGAGGGAGTCGACTTGCTCTCTTTTCTTCTTTCTTTTTATTCTTTAAATTTGAATTTCTTTGTTTGATTATGGATTTTATTCTAGCCATGTGAGGCTAATTTTCTTTTTAGACCTAGGGAAACTATGAATTCAGTAGTGAACTAGATGTTATTTTTATGATTTATTAGTCATGATTTATGTTAATTTTGGTTACTTAATCTTACTTTATTATGTCCGTTTGATGATTGGCCACCATTAGATGTGAATTTGAGTATTAGGATTTACCTTGACGAAGGAAATT
This sequence comes from Inga leiocalycina, assembly GCA_963242795.1. Classification (NCBI taxonomy): domain Eukaryota; kingdom Viridiplantae; phylum Streptophyta; class Magnoliopsida; order Fabales; family Fabaceae; genus Inga; species Inga leiocalycina. The sequence goes on along the minus strand of OY725321.1, from coordinate 1,857,702 downwards.
TTAATTAGACTCTGAGATTAAGTAATATGGGATTAAATTACTATTTAATTTGCTATTAGGATAGACATATACCTAATAGCCCCATATAATTGTTGAAGAGTGTGTTTGAATTATCTTGCCTCTTGAGTAATTTGGTTAGACATAACAATTATACTTAAGAGAGGGTTGTAAGTGAACTGACAAGCACTTATAACTATTTATACTCGAGATTAACAAAATTAACATTTGAGATTAACTAAGTAAATGGATTTGAGATTTGGAGAGCTAGTGAGGGGTTAGTGACTCTAGGTTGTGTTTGATATTGATAGTTTTCTTTAATTAATTTTCTTTGGATTTAGTCATAATTAGTTACGTTTAACTTAAAAGAAATTGAAATTTTAATATCTAAAAATTAATCGACTAATTCCTCGTGGGACGATACTCAACTTATCACTTTATTACTTGGCATGACCCGTATACTTGCGGAGCGCATCAATATGATATGATTAAGTAACTTATTTAGCTTCCTTGATTTCTCCAAAAAAGAGTCAACTTTGTGTTATAATTAGGACCGGAGGTAGTATCATAGATAGTTGAAACTTGGCTACAATAAAGACAACTAGTCTTATCTCATAATCTAACGTCGCTTATATAGACCATATAATGTAATTGAGTTTTATCAGTAACTAAATCTTTTAATAAATTATTAAATAAGAGGTATCGCTTAATAACTTCCTTAAATATTCTATCCTATCTCCCAGCTAAATTGTGAAAAGGAAGCTAGAAAGCAATTATTTATCTAACAGTATCAAATTGATGGGATGAAGGATTATGCTTAGCGTTGCAGGCAAATCATAAAGTTTCAGCTCAATGTCAGTGGCAATAGCTATCATCGTTGAAAAAATGGTAATTGATGTCACAGTAGCCTCTTGTTGATACTTACTAACCATGACGTTGACAGCAACAGAATTCCCACATCGTAAACAATTTCACCTGTGTCGCAACCGCCCATAGAATGATATATACACTATTTTTTTCGCCCTCAATACCGCTCCAGTTTTAATTGTTGCCTGGATAAATTGATTATCCATTTCTTTGTTTAAAATAAAAAGTTTCAACACAATTTTTGTTACAAATTCTACAGCTGAACCCACAACAAAAAAAGGAGGCCATTGGCAATGAGCCCGTGACATTGAGCTCAATTTTCACTTAAAAAATTCACATTTGATTGAGGGCATAGGGTTCTGAAGCTACTAAAATTGTGGGGACTGTATATGTACGGATCTTTACAAGAAGGCTAATCTCTGCACAAAACAACGTAATGCAACAGCAAGATGGTGGCAACTTTGCTGTAAAAAGATATATGCACAATGGGGGAGAAGGGGGGGACAACTTCGCTGTAAAATGTACAATGGCTCGCAATACAAGAAATCGAACATCACTAAATTACATTGTGATTTAAGAAAAAAATACAACAAATTACATTACAACAAATAAAATTGTGGGCATCCAGATCTACTGGCACGAGGAAGCAGTATTACGATCATCTCCATCTTGACTGTTCTATAGAGTCCACATTCTTAGGGGAATATTGAACTTTCCGAGGAATCGGGGAATGCGAAGGAGGAACGGGCTCTCTCTCTCTTATTGAACGAAGTTCCTACCAAAAGAGTACAGGTAGTTAGATATCAATGGAAGCTGAAATCAACTTTTTCACCATAAAAAGTTGAAAACTACATATCTTATCATCGCATAAGTGAAAGAATAGCCTGGGAAAAAGACTTACAGAACGAAAGGGGAAATCATCTGCCTCAAGCATATGAACGATTTGACCCATCTTCGGTCGTTTACTAACATCCAAATCTATACAGCGCAGGCAAACCAGCAAAGCTCGTTTCAAAGATCTTGGAGAGGGCTGGACCTCAATCAAAGGATCTACCAGCTCTTCACCACGACGACTTGCTACCATTCCCTTGAACCAATCGGTCAAATTCATCTGAACCACATCAAAGTACAAAGGCAGAGATAAGATACCAGTGTTTCATGGAATGCTAAAAAAAAACGGCTCAAAAAATAAAAATAAAAAGCCCTGCAATCACCTCTCCAGGTGGTCTAGAATAATCAATGGGACTTCTTCCTGTAATTGTCTCCATGAGTAGAACTCCAAAGCTATACACATCACTTCCCTCATTAAGCATGCCTGTGCTTGCATACTCAGGTGAAACGTATCTGTGTAAAATGAATTACCTATGTAAAGATTCAACTCTAAAGCTTAATCAGTCAAGATCTATGTATAGTTTCATTATGAATCATGATCTCAGTTCAAGCCTTGACCACTTGGTTATAAATTACCCATGTATAGTTATAAATCATGATCTCAGTTCAAGCCTTGACCACTTGGTTATAAATTATCAATGTAAAGATTCAACTCTAAAGCTTAATCAATCAAGATATATTTATAGTTTCATTATGAATCATGATCTGAGTTGAAGCGTTGACCAGCTGATTATAATCGCAAATGGCTTAAAGGGTTGAGGAAGAAACTAACCCAAATGTCCCCATTACACGTGTGGTGACATAGGTCTTCTCTGAGCCTAATAGCTTGGCTAGACCAAAGTCTGATACTTTAGCATTCCACTTTCTGTCCAAAAGAATGTTACTCGATTTTATATCTCGGTGCACCACTTTGGGTTCTAACCCTTCATGCAGATAGGCCAGCCTGGTCCATGATGTAGAACAAACATCGATTTGATCAATCAAGGATCACAGAATGGATGTCCAATGAATTGAAACAGAGAAATGAAAAAACAGACCCTTTTGCTGTCCCAATGGCAATTTTCATCCGTATATCCCATGTTAAGGGACTAACAGGCCCAACATCACCATGCAACCACTGCTCCAAATTTCCATTATCAACATACTCATAAACAAGCATCCTGGATGGTCCGCAAGAGCAAAGTACACATAATTTTAGAGGAATTTTTGTAATCAAAAGGACCTTGAACTGAAAGAATAATTGTCGTGTAAACAGAATAGTACCTTTGAGGACCTTCTGCGCAATATCCAACTAAACCCACCAAATTCTTATGCCTTACTTTTCCAATGGCTTCAACCTCCACCTTAAACTCCTTCTCTGCTTGACCCCTTAGTTACAAAGAAAGTAGGAATATCAGAATGGCATTACAAAAACAAAATATCCAAAAAGGTTATAAGCAGGTAATAGAATTGCAGAACAAAGTTACGACCCTTTGTATTCAAATGCTTAGTGAAGCATAAAAAATTCATATGCTTAGGCAAAGATATACCCTTTGCATTCTCGGCTTTCTTTGTAACATGAAGTGGTAAGTAGTAGTTCTTTCCCAACTCTCTTCATACATGGCAAGTTATAAACAAATACATATATAATGGGTAAAAAATAATGGACACGGCCGAACAAACATAAGCAAGCCCAAATGCCAAACCAATCACGAATAAACATGTAAAATATTAGAGATGTCCATTAAGAGATGTTTGACGTGATTATACGTCTGTCAATAAAGGGTTTGATTACTGTGTTCTAGCTTTTGCAGTCGGAAAGACAGAAATACGCATGAAGCTTGTCAACTTCCAAATCTGCATCAAGACTAAATATTATTCAAATATGATTCCGTTTCCAAAAAAGACTAAAGTTTTCTCGGGATCAAGATTTACATATCATATAAAGGAAAAGATGAGATACAGCAATTATGAACAATAGGATAAATAAACAAAAAGCAAAAGTAAAGGTGGAAAAAAAAAAGAAAGGAGGAAAGAAACAACAGCCATGCCCCAGATGAGTAGTAGAATGAGAACAACAACAAAGTGTCCATCTACTTTTTCCTAGTTTTCCACGAAACCATTGGTAACGATCAGAAAATTCGGTACCAACGGACAACATATTTCTTCTAGACTCTAGATCAACGCAATAATCGTTGGTTTTCCCAAGTCAATTCATTTCCACATGAACTTTGTATTTGTAGGAGTTAAGAACTTGAAATATAATGAATGATTTTCTGTAGAAACAGGGAATGGATGAATTTGTATCAGCAAGTCCAAAAAAACGTGCAGTAATGCAGGAAACATTAGCAGGCAGAATTAGGATAAACGGAACCTTAAAACAGTCAAGTTCACACTAAATTTGAATAACTTAAGGCATACTTGTTGTTCAGAAGATTCTTCACAGCCACCACCGACCCATCTTCAAGAACTCCTTTGTACACAATACCATACCCTCCTTCACCGATCACACTTTCTTCCGCAAACCCACGCGTCGCATCCTCCAGCTCCCTCAGGCTATACCATCGTCCCCACCCTATGTTCGGTGCGTCCACCGACACGTCACTGCGGCTCCCACCGGAAACATCACTCTCGTCGCTCGTCTTCTTCCCTCTTCTCTCAACCTCAATCTCAACCTTCTCCTTCTTCGGATCCTCACCCCCAATTTTAACCTCTGCTTGCTCATAATTCTGCTCGAGATCCAGGGCTTTGACTTCCATGATCTCCTTGGAGACCAAGGGAATCGTCCCGGAACTGTGCTTCACGCGCAATTTACGCTTCGTCGAGATTCGACTCCGGCGAACGCAGAGAAAGATCAGAAGCAAAAATGCCAGTACGATTAGGAGGAGAATGCCGATCACGAAGTACAGCTTTAAGCCAAGAAATGGAGTTTTGTGAGAGAGCTGCGTAAGACCGTGACCGGGAGAGTCGTCGGAGGCCATTGCGTCCGACGATGTGAGGAAAGTGATATTGCCCGGGGAAAAGTGTTGGTAACGAAAGTGAAAGAGAGATTAGGAGAGAGACGTTGTTAGGGGCGTTCGGTTGATGAGAAAATGGCAAGGAATTGTGACTTGTGAGAGAGGAGAGTGAAAATAAAGCATGGGAGAGAGAATCCGATTTTGGGAAAGGGACAGAGAGGAGAGACTGTGGTTGAAGAGTGGGGTTTCAACGGATACAAAGCTGGTAAAAGCCGAGCAACGAAGGAAAAAATGGAAAGTTCAGTTTTCTGGGGTTGGATGCTGCATGTTATTACCAAAATGCCATTCTCTCTTAGGACTTGGTAGGCCAGTAGGCAGGGCCCGAGAGAGTGAATTCAGGCAGAAAATTCAGAAGAAGCAATATTTAGATACAGGGTTAAATGATAATTTAGTCCGGTAATTTTTTTGGGGGTAATTTTTTTTTGAAAGTGTCAAAAATAGAGTAATTTTGTCTGGACCGTTATCTCCGTTAATTTTGGTCTTTAGTTGACCAAATATGTCAAGCTGACAGCCTACATGTCATCACATCATTTTTGTTAAGGTGTAAATGTGTCCCAAAAATTTTAAATATAACTTTGAAACAAATAAAATAGATGACACATGGGCTTCTGAGGAAACTTTGCACTTAACAAAAATGATGTGATGATATGTGGACTGCTAGCTCAACATATTTAGTCAATTAACGTTTCAAAATTAACTAGAATAACGACTCAGGCAAAAATTACTCCTTTTTTTATACATCAAGGGTAAAACTGCCCCTCAAAAAACCTCCGAAGCAAAACTGCCCCTTAACCCTTAAATATTTAGACATACGAAGTAGTATTTTTTTTATAATGATTATTTAGATATATTTTACCATAAGATGTTTTGTATTTTTCTAAACACTTCACTGATTCATAATTCTTTTGTTTTATAGTATTACCCGATATCTTGTTCGAAATTATTTATGACTCGAATTTAAGGTTTAGAGAGATTCAGCGATGTCTTACATCATTAAACCAACTTTATGTTGGTGATTAGAAATTTCATATTACAGTGTTTTAAATGAAAATGTGTTTTTCAATTTACTACCTAATCTATAAAGTCTAGTTGAGATTTTTTTTTACCATGAATTTGAGAATTTTAATTTATTCTTACATAAAAGATTTTTTTTAAAAAAAATGGTTAAGGATTTCCGCTTTCAAAGCTTAAAATGTAAAAGATTTTTACCTCTCCCAATAAATACGCATATCGAAATTTAAACTTGTGTTCTCAAGAGTTTTAAAGATTGAGTATATAACAGTGCTTTTCAATATTGCCCTCCAATTTAAATCCATGCATCTTGATTGTCATTAATTTTTTCTCACATAATCCTCTCTATAATACAATGAATAAGATACTAGCTAAAAAATAGAATAGAAGAATGCAATGCTATTATGATTTATATCTAGGAACATAAAAACCTTCTAAGTGGTGTCTCATAATAAAAAAAAAAAAAAAACCTGACTCATCTCAGCTACATTTTCAAATTTTAAAAATTACTAATTAAAATAAGTTTATATTTAGGAGGGAAATGAGTAATGTTTATCTACACAACTCACATTCTGAGAAGAGATCAAAAAGGTTATGAAAGAGACAAAGGGGGGGTGATGGTGAGACGGAATGTAAACCAACCGAGTGGTTCATAAGTAGTGGCCATTAGGAATGAACTAGTTTTGTAGAAGATGATCCCGTAATATTAATAGCATGTGGCAATACACGACACACACACGCATATGTTGTTGGTGTTGTCAGTTTGTTAAGACTAAGAATGTGAGATATTGATATGGCAACACGCCACCTAATTCTTAGTTATTAATCTTCTAGTTTTGCTTCACCATTTGATTTCGCCAACCATAATTGTTCCATTCTTATTTGCCCTCTTTCCACTTATTTCTTTTGTCGTGTTTGTTTTTTATAGCTTAATTTTAGCTTATAAGTGTTTTTTATATAAATCGAGATAAAACTTTTCTTACATACTTACTTCGTATACCGTTAATGATGATTGAAATGTACTTATAAACTAAAATTAAGTTATCTTGTGTGCGTTTGGAATGGCTTATTTTTATCCAAAACGTGCTTATAATTCGTGATTCACAGTATACGAGGCAAGTATGTGAGAGGAGTTTTTTCTTGGCTTGCGTAATAAATGCGTTTTTCCTGTACAAAACGCTGAAACAAACACAGCCCTTATTTCTCTTGTTGATAAGCCATTTTGTTGCATGCCGTGCCCTCTCTCCATTATTATTCCTCTTCCTTTCAACCTCACATGAAAGCTAATTTCTCCCCAGTCCTCACATTTTACCACCCCTCTTCCATCAATTCCACCATCTTATCCCGACCACGACACACAACTTTCAAATTTCAAATCACTCATCTACCTCTTCACCAAAATAAATGTCAAGTGAGACAGTTAGTTAATTAAGATATAGCAAGATGTATGAGAGACAGCATCGCCAACCACACTTATTATATGAGGTTTCAGGTTCAAGTCAATGCTGATATGCTTGTGTGACTGCGTGTTTAAATCATACTCCTTTCGTTCTTTAATATAGGACATATTTAAGGGCCTGATCCTTATCATAAATATAAAACGTATTTATAATATTTTTCAATCTTTTTCTAATTTACCTTTATTGATGCCCATTCAATAATAATCAAAGAAGAAAGAAAATAAAGGAATTAAGGAAGATTATTAGAGTGTTTTATAAAATACACATCATATTAACTAAATTTCTTAATTTAATCAAATTAGGTAAATAAGTTATATATTAAGAATTAGAGAGAGTACAAGGAAAAAAAAATTTCTGAGCTCTGAAAAGGTTTCTAACCCAAAAAACCTCTTACAAGAATATGTGCATTCTTCTTTGGATTGTAAATATAGAATCACAGACTAATTAGTAAAATCTAAAAAAATAGCTATAATGGTTATTGTTTATAATCAATACTCCAGATGCATATTATGAATCCCCTTTACTTCATCAGAGTTGTTGAGAGATAGTTCACTTAGTGTTTGTTTAAGAATACGTTTGGAATCCTCAAAAGTATTTATTTTCGTAAACTAAAATTTAACTCTTTTTATATATTTACTTTATATACTATAAAACATAATTAAAAAACTACTTTTAAAAATTCTAACAGCTGTTTCTAACAAACTTTGGTTGTCCTTGCCTGAAAATAGAACATTTTACCAAATTTGTCATGTAACTGGCTGATACATCGTGCAGAGTCAAAAAGAAATTGCCACATCTAGTTCTGTAACTCCATCTGGCTGGTTTAGCAATGACGTATGCATGTACTGCGGGTCATATGATATGTCACTTCCTTAGTTCAACATTACTTGATGTGCAATTACTGAGTGAAAATTATTAAACATGCATTTAATACTGTTTTTAAAGTAGTATTTTCTGATGAAAATTTTACCAACTAACGATGTACTCAAAATAAATGTCAAGTTTTTACGTAAAAAAGGAGTGGAAATTGCTGAAAAGTATCTATCTGTGAATAATGTTTGGCTTTAAACGTATTGGCTTAAAGGATTATAACTCATTTTTAGTGAGGATAATTTTTCGTCAGTTGTATGTAACACATCTTTAATTGCGTTTGTTTTGACCCCTAGTCTTTAAACAAATTTTAATTACCTTTAATTTAAATAATAAACATTTTTTAATATATACTTTTTAGCAGTTTAAAAAAACGAAAGACAGCCAAACTTGGATTTTTTTTTTCCCCAAGTGCGGCTGCGATAAATTTTCATTTATTAAATAAATATACTTACATTAATATAAGAACTCAAAGCTCGTGAAACATTATGGTTTATGAGGCGCTGAGGCTGAAGCGGCCTATTTAATGTTTTTCAGCGAAATTGTGCCGTGTGCATCATCTGAATCTTGAATATTGCCATATTGGTAGTATAGAAAATAGATTAACAATTTCAAATATAAAGATGTGTATAATTTTTTATTTTCTTTAATTCAAACTGCAACAACTATATATCATATTGATGCATACAAGACCAGTTTCCCAGTGCTATATATTTAATTCGATGCCTTTAGGTAAAGTTAATGTCATTTAGTCATTTCACACATAAATAATTAAATTAAAATTTTTATTTCTAAAAAAAGTTCCGGTAAAAAAAATTCTAAAAAAAAAGTTGGTTTTCTTAAGAAAATTGCATACTAATAATATGCTATATATGGTGGCACATACATGAACTAAAAATTGCACACCTCATATAAATAATCAAAAGTGCTGCTTCCAATGTCGAGTTTCATGTGCTGGCCAGAAAAAAAAAAAAAAAAAAACTGGTCGAGTTTCATGTAACACAGGAGGTCAAGGATCTTAGATTAAAGCTTGTAAAACAATTTACTACTTTTGATTTTAAATATAAGATAAAGTTGATTTTTTTAAGAGATTAAGGAAGCTAAATAAATTACTTAATCATATCATATATTATGTATCATTAGATTATATATTAATTTATTAGTCAAACTAATTAGTTTGAAAAACAATAAAAATAAAAATAATTCAAAATAATTTAATTAATTTTTTTAATTATTCTAAAAAAATCAATTTCATCTTATAATTAAAATCCAACCAAGTAACTCTGACATTTATACGTGCTTGTTCAAAAAAAAGGTATCAAAGGCTGCACAAAAGGTCAAACGTCTTGAAAGTCACGATTATTGTAAAAAATTATATAAATTTTGTATTCCTGTTATATATATATATATATATAATAGCATTATAAACAAACCATAATAATTAAAGATTTAGAATTTTAATTTTTACATGAAATAATATAATCCTTATAATTTTTTAATTTAGAATAAGGGAAAATGATAGAAAAATAACTTTAAAATTGTAAAATCTCAAATCAGGTTTGTTACCAATAATTAATAAAGGAATGGTGAGACTTGATAAGCAATTCCCAACTCATTATTTTAGGAAATACTTGATTTAGGATTTTATAACTTCAAAATTCTTTTTCTGTCATTTTTCCTTAGTATAACCCCATCCTCATAAAAAATTATTTTATCATGGGTAAAATTTTAGAGATTGAATCAATAATTTAAAAAAAAATTATAGATTAAAAGATATATTTTCACCATATAAAAAGTGTGCCTAGTGGCATGTATGGTAAAATGAATATGATGATGCAAGATGATGAGCATTTTGACTTTTGAATCAAAGTCATGCCCTGAACGACAGAGCATTGTCTCCCATGTGCCATAAGATGCCGCGACTACTTCATTGCGTTTTTGAATATTGACACCGTTCAGATTTGTCATATATAGAAAGAAGCATGATTAGATTAAATTAATCAGTAATTAGTCGGGCAGGTAATCGTGCAGATGAATTGTTCAATGGAAAAATTACCCTATAAGACGACAAACAAAAACAAGGGGCATGAAAATAAGAGACATACATTGCCGATGGGTGGAGAGGAACTAGTTTTTGAGGCATCATATTTATAAAATACTTCATCCGATATATAATATAATTTATTTTTAGAAAAATATTTCAGTCCATAATATAAGTCATATGAAAAATAATTGATATTTATTTGTCAAATTTATTCGTATAATTAATATTTAAATATGACTTTTTTATATTTTACTGTCACCGTCAAAACTTAATTGAATAAAGGTAAAGCCAGGAAAAAAAATTTTCAATTTTAATTTGCAACACCTGGCCATATTCATTAGTAGATATAACATGACCATGCAACACCTGACATTTCACATTTAACCACTTAAAGCAATCATTGCATTCAATACACTATGATTTATCATAGCATTCACTATCTGCAACTAATCATAGCATTTACCATTTAATTTTTGAAGATGATCATATATTAATTCGACGGTCCAAACATTGCGTGGTCACAATAAAACTTCATCATACTTGATAGAGCCGGTAACATGGGTTCAACCCGCGGGCTCAACTCGTGAGTCCGCAGGTTTTGACTGGTTAGGATTGGAAAAATCCCAACCTGCAAAAATCATAACCCGCGGGTTGGCCTGCAAAATTTTTTATTTATATATAATAATTTTACAAAATTTATAAGTTTTTCACTCTTATCTTAGTACCTCCTAATTCAAAGAGAAAAAATCTTAGCTTCTTCTCTTCTTCTTTAAACAAAATTATTATATCTTGGTTGCTTGAGGATGAGTTTATGTTTTGTTTATAAACTTTAATAAATTTGATAACTTTATCTCTTAACTTTTAGATTATGTTTTTAAATTTTTATAAAAGCAATGATTGATACTAGGAATGTAAATTTAATTACGTGTATATATGTGTCTCATATTTTCAATCCTCTTTAAAAAATATGAATTTTTTTTCAAAAAAAAATGCGGGCCCGCGGGCTGGCCCACAACCTGCACACTGCGGGTTAGGGTTGGCATTTTGCCAGCCCGCACCGCGCGGGCCGCGGGTTGGTGCGGGCTGGCCCGTATTCCTAGCTATAATACTTGGTTTAATTAAAACTTAAACAACAGTATTTTGTTAGAACCTCTTCTCTAATACAAAAAATATTTTGTCTTACTCCAAGGTCACTTATTAGATTGGATGGTGGAAGATTCAAAGACATTTGGGGAAGATTGATATATGAGGCACTAAAAGACAGATTGATTTCTTTTGTTTCTAACCGATTACAAGATGAAAGAAGATTCAGAGACGTTAGAACTTAGAAGGAGAGACGTTAAAAGGACGAGCATCACTCAGGGTCTTTTGAAAGACTGAGTGTTGGGAGGTTCTAAGACGGTGGGAGAAAGATTGAGAGATGACGCACCAAAAGACTAGTCGGTTTATTATGTTTTTGGTCAAGTTATGGAATGGAGGAAAATTCAAAGATGATAGAACTTAGAAGTAGGAGCGTCACTTAGGGTTTCTTGAAAGACTGGGTGGTGGAGTTTTCAAAGACACTGGGGAAAAGTTGAGAGACGAGGCGCCAAAAGTTTGGTCGATCTCTTCTTTTGCTCGTAGGGTTACATGATGGAGGAAGATTCAGAGGCCTTAAAATTTAAAAGAAGAGACGTTAGAAGGAGGAGCATCGCTTAGGGTTTTTTTGGGTGGTAGAAGATTGAGAGATGCTCGGAGAAAGATTGAGAGATGGGGCGCCAAACGACTGTTCTTTTGTTTCTTGCCGAGTTACAGGATAGAGGAAGATTCAAAGACGTTAGAACCTAGAAAGAGAGACATTAGAAGGAAGATTGTCACTTAGAGTTTTTTGAAAAATTTCTTGCCCAAACATGAGAAAGAAGCTCTTATTGGAATTTTTTGCATATGGTCCCCAGAATATATAATTTGAGGATTTGATTCATATTTTTAAAAACCTAAAAGTAGAAATCAAAGCAAGCCAATTGTTTGCCACGTGCATGTCAGGTGACTTCCCCCATTTCCCAATTCTCTAGTCTTGCATACCAAACAAGGTCAAAAGGGTTGTTAGGATCGGCAAGCACAGCAGAAGAATTTTAAAATTTTCACCGATCATAATTGAGAATCTACCAATGACGTTTAAATCGAGTTAGAAGGATTCATACTTTGTTCAATTCAGGTTTTCGATCTCTAGGAGCCAACACCTCAAGTCCGCCCCCTCTATCGGTATCTACACGAATGCTCTCCAACATAGATTGCGTGCTAGCACCTCTAATATCTCCTATGATTTCCCTTGCGGCTCACAATTTTCATGCATGTATGAGTATATATGCTCTATCAAGTTTATAACCTATGAGGGCTATATTTGAATTTCAAAATTAATCTTTATTAATTTTGAAATTAATTAGCAATTAATTATCTTGATGAGCTAATTAAATAAATTCAGTTTAAATTAAATCTGTCCAACAGTTTTAATTTAACATATTTATTTAATCCAAATAAAGAGTCATTAGATTTAATTTATCTTCATAAATTAAATTTGAGATACTATATCTCTATCATGTTAGTTATTAAATCTAATTTATCTTAATAAAATTAAATTTAAAACCAACACAATATAATAATATAATATATATATATATATATAATATGTATTTTGAAAAAACACACACACACACACACATATATAATTATTAACAAATATATATATATATATATATATATAAGTCATTCACCATAGATTAAACATTATCTCTTGTTGAGACATTCTTGTGTACGGACCCTGTAGGCCCATACAAAGTTGGTAGTGGGTCAATAACTGTACTAACCCATAAGTCACAAACGCCTCTAACAAGACATTATGACTATCCAATTCATATGAGGATCATTAACACGATGCAACTTGTCATACAACCATGTCACGTTCCTTTTATCACACGTTATATCGGTCAAGGATGAGGCATGAATAATGTCATCCTCTTGTTCCTGACCATTACTTTTCGATTCCTGAGTAGTCTGACAATATAAATGGAAACTCATTTCCATTGTAGTATGTCCATACATTTCTCAGACTTACTCATCGAGGGGCCCAATAATATCTCTCTACTAATGTGATGGACAAATTCCATCTTGATCATTCATATTCCTCTGCATAAAAAACCACTAAACTTGATCGTAGCCTTTATCATCACCCGGTTAAAAGTGACTTCTGACTAGTTCAAAGCTTAGCAACTCTCATGTAGTGTCACACCCTCATTTTATTTTCACCTATTTCAGAGTATTTGCTAAAAATGATACGCAGTTCAGTGGGCAACACAGAAATAGCATAAATACACTAATATTATGTACACGATTACGAAAATTTCCCATAGGGGTTCGTACTTGATAATTACAATCAATGTAACATCGCAGCGCTACATGGGTGTCTAAACCCGTCCCAGTGAAACGGAGACATCTTCCAGTCTTCGTTCCACCATCGTAATTTCCTTCGTACGGTTCTTTTTATTGCTCTCAGCATAGCTTCTGTCTTCGCCTGTCTAAATTGTTAGTAGGGGAGGGTGAGATTCTGGGGAATCTCAGTAGGAAAGCAATACCAATATGCATGCAAGATAAGTGCTTAATGCATGACGTACTTGCATTACATAACTCATGCTCACACAATGACATATCTGCGAGCTCAATGTTTCAAACAATATACGTATGACCATAGCATAAACAGAAACAGAGCTTCAATTATTCATATATGTTTCACAAAATCAAGCAAAGCAATAACATGCATCAATACACCAGCACAAATATCAAATACATGCAGGAGAGGTAAGTTCCCTACCTTAATCGCCCGTCCCTGATCTTCGAATAACATGCCTCAATTTGCTTGCCAATACCTCGGGTTCTCTACTCGGTCCTAGAACGTCAAATGTACAGTTTAGACACTTTCATAGTGTTTCTGGTGGTTATATTAGTCTATGGTGAAATTTTACCAAAATGCCACTGGGACCTCGACTTGGCCTCGCCGTACCCGGCTCGATGGCACGTTTTTCCAAAATTTTGACTAAAGCTATTATGACTTATTTTCGCCCAAGGAATCCATTTCTAGGATCGAAATCACCAAATTCACTGTCAAATTATGAAAATACCCTTGACAGCCCCTATTTAGGGATTTCAGTGGCGTTTTCGTAATTATGCTTTTTCGGCCTCTACCGAAAAAGTGACCAACTGTAACCCCACCTATTTTTGCCCACTGAATCCAATGGAACCATTTATTTCATGAAAATCCAACTCCTAGTACCAGATCTGGTCTGGCCGAAATATTGATAGAAAAATAGAAAAATGGAGCTTTGTGTTTTAGCTTCCAAGACTTGTACTTTTTCACTTCTCATCCTTGATTAACTCATTTAAACACTTCATAATCATGATTTAAAGGATTTTGGGCAGCATAACCCCTTAGGGTTATGGCTTTTCCAATTTTACAACTTAACCAAAAATCACATAAACCAAACAATAATCACTAACAACAACTTCAATACACTAAGAAGTTGAGGTTTTGGAGATTACCTTTTGATCCTTGGTGTTTCTCTCTCTATGACGTCCTCTCTCTCTCTCCTCAACCTTGAGATTATCTTGCTAACATGGTGATTCATGGAGAAAAAGAGATTAGAGAAGCTATTATGCAAGAGAGGAAGCTTTGAACACAAGAATAACAATACCTACCTTAGACTTCCTCCTCCTTGAGCTCTCCTCTTCTCTCTATTTCTCAAGCTTCTCTCTTCCTCTTTTCCTTGTGACCTGGATGAAAATGAAGGCAAGAGGGAAAGGATGAGGCTTCATAAATTTCCTCCATGCATTTTACTCCATTGATCTCATCAATGGTTAGGATTCCTCCACCTTTCATGTAGACCATACTTCCCACCATGCCTCCCACCATACTCCCTTGCTTTAGGCCATACTCATTCAACTTTATGCCATGCCTGCCCATCATTTATGTCCAATTGGATTGGGACTAGATCCTCTCAGTTACCCAAATCATCCACTTTTCCCTTTACTCTAACTAAATCTATTTCTTCTCCCTTATTTTTTTTCCATGTTGGACGAAGATAATGAGAGGAAGGGAAGGAAAATTATTTGTCACTCATTCCATAATTCACATAATTGAATTATGTATAATCCCCCTTAATTTCCCAATTCTTGATTTATTCTACCAAGAATATTCAATTTATACATTTTCCTTCATTTTCCTTGATTAATTGAAATTAACTTCAATTAATTGGAAAATAATTAATTTTAGGCTAAATTGGCAAAATTATGATTTTGCTATCACCTTTGTAATTTAATCCAATTTTTTGAATTAATTTGCCCATATCCTTATGAATATGAGTATTTTAAAATTCATAAGATCCAAATTTCATAAATATTCACCATTTTATTGAATTATTCAAATAATTACAATATATTTTTGGTGAATAAAATTTGGGATGTTACATGTAGGAATCCATGATGACCTCAGGTCAAAAGGCATTGTGACATGGTTGTACATGAGAAAAGCTTATGACTTGATCCATGTAGCTCTCTCATGGTAGGTAGGTCCAACACCTTGTACTTTTATAAGTGCCTAAGACTTTGATTCATATCTCCATATCCTATCAAAGTCATACTAATCTTGTTTCATCTTTGCTTCCACATAGATAACCGACCATGGACATTTTAGGACAATCTTTATGATTTATCCAAGGATACAATTATCACAGTTAACATGCAAATAATATGATAACAAAATGGAGATATTTTATTAAATTAATAATGTTCAAAGTATAATGATCGGCTCTTAGGACATAATTTCCAACAAATGCATGTTATATATTATAAATGTGAGTTTTATTTTATTTGACTTTTGCAAAATTATGTTAGGATATAAGTCAACTAATGTAATTTGATATACATTTGGATTGGTTATTGTACAAAAGTCAGTTTGACAAAGAAATTTGTTTTGATGATGAATAGAAAAGCAAGTTTAGATGCAAGATAATAAAAAATTATATAAATTTTAGGATTAAAGTGGAAAAATTCTCATAAACTTATATTCAATATGCAAAAATACTCATTAAATTTGAACTCACAGCCTTAGAAAGGATTAGCCAACTCTTCAACTAACCTTTGTTAGAGATGCACACACTAACGGCTAACGTCCCCCAAGAGAGCAGCTCTCATACCAGACCTTTGGCATCCATGCAACTCACTTTTGAATGTTAGTCCCATTGAGTTAGAGGTTCTTGACTTCTTGCAGTCCCTTCTTCTTCTTGTTTTTTTTTTTGGTATGATCAATCCCTTCTTCTATTTGTTCGGGTCCCATTTGCATTTCGGCATGAGTCAGTCCTTTTCTCTGGGCCATGTCTTGAAACTCAAAGTGGGAGGCCCATTCAGCATCTTTCGGCCCTGTTATTAAAATATGCTACAACTATGTTCTTATTATCTTCCTCATGAACCAACGGGTATAGGTTTATCCTGTGTTTGGATTAATTTTTGGAGAATAGTTTTTACGATTTATGAAGTATGTATGTGAGAGAGATTTTATCCCAATTTATGAAAAAATATTTTTGAAAACGCGGTTTGGGGATTACCCAAATACACACTTAGTGAAAGAAGTTACTTGCTCACAACATAACAAACTAAGATCCAAATTTCTGTTAGAAAAGGGTCCATATTTGATACTCGACTGTATCTTAAACAAAATTGTCAGTAATAAGGGGATGGTTGTGTTTAAGAAAAAAAAAGCACATTATCTCCTTCATGAAGGTCTGTCTGTACACGTGGCATCTCGTGAGTAAAGGGGGTATCAGGTGATTTTTTATGTTTTCTCGCATCGTTCTGGGTGGGGATCATGTGTGTTGGGACCAGATTCTAGAAACATCAAATGAAGAATGTGTTACTTACGCTTTGGGGATGGATTTGGACTCATTCAAGCGATGTGGATAGTTGGATCAATCGGACGGTCATGATATCTTTGATGGACGAAATCCACGCTTACGGTGAATTCACTGAAGCAATCACACTTTTCCGTCGTCATCCTCTTTATTTTAACGTACTTATCCACTTCCGCGTAATAAAATATTAGATGGCCCTTTCACTTCAGCCCCCTTTCACGGAATCATGATGTTGATCGTCATTCGGGCTCTCTTGGATAAACATTAGCTTAAGCCCCTAAATATCGTATGAAAAACTTTAATTAAACAAATTATTTTAAATTTAAATTCCCTAATAAATACAAACAATGCCTGCAATTTTTAGCATAAATACATGACCCTTCCCCTTAAATATTGACTAATTCATCATGCAACATTTATAAAGACCACTAACATTTTTCCCATTTATTTATAAAATATCTCATAAATTGAATAATTTCCCACAAAGGTTTTTCAGCTGATAACAATTCATACAGACTAAATATATATTCCAGCTTCATCTATCCCATTACTCAATTTGATTTCCCCACTATTTTTATGATTTAAATTTACAATTCTATTTAAGGAATGTTGAATTTTTTTCATGGTTCTCGGACCCGGACCGGACCGGAAACCACCGAACCGGTCACTAGACCGGTTCGGTCCAGGTCTCAATTTAAAAAAAAAAAAATTTAACTTTTTTCTTTAGAATTTCATATTATAAGCCTAAAATTTTCAATTACTCACCGGTTTGGTCCCGGTTTGACCCACTGACCCTTAACCCAGTACTCCGACTGGTTCAATACCCGGTCCGGGTTTTAATACCTTGATTTTTTTACATTTTTTTATTTTACTTATGCTATAATCCTTTTTAAGACTTAAAGAATAAGAGTTTTTATCTCTCTTAATGAGTATGCTTCTCCTTAAAGTAAAGCCGACTACCATCCTAATAGAGCTTGTTGGTTAATTTTTTTACGGTTTAGCCCACACCCATGAGTATTTCTTACGATTTTTTTATTAAATATATTATTTTATAAAATATATGAATTTTTTAAAATATTTTTTTGGCCTGAAGAAATTGTATATTATTTCATTTTTTTCAGAGAAATCAAAATGTAGAAAGTTTTATTAAAAGAAAAAAAAGTCGGAGATACGGAAACGGAGTGGGATTTTCCATAGCAGAGATAAGAGACCCTCTTTAAAAGGCGCACAGTCTGGACGTTCCTCCGTTGAATTTCCCGGAAGAGGCCGCATACCTCTTCATTCATAGTCCCGATTCCAGCCATTTCCTCTTGATTATCTCTGTATTTCATCTTCTCTCCAATTCATTCCTCGTTGATTTTCGTCTGCTTCACTCTCCCAAATGAGTACCGGCGGCCCGAAGAAGAGGCCACGCGCCACCCCCACTCGACAGAACGGTTCCTGCTGCGCCGTCATTGACAGTTCCTTCTCCGATGAATCCCTCTGTGTCGTTTCCCAAAAGCCCCGTATCCGTAGTTCTCCCTGCATTGACGGCAGTAGCGCCACTACCACCCCCTTTTTCAATGACTCTTCCACCGCCGACGTCATCCTTCGCCTCTTCGTCGATAGTGCTTCTCCGCTTGGATCTTCATTTTCCTCCGATTCTTGTTCTGTCGACCCCGCCATGTCTACCTCCGACCTTCACGTGTATCTTCACTCTGACATTCTACGCCGCTCTAAATACTTCTCGGTTATTCTATCGGATCGATGGAATGGCCAGTCTCGTCCTCAAGAATCTGATGGTTTGTTGACGCTTAATCTCGGGGTTCCACTTGCTTCGGGTGCCATTCAGTCTCATCTCACGGTACTGGAATTGCTGTACACCAATGATTTTGCTAATACTATCGACAGTGCGTCGACTGCTCTGGATCTTCTTCCAGTTGCCCTAGAGTTGCTGTTCGAGGAATGCGTTCGTTCGTGCGTTACTTTCCTGGAAGCAGTGCCTTGGTCCGAAGAGGAAGAGAGGAGAGTGTTGAACTTGATCCCTTTCCTCTGCGAGGAGGAGTCGAAAGAGCTTCTTGCTAGGGTCTCTCCTGTGAGGGAAGATTCCTGCGAATCGATGCTTGAAGGTTTGATTTCCTCGGCTATTCACAATTATCAGAACACGGCATATGTCAAGGCGTTTGTGGCCAAGATTCTGCGGGATTTTTCTTCGAGGGAATCGGCCAAGAGAGTGCTGGAGAAGGCGTTCAAGACGTCTTTGCAGACGGCCAAGGAGTGCTTGGAGGAGTATTCCAGTCCCGACTTTAGAGGGGACCATAATGAAACGGAGGCCTTACAGAGATTGAATTTGCACAAAGCGATGACGTATGGGAGGCATTTGCAATGGTTATTGGAGAGAATGATTGAGCTGAGGGTGGCTGATGAAGCTGTTAAAGAATGGAGTGACCAAGCGGCATTCACAGCTGATTTGCAGAGGGCATTCAGGGATGATGCCTGGAGGAATATTGTCCCGGGACTTCCAGCAGTATGGCTTCGGTGCACTTACAAGTTGGCGAAGGCTGTTTCTGCGGGCGCTATTTTGGCTGCTAGACAGGTAAATGATTCTTAGCCTTGAAGCTTTTCATTCTTAATTTTAATCCTTTTACTCAGTCCGTCGCATAGCATGATTTTCAGACAAATATTCTATATTTGTGATGAAGCTGATAAAATTCCTAATGTATTCCTACTTGCGATGAATTTATCTGCCTTCCAGTCATTATTCTCATGCTTGGTTTTGTCTTTATTAATTATGGAGGGTCTTTGTAGCACCTATATGTGAACCTGTTGGGCTTATGGGATACAGCCATGAGTCACTGCCCACTAGTACTGATATGCATTAGCCAATTCTATATTTGTTGCTCTTTTAGTCTAGGTATCTCTATGGCTCTGTTCTTTTACTTTTCTCAAATATTTCTACATACATTTATGAACCCCTTAATTGGTCTAATGGTTTGTGAATGGTCCTCAGATTCTTCCCACATTTTGGAAGTGGAGTTTCATCTACATGCACTTAGTTGGGTATATTAAGGTTTAAGGATTCTTTTAAAATCTCAACTACTCATTGTTATCAGCTATGTGTGGATATTGAGTTTTCTTTATGTAAAATTGAAATACCGTATCTCTCTCTCTCTCTCTCTGTGAAGAGGTGAAAGAAGAAATGCCTTATCTCTTGGAGAGTTAATATGTTACAGTAGTATTTTACTTCTACTGCCTCCACATGGCCATTGGCTATTGTCATGAACCGTTAAACTTGTTGAGTAAATCAATTATTTATCATCCTCTATGTACGTAGGTTTACTTCTGAAAATGGTCTTTTGTGTTGGATGCATCAAAGGAATGATAATTCAGAAATGCAAATCAAATACGATTCTCTAGAGATTATAGCTTGGTGTACTTACCGATTTACTTCATTTTGTGATTTGTTGATTAACCATAAATTTTGAGAGCCTGATTTTCTATGATTTGTGGATGAGTTTGAGACCAGATTTACTTCATTTTGTGTTCCTACTCTCTCAAATTTTTGTTTTTCGTTTAGGAATATAGGCTATTCAGCATAAATTGTGATAGACGCAGTACAACTTATATTTTTTTTTTGGTAAAAGTACTAGTTATAGTTGAGTCACATTGAATTTGTCTTATTTGTTAGTTGTTACATTTTGTTATTTATCACCTAAAAGCTGAATGGGATCAAAATGAGTGATGATGAATGCTTGTGCTAGATATGAAGATCAGGGGTTGTCTTGTACCCCAACCTTCACAAAAAGGATTTCTTCTTCATCTTTGTGAAAAAATACATGCTCAAGGAAATATCTGTGACCTGGTTTTGCTGCGGAATTAAAAGAATTTCATATCCTTATGATCTAATACTTGTATTATCACATGCTTCCCGTGCATTTGAGGCAGATTGTGAATCCTTGTTTCTCTCAACCCACCATCATTCTGACATATGCTATCGCCTTTTGCCCATAAAAAGTCTACCGCACGTTCATGTGCCTCAAGTCTTAAACAATAATACTAGTTCACATTAAATTTAGAACTTTGCATTTGTGAGTGCGTTAGAATGCTAATTTCTACATTTGAATGTTCTGTTTCAGGTAAGAAGGAAGCTTGTGGAAGAGTGGCTTCCTGTTCTGGTCATATGCAAAGACAGCGTTTCACCAATGTCGCCGTACAAAGCCTTGTATGTGGAGCTGGAGGAGATATTCTTGAGTATTATCTCTACACTGCCTATGTCAGATGCACAAGAACTGTTGCCGCAGTGTCTCAGCTTCTCAACCCGAAATGTGGAAGATTGTCCTCACCTGGTCACGGCGTTCAACACCTGGTTCCGGCGTGCAGCCCAATCCGTGATCCCAGATTATAATAACAACTCTGGTGAATGAGTAGCTGCTAGCGTTCTAACAGCATATGGCGCTTGTATATATACATGTATATGTATAGAGAGAAACTAACAATCGTATAAGGATAACCCCACAAACCCCTTTGACATTACCTTTTGAGACTGCTTTCTGTTATTAAGCTGATCTGACTATTTTCCGGTGGTTGTAAGCTAACAAGTACTGGCGTTTTTGGTTTTGCATTGCCTCTAACGGGGATAAATAATGTCTTTACCATAAATCTGAATCCTTGCTTTAGATCCCTTTTTCTTTCCTTCCCTTTGAAAAATGTTATGATGGATGGGCCATGTATAGGAAGATACTCCCAATAGTCTTTAGTATGAAATAATTTACATATAGATTAGATTAAGGAAGTTTGTTAAATTAGTTAATATGATATGTTTTTTTTAAAATTTCATAGTCATCTTTCTTAATTTTCTCTTTCATTCTTCTTGATGGAATATTAATAGGGGTTAATTAGAAAAAAATGGATAAATATAAAAAATGTCTCTTATATTTAAGTTTAAGATAAACTCTCTAAATATATTCTAGGTTAAGGATAATAAGGAGGAAGATTTATATAATATGCAGTAAAATGCTATTTATATTTTATAAATGGATTGTTGATGGAATTCAAACTATCATATAAATAAAGACGAAGTAAATCAGGAAGATTATATGTATTGCAAGCTTCAAAGAGGAGGCTGCTATGGAAACTCGATAACCGCATAAATTTAATGAATATTATATTTTATCCGCACTGCAGGAAAACAAGAACAAAATTTGGATTTAGTGATTTACTGAATCAACACTATAGCTCCCACTGAAAAGTCCTTAATACGAATCGAGGAGACGGTGAGATCTTTTCATTCATCCTAAGATTAGTCCCTCAAGTCCCACACGTTCCTAATAAATAAGGTTGAGATATTTTTATATTATTTTCTGCTAAAGATAAACCCCTTTTCCGCATCAATCCATGGTTTTTTAAGTTGCTTATTAAATCATGTAGGTCATTTAGCTTCAAGTTTACAAGGTAAACACAGCCACAAGGATTGAAATGGCGGCTCAGTACACAACTTCCATTATGTGGAGTCTGGACGGAGATATACACAGCGTTATGAGTGAAAAAGGCTATTACCGAAATTTAAACTCAACCACAAGGATGGAATGGTTAAAATTTTTGCTCGTCTCGAGTTTTAACCGATTGAGCATGTTAAACACTTAAACCCAGTAGAAATATTTGATGCGTGAAAACTCCGAAATTTGCCAACAATATATTAATCAATTCACCAAATATTTAAACATATCAAGCATGAAAGTTCAAAAATTATAGCAAGTGTCATTGGCCAAAAAAAAAAAAAAAATCATAGCAAGTGTCCAAAATCTTGCATACATATAGCAAATTTTCTATGAACAGACCTTCAAGCACTAAAAAAATCAAGACATCCACAACAAAATGTCACAGCCACAGATTAAATGCAGGAGATGCTTGTATCAGGAAGATATCGCCTGTATGGAGAAGGAAGTGAACATACACTATATCTAGTACAAGCATAACAAGAAACAAAACAATTATTTAGTGAAAAAGGAAAAAGAAAAAGGAACTCGGTTGGAAAAAACTATTATTGTGTTTCCTTTGAATGAAAGGAGGGAGAGGGCCAAAATAGAAGAGCTTGAACAAGAAAAGAGAGTAATTTACAAAAAGCGTCTTCTAAAGTGGCGAGTGGTTCCTTGGTAAGTTTTCATGAGCAGTCCAACGCCAATGCCGATGCCGAGGCACACACTGAGGCCAATTCCTACACCAACCCTCACACCAGCATTGAACCATGAAAGTTCTCCGTCTTCCATTTCCTCTTGATATCCTGTTCTTGTGTATAGCCCACTGTAATAATCCTCATCCTCTGGTTTCTGCTGCCAATAATCTGGGCCCTGCACATTGAAGCAGATATGTTCTTGTTATAAAAACATATATGATCTTCAAATTCTGACTCTATCTATTGAACCATTTTTTTCTGGTGGATTGGATGGATTATAGGCTAAGGATCTGATTTGCCAACCCTAATTAGAGGATCAGGTTTTGTGTGCCACCCAGAAAATACACCAAATGGGTCAAATTAGCTTTGCTCTTGTATGTGCAGGGGGATGCAAGAAAATTTTCTAGTTATGGATGTCCAAAACTTGTCAAAGGAAGAAATTTCAACTCTCACTGGGCATCAGAAGCCAAGTAATAAGCAGAAAAATACTCCAGGGGTACACAAAGTTGAACAATGATCCATGGGTTAATGAGAAAGAAAAATAACCCTTGGCTGTCCCTCAAAGCTTAAGCAAACACAATGCAGTTGCTTCAATGAAACACAAAAAATTTATATATTTTTCTTGTTTGGGCTCAGCTTACTGCAACATTTGTGGATTCCACTCAGAAATGGGTGAGAGTTATCAATAAAAAACTGTAGCATTAACACAGAGATGCCAAAATAAATATATAAAGTGGGGGCAAACAGTGAGCAGTGAATCCGTAGACTGAGTTTATACAAGAACACCTAAAAGTAAGCCTCAAACATGGTTTCATTGAGTTCAGTTTTCAACTGTCCTAAATTCTGATGTTCTTTGATAACATGGTTAATTCATCTGAAAGCAGATCTTTGTTCGAAATTTCAAACAATTCAACAACAAAAGACATAGCAATAAGGCAAATGGATCAACAAAGCAAAATATAAGCAACCCAACATAGCAGAAATGAAATTGAAGAATCAATTAGCATTTAGTTACCTGCATTTGCAAAGCAAGACTTGAAGGAACATGTTTCTGGTTCTCATCAGCTTCATGCTCAGGAATTGCATCCAAGCTTCCCTTCCTCATGATTTTTTTCTGAGAATTGAGCTTTAGTGTCTTTGTTAATATAATTGGAGTCCCCAAGAAGGACCCTGCAATGTAGACCTCAATTGTTTGTGAAGCTGAATCAGGTGACATGAATTGTTCCCCCCTGAAGAAGCTAGTGCCTGGAGTTAAATCTGATTCACAGTTCATGATCCACCTTTTTCCATCCAAACTCGAATCGCGTTCAAGATCCTTGTTGTCATTACATAGTTCTAAAACCCCATAAAGCAGAAGGACATCATTATCAAACACCTCATACTTCACACCACCACTCGTCCTTATGCTATCAGTGCTCACAAATGTCACTTCTTCTGATCTTCTATCCACTCTGTCTCTCTTAAGAAGTGTAGAAACCCCATCGGAGTATATACTAGTTCGTACACTGTTAACCTCTAGAAGGGAATCGGGATTCAGAGGAATGTGGTTCAGTGTAAGAACCTCAGGGGTAGTATCATCAAGCTCACATTTGCAAACTCTTACATAGAATACTCTTATGTCAAGCCAAGGTAATGAGCCCTTCATGGAGGGTTGATAAGAGTGTCTAGCAGCAATGTGTCCATTATCAATTGCTCCATTTCCATTAGCCTTGCGATAATCCTCCATCATCCCGCAACATTAATTCTTCTCCTCACAAAGATTCTTACATCTCAATTCCAATAAAACTTGATCCAACAACAATCCACTGCAAAGATCTTGACTCACAAAATGGGTAGCAATATCAGTGATGTGAAATCTGGCCAAGTTAAAAGCAAACGTTCATAAATGATCGTCAACGGAAAGGAGAAGGTCTGAAATCTAACGTCAATAGAGATATGGGAAATAATTCTGCCAACTTAAGATCATGGATACAGCTGCTGGTGAAAATTTAATGATAAAGAACAAATTGGAAATGATGAAAAGCTCATAGCTATACAAAGATAAGAAAGAGGCAGGAAACTCAACCCAATAAGATAAGATAAACATCAAAAGCTAAGGTTTTAGAATCAGTAGACCAACACCACAAAAAAACTTCAAGACAAAGAGTTGTTCATAGCCAAAAAGAGAACTGATTAAGATTAACCAACCCAAGAAAGAAACAAACAGAAGAGGGACCCCAGAAGAAAAATCCTCTGGTATCAGAGGCTCAACTTGCAGAAAGTGCTCTCTCTCTCTCTCTCTCTAGATTTTGATCAATTTTCGAATGAACAGAAAAGAATACCACACTGAAGTTAATTAACCAATTTCGCAACAATGTAATTGCAACAATCAAAGGGGAAAAAGAGAAGGAAATTCGAAGAACGAGGGAGTAGGATAATTGTCACTGAAGAAAAAGTTGAATTTGCGGTGGAATTGCTAATCGGAAAGATAAAAACGCAGACTACGACAAATTTGTCGCAATACACGATAGAGACCAAACGTCTAAGGAACGGACAAAACGAGGACTTGCGTGAATTCGATACCACAAATAATAATTTCACAGCAAAACCAAACTCACCGAGAAAAATATTGGGATTTGAAGATGCCAAATGAATCGAATATTGATCTTACAGCTAGTTCTGTTTTTGATTCCTCCAACAGAACAAAAATAACCTTTTGGCACATAACCAGAATTGCTGCCACGAGAAGAAGAATATAATCTAACAGAAAACAACTCAAGTTCTCAAATCTCACAACTCGACTATATGAAATCTTCTTCTTTCATTTTGAAACCGTCACTTACGTCAAAGCATGAGAAAAACCCAAATACTCAAATCTTCAGACAACGTGGCATATGGATTCTTCTCTCAATTTTGCAGTTTGCTATTACTTTAAGACGCCCAGAGAAGTTGTAGAAGATCCGGATCGATTCTAATTGGGAAAGAGGACTAGTTCCGTTCTGGGCTTCTGGGTTCTGGCCCTAATGTTCTTGAGATCTTATCCGCAACAGAGAGAATATACACTTTCACCGTGACGACGTATATGATAAACATGGACAGGTTTATTATTTTCTTTCCGGATGGTCCTATGACGACGAGGAATCACAATTTTGTATTAAGACTATATTATAAAATTGTTTCTTGACCACATTAAACCCTTAAATTTTGTTTCCTATATTTTTTTAATCATTTTATTCATTTATTCAAAATAAAAAATTTGAGGCTCCATGTGCATTGCACGGGCTCGGTCGGTTTCTCGCAAGATCGTCCTTATCTTAAACCGAAATATATTGGTCTCTTTCCTTACCTAACTTTGGTTAGTACTTAGTAAAATAAATTGTGGCTGTTTCTGCCTTTCTGGCAAAATTATTTCGGCGTTTGAATAGTTTTCTCAACAACTTTTAAGAAGTTATGCCTTCGTTTGTTTCAGCGTTTTGTACAGGAAAAACGCACTTATTACGCAAGCCGAGAAAAAACTCCTCTCACATACTTACCTCGTATACCGTGAATCACGAATTATAAGCACGTTTTGGACAAAAATAAGCCATTCCAAACACACACATATATAACTAATTTCCCGGCTCTATACAGCAAATGAATTGGCATCTATGATCAATTTTAAGGACATAAATTTAAGATCATCATCATATTTGATTCCCATTATAAAAAATTTTTATATTTAAATAGTTTTAACGGTGACCTTTCTATTAATTAAAGTCTTCTTTTATTGGGTTAAGGGTAATATTTTCCCATGCGCATTTAGTATTTCGACCCTAAAGTATTTTTGAATAGTCATGAGTATCATACACTTTAAAATCCTAAGTGTTATTGAAAAATATTTTAGGATGTTAAATGTACTAAAATCATTTTAAAGAATTAAGTATTGCTGAAAAAATATAATAGAGTGCTGGATACATTAAGAATTACTTTAGAATATGAAGTACAACTAAAAAAGAATACTTTAAGTGTAGACTTTCTTCTAAATCAATTTAAGCCCAACAAGAGCAAATTATTTTCAAGGCCAGAAAAAATTGTAATGTATACAAGTAACGCAATTTCAATTAATTAGTGAGATGATATAGTACTCGTTTGGAATAGTTTATTTTTAGGTAATAAGTGCTTATAAATTGTGATTCACGGTATACGAGGTAAGTATGTGAGAAAAATTTTATCTTAATTTATGTAATAAGAATTTATTATTAAAAAAATAAGTGATATCAAACACAAACATAATTCACAAGAGATGCTTATCTTATCCTGCTAAAAGCATATACCAATGGTTGATGTTTATATTAGAATACTAGTTTATCCATGAAAAGTCAGGATCAGGAGATCATGAGCTCAGCAGCACGTGGAATCATGTTAAGAAATTAAAGAGACAGTGACACGTGGCGTGCTGTCGAGAAGGGACCATGGAGTCAGGCAGATGGATTTGTCGATAAATCAAAGAGATTGGCATGCCATCCTTTTCTTTTATCGATAATTTTAATGAAAAACGTTTTCCTAAACATATACTCCTAGTAAATAATGTCCCAATATTATTTAAAAAATTGGAAATATACGGGGCACAATCGGCCAGCACATCACGTGACGCTCATATGGCATATTATAGTCGCGTTCGTTTGGAATAGTGATTGGAATATTTAAAAACAGTTTTTCAATCATAATTTATGATATATAAGATAAGTATGAGAGGAATTTTGTCTCGATTTACATGAAAAACAGCTTATAAGCAATCTTAACTTCAAAACAAACATGCCTAATGTTTGTTAGTTGCTACTGGAATTATCTGAAATCAGCCCATGCTCGCGCCTCAACCCTCACCTTCTCTGCTGTCCTATCTTTCTGTCATTAGATTTTTTTGACGGTTCAGATTAACTGCAGAGGAAAGAAAATGTCGAATGTGACCATATATATATATATATATATAATATACTAATTTCGATCCTCAACATAAACTTGAGTTTGTAATATAAATATACTGAATTTAAACAAAAGGCAAGAGCACTTTCTATTAGGTGAGGATGTGAGGTGGGTGGTTTTATTTGATGTTAGACAAGCCCAGATTCCGTGCCTATCCAAAGCAATCTTTTCAACCGTCCACTTGAACTAGTCAAATTTTATAATTCAAAATTTTTATATTTTAAATGTGAACCGTCCAAATTGTGCCTAATAATTTATGATTAGAAATGACGATAAAAAGGGTGATTTGAAAAGTAAGTAGAGGCTAGAGAGAATCTGGACACGATATCAGAATTTTGACTGAACATGCCAAAAAGCGACATCATTCACGAGTTGAGAGCTGCAAAACAACCAAGCAAACCCCATTCTGTCATCATAAAGTATCATCAATTCTTCAATCTCCAATCGGATTTCCTATTCACAGAGCAGTCAAATCGTTTAGGATCCTAGCCTAAGCAGAGTCAATAAGGAGGTTCCTTAGCTTGTATGGATAAAAACTTTACTCATAACCATGCCAAAAATCAGATGATCCTTTTAGGAGTATCTATCTAAAAGGCTGAAACAACTAGAACCATCAAAGCAACAGTTCAATGTTCCTAAAGGAAACAGTGAATGTTGAAAGAGAAAGAGAAGAGGAAGAACACGTAATTAGCAGCAAGTCAATCACCTAATTCTCATCCAAATAAACAAATTCAACTATGCAAGTCTATAATAGTTGCTCCACCATACAAAGGCCAAAATTTCACCGTTAGAAACTCTGTTTCCCTCCCAAGGCGAGGCAGAGAAGAGAAATAAACTACAGTTTTTCTCTTCTTTTATCTTATTTATCATTTTGAATGAATCCAGCAGGCTTGTCACAACGTTTTTTCAAGTCCTATACAACAAGGTACAAGAAAGCGTCAGCATGCAAGTTAAGAATACATTGGCAAAATCCATACCCGAAAGTCTAGCTCTTAGTGCACTTAATACTACGGAGGCATATTACAATAAATTATGCGGGCAATAGTACACCATTATGCAAAATACCAGGTATTTTGGAAGTCTGCATTTAGAATGTTGATATCATGTCAATGTAAAATACCCGGAGATCAAAACTCCATAATCCAAGGTGTACAACTCATATTATCAATTATCATTCCAACCAGTGGGATCTTAATTTTAAGGAGATCAATATTGGGATAACTGCAGTTGGAGTAGCATCTCGAATGAGGTTTGGAAATGCCAACATGCCAAATGGCCATCCTAAAGTTAATGTAGTATTAGAACTAGGCTCATGTATGTAAACAGGTGCATGAATAAGAAAACACCAGCAAAGTAAAAGAAAGAAAATAGCATTAATTTTTTTTGTTAAAAAATTATCTTCCATCTCTTTGCAAACAAGATACTCTCGAACCGGTTAAGAAAGATTTTTCCGCACTGCCATAAAACACCAAGTATTCGATTAACATTCTTGTATAGATGCGTTTTAAGTTGTGAATAATTATACTTAGCTTTCAGAAGGGATGGAGTACACTGGTTCCATAAATTTTTATTTCATTAATCCGCCCTTGGGAACTACTATAATATTTATATATTGCTACTTAGTTTTTCTTTTTTGCCAAAGCCATGTAAGCTATTTTCATATCACGTCGAATTGAATCCTAAATTTTAGCCAAAAATGCTTATTTCTCAAATTATGAATCACTGCAGTGGTCAAATTTTCATACTGTTGTCCAATAAATATCCCTTGCTAGTTGAATTCTAGTTTCATTCCTGCCTATAACAATTAACAAGCAGAGAAATAGAACTTAAAGTAGCACCTCGAGAAAGCCAGCTCCAGCAGGTAGAATCGGCGGCGATGCTGGAAGTGAGCCTAGCATCAGCAATGGCTGTAGGAAGAGGCATCATAGACTCAACACTTCCCAGTACAGACAAAATCCTTCAACAATCATAATTCAAAATGAAATAAAATAAACCTTAACGCAAAAGTGGAAATCAATATGGAGAATGGAGCAGATGCAGCAGTAATTACGAAGTTCAGCTTAAAAGAATTACTTGTTGAATATTTTTTCTGGTCAATAAAGGTGATATTGACATTGAAATGGGCAGAAAGTAGTGAAATGATGAAAGGAACTAGAGTGTGAAGTTGAATCTGAGATGTTGTGTACCTGGAAGTTCGAGGGATGATCGCTGACGAAGGCGAAGAGAAGAAAGCCGGTAGGGATGCAACACTTTGGTGTGTTTGGATTAAGCTTCGAGAACGATTACCGAAAGACGTTGAGCTTACCCTTAGCACTGATTTACAGAACGAAGAAGCCATTGCTGACTCAAATTCTGAACACAGGTGTCATGAGTCCAAATGGGCAGAGCCCAACTGGTGATACGAGTACAGATCCAGAGAAGAAAAAATATCAAGGCCCATTTTAAGAAAAAAACCTGGAAGCTTCAAGTACTAGAAAAGGATGACAGCATATAAATAATAATACGTATGATGAGAAGGGGTGTGGATATTTTTCGGGAATCTCTCTCTCATGTATCTCTTCTCTCTAATTTTTTGTTATTCCCTTCTTTCAACTTTTTCTGTAATTCTGTTATTGTTCATATAGAAGATATTCTAGATTTGATGATTGATATACCCAATAATATAACAGAGTTTTAATAATTTTTCTTGCATTTATTCTGCGATTTAAAAATTGATCATAACATTTTGGTGCTTTCATCGTCGATCTCTTGTGCAGTAATGATTGACAACACGCGTATGAAAGAAATGCAAGCTGATATTCGCAAGTCGCTCGAATTTCAGGAGTATGCCAAAGAACGTTTTTCCCAACTCGATCAGTTCAGCTCCATGCTACAATCTCTGGTAAAATCTGTTGATGCCCTTTATACTCGCATGGATCAGTCCTCAACTGGGTCTACAGACCATGCCACTATCAATCTAAACAATTTGGGGTCCCTTGCGGCTGTTCCATTTTGTACTATCAAGCTTGACTTTCCTCGGTTTGATGGTACCGATGCGTTGAATTGGATTTTTCGTGCAGAGCAATACTTTAGGTACTATGATATTGCTGATGCTCAAAAATTGGTTATTGCTTTGATTCATTTCGATGGCAACATTTTAGCTTAGTTTCAAATCCTTGAGAAGGCGGGATGCATTCCAACTTGGTATGCATTAACTAAAGCTGTTGAAGTTCAATACGACCCTTCTCTGTTTGATAGCACTCGTTCTCAACTATTCAAGCTTACTCAGAGTAGTGTTGGTGGTTCCTTGCCATATTATAACGCTCGTTTTCTTGTTGTCGCAAATCAGACTGAAGACCTTCCCTAATCAGCTTTGTTAGATTGTTATATGGGCGATTTATTACCAGACTTACGTCATGACGTCTTGATTTAGCGTCCATTCACGGTCATTAGTGCTATGTCCTTAGCACGATTGTTTTCTGACTCCCTTATGCCAAGTGGTGTTGCAGCAAAATTTAACTCTACCTCCAAATCACGATCTCATTCTGTGGGTCCCATGAATAAGGAAATTGTTCCATACGTTCCTTCACGTGGTTCAACTTCTCTTACTACTTTTGGTGGGGCAAAACGAATTTACCACCTCTTTTACCAACGCCATCGACTCCTCCGATCAAACGTATGTCACCTGCTTAGATGCATATCCGTCGAGAAAAGGGTCTTTGTTATATATGTGATACCAAGTTTACCTCGTCTCATTGATGCCCAAATAAACAACCCATGTTACTCAGAAGATGATGGGCCTAGTGATCCTTCGTCACCAACTCAATCGGAATCACAAACGGAGCATTCCATAGCTAATATCGATGCCACGATGCATTATCTCTCTGTTCAGGCACTCCGTGGGACTAATGGAGCCGCTACTATCAGATTCCAAGGTGTCATTCATGGGACTATGGTTTAGGTTCTACTGGACGGCGACAGCTTAGATAATTTCCTTCACCCTCGTATCGTCCATCATCTTGGGTTGGCAATTGAACATGCTCATCCAATTCGTGTGTTGGGTGGCACGGGCCACATTATTAGTAGCAATAAACAAGTTGTTAATATACCCATTCAAATTTCGAGGCACACACTTTCTCTTACCATGTATGTCGTTATCGTGGCTTGCATAGATGTGGTTATCAGTGCTAATTGGCTAGAAAGGTTAGGACCCCATGTAGTGGATTATAGTACATCCACCATTAAATTCATCACGGATAATGACTTCATCACATTGCAGGGACATCATGGTATTTTTCTGGCGAAGGCTCAATTGCATTATTTGATTCGCCTGTCTCAGACCGACGCTATCGACTCTATTTTTTTGCTCGCCCCAATTGATCAAGCAGCGTCGGCATTCTCAATTCCAATTGATATCCCAAAGGATTTAGCTGCTATTTTACGTCAGTATCACTCTGTTTTTGACATCCCTCACGGTCTTCCGCCTATTAGAGAATTGGAACACCAGATTGAGCTTCTCTCTGGTACTGCCATTTGGTCTCTCAAATGCTCCGACCACTTTTCAAACTCTTATGAACTCTGTTTTTCAGCCTTATCTTCCGCATTTCGTTCTCATCTTTTTTGATGACATTTTGGTATATAATACCAACTAGGAAAAACATCTCCAACACGTGGCTATCGTCCTCTCGGTTTTAGCACAGAATCATCTCTTTTCTAAACTAAGTAAGTGTGCCTTCGGAAAACAGAGGATCGACTATTTAGGCCATGTCATTTCAGTCCAGGGTGTTGACGTTGATCCTTCTAAAGTGAAGGCTATTTTAGAGTGGCCTGTTCCACGTACTGTGTCCCAACTCAAGGGTTTCTTGGGCCTTAGTGGCTATTATTGACGGTTTATTGCCCATTATGCTCACATAGCCCATCCTTTGACTGAGTTGCTTAAAAAAGATGCGTTTCAATGGCACCTACAGGCTCAACTCACTTTTGACAGCTTAAAACTGCATTAAAAGAGGCACTGACACTCATATTGCCAAATTTTCGCAAGCCATTTACACGTGAGACAGATGCTTCAGGGACAGGCATTAGTGATATTCTTAGCTAGGACCACCATCCAATTGCTTATTTCTCAAAAAAATTATTACCTCGTTTACAGAACCAATCAATGTATGCGCGAGAGCTTTATGCTATTACAGAGGCAGTAGCAAAATTCCGTCATTACCTCTTAGGGCATCATTTCACTATTAATACTAATCATGCTAGTCTTCGTCATCTCAAGGAACAAGTCATGCAAACACCTAAACAGGAGAAATGTCTTCCTAAATTGTTAGGTTACAGCTTTGAAGTCGAATATCGGTCCAGCAAGTCAAATTCCGCTGCTGATGCATTATCGCATATGATGGATTTATCCAGTGTCGAGGGTACCTTTATAGATTATGTCCATGCTCAACTTCAATCCGCTGCTTTCATTTTGGCGCTTAAGCAACAACTCTTAACTACAATGACTTCCTTGGCGGGATATACACTTAAACAAGGGAATGTGTTTTGGAAATCAAGACTGGTACTTCCTCACGATGATCGGCCCCTTATTACTCTGGTCTTGAATGAGTTTTATTCTTCACCAATTGGAGGACATGCTGGGTTTCTCCGCACATTTCACCGTATAGCTCAACTCTTCTTTTGGAAATGTATGCGTCATGACATCCGTGATTATGTGAAGTGTTGCCATATTTGTCAACAGGCGAAGGTCAATCAATTAAATCCCTCTAGTTTATTACAGCCTTTGCCAATTCCTGTACAGATCTGGGAAGACATTACCATGGATTTTATCATTGGTTTTCCACCTATACGTGGTGTCTCAGTCGTCTTGGTAGTGGTTGATTGATTGTCCAAATATGGACATTTCATTCCCCTTCCTTCTAATTTTTCTTCTAAGATTGTGGCAGAAGCATTTGTGCAACACATTGTCAAGCTGTATGGAATTCCTCGTATGATAGTCTCCAATCATGATCAAACATTTACCAGCAGTTTCTGGCGTCATTTGATGAAATTACAGGGCACAACTTTGTGTTTTAGTACTGTGTATCACCCTCAATCCGATGGTCAATCAGAAGCCTTGAATCGTTGTCTGGAAATGTATCTCAAATGCTTTGTTCATGATCATCCATGACAATGGCTTAATTATTTACCATGGGCGGAATTTTGGTACAACACCCCATATCATTCTTCTACAGGATTTACTCCTTTTAAAATCGTTTATGGACGAGACCCACCACCAGTATTGCACAATGCTTCTTCCGAGGACACACATTAGGATATTCACCAACAATTAGCAGAGCGGGATGCTGTGCTAGCTGATTTAAAGACAAATCTCAATAAAGCCCAACATCGTATGAAATATTTTACTGATCGAAAGAGAACCGAAGAGGAGTTTCAGGTTAATGATTGGGTCCTTGTACGACTACAACCTTATCGCCAACACTCGGTGCAATTACGAAAATATCAGAAGCTGGCCCTTCTTTATTTTGGTCCCTTCCAAGTAGTCGACCGAGTAGGTTTGGTGGCATACAAGCTTGCTTTACCAGATACTGCTAAGATTCATCATGTTTTCCATATATCCCAACTTAAACGATTTCATGGACCAGGGACTCCCCAATCTTATCTTCCCTTACCTTTACAATCATTACCAGAAGGACCAATTTGTACTCCCACAGCTATTATAGATTCTCGTTGGGTACAAAATCAAGATACATGGATACAGCAATTTCTGGTTTAGTGGGATGGCACTACTCAACCAACTTGGGAAGATAAGTCCGATTTGCAGCGTCTTTATCCTTAAATGAACCTTGAGGACAAGGTTCTTCCAGATAGGGGGTATTGTCATGAGTCCAAATGGACAGAGCCCAACGGGTGATACAAGTACAGATCCCAACGGGTGATACAAGTACAGATCCAGAGAAGAAACAATATCAAGGCCCATTAAGGAAAAGCCTGCGAATTAAGAAAAAGACCTGGAAGCTTCGCGCACTAGAAAATGATGACAGCATATAAATAATAATATGTCTGATGAGAAGGGGTGTGGATATTTTTCGGGAATCTTTCTCACTCATGTATCTCTTCTCTTTGATTTTCTATTATTCTCTTCTCTCAACTTTGTCTGTAATTCTCTTATCGTTCATACAAAAGATATTCTGGATTTAATGATTGATATATCCAATAATATAACAGAGTTTTAATCATTCTTCTTGCATTTATTCTGCAATTTAAAACTTGACCATAACAACAGGCTACGAATTGAGCGAGCGAGCCCAAGTGAGCTTAAAGCCTCAAACCCTACTACTGAATGCGGAATTGAGCGAGCGAGCCCAAGTGAGCTTAAAGCCTTAAAGCCTTGAATCTTTGTTTCACGTTTTGACTTTCAACAAGCATTTGTTCCTTATTGCTCCTCTAATCTTTAATATGAGATGTACTTAAGATTCAATCTTAGTCCTAAACAACAACAAAAATTTTTATTTATCAATCTTTTTTTCATTTACCCCCTATTGATATTCCTTCAACAATAATTAAGGAGGAAGAGCTAGAAGGGAATTAAGAAAGATAACTATTTATGATATTTTAAAAAATACATCTCATATTAACCAACTTAACTAATTTTTTTAATATAATTAAATTAGGTAAATATGTCTTATATTAAGAATCGAAGAAAATATTTCCAAACTAGAATAAAGGAGAAAAATACCCTTTATCTTTTTTTACAAAAAGCTATTGACACCATAAATAAATTTTGGATGTAAAAATATCTATGATGATTTCAAAATGCCTTAAAATACCACTCTTGTCAAATTCCTCTATATTGACCGTTTGGTCAAACTTTTGATCAAATAAAGTGAGGATACATGAGCAAAAATAACTTTTATCTTTTCAACAAGAGCTACTTGTACTATAAAGTCATAAATAAGTTTTGGGTATAAAAATATCTATAATAATTTTAAAATGGCCCTAAAATACTATTACCGTTAAATTTATCTTTTATTTTGACTTATGGACCCCTATTTATCTGGTTGGACCCCCAAAATGCTTTGTGAATCAGCAATGGCTTTCTTCGTTCCTTTTGTGATTTATCCTGCAATACCTTACTTAGCTTTCCTTTGGGTTCATTAATCATTATCAGTTTATCTTTCTTTTTTAAAAAAATTTAATCTGCTTTTCATGGGACGAACTGGGCCGGGCCTCCCTGTAAAGAAAAAAGGCTAAGAAGCAAAGCTGGTGGAGTTTAATACTAGTAGTTAAATGGAACCCAAAGAGAAAAAAATAGTTGAAGGTAATAATTGAAAAATCGGTCCGAATCCGACCCAATCTACATTTTGCCCTGCCCTGCGTTCTCTTCCGCATCGTTGCAAGGGGGGGCGCAGAGATTGATTGAGAATGGCGGAAGAAGCAATCCTCAGTTACCTGGAAAAGGGCGAAGTAATTTCAGATTCCGGCGTCTTTGCTTCTGAACGTGGAATTGACCACAATGAGATCGTTAATGTCATCAAGAGTCTCCACGGTTTTAGATATGTGGATGCTGAGGTGCCATACATATCCTTCTAGTTAACGCCATGTTTATGTTTCACTCGCTGCTTTATTCATGAGAGTTCTTGGTTGTTCCTTGAAGCTTGTCGTCATGGTTCTGTATATGAATTACACCTTTCAGTACACATGCTTGTTTAGTTGCTGTTTCTGTTACATTTGTTGCATTGCAAACCTTGGCTTTGCGCTAGAAAGATCCTAATTTTACATGAAAAATATTATAGTAAAGCAAGATGGATAGCTTATGCTTAATAAGATATCTATGATTGTTCTGTACATTACTTTTTCTAACCTTGTTTGCATTCAAAATGGTTTTTTTTTTTTTAATCATGTTGTGTGTAAGCTTTAGTGGTCTGATTGAAGTTGCTTGAGGCAGCTTCTTTGGCGGGTTTATAGTTAAGATGGAATTCACCTTCGCTATAACTGTGTTATCATGCAGGACATTAAGAGGGAGGCATGGGTGCTAACTGATGAGGGGAAGACATATGCTGCTGCAGGATCACCTGAAGTGCAATTGTTCCTGGCAATACCGCCAGAAGGTATCTCAAAAGAGGAACTTCAGGTTATTATTCCACACACTGAAGACTTATGATAGCTTTAATTGTTCTTACTATTAGTTGTCATAGCTCTATTAGGAAATTGTATGCAATTTCTGTTTTTGTACTGTACCAGTAAATTTTGTTAAGAAAACTGAAAGCTGTTATCTCCTTGCAGAAAAAGCTAGACCCCTCTGCCTTCAAAATAGGCTGTGCTCAGGCTGCAAAGAATAAATGGGTGGAGTTAGGAAAACAACTTATATCCCGGAAGGTTTGCTATGGTCAACTTGTTGCCTTAATATTAAGATGGTCAAAGTTCATTAGATTCTTCTTTTTCTAACCTGCGATTGTCATTTGTAATTAAGACTCATATTAAAATGCTAAACCTAACTAAGTAACAGCTATAAGTTCACATGCGCGTATGTAAGTTTATTTATCAGAATTTTTGCCTGTTAATGCTCAATGTGGCTGCTTATTTGTTAGAGATTTACTCATGCATCTAATGTTTTGCTTTAGTGGTAAAACTTGGTCAATGGCATTGCTACTATATGGTGTCGGTTTCACTCTATCTCTCTCCTGTTCTATTTAATTATCTATCCTCTAAAGGAATATTCATATCCAAATACAGAATTGTAGTGATGATGCAAAGTATGCACGTTTTGCTTATTTGGCTTAGTAATGACTTTATTATGCACTAATTATTGTTGACGAGTCTATATTTTACTGTCAGGTTCAACATGTAGAAGACAGAGTTAAAGAATTGCTTCTAAAAGTACAAGAGGGACAGGTGGGTATGCTATTATGTAAGTTTCTGTTTTCAGTTGAGTCAGTATCCTGTCCTTTCACCCTCTAGGTCCAAGGGATTATTGGTTGTGGGTTTAGGCTTGTTCCCTCCTCTTTGCCATTTTCCTTCTTATGTTTCTTTCTTCTAAGTTTCAAATTTGGATACCTCTTTAATTTTCCTGCATATGCTATCAATTCAGGTTATTGGATCAGATGATATTAAGGCTCTCAAAGCAAGAAAGCTTATTGTTCCACAGTAATAAAAATTTCTTGGCAAATTTTTTAATTTCTTGTTGGCTCAAGATTATTTTACCTTGCTACAGAGCTCTTTAGACATATTACATTTGCCGTGATTCTATATTCTCTTTTGATATGGAAAATATCTTATGATTTAGGACATGGAAAGGCTACTCAGTGAAAAAGGGCCCTAACTATGCTCCAAGAAGAAAGAAAGTTGTCACTGATCTAACTCGAGACAACCTCCAGAGGTATTCTTTTTAATTAAGGAAAGCTACGCATTAAAGCCTCTGCATTTAAATTGTTACTTGGTGCCAGTGTCTCGCCTATATTCTCTTGGTAAAGTGTATGATTTTTCCGTAGATGTTTTTATTTTTTCTGAAATTCTGTCTTTGTTGTTTTGTTTTATATCAGTGGAGAGTGGAAGGAATTAGAGTTCAAAGAGTACAATTACAGTGCTAAAGGTCAGCCACTTGAGGGTGGTTACCTTCATCCACTACTGAAGGCAAGAAAATTGCTCCTCATTTCCTCTCCCCCTCCTTCGCCTTACCAATGGGAAGATGATGCATATCAAAATTTTTTCATCATTACCACCTTAATTTTAACTGTAAACAATGCCTATACTCAAGGATGGATGCTTATGCTGACATTGCTATTGATGTTTATCCTTTGAACATTTATTTTTAAGCATGTATCACCGTAAAAAGATACATACATACATACATATATATGCTTGCATGCGCGATGTGTGTGTGTGTGTGTGTGGTTAATACGATGCTGTAGTTGGCTTATTGCAAATTGAATCACTTAACATGAGCAATGTATTAAAGCTATATTTTATTAAACACTGAAAGCTAATTATACCTAAAAAATTATGCTATAAGGAATTCCAGATTTCAGCTGAAACTAAAGGTTGATTAAACAATGCGTGATTTATGAAAGAGTAAGAGAGTATTGCTGTCTGTTGAATGATTTGTGAGCTAACTTGGACCTAGGATTCGCCTAAATGGAGTACTGGTTTGTCAATAAAATGTCCTAGAAAGGTTCCCTGTGATTTTTGCACAGCAGAAAAGGCTGAGGTCTGATTTTATTGAGGCAATGTTCATATTTTTCTTATTCTGAAAGTCATTGTCTATTTACAGGTGCGACATCAACTAAAACAAATTTTCCTCTGCATGGGGTAAGCCTTATTATTGTCATGTGAAATCTAATGTCTTTTCTGGGCAATACATTCAGTTTAAATAATTATCAGTTCTGAATTTCAATCTGGTATATACTGCAGGTT
This sequence comes from Inga leiocalycina, assembly GCA_963242795.1. Lineage (NCBI taxonomy): Eukaryota > Viridiplantae > Streptophyta > Magnoliopsida > Fabales > Fabaceae > Inga > Inga leiocalycina. The sequence continues at coordinate 1,818,157 of OY725321.1, read as the reverse complement.
TGAGGAGATGCCAACAAATAATTTTGTTGAAAGCAGGTAAGTTTTTTCCCGGGCTGTTTCAATTCTATTCTGTTGTCAGTTGCTGATTCATGGCTACTGAAAAATCATGTGATAGGTTTTGATTTTGTGGCTTCATTTATCCTACCGGTATAATGTGATAAAGATGCTTTGATCCCTATCTACATGTTTTATCTAAATCTTTTCATGTTAGAAATTTTAATGACTTTGTGCTATAGCCAAATGGGGTGAGTCTTGGTTTTGAAGCTTAGGTCATTAGATTTTATATCTTAATGTTTTGAGCTTGCTGGCACCTTTTCAACCAATTCTCGTTCTTTCATTTTTGTTTTCATATCTTTTTGGTTTATTTCTATTTTTAATTGGAGTATTGGAGAATAACAAAAGAATTCACAATATTGGAAACATAGAACTGTGGCTTTATTCATGAACTGCTAGTTTTGCCCATCAACTCTGGAAGAAATTCAAGACATTGCAGCTTTTTTTTTTTGGTTTTGTTGTTGTTTTGGGGGGGGGGGTGTTGTTAGTTTTTCTTATCATGTCCTTCTACGGAAAGTTAAATATTTGATAAAAATCTTCACTGTCTTAAAATTTCAAAAGAAACGGATACTTTCTGAATCAAGTCGATTTATGATAATTGATTCTTAAATTTGTTCTTTTCTTTTGATGTTAAAATTCAAAATATTGTATTCCTCATTTACACGGCAAGTTTCAGCAAATTTCAATTCTCAGTATTATTTCTAACCTTCAAACTACAGTGGGCTCCGTGTATTTGAATTGAGCCCAAATATGAGATTGATATCCGTGTTTTAATTTGTAGCTTCTGGAACTTTGATTCGTTGTTCCAGCCCCAACAGCACCCAGCTCGTGATTCTCATGACACATTTTTTTTGTCAGGTCTGTAAAACTGACATTATTTTTCTTTCTAGTCAAATTTATGCTTGTCCTGATTTTGTGCTGAACATAAATCTGCAGCTCCTTCAACGGCAAAGGATATGCCAGAAGACTATGTTAAAAGAGTGAAGGATGTTCATGAAGTTGGTGGTTATGGATCTAGGGGGTATTACCTCTTGAACACTCACAATTAGTTCTTTTTGTAGGCTGTATAACAATTCACATATAAATTCGTCTGATTTTTCTGAGGAAAGCCGTACAATTTCTTCTCTGGCAGATATGCTTATGACTGGAAAAGAGAGGAGGCAAACAAAAACATCCTTCGAACACACACAACTGCTGTTTCCTCTAGGATGCTTTACCAGTTGGCTCAGGTTTGCATTCAATGTCTGAATTTATTATCATGTTCTCTTGTGTCTGTAAAATTTTACTGTTTTGTGCTATTCACCCTTTGAGGCGTGATGCCCTGTTATTGTCCTTTTTGCAATGATTTTTCCAAGTGACATTTATTAATGTTATTAGGAAGTTTGGGCTATTTTGCTTATATGATTCTTTTTTTTTCTTTTTCTTTTGCCTTTTCTTCTCCCTTCCTTCAGAAAAGTGATTACACGTTTCAAAATTTTCTCTAGATTAATGCACTAGCTTTTCCCATTCCAATATCTTTGCAGAAACCATTTGTTCCAAAAAAATATTTCTCTATAGATCGTGTATTTAGGAATGAAGCAGTTGATCGAACTCATCTTGCTGAATTTCACCAAATCGAAGGTATGCATGTATCTATCAGCTAATTTATTTCTGGGGCGGGCAAATCTTTTTACATCTGTCAATATTTGGATGGCATGATAAATTTATATTGAAAAGAAATTAAACCTTCGTACAAATTGGTCATGTTCATGTTCTTGATACTGAAACTGGTACATCTATACTCAACTTTTATCCTATCACATAAAAAAACCCTCTTATCCTCTCTAATCTTATTTTGCATCTGGTTTTTAGTTTATTAATTATGAATATGAACTTTTAATATTTTTGCCCAATTCACTTTAATCTCAGGATGTAGATCTTCCTAAAAGGGTCATATACTTAGTTTTGCTAATCTCTCCTTGCTTTTGGATTCAGGACTTGTATGTGATCGAGGACTCACCCTCCGTGACTTGATTGGAGTTTTGCATGATTTCTTCTCACGCATGGGTAATGTTTTCTCTTGTAATAAGCCTGTGTCATTTGAATGTTGGGCGTAACTCAGAAAGTTAATGCAGCCCATTGCCAAGTTTGAGGAAATAGAGTTTAATAGCGTTATTACTCTTTAAATTGAGTTCAGGTATGACAAAGCTGAAGTTCAAGCCTGCTTACAATCCATACACTGAACCTAGCATGGAGATTTTCAGGTATTAGTTTGTCTTCAGGCCGTGAGGTTATTAGGCACTTCCTTCCGTTTAATGCTTTGGGAAATTAACAGTTGTCTATTTATTCCATCAGTTATCATGAAGGCCTTGAAAAATGGGTAGAGGTAGGAAACTCTGGTATGTTCAGACCTGAAATGTTGCGTCCTATGGGACTTCCTGAGGATGTCCAAGTTATCGCCTGGGGTCTTTCCCTTGAAAGGTAAGATAAATTTGACGCCCATCACTCCTCATTAATTGTTTTTCTGTGAAACTCATATTCTTGTATTGGGGTTTCAGTTTTGAGGTAAAATATCTAATGAACTATATGTTTAGCTTAGTACAATATGTTACTGGACAATACTGTATAATGATTTTTACTTTTTATTTCCCCCTCTTGATATCAGACCAACGATGATACTATACGGTATAGATAATATCAGGGATCTCTTTGGACACAAGGTAACAACTGAATACCATTTCTTCATTATATGTTTGAATTGTTAAGAATTGAAAAAAGGGAAAGAAAGAAATGTTTGACTTATATCCTAATATGCAGATAACAGTTCAAAGCTATGATGCAACGCCTTAAACTCTATTTTCTCATGTCTTGCAGGTGGATCTTGGCCTCATAAAGAGAAATCCAATCTGTCGCCTTGGAATTGAGTAGAACTTGGACGTTTCATCTTTCAGATTTTTGCTCATCGTTCATAATTTTTTTCATTTGTCACATGCTTACTTGTATCACTAGATTTGATTGAAACACTTTAATTTAATTGTAATGGCATTTTTGTACATCTATCCACCACCTTGAGGAGACTGTAATTTATACTTACATCAGCATTTGGGTTCAATGACCTGCTTCTGGCGGTTTATTATAAATTGAATGTGTCAAATTACAGGAACAAAAAATGGAAGTAGAGCCAACTATTCTTTGCAAGGTACAATTAAGAGTTATGTTCTTCCTTCATTTGAGCAAATCGAATTGTTTTGCTACACAAGTTTGTGCAGTATAGCCATATGCCCCTTCCACTGTAAAAAAAACAAAAATAGGGAGAGAAAGAATGACCAATCAAAAAAGGAGAGAAATACCAAGAAAAAAGATCATGATCATTATTACGGCTAAATGCTCATATGTAAGCAGAGTTACAAGCCTACCTCAACCATCTCAAAAACACAATTTATTCATGTCTTCCTCATCTTTGCTCTTTAACCGTTTCATTATGATGTGGGGCCTCCTGTTCCTCTACTAGCTTGCTTACTCGCTACCAAGAAGTTTCGGCACCATATAAATATATCATTTAGCACTGGCATTTCTATGAAGGATCATGATGAATTCAAACAGCAGGATATTTGATTATTTTGCTTCACTTCCCACGAACTCAACCAATATTTTATATTCCAGAAAGCCATCAATTTGTTCATGTGTGAGGGTCTGTAACATCAGCACTCATGCCTGCAGATAGCAGTGTTTGTCGTTTTCTGATTTGAGAGTCAACCAATTTCCTGAATTCTTCATCAGAACAAGCTAACATGTATCGCAGCTTCAAATTAATCCGATTTTCCACCAGAATCTTGTGCCTTGGAATGATTCTACTGTTGAGAGAATAACTGAAAAACCTGACAGCAATGAGGGGTCTAGTTAATTCAAAGACAACCATGACATGAAATTCAAATTAGGCCTACAAGCATATACCTACAAAAACTTTGCCTTAACTTTATCTTTCTATATTTACCTTGGAAACTCAATGAGATCATCCAAAGGCCGGACCATGGTTCGCCGCAAATAAGTATACTTGGGACGAAGGATGTCTATGTTGTATTTGAGCAGCATTGGGAAATCCGCAATCATCTCACCCAATTGTTTAAGACGGATGCCGAGTGACAGATAATATTTTACATTCACTTCAAGCTTATGTGTTATGCTGCATCCCAAGAGCTCTGGTCCCAGAGCAATAGTCTTTGCAATATCTTCATCGCTGACCCCAGCTCTGGTCATCAAGAATATGACCTATATGGCATTCAAATGAGTATTAGTCAATTTATGGATACATGAACTAATCAATTCACTCACTGCATTATTGATGGATAATAGCTATACAAGTACTGCTCCTACAAAGTCCTTAGATGGCCTACCTAGTTAAGTCTTAACTGCTCTTGCCAAAAAATTAACCTGAAGGAAGTCTTATTTTTTTATCTTTCTTTTTTTTTTCTATTATTGACAGTGTAAGGAATTGGCCCAAAAAAAAATGATTATGGTGATAAATCCCAAAGCCACAGATGAAAGAGACAAACCACTGGCCTAATCTTCTTGTATAGGCTGTATGTGAGCAGAGTAGGAAACTTCACAAGCATGTTTCCAATTGCATCATCTCGAATCCCTAGATCCTGAAAAAACTTTACCTGCATAAAACAATAATAGGTGGCTTGTCATCAGCATTATTATCAGCAGAAATCATTTGAATAAATAATATATGTTAGAATCCTTATACTTGCACTAGAGAATGAGTAAGCTATCATCATTCATGAGGGTGATTAGGGGAACCAACCATATGTAGCTGAGATCAAAAGCCTCATTAGACTTCAGCTTCAAACATGATGCAGATTAAAGTGGAGATGACATACCTTAGGCACAATAGTTGTCTGCAAATCAAAACAAAAAACCATTGGTTTGATCATAAGCATTCTCCTCATACCATCTCGGGTAACCCCATAATAATACAAATACTTAGCAAGAGGCTTCCATCCTTCTTCAATGCTACATCCCATCAAATGTGGCTTAAATGCTAGCAATCTGCCCACATCCTCAGTGTTGAGCCCAAACTCCTTTAAGTAATTAACCTGGAAATTACTGAGAAAACATCATGATTGGTGCATAAGCTCGCCAATTCTAAAAAAGTTATCTCTGACCCCATGTGTGGCTTGGTCCTACTTCTAAACAAGAAAAATACAGTATTTCCAAGCATACAATGTAGATATGTTCAGAGATGTATCTTAGGCTTCACAAAGTGTGTTAGAATTTAATTACCTTTTGATTCATTTCTTCTAGAGTAAAGTAACCAAGAACTTTAGGATAATCAAAAACCATTGTGCCAAAATCATGATCATTTAAACCCATATCTATGTAGAATTTCACAAGAGTCTTCACTTCTTCCAAGCTGTAAGATAACAATTGAGGGCATCGGCTTATGACATAACCCATCCAACCCCTCCTGACTCCCTTGCTCACTAAATACTCAACAATCCCATCCAGTTCCTCGTTGCTGCGTTCCAGAATGTTTTCTCCAGCATTCACAAGTGTAACCCCGAGATATTCTCCCTTCACGTGTACTGATCTCAACCACTCAGCTAGACGTCTTATAGACTCAAGATTTCCTCTTGACATCAAAATGAGCTTTGATATCCGATGATATGACAGTGCATTATGCTTCAACCATCTAGATTAAGGACAGGCAATCAGTTACAAGTCTCCAAGTTGACATTATCACAAGCATTTTTTTTTTATTACAAACCCATAACTTCTTCCGAAATAATTATAATTCAAAAAAAAATCTTGAGCAAACTAATAATTTGGTCTTTGAATCGTTCTTCCTTTCAGCTGCCAAAATGAATCTTGTCGTATGCGAGTTAATCCTTAGTAATGACAAATTAATTGTGTGCTAGCCATTTTGTCAAGTCACCAGAATGCTGGAAGGACCAAGATATAAAGAGTTTGTTATCTTCAGGGCTCAAGTCTAACAATACAGAGACCAAATTGTTAGTTTATTCAATATGCTTCATGAAACTGGTTCAAAGATGTTGATGGTCGATCCCATTAAGTAGACATGTTGATTTCATATAAACAAGAAAACGAACAGCTTGCCAGAAACTTCAAACATACCAATGAGTAGCACTCCTACCTGATAAGAGGCACAACTTGTAAGTCGTCTATGACAGTTTTGGCGCGTAAATTGAACGTAGAGTGCGAATACTGAGGTATTCTTTTCATCGAAGCAGCTTCAATCATGACATAATCGATAAAACCAGTCAATCGATTGACCAAATTAGTAGCATACGTGATTCCAAACTTGCCCTTCCTCATCGCTTCCAACAAAATCTCTCGCGTCACCTTCCTTCGAATCTCAATCGCGTGCATTATTATCTCCTCCTGGTCCGCTCCATCGTCTTCAATTTTTCCTCTAAACAGAGTTCGCAGAGGCGGCAAAGAAGAACCCACATCGGGATCACTAGGAGATTGAACGTAGATGGACCCAGGAAACTGAGGGGTTCTTTTCCTTACAAGGGAAAGCTCTAGAAGCTTAATCTTCTCTTCATCGGGCATGTCATGTTGAAGGTCACTAGATTTGAGATTGAATTGCTGGGAACGATGGTTTTCTTGGTCGAGAGATAGTTGGTGAAGGAGAAAGGAAGTGGATTTGGAGTTCTGCTTGCGGAGAATGAGGTTGTGGCTATCTGGGCCGTGTGGATTTTGGCAGTTGACAATGGTGGAAGTTGGGGTGGAGAGGGATTGGAGAATGAAAGAGGATGGAGAGTGAAACAGGCATTTTTGACATGAAAGCATTTCCAATGTGTGGAAGAACAAAGATGGCGATTCCAATTTGCAAAGGATAAGAGTGTCAATGGATAAACAGTTCGCTCCTTTCGGGTCCTCGGGCTGGTAGAACCTTGGGTAGTGAAGATATTAAAGTAAACCGAAAATACCAAATATTGAAGTATTCTGAGCTGCAAAAGATATTAAAAAAATAGGGAAAATCACTCTGAAGTCCCAAGTAAAAAAGATAATATCAGAAAGGTTCCTTGAGGTTGTAAAAACGCACTCATCAGGTTGTGAATGCGCGTTTTGGGGTTGTACCCAGGGACCTTTCTGATATAATCTTCCTTGCTTGGGACTTCAGAGTGATTTTCCCTAAAAAATACTCCCACGTTTGATTAATATATGAAATATTTGAAGAGTTGAAATTTATATTTATTAATATTTTTTAAATTTTATTTTATTAACATTCCCACAATAATAATAAAAGAGAAAAAATGAAGAAATTAAGGAAGATGATTAAGGTATTTTAAAAAACACATGTCATAATAATTAACTTAACTAACTTTTTTAATCTAATCAAATTAAATTAGATAAATATATTTTATATTAAGTAGTATTTAAATTTAATCAATATTTTTCCATTTCAAATTCTAAATATATGAAATATCTTGAAAAGTGGAGTCCTTGTATTTTATTGCTTTTATTTCCACAAAACTATGGACTGATTCTTCATTATTCTTGTGATGCTTTCCTTTAGGGTAAAGGTGCTAAAATGATCATAAATTTTTGTAAAAAGTACAACTGTAATCATAAACCATTTTTTGGAGCAAAAGTAACCATAAACATTATAAAAGAGGGTAAAAATAACCACGACGTTAATGGACGTTAACGTCCGTTAATGTAAACTTTTTAGTAAACTGTTAAAGTGCTAAAACAGCCATTAACTAATACCAAAAGTGTAAAAGTAATCACAAACTTTTTCTTGGATGCAAAAGTAACTTTTTGAACATTAATTCATAATTTTTTTTTTGCTTTTGTGTTATAAGTGTTTTATCAATTTGAAGATTAAAATGACAAAAGTAAAAAAAAAAAACTTATAAATTAATGTTCAAACCAACCGATCAGTAGATCCGAGTCAAGGTTTTAATTTCTTTTTTATTTTTTCTTTAGAATTTCATTCTATAAACCTAAAATTTTCCATTTCTCACCGATTTGGTCCCGGTTTAGCTCCAGTTTAACCCACTGACCCTTGATCCAATACACCAGCCGGTTCACTGACAGATCCAGGTTTAAGTACCTTAGATTTTATCTTTTAGAGTTAGGTGATAATTTTCTTTCATTTCATCATTCTCGCCAAAATAAAGAAAGTCGACTTTTTGAATATTAATTCATAAGTTTTGTCGTTTTAACCCTTAAATTGATAAAACACTCATAACACAAAAGCCCAAAAAAAAATTATGAATTAATGTTCAACAAGTTATTTTTGCATCTAAGAAAAAGTTTATGGTTATTTTTGCACTTTTGGTATTAGTTAATGGTTATTTTAGCACCTTAATATTTTGTTAAAAAATTCACATTAACGGATGTTAACATCCGTTAACGTCGTGGTTGCTTTTGCCCTCTTCTTTTATAATGTTTATGGTTACTTTTACTCCAAAAAATAGTTTATAGATACAGTTACACTTTTCACAAAAATTTATGTACATTTTAGCAACTTTACCCTTTCCTTTATGCAGAACACAAAATCTGAATCGAATGGATGGAAAAAATCAGATAAATCAATTAAAAATTAAAACATACATTCTACAAATGCCTTGAGACAGAAGAAGAAAAAATCAGTTACTTGTGGCAGAATTGTGGCTTTTTGCCGAAGAAAAAGTAAGTATCCGTATGTACCATATACCCCTTCCCTGTACCTCTCAATTTTCTTAGTCCAGAAACCACTGAGAAAATGCAAAACAACAAAGAATTTTGAATGCTTCTTTCGTCTCCTTCCATTCAATGTACAAAAAGGCTAGAGCCTTCACTCTAGTACTAGTCCAGCTTCTCTGCCTCTTGAATGCTGCTAGATGGTTCTGGAACTATCTCAGTCAAATAACGCCGGCGGGACCAAGACAGCTCGCCACCGCCTTCTTCGGCTCTTAATGCGCCAGAAGAAGCTGCCGGAACCGCTGTTACATCAGAATTTTGACGCCAACTAGCAAATAAAGCAGCATTCCAAGAGCCTCTGGAAGAAGTTGTTCTTAGCCTTGAAGAACTACTGTAACTCTCTTCCCTTGTGACTTTTAGAGGGTTTTCAAGAGCCTTGAGGACATATCTCATCTGGGGTCTTCTTGAAGGTTTAGGGTTCAGGCAAGACCTCGCTATGATCGCCACTGCCCACACTTCCTCTAAGAAATCCTCATCAACAACCATGGATGGATCCACAATCTTAGTTACAAGATCCTTGTCATATATACTAACGCAAGGTAATGTCTGTTCCAACCATTCTTTTACTTCTGCATCACCAGATGCACCAATTCCTAGCTTTCCAGTTATCATCTCAAGCAATACTTTCCCAAAGCAATGTACATCATAGGCACAAACTGCTGGTGATGAACCTGTTTTCACAATATACAAAAGCTTGTGTTAAAAAACACAACTGTTTTCTCAGTCATTATGATTATAATGATAAGAGAATATGATTCTTTAAGGGGAAAGACTTGATAACAAGTCCACATCAGCAATTAAATTTTGTAATTCTACTCACCAGATGAGCCTTGATCAGATGACCTGCATGCCCAAGCAAGATAAATGGGAAATTAGACAATTTTTAATGATAATGTTATGCAAATGCAAATATAGTAGTACAAAGCTAATAGAAAACTCAGAATGCACCTGAACCATAAATCATTGAATTAACACTGAAGTAAACAACAATCTGGTAGAAAGAAATGTGTTGAACTTCATTGCGGTTGCGTAACTTAACTTGGCATTATGGAAGCAAGATGTAAAGGGTTACACCCCCAGATTATAGTTGCATAGTCTAAACATGTCAATTAAGTAAAATCCGACAGGTAATACGACATGTCATTGAATATCATATTTTCTAATAAACAACCAAAAGGATCAAATCAAAGGAAGCACAATATAATATATTAAGAATGATCTGTCAGACATAATGAGATTCATAAAAATGAAAGTTGTTAGTAGAATACTTACTGGGGTAACCTTAGCAACCTTGAGATTCTCCTTTGATGAGTATCCCCTTCCTGAGTGCAGGCTTCACTTAGACTCCCTAGCCGAACTTCATATTTGTCATCTAGAAGTATACTGCTTGCTTGAATATCTCTGCAGTGTCCAAAACACAGAATAGTCACTCCATTTATACAGTTTAAACTCGAACTAATGTTATGCAAACCCTATATGTATATTAAAAGAACAAAAAATTCAAATTTGAGCTAGAGGCAAAACCAGACCTGTGAACAAAGGGTGGATTGCATTCATGATGCAGATAACATAGGGCCTCCGCAGTTCCAATAGAAATTTTCAATCTTGTTATCCAATCCAAAGACTGCAATGTACCATCTTCATATATAGTTTGTCGGTTGTGCAAGCAATTCAACAAGTCCCCGTTTGGCATGTGTTTATAAACCAGGAACTTCGCATTGTCATTTTCTAAGCAATGACCCATCAGGGGAACCAATCTAGTATGAGAAACTTTACTGAAAAGGTCCAATTCTGAAATGTAAGAATTCTCATTTTTAGTTGAATGCAAATCAATCCTTTTTATCACTACAGATATCCCACTTTCCAAAACACCATTGAAGAGATCACCCGTGTGACCGTGTTTCATAAGATTTGCATCACTGAAATCACCTGTAGCCTTCAGCAATTGCTGGTATGAAAATGAGTGTCCTACTTTTGATAATTCTATCAATGCATCAGCAGGTGCAGGACTGCCACTACCAAGAGCAGCACCCACACCAGTTCCTGCATCATTTGATTTACTCCGCATATGACTACACAGAAGCAACAAAGCCGGCAGGAACACCAAAACTGCAATCAAACCAACTCCACCCAAGATTCCTGCTAATATAATTTTTCTTCTATTGTTCTTCCTAGAGCTTTCTGCTGCACGAGGTCTGGTCATGTTTGCTTGGCCAAAATTATGAAAAGAGAGCCCCCTCAGGGAATAGAATGAGTCGCATTCTTCTGTTGTCCTCTGATTTGATACATCTTGGAGGCAGTTGCCAATCAGTGATGCATTAACTGCGAAATCCAGAACCTTGCCCTCAAAATAATTGCTTGACAGATCAATGAAACTGAACCTTTTGAGCAGAGGACTGAGGCTTCCATAAAATAGATTATGAGAAACATTTCCCTTAACTGTAGTAGTAGCATTAGCATTGGAACTAGAACTAGGAAGCACACCAGTGAAGTAATTACTGGAGACATCCACAAAGCTCAATCTTGGAAGATACCACAACTCATCAGGCAAGGACCCAGTAAAATTATTTTGTCTCAGCTCTATGAACTGCAACCGCGACGTAGTATGAAACGAGTTCTCTGGCAAAGGTCCTTCAAGAATGTTGTTCCCAAGCTTCATTCTCTGCAAGCTTCTTAACCCCATTAAATCCGGAGGCACCAGACCGTACAAGGAATTATCACTTAGATCAAGGTCAACTAGGTTACTAAGATCCCCAAGTTGAGCAGGTATAGAAGAAGTTACACCATTGTTTGAAAGATTCAAGTATTGTAATTTAGAAAGTGACCCAATGCCTTGGGGAATCGACCCGGATAAATAGTTGGAAGAAATGTCAAGGAAAGAAAGATTCCCAAGAAAGACAAAGGATGTGGGCAAGGATCCTGAGAGAAAATTCCGGGAAAGATCGAGAACAGAAATGGCTGAAAGTTGACTTAGACTATCGGGAATGATCCCAGTGAGGTTATTATCAGATAAATAGAGAGTGGTTAGGCTTGTTAGATTCCCAAGAGTAGAAGGAATTGCACCAGTGATGGAGCAAGAACGAAGATCAAGCACTTTGAGTGAAGAAAGCTTTTGGCCAAACCAGTGAGGAATAGGACCAGGAAGAAGAAACTTGGACGCATTGAATGATTGCAGGAAGGTCAAATTGGCCAGAGCATCAACAGAGAATTGTGGGTTTTGCCTCCCAAGTCTTGTTCTTCTAAACCCAGAAATATTGATCCCAGTGACTCTGCCATTCTCACAGCTTACGCCATTCCAGATTAAGCAAGGGTCGGCTTTTATTGGCCATTCCCTGCATCTCAAGCCCAAGGAAGATCGAAGTTGAAGTAGAGCGAGTCGCTCTGCGGGTAAACTCAGAGGCTCAAGCTGTTCAAATGTGAACTGAAATAGCAACAAGAACAAGAACCCAAGAGACACTAAGTTTCGCCGATGATCCACCATTTCTCAAGATCCAAACATTCTTATATGATCGTCTGCAATAACAATAACAGGAACGCAATGCAGAATAAGACGTTTCTGTCACTCTAACAAGAACAATGCAAAAATAAAGAACAGACTCTTACCTCAAGAAAAAATGCTTGGTCTTCAATTCTCACTGGTTCTGACGGAAGACAGGGGAGAACGGACAAAATAAAAAATTATGGAGTGAGCATCAAGCTTCAGTGCTCAAGGACTAAAGAAAGAACCCACGAATCACGATCGACAAGCACCCACTCCTAGAAAAATTAAAGAATAAAGGAAAATGGTAGAACCAGAAGCGAAATAAAGAAAGAAACGAAGAGAGAGAGCAAGAAAATGCAATGGTGTGTGGTTGGTTTGTGAAGCGCAGAGTATAATGACTTAAAATGGGAAGATGAGAGGACTCTGACGCAGTGATGGTGAGGGTTTGACCTCCGTTAAAACCGCCTGGTCCAGCTAAGGCCACACAACGATCGACACTATCATCTCTCTTCCATTACTGCGACTGCGTTCTTTGTTTTCTCTCTTCTCTCTCTCTCTCTCTCTCTCTCTATGAAATGAATCTAACAATGAAGGTGGTGGAAACTATACGTTGAAGAAGACGACTGGCTGGCAATTTTTATTGTCCCACCAATATCATACCTGTAACTCATGAATGAGAGGCAGATTTCGCGTTTCTTTTAATTACATCCACTGTGCAAGTAACAATAGCATCTGTTTCGTATAACTTATTTTTTAAATAATAACTCTTTATTGTTTAATTCGAGATAAAATTTTTTTTTGAATGAGAAACTGGATATCATTAATCCATACTGGAACACTTACAAGAAGAGATAACAAAAGCTAGTCAACCTTCATCAACGACCGCCTCACAAAAGAAAGGTGGTTGATGATCAAGAAGAACAAAAGTATCATTAACAGAATGAGCCATCTTGGCCAGGTGGTCAGCTAATAAATTCTGGTCTCTAGGGATATGACATAATAGAACCTGCCAATTCCTAAATATCCAGAGTCTTGCATCATCAATGACATCCTTGTAGGGATAGGAACCTTCACACCCTCGAGTAAGCAGGTTTATGGCTTCAAGGCAGTCAGTAAGGACCAAAACCCTACTGAAGCTGTGACTCCAACATAATTGAAGACCTTGAATGATTGCAATGACCTCGGCAACAACTGGGGGCACTCGAGTAAGCTTGCTGATGTAGCCACGGATCCAATTTCCATTCTCATCCTTGATGACACCGGCGCAACCACTCTGACCTGTTTGAAGGACTGAGCCATCGGTTTCCAAGGTGATGAAACCCGATTGATTTTGATTCACTCCTCCTCCTGCATTCGATGGATTTGAGTAAAATTGGCAGTTGGAGGATAATTCCATAACCCAACAAGCGCGGAAGAAACTGTCTTGGGCGTTATGGCAGACAATTTCAGAGTCCTCTCCAAAGAGCTTCTTGCAACGAGCCACCCAAATGTCCCAACACACGTATCCGAATAGAGTAGCCCAATTTAACTTCTTGGTGAAGTTCCTCCCGCCTTCCTAATTTAGATTCCATTTGATCCAGTCCCGTCCCTGCAAAGTTGAAAAGATATTCCACAAGACCGGATTGACTATCGAAATCCATCGCTCCCGAGCATTAGAACAATCCCTTAATAGATGCATGATATCTTCTTCCTGAGAGCACCCAAACGAACAGCTAGCTTGCTCAATTAAGCCTCTTCGAGCTCTAAGTTGTGCCGTATGAACTCTACCGTGAGCGACTAGCCACATAAAAGACTTAATCTTTTCTGGGACCGGCCACCGCCATAGCTTCCTCCAGAACACATCATCAGAGATATGGGGACCTGCAAAAAGAAAGTGATAGGCAGAGCTAACAGAAAAAGAACCATCAGAAGAGGATTTCCAGAAAAACTTATCTTCTCCTCTGTTAGAGCAGGGAGGATGAGCACAGAGGATTCGATTAATTGTGTGACGTTGGAACCATCTTCCCAGCTTAGTTGAGTCCCATCCACCCCCAGGCAGAACATAATCTTGAACCTTTTCCGCACCATCAATAGCACCCTCAAATCCAGGAATTAAGTCGATCAATGGTCTATTTATTTCAGACCAATTATCATACCAGAAAGAAGTGGTAGCCCCGTTCCCGATCTGAACTCCCACACCTTGCTTAAAATTATCCCAAACACTGCAAACACCCTTCCAGGTAAAAGAAGAATTCTTTTGATATATTGGCCCAATCACCTGATCCCAGCGGTATTTAGCTTTGAGAACCCTGACCCAAAGTGTATCTTTGTTATTCAGCAACATCCAGCAAAGTTTTATGATAAAGGCTTCATTTTGCTTACGCAAGTCACAGATCCCTAGACCGCCCCTATCCTTATTCTTTGCAATGTTCTCCCAGGAAATGAGATGGAGCTTCTTCCGATCCTCATTGCCACCCCACAGAAAGTCCCTACTTTTTTTCTCAAGATCACGAAGAACTCCTTTAAGAAGCAGCATTGTCTGCATATGATAAGAAGGCAAGGAAGATAATACGGCTTTAATAAGAGTGACCCTGCCCGCAAGATTTAAGCAGCCCCGTTTCCAACCAGATAGCCTTTTATGAGTTTTTTCTAATATGGGAGTAAACGTAAGCTTTATGACTCTTTTATGAAGTAATGGGATCCCAAGGTATTTTCCAAGGTCCCCAGTCAGACGAACACCCATACTTCTGCTAAGGCTTATCGCTCTTGAACCATTCACATTCTTTGAGAAACACACTCTGGTCTTGTCTTTGTTCATTTTCTGGCCAGACGCTTCACAGAAACACTGAATGCATCGAAGCATTTCCTCAACCTGATTTTCAGAGGCTTCACCGAAGAGAATAAGATCATCAGCAAAGAACAGGTGAGAGATGTTTGGTCCATTTCTATTGAGACGAATAGGTTTCCAAGAACCATCATGAACGGCATCTCGGATTAGATGATTAAGCCTTTCCATGCATAAGGTGAAGATGTAGGGAGAGAGAGGATCACCCTGTCGAATACCCCGAGAAGCCTCAAAAGTGGGGGAGACGTCTCCATTCCATAAAACCTGGAAGGAGGGACTTGATATACATGCCATAATAAGATCACGAATTTGACCATCAATACCAACAACTCTCAAAGTGTCTTCAATGAAAGGCCATTCGAGCCGGTCAAAAGCTTTTTCAAGATCAACCTTAACTACCATCCACCCCTTTCTACCAGTCTTAATTCTCATGGAGTGAATGACTTCCTGAGTAATAATTATATTGTCACTACTCTGCCGGCCAGCAATAAAACTGCATTGGTGGTCACCCACAAGTTTACCCATGATATCCCTAAGACGGTTACTTAGAATCTTGGTAATGATTTTGTAACTGACATTGCACAGGGAGATAGGTCTGAAATCCGTAATCATCTCCGGGTTGTCTTTTTTGGGAATGAGGACAACATTGGTATTATTTATATCTTTCACCCCATACGGATTTCTAAAGGCTTCCGAAACTAATTTGACGATCTGATCTCCAAGAATCGACCAGTATTCTTGATAAAAAATTGCTTGAATCCCATCAGGACCTGGAGCCTTAAAAGCACCCAGAGTAAAAGTAGCAGACTTGATCTCAATATCAGACACTACTGCATGAATTTTATCGTACTCAGAGGCATTCAATAGAGGAAATTGAGTTTGAGTCGCTATAGGATTGGAATGAGCATTCTCACTACTAAAGAGGTAGGTGTAGTAGTTGGTAGCAATCTGTTTCAGTTCGTGTTGATCAAAAGTTCAAGAGCCATCATTTCTTCTAAGACCATCAATCCTATTTTTCCGTCTGCGTGTAACAGCAGCAGTGTGAAAGAATTTGCTGTTTTTATCTCCCCATTTTAGCCAATTGCAACGAGATTTCTGGTACCATAAGAGCTCTTCTTGAGCAATAACTTTCGAATACTCCTTCCACAGTTCATTCTTTGTTTGAATAAGATGTTGACTATCACGCCTTGATCTTGCTCTCCCAATACCCTCAATTCTTTGCAATAGAGATCTCTTTTTATTATTCAGGTTACCCACCTTCTTTTTATTCCATTCCCATGCTTCTTTGGAGAATGTGGAAACTTTATCATTCCATGTACCTCTACCCCAAGAATCCTTCACCAAGTCTATGAAACCTTCTTCACTAAACCAAGTAGCTTGGCAACGAAAGGGAGGTCTAGTTCTGGGAGCGATGGTAGGTTCAGATTTGATCAAGATTGGCCTATGATCCGAGCCAAATTTATTCAAGTGATATACTTTAGTAAGGGGGCGAGAACTATTCCATTCCGAATTCGTGAACGCCCAATCAATTTTTTCTTTAAGGGAACCCCGCTCCCAAGTGAATTTATCACCAACAGTTTCTGTTTTGATGAGATGAGTGTGAGCAATACAATCTTGGAATTGCCTCATTGAACAAACATTAGGACTAGAATCGCCTTTTTTATCTTCACTGTAGAGATAAGCATTGAAATCTCCAATCACAACCCAAGGAAGATTCACATTGGCGCTGAAATTATTAAGCTCCTCCCAAAGGTTTTGACGAAGAATGCGATTAGGCTCCGCATAAATACCAGAGAAAATAAACTCAGAATTATCACTAGCCATCTTCACTATGACATGAATAGCTTGAGTGGACGAGGAGATCTAGTGCAGAGAGACATCCTTAAAATTCCAGAGGATCCAGATTCCACCTGTATACCCAGTAGCCTTTAAACAGAGCCAAGTATTGTAACCCAATCTACTTACAATTTTATCGTCTTTGATACCACTAACACGAGTTTCAGTAAGGATGTAACCCCCTGCCGTAATTAATATCCGGATTACAAAATTAAAGTGAAATAGAGACCAATAAGAAACAAATAACTTTTAATATCCCATCTAACTGATGGGGTTTTCATAAATACAGTTCAAAATCATTTAGACCTGGTCTCGCATTCACCTTCCGAATACAATTACTACACAAAGATAAATCACATTCATATATCAGAGAACACAAAAATAATCCCGGCAATCCCGGATTCCTTACATTCATCCAAGCTTTACAGGGCACAATCGCCCATACAAGCCCTCATATGGGGATTACACAACAAATCTCAATACACATCTCAAATACATATATATTCCCAATTATGATAACCAACTACCAACTTCAATCCCAAAGGAGTCTTCACCGCCCTTAGTTGTTTACTCCATCATCGATCTACTACCCTGTCTGAAAGGTTAGTAGGGGAGGGTGAGATTCGAGAGAATCTCAGTAGGATAACAATATCAATATGCATGTACGATAAATGTTTAATGCATGACATGCTTGCATCACACAACTCATGATAACACAATGACAATTTGCAAGCTCAATGCTTCGAACAATATACCTATGGCCATAGCATAAATTGAAACATAGCTTCAAGTTACACATAATTATGCAAAGCTAAGACATGCACCAACACACTAACACATATATCAAATACAAGCAGAAGAGATATGTTCCCTACACTCTTTCCACGTAAGCTCCAGCTCCGCTTACTCGCGATCAAAACAAATACCGAACCACGTCCAGGGCGAACACCAACCCTATAATCAAAGCAAGGACATAGGGTTAATCCCTTTTCCAATTTCTTACTTTCATATCACTTAAAGTTGGTTACCATTCATGACCTTTAGGTGGCTAATCAAAGCCTAAACATATGCCTAAAGGCTTGGGAAACACTTGACCAAAGATTACCTTTAAAAGTGTAAAATACTGATTTTTGGGGGTGGGTCGCGGCCCAAAATCCATGGGCGGCGGCCCAAAACGGCCCAGAAACATTTGGGCTGCGGCCCAGAATCCACGGGCCGCGGCCCAAGAAATCCAGTTTCTTGGCTGAACTTCCAAAAATCATAACTAATTCCACAAAAATCGAAATGAGGTGATCCCAAAGCCAAATTAAAGCTATTCATGTCCTCTACACAGGAAAAATATTGGCCTATACTTGAAATCACCACAAAAGTCCAGATTTACCAAAAACCTAACACTGTACCAAAACAGGGTCCAGTTTTGATGCCAAACTTTGGACAGTTCAAAATCCCAGTTCCCAAAACGAAATGGCACAAATTATATGTCCATTTTGAAGCTTAAGATGTGAACTTCAAGACTGGAAAGTTTCAGAATTTTCTAACATCATTTGCCCATTCAAAACGGCAACACAAACAGACTGCCCAGACAGAATTCTCACTGGACAGAATTTCCAGTTTTGCAACCATTGTGTCCAATCCAATTCAAACCAATTCCAATGATTAAATACCACAACATGGCACCATTTTCAACATAAAACACAACCCAATTCATCCAATCCAAAATCACAAGAAAATCAGGGCAAAATTCAAAATTTACAATACTCATCCATAAATCACAAA
Source organism: Inga leiocalycina (assembly GCA_963242795.1). NCBI lineage: Eukaryota > Viridiplantae > Streptophyta > Magnoliopsida > Fabales > Fabaceae > Inga > Inga leiocalycina. Next base: position 1,799,486 of record OY725321.1, on the reverse strand, counting down.
ACTTAGATCAAAAGGCTTCAAATACTCACCTCTTCCTCTTTCCCAAACCACTTCTTTGATTCTTCATCTTTCCAAATTTCCTCAAGCCATCAAACACCTCCAATCAAGAATCTAAAACCATAGAGATGAAGCTCTCATCACTATGAACAACTTTATAGAAGGTGATTAGAGCATTAGAGGACAAGAAACAAGACAAATCTCACCTTCAATTTTCTTCTTTCCTCCCCTTAAGCATGCGCCATGGAGAAACAAGAGAGAGATGAGATGATGAATAAATGAAGATGATGAAGAAGAGAACAGATTTTTAGGGCCAAAAACCGTCCAAGTAAGGGAGAGAGAAGAGAGGAAAAACTTTGAATATTTGACCCAATCCAAAGGTCCATATTTTGCCACTTGTCTCAATCTTGTTCCATCAACCATGAGCTCACATGCACACACATACACATGATTCCGCCCTTTGATCTCTACACAAATCAATCTCAACCATTGATCTTGAAGTTACCAGTGAATTTCCTCTTCGGTAACCGATCAACTGGTCGGTAACTTTACCGTTTTGCCCCTGATTACGGTAATTCCTCTTGAATCACCACCAACACTTCACATCTTTTCATTTAGCCACAATATGTGCCTTCCCTCTATTTTAAGTCAATTTAGATGTTAATCCATAATTGAGCTTAAATACAGGGTTTTGGCGCTGCTCACAGCACATACGGATCACATCGGGTGCCAAATCACACCATAATCTCCAAAAGGGTTTATTTATCACTAACCACTTCCACTTTTGGAGTCATTATCCCTTAATCACAATTTGGGATCTTGCTAAACCGGGGCTTAGCAATCCACTAATCTCAGGCTTATTCTCTAGCCTCAAGTCTCAAAATTCGGGATATTACAAAGGATGAGAATCTTAATATCTTTACCATGGATCACATCTCTAAGCCTTCTAGGAAACGATCTTGAAGCAGCACCTCTACAATTCCAAGACAAAATATTTATGGGAATCATAAAAACAATTAAGGATAGGAAAGCGTACCTGGCCCGATAAGCTACTAGCCCGAATAAATTGGAGCCATGTTACCATCTCCACCATCTGCTACAGCTTTATAGTCGATCAGTGACTCCTGATTGGCTGGAGCACTATTACTATTAACAGAGAGATTGTCATTAGATGGCTGAACATCCATGTCTAACTGCTGGTTATTATGCAATATATGAGGCCTAGTAGAATCCTTCACAATGCTAGACCCCATGTTGTTTGCGCTATCCAGAAGGAGGTTTAAATTGTTGGAGTCGTTTTGTGATAAAGAACCAAAAACCAGATTATGCCCTCTACCACTGTGCTTGCGTTTAAATTGGGCATTATGAGCTTTAATATTAATGCTTCGTTTACCCTTTTCCTTACTAACCACTGCCCCATTTGACTTGGAATAATTATTCCCATTTAAAACTTCAACAGACTTCGGCCCTGTGACCAGAAGTTGGCCCACTAAATCCATTCCAAGCCCATCAGAATCATTTTGGTTGGTGAGGTTATCAATGTCCAACCTCTCACCCAAAGCCTCAATCTCAAGCCCAACGGATTGAGGAATCTGCCCGTGCCCCACTTGGGCTTGATTGTTCACGTCTTGTAAATCCTGGCCCAATCCGAGCGCCTGATCCGTTCTCCCTTTTTGCAGAGCTGGACCCACGAGAGATTGTTTTGAGATCAGCTCATTTTTCCCCAACCGAACCGGTCCCACCTGGACCTTATTACCTTCTATTCCCATCGTCTTTCCCTCATTCCTGATGGTCTTCGTCTTGTTTTCCTACGGTGGCCTCTGCTCCTTTAATTCCTCAGATGTCATCTCAGCGTCTTTTCCTATCGCTGCAGCACCTGTTTTAGGCTCTCCATTTTCGAAGATGGAGATGAGATTTCCGATCCGTTGGCCTTTATCTGCTTCGCCGCCAACAACCAATTTCTGCTCAGTTACCTTTCTTTTCCAATGGAGCTCCACACCCTTGCTTCTAGGCTGCTTAGGTTGCTCCTTGGGAAGGACTTCTGTGACAGTAGCCGTTTGTTGGAGTATGTCGAAACGAGAGCCAGATCCTTTCTCACCAGCTCTCAGATTTGATCGGACAGGAGGATGGGATCTTAATTGTTGTTTCTTCTCTATTTCTTTAGCGGAATTGCGAGATCTGACCCTAGGTTTAGCTTGCATCCATGCTCCATACTCCTCTTCCACAGCTATACCAGGTACGGACACTAGGGGCAATTTCCCTTCCTCCTGGTTAACATTTACCTTCGCTGGAGATTGCACAATTGAACTCATCGGCGATGTCTGGGTTTCCATCAGTGCCAAATTTTGAGAGTTATCTGGGCACGTTTCCATGGTATGGCCATAGAGACCACATTTGAAACATATAATGCTTAATCCTTCATACTCCACTGTGTAGACATGGTTGCGAAGGATGAAACGTGATTGTAATTTTCTGTTTAGATCAACCTCTACACTGACTCTGGCATATTTCCCTCTTTCAACAACATTAAAATTATTTTCTTGGTGAGCCAAGGTGTTCATATCTACCTTTAGAGTTCGGCCAATCAAATTCCCTATCTCAAACATACACTCCTCCTTATACATATGCACAGGTAGAGTGGGGATTCTGATCCATACTGCCACTTTCCTCACTTGGTTACAATAGGGATTGAAGTTTGGGTTCCACCTTTGAACAGCAAGGTAATGGCCTTGAACAAGCCAAGGGCCTTTGAATAGGAGTCTGGAGCGTAGAGATTTGTCTACTGATCTAAAAATAAAGTAGTTATTGGGGAGGTCGATGATCTCAAAGCTTTTCGATCTAAGTAGCCATTTAACTCGGTCCCTCATCATATGAAGATTTGGCCTCTTTCCTAGCACCGTCAAGATTAAAGCTTCCTTCCATGGTCTACACAAGTCTTTTAATTTTTCGTTGGATATGTTAAGAGATGGAATTGATCCCAGAGCTTTCTTCTGTTCCTCTGTTATACATGGGGACAATTTCTCCTCTTCTTTAATCCATTCGTCCATTTGTACTTCGAATTCCTTATCTAAGTTTGCCTCTTCTTCTCCCAAAAGTTTTGATTTATATGAAATCTGGCTTTTGGAAGACAGCTTCGTATTTCTTCTTAGCTGGTCCGCAGGAAGAGCATCATTCAGTTTCGATGCTTCAGTCATTACAGTGTCTGTGATCTTCTCAACCTGCTTTGTTGAACTGACTTCTCCATTTTCAGCTACATTTGTCTGCATTTTCTTGATGTTTCTACCTAACAGATCTTCTTCTTCCTTAGACTTCCCGTTCCCCTCATCGAAGATGCTCTCTGAGTTCATGGCTGTGTTGAAGTATCTACAGAACCAATTTTTTAATAAGAGATAAAATTTTTAGCATATATTTATTATTTATAAATTAAAAATAAATTATCTCAAACAAAAACTAATACTTATTAATTAAGTGCATTGGATTTTATGAACATAAAAACATTACGTGCATTTTGACCCTGTTCAAATTTCAAAGGGCTGATGATCTCCAAGATAACAGTGTGCAAAGTTGACCAAAAGGTAATTTTATTTATTATTAACCGTCTGGGTTAATTATAGTAGTATTATTTAGGTGTATGATCAATTTTGACCCTCATACCAAGGGTGACGCCAATAATTCATATTCAAAATTTTCAATTAATAATTTTTAAATAAGTGATATTTTAAGGCATTATTTTTATTTTAGTTAAACACATTAAAATATTTTTAAGGGATAAAAGTAAAAAATTTAATATAAACCATCAAGTTAAATTTGGACAGTGGGAATGAGCTATTGTGCTTTTTTGTTTTTATATATATATGACTGTCTAACTGAATCATTATCAAACTTAGTTGGGTGTAATTAATTCAAGAATCCCGGCTTAAATTGCTAAAACTTTTTTAAGTAGCCCAACACCTGTTATTTGCATATTTTCTATTTTAACAACAAAACATTTGAAGTTGATGGATCATTTTTATTTTAAAATTGTTGTTTGCTGACTTGTAATGTACAGTATATTGTTAAAAACTTCTTAGTGATATAGTTTTTGGGAGTTATTTTAATATTTTGAATATATTTATATATATTGATTTATCTGAATATTTTCAAAAAATTATCACTTTGATTTGGTTAAGATGTCGTTTCATCAATTGAGGACAAGAATTATATGTCAGTAATCATTGATGATATTTGGTGAATGTTTGGCTTCCCCATTTGACCGTTTCTCATTGTTTGACTATTTTTCCATCTATCCAGAAATGGGAAAAGGTTAGAAATATCCTGAAACTAATTATTAATGAATTATTTTAATGCTACGTATAGGGATTGATGCCAGTGCCACGTATTTAATTGTTAGAGTATGGGTTAAAATGAATTCTCCTGAAATTAATGACTAATGAATTATTTTTGGGAGAATTACAATGAGTCCCAAGAAAGGAAAAAAATGAAAAAATAGTCCCTATAGATTACAAAATGAAAAAATGGTCCCATTAATAATTCCAGGAGCCTGTATTGATAACTCATTAACAACTCCATGAGCCTGTATTAACAACTCCATGGGACCATTTTTTTATTTTGCAATTTATTGGGACAATTTTTTCATTTCTCTTCTTCCATGAGACCTTAGTGTAATTCTCCCATTATTTTTCAATTCAAATATGCTGTCCTCAGTTGGGACCAGTGGTGTCAAGTGTCAACTTGTCATGAGAATATCACTGTTGCTATTACCATAACATACAAGAAACTGAGAAAGGTGAGTCAAAAATGACATCATAAATAAAACGCATAATAATATAATCATATGATCTGTTTTACATTTTTTTTTTGGAGTGAACAAGTAATACAGCAATATTGGTACACACAATTCCGGCAATATATATATATATATATATTGGTACACACAAATGGTAAATCAATAATTAAGTATTTATTTACTGTTAAATTTATGTTGAGTTGACATTATTAAATCCGAAACATTTGAACCATTAGAACGAAGAGAATGAACCATAATTTGAATAATTGTATGGTATGACGTGGTAGCAACATATCGAGAAGAATGACTAAGCAAGGCAAGACCAATGTAATATTCCCACCAGCAATAAATATATGCTATTTCTAACTAATTTACACTTAGCAATAAAAGAGAGAGAAAAATTTGGTCACAAAATTCATGTGATTTCTAGTATTGATCTTATTGTTAAACTCCAATATTATATAATTTAAACTTTCTTATAGCTACTTTTGCTAAATATAAATGAGTACGAGAAAAAGAACCAATGACACTTATTAGAACTCTTTCTCTAAAGAAAATGATGATCCTTTTTCTTATATATGGGCCGTTGGATTAAGATGTATCCAGATTTAATATATTATAAAAATATTATTATATATTAAATACGAATCATTGAGATCTTAATCCAACGACTCATATATAAGAAAAACGACCATCCTTTTCTTTGGAGAAAATGATGGAAGCCGATTCCACCAAAAATAGGGTTTAGAGATGGTACTAGTGATCAGTGCATTAAATTAATCCCTAGGGGTTGAGATTGAGTGAGATTACCAAATCAGTGAATCACACTAATTAGACTAATGATTACTACCACATAATAGTTGACTTCATATGCCTCGCTGCTTTAGAATCTATAATGCCACATATTAGATTCACATTGATCTCGTTCCTCACTCCTCACCGCACATCACTGATCACTGTTTTCTTGTTATTAATTAATTAAATCATACTTTCAATAATGATCATTGCAATTTAATTTCTCAACTTAAAGTTTGTTGATTTGATTCACCATCATGCTCGTAGAGCATGTGAGGTGTTTTATGTTGGACATCTTATCAAACACATTATATATGGCTCTGTATGCTTTTTTTTAGATTAATCACTTGTATCCGACGTTACTAGCAACCAACTAATATTGATTAAACTGTAACAACTTACAACCGGTTGATCTAAATATTTGGTGGTCCTGTATCCTTTTTATAGCACCATGTTAGCTAATTTCACAACATTTTTATTAAAATTTATATTAAGAACCAATATATATGCTCTCTCATAGATAGAATAGGAGGAAGTATCAGACTAGAAGAATTAACCAATTAATGCCATGAGTAAATGACTTTGTTGTCATGAAGTTTCAAAACAAGTAAGGTATTGTTATTTTTTATAGTATTGGAATTTGTTATTATAGCATAGGCTTTTCAATTGTCACTAAGACTTTTTGGAAATTTTGGATCTTATAATAATTCTCCCTACTAAACTAAATAACTTTGTTATCTCAAGCTTCGTTATGTAATTTATATTACCCAAAGATAAAAGAACCAGAGACATTATTTTTTTAGAACGAGTCGCAAATGTTTTATTAAACTCTCTGACAAATCTTGTATTAAAGACTAATAGGTGTGGTCTTATAAATAGGATGTGGATTATTAAGGTAGACAATTTCCTCTCAAGCTTTTACGTGTATTTTATTTCACAAAAAAAAAAAAAAAAACCTGAACCTAGTTACGCGAAAAATATAAAAATGGTCTTATTTACCATTTTTGAAGTGATTGTGTGGGGTCCTCAAAAATACGCACCTAAGATGGTGGCACGCCAGTGAATCAAGGCTTACAGTACATGACTGTGGTTCTTGATTATGGCCTAAAGCACTTAAAAAATTCGGTGAAAAGTCAGGTAATGGAACTCGAATCAGACCGTAAATCGGTCAACCGACCTATAGACTTGGTCCGGTTCGGATTAAAAAAAAAAATCAATCTTTTTTTAACTTTTTTCTTTAAAATTTTGTATTATAAACCTAAAATTTTCAATTTCTTACTAATTTGGTCCCAGGTTAGCTTCTATTTGACTCCGGTTTGACTCACTGACTCTTGAGCTAGTGCCTTAACCGGTTCAATGACTAGTCCAAATTTGATTACCTCGGTGAAAAGTCTCCTATTACAAATTTAATTAATGAAAATGGCTTCATAAATTTTTATACATGCATAGAGTATTACTACTTCGCAAAATTTATAATCACATAGTACTATTATTTTGAATTAGGTCCTCCTCACTTATTGATTCCTACGTGGACTTCCCCAAAGTTCTCAAATATTCATAGAGTGAAATGAAGTTTTTTTTTTAGGGAGAGGGAATCCAACCTCTAAAAAAAGAGGCTCCGGTGTCTCTCATTGTCCATTTTCTCATCATCTCTCATAATTTCTAAATCATGTTCGTAGAATCAATCTAAAAGGTTAAAAATGAGACATGTTATCAAGTTATCACTCATTCAACTTTTCTCTTCTCTTCCCAATCAACGATCTAGATGGGTTACTCTTCCCAATCAACAATTTAGATAGGTTTATGAGGAATGACGAGAAAATAAGATGATGAGAGGATATGTTTCCAAAAAAAAAAAAGCACACGCAAGAGATATGTATGGTATAAAAAACTATGATCAGATGCTAATTAAAGAGCTTAACAAGGTGGCGTGGAACAGTGAAAAAATCCTAACCGTAGCTTTAATTATCATAATTATTGTAATGGTCATGCTTAAGGATGTCAAACTCGTGAATTTAAATAAATTTATGATAGTGATGTAAACTTGTGTTGTGAACTCGAATCATAAATTGATAATAATATACTTTTATTATTTAATGTGTATCAATAGTGTGTAACTAAATAATTAAAATATAAAACGTGAAAACAATTGAATTTAAATATATTTGAAATCCAAATAATTAAAATTAAATCAATCAATATTTATAGTTTATTATACTTAACAAAAAAATTTCTATAAAATTTATATACAACATTCCCAACAAATATCAGAATGAAAAAAGTTAACATGAGTTTAAGAATGAATTAACATGATTTTGTAAGTTAAAAACGGTAAACTTAGTTTGTAAACTCTCGAGTTTAACCTAGTTTACAATTTGTACGAATTTTACTTACAACTCAACACGATTTTGTAAGGTAAAAATATAAAAACGATAAACTTAAAAAGTCAACTCGTAAATTTAACAACAATAGTCATACCTCAGAGTTAAGACAAATTTTGGATGGTATTAACATGATTGACAAGCATATCACCCCAGAAAGATAACATCATCAATATGAGAATAAACTATGATTACCACCAACCAACCATCATTTTTGGATTTAGATTCCATCCAATAGCTAAACTATGTGCAACAAGGAAGAGAGATATTAACTGAGTATAACACTGTTAAAGAAAGTGTTGAGTCGTCATTTTGTCTAATAAGAAAATTATGGAAAGTATAAAAGACATTGCACTTTTAATTTTTATTATTTTCCATCTTCATTTCCATAAGGAATTGCCACACAACTAGGAAAAAATTTCTCAACACTGCTCTGGGAGAATCTGTTAATCTGTCTTGAAATTATGAATTTGCTACTTGCAAATGTTTAATAGACAAATAAACATGTATTTTAAGAAAAATAAAGGATTCCATTAAAAATTCAATTTCTATTCAGTGATGGTCTAGTTGGGCCAAAGAGAATTACAGTTTCAGTATGTTTAATGGGCCTTGAGCTCTATTCATTACTTGAAGTGTACAATGGGCGTGAGACCATGAGCCTCATTCGTTACTCACCCAAAAGCATACATAATTCCAAAACCTGTAGCATCTACAACCTAAAAATAAATTATCATGATACGTACCTTTTGTTATCACTTTCTATTTTCTCTTCATTTAATATCTTCACCGTTAAATCAAATTTTAATGATTGAAACTTATTCTATTTATTGTGATAGATTTTTATTATGTTTAATATTATAATAATTTTTTGGATTAAGGGATAAATGTACTTATAAACTTTTTTTAAAAGTGTGTCAAGCCACTTAAACTTTTTTCAAAAGCAAAAATACTTATAGACTTTTCCAAACGAAGCAAAAATATAACTGCCATTAACTCCCCATTAACGTCGATCACCTTTTTATTTTTAGGCCTCAACAACTGCCCTGTGTAATCTCAGTCATCTTCTCTGTCTCACCCCCCTCTCCTACTAGTATAAGGGTTTGTTTGGTTTGAGGGGTGGGGAGGGATGAGAGGGAATGGAAGGGTGAGTAAATTACCTTTTTAGGTTGAAAGAATTTAAATTTTGGGCTGGAATCTAAAATTTAAAAAGAATGAGAAAGTAAATTTTGGGCGGGGACTCGAAATTAAAAAAAAAATGAGAGGGTAAATTTTGGGTTGTTTTTATTCAAAATTGTAATTTCTCCACTCTCCACCCACCTCAAACCAAACACACCCAAGCAAAACAGAGTGATGCCAGAGAAAGAGTGACAGGAGCAACATGCCCGTCTCTCATTACATTCACAAATCAAATAAACAAGATATGTCCAAGCATGGCACTGTCAACGATAAGGAATAATGAACAGTGTAATTGGGGGTGTTGAAACATGTTATAAGGGGTTGATTTGAGACCAGGGTAAAGCAAGTTGCATGCCGCAAGAAAGATCCTATGGACCCTTTTTCTCTCGTGGGTCCTTAATTAACCTTTACAAGTATTATTGCATGACTCGTTGAGGAAATGACAGAAAGTCAGAAACAGCACATTGGTTTTTCAAGATCCTCGGAATATCTCAAGGTAAGGTTGGGGAAACAAGAAGATAGATCACAAGCATATTATCAAGTTTGGATTTTTCATTTGTGCTGCGATGATTCTTTCCACTTCTATTTTCTTTCTGGTTTGGCGTTGAATAGTGTGTGTATGTGCAATGATTCCTTGTGTGTGTGTGTGTTTTGTTATTTCTAATACCCTGATTCGATAGAAAAATTAAACTAAGATGTAGGATTCATTGAAATGGAGACAAAAACTCTGTCTTGCTTTTCTTGGAATCGTTGATCCTACATGAGATTGGGGGCAAGATCTCTATTCTAAAAATCTCTTTCTTCCTTTCACTCTTTGTTTCTAGTTTTTTCTGTTGGCATGTCCACTGTATAAATGGTTAGCGGCAGCACATGTAGAAACATAATAAATATATATAGTTTGAGTAGTGTCAAAGGATACCGTTCTTAAGAGATATTCAACAACCTCCTAATAAATTAAGAAATGGCACTCCCCAGGATAAAACAAACTTTTCCTGCAAAAAACAGGGTGACATAACACCAGAAAGATAATAGTGTAACTCTGAAAAAGAGAAAGAGGGGGAGCTCAGGGATAGAGTTTGGTGTCACCAAACCTCAGTGCTCTCACCTTGATGCTACTGACATTACTATGTACATTGCCTTTTATAGGTAGAAATCACGTGACTGTTGAGCAACAATAATGACCATTAAAAATAGTTTAGTGATAATTAAAATGACAATTACAAAACAAGTGTTAATGATGATTTAATGTAATAAGATTTTTTAGATGTCATTAAAACCAGTCAGTTAAAACTCTAACAGTCATCTCTATCAGTCAATTCAAAAACTCATAATATCAGCTTACTGCTAACTAAAGCTCATATTTAACTATATACTGAAATATTCCTAATCTTAAATTATATAAAATTTCTTCTTTTGACATACTCATAATTTACAACAATTTCACAAATGCCTCAAAAGAGAAGACGTTGTGCCAACACCAAAAACTTCAATATAGCGAGGCCAGGTTGGAGAGGCGTGAGAGAGAGAAGAAACAGACAGGGGTGAGAGGGAGAAAGATGACGGAGATTATGAAAGAGCATGGGACACTTGGTATTTTTAATAGTTTGACACATGGCACTTGATACGCCCATAAATAAAAAGATAACCAACGTTATAGAAGTGACATTTTTATTACATTCGAAACAATTCATGGGTATTTTTATCCTTAAATTTATGATGCTGGATATACGTTTAGCAAAAATTCATGAGTACCCTTAAGCCTAATGTTTTAATATAATATTACATCTCAATCATTAAAACCTTATTTAGATACTTTAAATGAAGACGAAATGGGGAAAAAAAAAACGGAGACATTCCTCTCTCAGACAAAATCTGGTTGATTTAAAGTCACGAAAATCATGTGATTATTAATAAAATACTAATCATAATAAAATTATCAAAATCTTAATTAAAAGTCTTACATAATAATATATTTATATTTATCAAGAAATTGTTGTAGATATGCGTGAAACGAAGCCTTTCTTTTTTGGGCTAAAAGCAAGTAGGGTTTGGAGTTATCTTGGGCTTGAAATTGGAAACCACGAAAGGCCTTAAGATGCCTCTCACGGACAAAAGCTTAATCTAATCTAATTAATTTGCGTGTCACAGCAAGATTTGATCCTTCTCTCTTACTTCATTATCATTATCATCCCATGCCAAAGCCGCCACATGACGAATCAATGGGATTGCCAAAGATCTGGACTACAATTAGACTCACATGGTATGAATCCTTAATCATTAATCAAAAATAAAGATTTTTTTTTTCCTCAGCAGAGAGAATATCGCCTTTTTGACGGTGACACCATCAATTATTAAATGATGAAGTAATACTTGTATTATCTAGCAATAGAGGAAATTAGAAAAGATGACACATGAACTATTTTTATTAGATAAATTTGGTAAGAATATTAGCAAAAATTCGTATAAAGGAAACTCGCCAAACATAGGGTGAATTAAAAAGGAATAACACCAAAGGAGTTTAGTTCCATATGGAAAAAAGGTCAATATTTAATACCCCACAGTTAATAATTACCTCGAATAAAATTGTTTCAAATAAGAGAATAGTTGTGTTTATAAAAAAAAAAAAAGTAAACTCCCCACAAATTGATTTATATGTGCTTATTTAGTATCACATTTGAGATCTTAAAAGTGCTTATTCACGTAAATAAATTAAAATTTTTTTTCACATACTTACCTCGTATACCGTAAATTATAATTGAAAAACTGTTTTTGAAGGCTTCAATCGTTATTCCAAACAAGTATATACACTTTTCAGAAAAGGGTAAATATAACATTTGGTCCTTGAAGTTTGAGCCAGTTTTAGTTTTTGTTCCTTAAGTTTGAAATCTGTGTCTTTGGCCTCTCAAGTTTACTCCGTTTACTATCGTTAGTCTGTCAAGTTTAAAAATGACTTGATGGCACCTTTGACAATGTTAATTCATCTGATGTGGCTCTAACGCTGTTAAAATAGCTTTGGGTTAATACAATTTTTTGTCCCTAAAGTTTTGGTTTTAATCCCTCAAGTTTGAGATAGGTGGTTTTGGTCTTTCAAGTTTACTCCGTTTATAGCTGTTGGTCCTTCAAGTTTGAAATGAACTTGGTGACCAGATAGTGAAACCCGGTTGGCTAATTTGGCCTAGAAACCGGCGAACCATTTGGTAAACCGGTTCGGTTCATGAATCAACCCGATTTGATTTTTTTTAAATCAATTTTTATAATTTTCGTTATAATTTCATATTAATAACCCTGAAATCTTCACTTTCTCACCGGTTTGGTCCCGGTTTAGCTCCAATTTGACCAATTGACCCTTGACCTAGTACCCTGGCTGGTTTAGTGACCGATCCGGGTTTAATTACCTAACTTGGTGGCGCCTTTGACGGCACTAATTCATTCGATGTGGCGCAACATTGTTAAAATAGCTTATGTGTCATGCTTTTTAGGACAATTAATATGGTAAATATATTATAATATATTATATTGTGCTGGTAAAAAAAGGAAAAAATGGCATCAAAACGAAATGCACGACATCAGACGAATTAACGCCATCAAAGGTGCAACCAAGTCCTTTTCAAACTTATGGGACCAACAGTTATAAACGGAGTAACTTGAGGGACTAAAACCACCGATTTTAAATTTCAGAGATCAACAGTTGTATCAACCCTAAACTATTTTAACAGCGTTAGTGTCATGTCGGATGAATTAACGCCGTCAAAAGAGCCATCAAGTCATTTTCAAACTTGAGGGACTGAAGTAAACTTGAGGGACCAAAACCAACTACTTCAAATTTAAATGACTAAAAATTATATTTACCCTTTCAGAAAGCAAACGAAAAGAAGTCGAAATCACAAGGTCCAAACATAAGTTCAAAAGATATTAATTCCAATTTAACACTTGAAGCAAAATTGGTTCGGTGTATTTTTCTTTGGGCTCAATTTGTTTTTTGAAAAATCAAGGGAAGTGTAGTCCTAATCGAATTCCTCGCCTCCAGAGGGAATCGGGTTGAACAGAAATTCCCAAAGATACTGGGGGCAAAACTGTACTTGAAGGGATAAGATATTTTAAGAGAAGAGGCTTCAGATATTTTGGAACAGTAAAATATCTCTGGCGTTCGTTGTCGCTACCTCGAAGCCACCGCCTTTTCAGCTTTGTCATGTGACTTTAGGACCCACATACACCGTTTTTGCCGGTTTTTTCTCACAACTAATCACTATCTTTAATAATTAAATTTTTTTAGGAACGCTCCTAGTAGTAGTAATCACTCTTACTAATTTAAAAAAAAAAATACTATACTCACACGTGCGTGCTTTTCTCTCTCTCTCCCCACGTTGATATGTTTAAAGTTGAAATTTCAAACTCCATGTGGCAAATGCAATGGATGAATTTATCATAATTCAGAAAATATCCCCAAACCAAAACAACAGCAGCCAGCAATCAAGGCACAGTAATTCTAATTTTAATTGATACAGATTGGCTAGACAAATTAAAGAGAAAGTTCATGAAAAAGAACTCTAAAATAATAAAAAGATAGAAAGGTGATCCGAATTTGCATAATCTCGTAAAGATACTAATACCCGAACTAGAATTGATCAAATTTATATGAAATGACCAATTTCTTCTTACCATTTTTTATTAAAAAAATAATTACCCCCGAGGGGCTACCAGAGCTCCAGCCATCGATAGGCACCCCGACGGCCAGCACGCTAGGGTTCGGAGCTCCTGTGTTCCCTTACTCTTGGGAACATTCCCTCATAATATTCCCATGAGAATAAGTTCCACAGAAGACTAATGACCATTAGGCCACAAATACATCTTAACATAAGTTCTGCAATACACACACACACACACATTAACATTTAATCTTTAACTAAGCGCACTAACAAATTGAGATAAGAAATTGATAAATTAAGATAAGAAATTAACAAGTTCATATAAGGAATTCGCAACTTTTGTTTTTTAAGTGAAAAATCCATTTACTCTCTCAAACTATTTACAAGCAAAGAATTCCCAAACTCAAATAAGGAATTGACAAGTTGAGATAAGAAATTTGCATGTTCAAATCAAGAATTCACAACTTTCATTTTTTAAGTAAAAAATTCACTTACTATCTCTGACTATTCATAAGTTTAGATGAGGAATTCCCAAGCTCAGATAAGAAATTGACAAGTCGAGATTAGGAATTCACAAATTTAGATCAAGAATTCACAACTTTCGTTTTTTAAGTAAAAATTTCACTTACTCTCTCAATTTATTCACAAGTTTAGATAATGAATTCCCAAGCTAAAATAAAGAACTGACAAGTTGAGATAAGGAACTTGTGAAGATAAGGAATTCACAATTTTTATTTAAGTAAAAATTTCACTTAGGCTATTAGACTATTCACAAGTTTAGATAAAGAATTCTCAAGTTTAGATAAGGAACTGACAAGTTAAGTTAAGTGAAATTTTCACTTAAAAAATAAAAGTTGCAAATTTCTTATCTAAACTTGTAAATTTCTTATCTCAATTCCTTATCTAAACTTGTTGGTGGGCTTGGTTAAAGATCAAAGGTTAATATATATATATATATATATATATATATATATATATATATATATATATATATATATATATATATATATATATATATTTCCTTATATATGTTGAAGAATTTTGATGGCTCAATGGTAAAACACCATTTTGGTGCCACAAAAGGTGGTGGGGTTCAAACCCCCTTTGGTGGCACAAAAAGTGTCTAACCATTGAGTCACCAAAGCTCTTTAATATATATATATATATATATATGTATAAACATAAACTTTTAATCTTTAATCAAGCCCACCAATAAGTTTAGATAAGGAATTCACAATTTTCATTTTTTAACTAAAAAATCCACTTATTCTCTTAAACCATTTTCAAATTTAGAAAGGGAATTCTTAAACTCAGATAAGGAATTGCTAAGTTGAAATAAGAAATTCACATGTTCAAATATATATAGTTGCGAAATCCTTATACGAACTTATGAATTTCTTATCTCAATTTACCAATTTCTTATCTGAATTTGTTAGTGGACTTGATTGAAGATTAGATGTTACTATATTTATATTTTTTTGCATTATATATATTTAGGGACATTGGTGGCCCAATGGTCATACACTTTTTGTACACAAAAGTAGTAGGGTTCTCACGCCCACCACTTTAATAGTCAGGGAATATTCCTATCGGAGCTCCGGCGGGAGGCCGGTAGGCGTAATTATTTTTTTAAACAAAGAAAAAGTAAGGGCAAACTGGCCCTTTCCTCTAAATTTAGTAAATTCAATTCAAGCAATAGCATATCTGTAGAATTATGTAAATTCAAATCACCTTTCTGTTTTTTTATTATTTTAAAGTTCTTTTTCAGATATTTTCTCAAAATTGAATCCGCAGAATAATTTTCTAAGTGAATATGACGGCAAAAAAAGATTTTTATTCTTAATATATCAATAACAATGTCATACATGGCCTGTGCTGTATTATGTAAGGGTGAGCAAAATCGAATCGAAACCGAAGACTAAATCGAATCGAATAAATTTCGGTCTGTTTTGTTTGGTTTTTCGGTGTTTGGTGCATGTTTTGTTTTTTTGTCGGGTTTTCGGTTCGGTTTGGTTTTTTTAAAAAAATTTCGGTTTAAACCAAAAATATTAAAAGTGTATACCACCACCAAAAAATCGGATGCAAGACAAAGAATGATATATCATTGGATATTCATCTTTTTAAACTTTTGTTATACTTTCTTTGGATTAAGTAATGTTGAATATAATTATTCTGCATCTCTAAAAAACCTTCCTATTTTTGGTTTCATTATTGAAGTATTAAGTATTCCAAACTACATTGATCATATATATAATATGTTGTTTATACTTTATTTTATATCATATTTCTTTGGATCTTAATGAAATTATTCAATTTTATAATTTATATTAATTTTTGCTGGTTGAAAATTTAGATATTTGAAGTAAAAAATGAAGGCTACAAAAATTTCGGTTTTTTCTTACAAAACCGAAACCGAACCGAATAATTTTAGTTATTTTGGTTTGGTTATTTCGATTGTTTGGTTTGGTTCGGTTTCAGAATTTCCTTTATTTCGGTAGTTCGGTTTTTACCGAAAAATCGATGTTCACCTCTAGTATTATGGTTATGATCCTGATTTGTATTTAAAGTTATATATTGGCATATTGATGATTTTTTATATTTTAATTACTTAATTTTTAATTAAAACATGATGAATATATTTAAAATATTTATAATTAAATTGAAAAAATTATTAAAATATATTTAAGCTATTAGTATATGAGGTTTTATTGATTTCTTCATCCCGTATTATTATTTGTACTGTATTACTTATCTTAATAATTGTTGGCCAAAAAAAGGGGCATAATAATTGTGACAAAAAAAAACTGGAATAATAATAATAATGGCAGCTTAAATCGGTCCCCAAACAACACCAAGTAGGCCAATAACCGGCCATTAATCTAACCCTAGTTAGTACTCGAGCCGAATAGGACCGTTACTCCGTTCTCCTTAACCAGAGTTAAAAAATCCTCAGCTATATAACGGTCCTTGGGGCTCCCTACTTTTCTTCGTGTTCTCTTCTCTATAAGGTGGATTCTTGTTAATCCTCCTTCTTTTCTCCTATTTCCCTTTGTGTCCCCATTTTTTAGGGTTTCGACCCATCTTTCTGATTTCTATGGCGTCCACAGATATTGAATACAGGTGCTTTGTCGGGGGGCTCGCATGGGCCACCGACAGCGAGGCCCTTGAGAAGGCCTTTTCTCCGTTTGGCGAGATCATCGAATCGAAGGTCCGTTTGTAGCAGGGATCGGATCTGACACGATGCGGATTTGGATTTTCTGGATCCCATCTGATCTGTGTTTTCTGATCTGTTTGCGTTACTACTTGATCTCTCATCTTTGTGTTACTGTCTTGATTCTTTTATTACTCACACCAATCGGTACGTTCATCTTCATCTTTGTGCCAAAGGCGAAGATCGATCGATTTTGATGCGTTTTCGTTTTGCTGGATCTGGTTTGGTGTTCTCTGTGCTTGATCTGACATGACTCCATGGCTTCTGATGCAGGTTATTAACGATCGTGAGACTGGTAGGTCAAGAGGGTTCGGATTCGTAACCTTCTCGTCTGAGCAGGCCATGAGAGATGCTATCGAGGGGATGAATGGTCAGGATCTTGATGGCCGTAATATTACTGTGAACGAGGCCCAATCCCGTGGCCGAGGTGGCGGCGGAGGTGGATATGGCGGCGGCGGCGGATACGGTGGTGGTGGTGGTGGATATAGCCGTGGAGGAGGAGGAGGAGGATACGGAGGTGGAGGCCGCCGTGAAGGTGGATACAACCGTAACGGTGGCGGAGGCGGCTATGGTGGCGGAGGCGGCTATGGCGGCGGCGGCAGCTATGGTGGCGGCGGCGGCGGTGGACGTGACCGTGGGTATGGTGACGGTGGATCTCGCTACTCCAGAGGCGGTGGTGCGTCTGATGGAAACTGGAGAAACTAGGGTTGGTGTAATATCGTTAGTAGCAGTAGTTTGAGTTTGAGTTCGAGGGATGTGTGGGTTGGGTTGGGGTTTCTGATTCTGTTCTAGTGGTTACCTTTGGTTGTTCGAATGTCCTAGTTTCCGATATGGGTTCGTGTTACTGTGGTTCTCGTTTTTTGACCTCTGAATTATGCACTGGTTGTTTATCAACGATCAATATAGTCCGAAATTCAGAATTTCTACAGAGCATTATCTCATTTCGTCGCGTTTACCTTATACTTCGCTTGCTTTCTTATGTTTCATATATGTTGATGAAAGGCGCGAGTATGATTTCGCTTTCTAAAATATCCTGGCGAATAAACATCTTGATAGAAATCTTGGGGTCAATCCAAGGATTATCACGCCGTCTGGTATCTGTGGTGTTTAGTTTCTGTTCATACTGAAATTCATAGTCAATAGCGGTTCTGAAGTGTGTTCGTTAGCGGTTCTGAAGTGTGTTCGATTCTGAACTTAAATTGGAGACGGAAATTTTTTATTTGATATTTGACATTCGCTCTTCAATTGAGAATTGATGCTTGGTTATCAGAATCTAGGAATCTCGATTCGTATCTCATTATTCAAAAACAGGTGGGAAAGATACATCTCTGTATATTATTTCTGCGATTCGAGGAGTGATACATACAATTGAGAATCTGACATTCGCTCTTCAATTGAGAATTGATGCTTGGTTATCAGAATCTAGGAATCTCGATTCGTATCTCATTATTCAAAAACAGGTGGGAAAGATACATCTCTGTATATTATTTCTGCGATTCGAGGAGATAGGAATCGTAGGATACTTGTGATTCTAGGTGGACTGCCCGTTGATCAAGTCGGATATGGAGCCACTGACTTTAGAAAACTCATTTTTATGTATTTTTAATTTTGTCCACATTTATTTAAGAATTTTTTTTATTTCTATAATTATCTTTTATTCCTTTTCATTTATCTCAATCAAAATCTTATTATTATTTTTTTTTCAAAGTATTATTTATATATACTAATATATATTCAAACTTTTGATATTTTTTTAATTAAAAATTATATTAATATCATCCTTAAAATTCATTATGAATCTTATGATTCATGGAAACGCCTCAAGTCATGATTGTGAAGATTCGTATTCAATTTAACAACGTTGGTTTAATGTTCAATATTTCGATTGCATAAACCGAGCGAGTAGGCAATAAGAGTTGGCCCTCGGCACAGTACACAATAGTATGCTGATTGGCAGAGGCCCAAAACGCCGTTGTGTTGTGAAATCCAGGATATTTGTGGGTATGTGGAAGGAGGGGGGAGGATATGAAGAGCAAGAGTTTTAATTTGAAATATGCATTTTCTGATTAACAAAAGATATTTCCCCAAGAATCATCTAGATTTGTATCAAAAGGGGGTAAAATGAAAAAAGTCTGTTTATAATGTAACGTACTTTGTAATATTCATAAGCCTCATGATAGAGGTGGTCATGAGCCCCAAATGCCCGCCCAAGTCCTATAAAAAAATGCCCAGTGCGACCCTAAAAAGTACACCTATAAATCATTTAGCCTTCTTCGGGCCAGGCCAAACACCGTGTAGGGCTGGACACTGGGCAAGGTGTGCCTCCCTGCCCAATATATGTGTATAATTGTATTTAAAAAAATATATATTATATATATAATTGAACATGTGTGTATAATTTCATGAAACGTAATGTATGAAAAATGTGGCAGAGTAAGAGTAATGTATGAAAAAATGAAAACGTGAAGTATGAAAAATATGCTTTTCCAAGAATGTACATTTCTCTAGAGCATTAGATCTAAGTTGGCGAATGGGTGTGTGACGCGCTAATAGGCGATTTTGGAAAATATTTGGGGATCCTGCTCCTTCACAAACGGGATTCTTTTGTCATATTTGCTCATATTCTTGAGAAGACACATAAAAAATTATTGAATTGGAAGAGGAAGTATTTATCTCTAGCAAGTCGAGCCACCTTGATCAAGTCTGTTCTATCCAGTCCTCCAGCTTATCATATGGAAACCATGCTCTTTCCAAAAGGGCTGGTCAAGGAAATTGAGAAATGTAGTAGGGGTTTTTCATGGGGTGACACAAGTGAGCAAAAAAAGTTACACCTTATATCCTGGGATATGGTCACTATAGATAGGAAAGAGGGAGGTTTGGGGATCAAAAACTTGTGACGTCAGAATGAAGCCTTTGTTCTTGAGCTGTGTTGGAAGTTGTTGAATGACACTGATGCTTTGTGGGTTCAAGTGCTGAGATCCAAGTATAGATGTAATAACTTGAGCAAGTCAGAGATTACCAAGAGACATAACTTTTCTCTTACTTGGAGAGGAATTTCTGAGATGTGGTCGGCTTTCAAAAAGGGTCTTGGAAGGAAAATTGGCAACGGACAAACTTCATCCTTCTAGTTTGAAAATTAGTTGGAAGTCAGTTGCCTCCTAGTTAATCTAGTTCAAGGATGGGAGGGGGTTAATAAAAGGAAATAAAAAAAGTGGTTAATTATGTGGATTCCTCTGGAAGCTGGAACATGGCAAAGCACAAAATCTGGTTTTCTTAGAATGCTATTGAGAAAATTATGTGTGCATATCCACCCCAGGAGGAGAAAGGAGAGAATAAATACCTTTGGAAACCATTTGCTTATAGTTTTTTAACTATTAAATCTGCATATTCTTTCCTTGTTTCAAGTGCAAGGCGGGAGACGGATACTATTTGGAAAGCACTATGGAGATGGTAAGTTCCAGAGAAGATCAAATCTTTTATGTGGCTCTTGATATATAAAGGAGTCCATACATAGGAGCTAAGGAATTCAAGAGGCCTCCTAGATAATACATCCTGCCCTTTTGGTTGTACTAAAGAGGATGACATAATGCATCTGATTAGAGACTACTTAAATGCGTGGAATTGATGGGAATCTATGGTGGGCTACTTCTAATTGGAAAACTTTACTCTCTTTATAGGGGAGTGACTAGATTAGATGGAACCTAAACCAGGAGGCGAGAGCCAGGCATGCCAAGAAGATCAAATGGGTCATTTTGTTTGGTTACATCTGCTGGGACATATGGACTATGAGATGTAAAAAGCTATATGATGACAATACTTTGAGTATACCTATCACTGCTCAAGATTCTTTTTTCATGACTTGTTGGGACCACAAGCTGATGGAATGATGCTCCTTCTTTGGAGAACAAATCACCACGCAAGCAAGGGGAAACACTCCCACCATATCACATTAAGCTTAAGGTGGACGGCTCGGTGCTACATAATGGAAATAGCGACTGTAGAGGAGCTCTAAGAGATGCAAAGGGGAGGTGGCTTTGTGGCTTCAATTGTAAACTTATCTTTGTTCTATCAGCAATTGCAGAGTTAATTGGAATTATTAATAGACTTAATCTATGTTGGACCTGGGATATGAGAAATGTAATAGTTTCTTCGGACTATATAAAGGCCATTGAGTATTGACTTTTGTTATAAGGGTTGTGATAGTAACCCCCTTTTTAAGGACATTATAGATAATGCTCGTCTAGTTATTCATAGGAATTGGTAGGTTAGGTTTAGACATACACCTAGGGAGTGACTACTGATTATCTTGCTAAATTGTCGCACAACTTGTTTGGTTGAGCGATTGACAGCCCTATAAGTGCTTATGCACATAAGTCGAGACAACACTCCTCTCACATACTTACCTTGTATATCTAAATCACAATTAAAAAACTGTTTTTGAAGACTCCCATCGCTATTTCAAACGAGCACTATCTAATGGTTTTTGCATCCTTGATCAATCTCCACCTAATTACCAGAGTGTGGATCTTGTTGAAGGAATGAGGACAACTTTGTAAGTTGAGTAACTTGTAATGATATCCCGTGCCATTAAAAAAAATGTGGCAAAGTTTAAAAATAAAAATAGAATGTAAATCCAATAATCTAATCCATAATTACACATCTATAACAAGGTTCTCTCATCTGGGAAAGGTTTATATTTATTAGCAGAGAATGCTAGTTCGAATTCCCTAGGCTTGGGCTATAATGATGAACCCAAATTAGTTGTGTTACTTTCCTCACTCACCCATTCATTGCTCCTCCTTGATTGGCCGTGTCACTCACGGACCACCTCTCTCTCTCTCTTTTTTAAAATATAACCTGGATAACATTGCACAAAGCAAAAGGAAGTACATACTTTACATCACTTAGTCAACCTCCCTTCCATATATCATACAGGGAGGTTGATCATATATACAAAAATTCCTTTCTAAATGATGAGTAGCTTTTGCTAAATAATCAACTAATGTTAGGTCTTCCCTATAACAGTGTCTAATTAAGACCTGCCAATTCATATATATAAGAAATACGGTATCCTTCACCATATTTCTAAAGGGATGGTCGTTATCATAGCCTTAAAAAATATTTTAATGCATATGGCACGAATCAATAGCAAAAAGCTCCAAAATGCAGCTTAAGTCTTTCATGCGTTTCATCATGGATATTCTCTAAAAGCCAAATTCTATAGGGTGTGTTTGGATTGACGATTGGATAAGTGACTTATTTTTACTAAGACTTATGAAATCTTAAAATTGGAAAAAAGTTAGATTGGATAAAATGATGAGATTTTGGATTGTCGATTGGATAAGTAACTTATGTAAAAGTGAAAGATGTTTGGTTTGACTTTTGTATAAGTGGCTTTTGTGTTATTTAAGAGAAAAAAATTGAAAAAAAAATATGAAAAATGAAAAAATGAAGGATCAATTGTGGGAAAAGAACTCATTGGTAACTTAATTTTTAAATGGGACCTGGGAAGATATCTGCATTTATTAAAGTGACATTCTTGGTGATAAATTGATCTAAAGCATCAAATAGCGACAATGTTACCACAAGGCACATATTCAAAAGTTTGATACCGCTAATCCATCTAGATAACAGTTCTTTGCACACTCTTCACTCACAAATATTTCTTTTCTCCGGGGACATAATTGGGTCTGATAATTCTAATCTTCAAACCAGTAGAGATCTTACCATAAATACACGACAAAAAGCATAAAACAGTTCTTTGCACACTCTTCACATAAAAATCTGCCTTAGTTTCATATATATTAGGAAAATACAAAATACATAATTTTGCGCTTGACTCATACCAATCAAACAGCAGAGCTTTCGAACGGCAGAGAATTGTAACGGATCATGTTTGGCAATGGTAAACTAAATAATAAAATTACAATTAAAATGCAAACAAATTAGAAATTTTACAAACTTAAATTTTTTTGATGAAGTAAAATATAACAGAACTAAACAAATCAAAGGTCCTGTACAATTTGGTCTCTGATAGTGTCATGAACATTATTCATTTAGGTTGAATATGTCCGAGCATCATTTGTCGACGATGAGTCTTGATCTTGAGTATTATCTAGATCAACTATATTATTCTCATTTTCTGCTTCTCTAAAGTCCACATCAGTTTGGGAATTTTTTTTAATGAAATTATGTATAGCGGACTTGCGTGTCAAAACTGTACTTGCTCATATGTTGCAAGATTTCGAACCTATTTTTCCAGACTCCAAAAGTCCTTTCTATTGTGCATATCAAGCTTGAATGATAACAATTGAAAGCCTCATTAGGATTCCAAAACCCCCGGTGATTTTTGAATTCTGGGAGGTGATAATGTTCACATATGTATGGACCAAGATACCCAACTGTTGTTGGGTAGCCAGAATCAAACAAATAATATTTTCCTAACATGTGTTAAAATCATTGTAAATGTGAGATTAAGTTAAACGTTAAATGTAGACAAAGAAACGTAATTGAAGTGTACAAAAAATTACCTTGTGGTGGATGTGGGAAATTCATGGTTGGATATGAGACAGTAGAGTGAAAAACACGAGCATCATGTGCTTAAACTTCCCATCCTGCTAACTGGAACGTGAAGCATATATCCCAATCACAAACAGTCAAAACATTCTGTATGGGATATCCCTTTCTTCTGATAAACTTATCTCGACTCGGTCCAGTCATGACACACCTGATGTGAGTGCTATCAATAGCTCTAATGACATTCTCGAAATATGGAAAATATCGATTAATGTCTGCTATTTTTGGATGACATTGACCGAATTCTAGATCGCATGGCCTAATAATTTTGGTTCCAAGCTTAAGGTAGGCCTTTAAAACCTTGTGTAGAAGCCTACTTACAGTTTCGCCCGAATGTTTAAATATTTCTTGTACTAGCCTATTTCCTACTCTGTGTCCAATAGTGAGCAAGAACATAACAACCATTTCTTCAACACTGGTATTCCAAGATTCTCTTAACCCATGCTCACACAACTTAGTGCACAAACTATAAAAAACATGTTTTCCCATTCTAAACATCTGATAACATTTTGAACCTTCATTTGCCAACATTTCTTGTACCCAATAGTGACCTGTTCCCTGACTCACTCTACGCGGTTGTCTGCATACATATGGCACTAAATATTGACAAAGCAACATGTATAATTGTTGATGTTGTTCCAACTTAGCCTCAAAAATTGAGGCGTCATCACTATCTTCATCTTCTTCCATCCTCTGCAACCTGTTTTGGTTGTTATGATTTGCCATTGATGTACCCGTGAGTGTGGTGAAATTGTGGTGTGAGCAGGATGATTAACAAACATAACATATAATATAAATGGTAATAGGATAAAACCGTTCTAAACGATGAGTCAAGTAATCCGTTTTGGAAACAAAAAACTAAAAATGTCTACATTCAACTGTCTAGACATCAAATGCAACTACAACTAGTCCTCCTCTACGATATAACGCAAATAAGTCATCAAGTACTCAAGGTTTCCTTTCAATGACACAAACACATCTTGACGTGTCTTGCTTTCTAGAGCTCGCATACATCGGACTCCAAAGGCTTTGTCCGCCTTCACATCGTCAAGGTCCAGTAGATATTTCATAACCTCAGGCATGCTATTTTCTTGAGTTGCCGTTAAAGCCGCTGCTCGATCCATAATCACATTAGCAATGACACTGACGGCATCAACTATTTGCTTTGCAGCCGAAAGTTTTTGTTTTTTGCTTTTACTAGACCCTTCACCTCTCTTCCTTTTTTGTTTATTTCCAGATGCGTTGGGACCAGTGCCTGATGGAATTGAAGTTGTTAATCCAAAACTTGCCATTTCCTCTGTCACCTTTGTACTAACTGCAGGGGTAGTGCCGAAATGCT
The DNA here is from genome assembly GCA_963242795.1 of Inga leiocalycina. NCBI lineage: Eukaryota > Viridiplantae > Streptophyta > Magnoliopsida > Fabales > Fabaceae > Inga > Inga leiocalycina. Next base: position 1,774,579 of record OY725321.1, on the reverse strand, counting down.
CATCCTCGTTGTCCTCAGAGCCTTCCTCTTCATCCATCGTGGGTCTATAAACGTCATCCTTATCTTCTTCATTTGTCTGTGGTTGTGTGCGAGAGGTTGAGAAAATGTGGTCTCCCGTCACCGAGCCATCTTTGAATATTATTCTTAATTCCCTTTCATTCTTTAGGGAAGAGTGCCTAAATTTCTTATATTCGGGATGCTCTTGCATGCATACAAGTAAAAGGAGTCAAAATGAATATTTAAATGAATTACATACCAAAAAGTGAACTAATTCAACTTGAAAATTGCACTTAAAATTTTTTACTTGTAATTTCTCCTTCCACCAGTCGCTTGACGCAACCACATTGTTCGTAATAGGGTCTTTGCCCACACCAGTCTCTCTGATTAAAGAATCCCATATCCTTAAATCTTTTTTAAGATATCTAATCTATTTTTTAATTGTTTCTTTCCATATTGTTTTCCAGTCTTTTCAGTAAATATGGAAATAATATTCTTCCATCCCTTTGATGTAAATGACTATCCTTTGCGTTCTTTTTTGTATATTTGGCATACACATGCGTTGATGAATATCTTTATTGACTCTAAATCCCACACAGCTTTTGTGTCCATATTGCTATACGACAAAGGTCACATATCACACAGAAGACATACCAAAATATTCGCTATACAGTTTTATTAGTGGTGGTAGAAATTTTTTAATCCTCACTAGTCTTTATATATGTCTACAACAAAGCCTTCGTTGATCAATGTTATAAAAATAAATCATAATAAATAACGTTCAAATAAAACTATATGATGGCACTGTTTCAATTGGAAAATTAATGAATAAATGGTTGAAGAATCAATTTGGCAATGGATTATCTTTGAAAATTAACTAAAAGGTGGCATGAATTTTTTTAAAATGCATTATACTTGTGTTAAACTGAAAATACAATTTGCCCTTCATAAAATGCAAAGATTGCTGCTGAACTGAAAGTCTTAATCGTGCATTAAAGCATAAAAAATAAAAATTACAGTACATATTAAGAAACCAGACACATCGCATGTAAAAACTGAAAATCGAAAGGCCATACATGAGGATAAGAAATCAAGAACATAGTAGTCATGATAACAGGTATCAAGCATACTAGAACAAGCATACTAAATGACCGGCAAGCTTAGAAACCTCCCTAATAATGAACCATACACTTTAATAAAACTGAAAGAACGGTACATGCAACTAAATCCAAGAAGGGGCCTTTGGCAATCACATGTCTCATATCATATCGTAGATGCGTCAGGAGTAATTCCAAAATAATAACCCCTGGTTTCAGCAAACATGATACATTATGTAGAAGTCTTCGTGCTTTCTCTTCCCTCTCAAAGCACAAATGCATGCAGCTAAGTTCTTCAGAAAAAAATGAAACAGAGAGACTACGAACGAAAGAAAAGAAATCCTAAAAGACCAATACAAAAAAAAAATTAAACAAAATAAAAGTTCCAAATATAAATGTAGTAACCACAAACACATTTCACCCTTTTGTTAACTTCGACAGAATGATCACAAAGACGCAGAACAGATTTCTTCTGAGACCCAAAAATAGAGGCTCTAATAGACCTTAAAATTGTCACTCTAGGACACAAATCATGACAAAGTTTGCATTCATAATAAAAAACACAAGGCCAGAATACTCCACACGAAGCAGGGGAAAATTCCAATGCCACATGCACACAGAGACAACCACACTAACCAGTGTAAAAAAAATGAAGAACACAACCACAAGGCAAACACTAATCTACCCACACCAAACTACTCGAACCCATCCAAACCAAGCAAACTCACAACATTGATATACCCACACTGCAGATCACCGATCGGAGAAAAGCAGAGCAAAGTAGTGTTCGTTGAACATGGAGAAAAGCAAAGCAAACGTACCTGAGCAACCAACAGCTACGACAAAGTGAGAGACAGATTGGTATTTTGGATTGCGATGGCCTACCTTCAACCACCATACCACCTTCAACCGTCGAAGACTGAGCAGATCCACCACCACACCACCATCAATCATAGATTGATATTCTGGATCACGCCGACCTACCTCAGAAGCTCAAAACCTTGCAGACCAAACTCACCCAAAACTGCATCGTACTCACAGATTGGCCACCGTCATTTTCAATTATCTTCCCACCAGACTCCAACACCAGCAGCTTCACCTCAAGACCAATGGCTATTGACACCGAATGCCGCTTTCACCGCCACCGTCGAAGACGACAGGACCCAGCTAACACTTCGATGGAGAGAACCATAGGAACCACCTGGAAGTCGATTATGTGGATGCCGAGAGTGGGAAGATCGCTACTGTGAAGAGCCACTGAGACGCACGAAGAAATGAGGCTTCGGAGAGGAGACGTGAGGAGCAGACGAGAGGAGAGAGAGAAATTAATAATTTAGGTAGGACAATTAATGCCTTTAACGGTAATATCCCACATACAATCAGAAAAAAACTATCTTTTGAGGCTTATTTGAAAGTCACTTAAAAGCAATTGAAGTTGATTGTATGAACGCCCAACCAAACACGAGATATTTTGCTTTTAAGCCACCATCTGACTTAAAGTGGGCCAATCGGACTTTTAGGGCTTCAAACGCCCAAATAAATACACACATAGAGCCCGTTTGGATTAGCAGTGGAGAAGTGGCTTTTTTTGTCATCTGACTTAAAAGTGAAAATGTAAATGTGATTTGTGTTTGAATTAGCGGTGGCAGAATTGACTTTTTTTCTAACCTTGAACCTGTTTGGATTAGAGTTTGAAAAGCTCGTTTAGATGGGAAATGACTGAAAAGGGCATGAATCTTATTAAATATTACATATGTATATATATTAGTTATATATATTGTGATAATTGAAGTAAAAAAATATTAAAAAATTTTGATAAAATAAAAAAGGTAAAATTATTATTGAAAAAAAAGAAAAATATATTATAATAATTATTATTGAACCTAAAAAAATCTTCAGGATAATATTGATTTTCAGCAAAAACTTTTGAAACAAATTTATACCTTAACTCTTTTTTTAATACCCAACTTTTCAAATGTTTTTACATTTTTTCTTTTAATAATTCTAAAACAAGTGACATTTTGATATCTTATGAATATAAAATGGGATACTTAAATTTTTATGATTTTACATAAAAAATTTAAATTCATCAATTTTTATATATATAATTCAAACAAATTTATGATTTTATCTTTTTCCTTTTTCATAAAGTATAAATTGTTTTTAATAATTTTTGATGGCCCCACACACTTGCTGCAATGCACTGATCATTAGTCAACAATAACTCTCCACCGTGATGATTCATCCCCACCGCTGTGTTTATGAGCTTCGGAAAAAAGTTACTTTTTTTATAAAAGCACAATGGTTAACAACGCTTTCCCAAACAATCTCAAATATGTACACTGTGCTTTTTTCTTTAAAACGTGCGGCACCCCTCCTGAAACGTTATGGCAAACAGACCCATAATCATTCAACCAAACACTACATTTTTCCAAACACAACAGGCAAACGCACAAAAACCCACAAATCGCACGAAAGATTTCGTCGTAATAATTGGAGGGCTCGTGCCAAAGACGTGCGTGTACAGATACAGAGAAATGAAAGCCGCAAACTTCCAAAGTGTGTGTAAAGGGCAAGGCTGGCCATGGGCTTTTTAGTTTTTACAAATAAATTGTAGCAAAAGAACCTTTTATATATATAAAAAAATAACTTCTTTCTGACACCCAACAGTTTTTCATATTGATTTGCTTCAGATTCACATTATTACAGATCTGCAACTTTGGCGCCCTTTTTCTTTGTCTAATTACCCTTTTTTTTTAAAATGAAAAGAGTATGGGATAATCCATACAACGTTGCAGCACTTCTATCCATCTTCATAAATATCACATCTTCTAATAGTAATTTTCCTTTGGAGTTTGGGGTCATATTAAAATAATAATTCATATCTTATCTATAACATAAGAGAAATCATATCTAATTATATGGCTAACCATGCATTGCACGCACTTTTTCCCAGTTAACTATTCAGTATATATAGTTTCAAACGCTCATGTTAAATGGTAGCACTAATATTTTTCTTCATCAAGGTGAATTTAATTTTTTTTAAACATACAAAATAACCTATACAGAACACTAAATTAGGGGCAAAATTATACTTTTACATTATAGGTTTAATGAAATAACTTATATTAAGGGAAAAAAAAACTCCACAAGCACATAAGATCGAGAACACGGAGTTTTAAAATATTCTGTATGATGATAATAAACCAAATTGAATATCAAAAAAGTAAATGCACAGAATCTGACGTTAATAGGGGCAAAAAAAAAATCAATAAATACATGGATAATATTCCATACTATTTTTTATAAATAACTTTATCTTTTTTAGGGTTGATCATTTTTATAAACAACTTTCTCCTTATATCTCAAAATTTAAACTACTTTTTTATTTTTTTTATTCCTATTAAATACATATTTTTATATTAATTATCCCCTAATCACCACTAATTCTCTTTTATTTAATCATTTAGTACGCATTTCCTCTTATTCTCATATTCTCTCATATTTATTACTCATTCTCTCCCTTATACTCTTTCTATAAATAGAGATATATTAAAAAAAAAGATATTTTTAATATATTTATTATTTTTAATTAATCTTACCTATTCGTTATATGTCAGGGTAAAAATTATTTATATAAAGGAGAGGAGCAGTACAATAGGACAACACCCTAATGATTAACACAAAACTGCATAATAATGACCAAAATAATGTGGTAATGATCAAACACAGCTAGGGATTGTGATCAGAAGCGATCCTACATAGAAGCCCCATCATCGTCGTCATCGTCAATGTCGAATGATCAAATTGATTACTGCGTACAAATTAATTAAATCTGATTAATTTAAATCTATGAAAGAATCTGAACAGGGTACCTATGGATGCAATCTTCCCATGGATTATTGGGCGATGGCTTCACACTTCTCAGTGCCTTCCACACCGCACTGTTACACTTGAATCCGCTCCCAAATGCGATTTGCCAAACCCTATTCCCTTTCCTCATTCTTCCTTTCGCTTCTGTGTATGCCAATTCGTACCAAATTGAGCTCGACGATGTGTTCCCAAATCTGTGCAGCGTCATTCTCGAAGCTTCTACGTGATGCGGCTCAAGTTCCAGATTCTTCTCCAACTCGTCGATCACCCCCCGCCCGCCGGCGTGGATGCAGAAATGCTCGAACGCTAGCTTGAAATCTGGTATGTACGCGTTTAATTTCGCCTTGAATATCTTCTTCGCCATTAGCGCCGCGAAGAACAGAAGCTGCTCGCTGATCGGCAAAACCAGAGGACCTAGTGTCGTTATGTTCGTCTTCAACGCTCCTCCTGTAATTTATTCCCAACATTCGTTCACTGCCCTAATTTGTTCTAGATTTTTATTTTACTGAACAGATATTGTCAGATGAAAATGCAGAAAACATGAAATTACCTGCAATGGCCATGAGATCTTTGGAGAGAGAAACCCCTGTTTTGCCTTGTTCGTCTTGTTCCTGATATACACATTTGAAGGCTTTATCGTCTGCTCCTTTATGAGTTCTAACTACATGAACGAGCTTATATTTAGATCTTCTCTTGTCCGATTCTTTGTTTGATAACAAAATAGCAGCAGCACCAACGCGAAACAGGCAATTAGGGATCAACATGGATTTCTTGTTGCCGAAATACCAATTCTGGGTTATGTTCTCTGTGCTGACTACAACAGCGTAAGTGTTCCTATGAACTTGAAGCATGTCTCTGGCTAGATCAATGGCTATCACCCCTGCACTACATCCCATGCCTCCCAGATTGAAGCTTCTGATGTTCCCTCTTAATTTGTATTTGTTCACTATCATCGCTGAAAGCGACGGCGTCGGATTGAACAAGCTGCAATTCACGACGAGGATACCGATGTCTTTCGGCTTGAGGTTAGTGTTGGCAAATAGGTTATCTAATGCTCCGAACATGACCTGTTCTGCTTCCTCTCTCGCAGCCGCCATGGAAGTCCTTGGAGGCAAGTGATGCATAGCTTCTGGAACACACGTTTCTTCCCCTAACCCAGAGCGTTCTAGAATCTTACGCTGAAACACGAGGGAAGACTCCTCGAAGTCGCCGGTGCGCCTCGAGTGTTCCATGAAATCGGAGGATTTGGCCCGGAGATGAGAAGGAGGGAGGTAGCAGGAGAAGTCCACGAGGTAAACGGATCTGGGTCGGGTCATGATGTAGACGGTGGATCCGAAAACGAGAAAAGCAGAGCAGGCGATGACGGCGACGAGGTTGTACTGGAGGTGGAGCCAAAGGTTGCGAAGGTCGTCGGGGTTGGTCTGAGAAGCTTGGACAAAAATGACGGCGACGAGCGGGATCAACAGGAGGGTCAACAAATGGGACATCAAGTAATGGTAGCCGAGCTTGACGTACTTGAGATTGACGCTCTGTAAAAAGTCAGGCAGTATCCGGGAGGAGGTATGAACAGGAACACCAACGTTGACGGCGGCAGGGGTGGCGGAGGGAGGATCGGAACTCATTTTGGATTGAGAAAATACGGGTCAGAAATCAGGGAATTGGAGGGTGAATTGAATCAAATCGGAGAAGGGTGTTATGATTTTGTGAAGGTGTGAGGATATATATATAGAGGGAGAGGGAGAGAAGAAAAGGAGGGAGAAATGTTGGTAGGGGTCAATACAACTAAACAACAACCAGGGGAGGGAAGAGACAAGAGACCCGGTGGTACGATGCAAAGTGGAAGGGATTAAGGAAGTGGTCTGAGACTGGGAGTGGGAGAAGAAGAAGAAGCAGGTGACTCTGTTTAATTTGCTTCACTTATCCTTCCCATCAATCTCTCTCCTCTCCGTCTCTCTGCAACTGTCCTTATCTGCCCAACCTTGCTCTCGCCCGCCCCTTTATTTAGAGAAAATGCCTCAAACATGGTGGCAATTTTTTTCTCCCAATATATATATATATATATTCATTATTATAAAATTAGCATTATATTGTATAATGATCTATTTCATATTCTCATCCTAGTTTTTTAAAAACGTATCACCTAACTAGCAAGCAGTTTGATTGACTACTGTAGTACGGCGTTGCAGTTTAACCATCTATCTTGTGTTTGAGTTGTGTGATAATTATTTGGAGGTGGCGAAATTACCCCAATATAGGCTTTACATTCTCAAGAATAGAATAGGATTAGTTGATTGCGTTAATTACTTGAAGATAGTAAAGTTCCTTTAGTATGGGCTTACATTCTCGTAAAATGAATTAGTCCATTGCAAGCAGTACCGGATACTAGTGGATTAAAATAAAAAAGGTAGTATTTTTTTTAAAAAAATGTATTTCTCGTATTCTTAATATAAAGCATATTTGATTTTTTTTTAGAAATTAAGAAATTTGAATAAATTATTTTAAAATATTGATATTTATATTTTTTATACTAAATTTATTTTTCTGACTTATGAACTAATATATAATCAATTGATACATGATATATGTATAATTAAGTAATTTATTTAATTTCTTTAATCCCTCATAAATAAAGTCAACTACACCTTATATTAAAGATGAGATAAGTATTTTTTAATAAATAACTACATCTACGAATCTCATGGCGGGCTCTTTCTAGTTGTTCTAGGCTTTATAGGTCTATTTTGTTATATTTTTAAATTTCACACACTGTCAATTTATTACACATGGGAAAATAATAAAAAAATTGTGAAGGGATCGCAGTAAAAGAATTGATGATTATTGTTAGGCCAAAAAGAAGTTACGTATAATATTGAGATTGTAATATGTTATTTTCAATATGATAAATATGCTTACGTTGCCTAAATTTGAAAATGTTGGGCCAGAGTTGAAGGAAGGAGGCATGTGTATGGTATGCGTAGATTTGAAAGAAAAATCCAAAAGGAGGAACTGGAAGGCACAGGGAAAGTCCAAAACATTATGAACAAGAAATTGAAGAGAGACAAGAGAAAGGTGGCCACAACTCACAAGGGCAAGGCGCCAAGGCGCGGATGGATGAAACCGCCCTCAACTGATCACTCATTGCGCTTTGACCATACTTGCCCCTTTAACTTTCCTTTTGAAAAATAACATTCAATTCTCACAAAAAAAATAAAAATAAAAATAATTCCTTAAAATTATAAAATAAAAAAATAATTTCATTAACAACTTTAGGAGTGGCTTATTTTGTAATTTTAGGAGCGAGCATTGACAACTTCATTAAACTATTTTTTTATTTTAAAATTTTAAGGAACTATTTTATTTATTTATTTTTTATTTTGAACTTGTGTGTATTCCTTTCCGACTCATTTCGCGCGCTCCTGTGCAACTTTTTTTATTTTGGAAAAAAATAAATAAAGAAGACATCGCTATCACAAATAGGGGTCAATTAAGATGTATTAGAATGATTTTTCAAACCTTCATTATTGGTCAAATAGCAACGCTGTGGTCTTTGAATTTTCAAATATACACTGTTTTTGACACACCTTTCTAGATGAGCCTTATACCGAAGACATGGGTATGTTTGGTTGAGCGATTCGATTGCTTATAAGTTGCTTTTTAATAGTGATTTACGGTATACGAAGTAAGTATGTGAGAGGAGTTGTGTCTCGATTTACGTAAAAAACAACTTATAAGTTTTTATAAGCTCAAACAAACATGCTTGGTTTGAGATTTAGATAGCAGTGTTTATTACCGTGATGAGCACCATATAATCATGTACTATATACCATTTGAGATATTTGGTGGTAGTTTTAGGAACCAACAAATTTTATCGTGATCAAAACAAATGTAAATCTACCTTATTATTTAAGAAATTCTAGTTAACATATTTAAATTCAACAAAAAAAAAGTGACATGCATTATGGTGCAAAATAAGAGTACAAATATATTATGGGAAGAATTCAGATAGAAGAACCAGACCTCCAGCCAAGGATAAGCCCTGGCCATGGCAGCAACCCACATGCCACAACGGCGGATAGACTGGTGACGGTTTTAGTGTCACATAAGATTAATTAACAGTGTTAACTCTAATTCTAAATTCTTTTGAAACTTCAAGAACTAACAGTTTAAAACAGAGTAATTTTAAAAGATCAAAACAAACTATAAAGTCTCAAAATGATGTCAACTCATACTTTAAAGTTGAAGTAACTGTTTTTGCGTTTTCACATTTCTTCAGATTTGAATATTTTAAAATTAACTTTGCAATATATAATTTCAATAGGTTTTATGTCAAACTTATTTTTTTATAAAAAATTATCCAAACATAAATCATATTGTATGAATTGACTCTAGCCCTAACGTCAATTTACAAAATTCAATTAAGATAAAAGTTGTTGTTTTTTATATTTATCAATATTTTGAAAAATAAGACATTGTTTGGATTGTAATTAGTCCTCCCTCCGGTCCTTAATATAAGATATATTTGAGGAGTTAATGTTAATCCTAAATATAAGACATTATTTTTTATATTTATCAATATTTTTCTAATTTGCCTTTATTGATGTCCTCTCAATAATAATAAATGAGGAGAGAGAATGAGAGAATTAAGAAATGTGTGAGTATTTTAGAAAATACATGTTATATTAACTAATCTAACTAATTTCTTTAGTTTAATCAAATTAAAAAAAATTATCTTATGTTAAGATTTGGAGGGAGTATAATATAGAAGCATGAAGATGGACATTTTTACTAAAATACTACAAACAATATAAAAAATTACTAAAATGCTATAGAATGAAAAGTATTTACCAAAATACTGCATTACAACTCGTTCACTAGATGAACGGGTTTGGATTTATGAAGAAATCGTTCTTCATAAGAACGATTTCAATATCTGATATATATTTTTTTAATTAAAAATATGAAACTCGTTTATGAGGTGAACGATTTTACCTTTTCTTTTTCGTACCGCATGCTTTCTCTTTCTATTCTTCATATATTTAGTGAAAATCACACCTAAAGACCCCATTTCCACGCTTTTATACTTTTCAATTACCACGCTTTCATAGACCTGTCGTATATCACTGGGAATCCGGGCTGGCCCGACACGGGTTACCAACCCAACGGGTCGGGCTGCTTCAACCCGACCCCCTAAAGGGCTGCAATTTCGCAGCCTGAGCCCGTTTAATCGGGTTGGCAGGCTAGCCCGTTAGTCCGATTAAACACTAGGTTTAAAAAAAATCTCCCCAATGAAACACACAATTTTCGCATGGAGTGGGCTCATATAAGTTAGGTTCTGCTTATTCCCTATGACCTGAAGAAAGCTTGTTAAAAAAGAGGCAAAATCAACATATTTCATCATTCATAATTTTCGCACCGAGTCTCACTGCCTCGCACGCCGAACAAACACGAGAGGAAGAAATGGGGAATAAACATTACAAACAATGAGACGAAGATGATTTCATAGACTATGGCAGGTTGATTGGAATTTGGAACTATTACAGACGATTAGAGTATTAGATAAAGGGAAATTGAAACTACTGTCGCCAATCCACTCAAAAGAAATGGGAAACATATTACATATCTAAGGGCAAAATTAAAAAAAATTACCTCACTGCCTCGCACAGTCACACGTTGGACAGGGAAGATAGAAGTAGTTGCCGGACACAAGAGGAAGAGGCGAAGAGGGAGACAAGACGGAGAGACCGAGAGACAAGGAGGATTACAATCCGCCATTGAGGAGACTCCGCTGCAGAAGAGACACGATGGGCCACCCACCACCACCGTACTAGTGCACCACCGTCCGCCAGCAAGGCAGTTGCTGGCGAAGAGGGAGACAAGACGGAGAGGCCGAGAGGGCGAGCCAGCGAGAGGCGAGACAGCTAGGGTTCGGTCGAGAGAAGAGAGCGTGCGTGAGGAGTGAGGACTGAGAATATGAGATAGTGATTAGTGAGATCTGATTTGATACACGGTGAGAAAGAGTGACAGCAACATTTTTTTTTTAATTTTTTAATTGGCTAAACGGGCCAACCTGTCTAGCCCGCAGGTTAAACAGGTTTAACCCGTTTATGAAAAGGGCCGAATTTGCCCCAGCTCGAGCTCGTTAATTTTGGCAGGCTAATGGGCCCAACCCCCCAGCCCGCCCCATTTTACCAGTTATACTATCATATCAAGGTAAAAAGAGATTCCCATCAATAAAATTAACGCAGAGATTCATGCTTTTTCAAAGATTCCCACGGCCTCATCCAATCAAGGATGCATGTGATTACATAGTATTTTTTTCGAGTATATGTGTACATCCAATATACTTCTTCAGCATTCTTATTCCGGCATTAAAATCCTTTTGATTTCTCCAACTCCCTTTATTCCATTTTCCTCCTTTTGAAGCCCTTTCTTCTCCGTCTGCTCATTCCATTCCATCCTCCTCCTTTAAAGTGTGGCATTTGTGGTTTTAACTAGTTGCACTGTTTATTTCAAACTTAGAGCTCAATCTTTCATCTGAGAAAGGTACATTCTCTTGGTTAATTTTTTTTATAATTTTTGTATTCCTTTTGTTGAATGATACCACTAAGATATTTCATTTGTTTACATGTTAATTCTTGTAAAAAATTATAGATGTAGACATGTAAATAATTTTGTTATAAACTAAATTTTAGTTTACTTATTTTATTAGAAGATTAAATAAGATTATATGCATATTCATGAAATCTAATCCCATTCATATGTAGCAGTATATCTTTTTTTTAAATATGCATTAGAATTTATATATGGTAGTATATATATTCTATATATATATATGGCTTATTATGAAAATATATAATATCAAAATCGCACAAATAATTAAATAAAATCATTGTAAATAAACAAGCTTAGTGTATATTATGTTTGAGATGACAAGAATGAAAGCTTCTACCCAAAATATTCTCATTCTGCCGTTCTTTTAATTTCTTTCTCATCTCATTTAACTCTAATAACTTCCTCTCTCCTTCTTATATATTACTCAGTTCTTTCCACCTCCTTCTTACTATATTCTTTTATTTTGTTATTCCATTCTTGGTTATTTGCATCGGTCTTTTTTCTTATTGTTGTTGTGGGTAAATTGTTTCTCTAGGTTTATTTCTTAATTTGGTAGTTTGTAATATGTAATTTGAATTTCATTTATGTTGCCCTTGATAACTATTATTTTGCTATTTTTTATTTTTAGGTGGTCAGTGGTTGGCTCAACAATTTGAAAAATCAAAATAGGTGTCTCTTATTTTGACTGTAAGTATTATCCTGTATTATATGATAATATAGCTTAGTTTTGAGATCTCAAAATTTAAATTTGATCTCTATTTTTAAGCATGTGATTTCGTTTATGTGAACCTTGTGTCATGATATTAGCAAATATATTTTTATTTTATGGAACCTTATTTGTATATTTAAGATATTTGCCAAAAGACTAGCTCACCCAAAAACTTTAATGTCGATAGGATAAAACTAAAAAAAAAAAAAAAAAATCTGGGTACTGTTCACTTCCAGCGGTGATTTTCATTTTTGGACCAAACTAGCATTTTGTAAATTCGGGGTAATTTTCTGTAATTCCCGCTGATATGTTCTTCACTGAAGGTAACGGCTAATATTACAGAAATTACCCTTATTTCTATCACAATTCCCACTGGCCACACGTAGAATTTTATTGTCTTCTTTAATCCTTGTGTATCTTTACTTTTTGGTCCTTCATCTTCAAGTTTCTAAAGTGACCTATAATTCAAATCAATATCTTATAATGTCTTTATTTAAAATTCAACTTTAAAGAGCAATAACAAGATTATAGAAAATATATCATTTTAAGATTTATTTTCACACAATCATAATAAATGTTATTTAGCTCAAAATTAATGATAAATTTCAAAATAAGATATTAAATATTATGATAAAATCGGGATATATTACTATGAGAGATAATGTAACTTATAAAAAGGACCTCAAGCAGTATAAATATAAAATGATAGAATATAAAGGCATATATATTTGTAGATTTAAAAAATGGGTATATTTATTATTTGTGAATGAAAGATGTTCCAGAAAAAATATTAATAAATATAATAAATAAAAAAATAAATACAATTTTTTAGTGTGCCAAATTTATGATCATCAATTTTGTATATTTTGATGGCAATATATATTATTTTTTAGTTAACCAAAAATTTAATAAGAAATGAAATATATTTTGAAATACTTTGCCACAAAAATTTATAAATAAAAAAGTAGTGAAAGGTAAATGAAGAATAAGATTTTATATTTTTTTATGATTATTTTTTGGTGTTATGCATATTGTGGTGAGACAATTCTGAATATTTTTTATGATGATTTTATTAAATGAGATATTTTGAATTTAAATTGTTTTGAAAATTTTATTTAATTTTATTAATAATTTTTATGTAATATTTAGGGAGTAGGATGAATCATAGAAAGGAGTTCATGTGTATATTTGCAAATGGACGAATTTATAACGGCTCCATCCGATGTAACATTTGAGTTGATAGGGTGAAAATAATCAAAGTTAACCCAAGTATTACCTTGAGTAAATTGAAGCAAGTTATTGAACAAAAGCTACAACTTCCTCCCAATCAAATCGTGACAAATACAGTATACATATATCCTACATGCATAAATCCACCACAGTACCAGGCATGCAATTTGGAAGATGACTCGGACATACAATAAATGTGGCAAGTGACTGGAAGATTTTCAACTCAATTGACATGTGCAGAGTTGTATGCCAATATATGTGATTTACTATATGATGACCACATTAAATCACAACCAATATTTAATAATGTTGGAAATACACTTCCAGCAAGTAGCAGTGAGGTTAACATTGTGGGACAAGAGTCCATGTTTACAAGTGACATGGAAAATTTCCACTCATTTGAACATCCGTTATATGGTGGCAACAATGAACCACCATGTTCACTTCCTCATGTAGAAGACATCATGGATGAAATCGAGGAAGAAGATGAATATGATTCTTATTTAAATGTTAGTGGTGAGAATGATAATGAAGATAACGCCAATGACCATGAAGAGGGGAATGAGCACAATGAGCTTGCAACTGCTTTCTTATCACACATTAATGTTGAGCCGAATATGACTTATGAGGTTGATAATTTAGAAGATAATGCGAACAATTGAATTGCCTCGACCACAAATTCCTCATGATAGACCGAGCAAGCAACGTGGCGGTTACTTGTCAATCCAACCACCAATTGAAAATGAAAATATTTTGGAACAAAACTTTTCAAATTTTAGTCAGCCTCATTACATGTCAACGTCGTCGTCATCCCATTTCACTTCCTTTAACCCTACGCAACACCAACCTCATCACATGTCACCGTTATTATCTTCCCCTTCCAACTTACCCAATGCTGTTCAGTCTCAATTATTCACATCTTTATTAGATGATCATGCATTATTTTTGATTGAATACAATACTTCTACTTTTAAGTATGGTGGGCCGTCAAATGAAGCATTTGTCACCCCTAGACAATCTATTTATTTAAACGAATCATCGTGGTTTGATTTAAATATGTCAACAATACAAACAAATAAAATGCTTGAATCTCAAGAACTTGACGTACAACAACAACAACCACAGCGACCACAACGTATGCGGAGGAGACCTAGGTGTGGTACAGGAAGTCATTATTTATAAGGTTAATTCATTTTCATTTTTCAGTCATATACACTTATGTGTAGTAATTCATTTTCATTTTTCAGTCATATACACTTAGTTATTAATACTTTATTTGGTCTATGTACTTCTTATTCTATTTTTGCAATCATTATTTCTTTTATTATGTAATTACTATTATTATGAAGAATAATAGTAATTACATAATTTAATTATTAGCATAAAAGGTATTTTTTTTACATAAATGCGCTCATTTCTTCTATTTTACAGGAAATAAAATAGACTCATTTTTAAATTTATTTGAAATATAGAATAAATGTTTCTGTGAAAGCCCAGTAACATTTATTCTATATTTCAAACAAATTTAAAAATGAGTCTATTTTATTTTCTACAAAATAGAAGAAATGAGTGCATTAATATAAAAGATGGCTATTAATATAGGGCTTCAAGTTGCAAGGCAGAATGGTTTCCAAATGGTCTTAATTTATACGGATTCTTTGAAAGCTTTCAATTGTTTGATGTAACATCCCAAATTTTTATTCACAAAAAATATATTGTAATTAATTGAGAAAATGGGCAAATTAATTCAAGGAAGGAATTAAATTACAAAAGTGATAGCAAAATCATAATTTTGTCAATTTAGCCCAAGATTAATTGTTTTCTAATTAATTGAAGTTAATTTCAATTAATCAAGGAAAATAAAGGAAAATGTATAATTGGATTATTCTTGATGGAATAAATCAATAATTGTGAGATTAGAGGGAATTATACATAATTCATTTAATTGAATTATGGAATTATTGAAACACATTTTTCCTTCCCTTCTCTTCCATATTTTTGTCCAACACATGAAAATGAAGAGGAGATTAGATGATGATTTAATTTCATGAGCATATGTCCAAAATGCTACAAGAAAAGAATAATGATGACAATGGTAAGGTGGTTATGACATGAAGTATGGACATGATGATCATGGTAGGGTGATGGTAAGAGGGCAAGTAAGTTAAATTATGAGGAAGTATGGCATAAAGTGAAAGCATAAAGGGAGGCATGGTGAAAGCAAGGAAGGAGGTATGGTGCAAGAATGGTGTTGCAATCTCAACCATTGATGAAATCAAGGGCTAGAATGAAAGAAGAGATATTTCATAAAACACATCCCTTTCCTTTCCCCTTCCTCATTTTCTTCCAACACAAGAAGAGAAGAGAGGGAGGGAGGGAGAGAGAGAGAGAGCTCTAAAGTTCTAGAGAGAAGGAAGAATATCAAGGTAAGAGTTGTCTCTTAAGCCTTTTCTTGTGAGTATGCATGAAAGATCCTTCTCTAAACTCCTCTTCTTCATGCATCCATGATCTTGAAGACACCATTCTTAGCTCAAGAAGAGAGAGAGGAGATGTCTAGAGAGAGAAGATTCAAGATCTCAAGAGGTAACCTCCCAAACCTTAGATATAAACTAATATGTTATTGTTGTTAAGGTTTGTCTTTGGTTTTGGTAATTTTTGTCAAATTTGTAAATTTGGAAAGTCATAACCCTAAGAGGAGGTGCTGTCCAAATTTAGTCTAATCATGTTTAGAATGTGATTAAGTGGTTAATCAAGTGATTAAAGGTTATAAGAAGGTGTTTTATGAATTGAAATAATAAAAACTCCATTTTCTCCACTTATTAAAGAATTTCGTCCAGATTTGTGTTGGACAGCATTGGGACATTTTGTTTAGAATGGAAAATTGTGTAGGGTTCATGTTGGGTGCGAAGTGAAAAAAGCCCTAGAAAATGAAATGACAAGAATAGCCTTAAAACCCTCACATAGGGGCTGCCAGAGGTAACTATGTAATTGGAGCTGAATTTTCATAAAATGGATGGTTCCATTGGATTTAGTGGGTAAAAATAGGTGGGGTTATAGTTGGTCACATTTTCGAAAAAGGCCGAAAAAGCATAATTACGAAAACGCCCATAAAACCCCAAATCGGGGCTATCAAGGGTATTTCATAATTTGACACTGAATTTGGTGATTTCGAGCTTAGAAATAGATTCCTTGGGCGAACATATGTCATAATAGCCTTAGTCAAAATTTTGGGAAAATGTGCCATTAGGTAGGGTACGACGGGGCGGGGCCAGGGTCCCGGGGGCATTTTGGTAAAATTTCACCATAGACTAATATAACCACCAGAAACACTATGGAAGTGTCTAAACTGTACATTTGACGTTGTAGGACTGAGTAGAGAGCCTGAAGGATTGGCACGCAAATCGAGGCATGTATTCGAAGATTAGGGAAGGGCAATTAAGGTAGGGAACTTACCTCTCCTGCATGTATTTGATATTTGTGCTGGTGTATTGATGCATGTTATTGCTTTGCCTGATGATGTGAAATATATATGAATAATTGAAGCTCTGTTTCTGTTTATGCTATGGCCATACGTATGTTGATTGAAACATTGAGCACGCAGATATGTCGTTGTGTGAGCATGAGTTATGTAATGCAAGCATGTCATGCATTAAGTATTTATCTTACATGCGTATTGGTATTACTTTCCTATTAAGATTCCCTAGAATCTCACCTTCCCCTACCAACAATTTAGACAGGAAAAGACAGAACGTATAATAAGAACAAAGAAGAGAACTGTATGAGGGGATTGCAGTAGTGGAACGAAGACAGGAAGATGTCTCCATTTCACTGGGATGGATTTAGACACCCACGTAGCGCTGTGAGGCTACATTAATTGTAATTATCAAGTACGAACCCGTATGGGAAATTTTCGTAATCGCGCACATAATATCAGTATATCTATGTTATTCTTGTGTTGCTCATTGAACTGCGTATCGTTTCCGCAAATACTCTGAAATAGGTGAAAATAAAATGAGGGTGTGACATTTGATGAGGGAAGGGGGACTGATCACCCATTAAGAAATCTGATTACTGACACAAGAGGTTTGCTGTTTGAAGATTGGGAGATGAAGTTGCACCACATGTAACCCCCTACCTTAATAACCATATTTATAGTTCGAGAATGCGTCATTAAGTTGAAATAGAGACCAGTGGTTAACTTAAAATTTTTCCAAAACTTGTTTAGTGCGGTCTCACGTTCACATCTCGAATATAATTGGTCTGACCAGTTCGGTTTCATTCATACATATCAGAGTGCAACCAAAAATTCCCGACAACGCTCAGGTTTCGTTACTTAATAAAGGGTTTACAACGCTTAGTTTCCCATACAGGGGATTACACAACACTATTCAATATATACAACATGTGCAACTAATCCCCAACAAAATGACAACCAACTATCAAAATTAAAACTCCTAGCTAGAAGCTCTAACCGCCCTTCATTACTTGCTTTTCCTTTGAACCGCTTGCCCTTGCTGTAGGTTAGACATTGGAAAGAATGAGATTCAAAAGAATCTCAGTAGTAACAATTCACTTATAACATGTACAATCACAAAGCATGTAAGCAAATCATAACAACAACAACACAACGGCATTTCTACAACAGCTTTCGCTACATTCACAACGGCATATTTCACAACAGCATGTTTCACAACAGCACAACAATGACATTTCACAACAGCAATGTTACATCACGGCATATTCAATGAAATGACATACATGCAAGGCATCATACACATAATAAGAGAAAGAGTCTCTACCTTGTTCTTTCCGCTCGTGCACTGGCACTGGTTTATCACGTGCAGGGCAAATGTCAAATCCTATAATTAGAATTACGGGCGACAGGTTATTACTTAATCCAATTCTTTAATTCAAATACTCAAGTTGGTTATCATTAGGGACATTTAATCAAATCAACTAAAGAGTTAAAGTGGTCAATTAACCTAAAAGACCAATTCCTAACCCCAAAGTTCAACAATACTACATTATGCCATTACATTTTCAATTTTCGCATAAGGGACCAAATCTGCCAGAATTTTCTCCAGACTTTGAAAAATCATAACTAATTCTACAAAAATTGAAATGAGGTGATCCCAAGTCCTATGGAAAGCTATTGAAGTCCTCTTCATAGGAAAAATATGAATCATTACTGAAAATCACCACACAATTCCAGAATTACACAAAATCCCACACTGCTCCAGAATTAAGTCCAGTTTCGACATCAAACTTTGGGCAACCAGAACTCACAGCTCAAAAAACGAAATGACACAAAGTATATGTCCATTTTGAAGCTTGGAATGTGAACTTTAAGACTAGAAAGTTTCATAATTTTTAGAGATCATTTGGTTATCCAAAAACACCACACAAGTAGAGTACCTCGCTGGAATCCTGTTCAGGCTGAAAACCCAAATTTACACTTTAAGTTCCAATGACCCAAAATTCACAACCTAGGGCTATTCCCACATAATTTTTCGTGTAGAACACAATGGTAACATCAAAATTAACAAATTCCCACTCATTCTCCATGTCCTGTTTTGGCAGAAAAATCAAAATAAATCCCAACAATTACCAACTTCTAATTTCAGCATCAAACTTATGTCAAATGGTTTCCAATCATCATAAACCACCAATAACATAACCAAAACATCATGAATTACCCAAACCCTTGTTTAGCCAAAATCAGGGCAGATTTACACATGCCAAAATACTCATCCAACCAACACAACCAATAGCTCAAATTAATGCTAATACTCACCTCTTGCTTCTCCTTAGCTCCTTTCTTTGGTTTTTCAGCTTTTGTTCTTGGATGATGGCACAAAACACCTCCTCTTGAAATTCTAAAACCATAGAAATGAAGCCCTCATCAAGAGGAACAATGTTTATGAAGGACACTTGAGCCATAGATGAGGTTAAGGAGGTGAAAATCAAGGTGGAAAGTCTCACCTTTTCCTTGCTCTTCTTTCTCTTTCGTTGGAGCTGCAGCACCGACTTGGAGAGTGAGAGAGAGAGTGATGAATAATCAGATTTTTGGCTTCCTTTATCCCTTAAGAGCTGACCGAAAAGTTGGACCAAATGGAGAGAAAATTGTGGCTAATATTAATTCCTTGGTCATACATTTTTTTTTTTGTAACTTGTCTAGGTGTCATTGGTACAAGAAGAGTGAACTTTTCTCTTTCCTTCTTTCTTCTTTCTTGAAATGCTTGACCGACTTATGCTTGGCAAAAAGGTGAGAATATCCTTTGATTAACTTCTCTTTCTCTTTCCCTTATGATTGAACGTCCAACATAAGCATATGGTCAAGAAATTATATTGATTAAATCCTAGCCACTTTTATTGACTTTTCATATGGAAAAGATAAAGTATACATGATATTAATTCTCTTTCCCTCATGTCATGCGAATTGTAGCCTAGGAAAAGAGATGATGATCTTTGGTAATATCTCCTTGAATAATAAAGTTAATTCCCCAATTAGCATGAGATTGTTGACCAAGTCCTCATCTTTTTATAACTTGGTCCAATTGCTTCCATATGTCATATTTAATAGCCAATAGGTATTTTTCTCTTGGTTTTCTCCCTTGTCATACGTGAATCATGGCCTTTTGAAGAAGAAGATGATCTTGTAAAATATCATCTTGCAATATAATATTTAGTGGCCAATTTTTGCATGTGAAATTTAACTAAAGTCATAACAAAATTTCCAGAGGTAATTCTGTCATTAATCCCATCATCTATTCTGTACATTTAGTCCTTAAGTACATTTTGGGATATTACACCACACAAGCAGGGAGTTCATTCGGTGTGCGGATTTCATGGCTAGATGCGGACATAGCAATTCCTATGAGATTGTTTTGGTTATGAATACTCCTCAGACGTGTCAAGAAATTATGCTTTGTCATGCGATGGACCATTAGAATTATAATGATAGAAGTTAATAGCTATTGATTTTGTATTAACTATTGTCTTGAGGAACTTCTCCATTATATCTGTACAAGTTGCGGCTTGCCTTTATGATTCCCAAAAAAAAAAAACCAAATATAGAATAAATAAAAAATGACTAGTGAGTCTATAACTATAACTTTTCCAAATAAAAAAAGGAGCGTGGAAACTGAAAAATCTATGAAAATGAGGTTTTTAGATGTGATTTTCACTGAATATAAGAAGAATAGAAAGAGAAAGCATGTGATATGGATAAGCAAAGGTAAAATCGTTCACCTTATGAACGAGTTTCATATTTTTAATTAAAAAATATATATCATATATTGAAATCGTTTTTGTAAAGAACGATTTCTTCATAAATCTAAACTCATTCTTCTAATAAACGAGTTTTAATGTAGCATTTTGATAAATATTTTTTATTCTATAACATTCTAGTAATTTTTTATACTGTTGGTAGTATTTTAATAAAAATACCGTGAAGATGCTATATATTTAAGGAGAAATAAAGATGGAGTGGTAATGAAGCATGATCACATATGAGGCGCGAGAAACTGGGGAATGGTATCCCGTCACATGAATGAACAGCCAAATTCACATTCAAATAATCTTCTTGGTCAAAGTCAACAGGCTAAATCAAAACCAACAAGAGGCGACATCATCGCCTTCTTTGACTCGCTTTCGTTATTTAATTCCTTTCCCAACTGTGATTCCTAATATTTTAAACTTTTTTTTTTTTCAATTTCAAAAATTGCCCTTGCCTTGTTTGCTTGGGACGACTTTATCCGCATGTAGATGTAGGGGTGCTCATTCTCGTTTCTAGTACAAAAAATATTATTAATTAGTAATGGACAGTATATGTGAATATAAATATTTTTTAAATTACGAGGTCTAAGATCAGCCCTCTTTTTATTAATTAGTAATGGACAGTATATTGTTTAAATTTAAGCAATACACTTAGATAAAACCTCACAACAACATCTTGTTATTGCTATGCTTCTGTGTTGTTTTTTGACGGATTTATGCAACATAACGGGTATTTCTTCATCAAACAAAATGTCTGTTTGGGTTGGCGGTAAAAACTATTTTTTTGACTTGATTTATAATGTACATGATAAATATGTGATAAGAGTTTTGTCTCGACTTACATAAATATGCTTCTCCCACGCTAATCCAAACAGATCCAAAAAAGATAGGCTAGATATTCTGTGTCAAAAACCAATTCATCGCCTTGCCTTCTCGGATAAGATTCATACAATTGTTGTCTGGCAGGACACACACACACACCCTCTTGCAATGCGACAATATTCTCTCCTTAATTTCTAAGTTGTTAGAATTGTGTACTTATCCTATTTCTTCTGCTTCTTTGTACTATTTCTATTGATTCATGTCATTTTGTCTATATTAAATGGTAGTACAGTATTAACTTATTCCTTGATCAGTACCGGTACATATTTGTTCTATCCTGAATAGAAGATAGTGTTGGTTTTTTTGTTAAAAATTAGAGAAATTAAATAAATTATTTAATCATATCATATATTGTGTATTATTATCTCTGATCCTAAATATAAGACAAATTTGATTTTTTTTGAAAAAACTAAGGAAGTTAAATAAATAATTTAATTATATCATATATTATGTATCCTTAAATTATATATTAATTTATTATTTAAACTAATTAGTTTGAAGAAAAAAATAAAAATAAAAATAATCTAAAGTAATTTAATTAGCTTCTTTAATTTCTAAAAAAATCAATTTTATCTTATAATTAGGATTTGAGGGAGTATTAAATTATATATCAGTTTATATGTAAGGTAAAATAGTTTTAAAAAAATGATAAATATAAATATTTTAAATCAGTTTAATTAACTTCCTTAATATCTTTTAAAAAATTAACTGTATCTTGTATTTAATACCTAAGGGGGCAATAACGGAGAAATCCAAGGAAATTACAAGACAAAGAAACAAGCAGATGGATGTGTATGAGCTACTAGAGTATATATATGAGAAGAATAATATGTATGTGTGTGTGTGTGTGTGTGAGTAACAGAATTAGGTTATTGTTTGTAGGGAATGAAGCTGCCAATTTTGCAATATTTATAGTTAAACTTCATAGTTCATACGATTTATACGAAGCCTTGTCTCGCATTGCTTGTCGATCACACCCAAGTTTTTTTCCCCCGATGAACAGGTAATTATATAGTGGAAGATATATGTTCTATGTTAAACAGCTCTGTAGCTTTCTCTTCTTCTTCATAAATACTCCCTTCGGTCCTAATTATAAGATAAAGTTGATTTTTTTGGAGAAATTAAGGAAGTCAATTAAATTATTTTAGATTATTTTTATTTTTATTTTTTTCTCCAAACTAATTAATTTGACAAATAAACTAATATATAATCTAAGCATACTAAAAATATAAACACTCTAAAGTAATTTAATTGGTTTCCTTAATTTCTCCAAAAAAGTCAACTTTATCTTATAATTAGGGCAAGAGGGAATATATAATTACGATCACACCCAAGTTGTTCAACGCAACAACGTAACTATTCTGTAATTTGTGTTGTGTCCAAATAAACAACGATATATGTGACGTAGATACATACACACAGTTCATCTACCCAGTTACTAGCTCAGCTTCCTCCATTCAATTAATCCTATTTCAATTCTACACGTAATATAATAATGATATAAAAAGCATATATATATATATATATATATACTTTAATTCATTGCTTATTTGGAATGGAGATTTGCCCAACCAATAATGCCACCATATCACACCTGCCGCTGCATAAAAAATAGGCATATTATCAATTATTTAAATATATTCCCCTGTATTCAGGGGGTTTATAGCCATCCGTCATGGATTTTGATTTCTATTGCCTTGGACGTTTTTCTTTCTTTCTTTTTTCTTTTTGTTTTTGTTTTTGTTTGACTGGTTACATCCACGTAATCACCTAGCACAAGCAATGCCGGTTAGTCACTGAAGTTATGACTTGGGAAAACACAAGGGTTTTAGTTCTTTCTTATCCACACACACAAATAAAAAATGCTCCTATCTTATCTTGTTTATAAATAATTTTTCTTTTGATTGTGTAAAACGGACTGATAGTTAAAAAAAATAAATATGTTAAAAATATAATGATTTTTTCCATATATGCCCCTATTTATGAAAAGAGTATAAGAGAGAGAATACATAAAAAATATGAGAGATAATGATTAATGAGTATAAGATATGAGAGAGAATGAATATTTAATAAGAGTAAAAGAAGAAAAAGAAGCTTCCATTTTTAGACAAAAAATAAATTTTACTTATAAAAAAAACCAACCATATAAAAGAGAAAATTACTTATAAATAGAACAGAAAAAAATAATATTTCAACGGCTAAAGGCTTAAAGCTAACGGATGAGACGACCACCCGTTGCACTACAGGCGGCCCAATTAAAACAGACTCCTTTTTTTCCAAATACACACACACACACTGGTTTTTATTCTGTAATATAAAAGTTACTTGATTAATTTAGATAAATTAAAGAAGATAAAATAGACTAATTATAAAATTGGAAGACAAAATGATGAGTTAGAGTATTGTATTTAGGACTAAATTGAATCCTTAATTAACTCATATATATATATATATAAACTCATATTGTCCCCCTTATGTAGTGTAACATTTTATTGAAGATAATTTTGTTTGAAAAATGATTAAATATTGAGTACGGGTACATTTTGGGGGGTCCAAATCTTAATTTGCTATATTACAAAGAATTAGCTCATTTCATTAAAAAGTCCTCCAGCTTAAAAAAAAAAACTAGGTTCATCAAACTAAATAAAAAATTTACTTCTAAATAGATACGATAATAATTAAATCAAACCCAGTAAAAATAAAATAGTCATATAAAAAGAAGAAAAAAGGCAAGGACCCACAGTTGTATGTGAAATGGGACGGAGTTGCTTGGAGAGGGTCTAGCTTCAACTAGAGCACTTTTGTCCTATTTTCTTTCTTTTTTTTTCTCATTTGTGGTGAAGATGGTAACGTAAATTCAAGCTTGTGGGGGTTACCTTATCTAAAACAATACAACAAACAGTCTTAATGAGTGTTCACGAATCATAAAAACGTGGTTTCAGAAGTATTTTTTTGTAAGTCGGATAAAACTTCTCTCATATACTTACCTCGTAAATCATAAAAATTACCACTCTGGTCCTATTTATAAGTCATTTTTAACTAATTCTTACATACCAATGAGAGTTGGTTAACTCATTAACTATGGGCTAAATTTCCAATTTCGCTATTATCTCTGATTGGTTCCAAAATTCAATATGAATAAATTTATTTTGTTTATTGTAATTAATAGTGGTAAAAAAGTACACAATGTATTTACTACTCTAAAACTGAATTTATAAATAAGACCAAATTTTTTTAGTAAAAAAGGACTTATAAATAGGATTAGAGTGATGTTCTCCAAAAACTAATTTAAACATGCATTTATATCTCATCTCATTGTACTCCCTCTAGTCCTATTTATAAATAACTTTTACTTTTTGACTAAAAATATCAGCTTCTTTTTTCTATTTTATCCTTATTAAATATTCATTCCTTCTCGTACTTATACTCATTATCTCTCATACTTTTTATCTATTCTCTCTCCAATACCTTTTTCATAAATAGAGATATATATATAAAAAAAATATGGTATTTTTTATACATTTATTTTTTTTAACTGTAAATTCATTTTATGTAATAAAAAAAATTATTTATAAATGAGACAGAAGGAAATATAATCAAAGCCCCACAGAGAGAATGAAGCAAAAGAAATCCAAATATTGACAATGAAAAGGCAACCTTAAATGATGTCATCCTATGTCCCCATATTCAAACGTTTCTCATAACAATGCTCATCAATTTACACATATAATATAAACACACCACTCATTAAATGACACCTTCCACGTCTGGTCCTCCTCGTGTCATTTTCGTTACGTCCATGCTCTATGAGTGAACCCAGAAGCATCTCTACCTTGGATATTTCTTCAACCACCAAATCCTTACACCGATAAAGATTGATGACAACTTCAACGAGTCATAGAATTTAGAGAAAATTAATTATTCATAGTCTTAACCTCATTACAAAATCCAAAGTTCCTCTACTTAACTTAATCCCTCAAATCTTAAACAGTCAAAACCTTTTTTACCACGATGTTAGTTTCAAATCTCAACCTTTTAATTGCTTGTTCTCCACACTCTCAGAAAATATCTAATCGTTCAAGAATTAAGCTGTAATGAAACCATAAAGTGTAAATATCAACAGATTAATAAGTAATGACAAATTGAATGACTGAATTGTAACTGAATTAGAACTATAGGGATTAAATGATTAATTTCTCTCTTAAACTCCAAGTTAGTGTCACTTTGTCGCCTGTGCGAAACCATGCATAAAATAATTACCTGTGGAATACAAGTTTTGAAATTTGAACCATTGGTTTGGAAGGTGAATCTTAGACTAAATTTCATGTACGACATTTAAAAGCAATAAAGAAATTTCGTGGCTAACATTTTTACCATACATGGTTAACACTGTGAGGTGTTGTCATCTGTGAAGAAACAACCAAACACATTGAGCTTTCAAGGGTACGTTCTTCATTCATATACTGTGAATGGAATAATCACGTTATTATATTTCCCGTGGTCCTTGGAATTAAAGACAAAATTTTTGACCTTTTGAGGCCTCTCTTTCTCTCCCAGGGCAAGTTTTCTTCTTTCTTTGTTCCTAAGTAAACTGGAATTTACTTCGTTTACTTCATAAGCCATATATTGTACGTACTTTTGTAATATCATCATTGAAAAGCTAATAATTCAATTTTATTATTATTGTTTTTTCACAGATTAATGATCCACGCCAATCAGAATTTTTATGATGACAAACTGAAAGTCGGATTCCACGCGATAATTGCAGTTTGAGTGGGGTATCAATTGATTTTTATAATTTTAAAAATACTTACTACCTCCGGTCCTAAATATAGAACATATTTTATAATACAAATTGTACTACAAACTATATCCTATATTTAAAACCGGAGGGAGTATTACATAACTTGGAAAAACCAAAGTTATTAACTTATTATTGGGAGTTCACGGAAGCTATTGTAGCCTAGCGCTACTGTAATAATATGGCCTTTGGGCCTTTTTTTTTTTTTTTAAAGAATCTAAGAGTATCCCCAATCAATAATTAGAGACTAATTTTCCTAAAGTGTAAAGAAAACCGAAGTGGGTTTTGCCTTTCCTTTTGAAACTATTTTGTTTGGGTTCACAATAAGATATAGCAGAATAGTGTTGGGCTGTTCTTTAATCTCTAGGGTCCGAGAATTTTGTTTGGTCTTTATTTGGGCCTAACTTCCTTTGAACTCCCCACTATTTTTTTTTTACTAATAAAAAACCTTTGCTAAGCGCCTGGGTCATAGTATAAAACTCACCTGGCCCTTCCTTATAATTGTTGTATAGTGGAGAAATGACTCATTTTATTTCTTTCTACTTAATAACATTTTTTTTAAAAATTTTTCACACTAATATTATATACAATAGTTTATATAAAAAGTTACTCGTATTCCTTGGCTATAAAATTAAATTTCCTTGAATAATTTGATACAAGCGAAAGTTGACAATTCAACGTTTACTTAAACTATCATACTTACTGTCATCGGGAAAAAAAAGCTATGATACTCACAAGTCAAACTTATAAATATTACTTGACAAAAAAAAATTATAAATATTAATTTATTGAGACCTATTACTATTAAATAAAATTCAGGAAATCTATTTGTATTTACTTTTTTATGAGGTTTATCATAATTTTCTCTAGTATATATACTATAAAAGATTTGCCATCCCCCAAACCGCCCGATCTTCATTCTAGTTAACTTACATTTTATGCAGCTACGGTAATTTATTACACTGATGTTTTTTTTTTTTGGCAAAATCATGCTAAAGTATCAATTAAAGAAAATAATATAAGAGAAAAATCACATAACTTGTTAATAGCCTCCTTTCACTTATTAATAGTAATTCTTTCACTTGTGATTGACTTTTTTTTTTCCCCAAGGGGTCAAAACCAAATATCGCTGGTGATAACACAGGCCACTGCTTCCAATTAATTCAGCCTCAGATGCTTCAAGGGCCTGTGAATTTACATATTCAAACAAAAGGAGGGAAAAAAACTCTATGAGCACACTATCATGAGCTTCAAGATTAAAAGTAAAAGCAATAAACTATGGAAAATCTCATAGAATGATAGTTGAATTACTCAAATTTTAATTTGGGTCATTGAATTTAATAAATTATATACAAGGTTATATGTCATAATTAGGCATTTAAAATTTAGGTCAAATTACCCCCATATCCTTTAGTTATTAAAATAGCAAAATTGAAAACATAATCCTATTATTTGCTTTATCAATTATGTCCCATTTGATAGCATAGAATTGAGGAGATGGAATTGAAATTGAAGATGGAAGTGGGCTTTTGATGTGTTTGATATGATGGAACTCAATTCTATAGAAGTACCAGTTCCATCAATTATTGGAAATGCCACTTCTTCACCTACCCCTATGATTCAGATTTTAAATTCCTAATTATGACGCATAACCTAAAATATAATTTGTTAAGTTCAGTGACCCAAAATAGAATTTGGGTAATTCAATCGTCTTTATATGAGATTTTCCCCATAAACACTAGTTAATTAGAAAAAACTCATTATTTTCTTCCTTTTTCCTTCTTTCCCCATTTATTCATGTAACAGTAACTTCAAACAAACCAAACAATATCATGTCATACCCCTCCCTCTTGCCCTTAATAAAACTATTTACCTAATTTGATTAGATTAAAAAAGTTAGTTTGATGAAATAATATGATATATATTTTCTAAAATATCATGGTCATCTTCCTTAATCCCCTCCCTCTCCTTTTGTATTATTGTTGAGGGAGTATCAATAAAGGTAAATTAAAAAAATATTAATAAACATAAAAATTTTATCTTATGTTTAGAACAAGATCAACTCTTAAATAGGTCGTATATATCAAGGATTAGAGGAAGTTTGTTAGGAGATGTTTGAAAGGTTTCTTGTAAATTCCCCATTTTAACCTCACTTAGTTACAAAAACCACTCATGTCGTTGTTGCATTTAATTATTATGTTCGACTGAAGAACTTAATATAACATCTCTCTCTTCCACATAAACGAGGGCATTTTTAGAAAACAAGTTTCATTTTATACATATTCATTGCATCTAACTACTTTTAACTACATCGAACATATTTGTATCTTATAACAAGGGAGGGAGGGAGTATAACAGAAGCCTTTGACTAAAATAACCATCATAGCTAAAAAAACTATAGCTTGAAAGCAAACTATAATTTCCTTCTTCAATCAAAAGAAAACTAAAAAAACAGACCTTGAGTTGCAGTAGAGAAAAATACCTGTCCTGGTGATCAAGTACGGAGGAGGGTGATGAAGATTTATAATTAGGAATAGGAACAAGTCCAGATTCAATGTGTGAGAGATCACGCAACAGAATCTGATAATGTCTTTGAACTTGTCGTGCAGATTTGCCTCCTCCAACTTCTCTTGCCACTTTCTCCCACCTTTCTGGTGTATCTTCCTCGTACCTTGCCAGTGCCTTCTCAAACACTTTGTTCTGTGTCTCTGTCCAGAAACACCTCTCTGTATCATTCTTCTCTCTCCTCACACAACTTGATGACGATGATGATGAAGATGCCATTACTCTTCTGTTTTCACTCTCACTCACAAGCTCAGATTTTGGAGTGTGCTTGCTGGTGTTTTTAAATCAGTATGGAGAGAGAATCTGAATGCCTCAAAAGTCAGATGAATCTGGTTCCAAATTTGAAGGCATTGATTTTGTTAAGCATTAAGAGGCTTAAAGTTAAAGAAGAGAGGTATGTGACAAGGGAAAAAAATGACTAATGAAGATAGATTATGGCAACTCACTTGAGTGGAGCTTGCAGCAGTATATTCTCATTGGTCAAATCAGTTTAGTTACTGAACTTTCATGCAAATTTTACCCAGAAGTGTACAACTGAATTTGTAATGTTAACTCAGAACAATTCCATATTCATAAATTCCCAAGTCCCTGATGATAGAGTTTGCTAACAGTTAATAATTACAGAAAACTTCTCTATATACTAACCACAAGATGTTGGTTTTAATTAGGCTCAAATTGTAAGGCATAAACTGTAAAAGAGGAAAGAAGTCTACAAATCTTTAGTCTAATGCCAATAATAGTCTCATTTTCAATAATCAATCCAGAAAGGGGAATCAGTTAAGTTGAGATATGCATGTAAGGGTTTGTTTGGAATGATGATTGGAGCTTTCAAAAGTATTTTTTCAATCGTGACTTACAGTGTATAAGATAAATATGTAAGAGAAGTTTTATTTCAACTTACATATTTATGATAAGTAGCTCCAAACAAACACTAAATCAATTCAAAGAACTAGTGAAATAGTTGAACCAATAGTATCGTACTGATGCACAAGTGACATCAATCTGCTTTTCTTTTTATCTTTTTGGGACCTTTCTTTTGCTCCAAAAGCTGATCCTTCAGACTCAATTCTCAATACAAACCTTTTAAAAAGTTGGAATTATCCTTGGGTTATCATTTTAGGGGAAAAAACTCTTGCATTGTGTTTTTCTTAGAAAAAAAAATATGATGGTAAAAAGAGTTGGATTCTTATTGCTTATTCCTTTCAACAGAACTTTTCAACAATGGAGAAGTGGTCCTAAACCCTAAACGCACTGAAAGGTCTCTCTACAAATGTAGGGCATGGAAGAAGAAGGTCAGAAATGGAAATGAATAATTGAATTATTATTATGACTCTTCATGATCCATTGAATCAAACTAATCACTCACACATGGTCCCAAGCAGTCTCTTACAAAAAGAATTATGCAGATTTTGCAGAGAGAATCTTCCTTTGATGATAGATAAACCAAGGAGCTTGAAAAACAGAGAAAAAGTGTTGTATTCTGTTGGTAAGGGTTCTTAAGGATAAGTAGAGATAAAGATTCCAAATTCTAGAAACCAAACAATAAGAATCATATCAGCTCATGTGTGTGTGTGTGTATTGCTCTTGCAATTTAATCTTTTGTGCAAGTTGGATGTAGAATTCTATAAGGGGAGGGTAAGAAAAGTTTCAAAAAAATGGCGTTTTTTTTGTATATAATTAATAAAGGGTTAAGGTGTAAATTTACCAACGAAGTTTTGTCCGAGGAGCATCTGGCACAAATATTTTTTAGAAGGGGTAAAAATACCAATGAACAATTAAAAAGGGGCATCACCACAAAAACCGTTAATCCGTACTAACGACGTTAAATTATAAGAGAAGAAAACTCCTAACGGCGTTAGTACGGATTTAACGGTTTTTGTGGTGGATGCCCCCTTTTAATTGTTCATTGGTAATTTTGCCCCTTATTAATTGTTCATTGATATTTTTGCCTCTTCTAAAAGATATTTGTGCCAGACGCTCCTCGGACAAAACTTTATTGATAAATTTGCACCTTAACCCATTAATATATGTCTCTTTCAGGAGATGCTGTGGTTGAGATTTGAAAGTTTAGTCATATTGCCACTTGATCATTTGATTACTACTTTTGGCAAATTGATACTTCAATGCAAAGGGCCTAGCTTCATCATGATGCTGCTAGCTACTTCCCCTTTTTCTCTTTTGCATTTGACTAATTTTTTTCCCAAAAACAAGTATTAAATTAGTAAACACTACAGTGCAAAAATGTTTCAATTATTAAGCACTTAACAATTAATCCATACATCCACAAGTTTCTGTTATATTTAAAACCAACCATAACTTTTTGAAGAGATCCATAATAGTTAAAAAGAGAAGTTTTGTTTATAAGGGTCTCATAAGAGGCCTTTATTTGTTTATGACTTTATTCCATTTTGTGTTTAGTGGGCTAAGCCTTCAATTTATTACCCTCTGTTTTTTTTTAAATTCAAAACCAACCATAGCTTGTTGAAGATATGGGCTTTCATATTAGGCTATGAAGGCCTAAGGCAAATTTGAGAGTAGCCACTTGTGGACCACAGAGCCCTCAGAATATATCACAAAAAACCAAACTTTACTTGGGTTAATATAACTTTTGGTCCCTGAAGTTTGATCCAATTTTAGTTTTGGTCCCTGAAGTTTGAAATCGATGGTTTTGGTTCCTGAAGTTTCACCCGATTTTGGTTTTGGTCTCTCAAGTTTGAAATCGGTGGTTTTGGTCCCTGAAGTTTCACCCGATTTTGTTTTTGGTCTCTCAAGTTTGAAAAGGACTTAGTTTTTTTCCGGGTCGGGTCGGGTTTCAAAAACGGGTCGCCAAATCTTTTTCAAACTTGAGGGACCAAAAACAAAATTGGGTGAAACTTCAGGGACCAAAACCACCAATTTCAAACTTGAGGGACCAAAACCAAAATTGGGTAAAACTTCAGGAACCAAAACCATCGATTTCAAACTTGAGGAACTAAAACCAAAATTGGATCAAACTTCAGGGACCAAAAGTTATATTAACCCTAAAAAAAAGGGATCTTTTCTTCTTCTTCTTCTTCTTTTGGTAAGATAATCTTCACACGATCATAGTAACAAGTTTAGTTTGTAGGGAATCACTTCAGAAAGAAGCAGGCACAGTGATCTTAATCTGTTACACATTCTTTTATTTTTTTTCTCTTCATCATTGAATGATTCAGAAGTATTCTTCTCAAGGCTTCTGAAGTGTGGATTTTGATTTACCAATTGCGGGTCATTATTATTGGATGCTCTTTTGCGTTCCTGAGAATCTTTTGTAAAATCAAAAATGTAATATTGACAAGATCTGATGTAAACTCCAGTGATATAAAGACCCTTCTCTGAGCATAAATTTATATAATTTAATATAATAAAAATCACATACTACAGCTGGCCCTCTCAAGATCAAATTGACTTTGCTTATACCTAACCAGGCATAATCATATTATTCAATGACTCTTGTTCGTTCCCCACCTTACTTTACTCCCAAGTACATATTTCAATCATGTGTCACAAATGGGCCTATATATATATGACCCGCAATCACATAATCATTCAATTTTTTTTTTTAAAAAAAACTTACATTATATTCATGCATGTAGTATGTATAACTTGCATAAGCAGTGAAGGTGAAATAATTTATTAAGATATATATATATATATATATAAGTATTTCAAATTGTAAAATACTATATACGCATAAAAACATTTTTTTTAAATTAAAATCGCATGTAGAAACATTACATGTGTGTTGGTTGGAAATGGGGTCCCAAAGGTGGAAGCTGACATCTAACAGCAAAGGTAATATTAGGTTGAAGGAACTCAATATATATGAATATATGACTTCAGGAGGAGACATAAGCTTAAATATCATCACTTGCTTGTCTCATCATCAAATATTTATCGTTACAAATCATAACAATTATTAATCATCACAAAAGCAACAATTTATTATAGACAAGACACAAATTGTAACTGTTTAACTCAAGAAATGATATTTTCTTTTTGGAACATCAAAGCATGGCAACAAATAATATTAAGGAATTGAATAGCTGATCATGTTAATCTCTTTTATTTCTTCTATTTATTTAATCCATACCATTTCGGGGCCTAGCTAGGCAAAGGCAAATAGAGATAAGGATGTAAACAGAAAATTAAAGCCTATTGAAAGAAAGAGTTGAATACTTAGGGTCTGTTTGGGTTGGCATTTGAGAAGTACATTCATGTAAGTCGAGACAAAAACCCTCTCACATACTTATCTCGTACATCATAAATTACGTTGTAAAAACAGTTTTTACTGCTAACCCAAACAAATACTTAGAAAGTAACATAAAGGGTTTATATAGCTAGATCTCCGGTATGTAAGATAGGGGAACACAGACACATATATCGTATTAATGCATGTATATACCGAGGGAACAAACCCATATGCTATTCTTTAAGTAAGAAAGGCAAAGATACTCTAAGAACAGTGCCTTGAGATTTTATGGACCCCTCTCTTCTCTTCCCATTCACTTATGTACATGCATACATATATATATCTTTCGGTCCAAAATATTCTCAAGCCGTATGTATATATCACTTCCAAAAAAGAAAAAAAAACACTATCTTTCCAAACATGCATTGTCATGTCGTTGTTCTTGATGCTTGTTCTAAAGCCGCTTCATGTGATCTTGTCTCTTACTCTTATCTCTGTGGATTATTTATTTATGTACTCACTGATAATAAAGCTAGCATATTGGATCCTATTCTTATATGTGCATGTACTGGAATGAGGGAGATTAATATTATTGCGAATGTTGTTTGATGAAGGTCTGTGTGTGTG
The DNA here is from genome assembly GCA_963242795.1 of Inga leiocalycina. Taxonomy (NCBI): domain Eukaryota; kingdom Viridiplantae; phylum Streptophyta; class Magnoliopsida; order Fabales; family Fabaceae; genus Inga; species Inga leiocalycina. Next base: position 1,740,698 of record OY725321.1, on the reverse strand, counting down.
TGTGAGTGTGTACCAGTATTGGATCTTATTCTTATATTCTTGTATAGTGTTGAAACAGTAGCGTTTAAGTGATATATGAACAAATGTAAAGGCAATGAAGCGAAAGGAGTGGAATTATACAATATAGTCCATTGCTTTCTATCTATGAGAAAAAGCTAAGGGAACACTTTAAAATACTTTACAGTGCATTCTCACTTTTAATCTCTTTTATCAAAATATTCCTATTTACACAGTGGGGATTGCTTCGAATTAAGTGAAAATATATGAATGGATCGTGCATATAGATGATGATGATGATTATCTCTTGTACATATATATCACAATATTTTGGAAAATAAGAAATATATAAGAGATGTCATAGATTTATCTGGAAAAGAAGAAAAAAATGTGGAAGAAATATATATATATATATATATATATATATGTATATATGTATATATATATATATATGTCTATAGGGGAAGTCCTAGGATATATGGAGATTTTTGGTGGAGGTATATGTGAGAATTGTCTTTAGTAGTAGAGGCATTAGATAAAGGAGTGGCTGTAGGCTGTAGCTACCCACATTCATATTCATATATATATATATATATATATAACTGTCTTTTGCTCAGAATCTTTGATCTCTTCCCCTTCTTTATAAAATTGCATTCGTTCATGCACCTACACACAACATGCGCGCGCACATATATATTGTTATTATTTTAAGTTATAAGGTCAAACACTAACGGCCTGAGTTATAGTGGGATCGAACCCTTTCCCCTCTATTTATAGGCTTTTGGTTATATATATATATATATTATTTGATCAATGATATAATCAGTTTTAAGTTTTTGAAGTTATTATCTTTCTCAATAAATGTGTTTGTTAATATTTAAATTTATATTCTTTTTTTTATAAAAAATAAAATCGCTTATTATCTCAATTAATTACTTATTTGTCAAATACATTACCCATTTGTAATATAATATTGATTTCTAAGGCATAAATACAGATAACATTACTTGCAGTTTTGAGAAAGAAAACAAAAGTTGACAGTAACATAATGGATGATGTGACCACTAATAATCGCAGGGATATATGGAATACTGATGAGAGTGAGAGACGGAGAGATATAAAAGTGTTATAACATGTATGAATCAGTTTATTTCTAGAAAATAAGTAGTTTTTACATAAGTTGACACAAAACTTCTCTCACTTATTTATTTCGTATATCATAAATTATAATTTAAAAATATTTATAAATCAAAAATAAATTATCCTAAACATATACATAATATTAAAGAAGAGAAGGAAGCCCGTATATAGTGTGTTCATCTGTATCATCATCATTGGCAGCTATCTAGCCTAGCTGCCACTTCAAACTCTCTTACACAAAGACACGCACATATAATAGCTATTATATTGTTCTTCATTGTTCCAGATGGAGGAGCTGAAAGAACTAGGATTTGAATGTGAAAGATGAAAATGTGTTGTATATATTATAAACAATATATATATATATATATATATATATATATATATAATAATAGGTAGCGTGGTTGTGAGAGAAGGCCATATGTTGATCTGGGGAGATGCCTCAATAATTATGAGAGAGCTCACATCCACATCAAATGGATAAGATAACAGCATTCACTGTTCTGATGAGTGGAGTGTGGACCTTCCACTTTTGAACACATCTTCTAGATACTGTATATGCGTTACCACTCTCTATTCATTTTCATTGTTATTAGGACTTTAGGTTCGGTATATGTATTTAAATATTAACATTATTGATCGAGCTAACTAAGGCCCTTACCACATCAGGATTTATCATATATACCGTTTTTCACTCAACAGACCAGCCTTAGCTAGCTAGGGATAACCTAATTTTTTTTCCTCGTGAGGTGTGTGAGCCACAACATGTGTGTATTAGCAGCGAATTGATGTATGATTGACTTGCACAAACATGCAAATTAAGATTAATCGCTTGCACGCGCTGGCTTAGCTTGTTGATTCCGAGGATAACAATTGGAGGCTAGATAGTAAAAAGTAAATATGCTTGCAAGTGTAAAAAAGGACATATTGAGGAGGTTATTTAATGGGAAAATTTTAATTAGGGTTAAGATACAAAAATACACATGTGTTTTGTCTCAAAGTGCACCCAACACCAAATGCTTTTTTTAGATGCAAAAGTGACTATGTGGTTACATAATAGGTGCAAAAGTCACATTGTCAGTTAAAAGGGAAACGTTCAATGGTTAAGTAGAAGTTTGTTGACCAGGGAAGCTGACTTGGCAGTTTAAGATGCTGACTAAGAAATAAAGGTTGAGAGAAATAAAATAAAATAAATTAAACGAAGTTGCTGGGATTTATTATTTCAGCTGAATCCACAAAAAGCACCGACACAAGCACCAGCGCGACCTTAACTCACATGGCTAGGAAACGCAAAGAGCAAGAGGCAAATCGAAGACCTTGAGATAGCAAATCGAAGGGGGAAGGAAGACGGTACGGAACGGGAGGTGGAAGGGTTCTTCTCGCGTCGATCTTCGATCACTTTCGCTGCCTTTTTCAGTGCGTCGTTCGTCACAGAAACTTCTCGATTCTAATCAATTATGGTTAATGCATCCACGATCCGACGCTCCGATCTCTGGCCACTGCTGATCATTCTCCGTAATGGAAAAATTCTCTTGGATCCCAACGAGAAGGTGATAATTGAGAGACGATCAGTGGACCCCAGCGACAAAATCACCACTCTAATTGAACTTTTCATCATCTAAAGCTTCTGATAGGCCATAGGATAACAACGAAGACGACTTCGCACGCAAACTTGGCGTCTAATTATGGCAAGGAGGAGGAGAAATCACCGAAGAGGATAACAACGAAGAACCCTGATTCATGGTATTCCCCTTGTGAGGAGACGAAACTGGAGATTGCGATGCTAATGCGGTATCAAGAAAACGATCATGGTGAGAAATATTACCGGCATAATTTTGCCGGGTTGGTGGTGGTGGTGGAGGTGGATTTGGTGGGAAGTGTGGGAACGAAGATAAGGGTTGTACTTGGATTTGTTGCGTAGCAGTAGTTTGTGGGTCAAATTTGGTCCAAACATGGAGATTCCGATCCAAAAAAAGAGGTTAAGCTGAAGCTAAATCGGAAGAGAGGCTTGAGCTTTCTTTTCCGACCTTCACTGCAGAATTCTGGTGATGCATGAACTTGCAATAAGGGGTATGAAACTATTGCTTGTTTCCTCAAAACTCTGTACGAAGCAGTGAGTGAAAATGGAAATTTAAACATGAGAGAGTGATCAGAAATATCAAATATGTGGATTTAATTTAGGTGAAAATTGCTGTTCCTTGCCCAATTTTCACGCTCTGCGCACAGATTCCACAGCTACGCTTTCCCCTTCCCCCTCAGGTTCAATTACATTTCCATTTGCCCTCTGATTCAATTTCCCAGCCACTGTGGTGTTCCGTCGACCTGGTTCTTGTCCAACGGTGTTTCCGTTTTCTTCCAGTGGTTGACGCCTTTCGAATGATCTTTTTCAAAGCTGAGTGTTTTACCTTTTTTCTGTTGTGAGTGTTTTTCCAGATGCCACTGAACTTGCCAAGTCAGCATCCAGTCATCATAATTGGTCAACAAACTTCTACTTAACCGTTGAACGTTTTCCTTTTAACTGACACTGTGACTTTTGCACCTATTATGTAACCACATAGTCACTTTTACACCTAAAAAAAGCATTTGGTGCTGAGCGCACTTTGAGACAAAGCACATGTGTATTTTTGCACCTTAACCCTTTTAGTTATACTCCTTGATATCAAATTAATTTCAGTCAATCCCCAAAATTTTTTGAAATTTCATTGCACCTCCATGTTGAAAGTGAAATTAATTTTTTAGGGTGAAAACATAATGATGCCTATATTTTATTTGTCTTTTAAATTGTCTTGTTTGTCTTAAAAATACCCATACTTATCTTATTAATTTCTTTATTTTTCATATAAATGGTCAAAATGTTCTTAATTCCTTATGTTCATTCAAAATTCTTTATTTGTCTTATAAATATCTTTATTTGTCTTATAAATGCTCTTCTAAAAAAAATAAAAGAAAGATATCATTATTTTTTCACCCACAAAAATTAATTTTATTTTATCTAAAGTTTCAAAAAGTTTGAGAAGTTGACTGAAATTATTTTGCTAGCAACGGGGCTGACTGAAATTTTCTTATTTAATTTAGAGATGACCAAATAATTGACCAGATGATGATTAGGTTATTATATATATTGTATGAAGATCGAGTGCGAGAAATGAGGGGTTATTGAGGATATGTGTGTGCGTTTATCTATATGTGTGTGTGTGTGTGTTATAAATACAGAGTATATGGACTATATATATATATATATATATATATATATATATAAAGAAGTTGAGAAGAGGCCGTAAAGAAAGAAGGAGGGGACATGGAAACTTTATAGTGTTGGATTATAAAAACCACAATTGAAAGTGATGGAGAATTGAAGGACCCCATTATTTGCTCTTAGCTGTCATGTAAGGTCATTTTTCAGCCATCATCAGCCTTGTACCCGCAGAATTTTTTCTTCTTCACATTTTTCTTTTGTTGAATCTAATCCTTTAAAATTTGATATCCAACTTATGTATACAGAGCAAAGAGAGAGAGCAAATGCTTTATTCATCAGCAAAATGTGATATAACTAGAAAGGTAGGACCTACCGGGAAAACCGGTGAACTTGTCAGATCCGGGCGTTGACCCGGTTCATTTTTTAAATCAATTTTTTTTAAAAAAAAATCTTTAGAATTTCATATTAATAATTTTGAAATCTTCACTTTTTCATCGATTTAATTTCGGGTTAGTTTCAGTTTGGCTTCAATCTAATCTACTGATCCTTAACCTAATACTTCAATCGGTTCAATGACGTGTCCGAATTTAATTAATAATTTGGTGTATGTAATGTATATGAGCAGCCGCCAAAAAATAATAAAGAAAGAAAAAATCAGTATATGTTTAATGAGAAATTAGGAAGAAGGTCAATTCCTAACATAGGATTACATGTCACTCTAATGGTTCAGTTACTTGCACTTGTGAGTGCATCAATCACTTTCTAAAAGCCGAAATAATCTCAAAACATATTAAATTAATTTGTTGATGTTAACTTTTTCTTGTCTAATTTTATCACATTTACTTGTTGAAATGGACTCTTATCTTATCTAAATGCTGCCACAAAATTAAATATTGGGTTTTGGTTTTTCCAAGCACCATTAATTACTGACTGGTGAACTTAAAGTTGACAAGTTAGGACAAATTACAGAGTGAGTGAATAAAAAGAAAGCTACTAGACCAAGAAGGGGTTATTGTTTACGGAAGAACCTAACTATGCCTGTGTTTGGATTAGTTTTTTTTAATAACTTTTATGACTTATGAGATAAATATATGAGAATAATTTTATCTCAGATTGTGTAAATCATGATTTTAGTACTTATCAAACACCCACTTAACCATATTTTAATTCCTTCACAATCTATCTTTTCTTTTCTTTTTTATCGAGTCACAATCTTTGACTCTTTGTACAATGGCACAACCTCACGCACAAAGAACTAAGCAGCCTATAGCCCTACTAAACATGATTATTACTTCCTCCAATCCAAAATATAATTTACGTTTTTTCCCATAATAGAAGTCAGCACTCACTTGGAATTAATATTTATTTGCTAATGTAATTAACTAATTAATGCTTGGATGTGGTTTCTGTATTTTCCTTTTTACTTCAAATTAATCTAATTAATTGGGGGGGTGAAACAAATTTAATTTAGAAAAAATTTAATAAATTAACTACTCTTTCTTAATTCTAATGATATGATTGAGAGTGACTTGTATTTTGAAACGCCTCAACTATAAAGTATTAGGAACTTAGTCCTCTTTTTTTTAATAATCTTTTGTTCTTTTATCCTTATTAAATGCCATATTTTTAAGGGAAAATTTAGAAAAATATAATTAAAAATGAAAAAAGATGAATTGGTGTTGCGAATTTATTAAATCTCAGGTCAGAAACCGAAGTAGGAATATGAGATTTTCAATTCTGATCAAATTATCCTGAGTTAAGTTGTAAAATATAAAAGTGAAGTTGTTAATATAAAATTTGATGTCGTTAATATAAATACAACTGTTGTTATTTTCTGAAATTTGTGCCCTCAAAATTATCTCTGATTTTTGAAATATGAAGCTGTAAAACATGAAAGTAAAGTCATTAATGTAAAATACAATATTGTTAATATAGATACATATGTTGTTATTGACCTTTAAAATTTGTGTTCTCAAAATTATCCCTGGTTCTTGGGATATAAAAGTTGTGAAACATGAAAGTAAAGCCATTAATGTAAAATATGATATTGTTAATATAAATACAGATGTTGTTATTGGACCATAAACTTGTGCCTTCAAAATTATCCCTAGTTTTTGAGATATGAAGTTGTCAAATATGAAAGTAAAGTTGTTAATATAAAATCTAATGTTGTTAATATAGATATAAATATTATTATTGACCCCTGAATTGTTTTCCATTTGCAAGCTGTTTGTGAAACTACAGAAACAGCTTGCAAATGGAAAACTACAGAAATCGGATTTTATAAATCCGATTTGAACACAGTGAACCAGCGAGTATGTCAACTGAACCAGAGCAGTGAAGAACAAACCTTTCAAGAAGCACAGCAATGTCACCATGATGATCAATCGATGGGGAGTGGTGTAGAAACGGAACACATAAACCAAATTGAGAATCCTGAGAATTGTAGGCTTGTGGGTCAGATTCCAGACGCAGCGGGCTATATGGAAAATGAAAGAATACACGCGAGTACGGAGGGAGCAGCCATGTTGGTTGCAGATGAAGTTATGGTGCTATCGGACTCGGAGCCTTCAAAACAATAGCTTCGTTCAGGTTCTTTTTCCTAACCCTTTTTATCTATGATTAATACAAATATACTTGCTTGGAATTGCAGGGGAGCGGGGGCAAGAAATTTACCGGGGAGGGTAAGGGATATGATCCAGGGAAAAGATGTCAGTATTTTGATTCTCACTGAAACTCGGGTTAGTGGGAGTAGAGCCGATAAAATTATTAGGAAGTTGGGTTTTAATACTTGGCTTCGTCTGGAAGCTACGGGGTATGCAGGAGGGATCTGGGTATTGTGGAATACGGAGGATTTTGAGCTTGAGTATATTTCCTCTTCTACTCAAGCTATTCATGTTAGGGTTACTGTGGCTACTGATTCTAGACAGTTTGTCCTTTCCTGCATTTATGCTGAAACTACTCGCATTCTTCGCCAAACTCTTTGGGATGATATTAATGAATTGAGTCTTAATGTTAATATCCCTTGGCTAGTGATTGGAGATTTCAATGCTTATCTGTATAGTGAGGATAAAAAAGGCGGGTCGGTTCCGAATATCACTTCTATGAGACAATTTCATGACTGCATCTCTAGGGCTCAGCTCATTGAAACTGAAACTGTTGGTGATCACTTCACCTGGGAGCGCGGAATGCTTAAAGAAAAAATTGACTGGGCATTTATAAACCATGATTGGAATAATAGTTATCCTTCCACAAAAACTTTCCATTTGAGTAAATTTGGTTCTGACCATCGCCCAATCTTAGTCAGAACTGCTCAGTTTCATTCTCAGTACAGACCTAAGCCTTTATTTCGGTGTCAAGCGGCCTGGTTCCTTGAAGAAGGATTCGGGGATCTTGTTACACAAACCTGGAGTACTGGGGGTTGGAATGAGAAGGTTAAGAATTTTACTGCGCAAGCTCGTGTATGGAATATAAGGAAGGTGGGGAATCTGAATGGTAAAAAGAAGAATATTATGCAGCGAATTGAAGGCGTTGAGAGATCGAGAGCCAGAAGGGATAGCCAACATTTAGCCCAGACTGAGAATGAGTTGTGGAAAGAGTACAATAAAGTCCTGGCTCAGGAAGAGCTTTTGTGGTACCAGAAGTCTAGATGTAACTGGTTGAAGTGGGGGGACAAAAATAGTAAATTTTTTCACACTACTGCGGTGATTAGGAGAAGGCGAAACAGAATTGACGGATTGAAAAACTTAAATGGCGAGTGGACTTTTGACCAGATGGCTTTAAAGAACATGGCTATTCAATACTATAAACAGCTTTTCAGGAGCGAGAGAAGCCATTACTGTCCCGTTGTGACGCAGAATTGTTTTCCTATTTTAACGTCGTTACAACGTGAAAGGATTCATGCAGGGTTATCTAAGGAAGAAATTAAAGCTGCGATTTTTGATATTGGAGGTTTTAAGGCTCCTGGCCCTGATGGAATTCAGGCAGTGTTTTACCAGGAATACTGGGGGACTTTGGAGAATCATATTACTGATTTGGTTATGAATATTTTCCATGAGCCTGAGCGTATTATAGACATTAACAACACTAACATTGTCCTTATCCCCAAGAATGATAAGCCGGAGGAAATAAGGGATTTCAGACCTATATCTCTCTGCAATGTTAGTTATAAGATCATTACCAAAATCCTGAGCAGTCGCCTTCGTGATATTATGGGTAAAGTGGTAGGTTCTCACCAATGCAGCTTCATTGCGGGTCGTCAAAGCAGCGATAATATCATCATAGCCCAAGAGGTGATGCATTCAATGAAGACTAAATCGGGGAGGATTGGTTGGATGGCGGTTAAAGTGGACCTTGAAAAAGCCTACGATCGTCTCGAATGGCCTTTTATTTATGACACTCTGAGATCGGTGGGTATCGAGGGGAAAATCTGTGAAATCATTATGCAATGCATTACAAGCCCTTCATTCCAAGTACTATGGAATGGAGAAGTCTCTGAGAGCTTCCATGCCACTCGTGGAATTAGACAAGGGGATCCCTTATCTCCTTATATTTTCACTTTGTGTATGGAACGTTTAAACCACATCATTCAGGATGCTATTGCAGAGGATGTTTGGAAGCCGATTAGACTGCATAGGAATGGGCCTAAGATCTCTCACCTATTCTTTGCAGACGATCTGATGTTATTTGGGGAGGCCTCTGAGAGTCAAGTGGGGGCAATTTTGAACTGCATGCAATCTTTCTGTAATATGTCGGGCCAGAAAATGAATAAAGATAAAACTAAAGTATGTTTCTCCAGGGGAGTTCATTTCTCCAGAGCTTTTGATCTTAGTCGTAAAATGGGTGTGGGTTTGACGGCTGACTTGGGTAAATATCTGGGTATTCCGTTGATTCATAAGAGAGTTACTAAACTCACTTTTGCGCCTGTCATGGAGAGAGCTATGAAAAAGATCGCTGGTTGGAAACAAGGTTGTCTGAGCTTCGCGGGTAGAAGAATTCTCATAAAAGCAGTCCTTTCTGCCTTGCCTTCTTATCAGATGCAGACAATGCTGATCCCAAAAGGCGTTCTAAATGAGCTAGAAAGGAAAAGCAGGAAATTTCTTTGGGATGAGAAGGACGATCAGAAAAAGCTCCACCTCATTTCTTGGGACCAAATTACGAGAAATAAGGAGGAGGGTGGCTTGGGGATTCAGGACATGTGCAAGCAAAATGAGGCGTTCATTATGAAACTTTGTTGGCAAATGTTGGTTAATAAGGATAAGTTATGGGTTCAAGTCCTGAAAGGGAAGTATAGATGGGACAATTTGGATGGGCCCAAGCATAGAAGAAATGCTTCTTCAACCTGGAAGGGTCTGTGCTATGTTTGGAACAAATTCCGGAAAGGTTTGGGAGTTAAAGTGGGCAATGGTGCTTCTACTTCCTTTTGGTTCGATAACTGGTCTGAAATTAATCATCCTTTAATTGAGTTAGTTCCAGGAAGGGAGGGTTTGGTGGACCAGGAAGAGAGAGTCTGTGATTTCACAAACTCTAGGGGCGAATGGGACATTGATAAGATGAGACACTGGTTCCAGGATCACATTATTCACAAAATCATTTGTACCAATCCTCCTAGGGAGGACAGTGGGGAGGATAAGTTCTTTTGGAAGCCTTCGTCTGATGGCTGTTTCTCTGTTAATTCTGCGTACAAGTTTATTTCTGCAGGTGTTGACAGGTCGAATGCAAGTCTATGGAGATTGCTATGGAAATGGCAAATCCCTGAGAAGGTTAAAACTTTCATGTGGCTGGCAGCGCACGGGAGAGCTCACACAGCACAACTCCGGGCTAGGAGGGGCATAACTGATAGTGCTTCTTGCCCTTTTCACTGTGTGGAGGAGGAGGATGTGATGCACCTTCTCAGAGACTGTCAAAATGCTCGTGATAGATGGATCTCAATTGTTAAACCAGGTATGTGGGACATTTTTACTAACTTGCAGGGTGCTGAATGGATCGAGTGGAACTTGAAGAATGATGCAGGTCGGGAGTTCACAAAGAAGATTAGCTGGGTAACCCTGTTTGGCTATGTTTGCTGGGACATATGGGTCGACAGATGCCGGAAGCTGTTTGGCGAGGACGCTAATATCGACTACCGAAATGCCCTATCTAGTTTCTTTCGGGCTAGCTGGGATATGGACTTAAGTGCTCATTGTAAGTTTTACTCCCAAGCGGCTGGTGGAAATGGAGGCCAACGGGCAAGTGAACAGGGCTATCACACTCTTGAAACGGATGGTTCAGTCCTCGAATCGGGTCAGAGTGGAAGTGCGGGTGTCATCAGGGGCGATGATGGGAGCTGGGTGTGTGGGTACATGTGTAAACTCACACACGTGCCGCCCATTATTGCTGAAATTATTGCAATCATCCAGGGTCTTCAAATCTGCTGGGGAAGGAGTATCAAAAATCTCACTCTGTATACCGACTGTATTGAAGCTATAAATTTAATCACTAGGGGTTGTGATCATACACACCCTTTTAAGGAGGTCATAGAAGAGTCTAGGCTCTGGTTATCGAGAGATTGGCATGTCCGTATTAGACATATACCTAGGGATCTTAACAGACAGGCTGATTATCTAGCGAAGTTATCCCATGATTGTATTGACAACTTTGTCATCTTTGATCACCCACCACCTCCTCTTCTGGTTGGCGGTGGTTGATGAGAGCTTTTGGATATCCGCCTCTGTTTGAGGAGGGATCTTTGTACTATTTTTGATTGATCAATGTATTCCAGTTTTATTCAAAAAAACATCAAACAAAATACCAAACTAAAAAAACAGCAAAACCTGCTATCCCACGTCATCTCCCGCCTCCCAATGTGGAGGTGGTGGGTGATCTATTATTTATGGCAAAAAATCATAGCCATCTATATTTATATTTTTATTGTTAAATTTAAGTTTACTGTTTACAAACAGCAGGGATATTTCAACAAAATCTCAACCAAAGAATTCAATATTCATACCCACGCATCTTGGTTTTGAATAAGTTTTGCAGCTATGTATACTTTTCAAATTGAAAAAACATATTGGTTTAAAATTTTTTCAGTACTTAATGCTAGTCATTATTTTAAATTTTTCATAACTTATCCCCTTTTTTAATGATTTTAGATCTGACCGTTCCCCGAATATATGTTATATCACTATTTCCACTAACTACAAACCTTCCCTCTATATGAAGGAAGCATAGTAGATTTTTTCCATACGTGTTAGCCATCAACGCTGTCCACCTACACAATACAGTTGTTATTACCAAGTTTACTAGCTAGATTAACAACTATCGTTGCTCCTATTAATAACACATTCTGAATTTGTACATCAGGACTTCCAGCAACACAATTTTCACACCATGTTCATTAACTCTCACTTTTAATGAGTACAAATAGTTCAAAATACCAAAAAACATAGCAAACATTTCAAACCCTTACCAAACATTATTACACCATAAGTAAAACATTTATATATGACCTATAGTTGTCATTAACAAGTTCAGCAGCCATATTGACAATTATTGATGCTCCTACTAACAACACATTTTTTTCCTTCGCACATCAGGATATGTAACCACAAATGTTTCACCCTCGTCTTCATTCCTTAGTCTTTCTATTATAGAAACATAGCACAATGAACCCAAAAACAGAGCATACTAAACCATACCCAAACACATTGAAACCACAACCAGATCATATCCATTGCATGAATCAAATGAAGATGAATCAAGAAAACCTACAAATTTGTTTTCGCCCAAAACGAAGATGAACCAAGAAAACCTAAAAATCTGTTTACCTACTCAACAGAAAACATGAATCAAATGGAATAATAAAGATAAGAGAGTTGTTGACATTAATTCCATGCCTTACTTTTTAAATTTAGCTGATGATCTTCATTTTGTTTTTTGCGCCAATACCAGAGCTATTCCCTTCTAAATTTGATAGCATTTTTCCATCCATATCTCTATTTAACTGATAGGGATATTTCACACTTTTGCCAACTGCAAATTATTACAAAATAGTCCATAGGACTTAACGGTGATTTAGACATTTCTTGAGACCATTTCTTTGTATTTTGCCTTTCTCAGGATTGAAGTGTAATTTCCTTTTTTTTTTGGATCTATATGAATGTGTTAACGAATATTAAAAACATTATTTTATAGCAAAAAATTTATTATTTTTTTGTGCCACAAAAATTAAGATATTAGAGAACAAAAATAATAACGAAATACTAACAGAAACCACTCATGATGAAAGAAACAATAACACAGGGAGTACAAGTGAGCTTGATTCTTACTCTATTTTTTAACTTTAATTTTTTTAAGAGTTTCTTGTGTTTAATTTTCTTGGAAAATAATAAGGAATATAATGAATAAAATATTATAGTGATCTTAAGGGATTTGAACTTTGAATTGAGTAACATTTTAACTAATAGTTTACTATGAGAGTTACGAGCAGCTTTTAAATTGATTCATGTAAATTATGGCAAAAAGTAAGGGAAATTGTGTGTGTTTGGATTAGCTTTTGAAAATAGTTTTTATAATTTATGAGATAAATATATGAGAGAAGTTTTATCTCTATTTATATAAACCTAAATTTAAAATCTAAATTTAGATAATTGCCATAGATGATAGATTTAAGAAAAGCAAGCAGGAGAAAAGGACTAATAAGGTAATAATAGATCCGAAGAAAAATGGCATCGTTTAGAAAGGGGTTTGGACTTGGACAGACTCACGTGACGGTCATGTCGGTGTGGGGCCCATCGCCCAAAGCATTACTACCTTGGTTGGCGCTCAGCCCCACTTCGCTCATTCTCTCACCCCATCATCATACATTAAAATACTCAACTTTACCACGCAATCCCATCCCAAAAAAAAAAAAAAAACATCCAATCCATTCCCTTCCCAACCAAACTAATTCACATAAAATTAAAAGATTAAACTTGTTTGAAAATATTTTTTTTAAAAATTATTCGTATTCAAAACCTTAAATTATATCATGAAAATACAAAAAATTGCATTAAACTTAAAAAAATGTATTAAAAATATAATTAATACCTTATTTACTCATTTAAAATAAAGAGAATTCATTCATTTTGAAAACTGCCTTGTAATAATAACTGGGAAAAAAAATCATATCCTGCACTATGTAAAATAAAGTGCTTACTTCTCTCGCCCTACTCATAGAATAAACTAATAAAGAGAGGAAGAGTTTTGGTCCTATTTATGTTTTAAGTGAGAAATCAGAAATTCTTTATATGAATATATAATTTTATTCTTTATTTATTATTATATTAATTTTATTCTCACAAGTATATTATATATTAAATAGGGATAAAATTAAAAAATTATTAAATTTTATTAAAAAAAATTAACACAATTTAAGATTTTTATTAGTATGTATAATTGTATAAAACATGTCCGAACGCCTTATAAATAAAATAAGGTAATATCATAGTCATTCTATTATTTAATGGAATATTACTTTTGGTTATTGTTTTATATATAATGTCAAGTTAACATTTTGTGGGGCGCGAGGTTAATTTCGCTGTATATAAATACCCAACCTGTTCATCTTGAATCGTTTCATTCTCACCTTCTCTCTCATGGACATGACCTTCCCGTATTGGCCATGGCCCTTCTTCTAAATTGGAATCTTTAGAATTAGCTTTTGTAGTTACCACTTACCACCCTGCACTTCCATCCGTACATTACCATCGATCACTACCTTCTCCGACGTACTTGCTCTCTTTGATTTCTTTCATTCAACTCCACAACAACATGTTGCGCTGTCTCAACACCTCCAGCGACTTCAACGGAAACTGCTCCGACATGACGGTGTTGGAAAAGCAAAGGATGAGGATGAAATGGCAACAAGAACAACAATATCACCAAAACCAGAGCTTTTACGGTGATTCTGCGCTCGGTGAGGTCGTCGCTAAGTCCATCAAGCCCGAAATGGGTCAACTCAACTTTCCCAGTTTCGGGTTCGGGTCTCCTGGGTTTGAATCAAGTTCTGCAATTTCAACGAGTTCCATGGCAGCAGCTGAAGAAACCAGAAACAGAGACTCTGTTTCAGAGAAGGAAAAAATGAGCTCTGCAAGTGGGAAACAGAGCTTGAAGAAGAGAAAATCCGATAAGCTTCATAGCTCCAAGGTGTGTTTATGCTCATGAACTGTTTGTGATATTTACTATATGAGGGAATTGTGTTTGTCATTTTGGGTTGTTTGTGTTCAGGCTGTTGCAGAAATTGAAAACAAAGAGAAGAAGATGAAAGGAAATGGAGAGGAAGGAGAATCCAAAACAACAGAGCAAAAGAGCAGCAAAGAAACATGTGGAGGTACCTCAAAGGGAAATTCGAAGGTGTCCGAGGTTCAAAAGACCGATTACATCCATGTCCGAGCGCGTCGTGGCCAAGCCACTGATAGCCATAGCCTAGCAGAAAGAGTGAGTTCCTTAATTAATTCCCCACTATAATATATAGCTTCTAAATATATTCGTTTCTTTTCTTTTCTCTGTTTCCTGGGATGAACACAAAATGTGTTGTGGTGGATTTGTATATATATGCAGGTTAGAAGGGAAAAGATCAGTGAGAGAATGAAGTATTTGCAGGATTTAGTACCAGGCTGTAACAAGATCACAGGAAAAGCTGGAATGCTTGATGAGATCATCAACTATGTTCAATCTCTTCAACGCCAAGTAGAGGTAATTTGGAATTTGAGAAATTGAGACCTTTCAATTAATTTCTGGTTTTCCTTTTGGACTTTAAAAATAATTAATATCAATTTTCACTCACTGTTTTTGCAGTTCTTGTCAATGAAATTAGCTGCTGTAAACCCAGCACTTGACTTCAACCTGGATGATCTCTTCTCCAAAGAGGTAATTAATAAAACAAATATACACATACATCAAACCACATGACATACAAGACACTTTTATTTGTTAATGTTTGCACAAGATTTACCTTAATTTTGTACAGGTTTTTAGTACTTGTGGTCCCAGTTTTGCAACATTTGGGATGGGATCAGACATGAACAATCCAGCATATCTTCAGTTCAATAATAACTCAGGCCAACAGTTTCCTCCTTCAATCCCAGAAACGTTTCTTGACTCCTCCTGTTTCCCTGTACGTTTCACCTTTTTCCTTCTTCTGTGTAACTGTCTTCTCTAGTGATGAAGAAACAATTATGTTCTCTTTGTTATTGCATGGTACAGTAAAAGTTAAGAGAAGGAGGAGAGTGTGAACGATACATTGAAGTCAAACTCACTCATTCTTTCTGTCTCTCAACTGTGCAATAATTAAGAACAATCCTTTTCCTTTTCAAGTTCTGCCATAAATATAATCATCAGTTTTCTCATGATACTGTCCTTTTTTTTTTTCAACCTTTTAACTGCAGCAAATTCTACCCTCATCTACTTACGAATCTGATCTTCATAATCTAATGAATGTGGGTTTTGATCAAACAAGAGCATCAGCAGCAGCATCTTTTCTTTCTCAGCCATTCACAGGTACCACAGAATTATTATTTGAAATTAAAATATAAAGCCTTGTTTATATACTGTGTTGAATATGACATGATCTTATAATTTGTGTGCCGTCAAATCATTATTTTTCTCCCTTAGCTTTCATGTTTTTTTGTTTTTTTTGGTAAAAAGCTTTCATGTTTTAAAAGTGAAAGAGAGAAACAAAACTGAGTGGATTTTTGAACAAGTACTGATAGAGACATGAGAGGCCCCAGTCGCTTTTCCAGCACCTGTTTTCTTTCTTTCTTTCTTTTTCCACATTGTTTGTTCATCATCATCATCTTCTTCTTCTTTCCCTTTCTGCAATTAATTATCGAAAAGTTACTCACTTTCTGTTCTTTCTGAATGTTTGCAGGTGTAGTTGAAGCTAGCCAACATCCAAAGATGGAGATGGCGATGGAGATGGAGATGTAGAGTGTAGACTATTAAGCTATAATTGCAATTTGTGGGATGAATTGTCTCAGTTCTAATGTATGCTTATTGTCATGATTCTTTTTGTTTTTTTACAAGTACATAACCATATATTATAATTGTTTGTATACTCACTCCGTTGTATAAATAAGATCACAATAATATCTTTTAACTTCAGCAGTCACCCTCTATTGCATTTACTAATTACAAAATAGCCAATCAAAAAAGGTGTAAGCTTTTCTTTCTCACACAAAATTTAGCGATAACAATTAATGAGGGTAGAGAATTTTCCTTGTCATTTTGATTTACATAGATCTGGTCGGTGCATAATAGTGACCAGCACCATTCTGCTAAGCACTAAAACTCGTTCCGGATCATACACACCTCACAATTTTGTGATTTTTGAGGACAGCATAACAGGAATACTGAATGAGATGTAACTATTTCTTAAGATAAATTGTTTTCAAACAGAAGAGAGAGAAGAATAAAACCTTTTTGGAGGATTGAATAAAGTTTGATTGTTGAATGAAAGTGCCGCCTGTGATTGCATGAAGAGGTATCCGATGATCGATTACGATGGAGGAAGACATGAAAGGGAAAATGATGCTTTAGGGCCTTGAAAAAAACAAGTGAAATCTGAAGGATTTATAACTAAAAATTTGGTCATTTTTCAATTGAATATTTGCAAGTGTAATGATTCTTGTGGTAATATGGGACGGTGAAACTGTAAAAGAAAAGGAAGGAAGGGACCAAAAGGATGAAAGAGACAGAGGGACAAGGAGTTGAAAGGGAAGGTAATGGGGACAGCATGATAGGCATTTGAAAGAGACTGTGATAACAATGGCACAGAATGATGGATTCATTGCTTTTATTGTGAGGCCAAGACGAGGGAGATGGGTAGGAATATCCATGTGTTCTATTTATTAGCTTCCCTTTTCTGTTCTTCAAGCGAGTCTAAAATGAATTATATGAATCATTTTGTTCAATGTGTTTTTTAAACAATCAGTGAAAAATTCCTATTTAAAAAATTAATTGATAAAAAAGACATGAATTCGAATTCCAATGGTGCTTGTCCTAGTGGTGGATCAGTTAAGTTATAAAATGGGCGAATTGAGTTTGCATCTCGGCTACTTTGTTCAAAAAGATCCTTGGGCAGGAGGAATCCTGATCGTAAAGTTTCGATCCAGATTAATCGGTTGCTTGAATATCTGATAATAAGATTCAAAAAAGTGTCGGACACCAGATGACCCAAAGGGTTATCAAAAAAGAAGGAAAGAAAACATGAATTCAAGTGCTAGTATTTTTCAGGGGAAATCCTCAAAAAATACCTCTAAAATTTCAAAATCCTAAATCAAGTTTGTTTCTTACCATTGATAAATGATTTACTACACTTGATAAAAAATTCATAACCCATTTTTGTAGGAAATAACTAATTTGAGATTTTTGAAATTTTGGGGGTCTTTTTCTAGGATTTTCCCTATTTTTTGTCTATAAAAATATATTAGGTGTTTCTGATAAATAAAATTTTCAAACAAAGTCTTTTCAATGGTTTTCCCTTTTTTTTTTTAAAAATGACATTGCTATTTTCATGGCTATGGATAAAAGTGGGGATGTTAGAAAAAGAGACAAAGATCAATTTACATGGAAATTTAAGGGAATATAGTTCCATGTCGTTGGTTTGAGTAAGTGCTAGGGTGGAGTCATAGGAACCAAGAAGGCATATTTCATGAATGATCTAAATGTGTTCAATAATTTTAGGTTTCTTTCAAGAGAATGAAAACATCTCATAATGCAAAGAATCAAAAGCATAAAAACTCATCGAACCCAACAAACAAGTGATTTAATTACTAGAAACATGGAAGCGGCCACAGTTGCCGTGATGTGTTACTCTTGTGTTTCTGATAGAAGAAGATATATCCAAATGATGGGGGGGGGGGGGGGAGAGAGAGAGAAATGGCGTCTTAATAAGAATGAAAGGGGCTTATCAAGGGGTTGAATTGGGGGACCATTTAAGGTTGCTAATTGCCGCTTTGCTCTGTCTACATCTTGTTGCTTCATTTTCTTGTCAGCTTGGATTTGTTGGCATCATTAAATAAGAGCCTTGCCTTCTATTACCTTTGGGGGGACCTCTTCTGATCCAAAGATCCTCATGATTCCCTTTGTTCCTCTTAGATTGTGAGACTTGCTTTTGGATTTTACCTTCCTTCTCATTCACACTCACATGGTGAGCCCTTGTTATAAACCAAGAGAGATTCCCTTGCTTCCTTCCTCAAAACTTGCCACCGTTGGCTTTCAGTAAAAATAAGGGAGAATCATTATAAGATCTTAATCATGAAAAAGTTTCAATAATAAACGAGCATGCATGAACATATTATCATTTCCTACACTAAAACTTTTTTTTTTTTTTTGCCTTCACCGGCACTAAAACTTATTATTGTATGTTGCTCATTCGTCACTATAGTGAATTGTTATGGTTTTAAAGTCTAATAATTCTTTTCTTTTATTAAAAAGGAAAATTCTAGAAAAATACCTTCAAAATTTGAAAATCTCAAATAAGTGTTTCTTACTAAAATGGGTTGTGAATTGCTAATTAAATGTAATCAATATCAAATCTATTATAAGAAACAAAATTAATTTGGGGTTTTGATATTTTGAAGATGTTTTTCTAAAGTTATCCCTCTACTAAACGCCTACTAGGTAAAAATGATATAAGGGTATGTTTGGTTGAGCGATTCGATTGCTTATAAGTTGCTTTTTAATAGTGATTTACGGTATACGAAGTAAGTATGTGAGAGGAGTTGTGTCTCGATTTACGTAAAAAGCAACTTATAAGTTTTTATAAGCTCAAACAAACATGCTTATAGATGGATGGGCTAGGCCAATAGGGGAACTCTTGGTTGTAGGAATTACGTTGCTTCCATTTTAAATTCTCCAGGACCCAAGTGTCATTAATTTGATATTTTGAGGCTTAATGGTCATTTTCCCTTAATTAAATCCTGGTCACAAGAGGCCGAATTCCAATGACTCTTCAAATTCATTCCCGGTGATCTGAAAATTACAGCTGATGCAATTTTGTTCAATATAAATACAAATACACTCCCATCTTCACTTGATCCTTTAGCATTTTGGTGAAACTAGTCTATAATGTTACACATACAATCCAATCCGATCAAATCAAACAATAAATACAAAGCACAAGCTTGAGAAATACATAACATTATCTAAGGACTCATGTAGTAGGCATTAGATGATTGACTCATCTCCAGCATCTGCAAGTAACGAGACTAAATTAAATTCGTTCAAATCTCATTAGAATTCCAATGGAGAGTAAGGATGGCAACCTTTCGCAGGAACTACCACGATAGGGGCTACTTTACAGTGGTGAAAGCAGTATTCACCAACACTTCCCTGCAACACACTGAACAAATATACATACATAAGAACTCCACAAATTCAAATTCAAAATAACAATAACAACACACCCACACATGTGAGGCTTGTGACTTGCATCATCCAACGTATTCCGTTCAGATTTAAGACGTGTATAGTTGTACTCATTTCTCAGAGGTTCATGACACGTTCACAGGCTTAGAACTATTATTCGAGGCATATTGCATCAATAATGTGAGGCATATTTTTTCGGAAAAGTTAAATGAAACCTTTGAATTAAACTTCTGCCTCTGGTTCCCAGAACCACAGCCGCAGGCTTGATTCTCTCTGCTTCCTTGCAGATTGCTTTTCCAGGATCACCTTGTACAATCCGAGCCACTGACTTCACCTGCTTCCACCACCAATATCAGTACTACCATATCATCATCAAAACAAGCACCAGACTCAGAGACAAAACTTGAACAGGATCATCAAAAGCAACATAAGATTTGTGAACCATCATGACAAGAAACTCTGTTACAAACTACTCCGACTGTTGAAAAGAAGCTGCAAATCGAATTGCCAAATCTGAGTAGGTATCTCAGGCATCTAGCCAATATATAAAAAGTCTCAGTTTGAATCCATACAATTGTAGTTATACTAGTACTGGTTCACCATGTTGAAAATAGAATTCACTTCTTCCTAACATTTTGCCGTGATCAACACAAGTAATTTTTACACTATGGACCGCCAAATAATTCATCTCTCAGCTAATTTCCCCCACTTTAATTACAAACCAGACATCTCAAGGACCACTCAAAACTCTATCAAGTTATAATCAGTGTGGAGCCAAAAAAAAAAAAACACTAACCATTGCGACTTCATAAGCCTCAACCGCTAATTTCTCCATGAGGTTCTGGGTGGTGTCGTAAACAACCTGGTTACTGACGTCTGAAAAAGAAAATGGGTTATAGAGAGAAAGAGAGAGAAATTAGGGTAATATCATATATTGTGCAGGTGAAATTTCAATTTAGCTGTTAGGTTTTGTTAACGAGCGAAAATGAGAAAATTGAAAGATGAAGAGATTGGGGGGAGAATTGGTGAAGGACTTAACCGGAGACGGCGTGAGTGAGATGGATCGTGTCGGCGAGGCGAACGAGGTGGATGAGAGCCCAATCAAAAGCGTGTTTGCTGTTAGGACCGTGATCTATGGCGATCACTATGTCTCTTCCCCTTCTTCGTTCTCCTGTTTCCCGATCAAGTTCCGGCGGAGGCACCTTCGGAATCAGCGACGGAAGTATCACCTCTCTGTAACTGTACTCTTCCACGTCCTCCATCACCGGCTCCATTATCTTGAATGCTTCACCCCACACAACGATCGATTTAGCCTTTTTTTTGCCTCCCAAGCAAGTGGCTCTGATCGTCTAGCACGATTTACGAAGTTGGTAAAGGCGGCCAACCGGCCATCGATCATTATTTACCCCCTGTTGCTTTTTTGGGCCATTATGAACCAAAAGCGTAAAGAAAAAATTTCCACGATTTCGTTTTCGTGATCAATTTGATGACTGGGATTCGTGAGGCCTTTCAAGCATTCAAATTCAACGTATCTTTAGTTCTTTACATGGTGTGGTCGTTCGTTGCGAGCTCAATCACCAATGAAGTTAAGGCGCGTATTTATTAATGAAGTTTTAAGTAAGGATGTCAGGCAAGGTTGTTAAACTCGCGAGTTTAAGCAAACTCGTAACAGTGATGTAAATTCGTATTGTGAACTCGAATCGTAAACTCGTAAGAGTTTAGTTTTACCATTAAATAGATATTATTAGTATATAATTAAATAATTAAAATATAAAAAGTTGACAACAATTTGATTTAAAAATATTTTAAATCCAAATAATTGAAATTAAATCTATCAACATTCATAATTTATCATATTTAATAAAGAAATTTCAATAAAATTCATATATAAAGCCGTTTAAGGGTGCGTTAGTACAATTTTGTAAGTTAGAAACGTAAAAACGGTAAACTTGCTATATAAACTCGTGAATTTAACCGAGTTTACAAAGGTCACGAGTTTACCAATGACTCGACTCGATTTTATAAGTTAGAAACGTAAAAACGGTAAACTCGGAGAGTTAACTCGCGAGTTTGACAACAATGGATTGTCAGGTATAATTACCCCTCTGATTCTTAAGTCTTTTTTAATCAATTTTCATATACCAATTAATTACAGTCAGTTAATTCATTAATTATAAATTAAATTTCTGATTTTGTTCTTATTTATGATTGGTTTCAAAAGTCAATATGAATAAATTCTTTTTACTTATTGTAATTAATAGGGGTAAAAAAGTAAAACATATATTTATTATCCTGAAACTGGACTTATAAGTATGACCAAATTTTTTGATAAAAAAAGACTTATAAATAGAATCAAAGTTATATATTTTAAAGGGGCAAAAATACATGTAAAGAATTGAAAATGGACCATCCACAATGAAACTGTTAAATTTGAACTAACGCTATTAGGATTTTTCTTCTCTAATAATTAACGCCGTTAGGTCAAATTTAACGGTTTTATGATTGATGCTCTATTTTTAATTCCTTATATGTATTTTAGCCCCTTTTAAAATATAATTATGCCTAATACTCATTATTTAAAATTTTATTGGTAAATCTGCACATTCACCCTTTAATATACGTGGATAGATTTCCACATCGGATTTCATCAAGAATTTTAAATTTAGCAAACTAAGCACCGACGAGTTTAAGCAAGCTGATATAAATCAATTTTTTCCTTACAACACTCTCAGCATCCTTATTTCAACTATTTCCACTTTGGACTCATGTTTCCCTTCATCATTTACTAGATACGCTCTCTCGTCTTTATATATATAACAATCTTTTAACCGAACTATAAAATTTTAAAAGAAAGTTAAAAGTAAGTAAATGTAATAATTATATAGGAAATTTTTTTTTTTTTAAAGAAATATCTCTATTTATGAATGGGTGAGAGAGAGAGAGAGCAATAATGAAAAAAAAGATAAAAAAAACATATGTAGTATAATAATTAATTGAAATCAAAATGAAAAAAAGTACAATTATTATTGAAATAAATTTAAAAGGGATCTTACATTTAGAGACAAACCTATTAAAAAAAAGCTCTCATACATAAGGGTAGAGGGAATATTATTGATGCAATAAAATTTTCCTTTTACCTTATTAGGTATTCCTCTAATCCTATTTATAGAGCACTTTTAATAGTTTTCATACAGATCAAAGAAAACTTTAAACCTTATTAACTCTACCTTTACTTAATATGCATAGTAGCACAAGAGAATAAAGTCAACGCAATAATATGTTAATGGTTAAATTGTACATCCACCTAAAAAATTTAATAAAGTGCCTTATATAAAACCAAAAGAAAGCTTTTCTCTTTACCTATAATTAAGATTAGAAGAGTACTTTCCAATCATAAATAATTTTAGTAGTTTTTTTTTTCCCATTTAAACCACCTAATTTGAATTCTATGATTAACATCTCCATAAATTTTATCATCTTTACATATAATTGATCTTAAATACATAAACTTTGTCTCTTATAAAATGATTTGTTCTCCCATTTTAACTTTTATATGGCTTCGAACTTCTTTCTTATTAAAATTACAGTTCATATGTTTTATCTTACTCATGTGAACACTCGAAATGGAAGTAGTCTATAAAATGTTTTTCCCCTCTTTCTAGAAGGTCAGAAATTAATTGACAGGTTTAGTCCCACCAAAAATTCTTATAACTCTCACCTATCCTCCCTTTCATTAACCATTTGGTGAACCAAGTAGTAGGCAAAGCTTTTAGTTTGATTGATATCGTACAAGCATGACTGGCTTACGTTCACTATTCTTTTAAACGTAAGGATTTTCACTCTTCAATGTGGCTATTGTCTATAGATGGTCTTGTAGCTTGATTACATGAAAAATATTCTAAAAGTGAGAGGTTGTGGTATAGGTTTGATTAGGGGTGTTCGAGATCTGGATGGGATAGGGAAATGTCATTCCCAATCCCGATCCCAAGAAAGATTCGGGAATGATTTTCAATCCCATTCCTGGATTTATTTTCTTTTTTTTAAAAAAATTCCTATATTAGTTTTTTTTGTTTTATTTTTTTTAGTCTGGTATAAATATATAATTTTTCTAATATCATATTGTACCAAATTAGTTCAATACAAATATATCATTAGTCCAATACATGCTTAAAGTTGTCGATTTAGCTACAAAAAACACAAAGATAAGAACAAAAAATTAGAATTATTTAATAAATAATAAATGAAACTAACTAAATTAACTAAAAGAATAGATATTACCTTGAAGGTGTTAGGGATTTTCACACTTTATTTTGTATTTGGTTTTGTTTTCTTAAATATTTTAAAAAATTATGCATAATATATATATATATATATATTTTTTTTTTTGGGGGATCGGGAAGTCCCATTTCCAATCCTGATTTCGAAAAAAATTTCCCCGATCCCGTACTTTTCCTGTTCCGAAATTTTCGGGATAGGAAAATCCAGTCTCGATTTACTTGGGATCGGGACGGGAAAAAGTTACACACCCCTAGGTTAGGTTTGATTCTACATATAACACATTAAGTTACAAATACTTGACCCTCTAAATAGAAAAAATATAAGAATTATTGCCTTAGCCTTAGTTGCAATCCTCTCTGCATGATACGCCCTACCAGATCCATTTGCCCTTGCAAGATGGGGCTTACTTACAATTTCGTTCCTCTTTTTTAGTTTCTCATTTACCCTTTAATTTATGACTAATCTTTGAACAGTATCACTCACATTGTCAATACCATTTGATGTGTTTAAAAAAAAACTCATTATATTAACATACAGTTGGTCTAACGGTATAAGGCTCCGCCAGATCCCTTTAGATTTCAAATTCAAGTCCCATAGGAGACATTTATATCAAGAGGAACAGTTACGAACTCATCGGATATTGGTGATAATATATGTAAAAAAAAAAACCACTATTATTTAAGGCTGATCAATCCCTCATTCAGATACTGTAAACAAATCAAATCACATTTTCGTCTCTTTAATTTATGATATTAGATATATAGTCTATTTGTTAAAACCTATGTGATGACTAAGTTAGGAAGCTTATTATCAGGATGCTTTAGAAAATACATGTCATATTAAATAATTTAACCAACTTTTTTAATCTAATCAAATTAAGTAAATATATCTTATATTAAGGATCAGAGGGAGTATATTACAAAGAAGTTTGGGCCCTAATAAAGAATTTATTATTCAAATTCAAGCATCTATCCAATAAAAGTTCGCCATGCTGAGAGTGACACAAGGTCTTCCCAACACTGTTCCTGTGATCAATACGGGAAATCTTAAGCTTAAGCCATGGACAACAAAGAAATGGTCTGTCTTCTTTTCCTTTTCTTTATAAACATGGTGTTTGTTGTTCGTGCTTTAATTTCTTCTTTATTGTTCTCTTAAATTGCAATTGTTGAAGATAGACAATATTTAAAAGAGAAAAAGAAAAAGAAGCTAAACATAAATCATATGAATATGACGACATGCATAACAGACTTGTTTTCCAATTATTGGAAATCTTAATTAAGAAAAATGTAAAAGCCATGGCAGGCTTTCGCAAAACAATAACCCACAGCCTTGTCAAGTAATTAAATAACCCATCTTTACTAAATCATAACGGTTGTCACGCTTGTTGGCAAAAGAAAAAAAACGGTTGTTACGCTTGCGAGTGAGTAGTGACTCACCTTCGTCCAACAATTATTTTTCATCTTTATAATGCATGAAAGGATTTATAACAACTTTATGAATAATATTCCAAGTTTATACACACACACACAAGTGTGTGAATATCAACTGAGACATGCACGCACTAGCTTCACAAGCCGCTAATATTTCCTGACACCCTCACAAATTATCAAGGTTCTGATACTCGGACTGGTCACAGGACCAGTAGGGCTATTGAGTCAAAGATTAGTGGGTCAGACCGAAGTCAAACAAGAGCTAACCCGAGACTAAACCGATGAGAAATTGAATATTTTAAGCTTATTAACATGAAATTCTAAAAAAAATATATCGATTTAAATATATAGACTTTTTATAGCTAAATGCATGATTCAAAATTGTTCGGATCTGTATATTTTACTCATCAACTTCTTAATTACGTGAGAACACAGCTGTTTTCAACAAAGAGGAAGATATTGCGAAGTATATAACAAAAGCAGTGGATGATCCAGGTGCGTTGAGCAAAACTGTGTATGTGAAACCAGAGGCTAATATTTACTCATTTAATGAGCTTGTATCTCTCTGGGAGAACAAGATTGGCAAGTCTCTTGAAAGAGTTTACGTTCATGAGGACCAACTCTTGAAGCAGATCCAAGGTATATATTGAGAAAAGTCAGCTAATTAATACTCCTCCAGTCCTTAATATAAGATATATTTAGAGAGTTGAACTTAATCCTAAATATAAGATAAAGTTTTCATATTTGTCAACATTTTTCTAATTTACTACTATTGATGCACCCCAACAATAATCAAAGAGAAGAGGGAATGAAGGAATTGAAGAAGATGATTAGGGAGTTTTAGAAAATACATATCATATTAACTAACTTCCTTAATTTAATCAAATCAGGTAAATATATCTTATATTAAGGACTGGATTGAGTGAGTATAATGGATCCATTTTATACTACCTCCGTTCCATAATGCTTCTTCAGTTTTTAATTTAAGACATGTTTACTTGATTTAATTAGATTAAGAAAGATAGTTAATATAATATGTAATTTCTAAAACACCCTTGTCATCTTTCTTAATTCCCTCGTTCACTCTTCTTTTTTACTATTATTGATAGAGCATCAAACCATCAATAGGTGTAAATTAGGAAAAAAATTGACAAATATAAAAAATATATCTTATATTTAAAACTAATACCAACTCCTCAAGTATGTCTTATACTCCCTCTGGTCCTAAATATAAGACAAATTTTACTTTCTTTGGAGAGATTAAGATAGCCAAATAAGTTACTTAATCATATAATATGTTATGTATCCTGAAATTATATATCAGTTTATTAGTCAAACTAATTAGTTTGAAGAAAAAAAATATAAATATAAATATAAATATAAATAGTCTAAGTTAATTTAATTAGCATCCTTAATTTCTCCAAAAAAATTAGCTTTGTCTTATATTTAAGATCAAAGGAAGTACAAGATTCAGTTGATTTTTTTGGAGAGATTAAGTAAGCTAAATAAATTATTTTAAAATATTTATATTTATTTTTTTATACTAAATTAATTTATCTAATTTATGAACTGATATAGAATTAAATGATACATGGTATATACTATGAGTAACTAATTTTTTAAGGTTGCAGAATCGTCATATCCGGAGGTAGGGTTACTGTCAATAGGACACGCTGTTTTGGGAAGGGAGATCAGACTAGTCTGAGATAGAGGCTAGTTTTGGAGTGGAGGCTTCTGGGCTCTATCCTGACGTTAACTTCACTACTGTGGTCTGTGGATGCAGGCCGCATCACTTTAGCAAAATCAGTATTAGCCTCCATTCCTTTTTACACAATGCAGAGTACATCATTGCCATCTTCCTGCTGCAAAGAAATAGAAAGGGTCATCCGTAATTTCATATGGGGACACACAAACGAGCAAAGAGGTGTTAGTCTTGTAAAATGGAGTGAACTATGTCAACCACTGAAAAATGGTGGTGTTGGAATGTTGAGACTTGGATCACAGAATAAGGCCTTCCTTATGAAACTCATATACAAGATATTCTGCCAACCGGAGAACCTCTGGGTTAAAGTTTTAAAAGGAAAATATGATCTGCAAGATGTTAAGAAGCCTATCCTCAGATCACATTCATCCCATCTGTGGAAAAATCTTATCAATCAGTGGGATGAAGCAGCCTGCCGCATTAAATGGAATCCAGGAGATGGTGAGAGAATACGCTTCTGGTCTGACTATAGGGTCGGGGACCATGGCCCACTAAAAAACTTGGCTTACCTCCCGGTGCCAACACAGGAATTAACAAAGACTGTATCGGATTTTAGAAACGCAGATGGGTCATGGAAATGGCATTTGTTTCAAACCAATTTACCGCCAGATGTCAATGAAGCAATTTCTTCTGTCAGATCAGTCCAAGTGCCTACTGACCCAGTGTGCTGCTGGGATTTAACTAGCTCGGGCAAGTTCACCACAAAATCTGCATACTGGCTCACAGAATCTCTAAATTGGGATAAGCCTAATCCTAGATGGAGTAGCATCTGGAAACTCCCTGCCTCTCAACGCGTTCAAACTTTTTGTTGGCTACTACTTAAAGGGAAACTCCTTACAAACAGTGAGAGGCACCGAAGAGGTATGGCTTTTGATGATACTTGTACACTATGCCAGGGTCACGTGGAAGACTTGAATCATGTCTTTAAAACCTGTCATATGGCAGCTTCGGTGTGGAAAAAGATTTTACCGTCAGATATGTTATCAAATTTCTCCAGAACCCCCATTGCAAATTGGCTAGAGCAGACTCTTCGATCTCCACAAATTGAAGCGTCTTGGAAGATTGGTATATGTATCACATGCTGGAAACTTTGGCAAGTTAGAAATAAGCGGATTTTCACCTTAGACACCTTCACTGTTGACACAGTAGTTGTTCAGATACATGCTATAGTTAATCATACCATTAAGAGTTTTTCTTGTTTTAAGGCTCTCTTGTAATACACCTGGCACACCTGTACAGATATAGATTTTGCATATCAATACAATTTTCGTTTCCACTAAAAAAAATAAATTCCTTCAACACTTTGTCTGACGTTATTAATACATCATCCTCTCGTGAATTTGTTTGTCCCATCATTAAACTATCAAAACTTCTGTATGTCCCATCATTAATACATCACCCTATGATCATTTTATATTTTGCCAATAAATTGATTGGGTGCGCATAAAATTTTAACAAGCCTCATTAACATGAACAATGAACCAAATTTTGATGGTAAGATTAATAAAAATAGGAAATATGACAGGAGGGGCATCAATTGCTGGTTATCTTGAGAAGATTCTGTTTTCCTATGAAAACCATCCCTTTGTCACAACATCTTCACCAAATCGAAGAATCGACGAAGGAGAGGCTGTCTCGAAACATAACCAAACAAACTACTTCGGCTTTCAAGCCTCCAAGTAATGATGTGAATAACCACAATCAAACCAATACATGACTGATCTTTTTTTGAATAAAAACCGAGGACATCGAAGGAAGACAATGCCTAATGATCTGACTAATGAGCATTTACAAAGCTATTAGGATCATGTTTACGGAAAACTTAATTCCATTTTCCCCTACGTTGCTTTTGTTGGCCAAAACAGTTACTACATCACATTTGACTGTACATTAAACTAATGTAATCGCAGAATAACTTGAGTTAACCCCGTCCATCGAGCTCACCAGAGTGCCCAGGCCTACATGAAATATACACAGATTATTGTTAGTGTTAAGAAAGAACTGCATGGTTGTCCTGTACTTCATTAAAAGCCAAGAGAGGTTCCCACTGACCTTCTGTGCAGAACTTTTATATCACCCCTTATCAATGGACTCTGCAGAAAGACATCACCACATTCTTGCACATCAACCGTCTCCACTTCAAAATCACGAAAGCCACAATACTCATTCCATTCAAACCACATTTTTGATATTAATTCCTTCTTGAAACAAGTGTCATGGTCTTCCTGTTCAGGAGAGTCAGCAGCGATCAACCGATATGCATAGACTTTCTTGGTCTGACCTGGTCGGAACGCACGGCCAATTGCTTGGCGTGTAACTGATGGATTTAGATGAACATCCAGAATAATTATGCGTGATGCACCGACCAGAGATATGCCTTCTCCACATGCCTTGATTGAGCCAAAGAATATTTTTGCATTTGCCGAATTGTTGAACTGCTCCATGGCCCATTCTCTTTGTTCAGAGCTTGATTCGCCTGATATAACAAATATCTCTTTCCCTGGACTCCATCCCTTCCTTTTCACGGTCAATCTTTCCAAATACTTCAAAGGCAAGAGATATTGACTGAAAACTAGGAGCTTCTCCCCACTTGATTCACATAGGCTCAGAATTTTAAGAAAGAACTTCGATTTTACCCCATCATCCATATCTAGACCCTCTATTTTCTCATCCATCACATGATCAGATATAGCAGAATTCTCAGCACAATTTTCTGCCAAGGGCTTTAATTTAGGGTGAAGATAAACAGCACTTCCTACAGAACTTATCTTAAACTTTCTGGCTAAGTGCTTTAATTTATGGACTTCTTGCCTCTGTCGGGGAGAAAGATTGAGTACAACTGCAAAATCCACAAGGCCAGGAAGCTCATCAAGGAAATCTCCTTTGTAGTAATGAAGTACTTGGCTTGTCATCTCACGCAAATCTTGAATGACAGCCACTTTCCTTTTGAAATCAGGGTCCTGCAAAGTATTCTCGACCAAGTCACAGAAATCCTTCACACCTGGTACATGTACTCTACTCTTAATGCGCCTGACAATAGGTCGAGATGTCTGTGAACGGAGAAAATTTGGACGCACAATGTTTAAAATGTTAAACACCTCTTTGACATGATTTTGATATAACGTCCCAGACAGCACAACTTTTCGAGGAGTTTGCACTTTGTTAAGGGACTGAACTATGTCAGTATTGTCATTCCTCGGTGTGTGTCCCTCATCTAAGATTAGAATAGAAGGAGCCTCAAGTAATATCCTTTGGCAAGATGTTGATGCGTGGCCAGTATCAGTATCACAGACAATTGAAGAGAACTGTTTGTATCCTAGGAAAAGGATACTCTTCTGCTCTCCCCACTGTTTTAAAACTTCAAGTTGCTGCGATCGACTGTCAGCCTTAGCAGAGTAAAAATCAAGGAGAGGAATGTCCTCCACCTGCCATATCTGAAACTCCTTTTTCCAAGTGGCCAATATTCCCTTGGGAAGAACCACAAGGGGTCGAGCATTAGGATACTTGCCCAGAAAACTTTGCATGAAACTAATTATCATGAATGTTTTCCCAGAACCAGGAGCATGGGCCAAGATGCAGCCACCAGGATTGTCACCCGCAAGGTTCCGGACAAGAAAATTAAATCCTTCAACTTGATGAGCTTTCATTTGCTTCATATGCCTAGGGTGAGCAGAGATTTCAGTTATCACCAGACCATCTTCACCAAATTTAAGTCCTGATACGTCAAGCACTCCTCTCTCTTTGGCATTCCATGAATCAGCCGCGTAAGTTCTTGTACTCTTTTTAACCTTTAACAAGATGAAAATATTAATCAGGGCCTACATTTTTGAACTCTCACCAGGGTGCACAAAAGCAATTTCTATCTTAATCCAGCAAATATAAATCAGGTACTGTGTTTTTGAACTCCCGCCAAAGTCAACAAAAGGCAATCTTATCTTGATCCAGCTATTTAATCATGAAAATTACTTATTTTGGTTATAAATCTGTCCTAAAAACTATTCCAACAAGTAAAGCCTTCGATTTAAAGTTTAGATGTTTCCAACTGTATACACAAATAGAATTTTGAGCATGGAAAAAATAATTATGGTTTTCCCTCTCTCTTTGGGGGAAATTCGGGAAATTTATTTTGTTCAATTCAAAGCACCATTTTCTTGTTAAAAAAAAAAAATCATACCCAGAAATGCTTTACCAACTTAAAATATAATGCAGATATAAGTATCTAACCTTGTACTGGAATTCAAATATGGTTTCGATTCCTCTGTCAATGACCCCACAAACGCGACAAACATAGCCAAGATCATCTTTTAAAACATAAGAGTGATCACAGTCGCCCCCACCCTTTTCGGCTTCATCAGGTGGAGAATCCATAGCAACATCCTGGTGAAAATAGAATTAAAAAAAAAAAAGTGTTGGTGGAACTTTCAAGGAAGCAGTTGGTCAGCAATACTAAGAAAGTTAACAATTTGATCTGGTGTGAAAGCTTATCCTCATTTTCCAGAAAGAAGTACAGTAAAGTACAATACACATGGTCTACAGTTGAGATAAAAATCATGCATAAGTACTGAAATCTAACTTAACATTGTATTTTTCTAGGTGATTCTCCTTGGTAGAGAAATTAAGAACATACTATCTAAACAGTAAAGCAATTTTACATTACATGAAATACATAAAACGAATATATCAGAGAAAGAGAGCTATAGAAAGCGCAACATATGGGAGATCAGAAAGGGTAAAGGGAAAAATGTCATCATTCAAACTTATATTCCATAAGAATTTATGTGCAACGCCTCTAGCACATACATGGAAAGTACTCTACAAAGGTGGCTGGTAAAATAGGGTATGTCATCTCAAGTCCAAAACCACAGAATTCTTCACATCGTTCTAAATTAAGTCAGTTAAGCATTGTGTTGATAGTCCCACTCAAAAATAAACATTACAATTTCTTACATGCCAATTTATTTTCCCTATATTTATCCATTCTCCCTCTTCCCTCCCTCTTATTTTCACCAGAAATATAAATCACACATCTCAGCAACCCTTAAAATAGAATATTTAAGAAGCAGAAAAAATGATAGTATGCAAGGAAAAAGAGCAAATACTTAAAATGAAGCGGCACATAAACTAATTGAACACTACCACATATTTTTTTTAAAGTAATAACAACGTAACATAATCATACTTTGGAGCATTCTATTGCCATTGACATCTCCCTCCAAATATCTTCGAGCCCATCATCCTTTGAATCAGCCTCTGGATTGTCTTTTTCTTGAACACCAATAAAAGCACCTTTATCTTCTACAATGCTATCTTTGCCATCGAGAAAAGGTTCAGATTTTACATCTAGACTTCCAGCATGACGCTCAGTAGGACGATGATGTGCTTTGGGACCATGGTACTTCTAATAATAATTGCAAATAAAATATCAAAGGAAGTCAAATCAACAAAAAGAAAAAGAAGATATAGCATGTCATGATAAGTTGCAACAAATACAACATCCACACTAGTCATAAAAAGGGGGGAAAAACACTATCCACATTGTCAGAATTCTACAACAGGAAGCAAACTATTTCCAGATGCAGTAATCCAAAGTATGTGTTTATCTGATAGTGAGTGTGTTTATGTTCGAACGTTAAAGTTTAGAAAGACAATTGATGACAATCTACATAACTGGGTCATTTCAGAAGAAAATTCAGACAAGAATAACTTTCAAAATAAAATGCTCAAATACACAAACATGCAATTATTTCATGCTTTCACCACTTCATGATTAACAGAACAGATAAACACTCACAACTATGTCCTTTGTAGCAAACGGGACAACAGGTTTTGGTAGAATAACTTCTTGAAATGGCAGGAAAGGTTTCCTATCTCTATCATCTTCCTCATCTGAATCAATAATTACAACAGTTGATGATGCTTTTGGAGCAATCTTTGTCATGATATTATCCTCCAAATCTATGATTTTCTGACATGTGAAATCATTAACTATTAGTATAGTGTATGAAGTAGGTGTAAGCAAAACTGTATTAGGCCTTAGCCCCAGTCCATGGCTGTAAGTCAGTGAATCAATTTAAAATTTTCACCTTAGCAGTTTCTTCATTGCGATTCATTCCCACTTTCGCAAACTGTAGAAGTGCAGGATCTTTTGCAAATATAGGGCTCAATGTTTGCATCTTTTGAGCTATAAGGGACTCTATATCCTTGGTGACACTACCAAATTTTCCGTGGTTCAGGCCATCAATCAAGTCTGCAACTGCATATGGATTGCTATAGTCCACAACATTTAATCGTTTGTGTTTCTCTGAATTAAATCCTGTTCTCAGAAAATGAGAAGTACTAAACGTTAAACAGTATCAACATCCATTGATGCATTACAATTCACAAACTGTAACACTAATTCATCCACAGGAGATAAGCCAAAAACTATAATATGGTGAAAAAGGAAACCTAAAGGCATATTTCTTCAATGATACAACAAATATTCCTCAAGGAACATAATCCGAGAGAAGACAATGATAAAAACACTGATGTAGAACTTCCAACTTCATAAAGCTCATCACTGAGATAAACTTTTCAGGAAAATGTTTGATGTTCGTATCACTTCAGTGCTTCTATACCCCCCAAAACACACATAATCACTACGCCCCCAGTGGTTTCCATGGAGCTTCAAACACTACGAAAGAAGTCAAAATAATATTTTATTAGCTTAAATTCCAGTGAGTTTTTTTTGAGCATGAAGTCCACAGTGAGTTCGATTCTCTTCTATACAAAATATTTTTAGCGCACAACTGTATCAATCCATGCGCTCAGATAAACTAGAAAGAAAACAGAGAAAACGTAGAGCATCATCAATAAAACAGGTGAAATGATCGCAACTAGCGACCATTTGAGTTAGCGATGCTCAGCAAACATATGGGTAAAATGCGGCTGAAAACACAATATAAGAATGCCCAGCAACTAGCGACCAACATTGTCCCGGAAAATGCGATTCACGCGAGAGCGGTAAAGAGAAAAGAATCAGGAAATACCATCTGCAGGTCGTTTAGCCGGTAGCAAACCAACCGCCGGTGACTCCATGAATGTAGAGGGAAAAGCTGAAAATTACAATCAGGAACCAAATATAAAATGCGTGAACGATAGAATCAAAATGATAGTGAAGCAGAGGAAAAGAAATAAGAGAGTGAGCCTCACTCCTCAGCCCTTCCTCAAGAAATCGAAACGCAAATCGTAACAGGAACAACTTCAGAAGGCTCAAAATTTCGGAACAGGAATCAATCGAGACGGGTTTGACAGATCTTTGCTTCAGCGTGATTGTTTTCCGGTGGAGCAACCCTGCCGGCAGCCAGTAACTCGCGTGGATGGCATAGCTGGGTGACAGTAAAAATACTTGTAACACGCGCAGCGTCGCTTCGCGTCGCTTTTAGACTATTTTCAGAATTTTGGGGCATGAGACTATTGATTGGAGTTTGAGTCTGATTAAGGGCTCAGATTTAAACACTCTAATTTATGAGGCCCTGATTCGTTCAAGACGCCAAAATGGCTATACATCATCGTCAGCGTGGACTTCATTGGCGCATCACCATCATCCAATTTTTTGTTAGAAAAGTATATCTACAAAAACAAGGAAGATCAAGGCACACGTTTATGAATACTGGTAAGAAGTGAAGTTACAGTTAATATCCATCTGTAATCTATAAATAATAATATAAAACTTGTAGTTGAAAAAGAAAAAAAGATAAAACTTGTAACAATCTCCTCATTTTTAAAATTTATGACATCCATTTTTTTTTGACATCCATATTAATAATTAAGAAAAATGGGAGAAAAGTTTTTCATAAGTTTTACGGGTGAAAAAGGGGGAGAAAGCTCTCCTTTTCCCTTCTCATCCCCATTTTCCCTTTTCTTTTTCAACCATAAAATTAACATTTGAATGTGTTAGATGTAGTTTTATGCAAAATATTGTTTTTTTTATTTTAGTATTAAACTATTCATATCAAAATTCAGCTATTTGAATTTAATTAATCATTTTTCTTTCTATTGTTTAAAATTTTGATAATAATTTTATTAAAAAAATCAAACATAAACCGTTTAAATATTGATCTAATAATTAATAAAGGCATGTGCATATGGGGAGTACTGATACTCTGATTCACATCCTTCTCACAAGTAAAATTTCTAATGAAGAACTTGTCAACAATATTTTCCTTGATACTCCTTTGGTTTTTAATATAAAACATATTTATTTTATTTGATTAGATTAAGAAAGTTAATTAAATTAGTTAATATGACTTATATTTTCTAAAATACCTTAATCACTTTTCTTAATTCCTTCTTTCCCCCTCTTCCTTGATTTTTATTAAAGGAGCATCAATAAAGATAAATTAAAAAAATATGTCTTATATTAAAGATCGAATAAATGAGTAATTATTAAATGTGTCAATAATGACTGGCATGACCTTGAAGAGGGGTTATAATCCCTGGTCTTGAGTTTAAAATAACTTCAAATTTATAATTCAATCCATGAAATCATAATCTAGACAATTCAAATATAAAGTTCTTTGCCTCTCTCAACTCTTTCACTAGTGATTTTTTTTTTAAAAAAAAAACAGATCCTAATGGGCCCAGCCCTTTAGCCCTTATGCTCATTTTGGGACCTAATTTTCAAGCCCAGCCCTCAAATTATTTTAAGAAAAGAAAACCTTAAGGGTGTGTTTGGTTTGAGGTGAGGGAAGGGGAAGGTAGGAGAAGGGGTTAAATTACCTTTTTGGATTGAAGGTATTTAAATTTTGGAACCCTGCCCAAAATTTAAAAGGAATGAAAGGATAAATTTTGGATGGGAATTCAAAATTTAAAACAATGAGAAGGTAAATTTTGGGTTTCTTTAGTCCAAAATTGTAATTTGTCACCTCTCCCCTCCCCTCCCCTCTCTTCAAATCAAACACACCCTAAGGGGCTGCTTGGTAGGAGAGATTTAGAGAAAAAGGGAGGAGAGGAAAAATTTTTATGAGTTAGATTTAAAAAAGGGTTAAGGGGCAAATTTACTAACAAAGTTTTGTCCAATGAGCGTTTGACACAAATATGTTTTATAAGAGGGAAAAATACCAATGAACAATTAAAAAGGGCATCCAGCACAAAAACCGTTAAATCCGTACTAACGGCGTTAAATTATAAGAGAAGAAAACCCCTAACGGCGTTAGTACAGATTTAACGGTTTTTGTGCTGGATGCCCCTTTTTAATTGTTCATTGGTATTTTTGCCCCTTTTAAAACATATTTGTGCTAGATGCTTCTCGGACAAAATTTCATTGATAAATTTGCTCCTTAACCCTTTAAAAAAATTAGAGATGTGGGGTTAAAAGTTTTTAATTAATTTTTCTTACTCTTTTATTTGCATCTTGTCTTTATTAAAATTTTTAACCCTATCTCTCCAATTTTTCAAAATCCAACTCATAAAATCTTTCCTCCCCATCCTTCCCCTCCATTTCCCTCCTACCAAACAGACACAAAAAGGCACAGTGTTGATGAACCTACCCTCCCTGATTAACGGCTATATTAAGTATCTATATGCCTATATAGCAGCACAATATTAAAATTATATTAAGCTGCATTACACAGGAGTCATAAATAAATAGGGCCAAGTTTTGTTTTACCACTGTGGATTAATTCCTTCAACACTTTATCTAACATGATTATTACATCCTTAAGTCTCATCAATGTGTTTTCTGATCATTAAACTACCAAAACTTTTGTCTGTCCCAAGAGTAATAATTTATGAATGCTTATTCCTCATAAACTAATACGGAAAGAAAAATAATAATAATTCAAATCCTAATACTACCCTCATAAGAGCTCTTCATAATGTTGTTGGCTTTAGTATTTAAAGCCGGAGGATCTTTCTGAGATTTTAGAGCCTAGTCCTATTACTTAGTTAATTTCTTTGTAAGCAAGTTGGATAAAAAAATAAATTATATTTATTATTTATTATAATTAAATAAATTAGAGCTATAATTTGAACTCCTCCTCAACAATGGCGATATGAAGATGAAAGGAAAAAGGGAAAGGCAGTGAATTTCAGCATTTTACTTAAAAAAAATAAAGGGAAAATGGGGGAGAAAGAGGAATGATTGAGTATAATGAAAAATCCTGAAATTATTTACAGAGTTATAAAAAAATAATGTAATTCAACTTCTAATATAGTTTAGATCAAATCATAATCCTACCCTAAAAATATAAAGATAATAACTGAAAACTTTTGACTAAGATAGAGGGAAATGTTGTGGAATTTGTTGGAAGTGTGACTAGCATTTCGCGGCTTGGATTATCAAGTGGATTCTCTTTTGGTACAACCTACACAGAAAATGAACATAATATAAGTATATATATATATAAGGATAATTTTGAAATACATTATTCATATACTATTTTTTTGATAATACATGGTTATGTGGAGGTGGATTTTAATGAGCAAACTCATGAAAAGCATGAAAATAGAAATATACCATTATATATTTTTTAAAAAGATACAATTATTAAATTAATTTTTTGTTACAGGAAGAAAGTTAAAGCTTGTGAATTTACAATGTAATAAGCTAAGAAAGCATCTCATCAACGCTACTTGGATTCAACAATTAGTGTCTGTTTGGATTAGTGGTGGAGAAGGAGTTTTTTTAACAGATGGGTTTTTGAAAAATTTATATAGAAAAAAAGTCAAATTGTAGATGTGATTTGTGTTTGGATTGACGATGGCAGAAGTGACTTTTTTTTATCTCCATCTGAGTAAAAGCAGCTTTGATCTCCATCTGATAAAAGCTCAATTTTCTGTAGAAGCCCAGCCATCATAAACACTCTCCCAAACACATCAAATGAGCTTTTTTAACCTCAAAACAGGTTCCCAACCAGACCCTTAGTGAAACATGCTAGAAGTACTTTTAAAAAGTGCATAATTGAGTATACTTTTTGTTTAAATACACCATATACACCACATCTTGTTATGCGTGTTAGTTAGGGATACTAAGTAGAAAATCAATGTAATCAATCTTAATCTAGAAAGAACCAAAATAAATGTTTCGATAATAAATAAATAAATAAATGTTGAACTAATAAGAACCAAATTTAATAAGACAAATTAAACATCGTACTAAAGTGTAATAGAAAGGGGAGGAAGGCAGGAACATCGTCCTTGAGAAACATATAGGAGGAATTCAGTTTAATTTCTTACTAAGGCAGTAAGAAATCATAATAATTTATGAATGCCTACTCCTCTCCAGAAACAAATATGGAAGAAAAAAGGATTAAAAAAAGCATACATCTAAGATAATAAATGAAAACTTTTGACTAAGATGTAGGGAAATCAAATGCTGTGATGGAATTTGCTGGAAGTGTGACTAGCATTTTGCTGCTGGGATTATCAAGTGCGCTCGTTTTTGGTACAATCTACACACAAAAAAAACCAAAATAATATAAGTGTGTGTGTGTGTGTGTGTAAGGATAATTTTGAAATTCATTTATTTACTACTGCTAAAAAAAAAAGAAATGCATTACTAGCAATATGAAGAAGAAAATATCGTACACCTTTCTAGGCTTATCAAAACTATTCTCATCCCAAACACTTCCAGACGTGAGTTCTGTCTTTGTTGCACCACTAAAATCCACGCTCTCATCCAAACCATTTATTGTCATTTTAAACCTTGATGAGTTATTATTAAAGTTCACCACCTGTGTACACAAAAAAAAATATCTTAAAAGTCAAAAATATGGCTCGTGCAATCATTTAATTAAATTAAAAAGCATATTATCATTTATATATAACCTTGATTCTTAAATAACTCTTCTTAGTCTCTTGATTTTGGCACTTAATTGCAGTAGCAAGAAGTGTAAATGGAGCTTCAATTTTTGAATCTAAATATTTAACTCCACTTGATGTGGTAAACATTTGTTGCAACCAATAACTTGGAATACCATAATCCAGGTTCTTGAACCCAGACTAGACCGGCCGGTTCGGCCCAAAAACCGGCGAACCGCCCGGTAAACCGGTCCGGTCCGGGTTCATATTTAAAAAAAAAATTTTAATTTTTCCTTTAGAATTTCATACTATAAGTTTAAAATTTTTAATTTCTCACCGGTTTGGTCCCGATTTAGCTCCGGTTTGGCCCCGGCCTGACCCACTGACCCTTAACCTAATACACCTACCTGTTCAATGCCCAATCCAATTTTTAATACCTTGACCATAACTTTCGATAAAAGTCAAACATTATCGCATCAGGTAACCAACTGCAAAAAGTTCATAAAAATCATCATCCCAGTCTTTCCCACACACAGAAAAACAAATAATATATGATAAAAAGTAAAAAAGAAAAGGAAAATATTACCTTTTTAACATTTCTTCTCTCATTTGTATTATAAAAAAGTGGTGCGTATGAAACCATTTCGATCAAATCACTGTATCAAAACGTCAGAAGAATTAATAAAAAGTTGGAATATGGAGTAAAAGGAAACAAACACATCAAATAAATAAATAAATATTAATATATATAGTTTAAAAAATAATAATAAACCTGTTCCTTTCTAAGCCAATTAGAAATCCAGCTTCACCCAAGGTAGATTAAAGGGTTCGTTTGGTATAATGTAATTGATTTTGATGGAAATAGAAATGGATATGGAAATGGAAATGAGGTTTAAAAGTATGTTTAGTATGTCATAGAAATGTGTCCTGATTTTTATGTGAAAAGACCAAAATGCCCTTATCATTAAAAAATAAAAAATTGATATATTGCGGTTGATCTCAGTCTCACAATGGCAGCAACGACGCGCGCTATTTGCTCTCGATCCGCAGGCTTTGGCAAAACACTCTTTTGCCGAAGACGGCATCGGATCTGGTTGCTTAGATCTGGTCAAGCTTAGTAGTCTTCATATTCCTCTCCGTCTCTCCTTCTTCATCTTCCTCGCCGTCTCTAGTCGCACAGGTATGCAACCTGTTGGCGATGGCATCACATCGTCACCATCGCCGGAGATGGCGTCGGATCTGGTTGCTCAGATTTGGTCGAGCATGGTGGTCTTCAAGCCAGTGGTCAAGCACGGTGGGCAACATTTGAGAAGTTAGTGAGGGTAAGGTAGGAAATATGAAGATGGATTTGTAAATCCTAACTTTTGAAATGGAATTTATTTGATGGAATTGGGCTTAATTGAATTCCACATGGAATTCAA
The DNA here is from genome assembly GCA_963242795.1 of Inga leiocalycina. Taxonomy (NCBI): domain Eukaryota; kingdom Viridiplantae; phylum Streptophyta; class Magnoliopsida; order Fabales; family Fabaceae; genus Inga; species Inga leiocalycina. The sequence goes on along the minus strand of OY725321.1, from coordinate 1,700,303 downwards.
TTCCAAGGACAATTTCACCATACCAAACATGTTATAAATAGGAATTTAAATTCTAATTCCATCTCTTCAATTCCACCGTACCAAACAGGCCCAAAGAATTCCATTATATTCCTAGCATAATGTTTCCAAACAGCATACTCACTAACAAAGGCTTTTGCAAGAGTACGGTTTTGATGTCAAACCAGTTATGCAATGAGGAAATATTCTTGGAAGAAGCATATTTATGGTGGTCATAAAAATAAGCAGGTATCTTCAAGGGATGTTGAGTAGCAGCATCACAATTTGCGATGATTTTGATATCTGGGTAATAATGTTTGATATCATCATAGAACTTAAGGTAGTTTTTAAGATAATTAGACTTGTCACAATCTTCATTTCCAATGGCAACATATCGCAGATCAAAGGGTTTGGGATGTCCTAATTTAGCTCTTAATTTGCCCCACTTTGATGTGATAGGACCTCTTGCAAATTCTATTCCATCTAAAGCTTCCTACAAAATAAAATGCCAAATAATATTATTTTCAATAATGAATAAAAAGTAAACTTTATAAAGAGAGACTTGGAAAGTCATAATTCATATTTGTATAAAAGAACTAATGAAGGATGGATCCACTTGTTCATGACGACTAATATCACTGTTAAATACCCATATTAGAAGTGTATTAAGATCCTCGATCTGCAAGCTGTTTAAAAATAAAATGCAATATATGTGTGTAAATATATAAAAAAAATAGAGAAATCAGATTTAGAAAGACTTTAAGAAATCACATACTTGGAGAAATTTTAAATATCCAAAACCATCATCAGTCTAATAATCCTATATATCATTAAAGTGATTAGGTCTTTTTTTCCCATGGTCTAATACTATCTTTCCACCTGAATGCATTTCTCAAATGATCTTCTTCAACTTAAGTACCACCTAATGTATGATTTGAGAAGGAAAACAGTTATAGAGAAATCCAACCCATAGATATTATTTAAAATAATTATTTATATAAAGATATTTTAATACCAGAAAATCTAAGAAATCTTGGTTTTAAATCTGCAATCATTGGAAAAATGTCTTTTCGAAAACCATATGTCCCTCGATCAAAAGAAAATAAAATAAGTCATGCAAAAGCACAATAAAATGTGTCATTTTATATGGTTAAAATCGAATAATTTAAACCTTGTGGGTGTCGAGGGGCATAACTGAGACTTGATCCAACCAAAAAGTTCCTTGTTTTGTTGTTGTTATCTGGAGGCTTGATTTAAATTCTGATGCTTCAAGGAACAGCTCTATCTTTTCCCACTTTGGAAGATGCTTTCTATAAAAAAATAAAAGCATTAAATTATGTATTGTATTAAATATATAAGAAGATAATTATTTCAAAATTAAAATTTATTATTAATAACCTGATATTAGTAGAAGCCAATTTTTTTCCATGTGCTCCCACAAATGCAATTTTCAAATCAATTGGTTTTGGTGCTTGCCCATATAAAGCTACCTTATATTTCTTTCCTTAAGTATAATCAATTTATATATATGAATGGATAATATAAAAAATATACTGAAACCAATAATAAAAAACTTTGAGAAAGCGTCTCAGTTAAATAAATAACTCTGTTATTGACAAGCTCAGACCATAATCCTCCCGTACCAGCATGATTAATCTCCTAAGAAACAAATGATATATAAGTTATTTATATGATTCTGAATTTGTATAAAACTTTATACACAAAAAGCACATACTCACCTCGAAAAATATTCCAAAAAATGTTTCTGGAATTTTTCTTCCAGATGGAGCGTTGACAACCAGGGAAGGAGTTGAATTGTGATGAGCAAAAGCATGAGAAGCAAAAGAAAATAGGACAAGCAATAGCAGTATAACTTTAAACGATCCCCATTTTTCTAATCACTCCGCAGATTCTTTATACAAAAAAGAAGATTCTCTTATTTTTGTGATGTCCTGATCCTATATCCACTTTTAAATAAAAAAATGTATAGTTTATATTTAATATTTTATAAAACTATTAATATAATATTTTATAGAATTTTTTTTTTATTTTGTCAAACTTATGGAAGATAAATTGTGTAGATAAGATTACTTGTTACTTATATAATAAGAGGGACGATGGTAAGTTATTTGTGTGACACGTTTTTGGTCTACTTGTATGTTATACGGCGATGTTCTCTATTAAATAAATTAAACTATTTAATACACAATTATTAGTATTATTATTTTAATATCTTCATATATTGATAATTTTTCAAGATATGGGCCACCAGCGATTATATTATCATAACTTTCTTATTCATTTTTAAAATCTAAATCTTATAAATTGAAATATTTAAACTATTATATATGAACCCCTATAAATTAAAATATTTAATCTATTATTATAAGAACTTTCTGACAAACTTTATTTATATGTCGTAATTCTAAAAATATGAGATACTTAAAAATAACTGAAAAACTGTGCATGCATTATATAATTTCTATTTAGGGGAGGAAATCTAAGTATTAATTTTTATTGACAATCCACATCAACAAATTTTATATAAATAATTATATAATCTCTAATTTTTATCCTTACATTAAAATTACATAATTAGCTATATAAAATTTGATTATTTAGATTGTTAAAAAATTAGTCCAAGTTATAAGAAAATTTATTAAGCTATCACGGGTGTTTATGAGAATTCAGTATTTAAATTTTTGTAATAGATTAAATATTTTAATTTATCCCGTTTGTGTTCAGATTTTTAATTACTTTTTTTTACCTAAATATTTTTAATTAGTTTTAGATTTTAAAAATGAATAAAAAATTTATAATAATGTAACAAAGTGGCTACACTACTACAAAAAACTAAAGCTGTGGCGCTAGAGAAGTGCCACATATCTGGACACTACTAAAAATAGTTGTGGCGCTTGGAAGCGCCACAGCTATTTAATTTTTTTTTTTTTTAAGAGCCTCCTGTGGCGCCTGACCAACCAGGCGCCATAGGAGGCATCCCTCTTGTGGCGCCTGGCTGGCCAAGCGCTATAGGAGGCCTTTTTTTTTTTTTTGCTTTTTCTTTTTCTTTTCTTTCCTGTGGCTCTTTTTTATGCTTCCTGATTGTGAAGATTTATATAAAATGAGTTGCTTTCATGTTTATCATCTCTCAAATTGTCAATCTTTCTATTTTATATTTCAACCTATTATATATATATATAATTTTCACATTTAAAATTCAAGTTCCCCAACAATAATTTTCTTACACAACAATATATTTATTGTCATTTCCTCAACAATAATGTTCTTACATTAATACTCTCCAAAGCTAACATAAAAAATATCACAATACAAGAACTTGATATGTGAACACAGTACATAAACAACTGATTAAGTAAATTAAAAGATTACTAAAAAACGCAAGCTTGTCGGCCAAAAAATTTAAACAAAGCAAAAAGGAAAACGTTATATTACGGTTTATCTTGATTGTACTAAAAAAAATTTAAACAAAGCAAGCTAGAATGAAACAATTTTCTTCTTACGTTGGTGACGCTAGCTTGAGTGACGAGGATGAGCAAATGTGAGCTGTGGAGTGGAGTAGGGATCAACTGGAGTGGGGTTCAAAAGAGGAAGAGACAGAGAGTATGAAGAAAAGGGAACAACTAGGAACAAAAGTGGGGACAGAAGAAACAAAATGGAAAAAGGGACAAGAGAATTTAATGAAGAAGACGAGTGTGTGTTTTTGTTGTGCAAGAAAAAGTGATATCTTTTACAGGGGGAGAGGTGTCAACGTGAGATAAGGAAGAGGGAATAAAAAGGAAAAATGGAGGGAAAAGATAAAAAGTAAAGTTAAATGAGGGAAATCTGATTGGCGGGAGAGTTGAAAATTCATATTCAGCCAATTGTGGCACTTCTTTAAAGAAGTGCCACAACTGCCCCTTTTTTTTTCTATTTAATTTTTTTTTATTTTTAAGACCCAATTGTGGCGCCTGTCAAGGCAAGCGCCACCCTTGGGTAGGACCAGCTGTGGCGCCTGCCTTGGCAGGCGTCACAATTATCCCCACCAGCTGTGGCGCCTGGTCGCCAGTCCCAAAAATTTTAAAAAAAAATTAAATAAAAAAAAGGGGCAGCTGTGACACTTCTTTAAAGAAGTACCACAAAATGTGCGCCACCTTTCAATCTTTTTGTAGTAGTGCTACTTATAATAATAATATTAAATAGTTTAATTTATCTGATATAGGCCAACACTGCCAGGTAGCATTCAAATGGTCATTCAACTTGTCATACAGCCACCTACTACCAATATCCAATTTTTGTCGAACAAGTGGCCCTCCTATTATAGCTTATTTTTTGTCGAACAAGTGGCCCTCTTATTATAGCTCACTTGTCACATACAGTCAGCTTTACCAATATCACTCATATTATATAAGGAATAGATGTTAAAGTATTTAATTATTGAATTAAATATGTGAGTTTCAACTAATGTGGGCATCTTGTTGGTTCTAAACTCGTTATATTTTAAAGATTATAAAATTAATTGACTAGATCTTTATCTCCATAATTCGAACAAAAAATCTCTATCTCTAAGATATCCTGATTTAGTGCCGCGGTAAATCTAGGCATTTTTATATATAAGTTTAATTAGTATAGATGGAGTTAAACAGATGAAGAAAAAAGTTAAATTGAAATAAATGTTTTTTAAAGTTTTTCAATTAGAATTTTGATAGAATCCCATATAAATCTAAAGCCTTCTTATAGAATTATTTAGACCCTTTCATTTGCATCTGTTTTCATTTTTCTATGTTGATTTCATGCTCTTGTAAAAAATTTTGTTTTTCATATAATACTATTCATCATGGTTTTCATCCATATTTTGTCATACACACACTCAAACATATAATTTATTATTATTAAAAATTAAAATTAGTCTATGTATTTTTATTTGAGTAAACTCTTGTAATTCATAAAATGAAACATTCTTAATTGATTGTTGTCATCGAATTCACATAGTAGAGATGTTCATATATAAAAACATATAAAAGGAAAGTCATTTTTAATTAAGCTTTTCAATTTTCTTGACTCAATTTTCATGTAGTCGTATGTATTGCATGTAATGGTACTCCCTCCGATTCTAAATATAAGATAAATTTGACTTTTTTAGAGAGATTAAGAAAGATAATTAATTACTTTAGAGTTTTTTTATTTTTATTTTTTTTTCAAACTAATTAGTTTGACTAATAAACTGATATATACTCATATGATATAATTAAGTAACTTATTTAACTTTCTTAATCTCTCTAAAAAAGTCAACTTTATCTTATAATTGAAACCAGATATAGTATCATATTTTATCACACCTGTTTCCTCAAGGGGTAGGTCCTTTTACTAGTAAATATACTTCTTTGCATAACAATACACGCACTGGGAGAAGAATGTGACTCTCTATTTAATGTATCACCTATTAGATCAAATTTTAATAAATGAGATTTAATATAATATAAAAATATCATTATAACATTAAATATACTAAAAATATATTATAATAAATAAAATAAATCCCAACCATTAAAACTTGATCTGATTATTGGTTTATACAATAAATGAAAAGATATCAATGGAGGCCCTTTTTTGCACCTACCTATATCCATTAATTTAAGCACACTTTTCCCTGGAAATTTGTCCAGCAACATAATGAAGTTTGAATTCTCTAATATATAGTATAAGTATTGTTGTCAAATTCTTGAGTTAACTTTTCGAGTTTACTGTTTTTACGTTTCTAGCTAAAAAAATCAAGTCGAGTCATTGGTAAACTCGTGACCATTGTAAACTCGGTTAAATTCACGAGTTTATATACCGAGTTTACCGTTTTTACGTTTCTAGTTTACAAAATTGTGTTAACGCACCCCTAAAATTGTGTTAACTTTTTTAATTTGATTATGCTAAACGGTTTTATATATGAATTTCATAGAAATTTCTTTATTAAATACGATAAATTATGAATATTGATAGATTTAATTTCAATTATTTGGATTTAAAATATATTAAATCAAATTGTTGTCAAGTTTTTATATTTTAATTATTTAATTATATACTAATAATATCTATTTAATGGTAAAACTAAATTCTTATGAATTTACGATACGAATTTATATCACTACCATGAATTTTGGACTGGTAAAAATAAGAATAACAAAACTAGAATGTTGTGAATTGGTGAATCCTATTAATGTCAGTGAGCCGCTAAGGGCCTATTTAAATTTAAGTTAGTGGTGATATAAGTGATTTTTTTTAATTTGATTTTTATAAATTTAAGATAGGATAAAAGTCATATTATAAATGCGATTTTGTTTGGATTAACGGTGACAGAAATAATTTTTTTCCCTAAAAAACAAGACTTTTAAGGCATGTTTGGGAGAGCTTATTTTGAGAAAATAAGCTCAATTTACGCAAGCCGAGAAAAAACTCCTCTCACATACTTATCTCGTATACCGTGAATCACGAATTATAAGCACTTATTGCCCAAAAATAAGCTCTTCCAAACAAGCACTTAATCTTCTTCTCATAAGCTACTTTAAAAAAAAAACTCAGTTACCAAAACGCTAACCCAAATGCATCAGTTAAACACCACCAGTTTTTTTTTTTTTTTACTTTTTTCAAAAAAAGTCACGTTTGGGACGGACTTTAAGAATTAAATAACCTTTCATGTCCAAAATAACGTTGCAATGTGCCAATCATGGGACAATAAATATATATAATTAAACAGATTAAATGTATTGGTAGGGACACATATTGTTGGCAAATACTCATCCTATAAGACTGCTGACCTATCCATCCCCATAAAATATCATATTTTAATTTTAAATAACGGCCATAGTAATAATATTATTTAAATAAGGCATGCCTTCCAATACAATTGTAAGCAACATTCATGGAGACAACCGACGTTGAGCAACAAAATCACTCGAGTTTCAAATCTTTTATAAGATTTTAGAGCCTATAAGCTAAGAACATTCTCTGTTTGGGGCTTGTGAATTGGGGCCCATCCTATGCCCATTTAATTAATCACCTATTGGGCCCACTATTGTGAACCCCAATGCAAGGAGTGTGACTCGCCATCTGACTCGCTCCCACGGTCTTTTTACGGTCTTTCATTGTCCCCATCTTAGTCACCCACCCTTCCTTTCTTCTGTGGGGTTCAAAAAATCACATGCCATGTCACCCTCTCGAATCTGATAAAAAATTGTGTATAAGAACATAAAAATAGTGGGGAAAATTTCAGTGAGCCCCTTGCTAACAAAGTAATTTCAATTAACCCTAAAATTTTTTTAAAACTTTAATACACCCCATGATCAAAATGAAATTAATTTTTGTAGGTGAAAAGGCCATAATGTCCTTCTTTTATTGTATTAGACGAATATTTATAAGACAAATAAAGGGATTTAAAAGAACCAAGAGAATTGAAAACATTTTTTTCATTTACAAGACAAATATAAAAATTCACTAGACCAATATGGGTATTTATAAGATAAACAAATGGATTCAAAAGAATTTAGGGAGTTAACAATATTATGGTCATTTACAAGATAAATATGAGTATTTACAAGATAAATAAAAATATCTTAAAAAACTTATGGAATTAAAAATATTTTAATCATTTATAAGATAAATATAAAAATTTATTAGATAAATATGGATATTTATAAGATAAAATTGTTGTCTTTCCATCTATAGTAATAATTTCTTTATGATTATGAGGTGTAATAAAATTTTAAAAAGTTTTGAAGGTTGATTAAAATTAATTTGCAATCAAATGAACTAACTGAGCTTTTCTTTCCCCAAATATTATACTTTACAGTTTGGCAAGGAAAAAAATACCGTAAAAAAAAATATATGTGGACCACGTTTTACATTTGGTATTATTGATTAAAAAACATCTGCCATGGCTTCCTGGGACAGCGAGATTGGGTCAGGAACGGAATGCTCTCTTACATCACCACGTTCCTGCTCTTTTTACCACAAAAAACAATTTTAACTTCTTTTTAAATTTTTTCTTTTTGAAAATGACGTCCAGTACCTCGGCTCCCTTGACAAAGACCCACTGAACTGTGTTTGGATGATTGGAGAAGGGGTGGGTTTTATCCCAGGTTATGAAAACCGGACCGGACCGGCCGGTCCGGCCCGGTAACCGGCGAACCGGCCGGGAAACCGGTCCGGTTTCCGGTCCGGTCCGGTTTCCGGTCCGGTCCGGGTTGGAGTTTTTCATAAAAAAAAAAAAAAAAAAAAATTCCTTTAGAATTTCATACTATAAGTCTAAAATTTTCAATTTTTCACCGGTTTGGTCCCGGTTTGACCCACTGACCCTTAACCCAGTACCCCGACCGGTTCAATGACCGATCCGAGTTTTAATACCTTGGTTTTATCACGGGAAAGGTTGTTGTCATTCAAAGTTTTAGATTTAATTTAGGGTTAATATAATTTTTGGTCCCTGAAATTTGATCTAATTTTGGTTTTGGTCCCTCAAGTTTAAAATATGTGGTTTTGGTCCCTGAAGTTTCACTTGATTTTGGTTTTGGTCCTTGAAGTTTGAAATCGGTGGTTTTGGTCCCTGAAGTTTCACTCGATTTTGGTTTTGGTCCCTCAAGTTTGAAAAGGATTTGGCGACCCAATTAAAAAATCCGACCCGACCCAGAAAAAAAAACCAAGTCCTTTTCAAACTTGAGGGACCAAAACCAAAATCGGGTGAAACTTCAGGGACCAAGATCACCGATTTCAAACTTCAGGGACCAAAACCAAAATTGGGTGAAACTTCAGGGACTAAAACCACAGATTTCAAACTTGAGGGACCAAAACCAAAATTGGATCAAACTTTAGGGACCAAAAGTTATATTAACCCTTTAATTTAGGATGCTTGGATTGATATTTTGGTAATTGAATTTTTTAAAAAAAATAATTTTTGAGAAAAAACTTAAAAATTTTGTTTTTTGAAAAAAAATCATTTCTATTATCATTAATCTTAACATAAATCATATTTATAATATAACTTTTACTTTATTTTAAGTTTATAAAAATTAGATTAAAAAAACTAATTTTATCACTGCTAAACCAACCAGCCCTCTCACAATGGTGGTTGCACATGTGAGGTCGGTCAGTCGGTGTGATTGTGTGACTGGTTGCTTGTGGAATTAGGCAATTACCAAACAAGCCTACCCAGCAAGAATGAATCTGGACATTTTCAGCCTCTAGAAACATACCAATCATCATGCTTACGTCATGATCCCGCCATCCTCTTCATCTAACGCTCAAATCGACATTTGGGAATTCGCAGTTTCATTTTTCATCTGACCATTCTTTCACGACACAAATAATGTATCTGGCCCAATTTCCATTTCAAATTCAGCTCTTCCGTACTTTTGTTATGGCTAACAATAATACAGTATTTTTTTCTTTCTTAAATATAAGATAAAATTAATTTTTTTAGAGAGAAAAGAAAATTAGTTAAATTATTTTAAAATATTATTAATTTTATCTTTTTTTCAAAAATATTTAATTTAACTAATAAATTAATATATAATCTAAAAATATATAATATATGATATAATTAAATATCTTATCCAATTTTTTTAATTTATCCAAAAAAAAATCAAATCTATATTTTATTTAGTATAGGAGGTGTATTAATTTATATTTTGACAAAAAATAATACTAATTTATAAGAAAATAAGATACTCCCTCCGGTCCTAATTATAAGATAAAATTGACTTTTTTGGAGAAATTAAGGAAACCAATTAAATCACTTTAGAATATTTTTATTTTTATTTTTTTCTTTAAATTGATTAATTTGACCAATAAACTGATATATAATCTAAAGATACTAAAAATATAAATAATCTAAAGTGATTTAATTGGCTTCCTTAATTTCTCAAAAAAAATCAACTTTTTCTTATAATTAGGAGCGGATGGAGTAAGAAATAAAACCGTACTCGCTTTTATAGCGCTCACTGCCATCGCTCACTGAGACACACCAAAAGTCACGAATCATCTGTTAGCAATCACCATTCTTCCCTTCTCGCTCTGAATCTCTGACCGGAGAAACTTTCTGATGGCTTCGACTACCAAGATTCTTTTCATCGGAGGCACTGGATATATCGGAAAGTTCATCGTCGAAGCCAGCGCCAAAGCCGGCAACCGTACCTTCGTTCTGATCCGAGAGTCCACACTCTCCAACCCCGCCAAATCTGCGATCCTTGACAAGTTCAAGGCCTTGGGCGTCAATCTAGTGCACGTACGTAAACCCACAAGCATTTCTTTACATTTTCCTTTTTTCCTAATATTTACTTCACATAACAGTGAATACGGTTTTTCTCCGTTTGGTAAAGTTGAAACGGAAAACACAGGAGAGAACCAAGCGTGTTCGTGTACTTTGAACGTAGTGTACGAGCGTTTTCGTGATTATCTTGTGGATTTGGAATTGTAGCTGCAAAATTAATCGTCAATTCTAATTTACTTTGTTTGAAATTGCTATAGTACATTATATCCGATTGTTTTACTCGGAGATCGGTTATATGAAGCTTATTTTCATGATAATATCATTTGACTACTATTTTCATTTCGAATTTTCTTGTTCAAAAATTAGGAAATGACTTTCTGATGGAGGTGAATGTGGTGTTCATATATATACGCAGGGAGATCTCTATGATCACCAGAGTTTGGTTAAGGCGATAAAGGAAGTGGATGTGGTGATCTCTACTGTAGGTCACATGCAGATCGCTGATCAGGATAGGATCATTTCTGCCATTAAAGAAGCGGGAAATATCAAGGTACTACAGCTTTTCAATTTTGGTATATTCCAATATTTTAGTAGTACGTTCTTTTTATACAATAGCTCGTTTACTTTGGTGTTTTATCTCAGCAATCTTATCTTTAATCTCTGTACATAGTAGAATGGTAAGTCACACGTTTTGGATGAATTAGAAAAATGCTTGAGCAAGTTACAATTCTTTGCATGAGATGTTAGGTGTATATTGTGTAATAAAACCAATCGAAATGTTTTGGTTGGGAAAAAATATGAATGTTTGGGGCTTGTGCTTAATAGCAATTGTTTGGTTACACAGAGATTCCTTCCTTCAGAGTTTGGAAATGATGTGGATCGAGTTCATGCAGTGGAGCCTGCGAAATCTGCGTTTGCCGGTAAGGCCAAAATTCGCCGAGCCACTGAGGCTGCGGGAATCCCTTTCACCTATGTATCTAGCAACTTCTTCGCTGGTTATTTCCTACCCAATCTGTCACAGCCTGGTGCTACTGCACCTCCAAGAGATAAAGTGGTTATCCAGGGGGATGGAAACCCCAAAGGTAAGAACTAAAAGCAGAGTTTTACATCAATCAGATATAGAAATATCAATAATTAAATATCATTAGCCGATTTCAATTCACCTTCTCTTGATCTCAACAGCTGTGTTTAACAAGGAAGAAGATATAGGCACATATACAATCAAAGCTGTGGATGACCCAAGAACGTTGAACAAAGTTCTTTACATCAGGCCCCCTCTCAACACCTACTCGTTTAACGACCTTGTATCTCTTTGGGAGAAGAAGATCGGTAAAACTGTTGAAAAGGTCTACGTTCCAGAGGAGCAACTCTTGAAGCAGATTCAAGGTAATGATTGAGTGCCAATTTTTTTTCCCGAGAATCTGTTAAAGTGAAATATTTTCTGCCTCAAAAATCCAAGGGAAGAAAAATCTGCCTTATCAGTAGTTTGAGAATTGAGATTTGATCGTTTCAACAATTGGATTGTCGGCATAGAACTTTGTGATTTGTCAGGATGTTCTTGTTTTGACAGTGGCGACTTATTTATTATTTTTCAGATTCGCCCCCTCCCGCCAATGTGATTCTGGCAATTGGACACTCGGTGTTTGTGAAAGGAGATCACACTAACTTCGAAATTGAGCCATCTTTTGGAGTAGAGGCTACGGCTCTCTATCCTGATGTGAAATACGCCACTGTGGATGAATACCTCAATCAGTTCGTGTGAGAAAACAGATTTCAGCTGTTAGGTTCATGGCGAAGAATTTACTTTTCAAATAAAAGCGTAATGTAGTTGTTGTGAACAGTGTGTGTTTGGAATAACGAAAGGAAAAATGGAGTTTATCAATTTAAATTTTGATAATTTTATTTTTGGTAAAAGTTTGATTGTGTAGTGTGATTTATATTTGGAACAGCGATTGTATAAATGACTTTTGCAAAAATAAAACGTGTTTGGATTGACTTAAGCGCAAGTGACTTTTGTGATAATAGTAAGAGAGAGTGGGTAGAAAAATATTTTAAAAGATTAAAAGCATCACAAGATAGTTTAAAATAATTTTTGGAACTGAAAAAATATATTAAAGATAAAATTGCAATCAGTCTGATAACATACTGGATACAGTTGAAAAAATATTTTAAGGGTTAAAAACACAAAAAATAGTTGAAATTAATTTTTGTAGCCGAAAAAGTACATTAAGGGTAAAATTACAATCAGTCTGATAACACAATGAACACAACTGAAAAAATATTTTAATCATTCTCACCCTTATCAAAAGCTAAATCAATAAAAGCTTTAGGCTGTGTTTGGGGGGAGCGTTTAGACCCCGCAAAAGCTCAATTGCCCCCAAAATACCAATTGATAATTGAGCTTAAAAAAATGAGTGTTTGCTAAACAAAGTGAGCAATTGAGCTTAATCTCACTGTAATAGCTTTTGCCACAAGCTCTATTTCCTAGCTTTTGGTGATTTAGCTTTTGGAGAGAGTAAGAATAGTTAAAATATTTTTTCAGTTATGTCCATTGTGATATTAGACTGATTGTAATTTTACCCTTAATGTACTTTTTTTGCTACAAAAGTTAATTTTAACTATTATTTGGTGCTTTTAACCCTAAAAATATTTTTTCAGCTATACCCAGTGTGTTATTAGACTGATTACCATTTTATCTTTAATGTACTTTTTCAGTTCCAAAAATTATTTTAAACTACTTTTTGGTGTTTTTAACCCTTTAAAATATTTTTTCACCCACTCTCTTTTACTATTATCACAAAAGTCACTTGTACTTAAGTCAATCCAAACAAGTTTTACTTTTACAAAAGTCATTTATACAATCGTTGATCCAAACATAAATCATATTATACAATCAGGCTTTTACCAAAAATAAAATTATCAAAAGCTAAATTAAGAAACTCCATTTTTCTTATCGTTATTCCAAATACACTCTCAATGTTAAGCTTATGACATAAGCTATTTTGATCATCATAAGCCCAATTGACAATTAGGGATATCAAACACTTTCTCTTTTTTTTCCCAATTGCCAATTAAAATTTAGACATCAATTGAGCTTTTAGAGTGTCCAAACGCGCCCCGCAAACACACGCGCGTGCGTCCCTAGCAGTTTGCTTTATGAACCGTGCATGGAGATATCTATGTCACTTCTATCCTTTTTTGGGTCAATTACTTCCTAGTTTTCTGCCCAACAATCCCAGCTATTAATTTTACATTTATCTTAGCACTTGTTTGCCCAAAATTTCAAGAAGGAAAAATGAAACCGTTTGGAAATGGTCAATACGAAGAGGAAAAGAGTGTAAAAATAATATGAATGATGATTGAAGCCTTGTTCCTTTTTGGTATAGTAGACATGCTTTAAGGAAATAAATAAACAAAAAGATAGATTTTGAGAGCAGTGCTGTGTGCTACATATAGAACTTTTTGGGAATCAAGGACGTTACGCTTGGAGGGGAAACTAAATTAAAGTCTGTTATTTTTGTAATATTTCGGATAATACGAAAATTGTATCACTTTCGTAATATAGAACAGTAAATCTTTTTTTTAATTAAATGGGGAGAACCTATTAATAAACTTTCTAATTCAAATTTTCTCTATAATAAATCATAATAAATAGTAGTTTTTCCTTTGATTCTTAATATAAGACATATTTATCTAATTTAATTAGATTAAGGAAGTTAGTTGAGTTAGTTAATATGACATGCATTTTCTAAAACACTTTAACCATCTTTCTGAACTCTTACTTTCCCTTTCCTCTTTAATTATTGTTGATGGAGCATCAATAGAGATAAATTAGGAAAATATTTACAAGTATGAAATTATGTCTTATATTTAGGATCAAGATCAACAGCCAAATATGTTTTATATTAAAGACGGGGGAGTACTATTTATCTTTAACCTAGCATAAAATTAGTAATTATCTAATTACTAATAAGAAAATATAAACACACGAAATTCATTTGCAACTGGACTATACTTTTCTTGACCCATTGTGATGGCCTACCTTTATGGGCAGAGGGTGTTAGTTGCGCCCGCTCTGCTGCGCCCTCTGCTATCCTTTTATTTTATGGATCTTCTTAAATGTATTTTTTATGATGTTTTGAATCATTAGATTTACACGAAGTGGGTGAAATTTTGATATCTTATGGGCAAAAAATGGACATATTTTTAATTTTTTTATGATTTTTTAAAGATATTTCAGGAAAAATGGTGTCCCCCCTTTTTGTCCCACTTTAAGTACCATTTTTCTAGAATATCTTTGAAAATCATAAAAAAATTGAAAACTTGTCCATTTGTTACCTATATTATGTCAACATTTCATTCATTTCGTGTAGGATCTAATGATCCAAAGAGCTATAAATAATATATTTGGAAGGGCCTTTAAAATAAAGGCGCGGTAGAGGGGTGCACATCTAAGACCCCAAATCCTACCTTTATATCACCCATGAGATTGAAAATTATCTCGGATTAAGGTGCAAAGATGCTTATATAGTTTTCCTGAAAGAGCATCTAGTATCATAAGCATGTTTTGGGTATGAAAAAACCTATAAATTTTGAAAGGGGGGAAAAAATACCACCCCATTAATTTTGACAAACTCTATTATTTTTTGTTAGGTAGGACCCACAATAATGTTTTTTAAATGATTATTTTTAAAAAAATTCATACCTTCCGTCCTTCCCTTTTCTCCACCCTCTCTCTCCATACCCGCCCTTTCTCCCTCTCTCCATGCTTGAGCTAGGGAACCTCACTTGATCCAACAAAGAGCGTTCTTCTAGCCACGAGGGCAGTGATAAAGCCCGTTGACAGAATCAAAGGGCCATTTGACACTAACAATATTGAGTATCTGGAGAAAGGCATATCCTGACAAGTATTCCTGGATAAATATTCTTAACAACTTCATTCTTTTTACCACCATGTTTTTGAGTTGACACTGTTTGTGAGAACAAATATTTTTATGTACTTTTATTCAATAGCACTGCTTTATTTTTGGGTTATGGTGCGTCAAGCACTCTGAATTATTTTTAGAGGTTCAATGAACATCCTAAAATATTTATAGTTATTGACGCTTTGGCAAAAAGGGTCCTGGATTTGGACAACGATTTGCATCTACTGTATCTCCCACCGGTTTTTTGTTTGGCACAACTGTTAGCTGATCTCAGCTAATCTTTTGGGTTCTGTAGCTTCTTGCTTTGGTTTTTTCTTCGGCTCCTGTACTTTTAGCCGTTGTGGCCTCAAGAGGGTGTTTCCCTCTTGTCACTTCTAATTAAAAAAAAAAATATTTATAGTTACTATTTTAATCTTGAAGTAATAAAAATGGGACAATTCTCATCCAAGATAACAGAACCGTTAGCCCTTATTAAGTTACTATTTATCATCTTCAAAGTCACCCCCCCAACTCGCCGATACATACCAAGAGAAAAGTAATTAATTTTGTGGCCAAACAGTGAATTACGGAAGGCAACCATGGCAAGAGAAAGGGAGGGTAAGGTGAGGGAGGGGATGAATTTTTTAAAAAGCAATCATTTTAAAAATATTACTGTGGCCCCACCTAGTAAAATCTCTTAATCTATTGAGGTGGTATTTTTGTCTCCTTTTTTTAAATTTATAGATATTTTTACACCTAAAATTTATTTATGATGCAAGATACTCTTTTAGAAAAAATATATTGGTATTTTTACATCATAACTTGATTATCAAATTTAAAAATAAGGCAAATCAGCTGAAAATGATAGGGAAAATTTTAGAAAAATACATTTAAAAACGGAAAAAGATAACTTAGTACTATGAATTTATAAAATCTCATATTAGAATGAAGTATAAATATGAGATTTCTAATTTTAACCAAATGACATTTTCAACCCTAGAAACATGTCAACCATCATACTTATGTCATGATTTCGCCATCTTCATCGTGTGTTTGCAAGCTTTGAAACCATGATTTTATAAGCATTTTTTTATAAATCAAAATAAAACTTCTCTCGCATATTTATTTCATAGACAATAAAAATTATTTTCTAAAAATTAATCCGAACACACACTCATCTAATTCTCAAATCAAAATTTTTAATTCAAGAAATTTAAGCTGCAATTAAAAAATTTGGGAGTTTCACTTTTCAGTTCACCATCCTTTCATGACTCCATAGTCATCATCCTAATACCGTTACTGAAGTGAACAAACAATGTATTCCAATTTCTATTTCACGTTCATGGTTGGTGAGGTTCTTAGCCTTTCCGTATTTTTGTTAAGGCACACGATTTTGATCTTATCTATAAATTATTTTTAATTAAATTTTATATGTAAAAAAAAGGTAATTTATTCAATAATTATGGGGTAAATTTTTAACTATTTCTAAATTTATGAATGAGTACTTTTCAACTTTTTTTTTCTATCTATCTTTAAATTATTTTTTTATTAGTACAATAAATGAGGATAAAATTATCACAATTTCATTTATTATATTAAAACTGAATTTATAAATAGAACTAATTTTTTTTGATAAAAAAAGAGTTATAAATAGAATTAAAATGGTACCGTACTAATTTATATTTTGACAAGATAATAATGCTATACTAATTTATAAGAAAATATGAAAAGAAATAAAACCGTACTCCTTACCTTTATAGCGCTCACTGCCATCACTTACTGACACACACCAGAAGTCACGAATCATCTTTTAGCAATCACCATTTTCCCTTCTCGCTCTGAATCTCTGACCGGAGAAACTTTCCGATGGCTTCGACTACCAAGATCCTCTTCATCGGAGGCACTGGATATATCGGAAAGTTCATCGTCGAAGCCAGCGCCAAAGCCGGCAACCGTACCTTCGTTCTGATCCGAGAGTCCACACTCTCCAACCCCGCCAAATCTGCGATCCTTGACAAGTTCAAGGCCTTGGGCGTCAATCTAGTGCACATACGTAAACCCACAAGCATTTCTTTACATTTTCCTTTTTTCCTAATATTTACTTCACATAACAGTGAATACGGTTTTTCTCCGTTTGGTAAAGTTGAAACGGAAAACACAGGAGAGAACCAAGCGTGTTAGTGTACTTTGAACGTAGTGTACGAGCGTTTTCGCGATTATCTTGTGGATTTGCAACTGTAGCTGCAAAAGCAAGTGTCAACTCTAATTTATTTTGTTTGAAATGGCCATAGTACATTTTATCCTATTGTTTTGCAGGGAGATCGGTTGTATGAAGCTTATTTTCATGATACTATAATTTGACTACTATTTTCATTTCGAATTTTCTTGTTCAAAAATTAGGGAATGACTTTCTGATGGAGGTGAATGTGGTGTTCATATTATATACGCAGGGAGATCTCTATGATCACCAGAGTTTGGTTAAGGCGATAAAGGAAGTGGATGTGGTGATCTCTACTGTAGGTTACATACAGATCGCTGATCAGGATAGGATCATTTCTGCCATTAAAGAAGCAGGAAATATCAAGGTACTACAGCTTTTCAATTTTGGTATATTCCTATATTTTAGTAGTATGTTCTTTTTATACAATAACTTGTTTACTTTGGTGTTTTATCTCAGCAATCTTATCTTTAATCTCTGTACTTAGCAGAATGATAAGTCACACGTTTTGGATGAATTAGAAAAATGCTTTAGCAAGTCACAATTCTTTGCATGAGATGATAGGTGTATATTGTGTAATAAAACTTATCGAAGTGTTTTGGTTGGAAAAATATATGAATGAATGTTTGGGGCTTGTGCTTAATAGCAATTGTTTGGTTGCACAGAGATTCCTTCCTTCAGAGTTTGGAACTGATGTGGATCGAGTTCATGCAGTGGAGCCTGCGAAATCAATGTTTGCCAGTAAGGCCAAAATTCGCCGAGCCACTGAGGCTGCGGGAATCCCGTTTACCTATGTATCTAGCAACGTCTTCGCTGGTTATTTCCTACCCAATCTGTCACAGCCTGGTGCTACTGCACCTCCAAGAGATAAAGTGGTTATCCTGGGGGATGGAAACCCCAAAGGTAAGAACTAAAAGCAGAGTTTTACATCAATCAGTTATAGAAATATCGGTAGTTAAATATCATTAGCCGATTTCAACTAACCTTCTCTTGATCTCAACAGTTGTAGTTAACAAGGAAGAAGATATAGGCACATACACAATCAAAGCTGTGGATGACCCAAGAACCTTGAACAAAGTTCTTTACATCAGGGCCCCTCTCAACACCTACTCGTTTAACGACCTTGTATCTCTTTGGGAGAAGAAGATCGGTAAAACTGTTGAAAGGGTCTACGTTCCAGAGGAGCAACTCTTAAAGCAGATTCAAGGTAATGATTGAGTGCCAATTTTTTTCCCGAGAATCTGTTCAAGTGAAATATTTTCCGCCTCAAAAATCCAAGGGAAAAAAAAATCTGCCTTATGAGTAGTTTGAGAATTGAGATTTGATTGTTTCAACAATTGGATTGTCAGCTTAGAACTTTGTGATTTTTCAGGATGTTCTTGTTTTGACAGGGGCGACTTATTTATCTTTTTTCAGATTCACCACCTCCCGCCAATGTGAGTCTGTCAATTGGACACTCGGTGTTAGTGAAAGGAGATCACACTAACTTTGAAATTGAGCCATCTTTTGGAGTAGAGGCTACGGCTCTCTATCCTGATGTGAAATACACCACTGTGGATGAATACCTCAATCAGTTCGTCTGAGAAAAAATATTTCAGCTGTTAGGTTCATGGCGAAGAGTTTACTTTTCAAATAAAAGCGTCATGTAGTTGTTGTGAATAGTGATGCTGTAGCCAGTAAGATGAGTGCGTGCTTCCCTAGCTGTTTGCTTTATGAACCGTGCATGGAGATATCTATGTCACTTCTATCCTTTTTTGGGTCAATTAGTTCCTAGTTTTCTGCCCAACAATCCCAGTTATTAATTTTACATTTATCTTAGCACTTGTTTGCCCAAAATTTCAAGAAGGAAAAATGAAACCGTTTGGAAATGGTCAATACGAAGAGGAAAAGAGTGTAAAAATAATATGAATGATGATTGGAGCCTTGTTCCTTTTTGGTATATTAGACATACTTTAATGAAATAAATAAACAAAAAGATAGATTTTGAGAGCAGTGCTTTGGGCTACATATGGAGCTTTTTGGGAATCAAGGACGTTAGGGATGGGTTGTCGTTTTGGTTGGAGGGGAAACTAAATTAAAGTCTTTTATTTTTGTAATATTTCGGATAATACGAAAATTTTATCACTTTCGTAATATAGAACAATAAATATTTTTTTAATTAAATGGGGAGGACCTATTAATAAACTTTCTAATTCAAATTTCTCTATAATAAATCATAATTAATATAAATCATAAATAGTAGTATTGCCTCCGATTCTTAACATGAGATATATTTATCTAATTTGATTAGATTAAGAAAGTCAGTTGAGTTAGTTAATATGACGTGTATTTTCTAAAATTCCCTAACAATCTTTTTTAATTCCTCCTTTCCCTCTTTTCCTTAATTATTGTTGAGGGAGCATCATATGAGTAAATTAGGAAAATATTTACAAATATGAAAACCATGTCTAATATTTAGGATCAAGATCAACACCCAAATATATCTTATCTTAAAAACCGGAGAAGTATAATTTATCTTTAACCCTGCATAAAATTTAGTAATTTTCTAATTACTAATCGAAAAATATAAAAACACAAAATTCATTTGCAACTAGACTATACTTTTCTCAACCCATTGTGACGGCTTACCTTTATCTCATCCTTGAGATTGAAAATTATCTCGGGTTAACGTGTAAAAATGCTCATATGCTGTTTTTAAAAGAGCATCGAGCATCATAAGTATATTTTACGTATAAAAATAAATATAAAGTTTTGAAATAGGGCAAAGATACCGCACGTTAATTTTGACAAACTCTAGTATTTTTTTGTCAAGCAGGGCTCATAATAATGTTTTTTAAATGATTATTTTATAAAAAATTCTTATCCTCCCTCTTCCCTCACAACCTCTCTCCGTACCCTTCCTCCCTCTCCCTCTTCATGCTTGAGCTAGGAACCTCACCTGATCCAATAAAGAGCGTTCTTCCAGCCTCGAGGCCAATGATAAAGTCTGTTGACAGAATCAAAGCGTCATTTGACCCTAACAATATTGAGTATCTGGAGAAAGGCATAACCTGGTAAGCATTCCTGGACAAATATTCTTGACAACTTCATTCTGTTTACCACCATGTTTTCGAGTTGACACTGTTTGTGAGAACAAATATTTTTATATACTTTTTTTTGAGTGGATATTTTTATATACTTTTATTCAATAGCACTGCTTTATTTTTGGGGTATGGTGCGTCCAACACTCTGAATTATTTTTGAAAGTGCAATTAGCATTCTAAAATATTTATAGGTGCACCACCAAGCATTTGAATCAACTGGCAAGGCAAGGGAGTTGTTCCAACTTAACCAAGGTCTCAAGTTCGAGCCTTGAGAAGTGAGAACGTAATGCAATTGGTGGAAATGATTTTTTAGGCCGGTTAAAAATGACATTTTAGATCGGTTTTGGATGAGGTCTTGATAAAGCTGGTCTAAAAAGTCTGTTACTTTTTAGATCGGTTAAGCAACTGGTTTTAAAAATCACATTTTTAGATCGGTTTCTAGAAGACTAGGTCTAAAAAGTTCAGACTTTTTAGACCGGTTGTTTAAAAACCAATCTAAAAACTTTTTTTTCAAGACTTTTAAGACCGGTTATTAGAATAACCGGTCTTAAAAGTCTTTTTTAGACTTGATATCCCCCACAACCGGTCTAAAAAGTGACAATTTTTTAAAAAAAAGAAGTAGGGCTTTTTTTTTGGATTGGAAATATTTTAAAATCATCCTAATCCAAAAAAAAAAGTGCCCCATTTTTTCATTGAACACTAAACCAGATCGGACTGACCGGTTCAACCGGCTGAACTGGGAACCTGTTGGTGGTCCGGTTTGATTTGCCATTAAATCATAAAACCGGTCGAATCGATTTGAAATCGGTTGGACCGGTCAAAACTGGTGGTTCAACCAGTTAGACCAATTTCATTTTTTTATTTTTTAATTATTATTTATGCTATTTTTGAGGGGAAAATAGAAGATTGAAGACCAAAACGAAGAGAAAGTTAGATAAACAAAATCTAAAAAAATGAAGAAGATAATGAAAACAATTATTTAAAAGGATATAATAATTATAGGAAAGGAGATATCATTACATAAGGATAGGCATTACAATTAATACTAATAGCTTTTAAGCATTTTTTCCCTAAAAATCTTCATTTTTATCTATAAAATTTAAAAAATATATTAATATATATATTGCCACTAATAAATTATAATATTTTAATATGGTCGGTTCAACTACCGGTTAGACCCTGGTTGACTCATTAACCCTTGAACCTGTACTACGACCGGTTCATTGTCCGATCCGATTTTTCGTTCCTTGATATTTTTACTATCATATAATTTTAAGTAAGCTATGACAACTGTAACTAAATGATGAAAAACAACAACTCATAAGATAAAAAATTGACAATAATTAATAAAAAATATCCCAATCTTGCAATTAAAATGTGAACAAATTTAATAAAACAACTATTCATCATACAAAGGTTCATGAACTACATACACAAATTAACATGAGTTAAAATACATGTAAATAAAAATGAAATAAATAGCATCATGTATCTATATGAAAAATAGATTTCTTGATATGTTTAACTTGTAGCTGAAGACTATTTTAGATAGAATAAAAATAAGATAGGCATACCATTTGTTTGATACCTGTATGCTTCCACATTGAAAAGCATCTTCATCAATTCTAGTAATGGAGGGGCCAGCTTATTGTTTGCTTCTTTATTTTTCTTTGTGCCCTGTTTGTTATCCCCATAACCCTACAAAGTCAAGATTATAAAAAGAAAGAAGGATATGAAATAAGATGTACAATATGATTAAAATTCCATTCCAGAAATTTCAAATAATAGTAATTCTAAGGTAAAGAGCAATATCAACAATATCCAGAACATTGAATACTTCTTTGGCATCCAATCATGTTCGGGGGGGGGGGGGGGTAAGGTTAAAAACCTCAAAAACTTGTTTCAGCGAAAAATCATTCCTCCTAACCCTAAAAAAGTGCAAATGCACACTCTTATTTCTCCCTAAGATTTCACCAACATCTTATAAAGCTTATAAGTTTGCAGCATGGCATAAGGACAATATCAGATAGCTTTAAATCAAGTTACAGTCCTTAGACGCAATTCAAGAGTGTTTGTAATTATGTCTGTAAGCGGTATCTTCGTAGTCATTTAACCACTTTTGATGCCAAGTAGCCAAGCATGCAAATAGTAAGACTATTGAATGTAAAAAATTTTAGTAAAATACAGAAGCATAACAATGCTTATCAAGGAAAAAATTTTGATCATATGCAACATAAAAAACTGAGAAGTCAAAAAATTTCGTATCATATC
Source organism: Inga leiocalycina (assembly GCA_963242795.1). Taxonomy (NCBI): domain Eukaryota; kingdom Viridiplantae; phylum Streptophyta; class Magnoliopsida; order Fabales; family Fabaceae; genus Inga; species Inga leiocalycina. The sequence goes on along the minus strand of OY725321.1, from coordinate 1,677,584 downwards.
TATGCTTACTCATTAAGGCATGCGTTTAAACATCATACATGTAAAGAGATAAGAGATACGAAATTTGAAAGAAAACATTTAATTTGTCATCATCAGGTAATTTCCCAATATTAAGAAACACATCATGGAGACCCAACGAGAGGCCAATAATAACAACATAGGTACCAAATGCCATGAGAGGAATATACAAGTCTGGTGCATTTATGTCAAAACTTGGTGGTTTATACGAAAGTCTGGCCTCGACCGGCTCAACTATTCTTGTCCAGTGACCCTGAATCCAAAGAGAAAATAATAGGGGGAGGGAAGATAAAATAACGTAACATATAATCATAAAGAAAGGAACTGAAGAAATGTAACATTTCTACATACCCTGTGCAGGAATGGAAACAGAACAACTTTCATTTTGTTCCTGACATATTGGTCATTTACTTGGAAATAGTACTAAGGATCAGAGGAATACCTACTTATCTGTCACACAAAAGAGGAGCTCATTTTGAAAACAAAAACAAATGAATTCAGAAAACAAAAGTATATTAGAACAATTCAATGATGGCCCAGCTGCATTAGCTAATAGCTTATCCTAAAGGTCGCCAAATTAAGTTTGATTGACTATAAGGTGAAGGAATATAGTAATGAGTATATCCAAATGCAAGCAAACCAGTGATGATCAAGAGCACTCAACGTTAAGTTCTTCACTCGTCTATTTGCAGCCTCTTTGAACTCTTCCATCATAATGCCCTCTGGGTAAATCCAATCTAGCGATGCTCTGGATTTGGATTTGGATTCGGATTCAGATGACATATTTGCATCGTTATTATACTCTTCTTCTTCTTCTTCATATTCATGTTCTGACTCATCGTAATCAAAAATTAGTTTACGAATTAATTAAGCGTTTAAAAGGAAAGATTATTCAAACCTCATAACATCAGTTGCATTTTCTTCACGCATCTCTGGGTCAAGGCAAAGGAGTGAGCAACTCATGGCAGCATAGAATTGAGGCTGCCAAGGTATAGGTTGTGATAAAGGATGGATGTAATGGGGAAAGAGAAAAGTCGTGACGAAGGAGATCAGAGCAAGCGAGGTTGTGGCAGCGACAAACTCATTCAGTGAGAGGATGAGAACACCGCAACAACAAACATGAGAATGAGAAGATCAGAGTGAGAGCAAGGTCGCAAAAATTTAGAGTTAGGTCAAGGCCATTGTAGAGAAGAAAAGAGACCGGTTATTTTGAAATATGAGGTCTAAAATATTTATATTTTAGACCGGTTATTAATGAAAACCGGTCTAAACTTTTTTTAATATTTTTAGTTTTTAATTATTTTTATCTTTTTAGATTGGTTTTTTGGATAACCGGTCTAAATAATATATTTTAGACTTCATATTTTAAGAACCGGTCTTAAAAGTTCTTTATAATTATAAAACTGCTACTGGTCATACATTTTAGACCTTATCCTCAATAACCGATCTAAATGTTGCTGTCTAAAAATGTTATTTTGTACTAGTCAATATAGGTGGTAGGGGTTCTGCCAGCATGGGTCCTGCCCCGCCCTGATTCTGATTATTCTAGGCCCATTGGTGTACCTAAAAGATGGTCTAGCCTGAGATACCGGATGCTCAAGCAAAAAAAATATTTATAGGTGCAATTTTTAATCTTGAGTAATAAAAATGGGGCAATTCTCACTCCAATATAACAGAACCGTTGGCCCCTCTTAAGTTACTATTTATCATCTTCATCAAAGTCACCATTCTTCTCTCCTCCCTCTCGTTGATACATACTAAAGGAAAAGCAATTAATTTTGTAGCCAAACAATGAATTACCGAAGGCAACCATGACAAGAGAAAGGGAGGGTACGGAGAGAGAGGGTGGGGTGAAGAGGGAGGACATGAATTTTTTAAAAAGTAAACATTTAAAAAATATTATTGTGGGCACCACCTAATAAAAACAGTTAGTGCATGTTTGACAACACTTATTTTTTGAATATAAGTGTTTATTACGCAAGCCGAGATAAAACTCCTCTCACATACTTACTTCGTATACCATGAATCATGATTTATAAACACTTATTATCAAAAAATAAGCTATTCCAAACGAGCACTTAATCTACAGAGGTAGTAAAGTTTATAGTTTTTTTTACGCTTGAAAAATGTTTATAGTGCAAGATGTTCTTTTAGAAAAAATATATAGATATTTTTACACCTTAATCTAATTATCAAATTTGAAAATGAGGCAAACTAGATGAAAATGATAGGGAAAATTTCAGGAAAATATATTTAAAATGGGAAAAGATAAATTAGTGCTACGAATTTATAAAATCCCATATTAGAACTGAAGTAGAAAATTGAGATTTCAAATTTTGTCCAAATGACATTTTCAACCTCTAAAAACATGTCAACCATCATACTTACAACATGATCCCACCATCTTCTTCATCTAAGACTTAAATCGACATTTTTAATTCACTTTTCAGTCGACCATTCTTTCATGACTCCATAATCGTCATCCTAATATCGTTACCGAAATAAACACTGTATCTGGCCCAATTTCTATTTCACATTCATGGTTGGCAAGGTTCTTAGCTCTTCCATATTTTTGTTAAGGCAAATAATCGGCAAACAATAATACTATACTGATTTATAAGAAAATAAGAAAGAAATAAAACCGTACTCCTTGACTTTATACTATAGTGCTCACCAGCCATCACTCACGGAGATACACCTGAAGTCACGAATCATTTATGGAGTTAGATACAAACACATTATCAAGTTAGATACAGGTGCGAAAATGTCGGACAAAACACATCATCTGTGGAGTTCTGTACATCAGCCTCAAAACTGAGTAATAACTGGCATCCCCTGTTCAGAATGGCACCACTAACAGTTCAAATGAAGATTTTTCTATCCAAAAGGAACAAAAAACTTCTGATTGACCTTCACTTTATTGCGTTTCATTCTTGACACAAATCACATGGATTTCTCAGAAATACCAGATCATGGAAAATCCCACACGGCAAAAAGGAAAGAATGCTGTCAAATTGAAATCAACAACACACACGAAATAATGTCTGGGAAGGAAGGTATACACACACATCAAGATGATCTGGCCATGGTCCTCATTTTTATGTTAGTTTAACATGCAACCTACACAGGTAGTTGGTTTGTGTTTCATTGTCTGTCTTTCTGCTCACTTACCAGCAAGGGCAAGGCGGCTTGAGCATATAAGGCAGCATAGGAGAATAAACAAGGAGACTTTATTGAGCATTTCACAACCTTTGATAACACCACTCAATTAAGGCTATCAAAATTTAATTTTTATTAACTATCATCCTACTGTAATGATCATTATGCACAAATTCATAAATTGCTGCATCTTGTCTTATTAAAATTGTTATATGTATATGATTCAGGGCATTGTGCCCAGGAGCTAATCAGAGAACAAAGAGAACAATGCAGTGACGTTATTGGCCGCAAACCGCTTGCTAAAATCACTAATGGTTTGATCTACTTACTATTTAGAAAAATTCCTTACTATTTGTCCGCAAAGTAGATCTGAATTTTAATCTAATAAGCTTCATGTTAAGGCATGTTTTGGTTACAAAAAAGTGGTGCATGACATGCTTGCATTCCTTAATATTTGGAATATTTCATTATTATTCTCATCTTCTACAAAAAAGGCATGGTTTTGGCTGCAGTCACCCCTTCCCACATACTTTCTCTTACTCTTTTTGTCTACTTTACACATATATAGACAAAATTCAAAAAGTGTATTTATTAACTCATAACGTTGTACCTTTTTGGATTAATTACATTAGTAGATATCCTTAGTGTTTTTTGGCCAAAAAAAAAAATATCCTTAGTGTTTTACCATATTCATTATTCTTCCCAACAATTATATTCAAACCACCAAAGTTTCCTAATTATCTTTTTATTGAAGTTACCTTTCCCACTTTGAAAGCTTGAAATTTGTAATAAAAAGCTGTAGAAAAAGGGTTGAAAGGTTCTTTGACTTTTTGTTTTCTTCTTTTTTTTGCCTCTTTTCGTTACTATGCGTGAATGAGGCAACTGAATTTATTCCAATAGAAAACATTACGAAAATATAATTGGGACGGGGTAACTGAAGGCATAAACTAAAAGTATAGTATATTGAATGATGATAAAATCTAGATAAATTTTTCTTCCTAGTACATGGAATTTATGAATTGAGTCACGTTGTTCATTGCTTGTGAATAGTATCCCTTGAAATAGATTTTGTATCTTATATTGATGTTCATGTAGATTCTAGCATAATTACACATTTAAGGTTTTCAAGTATTATGAATTTTTGGGAAATGGCTATTGAATTACAAGGTTAGCAGAGAATCATGCATTGTATTTATCATTGCTAGCACATTGACAACTCACTAACAGTAAGATCACAAACCATTAAAAAATACCAATTATCCAATACTAATGATGATACCATAACGATCATACAATCACATCGGATGGATTATATAACAACCATAAACTGGTTTAAATTGCCTATCCTGGGAAGTGGATAAGCTTTTTGGATTTTATAAAGTTGCTTATATCCTTGAATCTGGCATTTTATGGCTTCTATTTATTGGTTGGGGTACATTTATTGAGAGACGAATTATGTGTTTGTCCAACTAAACGGTTAGTTAAGGAACCGGATCCATTAATTATGTGTTTGTTGCATTCCTCTTCCTTTTTTTTTCTATAATTCTCTTGCACATTTTTCTTTTTCTCCCTTGTATCTTTTTAAAATTTTAGACCCGCGTTTTTTCCTAATAATGCCTTCTTTATCAATTGCTTCAATTTCTAAGTTAATCATGCTTTCAATTTAAACCATACATGAATTCCTGTTCCATCATCTTTCCTAATCAGGACATATACACGTGTCATGCCAGCGGACATTAGCTAGAAAACGATATCGAGTACATCTTGCAATGAGAGACCTGGTAATTATCTTTAAACTATATTTATTTTACCACATTAGCTTATAGACAGCTTTACTACGGCCTTTGTGACATGCAACAAACATTAAGTAGTTGCTTATTGCTTTATAAATACTTTATCTTTGTAATTTTGTTTGACAATAGATTTTCCAGAGTATGAAGATCTCGGAGATCCAACATATATTTGCAAACACTGTAGAGCTAAATTATGGTATAATGAACGACTAAAGAAGCATTACAATGACAAAAATCCAAATTTTGGCATGTGTTGCCTACAGGGAAAGGTCAAGCTCCCTACCGAACTGGAATCACCACTTGAGTTATCATTGCTTTTATTTGAAGAAAGTTCAGAGAGTAAGCATTTCCGTAGCAATATTAGAACATATAATTCTATGTATGCCTTTACATCCATGGGAGAAAAAATTGATCGACAAATCAATAATGGATGCGTACCTTATGTATATAGAATGAATGGCCAAGATATGCACTTGATAGGTAGTATCCTCTCCCTTGATGGACAAGCTCCCAAATTTGCACAGTTGTATATTTATGATACCGAGAACGAAGTATCAAATAGAATTTCAGCTATTATGTAATTATACAAAACAAACATAATCTTCATTCCTTTGCATTCAATTTAAATAAAGACATTTATATTTTATCTTTATTTTAATGTCTTATGATCATGCAAGTTTTATTATTCTAGTGGACAAGACAGCTTTGTGACTGGCATAAATGCTGATATTGTTCAAAGACTTCAAACCATACTAGACAATCATAATAGCTTGGCACAGACTTTTGGAATGGCAAGGGATTTTGTCAACACACATGAAGGTGATGTGATAAAAATCAAGCTTATACATAAAAGGGGCACAGACAGCCACAGATATAACATGCTGAGGGGACAAAATGAAATAGCTGCATTGATTGTTGGAGATATTAGAGATGCAGATCAGGGCAGAGATATAGTAGTGAACTACAAAACAGGGTTGCTTGAAAGAATAAAAGAAACCCATCCAGACTTTCTTCCTTTACAATATCCATTACTATTTTCATATGGTACAGGTGGTTATAGCGAGGATATACCTCATCAAATGATGGCAGGGAATAGCCGAGGTACAGTTAAGAAGGTGACAATGAGAGAATATTTTGCCTATAAGATTCAAGATCGAGACAACAAAATATCAACCATATTATCGGGAGGAAAATTATTCCAGTAATTTATTGTTAATGCATATATGATGGTTGCATCTTATAGGCTTTTGTACATAAGAACACACCAGAAACAACTCAAGGTGGAATTATACAAAGGACTTGCAGATGTTGTGCTTGCTGGAGAAACAACAGCTGCCGCTAGAGATAAACAAGTTATACTTCCCTCGTCATTTATCGATGGAGCCAAATATACGATAGGAAATTATCAGGATGCAATGACAATATGTGCATGGGCTAGCTATCCAAATCTATTTATAACATTCACTTGTAATTACTACATATTTAGATGAAAAGAATGAAAAGATAGAAGATCACCCTGAAATTATTGCACGGATATTTGAAATGAAGCTGTATATGATGATGAAAGACTTAAAAGAGGGCAAGTTGATTGGTGCTGTTAAAGCAGGTTCATACTTATTCACTTGAATAAATGTCTTTGTCTATTTTTCATCTCATTATGTTTACTTTTCTTCTTTTGTGTTTGCTCAAGCACCCTTTATATGTAAATCATCAAGGGCCGAGTACTTTTTCCAAATACGTTTAAAATTCAATAATAGGCCCCTATATTTAATTGGGACATTATAGATTCAAATTTTTCCTATTTTAATTTTCCAACTTTGAACATTAAAATAGTTTAGAACAACATATTCTGCCGATGTACATGGAGTATAACAAATGAACCGTATTGTGACTTATAGATGATGTTTTTTGTCAAAATATACATTATATATTTTATTTTGACTAATTAACTTTGGAAACGCATAACATTTTTTCTAATGCAACGATATCATGTGAGTAACCAATTCAAGGATATATTACAACTGATATTCAAATAAAGAATATATAACAATATTATCCTAATCAGAAAGCTTTGGCTCTTTTTTAAATCTGTTATTCATTTTTTTCAACTAATACTAGCTTTGTCGTTTGGTTCATTAGTTCACTTCAAAAAATAACTTTCAAATCACATGTAATACCATACAAATAAAAATATTTTTTCCAAATCATGAGATTCAAATTTATTTTATGTGTTGATAGTCTAACTCAATGCTTTTTTTCATACCTTGCAGTGCTATACATGATTGAGTTTCAGAAACAAGGTTTGTTACATGCCCATATTGTGTTGTTTTTGGTTAATGACAGTAAAATAAGTACGCCTCATGATATTAAAAGAGTTATAAGTGCTAAAATACCTAATAGAGAAATCAACCTATCACTGTATGTTGCGGTGAGCAGCTTTATGATGCATGGCTTATGTGGAATAGTTAACCTAAATTCGCTCTGTATGAGTAAAAGTGAATGCACAAAGTATTACCCAAAAAGCTTCACTTCCTCTACCATTATCCATGAGGATGGATATCCTCAATATAAGAGACCAGACAATGGACGGGTAATCATGAAAAATAAGGTCTCGCTGGATAATAGATATGTCATACCTTATAATCCTTATCTTCTTCTAAAGTACCGAGCTTATGTCAATGTTGAGAAATGCAAACATGGTGACTCAATCAAGTATTTATTCAAGTACGTCAGTAAAGGACATGATCGGGCCACCATAGCTTTCTATGCAAAATCACCATAAGAAGGATCTGATGTTGTACATGATGAGATCAAAATGTATTATGATGTTCGGTATCTCTCACCATGAGCAACAGTATGGAGGATTAGAACCTACGTGATACCCAGGTTAGTTGAAACTCACATATTTAATACAATAATTAAATAGTATAATATCTATTACTTATATAATATGAGCAACACTGGTAGGGCTGGATGTATGTGACAAGTGAGCTATAATATGATGGCCATTTGTTCGGTAAAAAAGAGACATTGGTAGTTAGTGATTGTGTGACAAGTTGAATGGCCATTTGAAAATTAAAAAAAAACTAATTAAAAATCTGAACGCAAATGGGATAAATTAAAATATTTAATCTATTATAAAAATTTAAATACTAAATTCTCATAGACACCCGTGATAGCTTAATAAATTTTCTTATAACCATAATAGCTTTTTTAACTGGCCTAATTTTTTAACAATCCAAATAACTAAATTTCATATAGATAATTATCTAATATTAATGCAAAGAGAAAAATTAGAGATTATATAATTATCTATATAAAATTTTTTGATTTGGATTGTTAAAAAAAGAAAAGACTTAGCTTCCCTCCCCTACAAAACAATTATATAATATATGCAAAGTTTTTTAGTTATTTTTAAGTATATTATTTTTGTAGAACTACGGCATATATATAAAGTTTGTTAGCAAATTCTTATAATAGATTAAATATTTTAATTTATTGGGGTTCAGATATAATAGATTAAATATTTTAATTTATAAGGTTTAGATTTTAAAAATGAATATGGAAGTTATAATAATATAATCACGGGTGAGAAAATTATCAATATATGAAGGTATTAAAATAATAATAATAATAATTGTATATTAAATAATTTAATTTATTTAATAGAGAGCATTGCCATATGACACACAGGTAGACCTAAAACATGTCACATATTTAACCTACCATCATCCCTCTTATTATATAAGTAAAGTAATAGATAGATAGATGGTATATATATAGATAAAATTTCTCGATTTTGATATTAATTATAGGTTCCTCCCAATTGAAAGATTGCAATTTCACCTTCCAAATCAACAAATTGTCATATATGAGGATGACAATGAACAAGAAGCTGTTGTTAATCGCAATAGTACAAAACAATCAATGTTCTTAGCTTGGATGTCAGCAAATGATAAGTATGCAGTAAGGAGACAACTAACGTATTCTGAGTTCCCAACAAAATTTGTTTTCAAGAAGGATCAGCTAGAGTGGGATCTTAGATAATGTGGATTTGCAATTGGAAGGTTATATAATGTTCCTCCTGGAACATGTGAGGCATACTACCTGAGGCTGTTGTTGACCATAGTTAAAGGCCCTAGATCATATGAAGAAATAAGGATTGTTAACGGTGTTCTTTATGAAACTTTCTATGATGTATGCTATGCCTTTGGTTTGCTAAATGATGATAGAGAATATATAGATGCAATTAAAGAATCAAGCTAGTGGGCTTCACCCAGTTACCTGCGACGTCTATTTTGTATATTGCTAGCGTGTAATTGCTATGGCAAACCTGAAATTGTTTGGCAGCAAACTTGGAAGTTAATGGCAGATGATATCATCTACAAGCACCTTAACAAACTGGCCATTCATGTAAGTCTTTCAACCAAGGTATCAGGTTATTAGTTAAAAAAGCTCACCAAATTGTAATTTCCAATAACACTTGTACACATTAACAACCTCTTTTTTCATTAGCTTGTGAATATAACATTTATTGTCTTCATGTAGACTTTAACTTGTCAAATGATAAGCTACATAGTTATGTTTTAATAGAATTGGAACGTGTCATGATGCAAAATGGAAAGAGTCTCCGTGACTATGATTCAACGCCATCCCCATAAGAGTTCGGTATCTTATCACCAGGAAATAGATATCTGCACAATGAGCTAAATTTTGACACCGATGCACTATGTGAACAACTGCAGACTCTACTATCCAACTTAAACCCACAACAATAAGAAATTCATTCAGCTCTAATTGCTATCGTCACCAACTCACGGGGTGGTATGGATTTTGTTTATGGATATGGTGGAACAGGAAAAATATACTTGTGGCAAACGCTATCTACATCTCTGAGGTCAAATGGCCAAGTAGTTCTTAATGTTGCTTCAAGTGGCATTGCATAACTTCTTTTGCCAAATGGTAAGACAACTCACTCTCAGTTTGTCATCCCAATTACCATTATAGAGGATTAAGTATGTAACATAAAGCAAGGATCACATCTAGCCGAACTCTCCTACATATGTCTCTTATAATTTGGGATAAGGCTCCTATGACAAATAAGCATTGTTTTAAAGCATTAGATAGAACAATGCGTGATATTATCAGCTTAGATTTCCCATACATGTCTGATAAACCTTTTGGCGGTAAGGTTGTTATGCTTGTGGAGATTTTAGATAAATACTGCCAGTCATTCCAAGAGGTGCACGAGAAGATATAGTGCATGCTACAATTAACTCATCTTATTTGTGAAAATATTGTAAGCTATTCATGTTGACCACTAATATAAGACTGATGAGCTCTGAAGCATCACGTCATAACCAAGAGGTAATTGATTTTTGTAATTGGATTATATCAATTAGTGACGGAACAGTTGAAATAGAGGAGCATTCTAATAGTTTGATCCCCATACCATAAGAGTTGCTATTAAAGCCCGTCAACAATCCATTCGAATGTATAGTACAGGCTACATATCTTGATTTGCTACTTCATTTAAATGAGAATTCCTACTTCAGAGATCGTGCCATCTTCACATCTACATTGTCAGTTGTAGATGAGGTTAATAATTATGTGCTTGGATTAATTCTTGGGGAGGAAAAAATCTATTTCAGTATTGATAGTATTTGAAAATAAGATACGACTCACAGCTCAATATCAGAAATACATTCAATCAAATTTCTCAATAATACCTCAATGTCTGGACTTCTAAACCACCAATTACGTCTAAAAGTGGGTACTCCTATCATGCTTATGCGCAACATAGACAAATCCAATGGGCTATGTAATGGGACAAGACTTATTATCACCAGGCTGGAAAAGCATGTCATTGTTGCAAGATTAATGTCATCACATGCATCACATGGTAGCGTGCTAATCCCAAGGATTACTATTACACTATTACACCTTTTGATGCATCTTTGCCCTTCACATTTTGTCGAAAATAGTTCCCTGTCATGTTATCCTTTGAAATGGCCATACATAAAAGCCAAGGGCAGAGCCTTAAAAATGTGGGCTTGTATCTTCCTCATCTTGTATTTAACCACGATAAGTTATATGTTGCTGTGTCTCGATTTTATAGCAAAGAGGGCTTGAACATTTTTTTTAAGTGAGAGGAAATTCATTCATTCAAAATTGCTGTATATGTACAGGTGCTCTAGAAAGCAGATTTACAGAAGAGAATTGAATCTAGAAAAACTCTTAATGGTATGGCTAACTATTGACTGTATCTATGCAATAATAGTATCCACTGTGAAGGTATCTGTCGTGAAAAGCCTTTTGTTTCTTACTTCCCAGAGTTTCTAGTATGTGATGCTAATGCCAATCTTCCAGGAGACATGAAGCTTTGTATTTCGAAGGATCAGATCAAGCCAATGAACAATATGAATTCTCGAAAAATCTGCAAGCATATCAGCTGGCAGGATTTTCTTCCAGACAGATGCTGCTACATGACAAGACTTGAAAACATGATTAAGATCTTCAGCCTGGCCTTGACAGAACGTACAGGATCCATCAGTCAACATACCTCTCCTAAGGCGTTCCTTATTGGTGAGAAGTTTTCCTTTTCTTAATAACCAGCAGAATACTCTAACTCTCTGGGAGGTTGGCAATTTCCAAATTTGGCTCCATTTGGGATCAGGCGCATTCCAGTTCAAGGACTCTATAAGCCAGTAAGCTGATTTAGTACTGAAATGGCCTGAGGTAGTTAAATTCCAGTAACCCATCAGTTTTGATGCTTCCTTGTCTAGCTTAACCGACGATATTGCAGTGATAACATCAGGGGGCAGTTGATTTATGAATAAATCCCATTTCCATGAGCCATTGGGATTTAGGAAGTCAGATACCATTTTGGAGAGTTCAAGAGGCTAGATAGGTGTATAAGCTATATTCTTTAAAGGTCCATGTTCCCCAACCCAGAAATTTGTCCAGAACCAGATTTTATGACCATTAACTGGGTTCTATTTGATATGACATGCCGCTTCATCCCACAGATGAAAAAGATTTCTCCAAAGGTGTGAGGGTTGTGTCCTAAGCTTAGGCCTCATTATATCCTGCAAGTCATACTTTCTCTTTAACACCTGCACCCAAAGATTGTTTGGTTGGCAGATAATCTTGTAAATTAACTTCATCAAGAAGGCCTTATTTTGTGAGCCAAGATTCAGCATACCACAGCCCCCATTTTTAAGTGGTTGACAGAGATCTCTCTACTTGACTAGGCTCACACCTCTATGTTCATTTGTATAACCTCATATGAACTTTCTGATTATCTTTTCAATTTCATTACAGCAAGCAGATGGCAAGGTTGTGCTCTACATTGTGTACAAAGGAATGGAGGCAAGTACCGACTTGGCTAAAGTGATACGGCCTGCTAAAGATAGGGACCGACTTTTCCATCCAGATAGATTGGCTTGAAGCCTCTCTGTTATATGATTAAAGGTTGTCTTGGATACTCTACCATTTAAGATAGGGACACCTAAGTACTTGCCTAAGTTTTCAGTTTGTTGGAAGGCTAGGTCATGGCATATTTTCCTTTTCAATCCAGCCTCAACATTTTTGGAAAAGTAGATTTTAGTCTTTGAGTGACTAATCTTGTGCCCAGACGATGCACAAAATTCCTGTAGAGTAGTTTTGACCAGTTGAACTTGCTGTTCATTGGTGTGACAAAAAATGATAAGGTCATCGGTAAAGAATAAATGGGACAAAGTTGTGCCCTTCCGACCTATCTTAATAGGCTGCTAAGCTCCAGAATTTACCTTAGCCATAATTGCTTGTGGCAATCTCTCCATACAGAGCACAAAGATATAGGGTGATAATGGATCCCCCTGACTAATACCTTTTCTGGGTCTAAAAGAAGCAGTCAGCTTTCCACCCCATAGCACCTGCATTGTAGAAGTTGAAATACACTCCAAAATAATTCTGACCAGGATATTAGGTATGCCAGCATCAATCAATGTATCCTCAATAAATTCCCATCGCAGCTTGTCAAAAGCCTTTTCTAGATCAACTTTAATGGCCATCCACCCACTCTTGGATTTTTTAATTCTCATAGAGTGTACCACCTCTTGAGCAATAATGACATTTTTAGTGATGCTTCTTCCTTCAATAAAACTAGATTGGTATGGACCTATAAGGGTCGGCATGATCGGTTTTAGTCTATTGGCTAGCACCTTGGTGATGATTTTGTATATCACAGAGCACAAACTTATTGGCCATAATTCATTGATATAACTTGGCCTACTGACTTTAGGTACTAGTGCAATAAGAGTACGGTTTAGGAAAGGATCCAATTTCGAACCTGCCCAAAATTTTTTGATAAAAGAGAGGATAGTTAGGCCAACAATGCTCCATTGACTCTGGAAGAAGACTGCGTGAAGACCATCAATTCCTGGGGACTTGAGAGGTTTTATATCAAATAAGGCTTGTTTGACTTCCTCTATATGTATCTCTCTTTCTAAGAGAGTAATTTGTAGAGACGTAAGAGAAGGAAAAGCTCCTCTAGTACTCAATAGACTTAGTGGTAAGGCATATCTGAATACAAGCTTTCAAAATAGTGATGAGCTAATTGCGATAATTCCTCAGCATCCGTTATCCATACTCCATCTTCAGACTTTAGCCTGGTGATGCGATTTTGGCTTCTACGCATTAGGGCTTTAGTGTGGTAGAAATTGGTATTTCAGTCGCCAAAGTAGATCCAATTGGAGTTTGATTTCTGTAGCCAGAGTAATTCTTCCTAAAAACACACTTCTTCATACTCCTCTCTCAGATCCATCTCAAGATTGGTAAGGAATTCAGTGGCAAATGAGTTTTCTAGTTTTTCCTGAACCCCTTTAAGCCGAGATAAGACTCGTTTTTTCCTTTTCCCAATAGTGCCAAAGACTTCTGCATTCCATTGACTTGCTACCTCCGTAAAGTTTGAAATACACTTCACCAAGTTGTCACTATCTGTCCAGGTTTGTTGCACTAGATGATGAAAATCTGGGTGGGTGAGCCATGGGGCCATAAACTTGAATGGTTTCTCCATGGACTTGCTTGTATTTGTTAAGCCCATATTAATCATAATTGGCCTATGGTCTAAAAGAACTTTGGGTAAGTGATCCACCTATGAGTTTGAAAATTCTTTGAGCCATGGAGAATTACACAACGCCCTATCCAGTCTAATGAACAAAGTCCCACATCTCCATGTGTACTTTGGGCCATTAGAGCCCATATCTAGAAGCCCATGTTCATAGATGAAGGCCTTGAATTTGCACCCTATATTATTCCTTTGGGATCTACCTCGTCTTTCATCCCCATTTAGAATTGCGTTGAAATCCCTGACAAGTAGCCATGGGGATGGCGTTGCTAAGAAGGAGAGATCATGCCATAGTAATTTGCGTAAAGTAGCTTGAGGACTACCAAAGATTGCAGTGAACAAGAACTTGGTATTTTCTTCCAGAAGATTTACCTCCATATGAACGAATTAGATATGGTTAGCGAGAATTTGAATCTCCACTTTATTAGACCATAGGACCCATATTCTACTAGAAAATCTAGGGGCTTCTATGTGGTAGGAATATTGAAAGCCAAGCTTTTTGATTACTCTATCTGTTTTGGCTCTAGATATCCTTGGCTCCACTACAACAAAAATCATGGGACGGTAATTGGCAACAATATTCTTAAAAACTGAGGGGAACTTTTTATCAAAAGCTCCTTGCACATTCCAAGTAATAATTGACATAAAATAATTAGATATTAGTATTAGAGGAAAATTCAACTCCCTCGATCAGTATTGGCGCATCTTGTTCCTCAAGTTCTCTTTGTAGCTCCTGGGCAATTGCTTTCACTGTTTTACTGGAAGGCCCAGGAATATTCTGATTGGGTTTGGATCCAATTCTTGGTATAGATAGCTTTGACCTAATACGAATGCCTCTTTCCTTCAAATATGGATCAGGTGGCTTATGAGCACTTGGGCTTTGTATTTGGTATAGGTGAGCTTCTTTGGGCCCCACCTTATGTGAAGAAGCTTGTTTTCCATGATATTGAGGCTTTACATGATTGTCTTCTATTCGAATGGCATCATTGTAATTACTATCGAGGTTTGTGGCCACTTCTTTGGCCATATAGTGGAGGGAATTAAATACACAGTCTGGATTAATCACCAACGTGGCAGGAGCTTTTTGTTTGTTTCCTGGATCACTTTCTTAGGCCTTCTTTGTTCCTTGCTTTTCCTTCTTGGTAATTCATTTTTGTCATTTGAAATTATTCTGGCATAGTCGTTCACGACGTGCCTCAGCTCATCCACGGCAATTGTGTTGTATAGTGCATTGTACCTAGAGGAGGTGCTTATGTTTTTAAATTCGTACCCATCATCCTGTCTTCCTCCCTTGGTGTGTGTGCGTCGGCGACGCTGAACTTGCATCCATTCCCTGTACTGTGCATTTTTATGCTCGTGATTTGGAGGAGTTTGAGCATGCTCCGGCATAAGCTGTGCTTGATCCGGCGAGATTTCAGTCGGAGTAGCCATTTTTTCCGGGCAGGAATTAATCAAATGACCATATCTGCCGCAGTGGAAACAAATGGTTGGGAGCCCTTGATATTTAACATAGATGATTTCTCCTCCGCTTGAATTTTGGAAGTTAGAGGCTTGGTAAGGTCAATGAACACTACAAGACGCGCGAATTTTCCTCTATATACAAAATCTATGTTATAGTCTACCTTGACAACTTCGCCAAAAACACTGCCGATTGAATGAATAATGTTCTTATGGTAGTAACAAGCAGGCAATTGGGGGAGACGCACCCAACCCATAACATGGTTAATAACGTGTTCCTGAGACTTAAAAGAGGGGGACCAGGGCTGAATAGTGAGGTAATGCCCGAAGATAACCCAAGGACCGTTGATTAGAGCATTTTGGAAATCAAGCTTATCTTTAAAACGCACTAGAAAACATTCTTCATCTAAGTCAGTGAGTTTGAACTTCCTTGCTGATTTCCATAAATTCTGCAACTGTGGACGAAGTTGCCTGTAACTTATCCTCCGGCCAAGAAGTTTAACAACGACGGTGAAGCCCATTTGCTTGTTTAGGGTGTCTATGACGTGGGTAGCAAAGTTAACTATTGGGATATTCCCATTCAATCCTATCACTACATCTCCTAGCTAAAGAGTGATGTCTTCTTCCTCCTCCTCGTCCTGCGACTCCGTATCAGCGTTGAGAAGCTTGTCTTTGAATGAAGGAGCTTCACAGTCCTAGGCCTTCTGTGTATCTTTAGTTTCGGTCTCCCCACTGGCTTGTGTAAGCATTTGAGTCTCCAGGACAATTTCAGATACTAAGGTTGCTGAGACGTGAGTTTCATCAACAGTTACATCCATGCTACATTCCTCATCCATGATATGTCTCTGCTGCGATTCATCTCCTAATTTAACCTTTTTTCCATACTGCCCTTCACCTGGATGAGGAGGGGGTTCCGACTTGAGGTTGCTTTCAAAAGGGATTATGTGCTGCATATTTTGAGTGTCGCGTATGATCTGGTTCTAGAGAGAAGGGAGAGCTTCTCTCTCTAGACCCATCAATTTAACAAACACTTTAACGTAGAGGGCTTGAACATATTAATCCTAGATGAAGATGAAAATCCAACAAATAAGACCTGCAATATTGTGTACAAAGAGGTCTATTATAATTTGTTCATATGAGGTTATTAGCATGTACTGTTAACATTTTATGTCCATGCGAATGGTCGAACTCAATTTGTTGTTTTTATGTGTCCGCACTAATACATACATTCCGATAAATCTTACGTGACAAGTTGCATTGTATATTGTGCCTTATAAATACACAAAACATCATTTTAGTTTATAGGGTTAATGAACAACTTTCATACAAGCTGTTTGTGTATGTGATATGCTTAGTCAATTTTATTGACTTCTTGCCGGCGCATCATGCGGGTCCTGCACTAGTTTATAAGAAAATAAGAAAAGAAATGATACCGTGCTCGTTGGTTTATGCTTTTTTTTTTTTGGCAACCGTTGACTTTATACCATAGCGCTCACCTGCCATCACTCACGGAGATACAGCAGAAGTCACGAATCATCTTTTAGCAATCACCATTCTTCCCTTCTCTCTCTGAATCTCTGACCGGAGAAACTTTTCGATGGCTTCGACCACCAAGATTCTCTTCATCGGAGGCACTGGATATATCGGAAAGTTCATCGTCGAAGCCAGCGTCAAAGCCGGCAATCCTACCTTCGTTCTGATCCGAGAGTCCACACTCTCCAACCCCGCCAAGTCTCCGATTCTTGATAAGTTCAAGGCCTTGGGCGTCAATCTAGTGCCCGTACGTAAATCCTCAAGCATTTCTTTACATGTTCCTATTTTCCTAATATTTACTTCACATAACAGTGAATACGGTTTTTCTCCGTTTGCTAAAGTTGAAATGGGAAACACAGGAGAGAACCAAGCGTGTTAGTGTACTTTGAACGTAGTGTACGAGCGTTTTCGTGATCATCTTGTGGATTTGGAACTGTAGCTGGAAAATTAATCGTCAATTCTAATTTATTTTGTTGAAATGGCCATAGTACATTTTATCCGATTGTTTTGCAGGGAGATCGGTTATATGAAGCTTAATTTCATGATAATATCATTTGACTACTATTTTCATTTCGAATTTTCTTGTTCAACAATTAGGAAATAACTTTCTGATGGAGGTGAATGTGGTGTTCATATTATATACGCAGGGAGATCTCTATGATCACCAGAATTTGGTTAAGGCGATAAAGGAAGTGGATGTGGTGATCTCTACTGTAGGTCACATGCAGATCGCTGATCAGGATAGGATCATTTCTGCCATTAAAGAAGCAGGAAATATCAAGGTACTACAGCTTTTCAATTTTGGTATATTCCAATATTTTAGTAGTATGTTCTTTTTATACAATAGCTTGTTTATTTTGGTGTTTAATCTCAGCAATCTTATCTTTAATCTCTGTACTTAGTAGAATGGTAAGTCACACGTTTTGGATGAATTAGAAAAATGCTTTAGCAAGTCACAATTCTTTGCATGAGATGATAGGTGTATATTGTGTAATAAAACCGATCGAAATGTTTTGGTTGGAAAACAATTTGAATGAATGTTTGGGGCTTGTGCTTGATAGCAATTGTTTGGTTGCACAGAGATTCTTTCCTTCAGAGTTTGGAAATGATGCGGATCGAGTTCATGCAGTGGAGCCTGCGAAATCTGCGTTGTTTGCTAGTAAGGCCAAAATTCGCCGAGCCACTGAGGCTGCGGGAATCCCTTTTACCTATGTATCTAGCAACGCGTTCGGTGGTTATGTACTACCCAATCTGTCACAACCTGGTGCTACTGCACCTCCAAGAGATAAAGTTGTTATCCAGGGGGATGGAAACCCCAGATGTAAGAACTAAAAGCAGAGTTTTACATCAATCAGTTATAGAAATATCAATAATTAAATATCATTAGCGGATTTCAATTAACCTTCTCTTGATCTCAACAGTTGTGGTTAACAAGGAAGAAGATATAGGCACATATACAATCAAAGCTGTGGATGACCCAAGAACCTTGAACAAAGTTCTTTACATCAGGCCCCCTCTCAACACCTACTCGTTTAACGACCTTGTATCTCTTTGGGAGAAGAAGATCGGTAAAACTATTGAAAGGGTTTACGTTCCAGAGGAGCAAATCTTGAAGCAAATTCAAGGTAACGGTTGAGTGCTAATTTTTTCCCTGAGAATCTGTTCAAGTGAAATATTTTATGCCTCAAAAATCCAAGGGAAAAAAATCTGCCTTATGAGTAGTTTGAGAATTTAGGTTTGATTGTTTCAACAATTGGATTGTCGGCATAGAACTTTGTGATTTGTCAGGACGTTCTTGTTTTGACAGTGGCGACTTATTTATTGTTTTTCAGATTCGCCACCTCCCGCCAATGTGATTCTGGCATTAGGACACTCGGTGTTTGTGAAAGGAGATCACACTAACTTTGAAATTGAGCCATCTTTTGGAGTAGAGGCTACGGCTCTCTATCCTGATGTGAAATACACCACTGTGGATGAATACCTCAATCAGTTCGTCTGAGAAAAAAGATTTCAGGTGTTAGGTTCATGGCGAAGAATTTACTTTCCAAATAAAAGCGTTATGTAGTTGTTGTGAACGGTGGTGCTGTAGCGCATCCAGTAACATGAGTGCGTGCTTCCCTGGCTGTTTGCTTTAGGGCCTGTTTGGTTAGAGGGGAGGGGATGAAAAATGACCCCCCTCCCCTTATTTGGTATAAAAAATAGGAGGGGAGGGTTTCCAAATTCCTCTCACTCCCTCAAATTGGTTCCCTTCAAATTGGGGGGTTTTGGAGGGAGCCAAAAATTTGGGACTGATTTACCCCTATTATTTTTTCATATTCTCAATTATACCCTGTGAATCCAGAATAAAAATTATTATTATCCTTTACGTAAAACTACTTTCTAGATCATTTTGTAGGTGTGATTGGAGTGAAAGGTACACAAGAAAGATTTTCCGCTGTTGCTTCAACGTTAATTAGAGCCTTATTTTTATAAGTATCAAGTATAAGCTTCGATTGAAAACTGATGATTATTAATCTTGGGTTGATCATGGCTACTAAAGCCCGTCAAAAAGAGAAACATTCCTCCGAGGACCAAAGGCGAAGTTCATGACGCAGTTTTTTACGTCTTACTTAGTTACTTTGAAAATTCCAAAGATACAAAACAGACATGGAAGCATTGATAGAGCGAGACTCCTTAAGATTGAATTGTCTTGTATATGATAATTGTTGGAATATTCATATAACGAGAAATTAATTTGGAGAGAATTGAAAACTATTTCCATTTTATATCTTCATCTTGTTTTTTATAAATTATATAATTTATATTGAGTTTTAAATTAATTTATATAATTTATATAAGAAAAAATATATAAACTAATGTTTAAGGGTAAAATGGTAAATTAGATATTATTTCCTCTCCCTTCCCCTCTTAAACCAAATAAAGGATCATTAAAAAGTCTTTCCCTTCCTCTCCCTCCAACCAAACAAAATAAAGTGATCCTCCATCCTCCCTTTCTATCCCCCCATCCACCCCCTCTCATTCCATCACCTCCCTTTAAACCAAACAGGCCTTATGAACCGTGCATGGAGATATCTGTCACTTCAATCCTTTTTTTTGGTCAATTACTTCCTACTTTTCTGACCAAGAATCCCAGCTATTAATTTTACATTTATCCTAGTACTTTTTGGCCCAAAATTTCAAGAAGGGAAAATAAAACCGTTTGGAAATGGTCAATACGAAGAGTAAAAGAGTGTAAAAATAATAGGGAAGATCACTTATAGCTTCTAACAATAACAATAATAATAAAGCTTTTAACCTATTAGGTGGGGTCAGTTATATGGATCATACGACGTCATTGTACTCTATTAAAAATAATATTTTTAGATATATTATTAATCGAAAGGTCTCTCTCTATGACCTCATTGAGCGTTTGTTTCGGCCTTTCTCGACCTCGTTTTATAGGACTTCATACCTCTTGATCAACTCTCCTTACTGGAGCATTCATTGACCTTCGTTGAACATGTTCAAACCACCTTAAACGACTTTCTACTATTTTTCCTTCAATAGAGGCCACTCCAATTCATTCACGTATATGATTATAGGTCCTAAGGGAAAAAAAATTACAACAAATTCCTAATGCAAATTCAAAAATAAAAAAAGGCCTTAGGGACTTTTGTGTAATTAATTGCCAATGTGAAATGACTAACTTGCCCCTAAAAAATAAAAAATAAAAAAAGGCATGTTTTTCTCATTAAAGAGAAAGAGAAAACGAACCAAGGCTATGGTGGTTGAAGCTGTAAGGTTGAAGGGATTAAGTGTGGTGTTCATATCATGGGCAAATATTAGATTTTGCAACTTTTATCTATTGTTAAAGAGATTTTGGATTTTTTTCCCGCTGTGTGTAACATCCTCATTTTTATTTTCATAATATAATTATAAATTAGAATTAATTATTTAAAAAATATGCATATATTAAAATAATAATAACAATATATAATACTATATATTTACAAAAAAGGGGAGGGACAAACCACCGCAAGTTTTCGGTGGAACACAATCATTATTTAAAAAAAAAAAAGACTCGATGATTGTATCTCTAAAAAACAATTAATTATATGTGGTGTTAGGTTTGGCTTCACATGAACAAGGAGGGGGTATTTATAAGGCGTGAAGTGGTTCCGGAAGGCTGAAAGAGAGATCTTAATAGGGGTATTTTCGGTTCTTTAGATATCAATAAGATACTCAAATTCTCTTCTGATTACAAAACTCCTTTTATGAAAAATATTCTAAATAATTTTATTTTTCTCATGATAGTGATTTCTTACTGATTAGAGAATATTTTAGGATTAGAATTTTGGACAAGTTTAAGTTTTATCAGTATATGACTATAGAGATATAAAGGATGATTAATAGTGGATTTTCTACGTTTATTTTTATTATTCAGTTAGAATAAAATTTTATAAGAAATTTTCTATATAATCAATCTATAAATAATTTTATATGAGACTTTTTAAATGATTAAATTTAGGATAAATAATTTATTTGAATTATTAGGAGTATTTTTGAGGTTTTAATCGGTTTAGATATTTTAAGACGAAAATTTATAATTTAGTTATTTTATGTTCAAAACTTTAAATTGGGAATTTTATGTAAGGGAATGAAATTAATCATAATCAATGACTTAAATAAGTTGTTATTAGAGTTAAGAAAAATATTTAAATTAATAATTAGAATTTTAGTGTGGAATTGAAATTTTTAGGAGTAATTAATTCAAAATTTATAAATTTTAGAATTGAGTTAAATAAATTAATTTTTCCAATAACTCAAGGAGTTATTAATGTATAATAAATTAATTGTTGTAGATTGATTTTTAGCGTGTATTTAAGTTCTTGGATTAGGAGCTTGTGGTTATAATTTTTGCTTTGGCGAATGGTAACCACTTTCCTCTTGTTGTACATATTTGTATGATGTTTGTGAGTGATTTTTAACTTTATAGAATTATATATTTGGCTATTGATATGTGATGTAGACTTTGAAAATATGTTGTTAATGAAATAGTCTTATGGGACTTATTTTCACTGAGAAAATGACTAGTGATATTTTATTATATGAATTGGTATGTATTTTTGAGATTGAAAAGATCCTTTAGATAATTGAGAATTGATAATGATTTGTTATGATCATATATACTGATATGAGAGGGGATGGTGAATGTTGATTTGATGGGTTGTTACTTAAAGAGGAAATAAGGGGGTGAACTTTTGTATAAAAAGAGGTAATGAGGTGATGGACTTTTGGGTGTACACTGGTTAGTCATTTGGTTCAATTGTATCTAGTAGGGCCTTGACACCCCACTAATATATTTTAAGGGGGAACCCTTGGTCTAGTCTCATGCTCTGTGGATTTTGGCCGGTCTATATCACTTGATTGGTGAGCTTATTAAGTTAAACTACCAGTCATATGGGTCAGTTCTAGCCCATAGGTTCAGTTAGAGGAAATAAGGAATGAGAGAAAATAAGGAAGAACAAAGAATAAATTATTATGTATTTATTCTTATATACTTATGTGATAAATATGAGAATGAGATTATGATATGATAAATTAGTTTGTGTGCATGTGTGTGCGCGTGTGGCGCGCATGGACATGTGACATTTTAATAACGTTATGATTTTATAACTGTTTCACTCGGCACCTCATAGGCATTTACTCATATGGCCGATGAGATGGATTGTCAGTTGTTGATGCTTTTATCTCATCCTGTTGATTTAACATTTTTTCATGTGATAGTTGTCGTGCGGGTCCATCAGAGAAGAGTCAGGAAGCTTAAACTACTTCTCTCTAAAAGTAGTGCTTCTATCCTTATAATATATGTTGGATTATTATATAACTCATTTTGCATACTCTGATTTATTTTAGAGATTCAATATTTTAACTATATATTTTTAATTACGCTTGATGATGTTGGATGGCCTACATGCCTTATAATGTATTTTGAATTGGTGGAACCATAATTTGGTTTGATATAGATATTTTAATATATAATGAGATACTATTCAATTAATGAGTTTTCAAATGGTTAGTTGAATTTTTTTCTACCATGATAATCTTTGAAAGATGAGTTGTATTATTTTTAGGGAAAACTAATATCACAGTCCTTTTAGTTCTACCAAATTTTGAATCAGGTCCACCTAGTTTTTTTCCTTTTTATCCGATCCTTATCGTTCACTCCATTATCTATGCAACTATGCAAGTCCTTCTGTTAACAAGGCACTCATGTGCCGTTAGTTTAAGTTGACAGAGGGTGATGTGACGATTTGACTGGACATAAAGGAAAACTGAGGTACCACCTAAAATTTGTTTTTAAAACAATAAAAACTTAATTCGTTTCCATCAGTCCGTCCCCATCCCCTCTTCACTAGTTTATAAGAACATAAGAAAAGAAATGATACCGTACTGGTTGGTTTATGCCTTTTTTTTTTTTTGTTAATATAACTTTTAGTCCATGAAGTTTGATCCAATTATGATTTTAGTCCTTCAAGTTTGAAATCGGTGGTTTAGATCCTTGAAGTTTCACCCAATTTTAGTTTTAGTCCCTCAAGTTTGAAATCAGTAATTTTGGTCCCTGAAGTTTCACCCGATTTTGGTTTTAGTCCCTCAAGTTTGAAAAGGATTTTGCAACCCGTTTTTGAAACCCGACCTGACCCGGAAAAAAACTAAGTTCTTTTCAAACTTGAGGGACCAAAATCAAAATCGGATGAAACTTCAGAGACCAAAAGCACTGATTTCAAACTTGAAAGACCAAAACCAAAATTGGGTGAAACTTCAGAGACCAAAACCACCGATTTCAAACTTGAGGGATCAAAATCAAAATTGGATCAAATTTCAGAGATCAAAAATTATAGGGTAAACATAACTTTTAGTCCTCCAAGTTTGGACAAGTTTTGCTTTTGGTCCCTCAACTTTAAAACTTGTGGTCTTGGTCCCTCTAGTTTCAACCGTTTTCAACCGTTAGTCCCTCTAGTTTCAAAGGGACCTGCTGGGCGTTAAATAGTCTTATTTGGCATTAACAGTGTTAAACTATCCTATGTGTAATGCTGAGTGGACAGCTGATGTGGAAACCTTAAATATATAATTTGTGGTCTGAAAAAAGAACAAAAAAAGCAGAGGAAAAAGGCAACAGACACGCGGTTTATCAAATGTGGGAAAACGACGGGAAAGAACTTTATCAAGAAAGAAAAGCGAGGAGGGTTTGGTCGAAGAGGACCCACGCCGGCGAAGTCTGACGTGGCCGTTGCTGGAGGAGTAATCGTTGACGGCGACCGTCGAGTGAAGATCAGAGTTGTACCTTCACTTCATTTAAAGGTAAGAAACTTCATGTTTATGTGAATGTCGTGGCTGAAGCTTCTTGTTTAATGCAAAGTCGTGAGGAACATCTGAACTTTCAATCTTTCAATGCTCTGTTTTATTTTCTTACTTGCATATGGCTGAACCTGCCTATTTTGTCCTTAACTGAGCATCTTTATATGGCGCCCATAACTAATGCTCTGCAAGAATTATACATAAGTAGATGTATCTATATATAAGCTGCATCCAATCCTTTTTCACTCTGATCCCTCACACCCTAGTTTTGTTGTTCGTCAGTAATTTCCCATCACTGTCAGTAGAGTTTTGGCATTCATATATTGGGAAATCAAATTTTCTAAGAAAAGAGCAGCTACAACCTATATCCACGCTTCAGAATTTATATAGTCGTGCTTTACGACAAATATGGATATTTGAATTTTTAATTGAAGAAACATGTTTTAAAGTTTTCCTCATGCCATGACAAATAGTAGGCAATAGTATAATTCAATTTGACATTGGAAGTCACATTACACGTCTTGCATTCTGTTCACAAAAGTTGGATCTGTTTTATGTCAAGCTCTGTTTTTTTATATCAAATGTTGTGTTTTTCATAGGTTAAATATGGATTTAGGCAAAGACAGTAGTGAGAGTAGTGCAGTAGAGGAGAGTGGTGCTTCAGAAGCCTTGCTATCAGATTTTGATTACAGTGATGAAGAAAATATAGACGATGACTATTTTAGGCAATATGTTGATGTTGGTGTGGGTGATGTATTAGATGAAGTTGTGGGTAGTTCACAATTGATATCCATCAACACTGATCAACCTCAGCCATCAAATGCAGTTGAGGTTAGGGAGGAGAATATATTGGCTATGTTATCTGACTATGAATCTGAGGATATTGAAGAAGTTGAAGGAATGAGTGATGATGGGGATGAGATAGTGGTACAAGAACAACACCCCAAATATAATCCCTCAGAGATGTGCAAAGAGTTTAAATTTCAGTTAGGGATGGAATTCACTTCACTTCAACAATTTAAGATTGCAGTCAGAGAATATGCACTACTCAATGGATATGAGTTAAAATTTGTAAAGAATGATAAGGTGAGATGCAGAGTCAAGTGTGCACAACAAGAATGCAAATGGGTAGCACTTGTGAGTAAAGGAAAGGGTAGTGAGCTAACATATCGCTTAAAGACACTATACGCTAAACACACTTGTGGGGTGTCTATCAAGGGGAAGAATGCCTCATACAAGTGGATTTCAGAGAAAATAGTGAACATGATGAAGATAAACAAAAACGTGAAGTTGGCAAACGTAATTGCAGCAGTAAGGGAGCACTATATGGTTGATGTGTCTATATGGAAGGCATACAAGGCAAGAAAAAGGGCGAAGGCAATCATTGAGGGTGATTATAAGGAGCAATATCATAAGCTGAGAGATTATTGCAATGAAGTCAAAAAGTGTAACCTTGAAACAAATTTTGTTTTGGTTACTGATCAACCATACACACATCGCCCACCTATATTTAGAAGACTGTATGAGTGCATTGGTGCTGTGAAGCGAGGATTTTTAGCAGGTTGCAGACCAATAATTGGGTTGGACGGTTGTTTTTTGAAGGGTCCCTATGGGGGAATATTACTTGTGGCAGTGGGACGTGATGCTAATGACCAATACTTCCCATTAGCGTGGGCTGTTGTTGAGGGGGAAAATAGAGACTCTTGGACATGGTTTTTGATTAACTTGTTTGATGACATTGGCACCATGAGAGAAAGAAGATGGGTCTTCATATCTGACAGACAAAAGGTAGTTCAACTACTGTTTACGTATTGAAATTCAATTAGTTTTTAAATTTGTTATGCATACTGAATATGCATACTGACAATAATAACATGCAGGGTCTTGTTCCTACATTTGAAGAGCTACTTGAAGGGGCTGAACATAGATTTTGTATTCGGCATTTGTATGCAAATGTAAAAGCCAAATATGGAGGAGGAACTGTGGTGCGTGACTTAATTGTTCGTGCTGCAAAAGCCACAATTAAGGCTGAATGGAAAGAACGAATGAATGAGTTGAAGGCTATTTCAAACGAAGCATACGAATATTTATTAGCAATCCCTCCAACATGTTGGACAAAGTCACACTTCTACGAGACTTGTAAATGTGATATTGTGACCAACAACATGACCGAGTCATTTAATGGACGGCTGTTAGAGGCAAGAGAGCTTCCTATTGTGAGCATGCTTGATTGGATCAGAACTTATTTAATGACGAGATTTGCTGAAAATCGTGTCAAGGCTGAGAAGTACCGTGACAAGGGGATAGTGTGCCCACGGCCTCGTAAAAGATTAGAGAAAGAAATTCAAGAATCTCGGAAGTGGGCAGTGAGATATGCCGGTGATAATCGGTACGAGGTTTCACTTAATAGGCATATGTTCCAAGTTGATCTGACTGCTAGAAGCTGCTCATGTTGTTGGTGGCAATTAAATGGAATTCCATGCAGGTAAGTATATTGAATGCATAACAACACTGGCAGTGATGCTCAATAGATACATTTAAATATTTTGTTTTCAATATGCCTTCAATATGCGTTGCTGCACTGTCTTCAATATGCCATATCATTTCTGAAATAACATGCCTTCAATATGCGTTGATGCACTGTCTTCAATATGCCATATCATTTCTGAAATAACATGCCTTCAATATGCGTTGATGCACTGTCTTCAATATGCCATATCATTTCTGGAATAATATGCCTTCAATATGCGTTGCTGCACTGTCTTCAATATGCCATATCATTTCTGAAATAATATGCCTTCAATATGCGTTGCTGCACTGTCTTCAATATGCCATATCATTTCTGAAATAATATGCCTTCAATATATTCATAACTGCATTGTCTTTTGGCATCATCTTCTGGCATCATATTCTTGTTTATGCTTCTTCATGTCTGAAGTTCAGTATATAATTATAGTTATATACGATTGATTACTTTGAACTTGCATTTGTACATTGGTTAACATATTCATAAGAACCACAGGAATTAATAACTGATGTGCTGCACTGTGTTGCTTTCACTTGTGATAACTGAAATTTTTTTCCCAATGTGGTCTTTCTATTGATTCACAGACATGCAGTTGCTTGCATTTATGTTAAAAGGGAGGATCCACATGAGTATGTTGATAAGTATTTGACTTTGCAATCTTTTGTGGCCTCTTACTCTCCAATCGTCGAGCCTATCAATGGAGAAGATATGTGGGAGCAGGCAGATGGTCAACCAATTGAGCCTCCACCATATCACAAACGTCCTGGACGGCCACATAAGAAAAGAAAAAGAGGAGCAGATGAGGACACAATAGGAGCTTGTAAGGAGAAACGGAAAAATACAACTGTGACTTGTTCCAACTGTCATAAGCAGGGGCATAACCGAAGGTCTTGTAAAGCTTCTTCCACACAAGAGTCGATAAATGAAGCTCCTCCAGGAGGGAGTCAACCTTGATGTGGCATATGTTTTTCTTATGGACTGGGATATTTTTAGTGTAACTTAAACAATGTATTTTGAATGTCACACACTGAATATGTTTTGGATGTAATAGCATTTTAGTTAACCTCTTGGAATGCCACTTATGTTTTGGATGTAATAGCATTTTAGTTAACCTCTTGGAATGCCACTTATGTTTTGGATGTAATAGCATTTTAGTTAACCTCTTGGAATGCCACTTATGGAAAGAAGTTCTTTTCTTTTCTTATCCTAGTTCTTGAATATGCGTTGCAGTAGAGAATACTCCGCTTCTGACTTTTTGTTGATGCGCTGCTTTGTTAAATTGAAACAAATGATTATTTGAAGTCCAGTTGACTTCACTTTTGTTCCATTCATTGGTGATTAGTAGTTAGAACATACAATTTTAGTGGCTTTCACTTTTGTGGATGGCCATTATGGAATGGTAAACTCACAGTAAATATACAACAGACAAAGGCAATGTCATAACCTCAACAGACAAAGGTTTTAGTGGCTTTCGCTATTTTTGGAAGCCTCATGGACAAAATAGATAGCAAAAGGTAATGACAACAGTACATGATGCTTCATCATTATACATAACCTGATCTATTACACTTTCCATTCACAAAATACCAAACACAGACTAACACCGACTTACACCATTATATATAAGCTAAATTGACCACTTTCCAAATCAAATAAACATTCACAAAGCCCATTACATATAACATTCCTTTCACAAACTTTAGCTTCCTCCTTAATTCAATATTGTCTTCCTTCATCTCAGTATTGTCTTCCTTCATCTTCTTCAGCTCCTCTAACAGTGGATTCTCAATTGGTCCATCAAACCAATCAAAATAGTTGCACCCCCAGCGTGACTATATATCATGACAAAAAACTAAATTCCATTAACTTGGTCAGCATACACAAAATAAACAATTTCCATCTACTTACCTGTATATCATATGGCTTCCTAGCTCAAAACAATACTTTAATCAATACAGAGGAAAAACAAATATGCAATGATGAGGAAGCCAATTGATAAATACATGAGAAAAATTGGGTACCCAGCTCGTGAGAACTCCATGAAGTGATAAAAACAAATATGCAATGATGAGGAAGCCAATTGATAAATACATGAGAAAAATTGGGTACCCAGCTCGTGAGAACTCCATGAAGTGATAAAAACAAATATGCAATGATGAGGAAGCCAATTGATAAATACATGAGAAAAATTGCGTACCCAGTTCGTCAAAACTACATGAAGTGATAAAAACAATTATGCAATGTCAAGTTTTTTTCACAGAGATCAACCCCATCCACTTACCTTATAGTTTGGACACTTGACAAACCTCCGACCATAATTTTTCTCTGTCCATGAAGTGAGAACTACAAGATCATCCCCACATCTGCATTTTTCGCTGACCGTTCTTCCCACCGAGTATGAAGAAGAGCTCCGACTAGAAGCCATCACCTCTAACCACACAGACGATCGCACCTTCAACCTCAGCTGAACTTCAATCACAGCTCCCTTGAACTTTACCACGCACTATCGCCGCCACTCGGACCTCAGAGCCTCCCTTGAACCTCTTCGAAGCTGGCCGCTCCTCTCAGACTTCGCCGGGCCTGGGTCCTCTTTGACCTAACCCTCCCTCCTTTTCGTTGTCGCTGAATCGTCTTCCTCGGTCGTTTTCCCACCTCAGAGCCTCCCTTGAACCTCTTCGAAGCTGGCCGCTCCTCTCAGACTTCGCCGGGCGTGGGTCCTCTTTGACCTAACCCTCCCTCCTTTTCGTTGTCGCTGAATCGTCTTCCTCAGTCGTTTTCCCACATTTGATACACCGCGTGTTCTGTTGCCTTTTTCCTCTGCTTTTTTTGTTCTTTTTTCAGACCACAAATTATATATTTAAGGTTTCCACATCAGCTGTCCACTCAGCATTACACATAGGATAGTTTAACACCGTTAATGCCAAATAGGACTATTTAACGCCCAGCAAGTCCCTTTAAAACTAGAGGGACTAACGGTTGAAAACAGTTGAAACTAGAGGGACCAAGACCACAAGTTTTAAAGTTGAGGGACCAAAAGCAAAACTTGTCCAAACTTGGAGGACTAAAGGTTATGTTTACCCAAAATTATATTAACCTTTTTTTTTTTGCCAACCGTTGACTTTATTCTATAGCGCTCACCTGCCATCACTCATTGAGATGCACCAGAATTCACGAATAATCTTTTAGCAATCACCATTTTTCCCGTCTCGCTCTGAATCGCTGACCGGAGAAACTTTCCGATGGCTTCGACCACCAAGATTCTCTTCATCGGAGGCACTGGATATATCGGAAAGTTCATCGTCGAAGCCAGCGCCAAAGCCGGCAATCCTACCTTCGTTCTGATCCGAGAGTCCACACTCTCCAACCCCACCAAATCTCCGATCCTTGACAAGTTCAATGCCATGGGCGTCAATCTAGTGCACGTACGTAAACCCTCAAGCATTTCTTTACATTCTGCTATTTTCCTAATATTTACTTCACATAACAGTGAATACGGTTCTTCTCCGTTTGCTAAAGTTGAAATGGGAAACACAGCAGAGAACCAAGCGTGTTAGTGTACTTTGAACGTAGTGTACGAGCGTTTTCGTGATGATCTTGTGGATTTGGAACTGTAGCTGGAAAATTAATCGTCAATTCTAATTTATTTTGTTTGAAATGGCCATAGTACATTTTATCCGATTGTTTTGCAGGGAGATCGGTTATATGAAGCTTAATTTCATGATAATATCATTTGACTACTATTTTCATTTCGAATTTTCTTGTTCAAAAATTAGGAAATGACTTTCTGATGGAGGTGAATGTGGTGTTCGTATTATATACGCAGGGAGATCTCTATGATCACCAGAGTTTGGTTAAGGCGATAAAGGAAGTGGATGTGGTGATCTCTACTGTAGGTCACATGCAGATCGCTGATCAGGATAGGATCATTTCTGCCATTAAAGAAGCAGGAAATATCAAGGTACTACAGCTTTTCAATTTTGGTATATTCCAATATTTTAGTAGTATGTTCTTTTTATACAATCGCTCGTTTACTTTGGTGTTTAATCTCAGCAATCTTATCTTTAATCTCTGTACTTAGTAGAATGGTAAGTCACACGTTTTGGATGAATTAGAAAAATGCTTTAGCAAGTCACAATTCTTTGCATGAGATGATAGGTGTATATTGTGTAACAAAACCGATCGAAATGTTTTGGTTGGAAAACAATATGAATGAATGTTTGGGGCTTGTGCTTAATAGCAATTGTTTGGTTGCACAGAGATTCCTTCCTTCAGAGTTTGGAAATGATGTGGATCGAGTTCATGCAGTGGAGCCTGTGAAATCTGCGTTTGCTATTAAGGCCAAAATTCGCCGAGCCACTGAGGCTGCGGGAATCCCTTTTACCTATGTATCTAGCAACGGGTTTGCTGGTTATTTCCTACCCAATCTGTCACAACCTGGTGCTACTGCACCTCCAAGAGATAAAGTGGTTATCCAGGGGGATGGAAACCCCAAAGGTAAGAACTAAAAGCAGAGTTTTACATCAATCAGTTATAGAAATATCAATAATTAAATATCATTAGCCGATTTCAATTAACCTTCTTTTGATCTCAACAGTTGTGGTTAACAAGGAAGAAGATATAGGCACATACACAATCAAAGCTGTGGATGACCCAAGAACGTTGAACAAAGTTCTTTACATCAGGCCCCCTCTCAACACCTACTCGTTTAACGACCTTGTATCTCTTTGGGAGAAGAAGATCGGTAAAACTGTTGAAAGGGTCTACGTTCCAGAGGAGCAAATCTTGAAGCAAATTCAAGGTAACGATTAAGTGCTAATTTTTTCCACGACAATCTGTTCAAGTGAAATATTTTCTGCCGCAAAACTCCAAGGGAAAAAAATCTGCCTTATAAGTAGTTTGAGAATTTAGGTTTGATTGTTTCAACAATAGGATTGTCGGCATAGAACTTTGTGATTTGTCAGGACGTTCTTGTTTTGACAGTGGCGACTTATTTATTGTTTTTCAGATTCGCCACCTCCCGCCAATGTGATTCTGGCATTAGTACACTCGGTGTTTGTGAAAGGAGATCACACTAACTTTGAAATTGAGCCATCTTTTGGAGTAGAGGCTACGGCGCTCTATCCTGATGTGAAATACACCACTGTGGATGAATACCTCAATCAGTTCGTCTGAGAAAAAAGATTTCAGGTGTTAGGTTCATGGCGAAGAATTTACTTTTCAAATAAAAGCGTCATGTAGTTGTTGTGAATGGTGATGCTGTAGCCAGTAAGATGAGCGCGTGTTTCCCTAGCTGTTTGCATTATGAACCGTGCATGGAGATGTCTATGTCACTTCTATCCTTTTTTGGGTCAATTAGTTCCTTGTTTTCTGCCCAACAATCCCAGCTATTAATTTTACATTTATCTTGGCACTTGTTTGCCCAAAATTTCAAGAAGGAAAAATTAAACCGTTTGGAAATGGTCAATACGAAGAGGAAAAGAGTGTAAAAATAATTTGAATGATGATTGAAGCCTTGTTCCTTTTGGTATAGTAGACATACTTTAATGAAATAAATAAACAAAAAGATAGATTTTGAGAGCAGTGCTGTGGGCTACATATGGAGCTTTTTGGGAATCAAGGACGTTAGGGAAGGGTTGTCGTTTTGGTTAGAGGGGAAACTAAATTAAACTCTATTATTTTTGTAATATTTCGGATAATACGAAAATTTTATCACCTTCGTAATATAGAACAATAAATCTTTTTTTAATTAAATGGGGAGGACCTACTGATAAACTTTCTAATTCAAATTTTCTCTATAATAAATCATAATTAATATAAATAATAAATAGTAGTATTGCCTCCGATTCTTAATATGAGATATATTTATCTAATTTGATTAGATTAAGTAAGTCAATTTAGTTAGTTAATATGACGTGTATTTTCTAAAATATCCTAACAGTCTTTTTTAATTCCTCCTTTCCCTCTCTTCCTTAATTATTATTGAGGGAGAATCAATAGGAGTAAATTAGAAAAATATTTACAAATATGAAAACTATGTTTTATTTTTAGGACTAAGATCAACACCCAAATATGTCTTATATTAAAAACCAGAGGAGTACAATTTATCTTTAACCCTGCATAAAATTTAGTAATTATCTAATTACTAATCAAAACATTTAAAAACACGAAATTCATTTGCAACTAGACTATACTTTTCTCGACCCATTGTGACGGCCTACCTTTATCTCACCCTTAAGATTGAAAATTATCTCGGGTTAACGTGTAAAAGTACTCATATGCTGTTTTTAAAAGAGCATCAAGCATCATAAGTATATTTTAGGTGTAAAAATACTATAAACTTTTGAAATGGGCCAAAAATACCACCTGTTAATTTTGACAAACTCTGGTATTTTTTGTTAGGCAGGGCTCATAATAATGTTTTTTAAATGATTATTTTATAAAAAATTCATACCCTCCCTCTTCCTTCACAACCTCTCTCCGTACCCTCCCTCTCTCTCTCCCTCTTCATGCTTGAGCTAGGGAACCTCACCTGATCCAACAAAGAGCGTTCTTCCAGCCTCGAGGCCAATGATAGAGTCCGTTGACAGAATCAAAGCGCCATTTGACCCTAACAATATTGAGTATCTGGAGAAAGGCATAACCTGGTAAGCATTCTTAGACAAATATTCTTGACAACTTCATTCTGTTTACCACCATGTTTTCTAGTTGACACTGTTTGTGAGAAAAAATATTTTTATATACTTTTTTTTTAGTGGATATTTTTATATACTTTTATTCAATAGCACTGTTTTATTTTTGGGGTATGGTGCGTCCAACACTACGAATTATTTTTGGAAGTGTAATCAATATCCTAAAATATTTATAGGTGCACCACCGAGTGTTTGGATCAATTGGTAAGGGAGTTGTTCCAGCTTAACCAAGGGTCTCAAGTTTGAGCCTTGAGAATGTAATGCAACTGGTGGAAAAATGACTTTTTAGACTAATTAAAAATGACTTTTTAGACCGGTTTTGGATGAGGTCTTGATAAAGCCGGTCTAAAAAGTCTATTATTTTTTAGATCGGTTAAGCAACTGGTATTAAAAATCACTTTTTTTAGATCGGTTTCTCGAAGACTAGGTCTACAAAGCCTAGATTTTTTAGACCGGTTGTTTAAAAACCGATCTAAAAACTTTTTTTTTCAAGACTTTTAAGACATGTTATTAGAATAACCGGTCTTAAACACTTTAAGACCGGTTATTCTAATAACCGGTCTTAAAAGTCTTTTTTAAACCTAATATCCCCCACAACCGGTCTAAAAAGTGGCATTTAAAAAAAAAGTAGGTTTTTTTTTTGGATTGGAAGGATTTTAAAACCATCCTAATCTAAAAAAAAAGTGCCCTATTTTTTCATTGAACACTAAACCGAATCGGACCAGCCGGTTCAACCGGTTGAACTAGGAACCGGTTGGTGGTCTGGTCTGATCTGCCATTAAGTCGTAAAACTGGTCGAATTAGTCTGAAACCGGTTGGACCGGTCAAAACTAGTGGTTCAACTAGTTGGACCGGTCTCATTTTTTTATTTTTTAATTATTATTTTATGCTATTTTTGAGGGAAAAATAGAAGATTGAAGACCAAAATGAAAAGAAAGTTAGGTAAAAAAAATCTAAAAAAATGAAGAAGATAATGAAAAAAATTATTTAAAAGGATATAATAATTATAGGAAAGGAGATATATCATCACATAAGTATAGACATTACAACTAATACTAATAGCTTTTAAGCATTTTTTTTTCCTAAAAATCTTCATTTTTATCTATAAAATTTTAAAAATATATTAATATATAAATTACCACTAATAAATTATAATATTTTAATATGATCAGTTCAACTACTGGTTAGACCCCGGTTGACCCATTAACCTTTGAACCTGTACCACGACTGGTTTATTGCCGAATCCAGTTTTTCGTTCCTTGATGTTTTTACTATCATATAATTTTAAGTAAGCTATGACAACTGTAACTAAATGATGAAAAACAACAACTCATAATATAAAAAATTGACAATAATTAATAAAAAATATCTCAATCTTGCAACTAAAGTGTGAACAAATTTAATAAAATAACTATTCATCATACAAAGGTTCATGAACTACATACACAAATTAACATGAGCCAAAATACATGTAAATAAAAATGAAATAAATAGCATCATGTATCTATATGAAAAATAGATTTTTTGATATGTTTAATGATAAGTAAAATATTTGCATATTTATTTTCCCTTATATGATGATTTTATGGACGATATTTGAACTTACTATAATATATTTTGGGTGTAAAATAAATAGTATTTAAAAAATAAAGAAAATATAAAAAAAAATGTTAGTACTGTAGCGTCGGTTACTATTCATCACGGATTCACTGTAGCAGGTGTTACTGTAGCTGACGGAGGTGACTGTAGCGGACGGAATCACTGTAGCACTGTAGCAACACGGAAAAAACGCGTAAACCAACCGACAGGTTACTGTTCATTACTGTAGCAATGCGTGAAAAGAAGGCGAAATCACTGTAGCACCTGTGGAAAAAATTGAAGAAGCAACAGACGCTCGCTTGCCTATATATATGTGTGTGTTTCTTTGCAAACTGGAAGTGGAGGAGAGAACAAGGCGTGGAGAATTTTCTCTTATAGTCAAAGATCCTTCTCTGACAGGGAGAGATATTTTCTCTGACAGTTCTAAATAAATTGTGTTATTTTTTATTTTTATTTTATGTATTGTATTATTTTTTTTATGCCTCCTACATGGAAGGCTTAGTATTATATTATTTTCTGCATGCCTCCTACATGGAAGGCTTAGTATTGTATTACTTTTTGCATGCTGCCTACATGGAAGGTTTTACCTCCTAAATGGACGGCTAGATTTTTCCAGTTTTTTTTTATGTATATTTTTTGTTGTATATTTATGTTTGAGAATTTAATATTCAAGTTTATGCAGTATTTCTGAAGATTTCATTCTAGTTTTATATAATGTCAATTTATTTTAATTTTATTTCTAATTTTATCATGAGCTAAATTTTCATTTTCCTAGGGTAATGACGTAGCTTACTAATGACGGATTGTATCTTAACTTATTAAATCTAGTTTTAATTTCTCCTTTATGATTGAGTTTTAATTATTATTCTTAATGCTTTTGATTGACTGGCCATCTTTTGAATGATTACAATATGCATGTTGAGACCGGAAGGAGATGCATGTGTGTAGATCCTATAATTAAAATCATGACTTGCATATGAAATAGGAATATATTCATATGAGTTGTGTAGTCTTATTGAGTTTCATAAATCTTAATGCATAATTAATTGCTTAAATTCATATAGGAATATATTGGATTAGCAATTAATTATAGAATTGCTTGACCTTGGAAGAGGCTAGTAATTAAATTAAGGAAACTCGACTATCAATCATATGGAATAAATTGGGCTAGATTAGATAAGTGATTCAATCCGGAATTTGTTAAGTGAAATCTAATCCCTAGGATTTTTTCTCATATTTGTTTTCATATCATTTGCACTCATATTTAATTATTTTTCTTTTTATTTGTACTCTCAATCATCAATTTATCGATCGACTAAATAGAATTAAAATTACCCATTTTGGTACTTAGTGCTCAATCCTCGTGGGAACGATACTCTACTTACTTCTATATTACTTGATTACGACAGTGTACACTTGCACTATTTAATTGATCATCCAAACTCGTAACAAGTTTTTGGCGCCGTTGCCGGGGATTGTTGTCATTAATATCAATACCAAGTAATTTTAATACTAATTTGGTCTTTATATTACATTTGTTTTTCTTCTTGGTGTCTTGTGTTTCTTTTCAGGTTTTTGCTTAGTGTATGACCAGATCGAAGGAGACTGAACTATTGCCTTTTGATTCGGAGATCGAAAGAACTTGCCGAAGAAATCGAAGAATTCGGAAGCAGTCTACTTCAATCCTAAACAATCCGATGGAAAATCTGGGGGGAGAAACAACAGATACCAAAACACTCCGTGACTATGCAACACCAACAGTCATGGACACAAACTCTGGAATCAGGAGACCACCAGTAGCAGCTAACAACTTTGAAATCAAGCCAGCAATTATCCAGATGATGCAAGCAAATCAATTCGGTGGTTTACCAACAGAAGATCCTAATGCACATATAGCCAACTTCCTAGAAATCTGTGACACATTCAAGCATAATGGTGTTACTGATGATGCCATTAGACTTAGACTTTTCCCTTTCTCACTTAGGGATAAGGCTAAGAGTTGGTTACAATCGCTACCAGTGGGAAGTATAACAACATGGGAGATCATGGCGCAGAAATTTTTGGAGAAATACTTTCCTTCAGCAAAAACTGCTAAACTGAGGAATGAAATTGCCTCATTCACCCAGCATGAACAAGAAAGCCTCTATGAAGCATGGGAAAGATACAAGGAGTTGCTAAGGAGATGTCCTCATCATGGGTTACCAAATTGGTGGCAACTGCAAACTTTCTATAGTGGGATGACGCACATCTCCAGAATTCTTGTAGATGCCGCAGCTGGAGGATCTTTAATGGGAAAGAACATAGATGATGCTTACAATCTACTTGAGGAGATGGCAGCCAATGCATATCAATGGCCTTCTGAACGTAGCAATTCAAAGAAAGTACTTGGAGTGCACGAGCTGGATGTTCTTACAACTTTATCTTCTCAAGTTGCATCTATATCCAAGCAAGTAGGATCATTAACAACCCAAGCAAATGTAATCAGCACTCCTACGGAAGCTTGTGATCAATGTGGAGGACCTCATGTGAGTACGCAATGTCAAGAAGGACACTCATTCATGCCGGAGCAAGCTCAGTTCATTGGAAACCAAAGAAATGACCCATTCTCAAACACGTACAATCCAGGTTGGCGAAATCATCCAAACTTTAGTTGGAGGAATAATCAAAATGCATTCAAGCCGCAAGGGAACTACCAGCAGCAAGCTTTTCAACAACCAAATCCACCACAACAGAAAGTGAATTTGGAGGATGCACTGGCTCAACTAACCATGAATACATCTCAATTCATGGCTAGGACTGATGCAGCAATCAAAAGCCAAGATGCCTCAATAAAGAATTTGGAGATTCAGATGGGCCAATTTGCAAATATGCTGAATTCCAGACAACCAGGAACTCTACCAAGTGACACCGAAAGAAATCCAAGAGAGCATGTGAAGGCCATTGCATTAAGAAGTGGGAAAGAATTGAAAGATCCTTTAATTAAAAAGAAGGATGATGGAGAAAAGAAAGAAGGTGGAGGAGAACAGAAGGAGGAAGTAGAAGAACAGAAGGAGGATGATGTGATACCAGGAAGAATCAGCTTTCCAGACAATCCTCCTCCATATGTACCACCAGTTCCATACCCTCAGAGACTTGCGAAGGCAAAGCTAGACAAGCAATTTGCAAAGTTTCTGGAGGTTTTCAAAAAGTTGCACATCAACATTCCTTTCGCGGACGCTCTTGCCCAAATGCCCAGTTATGCAAAATTCATGAAGGACATTCTTTTAAATAAGCGTAAGCTTGAGGAATTTGAAACAGTTGCACTTACTGAGGAGTGCAGTGCTATTCTCCAAAAGAAATTACCTCCAAAGCTGAAAGATCCAGGAAGCTTCTGCATACCTTGCACCATAGGTCAATGTCACTTTGAAAAAGCACTTTGTGATCTTGGAGCAAGTGTAAACCTCATGCCTCTATCTGTCTACAACAAACTTGGTCTTGGAGAGGTGAAGCCAACCACAGTTTCATTACTTTTGACAGACCGATCAATAAAGCATCCGAGGGGTGTCTTAGAAGATGTTCTGGTGAAGGTGGACAAACTCATATTCCCAGCTGATTTCATAATACTCGACATGGAAGAAGACCAAGAAATTCCTATCATTCTTGGGAGGCCATTTCTAGCAACTGGGAGAACGTTAATAGATGTGCAACAGGGGAAGTTAACCTTGCGAGTTCAAGATAATCAAGTATCCTTCAACATTTTCAAGGCTTTATCCTTTCCAGATGAAGGTGACACTTGCTGCAGAGTCGACACATTATCCAGTTGCACAAAAGACGTGGTGAACGAAATCTGCATGGATCAACCATTAGCAATAGGAATGGTAGATGTATCAAAATCTACTAATCCTGAAGTCTTGGAGCAGATTAAGTACCTGGAAGCAAATTCCCCAATTTTTATCAAGAAACCATTTGAAGATCTTGGGGAAAGGTCAAGTAAGCCGGTACCATCAACAGAGAAACCACCAGTACTGGAGTTGAAAATACTGCCATCCCACTTGAAGTATGTGTATCTGGGAGGAAATTCAACATTACCTGTAATCGTCTCAGCAGATCTTACTCCTGAAGAAGAAGAAAAGTTATTAAGAGTTCTAAGGGAGTATAAAGCAGCATTTGGATGGTCAATAGCTGATATAAGAGGGATTAGTCCTTCAATTTGTATGCATAAGATCTTGATGGAGGATAACTACAAGCCATCAGTCGAGCACCAGAGAAGACTCAATCCAAACATGAAGGAGGTGGTGAGAAAGGAGGTAATAAAGTGGCTTGATGCTGGCATAATCTACCCAATCTCTGATAGTCAATGGGTAAGCCCAGTTCAAGTTGTGCCAAAGAAAGGTGGAATGACAGTAGTGCCCAACGAGAAAAATGAACTCATTCCACAACGAACGGTGACTGGATGGAGAGTGTGCATCGACTACAGAAAGCTCAATAAAGCCACCAGAAAAGATCACTTCCCTCTGCCATTTATAGACCAGATGCTTGACAGACTAGCAGGGAAAGCCTATTATTGTTTCCTGGACGGGTACACAGGATAT
The DNA here is from genome assembly GCA_963242795.1 of Inga leiocalycina. Taxonomy (NCBI): domain Eukaryota; kingdom Viridiplantae; phylum Streptophyta; class Magnoliopsida; order Fabales; family Fabaceae; genus Inga; species Inga leiocalycina. The sequence continues at coordinate 1,637,790 of OY725321.1, read as the reverse complement.
AATCAAATTACAATTGCACCGGAGGATCAAGAGAAAACAACTTTTACATGTCCATATGGTACCTTTGCCTTCAGAAAGATGCCATTTGGTCTATGTAATGCACCAGCAACATTTCAAAGGAGTATGATGGCAATCTTCTCAGACATGGTGGAAAGGTTCATTGAGGTATTCATGGATGATTTTTCAGTTTTTGGAGAATCATTTGATCATTGTCTTTCAAATTTGGCAAAAGTCTTGCAACGTTGTGTGAAGACAAACTTGGTTCTAAATTGGGAGAAATGCCATTTTATGGTGAAAGAAGGAATCGTGCTGGGTCACAAGGTATCTGATCGAGGCATTGAAGTGGACCGAGCTAAGATTGAAACAATTCAAAAGCTACCACCTCCTTCCTCAATCAAAGGCATTCGGAGTTTTTTGGGACATGCTGGATTCTATAGAAGATTCATCAAGGACTTCTCAAAAATCACAAAGCCACTTTGCATGCTGTTATCGAAAAACACTCCCTTTGTGTTTAATAAGGAGTGTTTATCAGCCTTCCAAACTCTAAAAGGTGCCTTGACTTCCGCACCAGTTATCATAGCTCCAGATTGGAATCTTCCATTCGAGATGATGTGCGATGCAAGTGATTATGCAGTTGGAGCTGTTTTGGGCCAAAGAAAAGACAAGGTCTTTCATGCCATCTATTATGCCAGCAGGACACTCTCAGATGCACAGCTGAATTATGCAACAACAGAAAAGGAGCTATTAGCAGTAGTGTTTGCATTCGACAAATTCAGAGCATACTTGATCGGGTCAAAGGTCATTGTCTGGACGGACCACTCAGCAATCAAATACTTAATTGAGAAGAAAGATGCAAAGCCCAGACTGATTAGATGGGTGCTTCTACTACAAGAATTTGACTTGGAGATCAAAGACAAAAAAGGGACTGAGAATCTCATTGCAGATCATCTTTCTCGGTTAGAACCACCTGAACAAAAGAGAGAATCACCAATCCAGGAGAATTTTCCAGATGAGCAACTTTTTATCATGCAGTCACAACCTACTCCTTGGTATGCTGATATTGTGAATTATTTGGCAAGCGGGGTAATGCCTTATGAACTTTCTAAAATGCAAAAGAAGAAGTTTTTGGCTGATATAAGGCATTACTTTTGGGAGGATCCGTTCTTATACAAACAAAGCCCAGATCGAATTATCAGGCGATGTGTTCCTGAAGAAGAGATGGACAGCATCTTAAATCACTGCCATTCATCCCTATATGGTGGTCATTTTGGAGCAAACAGAACAGCTACTAAAGTCCTTCAATCAGGATTTTACTGGCCTACACTCTTCAAGGACGCTCACAGACTTGTGGCAACCTGTGACAGATGTCAAAGAACGGGAAATATCTCAAGGAGACATGAAGCCCCTTTAACCAACATCTTAGAAGTTGAACTTTTTGATGTATGGGGGATCGATTTTATGGGGCCTTTTCCATCTTCATTTAGCAACCAGTTCATTTTAGTAGCTGTTGACTATGTCTCCAAGTGGGTTGAAGCAGCTGCCTTTCCTACAAATGATTCTCGTGTGGTTGTGAAGTTCTTGAGGAAGAATATTTTTACAAGATTTGGAGTGCCTAGAGCTATTATCAGTGATGGAGGAAGGCATTTTTGCAATCAGCAGCTTCAGTCGGTATTGGCTAAATATGGAGTAACTCATAAGGTTGCAACTCCATATCATCCACAAACTAGTGGGCAGGTGGAAATCTCGAACAGAGAACTGAAGTGGATCTTAGAAAAGACGGTGAATTCCAATCGGAAGGACTGGGCTCAAAAGTTAGATGATGCACTTTGGGCTTATAGAACTGCCTTCAAGACACCAATTGGTACATCCCCATATCAATTGGTCTACGGAAAAGCATGCCATCTTCCAGTAGAAATGGAGCACAAAGCATATTGGGCAATAAAAGCATTAAATTTTGACTTAAAGGCAGCTGGGGAGAAAAGGCTTCTCCAACTCAATGAGCTTGAAGAATTCAGACAACAAGCTTATGAAAATGCTAAGTTATACAAGGAGAAGACAAAAATGTGGCATGATAGAAGAATTTTGAGAAGAGAGTTTACACCGGGACAAAAAGTGCTTTTATACAACTCAAGGTTAAAGCTCTTTCCAGGAAAGCTGAGATCGAGGTGGTCAGGTCCTTTTACTGTAATTCAAGTATGGCCATATGGAACTGTGGAGATTCAAGATGGTGATCGAAAATTCAAAGTGAATGGGCAAAGACTCAAAGAATACAATGAAGGTGCACTCAACACTTTGAAATCTGTCATCACATTTGAGGAACCAACAGGTAAGTCCTCAATCTAGTAATTTAAAAAAAAATATATATATATATACATATATACATATATATATATAAATTATATAAAATAAAAAAAAAAGAAATTGGTTTGGTTTTTGTCTAGCTAAAGACGTTAAAGAAGGGCGGCTATTTGGGAGGCAACCCCAAAATTTCTTTCCTACTCTCTCATTTCTTTCCTACTCTCTCATTTCTTTCCTACTCACCGAAACACACCGCACTGCATTGATATTTTAGTTTTCATCGGCTTCTTTTTAAGTTATCATGGAGGAATCTCTTGTAAAGCTTAAGAACAGGTTCCCCACTCTTCCCAAAGATGTGCTCAGGAAGCTCTATAGCTGTCGACTTGAAAGGATGAAAGTATTCAAGCGTTTGGGCCTTCCTGAGGACATACGCTGGATCATTGAGGCTAAGGTACGTTTAGCATATGAGTTTAATAAATCAGTTGTTAAACCTTTACCAGGAATGGGAAGAAGTTCTTACTCCAAAAAGAGAAGAGCTAAAAGAATGAATGTCTGCTATAAATGTGCAAGGTGGACATGTGATCAGCGCTGTAGAAGCAAAGGTATGGTTTCTATAAATCGAGAAGATAAAATTAAATTTATAAAGGATGGACTGAGTAAGGAGTCCCTGGATGATATCATTCAAACTCTTGAGACGCATCCGAGTGGTGATGTTCATCGTATTCTTCTTGATTTAGTGAATGTATTCAACCAAGAAAAATGGCGCTACTGTCTTGGGAATCTGACAGAAAAAGACCCTGTTTGCCAGTTTATAAGAAAACTGGATGGGAAGCCAATCCTCGATTCATAGAAATCGTTTAAGCCATTTCTGGACGTAAAACCAGAGGAAGATGTGAGCCAAAATCACAACTACTGTACATAATCATGCTTTTGTCAAATCTTTCTTATCTTTTCGACAGTTTTTTTTTCTACTCTACTGTATCTTTTGACTTTCTTTCCTCTTTTTGTTTAATTTCTTCACCCAGTGGCCCACCGGTCATTTGTGTCGGAATTTTTTCAAACTTCTTTGAAAAATGTATGATTTGTGTGATTTTGTTATCGTTGTTTTAGTATTATATATATGTACTCTTTCATTTGTAAATATGCACACTTCCATTTGTAAAAATGAATTCTTTCTCTTGTAAGCGTACATGGTCCGAGAGAAACAAAGAGAAAAAGGATATTTCACAAAAATGTAGATTTACATCTATTTGCATTTTTGGTGAAACTGATTTGGGCAAGAAAGGAGAGTTTATAACAGCAGCAAATGAACTTGGAGTTGCATTAGCTGCTAGAAAAATCAACTTTGTGTACGGGGGAGGCATCAAGGGCCTAAAGGGAAGTATGGCCGTTTCTGCATCCATGAATGGAAGCAAGGGTTTAAGTGTAAGGGTGAAGGAGTTGCAAGATCATACTTTTTCCTTAGGACAAGAGTTACAGGTCTCAAGCTTGCCTGAACAGATGGGAGTAATGTTCCACCATGCTCAAGCTTTTATTGCTCTACCCGGTGGTTTGGAGACATTGGATGGCATTTCTAGTGTTGCATATTGGGCTAAGTTAAACTATCACAGAAAACCATTAGGATTGTTAAATGTTAATGGTTTTTATGATAATCTGTTGTCTTTTCTTGATCATGCTGTGGAAACAGGATTCATACCCCAAGCGACTCGCCATTCCATAATTTCTGCACCAACTGCTGATCAGCTGCTTGATCAACTGCAAACCTATGAACCTAAACCAGATCTACTCGTCAAGCAAATAGGTGGGCAATCTTCAGATAGCAGTCAGGAGCAGAACCCAGAAACCACCCTTCGGTTGTAACTTTCCTTAATCTCTTGGTTTTACTCTTAGTATTTTGATTTTAATTTATTATGTGTTTATGTTCAAAAAAAAAAAAAAAAACCTTCTTTGAGCTCTAGAAGACATTGGGGACAATGTCTGATTTAGGTTGGGGAGGAGGAAAAAAAAAAATTTTGTTTTTCTTTTGTTATTTAGTAAAACCATTAGATGCATGGGGTGTGAAAAAAATGGCAGAGTAAGGAGTTATTCTTAACTCCTGAGACGCATTTCATTAATTGCATTTTATTGGTTGCAATTTTTTTTTTTATCTTTTTCAAAAAAAAAAAAAAAAAAAGAAGTAAAAAAAAAAAAAAAGAGTAAAAAAAACAATCTTGTTCAAGTGCTTTGTAATGATATTAAGAAGTACACAAGTTTTAAGTATGGATCAATTGAATTTAGAAATTTTATAGCATGAATGAACAACTGATTGTTGCAATTGGTGATAAATTTTGAGTTTGAATGAACTGAGTTTAAAAATTTCTAGCCGTGAGCTTCTGAGCCTATAATGATTATTTCTCTTGTGTGTGATATTCACCTATTAAGTTGTCACTCTAGAACTTGCTTTAAATCTGGTTGAAATTACATCTCACATGCACATTCAAAAATGATTAAGGCATTCATTTCCTTTAGCCAGAGCCAAATAGCCAACCTTGCAATTATACCGTTGATAAGCCCCTTTGAGCCTAATTGACTGTTTCTTTGTTCTCAACCCATTAACATGTACTTTAATGATATATCAAGTGCTTTTACCTTATTCGGAAGATTGGTAGAGCATTAGAAATTTTTGTGAAATGGGCTATTAACAAAGTGTGGGGGTGTATATATCATCAATTTTATAGTTGCAATTCAAAAAAAAAAAAAGAAAAAAAGAAAAAAAAAAGAAAAAAAAAATATGTCAAGTATTTGAATTGTGGGTTGATATGATGAGATAAATTTCTAAGTAGCCCATTTTTCAATTGTTCTATTAAATTTCTTAAATATAGCCTTTCATATTATGTTTTACATTCCTTTTACCTTAACCCCATTACAACCCTTAATAAGTCCTTTTGATTTGAATTATGCATGTGAATTAGGTAGTGGAGATTGAGATTTTTAGCAAGCCTATGGTAGTGCAATTTTTTTTGGTTGAATTTGAGCGAAACACTTACCCTTAAACACTTGAGAGATTGAGAGAATGAGTTACACTTACAAACTCGGTTTATTCATTTTCAAACAAAGTTACCAATTTAGATTTTCGTTGATTCATGAATACTATGATCTCTTTACTTTACAATTGTGTTCTTACTTATGACTTGACACTTCTAATTTTGTTGGTAGCACTTATTAGTCATTCCTTGTCCGAGGACGTCCAAGAGCTAAGTGTGGGGGAATTTGATAAGTAAAATATTTGCATATTTATTTTCCCTTATATGATGATTTTATGGACGATATTTGAACTTACTATAATATATTTTGGGTGTAAAATAAATAGTATTTAAAAAATAAAGAAAATATAAAAAAAAATGTTAGTACTGTAGCGTCGGTTACTATTCATCACGGATTCACTGTAGCAGGTGTTACTGTAGCTGACGGAGGTGACTGTAGCGGACGGAATCACTGTAGCACTGTAGCAACACGGAAAAAACGCGTAAACCAACCGACAGGTTACTGTTCATTACTGTAGCAATGCGTGAAAAGAAGGCGAAATCACTGTAGCACCTGTGGAAAAAATTGAAGAAGCAACAGACGCTCGCTTGCCTATATATATGTGTGTGTTTCTTTGCAAACTGGAAGTGGAGGAGAGAACAAGGCGTGGAGAATTTTCTCTTATAGTCAAAGATCCTTCTCTGACAGGGAAAGATATTTTCTCTGACAGTTCTAAATAAATTGTGTTATTTTTTATTTTTAATTTTATGTATTGTATTATTTTTTTTATGCCTCCTACATGGAAGGCTTAGTATTATATTATTTTCTGCATGCCTCCTACATGGAAGGCTTAGTATTGTATTACTTTTTGCATGCTGCCTACATGGAAGGTTTTACCTCCTAAATGGACGGCTAGATTTTTCCAGTTTTTTTTTATGTATATTTTTTGTTGTATATTTATGTTTGAGAATTTAATATTCAAGTTTATGCAGTATTTCTGAAGATTTCATTCTAGTTTTATATAATGTCAATTTATTTTAATTTTATTTCTAATTTTATCATGAGCTAAATTTTCATTTTCCTAGGGTAATGACGTAGCTTACTAATGACGGATTGTATCTTAACTTATTAAATCTAGTTTTAATTTCTCCTTTATGATTGAGTTTTAATTATTATTCTTAATGCTTTTGATTGACTGGCCATCTTTTGAATGATTACAATATGCATGTTGAGACCGGAAGGAGATGCATGTGTGTAGATCCTATAATTAAAATCATGACTTGCATATGAAATAGGAATATATTCATATGAGTTGTGTAGTCTTATTGAGTTTCATAAATCTTAATGCATAATTAATTGCTTAAATTCATATAGGAATATATTGGATTAGCAATTAATTATAGAATTGCTTGACCTTGGAAGAGGCTAGTAATTAAATTAAGGAAACTCGACTATCAATCATATGGAATAAATTGGGCTAGATTAGATAAGTGATTCAATCCGGAATTTGTTAAGTGAAATCTAATCCCTAGGATTTTTTCTCATATTTGTTTTCATATCATTTGCACTCATATTTAATTATTTTTCTTTTTATTTGTACTCTCAATCATCAATTTATCGATCGACTAAATAGAATTAAAATTACCCATTTTGGTACTTAGTGCTCAATCCTCGTGGGAACGATACTCTACTTACTTCTATATTACTTGATTACGACAGTGTACACTTGCACTATTTAATTGATCATCCAAACTCGTAACATTTAACTTGCAGCTGAAGACTATTTTAGATAGAACAAAAATAAGATAGGGCATATCATTTATTTGAAACCTGTATGCTTTCACATTGAAAAGCATCTTCATCAATTCTAGTAATGGAGGGGCCAGCTTATTGTTTGCTTCTTTATTTTTCTTTGTGCCCTGTTCATTAACCCCATAATCATGCCAAGTTAAGATTATAAAAAGAAACAAGGATATGAAATAAGATGTACAATATGACTAAAATTCCATTCCAGAAATTTCAAATAATAGTAATTCTAAGGTAAAGAGCAATATCAACAATATCCAGAACACTGAATACTTCTTTGGCATCCAATCATGTTCAAGGGGGTAAGGTAAAAAACCTCAAAAATTTGTTTCAGCGAAAAACCAGATAAGCTGTTATGACAGATCCTACGAGAACAACCCATGCTGTTGTAAATATAACTAATGCATTTATTACAAAATGCATAAGAAGTTGCTGAAACTAAATCAAATGTTGTGACATTGAAGTTGTCAAGTTCTACACTCCTCCAGGAATAACTCATGCAGTTATAACAATGACTCAGGAAGTTGTCAAAAAATGCAGAAGTTGTTAAAAATTAAATAAGATGTTGTACCATGTGGGAGTTATACACTCCTCTAGGAATAACTCATACTGTTGAAAATATGAATCATGCACTTGTAAAACAAGGCAAAAAAAGTTGTTAAAGACCAAGCCAGCTATTGTGACAAATCCTATGGGAATAACTGATGCTGTTGTAAAAATGACTCATGCACTTCTAAAAAAAAGGCAGAAGAAGGTGTTAACTTGGCTGATGAAGATGTTAAACCTGTGATAAGCAATTGTGAATGTTGGGACTTGTGAAGTGTGAAATGCACTCAATGAATGAAAATGGAGTTGTGAAAATAACTGATAAAGTTGTTAAAATGACTGATGCATATGTTAAACCTCTGATAAGCAGTTGTGAGCATTTGGACTTGTGAAACGTGAAATGCACTCAATGAATGAAAATAGAGTTGTGAAAATCACTGATGAAGTTGTTAAAATGGCTGATGTAGATGTTAAACCTCTGATAAGCAATTGTGAGAGTCGTGACTTGTGAAATTTGAAATACACTCAGTGAATGAAAATTGAGTTGTGAAAATGATTGATAAAGTTGTTAAAATGACTGATACCGATGCTAAGGGCAACATAGTCATTTCAAATTGCCAATTAATCACACAAAAGTCCCTAAAGACTTTTTTGATTTGGAAATTTGTATTGGGACTTTTTTATGATTTTTTTGGGTCCTTAAAACCTGAGAATGATTTTTCCGAAATAACATGATTAAAGCCTTATTCCTTTTTTGTATAGTAGACATATTTTATCCCAAAAAGAGTCTGTTTATGACTTTATCCAAGGAAATAAATAAACAAAAAGATAGATTTTGAGAGCAGTGCTGTATGCTACATATAGGACTTTTTGGGAATCAAGGACGTTAGGGAAGAGTAATCGTTTTGGTTGGAGGGGAAACTAAATTAAAGTCTATTATTTTTGTAATATTTCGGATAATACGAAAAATTTATCACTTTCATAATATAGAACAATAAATATTTTTTTTTAATTAAATGGGGAGAACCTATTAATAAAATTTCTTATTCAAATTTTCTTTATAATAAATCATAATATTAGTACTGCCTTCGATCCTTAATATAAGACATATTTACCAATTTAATTAGATTGATAAAATTAGTTGAATTAGTTAATATGATATACATTTTCTAAAATATCCTAGCTATGTTTTTTAATTCCTCTTTTTCCTCTCCTCCTGGATTATTATTAAGCGAGCATTCATAGGGTTAAATTAAGAAAATATTGATAAATATAAAAAATATGTCTTATATTTAGGACCAAGATCAACACCCAAATATGTTTTATATTAAAGACCGGATGAGTACTACTTATCTTTAACCCTGCTTAAAATTTAGTAATTATCTAATTACTAATAAAAAAAACACGAAATTCATTTGCAACTGATCCTACAAAGAGCGTTCTTCCAACCTCAAGGGCAGTGATAAACTCCATTGACAAAATCAAAGGGCCATTTGACCCTAACAATATTGAGTATCCTGGACCAATATTCTTGACAACTTCATTCTTTTTACCACCATGTTTTTTAGTTGACATTGTCTGTGAGAACAAATATTTTTATATTCTTTTATTCAATAGCACTGCTTTATTTTTGGGTTATGGTGTGTCCAACACTTCAAATTAATTTTGTAGGTGTAATCAGTATCTTAAAATATTTATAGGTGCAATTTTGATCCTGAAATAATAAAAAGGGGACAATTCTCCCCTCAAGACAACTTCATTCTTTTTACCACCATGTTTTTGAGTTGACACTATTTGTGAGAACATATGTTTTTATATATTTTTATTTAAGGGTAAAGCTGTAAAAATATTCATCTACATATGTCACATGTGCACCTGACATCATATACATTTTTTGAGTATAAAACTACCTATATCATTATAAAAAGATACAAAAATGCCAGGTCCGTTAGTTATCCCGAATGTTCGTCCATTTTGAATTATGGGCCCCACATTTTTGCACACGTGTCATCTACCATGTCTCTATTGACCATTGTTTGATCTCATTTAGCTTACTAGGACTCCAAGGTGGATGAAACAAATACCCACGTGAGTGAAACTAAATGATCATCCATCTTGTATCAAAAATAAAAATGACCATGCATCTCTCCTCCGTTAATACCTACACCAAGCCGACACCAATCCATTTGTCTGCCATTAAAACCCATACCCGACCCTGCTTCTTGAACCTTGAAACACGACGACGAGCTTATAGGAAGGGATGATTAGCAAGACGAGAAGGGAGACCAAGGAATATAAATGGCGGCAGTCTCATCTTCAACAACCGTAAGAAGTAATCGACGAGTCGCGTTGTTGATCAATCTGGATTCATGTGGTTTGCGTGCATATATTGGTTTTGCTCTTAAGAAACTGTTTGATGAAGGAGTTGTGAACCGGGAAGAATTATGGATCACCTCCAAACTCTAGTTTATATCGCTTGAGAATTTCTGTCAGGGTTTTCAATCTCAGAATTTATGTTTTTGCCTTTGGTTTCTGAACTGATCATATGTTCTGTTTTTCCTAACACACAAATTCATTCCATTTACTTGAGATTTTTAATTCTAACTAAATAACATTTTTAGCCTTTAGAAACATGTCAACCATCATACTTACGTCATGATCCCACCATCTTCTTCATCTAAGACTCAAATCGACATTTTTAATTCAAGAAATTTAAGCTGCAATTAAAAAATTTGGGAGTTTCATTGAAGTAAGCAATGTATCTGGCCCAATTTCTATTTCACATTCATGGTTGGTAAGGTTCTTGGCTCTTTCGTATTTTTGTTAAGGCAAATAATAATACAGTACTAATTTATATTTTGACAAACAATAATACTATACTAATTTATAAGAAAATAAGAAAAGAAATAAAACCGTACTCCTTGAATTTATACTATAGCGCTGACCTGCCATCACTCACAGATACACCAGAAGTCACGAATCATCTTTTAGCAATCACCATTTTTCCCTTCTCGCTCTGAATCGCTGACCGGAGAAACTTTCCGATGGCTTCGACCACCAAGATTCTCTTCATCGGAGGCACTGGATATATCGGAAAGTTCATCGTCGAAGCCAGCGCCAAAGCCGGCAATCCTACCTTCGTTCTGATCCGAGAGTCCACACTCTCCAACCCCGCCAAATCTCCGATCCTTGACAAGTTCAAGGCCTTGGGCGTCAATCTAGTGCACGTACGTAAATCCTCAAGCATTTCTTTACATTTTGCTATTTTCCTAATATTTACTTCACATAACAGTGAATACGGTTTTTCTCCGTTTGCTAAAATTGAAATGGGAAACACAGGAGAGAACCAAGCGTGTTAGTGTACTTTGAACGTAGTGTACGAGCGTTTTCGTGATGATCTTGTGGATTTGGAACTGTAGCTGGAAAATTAATCGTCAATTCTAATTTATTTTGTTTGAAATGGCCATAGTACATTTTATCCGATTGTTTTGCAGGGAGATCGGTTATATGGAGCTTAATTTCATGATAATATCATTTGACTACTATTTTCATTTCGAATTTTCTTGTTCAAAAATTAGGAAATGACTTTCTGATGGAGGTGAATGTGGTGTTCGTATTATATACGCAGGGAGATCTCTATGATCACCAGAGTTTGGTTAAGGCGATAAAGGAAGTGGATGTGGTGATCTCTACTGTAGGTCACATGCAGATCGCTGATCAGGATAGGATCATTTCTGCCATTAAAGAAGCAGGAAATATCAAGGTACTACAGCTTTTCAATTTTGGTATATTCCAATATTTTAGTAGTATGTTCTTTTTATACAATCGCTCGTTTACTTTGGTGTTTAATCTCAGCAATCTTATCTTTAATCTCTGTACTTAGTAGAATGGTAAGTCACACGTTTTGGATGAATTAGAAAAATGCTTTAGCAAGTCACAATTCTTTGCATGAGATGATAGGTGTATATTGTGTAAGAAAACCGATCGAAATGTTTTGGTTGGAAAACAATATGAATGAATGTTTGGGGCTTGTGCTTAATAGCAATTGTTTGGTTGCACAGAGATTCCTTCCTTCAGAGTTTGGAAATGATGTGGATCGAATTCATGCAGTGGAGCCTGCGAAATCTGCGTTTGCTATTAAGGCCAAAATTCGCCGAGCCACTGAGGCTGCGGGAATCCCTTTTACCTATGTATCTAGCAACGGGTTTGCTGGTTATTTCCTACCCAATCTGTCACAACCTGGTGCTACTGCACCTCCAAGAGATAAAGTGGTTATCCAGGGGGATGGAAACCCCAAAGGTAAGAACTAAAAGCAGAGTTTTACATCAATCAGTTATAGAAATATCAATAATTAAATATCATTAGCGGATTTCAATTAACCTTCTCTTGATCTCAACAGTTGTGGCTAACAAGGAAGAAGATATAGGCACATATACAATGAAAGCTGTGGATGACCCAAGAACGTTGAACAAAGTTCTTTACATCAGGCCCCCTCTCAACACCTACTCGTTTAACGACCTTGTATCTCTTTGGGAGAAGAAGATCGGTAAAACTGTTGAAAGGGTCTACGTTCCAGAGGAGCAAATCTTGAAGCAAATTCAAGGTAACGATTGAGTGCTAATTTTTTTCCTGTGAATCTGTTCAAGGGAAATATTTTCTGCCTCAAAAATCCAAGGGGGAAAAAATCTGCCTTACGGTATACAAGTGTTTGTGATTTGTCAGGATGTTCTTGTTTTGACAGTGGCGACTTTTTATTATTTTTCAGATTCGCCACCTCCCGCCAATGTGATTCTGGCATTAGGACACTCGATGTTTGTGAAAGGAGATCAAACTAACTTTGAAATTGAGCCATCTTTTGGAGTAGAGGCTACGGCTCTCTATCCAGATGTGAAATACACCGCTGTGGATGAATACCTCAATCAGTTCGTCTGAGAAAAAAGATTTCAGCTGTTAGGTTCATGGCGAAGAATTTACTTTTCAAATAAAATCGTCATGTAGTTGTTGTGAACGGCGGTGCTGTAGCGGAGCCAGTAAGATGAGTGCGTGCTTCCCTGGCTGTTTGCTTTAGGGCCTGTTTGGTTGGAGGGGATGAAAAATGACTCCCCTCCCCTTATTTGGTATAAAAAATAGGAGGGGAGGGGCTCCAAATCCCTCCCACTCTCTCAAATTGGTTTCCTCCAAATTGGGGGGTTTTGGAGGGACCCATTATTTTTTCATATTCTCAATTATACCTTGTGAGTCCAAAATAAAAATTATTATTATCCTTGACGTAAAACTACTTTCTAGATCATTTTGTAGGTGTGATTGGAGTGAAAGGTACACAAGAAAGATTTTCCGCTGTTGCTTCAACGTTAATTAGAGCCTTATTTTTATAAGTATCAAGTATAAGCTTCGATTGAAAACTGATGATTATTAATCTTGGGTTGATCATGACTCGTAAAGCCCGTCAAAAAGAGAAACATTCCTCCGAGGACCAAAGGTGAAGTTCATGACGCAGTTTTTTACTTCTTACTTAGTTACTTTGAAAATTCCAAAGATACAAAACAGACATGGAAGCATTGTTAGAGCGAGACTCCTTATGACTGAAATGTTTTGTTCATGATAATTGTTGGAATATTCATATAACGAGAAATTAAGTTGGAGGGAATTGAAAACTATTTCTATTTTATATCTTCATCTTATTTTTTATAAATTATATAATTTATATTGATGTGTAAATTAATTTAAATAATTTATTTAAGGAAAAATATATAAACTGATGTTTAAGGGTAAAAAGGTAAATTAGATATTATTTCCCCTCCCTTCCCCTCTTAAACCAAACAAAGGACCATTAAAAAGCCTTTCCCTTCCTCTCTCTCCAACCAAACAAAATAAGGTGATCCTCCATCCTCCCTATCCATCTCCCAATCCATCCCCTCCCTTTAAACCAAACAGGCCCTTATGAACCGTGCATGGAGATATCTGTCACTCTATCCTATTTTTTGGTCAATTACTTCCTACTTTTCTGGCCAAGAATCCCAGCTATTAATTTTACATTTATCTTAGTACTTTTTGGCCCAAAATTTCAAGAAGGGAAAATAAAACCGTTTGGAAATGGCCAATACGAAGAGTAAAATAGTGTAAAAATAATAGGGAAAATCACTTATAACTTCTAACAACAACAACAATAATAAAGCTTTTAGCCTATTAAGTGGGGTCAGCTACATGGTCACACAATGTCATTGTGCTCTGTTAAAAATAATATCTTTAGATATATTATTAATCGAAATGTCTCTCTCTATGACCTCATTTAGCGTTCGCTTTGGCCTTCTTCAACCTCGTTTTATAGGACTTCATACTACTTGATCAACTCTCCTCACCGGAGCATTCACTGGCCTTCGTTGAATATGTTCAAACCACCTTAAACGACTTTCTATCATTTTTCCTTCAATAGAGGCCACTCCAATTCATTCACGTATATGATTATAGGTCCTAAGGACAAAAAAAAAAATTACAACAAATTCCTAATGCAAATTTGAAAATAAAAAAAGGCCCTAGGGACTTTGTGTAATTAATTGCCAATGTGAAATGACTAACTTGCCCCTAAGAAATAAAAAAGAAAAAAGGCGTTTTTTCTCTTTAAAGAGAAAGAGAAAACGAACCAAGGCTATGGTAGTTGAAGCTGTAAGATTGAAGGGATTGTGGTGTTCATATCCTGGGCAAAGGTTAGATTTTGCAGCTTTTATCTATTGTTAAAGAGATTTTGGATTGTTTTCCCCGCTGCTGTGTGTAACATCCTCATTTTTATTTTCATAAAATGGTTATAAATTAGAATTAATTGTTTAAAAAATATGTATATATTAAAATAATAATAATAATATATAATACTATATATTTAAAAAAAGGGGGAAGGGACAAACCACCGCAAGTTTTCGGTGGAACACAATCATTATTTAAAAAATAAAAGACACAATGATTGTATCTCTAAAAAAAAATTAATTATATGTGGCGCTTGGTTTGGGGCCGCATGAACAAGGAGGGGGTATTTATAAACCATTTTAGGGGCCTGTTTAGTACGATGGAATTAATCTTGATGGAAATGAAAATAGATATGGATATGGAAATGAAAATGAGGTGTAAAAGTATGTTTGGTATGTCATGGAAATGAGATATGATTTTTACGTGAAAAGACCAAAATGTTCTTCAAAATTTTTTTTTTCAAAAAAAAATTATTCAGAGAAGCCCAGAACATTATCTTCCTGAAAACCTGCACCATTTCATTTTTTTCAAATGTTTGGTATGTTATGAAAATGAGTCCTAATTTATATGTGAAAAGACCAAAATGCCTTTATAATTAAAAAATAAAAAATCCCTCTCCTTTGAAAATTTTAGGCTTATAGTATGAAATTCTAAAGAAAAAATATAAATTTTTTTTTAAAATTGGAACTCTGACCGGACCGGTTCACCTGCCGGTTCTCCGGTTTCCGGGCCGAACCAATCGGTCCGGTCTGGGTTCCTGAACTTGGGTCTCATCACAGAAAGGGCAAGGTTGAAATTGAAGACATGGAATTACAAATCTTAGCTATTTGGGTGGAATTGAGTTTGATGGAATTGACCCCATTTGACTTCCATGTGGAATTAAATTCCATGAGCATTTCTTTATACCAAACATGCACAACTTATGGAATTGAATTCCAATTCCAATTCCATGCCATCAATTCCACCATACCAAACAGGGCATAGGGGTATTTTTGGGTCTTTAGAGATTAATAAGGTACTCAAATTCTCTTCTGATCACAAAACTCTTTTTATGAAAAATGTTCTAAATAATTTTATATTTCTCATTATAGTGATTTCTTACTGATTAGAGAATATTTTAGGATTAGAATTTTGGACAAGTTTAAGTTTTATCAGTATATGACTATAGAGATATAAAGGATGATTAATAGTGAATTTTAATAGGTTTATTTTTATTATTCAGTTAGTATAAGATTTTATAAGAAATTTTCTATATAATCAATCTATAAATAATTCTATATGTGACTTTTTAACCGATTAAATTTAGGATAAATAATTTTTTTGAATTATTAGTTATATTTTTGAGGTTTTAATTGGCTTAGATATTTTAAGACGAAAATTTATAATTTAGTTATTTTACGTTCAAAACTTTAAATTGGGAATTTTATGTAAGGGAATAAAATTAATAATAATCAATGACTTAAATAAGTTGTTATTAGAGTTAAGAAAAATATTTAAATTAATAATTGGAATTTTAGTGTGAAATTGAAATTTTTAGGAGTAATTAATTCAAAATTTAGAAATTTTAAAATTGAGTTAAATAAATTAATTTTTCCAATAACTCAAGGAATTATTAATGTATAATAAATTAATTGTTGTAGATTGATTTTTGGCGTGTATTTGAGCTCTTGGATTAGGAGCTTGTGGTTATAATTTTTGCTTTGGCGAATGGTAACCACTTTCCTCTTATTGTGCATATTTGTATGATGTTTGTGAGTGATTTTTAACTATATAGAATTATAAATTTGGCTATTGATATGGGATGTGGGACTTATTTTCGCTGAGAAAATGACTAGTGATATTTTATTATATGAATTGGTATGTATTTATGAGATTGAAAAGATCCTTTAGATAATTGAGAATTGATAATGATTTGTTATAATCATATATACTGATATGAGAGGGGATGATGAATGATGATTTGATAGATTGTTACTTAAAGAGGAAATAAGGGGGTGGACTTTTGTATAAAAAGAGGTAATGAGGTGGTGGACTTCCGGGTGTACAATGGTTAATCATTTGACTCAATTGTGTCCAGTAGGGCCTTGACACCTCACTAATATATTTAAAGGGGGAACCCATGATCCGGTCTCATGCTCTGTAGATTTTGGCCGGTCTATATCACTTGATTGGTGAGCTTGTTAAGTTAAACTATCAGTCATATGGGTCAGTTCTAGCCCATGGGTTCAGTTAGAAGAAATAAAGAATGAGAGAAAATAAGGGAGAACAAAGAATAAATTATTGTGTATTTATTCTTATATTCTTATGTGATAAATATAAGAATGAGATTATGATATGGTAAATTAGTTTGTGTGTATGTGTGTGGACATGTGACATTTTAATAACGTTATGATTTTATAACTGTCCCACTCGGCGCCTCATGGGCATTTACTCATATGGCTGATGAGATGGATTGTCAGTTGTTGATGCTTTTATCTCACCCTGTTGATTTAACATTTTTCCATGTGATAGTTGTTGTGCGGGTCTATCAGAGAAGAGTCAGGAAGCTTAAATTACTTCTCTCTCAAAGTAGTACTTTTATCCTTATAATATATGTTGGATTATTGTATAGCTCATTTTGCATACTTTGATTTATTTTGGAGATTCAATATTTTAACTATATATTTTTAATTACGCTTGACGATGTTGGATGACCTACATGCCTTATGATGTGTTTTGAATTGGTGGAACCATAATTTAGTTTGATATAGATATTTTAATATATGATGAGATACTATTTAATTAAAGAGTTTTTAAATAGTTAGTTGAATTTTTTTTCTATCATGGTAATCTTTAAAAGATGAGTTGTAATATTTTTAGGGAAAACTAATATCGCAGTCCTTATAATTCCACCAAATTCTGAATCAGGTCCACGTAGTTTTTTTCCTTTTTATTGGATCTTTATTGTTTACTCGTTTATGTACGCAAGTCCTTCTGTGAACAAGACACTCATGTGCCGTTAGTTTAAGTTGACAGAGGGTGATGTGGCGATTTGACTGGACATAAATGAAAACTGAGGCATCACTTAAATTTTTTTTAAAAAAAAATAAAAACTTAATTCGTTTCCATCTGTCCATCCCCATCCCCTCTTCACTAGTTTATAAGAACATAAGAAAAGAAATGATACCGTGCTCGTTGGTTTATGTTGTTTTTTTTTGGCCAACCGTTGACTTTATTCTATAGCGCTCACCTGCCATCACTCACTGAGATGCACCAGAAGTCACGAATCATCTTTTAGCAATCACCATTTTTCCCGTCTCGCTCTGAATCTCTGACCGGAGAAACTTTCCGATGGCTTCGACCACCAAGATTCTCTTCATCGGAGGCACTGGATATATCGGAAAGTTCATCGTCGAAGCCAGCGCCAAAGCCGGCAATCCTACCTTCGTTCTGATCCGAGAGTCCACAATCTCCAACCCCGCCAAATCTCCGATCCTTGACAAGTTCAAGGCCTTGGGCGTCAATCTAGTGCACGTACGTAAATCCTCAAGCATTTCTTTACATTTTGCTATTTTCCTAATATTTACTTCACATAACAGTGAATACGGTTTTTCTCCTTTTGCTAAAGTTGAAATGGGAAACACAGTAGAGAACCAAGCGTGTTAGTGTACTTTGAACGTAGTGTACGAGCGTTTTCGTGATGATCTTGTGGATTTGGAACTGTAGCTGGAAAATTAATCGTCAATTCTAATTTATTTTGTTTGAAATGGCTATAGTACATTTTATCCGATTGTTTTGCAGGGAGATCGGTTATATGAAGCTTAATTTCATGATAATATCATTTGACTACTATTTTCATTTCGAATTTTCTTGTTCAAAAATTAGGAAATAACTTTCTGATGGAGGTGAATGTGGTGTTCGTATTATATACGCAGGGAGATCTCTATGATCACCAGAGTTTGGTTAAGGCGATAAAGGAAGTGGATGTGGTGATCTCAACTGTAGGTCACATGCAGATCGCTGATCAGGATAGGATCATTTCTGCCATTAAAGAAGCAGGAAATATCAAGGTACTACAGCTTTTCAATTTTGGTATTCCAATATTTTAGTAGTATGTTCTTTTTATACAATAGCTCGTTTACTTTGGTATTTAATCTCAGCAATCTTATCTTTAATCTCTGTACTTAGTAGAATGGTAAGTCACACGTTTTGGATGAATTAGAAAAATGCTTTAGCAAGTCACAATTCTTTGCATGAGATGATAGGTGTATATTGTGTAAGAAAACCGATCGAAATGTTTTGGTTGGAAAACAATATGAATGAATGTTTGGGGCTTGTGCTTAATAGCAATTGTTTGGTTGCACAGAGATTCCTTCCTTCAGATTTTGGAAATGATGTGGATCGAGTTCATGCAGTGGAGCCTGCGAAATCTGCGTTTGCTCGTAAGGCCAAAATTCGCCGAGCCACAGAGGCTGCGGGAATCCCTTTTACCTATGTATCTAGCAACACGTTCGGTGGTTTATTCCTACCCAATCTGTTACAGCCTGGTGCTACTGCACCTCCAAGAGATAAAGTGGTTATCCAGGGGGATGGAAACCCCAAATGTAAGAACGAAAAGCATAGTTTTACATCAATCAGTTATAGAAATACCAGTAGTTAAATATCATTAGCCGATTTCAATTAACCTTCTCTTGATCTCAACAGTTGTGGTTAACAAGGAAGAAGATATAGGCACATACACAATCAAAGCTGTGGATGACCCAAGAACGTTGAACAAAGTTCTTTACATCAGGGCCCCTCTCAACACCTACTCGTTTAACGACCTTGTATCTCTTTGGGAGAAGAAGATCGGTAAAACTGTTGAAAGGGTCTACGTTCCAGAGGAGCAAATCTTGAAGCAAATTCAAGGTAACGATTGAGTGCTAATTTTTTTCCCGAGAATCTGTTCAAGTGAAATATTTTCTGCCTCAAAAGTCCAAGGGGAAAAAAATCTGCCTTATCAGTGGTAGTTTTAGAATTGAGATTTGATTGTTTCAAAAAAATCTGCCTTACGGTATACAAGTGTTTGTGATTTGTCAGGATGTTCTTGTTTTGACAGTGGCGACTTTTTATTGTTTTTCAGATTCGCCACCTCCCGCCAATGTGCTTCTGGCATCTGTACACTCGGTGTTTGTGAAAGGAGATCAAACTAACTTTGAAATTGAGCCATCTTTTGGGGTAGAGGCTACGGCTCTCTATCCTGATGTGAAATACACCACTGTGGATGAATACCTCAATCAGTTCGTCTGAGAAAAAAGATTTCAGCTGTTAGGTTCATGGCGAAGAATTTACTTTTCAAATAAAAGCGTCATGTAGTTGTTGTGAATGGTGATGCTGTAGCCAGTAAGATGAGTGCGTGTTTCCCTAGCTGTTTCCTTTATGAACCGTGCATGGAGATATCTACGTCACTTCTATCCTTTTTTGGGTCAATTAGTTCCTTGTTTTCTGCCCAACAATCCCAGCTATTAATTTTACATTTATCTTGGCACTTGTTTGCTCAAAATTTCAAGAAGGAAAAATGAAACCGTTTGGAAATGGTCAATACGAAGAGGAAAAGAGTGTAAAAATAACATGAATGATGATTGAAGCCTTGTTCTTTTTTGGTATAGTAGACATACTTTAAGGAAATAAATAAACAAAAGAGTAAAATATATTAACAACCCCTCTATTTTTAAAACATACATAGACTTCCCTTAAAATTAAAATGCATGTTACAGAAACTTCCCTTACATATTTAATATTCTATTTCCATTCACCCAATTGTTAGTTGACTGTTAAGTTTGACTATTAAACATTTACTTTGACCAAAATACCCCCTTTCTAACAAATGAATAAACATTTATATTTGCCTAAAAATAAATATTTTTATAAAAAAATAATTATAATACATGTATGTTCAAAATTTCCAATATATTATAAATTTTTTTAATTTTTATCATATTTATTGAAACTTATTTATTTAGTATTCTTTTAAATGACTAAAAAATATGCCTTTCACATGAAAGGCAAAAAGAAAAAAGAAATGAAAGAAATATGTTTTATTCACAATATGTTATTAATCATGTCAATTTGATACAGTATATGACTTATATTAATTTTAAGTTTTAAATTTTTAAATATATTTTTTTTACAAACATTTATAAACATGTTTATTTTAGTATGCATTTATGAACAGGATTAATTATATTTTTAATTAAGTTTTTTATGACTACATTAATTAAATTAATTAAATATTTATCTTAATATGAAAAAATTTAACATAACTATTTACAAAAGTGAAAAATAAGTTAAGAAAAAAATATCTTAAATTACTTAAACAATTTTAGTCAGAATTAGGAAATTAGTAACGATGAAGGATAAATTAGTAAATAAAATTTATTTTAATATAAATTTAATTAAAATATAAAAAATAAAAATCCTTAACGGAGTTAACGGTTTAGAGTTAAGTGTATGTTTTCAAAATAGAAGGCAGATCTGTGTAATTAAGATAAAATATAAGGGAGGTTAAAATATTTTACTCTAAATAAAAAGATAGATTTTGAGAGCAGTGCTGTGTGCTACATATAGAACTTTTTGGCAGGGTTATGAAAACCGGACCGGACCGGCCGGTCCGGCCCGGTAACCGGCGAACCGGCCGGTTGGCCGGTCCGGTTCCCGGTCCGGTTTCCTTTTTTTAAAAAAAAAAAAATTTTTTTTTTTTTTACTTTTTCCTTTAGAATTTCATACTATAAGTCTAAAATTTTCAATTTCTCACCGGTTTGGTCCCGGTTTAGCTCCGGTTTGGTCCCGGTCTGACCCACTGACCCTTAACCCAGTACCCCGACCGGTTCACTACCCGGTCCGGGTTTTAATACCTTGCTTTTTGGAAATCAAGGACGTTAGGCTTGGAGGGGAAACTAAATTGAAGTCTATTATTTTTGTAATATTTCGGATAATACGAAAATTTTATCACTTTCGTAATATAGAACAGTAAATCTTTTTTTAATTAAATGGGGAGAACCTATTAATAAACTTTCTAATTCAAATTTTATCTATAATAAATCATACTTCCTTGGATCCTAATTATAAGATAAAGTTGACTTTTTTAGAGAAATTAAGGAAATTAATTAAATTATTTTAGAGTATTTTTATTTTTATTTTTTTCCTTCAAACTAATTAGTTTAACTAATAAATTAATATATAATCTAAGGATATACAACATATGATATGATTAAGTAACTTATTTAGCTTCCCTAATCTCTCCAAAAAAATTCAATTTTGTCTTATATTTAGGACCCGAGGGAGTAATAAATATAAATCATAAATAGTAGTATTGTCTTATATCCTTAATATATGACATATTTACCTAATTTAATTAAATTAAGGAAGTTAGTTGATTTACTTAATATGACATGTATTTTCTAAAACACTCTAACCATCTTTCTTAATTCCTCCTTTCCCTCTCCTCCTTAATTATTGTTGAAGGAGCATCAATAGGGGTTAATTAAGAAAATATTTATAAATATGAAAACTATCTTATATTTAGGACCAAGATCAACACCCAAATATGTCTTATCTTAAGGATTGGAAGAGTACTATTTATCTTTAACCCTGCATAAAATGTAGTAATTATCTAATTACTAATAAAAAAATATAAAAACACGAAATTCATTTGCAGCTGGACTATACTTTTCTCAACCCATTGTGACGGCCTACCTTTATATCACCCACGAGTTTGAAAATTATCTTGGATTAAGGTATAAAAATATCATATATTTTTTCTAAAAGAGCATCCAGCATTATAAGCATGTTTTAGATATAAAAATGCCTACAAACTTTTGAGAAGAGGGCAAAAATACCACCAGTTTATTTTGACAAACTCTGATACTTTTTTGTCAGGGAGGGCTTACAATAATGTTTTTTAAATGATTATTTTATAATAAATTCATACCCTCTCTCTCCCTTCATGCTTGAGCTAGGGAACCTCACCTAATCCAACAAAGAGCCCTTTCTCAGGCCTCAAGGGCAGTGATAAAGTCCATTGACAGAATCAAAGTGCCATTTGAACCTAATAATATTGAGGATCACTTTCCACTTATTTATAAGAGCATTTTGATTAAAAATTTGATTCCTTTTATCAATCCAATTTCAAAATAATAAATGCGTTTTTTATTTTTTCCCCCTGTTAATTATAATATAAACAATAAGAATTCATCTATTTTAATTTTTGGAACTAATTATAAATAAACAAGCATTCCTGGACAAATATTGTTGACAACTTCATTCTTTTCACCACCATGTTTTTGAGTTGACACTGTTTGTGAGAACAAATATTTGTATACACTTTTATTCAATAGCACTGCTTTATTTTTCAAACTACTTCCTCCGCCCAGATCTCAGTTCAATAGCACTGTCTGTGGGGGGGGGGGAGTGTGGGGGAAGAGGGAGGGTATGAATTTTTTAAAAAGTAATCATCTAAAAAACATTATTGCGCTCCACCCAGTAAAAACAGTTAGTCAAAACTAGGGAGGTGGTATTTTTGTCCACTTTCCAAAAATTTATAGGTATTTTTGTATCTAAATAATGTTTATGACGCAGAATGCTCTTTTAGAAAAAATATATAGACATTTTTGCATCTTAATCTAATCATCAAATTTGAAAATGAGGCAAACCAGATGAAAATAATAGGGAAAATTTCACAAAAATACACTTAAAAATGGAAAAGACAAATTGGTGCTACTAATTTATAAAATCTCAAGTTAGAAATGAAGTAGAAGCTTGAGATTTCAAATTCTAACCAAATTGTCCTTAGTTCAATCGTGAAACTTGAAATCATCCCTAATTTTTGGGATATGAAATTATGAAACATGAAAATAAAGTTGTTCAAGTAAAATATGATATTAATAGATACAAATATTGTTATTGACTCTTAAAACTTATGCCCTCAAAATTATCTCTAATATAAACCTATCAAACATTAAATTAATATCATTAACGGAAAATCTGATGTTAATATAAATACAAATATTATTGACCTTTGAAACTAAACTGAACCAAGAACATTTTAAACATTTGATCAAACTTAGAAATCCCGAACTTCTACTTCAGTTCTGGCTTGAAATTTGATAGATTCACAACACTAATTTATCTTTTCTAATTTTTAATTTTTTTTTTTTTTGAAAATTTTCCAAAAAAATATCTTAAAGAATTTTTATATTTTTACTATGCTTTAAATATTAAAATAAAATTGAGAACATGGTAACTGACATTAACAAATAAAAACAAAACACTATAATCTACTTTAAAATATAAAAGCCAATGCAAGGAGAAGAAAATAGTCCAATCTGCATGTCAAAATTTTGCCCCCTCGTATTCCTTCTTTCTTTCAGTTTCTTGCCTTTCTAGGAGTCTTTGAAGATGCTTTTGCTTTGCCTTTGGGAGCCTTTGCACCCTTCTTGCCTTTGGAACTGCCTCTTCCAGGTTTACCCATTCCTCGCTTCCTAAGATCCTTCTTCATCCTCCGATCAACAAGAACCTTCCCCTTACCTGTCTTCACTTGGACACCTTTCTTTGCAACCACATATTCCTTTTGAGGCTTCTTTGGTGCAGCTTTCTTATACAGCTGTTCGATTTGCTTCCTCTTAGAACGATCTGATATGTCTGCTTGCTCTGATATAGCATTTGCCTTCTTTCGTACCTTCTCAAGCTTCTTCATTGCGGCACGCTTCTTTCGTGCTTTGGCCTCTGCAACCTTCTTGGCGGGTCGAGCATTGATTTCCTTAAATTGTGCTTTCATTGCCTCAATTTCCTCTTTGGTCACTGGCTTTATCGGCTGGCGATGGCGTCTTTCCTCCTCCACAAACCACTTAGGTAATCCCTCCTCATTTTCAAACATGTACTTGTGGTAAGCATCGTCTCGCATCTGCTCCCGTTGCTTCTTCATCCGACACTTCTTTGCATAAGCTAATATCTCGGCTTTTTCCTCAACAGAATAATCATCGACATCTTCAGACGAGTCGGAGGATGAGTCATCACTTGAATCAGTAGCAGGAGCAGGAACTATTTCAAAATCATCCTCTCCCTTCTTGGATGGTTGAGATTTAAGGTTGTTCATTCCAGCAGAAGACTTTGTCTTACTTTTTATTGCCTCCTTTGTAACCGAAGGCTTTTCGTTGTGCTCATTTATATCCATGTCATCATCACTCCCATCATTTCCAAAGTCTCCTTCCTCTACAGCTTCGGCGAAGACATCTTGACTAAACCATTTCTTCATTATCTCCTCTTGGGTGGGCTGTAAACCTTCATCAAGCGGAACCATCAGAGGATTTGCTTCTTGATCTTCTAGCTCTTCATCAGAATCATACTTGGACTTAACAATATCATCAGCCTCACCATCCTACGCAGCCAAAAAAATCTTAACGTTAGTTTTCATGAATTGACTTTTCATCCCAACATGAATACACATATTTTATAAAAGCTATTGAGACTAAAATCTTTTAGCATTGTAACTTTTCCAGGACTATCCAGCTGAGCAAAATATGTATTAAGCAAAAACACAACATGGGGAAGGAACAACCATATTAAGTCTAAGTATATTCCTAAAATTTCATACAGAGAGAATTAAGTTGCAAAGAAAATTTGAAGTACAGGATCAACCATAATCACAGAAAAAAGTTCCATACCTCCAAGAGTTGATTCTCCATTTCATAGGATTTCTTCACGCGCTTCCGTTGCTTTGCAGAACCTTCCTTTTTAGCCATGATACGCTCATAGGCTTGATCAAATAACTCTTCCATTTTCTCATCATATCTGATATCCAGATATATTAGTTACAATACAAGTTAAATGCAAGAATGTAAGTGATTACGTTGTAGAATATCAGCAACACAAATAAAGGAACTTATCAATCACCTTCCATGTTCTTCATCAGAATCTTCTACATCACTGGATGAATTCTCTTGATCATCATTTGTTTCTTCATTATCACTATCCTTCAATTCACCTTCATCAACGTCATATTCTGTAGTAGATAATGCTGCAAGATCTTTCTTCCCCTGAAGCGAAATCATAACAGCCAAGAAAATAATTTAGTGCCCAACCGTGGAAGTTTCTCCCCTCCAATAAACTAATTCAATATTCAAGTGAGTATCATAAAGCCAATGTTATAAAACTCACAAACAACTTCACTAAATGAACATAAAAAATGACCCAATCCATTTGGTAAACAATAACCTATCTCAAATTTTTTTCATCAGGGGAATGGGTAAGGACAAAGGAGATGTTCCGAAGTAAAAAGTTTTAGGCTTACTTGAAAAAAGTAAAAATAGACAATATCCAATGAAGTGGGAACATGCCCAACTCCAGGTATATTAAGTGGTATTAAAAATCGGACCGGTCAATGAACCGGGTAGGACAGTGGTTCAAGGGTCAGTGGGTTAGACCAGGGGTCAACCCAGTGTCAGACCAATGATAATTAAAAAACATAATTTAATTAAAATGTATAAAAATATTCATTTTTTAATTATAAAAATATTTAAATAAAATTAATAGTAAGGAAATTTTTTCCCTCTTCCACTTTATATTCTAAGTTTTTTTTTATTCCATCTCCTTAATATAAGGTGAGCATGAACGATCGGACAAATGAGATTATTGAAGAATGTGCACTATTTTAATATGATTTTGTATGTGAAATGAGATTATTGTGTCAGACAAACTTTGAAAGAATGAAATGACGGCTTTTTGCTTTTCAGTCTTTTCTTCGGCGCCATTTCCATATCCCATCATGTCACAGAAGTCACCTATTATTTTCTAGGCATTTTGAATCTCTCCCTTCGGCAGGCTCTTCATTTTCCGATCACCTTTTTTGCTGTCTCGAGCAACTTCTTTCAGCCTCGCACAGCTACTACTTCTTCCGGTAACCCTCTTCTAGTCTCACACAGCTGCTTCTTCCTCTCCTATTTTCTTTCTTTTCTTCCTCTCCTTTCTTCGTTCCTGCAACTTTTTTCTTTTCCCAGAATTCTTGCGTTTTACCGACGAGGAAAGAAGTGGTCCGGGTAAACCACCTAACTCAGCGGGTTTCCCGAGTTGATCTCGGGTTACACCGGTTCGTACCGAGTTGGCCGGGTCAAGGTCCCTCCGAGTTCTACTCTCAACCGGACTAGAAAACTGGTCGGGTCGCCGGTTTCCGGTCTAAACCGGCCGGTCCGGTCCGGTTTTAAGTACTGTGATATTAACACGTAGAGCACAGATAATGTCATTAGATTTTGATGATATGAATATGACATGTAAGCCAGACTTCCAACAAATGAAAGTATTTTAGGCTTGGAATGTCAAGAACCGGGCTTAGACACACATAAGTCATTGCTTGGAGATCATTTGGGTACAAAAATATTTGACACGATACTGCTAGTCTGCAACAATACGATGTGTAAGAATATGCAACCGCCCATGAGGAACAAATGTAATTTTAGATTATAATGTAATTTCTACATCAAATCTTGTAAATTAACACAACCAGGCTTTTAGGTTCTGTTTATTAATAGACAGTTAACGTAATAAAGCGTCCGTGCCTCATAGGTAGACAAAACTTATATTAATAGTCAATATAGTGTCTGACTGTGAGTATTTTCAAGTGTTGTGTGCATAATCATATCCTCCCTGTTCCAAAAGTCAATTCCTGGCAAATATTTATGTAAACCCACAACATGAGGTTTCTGCAACCAAACTGAGGAAAAACTGAAAAATACAGAATGGGCATTGAATATATATATCTATATATGCGAATAGATCCAATGTTGTTTTGTAAACAAAAAAGCTTGGATAGTGAAAGCATACCTTGATAGATGAAAGAGAAAACAACTCATGATCAATATAACCATCTTCTAATGCATCGATATGCATCCCAGTTGCTTGACGTGCCTTCTCCTAGAAGAGACAATTGGTTAGATAAACAAATTAGCTCCATCCAATCCACTCATCAAAAGTGAGGGTGTAGAGAAACACATAACTGGGCTTGTTAAACTAGAGTAGGTAAAAGGTTATGGAGGGAACGGGAAGCGACAGCCAGTCTGATGCACCCAAATAACTTACATCTCAAGCCCTAATCATATGTAATTAAGTTCAAATTATGCCAAGTCTAAACCAGCAAATACATAACCAAACCAAAATATCAATATTTAGAGCCATATCGTGAGGGGGAAAGGGTATTTAGGTGAACGAATATAAGATCCTGTATTGTTTTTCTACTGGTTCTAAATTATCATTCTACTTTTCAGCACTGCCCAAGAAGGAATAAACTTAAAAGAGGAAGGAACAAACTCCTCTCTCTAGACAGATTCATAAAGCATGTCCACATGAAGACTCACCCCAGGATTAGGCCAAAAGCAATCTTGAGGTTAACTTAAAAAAGAACCTAAAATAACTTTTACATTAAAATTGCAAAACAAATTTTACCAAGAAAACCTCTAGAATAAGTGTTAGACCAGAGATTATGCATATATTCTTGAAACCAAATTATAAATAGAATTAAACGTCATCAGTCAAGAAACCTTTGCTTTTCTTTTCACAAGACGCTTCTTTTCATGTTTCTTCTTGCGGTCCATTGCATAAGTCAATTCCTCCATTTCATCAAGTATTTTATCATCTTCATCCTCCTTATTACCATCATGCTCCTTATTCTCATCTTCCACTTCAGTACTTGCAAGAGTATCACCCTTTTCAGTGCGTGACAAAGCTTTTCTTATGTGAATCCGCCACCTACATATGATATAAAATACAATCCCGAAAAAAATTGAACCATAATGAGTATTCAGCTTTTCTTGAGTATGCTAAAAACACAAAGAAAAAGATATACGTGAAGTAATTACTTTAGCAGATGCTTGAAGTCTTGCTTTCCCAAAACACGTAAATCATCACAGAGAGCTTTTACCTGCCACACAAATCCATTCCATTTACTTGATATGAACATTCCTTGAAAGTTTTTCAAATTGCCATCAAATGCTTGACTACATAAAAATACCTCTTCAGTTGTTAAGTCATGATCCTTTAATGTTAAATCAGCTGGATCATTGAAGGTTATAGAAGTGACTGTACCAAGGATATCCAGAGGAGAATCAGACCAAATGAAATTTGCAGCTGAAGACACCTTCCTTAAAGTTGTATCTCCATCTTCATAGCTGTAAACAAAGGAAAAAATCAAAACCTAATCCGTGTACAACACAAATGGATTAAATACCTAAAATAAATCAATAGATATTTGGTTGTCATAAATAAAGAATGCTCCTTTTGTCATAATACCGTAATAATGTCCAAAGTTAGTTTCAAGTAAGGTCAAACTTGATGAAGTTAGCAACTTGATTACCCATTTTCAAGGCCTAGACACTAAAAGGTCTACTTGTGAGATATGAGAATTACCCGCTGCGATGTCTCTTTTGCTTTGTTGTTCTAAGAACATCCACCACCTACAGTAATTATCAATTAAATGAAATGAGAAATAAACAGGTGGTCCAAAAAATGTAATTACTAATTAGGCAGTACTTCCAACATCTCAGAAACAAATTACCTTTGTCTGAGGCTCCACAGAACCCTGAAACAAATGCTTCACATCAAGAAGACGTGGGTCAATCTTCGCAGGGGCCTTATACTTAAGGCCAAGAACATATATTTCTGCAGATTCAGAACGACTAGCTGCTGGTTTATCCACCTCAATCTTTTCAAATAACTAAAATGCCAAAAAACATCAGCATCAGAAAACTTTGAACAAGTCATGTAAACGCTATAAAGCTAAAGCATATGAAGTATAAATAATCACCTGCTTCAAGCAATACAGGACGGAACTGTAATCTTGTGACCTGAAAACCTATAATGGGGAAGAATCGTAATTAGACACAATCTTACAAAAAAACAGGATGTCTGCATAACCTAAAGTCTATTTATCAAAAAATTCTCATTAAGTTAGGATGAGGAATATAGCACTTTACTAACCTACCAGCTGGTATTAGATTTTTCAATCTTTGAACATCATCAGAAGTAGATTTTGAATTTGATTTAACAACTGAAACTAGTATACCGAAAATGGCCTTTTGAAATATGTTTTTCCATATATGAAGTTTAGCACTTGTTGTAAAGTAAATCCGAGAGGCATAATGCAGTAAAGGAAGATAAGGGAGAAGGAAACATATGTACAGATGCAGCTTATATACATGCAGTCTTGACCTGTAAGTATAACCAAAAAGTAACAAGCCGAAAGTTCGAAACAGAGATGCAACAGAATGAATGAAAACCCTAAGCAAATTCACATTGCGCAGGCTACCCAATTCCAAAATGTTCAAAATGGAGCAACACTATTGCTCTGAAATCTTTTCTCTTAAACTAGCAACATGAGTTCCTCAACTTAGGACTCCGTATTACCCAATAATGTAATTTAGTGAAACAACCACGGGGAAATACCTTGGTGACAAAAGTACCCTTGGGTGCCAAGAACTGAGTGGCCAACTTGACCGCATCAATAACCAAAGCGTTTTGACTCATGGCTTCTTGCGCCCATGCTCCACCAACATTGGGCGATCCATCATGCAAAATCACATCAAACGCCTGGAAACCATGTTCATTCATCAACTCCTTAATCCTGGCCTTGCACTCAGGTCTCGTTATGTCCTCCTGAATAGGAACAGCACCTCTAATGGGCGCAATATGAGCCAAGTCGACACCGACGACGAGATGATTAACGGGAACGAGTTGGACGGCCACCTGCATCCAACCACCTGGCGCCGCACAGAGGTCGAGAACGCCATGGGCAGATTCGAGAAAGCGAAACTTGGAATTGAGCTGAATAAGCTTCCATGCGGCTCTGGATCTGTAGCCATGTTCTTTGGCTAAGTGGTAGTACTTATCCAAACGATGCTTACCCTTTGCCTTCCCCATAAGGTCGGTGCAGCACTAGCAGGGAAGCCTGAGCGAATAAGAAGGCGCGAACATCCTCAGAGGAGACGACTGTTTTTAGGTTTTGTAAAGAGGGCGGGATAGTGCAAGTACGGGCTTTCGGGTTTCTTTGTTCGTCCATAAACCCGATCCGGCCCGTGTTTATCTCTCTCTAGTTTAATATGTACACTCAATAATACTGCACTTACCAACAGGTTGGATCTAGGGTAAGAAAAATTTTCTATATGAATGTTTGTGAACACTTATTTTTTGAATATAAGTGTTTATTATACAAGTCGAGATAAAACTTCTCTCACATATTTATTTCATATATCATGAATCATGATTTATAAATACTTATTCCCCAAAAATAAGCTATTCCAAACGAACTATATATCATATTTGTCACCTTATATGCGTTCTGACATATTCCCTCCGGTCTAATTATTCTCTTTGGTTCTATTTATAAATGATTTTTTTTATTACGTAAAATGAATTAGTAGTTAAAAGTAATAAGTATGTTAAAAATATCATGTTTTTTTATATGTGCCCTTATTTATGAAAAGAACATAGGAGAGAGAATAGATAAAAAGTATGAGAGAGAATGAGTGTTTAATATGGGCAAAATAGGAAAAAGAAGCTTGCGTTTTTAGACAAAAAGTGAAAGTTGCTTATAAATAGGACGAGAGGGAGTATAAGACACAGTTGACTTTTTTGGAGAAATGAAAGAAGCCAATTAAATTACTTTAAAATATTTATATTTTTAGTATCCTTAAATTATATATCAGTTTATTAGTCAAATTAATTAGTTTGGAGAAAAAAATAAAAATATAAATACTCTAAAGTAATTTAACTGGCTTCCTTAATTTTTCCAAAAAAATCAACTTTGTCTCATATTTAGGACTGGAGGGAGTATTAAAATACAACAACTCAAACTGATTTGATATTTTCTAAAGTATATTAATAAAATTAAAAGATTTTACAATATTCATTTTTTCATTACTTATGAAATCTTAATTAAGGGATTCATTTTTTAAAAAAAGTAAAAGTATGAAATACATGAGCAGCCAAATAGGATTAATGTTAGTTAAATTGTTGTATTTTAACTGGTCAGACCATAAATGAAGTGGCAAACAAGATTCACACAAGAATTTCTCCTACCGAAAGGGGTTAGTCCGTTTCAACATGGTGAACCAAGGTTCAAATCCCCGCTAAGAGAGGTGCTCATACTTAGTGCCTGACAATATCTCAAATAAGATTGCCTCCAACATACCTATATTTAGCAAAAGAAAATATTGCAATTTATCTTCTTCTTTTTTACTTTTTCTTTTTCTTTTTGCATGTGCTATACTGCAATTAAATCCCAATTGATTTGAGGAAAAATACTTACATATTCTAAAAAGAGAAATATTTATATATTTCAGGAATATCATGTCATTTAAATTCTGTCTAATAAAAACATAACAATTCATATCATTTTAACTCTAGTTGGTAGGTGGCTTGTATGAAAAAATTAACATTTTAATTTGTGTTCAAGAAAAATACACTTCTTAATTTGAAAAAAAAAACTAAAACAAAATGATAGACTCATATTTTTCTTAAAAACAAATAAAAATGATTTTTTTTCATATGAGTCACCTTCCAATTAGGACTAAAATTTTCTAAGTTATTATATATTTTTATTGGGCAGAGTTGAGATGACGTCGTACTTTTGGAGTATGTAATTATTTCTCAATCTAGGAGTACCACGTCATTTAAACTTTGTCCACTTAGATTAATCTAATCCTAATTGGCTGATGACTCATTAAAAAAAATAAATTTTATCTTGTTTTTAAGAAAAATATTGGTTGATCAATTTGTTTTATTTTTTTAAATTAAGATGTTTTTTTAAAAATAAGATAAAATTTAAAATTATGGGAAAATTCCAAAAAACTACATTGGAAAATGGAAAAGGACATTTCAGTACAACGAAAATGGGAAAGAACAATTCAGACGGATATCAGATTTTCAGAGGAATCTGTCATTTTGAAATCTCGGCCAAATTACGAAAATGCCCTTCACCCCTTCATTCCCCACTTCAGAATAACAACATGATCATCGCAATTAACAACTCCAGATTCACCATTAACAACTTCAATTCTTTTATGACAATTAAAAAGTTTCAGGCCAATAACAACACCTATCTCTTAATTAACAACTCCGGATTTGACATTAACAACTCCAATTTCTTCTTTCACACTAAACTAGTTTCAGGGCCAATAACAACATCTATCTCGCCATTAACAACTTCAGATTCAATATTAACAACTTCAATTTCTTCTTTTACACTAAACAAGTTTCAGGGAAAATAACAACAATTATCTCACCATTAACAACTTCGGATTTCACATTAACAACTTCAATTTCTTCTTTCACAATTAACAAGTTTCAGGACTAATAACAACACCTATCTCGCTATTAACAACTCCC
The DNA here is from genome assembly GCA_963242795.1 of Inga leiocalycina. Classification (NCBI taxonomy): domain Eukaryota; kingdom Viridiplantae; phylum Streptophyta; class Magnoliopsida; order Fabales; family Fabaceae; genus Inga; species Inga leiocalycina. The sequence continues at coordinate 1,605,015 of OY725321.1, read as the reverse complement.
ATGTTGTTATTTTAACTGAGGGCTGAAGGGCATTTTCGTAATTTGGCCGAGATTTCAAAAGGACAAATTCCTCTGGAAATCTGACACCCGCCTGAATTATACTTTCCCATTTTCGTTGTACTGAAATGTCCTTTTCCATTTTCCAATGTAGTTTTTTGGAATTTTCCCTAAAATTATATAAATTGTTATTTTTTATTTGACAAAATCCAAATGACATGTTACTGTTTTTTTTTTTGATACTGATGAATGTACAGACAAGAAACTACCAAAATAACTAAGGGGGAATTAATCCCAATTGCTCAGCAGAAACCGTAGTCCTAAGATGCGAAGGACATTCAGCAAAATAAGAGGTGCCCGATAAACCCTTTTTGGCAAGGATATCAGCTAGCACATTTTGCTCTCTCGGAATGTGATGTATCTTTAGCTCCCATGAATGAAGCATAAATTCTATGATTTCCAATAGCTTTAGGCTGCATCGTTCTGAAGTCTCTCTGTGAGCCAGCATATCAACTAGCTCCTTAGAATCAGACTCCACAATGAGTTTCCTGACTCCCATATCAGAAGCCATATTGATGCCCTTTAACATGGCCCATTCTTCAGCGTCAAAAGCACTACAAATACCCAAAAAATGAGAGAAAACTGCTATCCAATTTCCTAAGTGATCTCTTATGACGCCCCCACACCCAGCTCTGTTACTAGTTCTAGAAACAGCCCCGCCAACATTTAGCTTGACCCAACTAGGAGGAGGTGGGATCCATTTAAAAACTTGAGGCTGAGGATTAACCGTGTGCATCATGGGATCCTGCAAGTGGGTAAAACTTCTCCAGCTATACATGACAGCTACTACAGGGTTATCAGGTGTCATAAAACTGTCATCAAAAATTGCATTATTACGCCATAGCCACAATTTCCATATTGTTACACCCCAGATAAGACTCCAATTACTATCTGAATCAAGCCCAATCTATCTTTGTAGATTAAGAGCAAACCAGTCAGTTAAGCTTGATGAGAAGAAGCTCGACTGGCTCTGTGGTTTAATTAAAAGGCACCATAGGTGCTTGGCATAAGAACAGTCTCGCAAGATATGCAACACAGATTCACTATCAGATTTGCGATGTGGGCAAGTAGCATCCACATGGGCCCATTTACTTCGCCATAAATTCGTAGGCAGACGATCATGAAAAGCCACCCACATAAATACTCTAATACGTTCAGCTCCCTTCCACCTCCAGATAGCCTTAAGCACTAGATTATGTGGATTATCAGTTCCTTTTTCCAGCATAAAATAGGCACTTTTAATAGTAAATAACCCAGTATTAGTAGCACTCCATGATAAAACATCATTCCTAGCATTAGCTCTAGGGGGCAAGACAGAGATTAATTTTTGAATTATATCACATGGTAAAATGGACTCTAAACTAATAAAATCCCAGGATCCATAAGCTACCCAATCAGCAACCTTGCTATTGGCTTCCATCTCTGTTAGAGGCCGAAGGCACAAATCTATCATGCGCTTATTAGACATCAACCAGAAATCAGAGAAAAAATTAACTAAACGACCATTCCTGATATTCCATTTAGAACCCTGATCAATAAGAGACTTTTGACTTGCAATGAATTTCCATAGGGGAGAGTCTCCAGGACATATTTCAAATAGGGACTCTGTATCATCACTACGCATCATGTATTTACTACAAAGAACATCAGCCCATAGACCCTTTTCACCTGACACCAATTCCAAGCGAGTTTTGCTCCACAAGCATCATTCAAAGATGTAAGCCTTCTAAATCCAAGACCACCCAAATGCTTTGGGAGAATAATTTGTTCCCACCCAATAGGATGGAAACCATGCACAGAATTACTATGTCCCCATATAAAATTTCGTTGAATTCTTTCAACTTCTTGACAAACGACTTTAGGAATTTTAGCTACCTGCATAGGATACATTAGAATGGTACTCAGCACAGATTTAGCCAAAGTTATCCTTCCAGCAGTAGATAAACATTTCTCCTTCCAAGAAGCCAATTTTGTTCTAACCCAATCTACTATATATTGAAACATATCTGGGGTTTTCCTCTTACGAGATAAAGGAAAACCCAAGTATTTCCCAATTTCCAAAGAAACTGACAGCCCTATGATATCGGAAATCAATTGCTTATTTGACTGTAGAACACGTTGTGAAAAGAAGATAGAAGATTTATTCTTATTAATCTTTTCACCTGAAGCCAAACAAAACGCATCAAGACAACCCATCATGCACCTGACTTGCTTCTCTAAAGCCTCCCCAAATAGTAATAAATCATCAGCAAACATCAAATGAGAGATGGAAGGTCCCCCTCTGGTTATTTTAATCAGTGTCTACTCCCCTCTATCCACAGCATTACTGATCACATGTGATAGTTTATCCATGCAAAGCACAAATAACAGAGGTGAGATGGGATCCCCTTGCCTTAAGCCCCTTCTAGCTGAAAAGGATTCTGTTCTTGAACCATTCCATAACACATCATAAGAAACTGAAGTAACACAAGCCATAATTAAATGAATGAATAAATTGGATATCCATCCCAATATCAACCAGAACATTCCGCAAGAATTCCCAACGTATACGATCATAGGCCTTCTCCAAATCTATTTTCATGGCCATTAAACCATTCCTACTTCTGGATTTCTTCATTAAATGCATGATTTCCTGTCCCACAATTATGTTATCCTGGATATGTCTTCCTTTAATGAAGCTAGCTTGAAACGGGGAGACTAGCTCATCCATCATGAGTCTTAATCTATTCATGATCACTTTTGAAACACATTTATAATGGACTGTACACAGTGATATTGGTCTGAAATTCCCTACCACCTCAGGATTCTCTATCTTGGGAATCAAAGAGATCAAAGTATTATTAGCTTCTGCCAATTCTGTAGTCCCTTCGAAGACTCCTTTCACAAATTGGCATAGAGCAGGACCCACAACATTCCAGTTAGCTTGGTAGAAGATAGGAGGAAACCCATCAGCCCCTGGCGCTTTATAAGGGCCCATAGCAAATAGAGCCTCTCTAATCTCGGCATCCAAAGGAACCTTAGATAAACTACCACACATTTCACAAGTAATGCGAGGGAAAGAAGTATATGTGGTCAAATACTCAGCACTAGATTCACCGTCCTGAAACAAGTGTTTGAAATGCCCTAAAATCAGCATCTTTAAATCTTGTTCCTCCTCAATCCAGTTTTCAGAAGCATCTTTTAACATTAAAATTTTATTCTTCCGTCTTCTGACAGTTGTCTTAAGATGATAGAACTTGGTGTTACGATCGCCTTTCGTAATCCATTGCGTTCTTGCCTTTTGAAACCACTTCATTTCCTCCATTCTCAGCAAACCTTCTAGTTCTAATTGAAGATCATGTTCAAGGCAGCATAAAAAGTGGGATCGTGGATAGCTGGGAGACCGTTGGATGCCATTTAAATGGGCCAGTAGAATACGCTTCTTCTTCTCAATCAAACCAAATGATTCCTTATTCCAGACTGTTAATTTTTCCTTCATATCATTTAAAGACTGAGATATACTAGATAGCTCACTCCAACTGTTTTTAAGAAAATCAGGAAATTGCTCATGTGACAACCACTTGGCCTCAAAGCGAAATGGTTTAGCTAGACCATTAAAACTATCAAGACGTTTAAATTGCAGCAACAAAGGATTGTGATCAGAGAATTTAGTTCTAGAAAGTACCTTGACAAAGCAATCTGAAAAGGAAGAGATGAAGTCCGTGTTTGCCAAAGCACGATCTAATCGTTCATAGAGCCAAGAGAATCCTTGAAGTTTCGGGCCCTTCCATGTAAACCTTGAGCCTTTAAAACCCAAATCGGATAAACCACATTCTGATATATGTTCGTGAAACCAGGCAATCTTAGACATGTTTCCCCTAGTTCCACCAATTCGTTCGTGCATAGCCATAATATCATTAAAATCTCCATAGACTACCCAAGGCATTGCAACCCCATCCGAAATTTCCCTGAGTCGAGACCAAAGTTGCTGACAATAGTTCGAATGAGGAATTGCATACACAGAGGTTAAAAGAAAACTTCTGTGATCCCCAAAACTCATTGAAAGTGAAGAAATTGACGGTTATCTTCAAGAATATTCACATTAATACATGCACTGCGCCAAACTGCAACTAAACCTCCTGACCGCCCTTCGCTCGAAATTATTTTAATTGAATCAAAAGCTTGCAAAGGACGAAATGGAGATTCATTTGGACTTTTGGTTTCTGCCAAAATTATCATATTTGGCTTAAATCCACAACACACAGCTTTAATATTCCGAAGGAGACTTTTAGCACAAGCCCCTCTCGTGTTCCAGTAAAATATACAATCCATAAAAGCTAATGGATAAGTAAGCCCAATCAGAACTCCTGTAAGTCCACACCCATGAGACAAGGCGTCTCTGCAACCATAGACTCAAGTGACCCATCCACCTGGACACTATGCACGGGCCCATTTATCTCAGGCCCATTTGTATTCTCACCAAAATCCATATTCTCCATACAGGGATCTCCTGGATCTAACGTACCATGGTCCGGAGAGCTTTCATTATAGGGAACCTCTTTTGGTGAATCTCTAAATTTATCTATCTCCTGCTTATCCTCTTCCACAATGCTCTCTTTTTTCCCCTCCCGTGAATTGATCTTCTCTATATCCTCCTCTACTGTCGGCCTTATAATCTCGTTATTTGATAACTCTTTCCTTGCCTCTCTAGTTCTTTTCTCCGCTCTTCTCCTCAATTCAATCTCTTGAAAATCAGCCGTTGAACTATTTGGAGTTGTATTGTTAAAGTGATCCCCACCACCCGCCAGCGTTTTGGTGGTCCCCTTTTTAGATCTCCTCTGTGTACGTACTATGGTAGTGGGGTGGCCATGAGTCTGCTGATGCTCCGTATTCTGTGAGGTAACGAACTGTACGACCTCGTGTTCTCTCTCTTGGATAGTTGGTTCGTCCATGCCTGCTAAAATTCCGTACTGGGATCCTTGTAAATCCTGCCGTGAATGTCCACCGCTCGTCTCCTTAGTTTTCCAATTCCGGCGTGGCCTCTGCACTACTTTCCATTGATCCCGATAATCATCAGTTAACTTACTGTTAACGGGTCCTTTCTCCTACATCTGACCGTCCCCTTCCTCTTCATTATTTCCAGAGGTCTTTTTGCTCGGACACGTTTCCAAACGGTGACCATAGACCCCACACCCCGAACAGAGCATGTGAAGCCCCTCATATTCCAAGAAGTATTCCTCCCCATCTAGCTTGAACCCGTTACTGTTGAATATCATAATATGCTTCTCATTTCGAAACCCATGAGTCCATGACTTTTCCGCCAAACCGAGAATTATTTATTTTATTTTACATTTTTTTTGTTTATATAAGTACACTAATATGACTATTTTTAATTTTATCCTTATTTAATTCTTATTAAAAAATAAGAAGGTGGAGATATGAGATAATGATTTGTAAATAGCTTGAAAGAATTTTAACAAATATAAAATTTGCAAAGTTCCAGTAAATTTTGTATATAAAAATTTATCAAGTCATTCCCAACAGTAAAGTTTTCAACAAGGACTTTTTTCCGAAATTTTCACACTGTAAAGAAAATTATTTTATTTCAATTCCATTTCCAATCCTTATTAACCACCAATAATTGCAAACTTAATTAGATTTTGGGCTCTTTGCTAATTAGGGGCCACATTTATCCACAGCTTTTTACAAAGTACTACAATCTTCACTAGTTCGATTAATACAAAACTAGCTCCATCCTAAACGTAAGACCTAAATAAAGAAAGCAAGTGGCGCCTTAAAAACAGAACACAACGCTTTCCTTACAGTAATATACAATAGTCGTCGAGATACATTACACGAAGTTTTCAGTCAGATCGTCAGTGAAAGGCACAAAGCAGAAAAAGTGAAATGCAAGTTAGACGCAGACACAACCTTGTACAAAAGCTTCATGAAGCATGTCATGAAAAAGTACCAGAAGGCACTTGACAGGGGAAAAACGCATTCACATTTGCAGTCATATCCAAAACCGGATAACATAACCATGCGTCTAACAATGAAATTCGCTGCCAACATATGCATATTCTTCTGGCATCACAAAAACAAATGCAAACTATATTGAATTTTCTTCCAGATATAAACTGGCATTCATCATGATACTCTGCCTACACGTTACTTCAAATAACGGGTGATATAGTTCAACTACCAACTGACATTTCCTTTCACCTATTCAGAAAGTTTGTCTTGTCTGTTTCAAATCATGAAATGACAAAGGCTTTCATTCCAGGCGTGTGCCACTGCTACTTGCAGAAGATTTCTTACCACCATATTTCTGCAAAAGTTTAAAAGAAATGGAGCTTTATCTCGAGAACAGGATATAAAGGAATAAAAGCTTGCTCGTTACTTTATGTTAAACTGATACAGGACATAAGCACAAGGAAAAGGCTGCAAAAAATTTTAAGCACTGGAAACTCAACCTGCTTTCCAAGGTTGAATGGGATATATTTGTACTTGACCATGTGTGCAATTTGGCGCCTCATTGTGAGGGCAAAGAGAACGATCCAGTAACAGAATAATATAGGCCAAAAAACAGGAACATCAAAAATGGAAAAGAAGGTCATGACAAAGGCTATGCAGAAAGCCTTTGTGATAGAATACCTGTAACCAAAATAAAAAATGGTCATCCATCAACAAGATTTCCACCAAACTGTTTTCCATGAGAAATAGGCAGGAAATTCAGCAGGTAAATCCACAATCACACTAGCTATTTGATCAAATAGAAAGGATACACATGAATAGGTCTTGGTAATATACCCCAACATCCCTAATTTATGTATTAAATAATTAAATCATTATATGTCTAATCTCCATTCAGAAATTGCTTTTTGCCCCCTTCAAATTCCCTACATACATAGTCATAACAAGTCAAACTTCACATATTCAGAAGACCAATTGCCAAGAAGAGAAGCCCTGAACCAGCAACCAAAAATCATAAGCCCCAAACAGTTTCATTAAGGCTCTCTAAAAGAGGGACACTGATTGTCAGCCAGAAAGGTTAAAATGAATCTCTCGGCAACCATGACATTAATGCAATATGTTAACTAACAGAGTAAAATTGAAAATAAAATGCTCAAATTACCAGAACTTAAATTCTGGAAGTCGGCGAATGAATGGCTTGAACTCATCAGATCCTTTTGTTGGCAGCATAGGTCCATCAGAGGGTTCCAGTTCTGGATCAACTAAAGGGGAGAGAAATCCAATCAACAGATTCAGCAGGTAGATTCCCAGCCCATAAGATACAATGTAAAACCCTTGGACATAAAATACCCTCAAAGCATAGAGTGATGCCAAAACCAAAGTTCCAATCCACCTATAGGTAGAATGCGGAGTAGATTTATCCAGATAATGTTGAAAGATCTTGGACAAGTCTTGCCACCATTGGTTCACAGGAGCAGCAGCCGCGGCACTGCCGCCTCCAGTTCCCTCCATTCAATTCAAAACTGGCTGATAAAGGATTCGTGTTTAGAACAAATCATTCATAGAACGAAAAACATGAATCACGTCTGACAAATCATTTTAACTCGTTAATGTACGTTAGAGCCCATACTTAACAACAAACACACATACCCTTGAGAATTGTAAAGTTCAAGAATTGTAAAATTAACATATCCGATCTTATTATACTTTGGGAAGAACGAGAAAGTGAAACTAATAAGCTGTAATTGCAGAAAGAACTCAATAAATTGTTTGAAAATAAGATCTGCGACAATTTATTTCCCCATCCAAGCTTCCATCTTTGGAACCCTAATTCCCCCTAAAGCAGCAGAATGATTAAATTGGAAGTAAAAATGGATACAGAATCAGGAAGGAAATAGGACAACAGTGAAGAATTAAGAGTTGACCTGCTACTGCGAAGAGCGTTGAAGCTCGGGAACGAAGAGAACTGATGGAGGAACCGAGTGAGCAGATCTAAAAGGAGATATCAATTTCTCGGTAAATTGTTTTTCTTTTTCCTTTTCTATTCCGTTTGGTCTCTCCCTCGTAAATATTGACCGTTCTCACTTCTAAATTGCCACAGGCATATGCCGTTTGCGATGCTTTGCAATTACGCGGTTCCTGATTTCCTCAACTACTTGGCCAAGACAAAGGGTTAAAATTTACTACTACACTACTCATAGCTCTGCGTTAACTTCTATTATAAAATGGAATTAATATATAGACAACAACAATAACAAAGTTTTTATCCCATTAAGTGGGGTCAGTTACATGGATTGTATGATGTTATTGTGTTATGTCGAAAACCATATTTTTTGGTATATTATTAATCAAAAGGTCTCTCTCTATGACTTCATTAAGCGTATGCTTCGGCCTTCCGCGACCTCGTTTTACAGGACTCCATACGACTTGATCTACCCTCCTCACCGGTGCATTCAATGGCCTTCGTTAAACATGCCCAAACCACCTCAAACGACTTTCTACCATTTTTCCTTCAATAGAGGCAACTCCAACTCGTTCACGTATATGATTATTACAAATCTTGTCTTTTCTTGTATGACCACATATCCATCTCAACATCCTCATCTCGGCCACCCCCATTTTATACTCATTTAATCCCTTTAAAGCCCAACACTCACTACCATAAAGCATTGCTGGTCTTATAGCAGTGCGGTAGAACTTCCCTTTTACCTTGTTAGGTACTTTCCGATCACAAATAACTCCAGTAGCTTTTCTCCATTTACACCATCCAGCTTGAATCCTGTGATTGACATCACCATCAATTTCACCACCTTGTTGTATAATTGATCCCAAATACCGAAATTTTGTCACTTGCGGAATGACTTACCCTCCCAATTTAACTTCCACTTCATGTCGACCTTGTCTCTTATCATACTTACAATGCATATATTCAGTTTTGCTCCTACTCAGACGAAAACATTTTACTTCCAAAGTCCGTCTTCATATCTCAAGTTTAGAATTAATTTTCTCCCTAGATTCAGCCAACAGAATTATATCATCCGCAAAAAGCATGCATTTAGAGATCTCCTCTCTTATAGGCTCAGTTAGAACATCTACTACTAGGTTAAACAAATAAGGGCTCAAAGCTGATCCCTGATGTAGGCCAATATTTATAGGAAAGTCTTTTGTTACACCTCCAGACGTTATAACATTGGTTGTAATCCCCTCATACATGTTCTGAATGGCTTTGATATATGCAAACCGCACCCCCTTCTTTTTCAAGGCTTTTCATAGTATATTTCTTGGCACACGGTTATATATTTTGTTCAAATCGATGAAAACCATATGCAAATCTCTTCCTTTGCTCCTATATTTCTCCATACACTCCCTTAATAAATAAATCGCTTCTGTTGTAGACATTCCTGACATGAATCCAAATTGGTTTTCAGCAATTTCAGTCTCCAACCTCAACCGGCATTCAATCACCTTTTCCCATAATTTTATTGTATGACTTATAAGCTTAATTCCTCTATAGTTAATGGTAGAACTCGGTAATAAAACCCGGATTGTATCAGAAACCGGCCAACCAGCCGATCCCAAATTTTTTTTTAAAAAAAATCAATTTTGTAAACCTTTTTTTTTAAAAAATTTTATATTAATAAGCCTAAAATCTTCAATTTCTCATCGGTTTGGGCTTGGGTTAGCTCTAGTTTAACTCTGATCTAACCTACTAACCTTTGACCCAGTAACCCGACCGATTTAATAACCGGTCCAAGTTTAATTTCCTTAGTTTTTTTACCAATATATACTATTTTTATATAATTTAATATTATTATAAAAATATAAATTCTATTTATAAGTATTTTAATTGATTATTTTATACGCCATTAAGAGTATATATTCATCTTGTATAGCGTAAAATAACTGAAAACAAGTAATTTTTATATGATGAGTATAGGGCATCACCCATTTATGCACCGTCAACGTAAACATATGAGCAAAAATGACTATATTGTTCATGTGAGCAAAACATGACATCATACGCTTCACAGACGGTTTGAACTTACAACCTGAGACTTTCAATAAACTATGTTTGGAATAGTTATTATTTATTTTTAGGAAATGAGCTCTTACTATGTAAGTTGAGATAAAACTCCTCTCACATACTTACATATACCGTAAATCACGAATTATAAACACTTATAAGTAAAAAATAAGTTATTCCAAACGAACTTAGGCTATAAGACACCACGGCAAATATAGTATTCCCTGATATCATATTTTATTAACTCTTCCTTTTATTTCACAACACATCAATGACTTGAGCAGGGGTTTAATAGAAAAGTTTGGAATAGCAGTAGGAAAAATGACTTATTATGATTCTGACTTATTAAAAATGACTTAATAGAAAAGTTGGTTTTTGTAATGTAATTTATTTTTGGATGAGCGATTTATTTTTGGACAATAAGTGTTTATAAATCGTGATTCACGGTATAAGAGGTAAGTATGTGAGAGGAGTTTTATCTCGACTTACATAATAAGTGACTTAATAGAAAAGTTGCATTGATGAACTTATTTAATAAGTAGTTTATTTTACCCGTGATGTAATTATTTTAAGTTGAACCAAACATCAAAAAAAAAAAACACAACTCAATAAGTCAGTTTTCCATCCAAAACAGGCTTATTTGCCCCCAAAATGTGTTTCCAAACACAACCTTAGTGCTCGTTTGGAATAGCTTATTTTTGGGCAATAAATGCTTATAAATCGTTATTCACGGTATACGAGGTAAGTATGTGAGAGGCGTTTCATCTCGGCTTGCGTAATAATGACTTATTCTCTAAAATTAAGTAATCCCAAACACAGATTTTTGGACAATAAATGCTTATAAATGGTGATTTACAGTATACGAAATAAATATCTGAGAGGAGTTTTATCTCAACTTATGTAATAAATGACTTAATAGAAAAGTTGTAGTGCTCGTTTGGAATAGCTTATTTTTAGGCAATAAATGCTTATAAATCGTGATTCACGATATACGAAGTATGTGAGAGGAGTTTTATCTCGGCTTGCGTAATAAGGACTAATTGTCCAACAATTTAAAGTGATTCCAAACACAGGCAGTGAGGATCTTATTTAATAAGTAGCTTATTCTACCCGTGATGCAAGTAAAATAAACTGAACAAAACACTGTAAAAACGTAACACGTTTTTATTTGAGCTTATTACCCAAAAACCGGCCTATTTCTGCCCAATAAGCTGAACCAAACACACAATCTCATTGGCTTATTGATTCTTATAACAACTACATGCGTTGTCGAAGCTTCTATTTTACATATAAGCGAGAAAGGGTACTGCTGGCTTCAGTGTTAGGAGGTAGCACTCTGCAGTTGCGACCCTTATCACTCCACAGATTAGAGTGCTTCTCACATGATAACGTGTTTTTTTCTCCAGCAACTCTTGCAACCAAACCAGCCTTTGAGACTCATACTTGAGAGTGAGAGACTACTTATTATATGACCTTGCGATCTTCTATTATTGCTTTCTCAACTATGATTGTGATTCCTGAGCGAATATAAAATCCATCTTCTGGTCTATCTGCTTCTTGAACTCCCTACAGACAAAACAACATTTGAATTGGTAAATATCATGCTAGGTGCTACTCAATAATACAGAGCTAGAAATCTAACTGATAAAGTTCACCCAAAAGTAAAGAGAGGATGAGATCAGGTAACTTTGCTTACATCTCTGTTCATGATAACAACATCTTTCCCAATCCTTGCATTCTTGTCAATTATACAGTTCCTTCAACAAAAATAACAAGTAGCAATTAGATGTGAATACCCATGTATTACACATAGTATGAGCAATGAGTTGCATTATTCATGACATAAAAATAGTGTAGTTTCTTACAGATTTTATGATATATAGTAGGATGAAATACTAATAGGTAAGATTACCTAATTTTGGTATTCCTTCCTATCCCAATAGGGACTTCTCCCTCTGCTAGCAGAGAAGCAATTTCAGATTCCGTCTGGTAATAATCAGCTCCCATCATCACAGTGTCCTGCAAAAGTAGATTTTAGATGTGATGAATCTTACATCGGATTGTATTGGGCAGAGTCAAGAAGTTATGGGCTATGGCAGTTTACCAGAAGCTCAACACCATAATCCAGACGTGAACGTTTGCCGACAATGGAATGTTGGACTGTGCATTCTCTCAGGAAACATCCATGGGAGATAATTGCATCCACTATCTACAAGACAAAACCAAACATGAGAAGACATCTCATGAACTTGGTAACATGCTTTAAGGTACAGTGTCATACCCGGCAATTATCGATCTTTGTTGGTGGTAGGAATCGAGGAGACGTGTAAATGGGTGTCTCAGGATCATAAAATTTAAACTTTGGATTCTGCATGAGGATAGGACAAAGAAGATAACAGCCTTACAGAACTTGCAAAAGAAGTGATACCGATGTATCTTCACTGTAATTTGTGAGAAATACATGATGAATGTACTCATATAATAAGAAGAATACTAAATATAAAGCCATGATTATCTTTAACACACCTCTTCAGTGAGAGCCAGATTAGCATTGTAAAATGACTTTATGGTTCCAATGTCTTCCCAGTAGTCCCTGAAGAAAAATGCCTGTGAAAACAGTAGAAATTGGGCTTGTATTCTTATCATTGTCATGTGCAAAGTAGTTTAGTAGTAACAAACAGATAACAACAAGCTTGGTTGATTCCAAAAATTTAAGGTTAACTGTGTGAACTTGCATAAAGACATTTGCATGAAATTTGCTCCAGAAACATTTGAAATAAAAGAAGCATATTGAAGATTAGAATCCATATTACTTGGACATTATGTTCCTTCACAGCAGCAGGAATGATTTCAGATCCAAAATCGTTTGATGACGGATATTTGAATTTCAGGAGGTCGAGTAAAACATCTGTCTTGAACACATAAACCCCCATGGAGGCAATATATGGTGACTTCAATGCATCTTGGGGTGACAACCCAATGACAGAGGTATTTACTTGCTGCGAGAAAAGAAGAACCCAGATAAGTACATTATGATCATAAGCATATTAACAAGCCATAATGCATAACTTGGATAAGTGGAGGCTCCTAGCTTGAAGAAAGAAGGCAAAAGACCATGTTGAAACTGAATAGCTTCCGGGCAGCGACCAGCTTTAGCAGAACCATCCAGAAAAGTATATAAAAAAAAAATTACCATTTTTTCCAAATCAACACCCTTTGGTTTTTCTGAAAATTGAATGATGCGGCCTCTTCCATCTACTTTGACCAATCCATAATCTGATGCACGGCTGAAAAGCATGAAATTTGCAATGAATCTTAGGTAAAAATATAATTTGAAATTTTGTTGTTGTTGATGTTTTCAGGAAGCTAGCAACCCCCCTTTCTCATTTATAGGTTTTTCCTTCTCAATCAAACAAAAATTTATAGTGAAAAAAAAGGTAAGCTAGCCATAAGCTGAAGTTCATAAGCGGGACGGAAAATAAAAGAGACGCAAAAAAAAAAATTATTGAAAAAAAAAGAGAGGAGGCAAATCCAAGAGATTCAACACACCTATCACCTGCTGCAGCACAAGAAATTGTAATATCAGCATTTGTGTCAACATGACTCTGTTAATTTGTTATAAATAGATCAGAAAATTTAGTGAAGATGAAATCAAGAGATAGCACTATTCTAGGAACCAATTGCTTTGTATACCTTTACAAGGTCCATGTAATTCATTCGGTATAGATGATCCCCCGCCAAGATCAATACGTTCTCAATGTTTGTGTTCTTGGCATCCTACAATAATCAACCAATTATACGCCCGGTTCAAATCAAGAAAATACATAAAAATCGCCTGCAGTATATATAGAAAATTACTTGCCCACCTCAAGCACCCATGTATATTGTCTGACAGCATCTGCAGTTCCTTGGAACCAATTCTTTCCTGCTTCTCCCGGCGTTTGAGTGGCAGCTAGAACCTGTTCTCATACGGGTTTGTCTCTATTAATTTGCAGATGTGAACCCCAAAAAATAAGAAGAATTTCTCAAGTGGCTTGTATTTGCCTATCAATCTCAGCTTCAGACAGGATGGAGTTCGTCTTAATTATACCACTCTGGTATTATTTATAAGTCCAAATTAGCTAATTCTCACCTACCAAGGAAAGTTAGTTAACTCATTAATTATAGGCTAAATTTCTAATTTAGCCCTTATCAATGAGTGATTCCAAAAATCAATATGAACAAATTATTTTTGCTTATTATAATTTATAGGGACAAAAAAGTAAAAAACGCATTTATTATTTTGAAATTGGACTTATAATAAGGAGAATGAACTTATAAATAAGATCAGAGTGCTGTACTACAAAATTCTACAACTCATGGATAATTTATCATCTTATGTGTACTGAAGACCTCAAATATTATTTCCTTTCATTAAAATCATCTAATCTAAATGATGGCCATTGACCTTTGAGTTAAACAGTACATACCTCCACAAATCCATCCCCAAAGTTGATGCCATTCCCAAAATAGGTGCGTGCAATATGACGGTTCAGAGATGCAGAATTGAACTGGGTCAGAACAAAGATCTTGTTGATTCCACTGTTGATGCAATTGCTCATTGGGATATCTATTAGCCTGTAACATCCTCCAAGAGGGACCTGTAAATGGATGCCATATTATCACATTGTATCCAACATATATGTGATGCTTCTGCAGTCGCAAAAGTGACATTACATAGTACACTGATAAAGTAAAAAAGATGATGAGCTTAAACAATGTCCAATTTTCATAGTCAGTGACAACAATCATAAAGTTTGGACTGCATTCACTTACTGCTGGTGTTGCAGATCGTTGGGTGAGAGGAAAGAGATGAGTCCCAGGGCCTCCTCCCAATATAATGGAAGCTACATTTTTAGGATCAGCCCTTCGACTCCGAACTGATGGCAAATTCCAGTTCTGAAAAATCGAAACCAACTATGAGTAAACACAAATTACAGGAAATTGCAGAAAGGAATAGAACTGAATTCAACTTACCACAGATTCGTGAGCATTATTTGAAGTCAGAACCGCTGAGACAACCCTTGGTTTCGCCTTCTTCATTTTCTCTCCTTTTCTCAAACACGTAGCCGACTGATTCACACACATATTGTTATTTAGGCTTCCTTTGATTCTTTCTCCCCAAAACCCATTTTCTTGACGAAGAAGATGAAGGTTTGTTCTTATTTTCGCAAAGTGAAGATTAACATCCAAGCTCACACAGAAAGAAGAAGCCATTGCGTTGGCCATTGCTAGTAAGAACAAACAATCACAGTCAGTGCTTTGAGAGATAAAGTGAAATCCCAGGGGAAAGGAACAAATTGAAGCTCAAACCTAAAGCAAGGTACGCCAAGAAAAAGTACATAATATACAAAGATACCGCCACAAAAAGCAGGAGACACACAGTTGTATCAGATACTCAAAGTAACACTTTCAGAGAATAAATTAACAGACAAAATCTAAATCTAAGCAACACCAAGAAGCTAAAGAGTATGTGAAGTCTTTACGAAGAAGGTTGAATGAATCAAGGCAACAACACAAACAAATAAACCAGGGGATGAATGGAACAAACCAGGTGTGAAGTGTCGTGCCCGTGCATATAACGAACCCAAAAAAGCGAAGAGAGGGAGGATGAGATAACTGGAAATGGTGATTGAAATCAGAAGCAGAGCATTTCTCAGGGAAATGAGATCAACGGTGAAGTTAGAGGTGGAATAAGTTAAAATCTTAGTTCTTGGCTTTCGAGCTCCTGCGAGAAAGGCGGCAGCCTTGGTACGTACGAATTCCCAGAAACAACGAAAAAAACATATGATATAATTAAATAAAAATATATGAATCAACTTGAAAATCAATATCCACTAAGTTCTATTCTTGAATCTCGACAAAATATATGTGTATTTAAGATAATTAAATAAAAAAAATATGAATCGGAAGGGCTAGAACTCCTAACGTGGCAACCAACATTTAAGTATGTGTTTGATAACATCTTAAACTATGATTTTAAATTATGATTTGTATAGTTTGAGATAAAACTTCTTTTACATATTTACCTCATAAATCATAAAAATTATTAAAAAAAATTAATCCAAACACACACTAAATCCCGTAGTCAATTAGATCAAATTTATCGATGTGATTGTCATTTGAGGGATATTGTACGTATGATTATGATTCAATCACATCATTAGTTAAATTTTGCCACTTCATTATCATATGAAGCAAACGTTTCAATATATATATATATATATATATATATATATTGGCAGAGATTCAAAATGAATATTAATGCATGATAGCACCTCAATATTTATTGGCAAGTTTGTTTATATCAATATTCTGAGGAGACAAAGGGTGTGTTTGGAACAGTGATTGTCAATTGGGCTTGTTTCAATTGGGCTTGTTGTGATATTACTTTTGATAAAAGCTAAATTATGTAATGTGATTTGTGTTTGGATTGGAGATTGTCAACTGGGCTTTTGCAAAAATGAAATAAATGGTGTGTTTGGAACAGCGATTATCAATTGGGCTTTTGTGATAATGATAAAAGAGAAATGTAATTAAAAATTATAAAAAATTTATAATAGTTTAAGTTGGGAAATTAGACAATTAAAAAATGCACAATCTAATTAAAAAAATATTACAATCTAAAAAGGATCTTAACTATGTTAAATATAATGATATGGCACTAGCACTATCAATTATGGTGATGTGGCTTGATGATTGGGCAAGCTGATTGTAATTTTATAGCTTACATGGTTAAAAGATAATATTTAAAAAAAACAGATCAGAAACGGAGCCTGTTCCACTGTTCATCATCATCTTGAGAGAGAGAGAGAGAGAGAGAGCGCGCTCTGCCAGCCCTGTCTTTGCTGCAACTGAGACCAGCTTCTGTGGAACAGAGTGTCATCAAAATATTATCAAACCATCTAATGCAGAATTTCTGTTTTTTTGTCGAAGAACTAAACACATGATATAAATGATATATTTAATATACTCTCAACGGATTGAAAATCGGCTTATAATTACTGACCCTTTGGAAATTTTAAATCTCTTGCTAGCTGCTATGGTATTCGCGGATGGTGATTGCACACTAAGTGCTCCTACTTTTTCAGTGACGTCCCAGCCCATTTTGTTCTCGTCTTCATAACGTTTTGACCTTCTCCTTCTTTGATTTCACCAGAAATCCAAAAGGATCTCACTTGAAATTCGTTGATTTGCATCTCCAAAGCTCATAACAATATCTCCCATGGCGTTCTCTCTCTCTCTCTGCTTCGTCGTCGTCCAAATGAAGAATGGGAGTCTCGAATGGTATAACGAGGAGAGAGAGAAGGAGAGCACCAATCGAGCTTTTGATTAAAGCTCCTGTATTGAGCTTGTTCCAAACGTGCATGTACAGTGGATATTTTATCAAAAGCCCAATATCTAATCTGATCAACCAAACATGGAAAAAAAAATCACAATTAATAATTGGGCTTTTGTATGCCCAATTGGGCTTAAAGGTGTCTAAAAGCTGCACCCAAACACACACAAAGGGGACTGAAAAGCGAAAAGCAAAAAGCAAAACCCAGCCATTTGAAAAATAGTAAAGAAAATAAATAAAATGCTCCAACGCATGAAGCAAAGTCGCTGAAGAAAAGAAAATATTCCTTAATAATTTTTTTCCCAACTCATTTAAGATGCTCCAAAACGACAATAAAAAGAATGCAAACCATGTGAGTAGTGTTTTCTTTTTGGGTGGAAAAAACGGGGAGTGTTGGTTCTAATTTATAAGAGGACCATTATAATTGAAAAAGTTGAGCAAGGCATGATAAAATACTTTAAATTATTGGGACTACTCAGTAATATTTTTTAAAAAATTAATTATTTCTACAGAAATATCACTACCTGTCTTCCATATTGTAGGCTTTTTTAAAGAAAAAAATAAATTTCACATGTTCTTATTATAGTGCGCTTTACAAATTGTCTAAGATGACAATTATTTTTTTTATAAATACCGTTATTATGATAATTCATCAATGATTACGGAGATAGTAAGGAATAAATGAAAGAAATAAGGGAAAATTTCTGTTAGCCACTTGATAGTAAATTAATTTCACTTAAACCCAAAACTTTCTGAAACCTCATTGCACCCCATGATCAAAATGAAATTAATTTTTATAGATGAAAAGACAATGATGGCATTCTTTTCTTTTCTTTTTTAGAAGAGTATTTACAAGACAAATAAGAGCATTTATAAGACAAATAAAAAGATTTACAAGATAAATAAATGGATTAGAAAGAATATAGGGAATTTAAAACATTTTGTTTATTTACAAGACAGATATGAAAATTTACTAGATAAATATGGGCATTTACAAGATAAATAAAGATATTTATAAGACAAATAAAGGGATTTAAAAGAACTTTAGGAGTTAAAACATTTTGATCATTTATAAGACAAATGTGAAAATTCATAAGATAAATATAGGCATTTACAGGATGAATAAAGATATTTATAAAACAAATAAAGGGATTCAAAAGAACCTAGAGAATTAAAAATATTTTGATCATTCACAAGATAAATATGTAAATTTATAAGATAAATATGGATATTTACAAAACAAATAAAACAATTTATATGATAAATGAAGTAAGGACATCATTATCCTTTCACCCACAAAAATTAATATCATTTTGACTATAGGGGTGATGCAGTGAGATTTCAGAAAGTTTTGGGCTGTTTACTGAAATTAATTTGTATTAAGGATGCTAATTGAAGGGATTAAAAGTAATTTTAAGTTGAATAATATTATCTAAATCATTTTTAAACTATTTTAATTCTTAATTTTGGATTGAAGGAGAATTAAGGCAGTACACCAGGTGGCCCACCATAAGAGGCTTTGTTTAGTTGGTATAGTACATGTTAGGCTGGCCCCAAAGTGATAAATTGGTGAGTCACCTCCCACCGTACACGTGTCCTCATAAATGAGTACACTCCAAGAAGTCAGGTATGGCCAGCATACCAACAAGGTTGGGTGTTAAACTAAAATTTAAATTGGAATAAAAATCAATTACTGCTGCGTGATTTTTGTTTTGATACAGTTTTATGAAAAAATTCTTATTTGAATGATATATAAATCGTGATTTATGATATATGAAGTAAGTATATGAGAGAAGTTTTATCTCGACTTACGTAATAAATATTTATAACCCAAAAAAAAACTATTCCAAACAAGCCCTAACTTTTTAAAGAAAGGCACTTTACTTCCAATACTAAGTGTGTTTGAAACAACGATAAAAAAAAATGAAGTTTTTCAATTTAGCTTTTTATAATCTTATTTTTGGTAAAAGTCAAATTGTGTAATGTGATTTATGTTTGGATTGATAATTGTATAAATAACTTTTGCAAAAGTAAAACTTGTTTGGATTGACTTAAATATAAGTGACTTTTGTGATAATAGTAAGAGAGAGTGGGTGGAAAAATATTTAAAAAAGCAAGTAAATATTTAAAAATTACTTAAAAATAGTAGGTGCTATTGGAAAAATATTTTAGAGTGAGTAGAAATCAGTATTCTAAGTTTTGGGTGCTCTTTACTACTAAAAAAACGAGCAGGAACTCCCCGTGCGTTGCACGGAGAGATGGGACAAAATGTTGACATATTTTTTATTATGTATGTTATCAAGTAGACAAATGAATTAGCTAATTGAAAAGGATGAATGACATAAGTTAGAGTGAAATAGCGTTTTGCAATACGATTGGCCCAGACACAGAGGTTGCAAAACATGACAACAGTTACATCAGAGAACGATGTTGTTAGGCATAAGTGTTTTAATTTGATATAAGGATTTCACCAACATGGTTATCAATTGAGATAAAAAAAATGATAGCTATGAACGTACATTTCGAAAAACTTCTGGGAACACAACATTCTTCGTACTACAACTTTGTCCGGAATCATTATCTCCTACAATGATCTTCAAGCCATCAATGCATTTTACTCTGGACAGTGCTACATATAATTGGCCATGGGTGAGTTTGGACAAATAAAGGCCAACATGAGACAACGATTGCCCTTGACTTTTATTGATAGTCATGGCAAATGAAAGTGTAATTGGGAATTAGCGCCGTTGCATACGGAATGGCCAGCGGGACTCAGAAGGATTTAGGTCCATTCTATGTATAAGAACCTTCTGATCAGAATTGGAACCATTAAGTGTTACTGCCTCAATAACCTTGTTGCCTAACATTGTCACACGAAGACGGGTCCCATTGCAAAGTCCTGATGATTGGTCAATGTTTCGCAAGAGCATAATGGGTGCTCCGACTTTTAATATAAGTTTATGTGGAGGCAAACCAGAAGATGCGATGGTGTTGAGGAATTCAGTGGTGTATAAGTTGTCGAAATAGTTCGGGTCATCATTTGACTTGCAAACTGTATCACAACTTAAGAAAACATGTTGTGGACCGGGAAGTAGTGAACACATGTGATCATTGATCTTGCCAACAATTTCGATTGTAGGTGCTAGGATTGCTCTGTCATTGAAGTACTCATTAGATGAGAGATTGTCAAGAAGGTCTTTATAAGTTGCATCAACAATGGCATTGACTGGATCAGTATAGTTTTGAATCAAAATTTCAGGTGGTACTTTGATATTTGCAACACCATCTGAAGACTCTCTTAACTTTCCATCACCAACATCTAGTAACCATCTGCAAAACCATTGAATTCTTGTGTTTTGTATGGTGTCAGCACTATGAGATAACCGCATGTTTTTTGTCAATTGAAAAATCGTGCAATGTTGCCATAGGTGAGAGGAATTAATGCAAGCATTGACAATTGTTGCCCTAGTACCTTTAGGTATGACTGGTAGTATTTGTCTGAAATCGCCACCCATAACAATGCATTTACCACCAAAAGGAAAATTACAGTGCATTATATCCTTCAATGTCCTGTCAAAAGCTTCTATACAAAACCGCTGTACCATAGGTGCTTCGTCCCATATAATTAATTTCGTGAACTTGATGAGGTTAGCTAATGGTGAATTCTAGGAGATTGAACAAACAAAAAATTCATTTATTTGTATTGGTATTGCAAATCGAGAATGTGCTGTTCGGCCAGATGGTAGCAAAGTTGTTGCTATGCCACTAGATGCAACCGTAAGCACAATATGTCCCTTAGATCGAAGAGTTGAGGATAATGCATTCCATAAGAATGTTTTTCCAGTTCCACCATACCCATAAATGAAGAAGAATCCTCCACTCGGCAAGTCAATAGCAGACATTACTTTATCATAGACCTCTTTTTGATCAGAATTCAAGGAGTTCAGTAATGACTCAGATTTTGACTGTAGTAATGCTCTGTCATATGATAACTCCTGTAAGATGAAGTGGTAGGAAACATCAATTGAGGGTAGTTCAAGCGGAAGAGGTAGTGTATTGAAGTCATGTAAACTCTTCCCACTAGAACGAAGTAAGCGGTCGATCTCACTAAGGGTAGCTTGTTCCTTATCAAATGAAGAGATAAACATACCTATGGAATGAATACAACACAGTATGAGATTTGGATAATGTATAATGCAAGAAATAAATGAACAACCTTATATTTGAAAGGGATAAAAGAGCTATAGTGTATTTCTACATACTTTCATTAATGGTTAATGCAGCAAATATATAAGGAGCATGTAAAACATAATGTAGGTAATTACAAGTACCTAAATTAATATGATCTCTCTGCGGAATGTATAGCATATCTTCAGATAGCACATGTGATGTTTCTTTCCAAACATAATCATGCCTTTGAACAGAACCACAAAGCAACATTGTTACAAATAGTTTCCTTAAAGAATAACCTGATGCCCAAAAAGAGGCTTCCTTAATTGCAGCAATGTATTCTTTGTCATCATCTAGTAAGCCACGTGCAAAGCATGCCTCCTTGAAGGTTTTATATGTAACTCCGAAGACTGATTTAATGTCATCGAATGAAGAAGGTCCACGGACCTGTGTTAGTAAGATTCGCAAGTAGTATAATTCTCCAGCTGCTACAGAGACATGAGCCATCCTTCCTACAGCAAAACCTTTTTCTCGTCTTTTCCATTGTCGTTTAGCTCTATTGTAAACATAATGGTTGGGGAATTCTGAGTAAGTTAATGTTGATGCAAAAGTGTCATCAGCATTAATAAGCATCCACGACAAGAATTGTGACTCACAAACTCTAGGTCTGTCCAGTAATTCTGAAACATCATCTGAGCTTTTGTACACAACAAATTGTTGATCTGGAAGATGGAAGCTCAGTCTTTCAACAGAAGGATACCTATGATGGATAGCAAAGCCAAAAATGCGCCAAGATGCTTCACATGCAGACACATAGCGGCAATTATAATATTGATGTATCTCATCTACTACTTGCCTATTGTTGGTGACATTGTTTGTATCGAATAAGCCCACAACAACCCTATCATTGCCTTTACTGATATACTTGAATAAGTATTTTATTGCTGTTGAGTGGTTACACTTTTCAACATTAATGTGCGCTTGAAACTTTTTAAGTAGAATGCCATTATACGGCACGACGTACCGGTTGTCTAAAGGGATACCCTTTGCATGAATTTTCTTGCCATAATCTCTTCTACGGTATGTTGGAAAACCTTCTTCATCGATAGTGGTATGCTGATTGAACTTCTTTGGGAAATACTTACTGCACTTTTTGTCTTTCATGCATGGAGCATTAGGCTTGATTGAACCGCAAGGGCCATGGATCATGAATTTTTGAACTAATTCATGTAGACATGGTGAAGAAAGGTGATCAGGGATTTCAGCTGAAATTAGCTTGTCAATTGTATCTGGGTCTGAGATCTTGTCTGTTGAATCAAGGAACAGAAGGATATGTGCATGGGGCAAGCCTCTTTTTTGGAATTCAATTGTGTACATTTCTTTGCAAAATTAATAAGAAACAACAATTAGTAATTGCAGGAAGGAAAAATTGGGAATTAATAAGAGAACATAGTAACTCCATTGTTAAAACTGGTATGAAAAAAATACCTGCACGAATTCTTCCAAATATTTGTTTCCGTTTGATAGTATGCATTAATGCCTTAAATTTAAGCTGGAAAATGCGTGATAGCTGATGTGGGCAATCTGAAGGATGGAGCCCTAAGTCTGCACAATATCTGGTTACTTCAGGCCATGCTGGATTACATGTGAATGTGATGAAAAGGTCGGGATACCCAACAGCTTTACATATTGCCATAGCATCTTGGTAATTGCGAATCATATATCGGGCTCCACCGGTGAATGATGCTGGTAAAGATGATCCGTTTGCCAATAGATGAA
The DNA here is from genome assembly GCA_963242795.1 of Inga leiocalycina. NCBI lineage: Eukaryota > Viridiplantae > Streptophyta > Magnoliopsida > Fabales > Fabaceae > Inga > Inga leiocalycina. The sequence goes on along the minus strand of OY725321.1, from coordinate 1,581,655 downwards.
GCATCTCTCTCGCCGTTGATAATTGCATCTGATAGGCCTTGATACAAATCTGCTCGGAGGTCTTTTTGGTGAGTTCGAATCCATAATAGTCGTTGTGACTCCATCATAGTGTACCCATCAACAATGAATTGCTGAAGCAATCGGGATGCGTGCTGCAGTGTTGAAAGTTCATTTTCTCTAACCATTAATATGTAACTGAGGAACTCTCTAATACTGACTCTTTTTCGTGTTTTCGTTATCATTACAGTCTCATCTCTATGTTGAATATCATCTCTATATCCATCTTCACCATATGGGAATAGTAAAGGATATTGTAGAGGCAAATAAGAGGGATGTAATTCATTGATGCGTTGAATATTTCCTGTTTGTGTTTCCAATATGATGTCCCTCACAGTGAAGTTCAAATCAATGTCATCTACAATTAAGGCAGCAACTTCTGATGCAGATGGTAAATTGTATATACATCCATCATGATGTCTACTCCCAACTAAGCACATTTTCAAAGTGCTTGGAGATGATGTGGAAAGAATCTTCGATGCTAAACGGAATTGTTTAACAAACGGATTGAATTCATCTAAGTGATCCATGATTTGCTGAACAATCAGTGGGTCAAGTGCATCATTTTTTTGGTGTTTGCTGTATGAACAAAAGAAACTGATCAGTGAAATGAAGTAAAAGGTATAAGGACAAGTAGAAGTATATGGTAGGTTGTTACAAAGTTGTACCTCACAGCAGAAATGCGATTGAATACTTCATTATTAGTGTCATATATATAGAGCTGTGAATAGACTGGTCTTGCACCTTCTGGGGGCATTAAAGCACCTATGTTGTGGTAATTCATGCCTGATAGCACAAATGTGTACGGCCCACCACCAGAGTTAAGTGAATGATCAATTGTTCCGCCCATGGATGTGAAAGAGAACATGTTGTTGTATTGTCTAATATTTGCATGAAAGTTCCGGGAGAAAGTTGATTTTTTATTGAAGAATAAGGCCTGGAAGAATGGAGGAGGTATTTGTAAGGGAGGGAGCACAACTTTCCCTTTCAAGCAACATAGTGAGAATGTGTATGCAGTTCCTCCCTTACTATTGTTCTTCACTCTTTCATTAAACCAAAGCTTTGCATGACAATACGTGCATATATGTACAGCATCTCCTTCATCTAATAATGCAGTTCCATTAATCAGTAAAGCAGGGATAAGCTAGTGGTAAAATTTTGAATGTGAATATTAAAGATTGTAGGCATGGCTATATGGATAAACATATCACAAGTATGCACCTTCATAAAGAGAATCTTCTGTTGTAATACTATTGTTGATCACTGTTGTTGGGAAGACCACATCATTATCTGATATGTGGAACGATTGGTGGAAAGTAGAAAACAACAAAAGACGAAGACCCTGTGAATTCTATATATAAACAAACAATGGTTTTGTGATGTGGAATAGGAATCATGCAAACCTTCATCAGAGGCATCATTGTTGTTGATTGTGTCATACAGTTGGTCTTCTTCACAGTTAAAAGTGAACTCAATGGTCTTGTAATAATCTTCTTGGGGGATTCCTTTAGTAGAGTTATTATAATGAAAGGGAAAAATAAGCATGATAACATACAAGGAAATCTTAAGGGGTTTTAATGAAATGGTATAGAAGAACAAATGAGGGTTTATATGTAAGATGTGTAATGTAGTCTATAAATGTATAATGTAAAATGAATAGAATAAACAGAAAAAAATTGAAAATGATGCAAGTAGTCATTAACCTTTTTGAAGATATTGTGATTGTCATTGTCAGATGTACATATAAAAAAGTAATTATAAGACATTAAATACTGAAGTACACATTTTATATATCCAAAATGGCAAAAATTTATTTCTTGATGTTGCTTCCAATATGTTGCAGGCACAAATTATCACAAAAGGGATTTATACTTAGATATGTATTTTTCCACATAAAGTGAATTGATATATTTATATCTCCAGCAGCAATAATGTTTTTTTAAAAAGAGAAAATTAGAAGAACCAAAGTAAAGTGGTATAGAAAAGGTACTGCCCAAACGATTTTTGACAGTTTGTAAGAAGGGAGAACATGCAAAGGGGGAATTAATGTGAAGTGGTTGTTTTTTTTTTTAAAGACAAACTACATCGCAACAAAAGAAGAAGATACAATAAAGGTATTTTGCATTGACCACAAATCTGTTTATGTTGACATGGTAGTAAAAGTAATGACAGAAACCTGGACAAAAAAAGGCTATTTGAGTTTCTCATATAAAAAATTGGTAGTATAAGTTCAATGTTTTGATGCATGAACAAATGGAATTATGCATAAATTGAAACACTGATAGATAAACAGATGGGATAATGCTCTCATTAATAATAAAGTTATAAAAATGCTTAATGGTAACGATTAAACTCATTTTGGAATTGTTATTCACTTTATCTTAATCATTTGTTATAATGTTTGTAATATAAAGATAAGCATAAACAAATACCAATGGCACAAAAAATGGAGGCACAAAGCAAGGTCGAAGTTTAACGAAAGCATATAAAAAGAAATGGTGAGGAATAAGGTGATAAGTATATGAACCTCTTTGTGTATAATGGGGGAATGTATTATCTTGGTGCACGAATTCACTGTCCCTGGCCATCACGTCCTGTGCATGTTCTTCACATCGCGGAATGCCTCTTAGTCTAGCGCTTTTCCGTTTGAAGATATGAGTGGAATAATGATTATCAATATTAAGGTCATTGGAACCTAGAAAGGATTATTTTGAGTTAAAACAGGTTGGAAAAAGTAGATCATGTTGCTGTTGGGTATTCTGAAATAAACCTGAGATGTATTTACCTGTAAAACGTGTGGATAAGTTACTTTGGAGATTGGTGATATCCTCCAAAGCTCTGTCCCTGCGCGTTCTTTTATTAGCATTGTGACCACCATTTGAGGTATGGATGTTTGATAGTGTTGGTTGTGTATGCAGTCGATCAGGTGAAAGGTTGTCTGCATGGAAGGCAAGTCCGTCAAGCTGCTGTGTTTGTTCAGTGGGTGTTGTAACCACATTGACAGAGGAGGAATAATGGTGTTGTCTGAGTGTTCTGTGTGGAAGAAACAGACACGAAGAAAACAGTTAAGCATCAAATGCAGTAAAAGAATGAGGCTAGTAAATGCAAAAGGGGGAAGAATAAACCTTTGTTCATATTAAGGTGAAGAGAGGAGGCACAAGAACTGAAAGGGAGTATTATTTAAATGCACACACAAGTGATGGATGGTGAGGCGTGAGTTGATATGATATAGGTAGGTGAAGGTGTGCGATTGGCGGTAAAGTTTTTGTGCGCAGTTAATTGGAGGCAAAAAAAGCTGACGTGACAGGAATAAATGTTGCAGTGAAAGATGAGATTTGCAATACATGTGAGCGATAGCATACTAATGGTGGTGTGTCTCGATAGCAAAAGAATTTGATTATTATGCATTTGAATGGCCATTTTTTTCTTTATAAGAATTCACAGCTGCGTCAAGAATTTCATTGTTATTCAGTGAGCTTACTTCCACACTTAACCTTCTCCTTCAGCGAAACTGACAAGGAATTCATCTCTGTAACAAAAAAAATGAAAATCTTTATGGAGATTCTTTTGCCAAGTCTCTGATTTTTTGGCCTCTCACGTTATATCCAAAATGGGGAATGAAAACATTGGAGTGTCTTTAATTATATCGTCTTTTTTTTTATCCAACCGTGGAGGGAAAGACAGAGGGATAACGTGGCTGCAGAATTCTCCAGTGCTTGCTGGAAAAAGCAAAGGAAAAACATGAGATGGAAATTAAAGAGAACTGGTTGTTTATGAATCTGTTATTAACACACCTACGTAATTTTCGTCACAACGGTTCGGACTATGGAGCCAAGGCAAGACGTGCAAGTAATCTTGAAGGAAATTAATTTGGCTTCAGGCTGTACTTTCAATTGCTTAAAAATGTTGAAATATTTGCAACACATGAGTGATAGCTGTTTTATGAAAGGCATAATAATGAAATTCTATTGCTGCGCGTCTGTGAGAAAGATATATCAATCATTTTCTTCAGGACTTTCAAAAATAGTGACATGAAAGTATATTGTCAAATTGCAGATTCATTAATTAATTTAATTGGTAAGTATTCTGATTGGGTGTTTAATATATACTCCCTCCGGTCCTAATTATAAGACAAAGTTGACTATTTTGGATACATTAAGAAAACTAACCAAATTACTTTAGATAAGATAAATTTTTTGGTGTTTTCTTAACACTAATTAGTTTAACAAATAAACTAATATATAATATAAAGATACATAACATATGATGTCATTAAGTAATTTATTTAACTTCCTTAGTTTCTGATAAAAAAGTTAAATATCTCTTATAATTAGGATCGGAGGTAGTATTCTATAATGATTGATAAGCAAAAGTGTAATAATGTCTTTAATTGTTCAGTTCCTATGTTAATTAGGGAAGGTTTATGAACAAACATAGCATCCTGTGTGTTCTCCAGGTCCGTAAGAGTGGTAATAGAACAAATGTCCCTAATTTTGAATGCTATGTATGCTTAAATTCCATTTAAATAGAAGTATATAACAGTACAAGTGTTGACCGTAAGGAAATTGAAACCTAATCCAATATATATGCTAATTCTGGGGACAAAGAAAAAGTGATGTTGGCAACGAAATGATGAACATCTGAAATAAACACTAAGAAAGATAAACACAGCTGGATGAACATTAAATGTACTTGAAATTAATACAACAAAGCGGGAAAAATGAGGAAATACAAGTGAACTGGAATTCAACAGCAATACAATGACAAACATACACATATGCTATGTATCTAATAAAAGGAATGACATAATGTTAACAACTGGACATAAGGAAAGACAGGAATGAAATGTGGTTCAATTGAAGATCATCAAATTTTTTCTTGCTTGATGATCTTAATCAGGTTTCCCACATCATGAGGGTTGACTGAGGATTGAGTTTCCTTGGTAGATTCAGCCATTGTTGCAGTCCTCTTAGTGTAGCTTTTGCGTTTGCCTTTGGTGGGTGCTTGGGTTAATTGATGGGAGATTGAAGCAAGCGTGTCATCCTCAACATCTACAGCATTTTTTTCAACTGGATTGGACTGCTGATTATCAAGGTCAGCAAGAGCTTGCAGTTGGTTTGTAGTTGAGGTTGTCCCAGATCCATCGCCCTTGTTTGCAGAGAAATAAACAGATGTGTTAGCACAGTCAAATTAGCAATAAATCACAACTATGTGGAAACTGAAACAAAGTATTTGAATGAAGTTTACCTCAAAGGGCTGCAACTGAGAAAGACCAGGATCCTGTAAACTGAACTGATTAAGATACTTAATTAAGTAGAGGAAAGAGTGTTTGCTATTAATGGTTAGCAATGACAAGTAGGAAGTCAGCCCAACCTCAGCAGACACAGAATTGAACTCGTTAAGAAGGTCTTGACAGATTGTGAATTCAAGGGCACTGATGCTTGATCCAGGGTACTTCTTATTAAACTCATTAAGTTTGAGCTTCAATAACAACTTCTTACCAACAGGATTTTCAAGGCCTCTAGGGAAACCAACTTTACGTTTGTCCTGAAGTTAAAAAATGGCAGATGTTAAATTAGTGTTATTTTTAGATAAAAGAAATCATTGAAGGGAAAATTTGCCTCAGAAAGGGTCAGCTTCATCTGCAATGCTGTCTTATCCATCAATTGAACTGCAAGCTTGTCCCAAAAAATGACAGAAGTTGTACCACTGTCATCTTTGACGATGTAGTGTAGCTTCATCCTTTGATAAGATAAGTTAGAGTGTCAAGGGAAAATTTTTTTGAATAATGAGTCAGTCAAATGAGTCTAAACTGAAAGAGATTAATAGCAATACACAGTAAGAAGAATAGTAATGTATTGTACTTGGGTTCAAATGAGGGACCAGAATTGGAATGATTGGAGGGTTTACAACCGGGGCAAATCAGTGGACTCAGTGGATCATTCTCATCCTTTAGTTTAGCCTTAGAAGAGCACTTGGTGCAGCCATCATACGTCCATCCATGCTTAGATTCGAACTTGACGATCTCACATTCAAGTATGAAAATACTGCCCTGTATTGTGTATGATATCAGTTTATTGTGTACATAAAAGAGTAAAGAACTATAATGAAAGAAATAGTTGATTACCGCTGACAAATCATTAATGTTTGATATGCTGATCTTAGGTTGATTCAGCAGGCTAGAGTTAGTTGAATGACGACTCAGTTGTGTAGGCATAGACTGACTGAGGGCTTCTAGCAATGGGGAACTTTGTTCTTTAGCACTGAGACATTATGTAAAGGTCCAATAAGGGAAAAAATGAAAAAACATATACAGAACGAAAATCAATTCTGAGATGAGAAAATGTAGGCAAAAAGCAACCTTTGAATCAGATCATTAACTTCCTTGATTTTAGGATTAAAGTTCACTCGGGTAGCAGTGAAGGAGCTTGACAACTGACGTTTTTCTGCAAAGAGGTTGTAATATTGTAAAATCGAGATATACAGATGAAAATGATGCACACAAAGAAGAATTAATAACAAATGGAAGGAGACGAATTTAAATAATGGGATAGTAACTATCTTCAGTCCAACTGAGCTTGGCAAGATTTAAGAGCACAACAACTGGTGTATCAGTGTTTTGAAGCTGATCCAAGTAGGCATCAGAAGCACATTGATCAAACAGGACACATCCAATCTCATTTTCACTGAAATGAAGCATATACAAAATAAATGATGAAGATAAATAAAACAACAGTGAGGAAAATGAACAGAGTGTGGGATTAGTTACTGAATATCAGTCAATATCATTCGGAGCCAGTACTTAGTGTGATTATCTTTACATTGCTGCTCAAGAGAACCAATTGATTTAACAAAAGCAATAACATCTGCAAAAGGTATAGGTGAGAGTGCAGAAGAAATATGAAAAAAGATGAGCATTTCTAGAAAATGTCCATAGTATGTATATTACCAAATAGGTAATCAATATCATCTTTATGTGGCAGACAAATGAGATCAGAAATTGATTTGAATGCGTAAGATGAAGTTGGGAGATCAGCTTGTATTTGGGAGATAGATGTGTGAGTGGTGAAAGTCAACTTGAAAGGATGTGTTGTTGGTCTAAACTTAGAAGTGTTTGCTGACACTACAAAGTTTACAGTTTCATAAGTTTCTCCTTCTTTTATGTAAGCATAGAATGTGGAAGGCATGGACTTTATAATGGCACTTGCTTGAATGGTTGTTCCCTGCATGAAATGACGAAGGAGGAGGAAGGAAAATCTCAAATAGAGGGCAAAAACAGGAACTACTGAAACAGAAGAAGAAGGGAAAAGATGAAGGATACTTACCTCAGCATCAACCAACAACATTGCAACACAAAAGAGTTCATGTGGATTTGTTTTCTGGTAGACATTCCATTTGCGTAACACTCTAACAGCAATTGTCCATAGGTCAGAAGCATCATGAATTGCAGAGAGGAAAGTGTGATCAGACATGGTACAGAGTGATGAAGTAACGTAGAATGCAATTTTATGAGATATGTTGAAGGATGGATCAGGTGTTGAAGGCTGGATCAGGCATAATTTAAGTAGAAGGTGGCGGGTGTGAAGGGCGGGAAAGGGTGGCAGATGAAATAAAGGCAGTCCTTCCAAGATTGAAAGCTGAAGTAAAAGGAATCCTACCGGGAGGGGGTTATCGATAGAGAAGGAGATGGGGAGGGTGATCTATCATCTACAGTAAAGGCATTAAACTGGAAATATGGACTGACAGGAGCAGGTATAGGAAGAAGTAGTATAAGCACGGTAACAGGAGGAACAACAGTAGTATTAATTGTTTGATTAGGAAGAAGGGATGGAAGAATAGTAGCCTTAGATGTGGAAAATTACACACACAGACAGAAGGAAGTGGATTGCACAGCTAAGTCTGATTTCCCTAATATAGGAGCACATATAGAGGCAACTTTTGAAAACATAAACAGTAGGGGCAAACGTAATGGGTAGGTTAAAGAAAGATGAACTGATGGAAAAAATTGTGTTACATGAATGAAGGAAAAGTAAAAAGATAAATTGTTCAAAAGTGGGACTGAGCAAAAGTTAGACCCCAAGCATTAAAGTTCAAGGGTCCAAGATCTTTCAGAACTAATGAATTAGCACAATACCTTATGACTTGCCATCGTTGCAGACCTGAACAATAGTACATCACCTGTGATTTTGTAGATTTGATTAAATGTGAGAATGTATCAATTACATGCATAATATCTGAAATTAACACTAATTAACACAATACATCCATTTAGTTGCCAAATCTGTGTCACTTGTCTATTGTGTTTTTTGAGACTCAAAGTTGAAACAGTAACCGCAAACGTGTTAGCCTAATAAATGTAGAGCTATCACATACAACTAAATGGATGTAGTCATAATTTCTTCTAGGGACTACTTCATTTGTTCCAAAATAGATTTGACAACTATAGGGGTTCCATACAGAAGATCTGACCCCAGAAATCATGAATACAAGTCAATATAAAGTTGGCCATTAATATAGACTACAGGGGTTCCATATAGAAGATTTGACAACTACAGGGGTTCCATGTCTTATTTACATAGAAAACAATTTAAAACGTGTCAAAATGAATATAAAGTTGGCCATTTCAAGGTAAAACACAAAAATCAGTCCAGCAATATACATGAAACAGTAATATACACTTATCGTGGAAATGTGGAATGGATATGATGAGTTAGGATTACAGCAAATACAGTGTTAGTGAAGGCCATACGTATGGTGAAATAGTGATTCCTTAACGTGAAAATTCATCTCCATATTTCTAATAAAAGCAGAAAGTATTCATTTGAAGAATAAGTGCATCATCCATACAATTATTAATAAGCTCTAACATGTGCAGTGCCTTATTGGAAAATTGAAGTTTAATTTCAATGATATTTTCAAAAAGGTTACATAACTATACTTTTTCAATGGGACTACCAATTCAACAAACATTCCAACATACAGCTAGGATAAAAAAACAGGGAAAAAAAATACATAAAGGAAACAATAAAAACTAAAACTATACAATGTGAAGAAGAAACTTGCATGAACAACTGTGCTATGTATGTTGGAAGAATGATACAGTATAGTATATTGTGGTATTGGGTTAACTGCCAAATGTCACTCTGGAGTAAATTAAAGTGGAGTGAAATTACCTTTCCAATTCAGCAAAATTGGGGTATTGAGTGAAATTACCCCCATATTTTATTTCAAAATTACCCATTATTTAGTTTAACAGAATCACTCTCAGTTTTGCATGTTACTCAATGGATACCAGAGAAGAGATACAACGAACTGAAACATTCTAGACAGATCATAAGCATTATAATTAAGTATAAAACAATAAATGGCAACTACTTACTTTCTATAAATTGTATAAATCATAGATGTAGCAGTTGTAACGTTAACAGGAGACATTTACCTGTTGAGAAAAGATATCAAGAGTACTTTGTCCACTGATCAGCATTGTTGCAGAAACAAAGACAAACTTGGAAATTTTGAGAGGAAACAACTCTATAGCATAAGAGATACATGGCCCACCAAAATCATGTCCAACCAATATCACCTGCAAACAAAATCAGGGAGAATATAAGTAATACATAGGAAGTACATTATGCAGATAGCTTATGGTAATTGTTAACCCAAATTTTGCACCCCACCAAACAGTACCCAACGGATAGATGATAAATCATAAAGTGTAGTCGATCCAAATTAGTTTTCTCTGCTTTCAGTTTCAATTACCTTCAAAGAGTCTTTGCTTCTTATTGCTCTGTGACTATTCTTCATACACAAATGATAACCCCATTCCAGCTTCTAAAGTAATAGGGGACTAACATTAACTTACCAACCTTGGTATACTATTTTCACCTAATACAAATATTTTAATTTCCACTCAATTAAAATGACTATCAAACAAATTGTTATGACAAACAGGGAGGAGTGTCTTACCGTAGGGGAAGTTTTACTGGTGTGGGAAATGAGCATGTGGGTTAGGTAGGAATGGAAATTCAAGCTTCTACTTACAGGATCTAGGTAACCTCAGGGATGTATAAAATTGAAAGGGAAGGATTAGTGATACTATCTTTAAGACATAAAGACAGAGACTCAAGAGGAGGAAGATAAAAGAAATTGGAAGGAAGAGATGACAAGCTACTGCAGACGAGATAGTAGGTAAGATGTGGGGTGAGCAGGAGCAGAGGAAAAGCACTTACCGTAGGGGAAGTTTTGCTGGTGTGGGGAATGAGCATGTGGGTTAGGTAGGATTAGAAATGAAGGCTTATACTGATCCAAATACAAAGTCAATCACGGTGACAGTGGGCATCAGCTATCGCTGCTACTCATAACAGATAGGTAACCTCAGGGATGCATAACATCTCAAGGGAAGGATGAGTGGGGATAATCACCAATTGTGGGAGGTTGAACTGGCAGGAACAATGGACACTGCAAGTTTAATAAACTGATGATAATACCTGTTGTAGTTGAACTAATGGACAGCTGTCATTTCAAAGAAGAAAATATTATTACAACACCTTAAAGCGGGTAAACAAAGATAGTGATACTATATTTAAGATATAAACACATAAACTTAAGAGGAGGAAGGTAAAGGAAATCAGAGGGAAGAGATGACAAGCTACTGGACATGATATAGTAGGCGAGATGTCAGGTCAGCAATGTGAAAGATATAACCACCTTGAAACTATAGCTTCCACAGACTATGAGCAGTTTAGGTTCCTATAATTATAAATAAGAGGTATATGGATAGGCTAAAAACAAAACACACACACACAGAAAAAAAAATGTATAGGACATGGGGGGCCGATTTCTCTGATATGCATTGTACATTGACAGCAAAGTTTTGAAAACGCATAATCAATAAGGGAAAGCTATAGAGAGTGGTTACAGATACATGAACTGATGGAAAATGATGTGTAACATGAAGCAAGTAAAAAGGAAATCGAAAAAAAGTGTAGCAGTGGGAGTGAGGAGACAGAACAAAAACAATAATAAGTAGGGGTAAAAGCTGATATCATAAAAAAAAAGTATACCCCAGGCAGTAAAGTAATAGGGGAAAAAAGATTGTTTCACTTATGGATTACTTCATGACCATATTATCACAACACCTTAAAGTGGCCAAATAAATGTAGTCATACTATCACCTAAACAGATAGAGACAAAGACTTAAGAGGAGGAAGAACGAAGGAAGATAATTGTAAAAGTAAACAAAAGAAGATAATTTATATGTAATTTATTTCCTCATATAAATATAAGAAATGAAATAAAATACAATAGGTGTTTTTTAAAACGTGTTCCGTATTTGAAATGCTGCTAGAAATTTCTGATATAACTTGTTGAGTGGCCCAAAACATATTGCAGTCCACCTAATTAACGCATAGGAAGTATAGCGATGACTTAATGGCAAAGACCAAGTATAGGTCAAAGCAAATGACTATGTGGAAGTGATTAGTGCATCAAACTTAATTTGTTAGTACTGTCTTGTCAAAGTTATTAAGTCAGATGAGAGTAATACATGCATTACATACCAGAACATATGGAAGTGCAGCAAAACACTTGATGTCACATAAAGATACAAGTGAAAGGCTGTAAATATAATAACCAGTGCTCGAGATATTTTGGTAGTATTCAGTCTTCTGTCTAAGATTATGGGAACAGGGACACTTTGTTGTATAATTATTATGAAGAAGTAATTTCATCAAGCTCATATTATCATGTCAGACCGAAAACTCAATTGAACTGAAATTGAACATTGTTTATCTCTTAGCATTGGAAAGTAAAGTAACTTCAGGCTCATTAAAAAATGTATCATAAGGCAAAATGTGAGATGGGAATGTTTTGCACCATTAATAGATAATTGTCGCTTATGAACAAATGGGGCTGTCATCGTGTATTGAAAAGCAGAACAACAGGGAAAAAAATCTGAAATGTCTGATATTGACATATGAGAATGACAATGTGAAAATCAGATCAACAGAAAAGAATGAGTCCTTATTGTAAATGTCAAGGGTGATATTGACATGTGAAATTGACAAAGTGAAGAGCATAAATACCGCTTGCAACACAGGACATGGAAACCGCCCCTCAACATGAACTCATCTTTAGGTTTGATTGAGCAAGAAATGCATCCGAACTCCCAAATAAGTGAGGCATATGATTATTCAGATAGTGAATTCCGTGATTTTTTGCAGCAATGGAGAGCGTTGGGATTCCATATAGTAAGCATCAAGTGCGGTCTGATTTACTTCCAACACTGAATGCGTTATGAAGCAGAAGTAGAGGAAGTGGGGGTGTACAATGAGCAAAACATGATAGACGTTGTCAGGAAAACCACTTACAGACTGAACCCGGTCGTTCTATGCTCGGAAGGGAGGCCAATAAGCATGAGGTCGCCAAGGTGGAGTGAAAGCCGTTACTACTTATTCAGGTGCTTCTACTCTATACTGAAGGAAGAAGGATTCTCCAATAGTATGTGGGAAGAAATGCATGATCGGCGGTTCCATGGACATTACCGTTCAATGATTAATGCTGCACAATCGGACATATCAATGTTCTACCCAGACCAAATTCTAGAGCCAATAGTCATTCATGATGTGATAAAGCGTGCGTACATGAAGATAACACATGTGAATCTTCGGATATACCATCCGAGGCAAATGCCGGAACTAACTGTTCAGGAGAACGACACCGAACTTCAGGTTGCAGGTGACGGAATTGCAGATAACAGTCCTAATGAATTCCTACCAGCAGCTTCGGAAATAGGAGCAGATTTAGGATATGTAGCTGACTGAAAAAAGATTGGAGAAAGGTTGATCGGGGGTGGGAGTGTTGACATCGTCGTTTTCCTAGTAGTGGTAATCTTAGGTTTTCGTCATTTTCATCGCTGGGTTGTTCTTAGTTTAGTTGTGTTCGGTGTGTGCGTGTGAGTTTCGCATTTCTTTCCGTATGTGTGGGGCCCTGTTATGGGCAAATGAGACATAGTTAATGAATGGGCCTTATTTTCAATGCAGTGCTTTAGATATGTTAAGTGTAGAAAATAATGAATTTGTCTGCTACGATTTAATTGTTCGCTGGCCAAACATAATTTCTTGTCCTGTATAAACTATTCCAGTGACACGCCCATTCAAATAATTTTAAAATGTTAAAAATTTGGAAGTGATCCCAAATTTTAAAATGCAAATTTTAAAAATTTGGCAAAAGCTGTATTGCAGGGCAGGTCACCTAACATTCATTTAGTAGGTAAGTTCATTAAATTGAGTTGATTGGTGCAGTAACATGACCTTGCTTTCTTGACTGAAATATGAGGGCACATTAATTTCAAGATACACTTTGCATTTGGAGTGATGTTACGGTGTCAGACTGGACCATAAATGAGTTCAAAGTCCGTATTTACATTTGGTAGACCATCATATCAAGTGAAAAATAGGGCAATGTGAGGGGAAAAAGTGACAATATAACATATTAACAAAGCTGGGAACTGTTACTTCGCAGGGAAATTTTTCAAAACTTGTAAAACATAGCGCAAACATCCCTGAAAAAAGTGTGCCATAATTAAAAAGAAATTCGCGTACGATTGGTAAATTACTGTCCTTATTAGCTCTAATTTTTCAGCACACTGCATCGGTAAACATGGCTTAAGTGTAAATCCCCGCAGGTTCCATTTGAGTTAAAGATACAATTGTCTTTCTTTGTTCCTCTACCTCTCTAAATTTCAAGGCAATTATATTATCTTGATCTCAAGGCAATAAAAATTTTGATTTCCCTTAAATTCCTCTACCTCTCAAAATGAAAAATTATTCTTGGACCGGTGTTTGCTGCAGCTGTCAACATAATTGTCCTCTTCCTTGATTTATGCTATCAATACTTCAATGGGAAGGAGTTAATGTCTATAAGTTCTTCTAGAAATGGCGAGTCCTCTGTCTCTACTGCTTCACATCTGAAGAAGGAAGTAACCAGTCTATCACACAGACACATCGCAGCAAAGTCAGTTAAGAGGGATGCATCAAAGTTGTCTGCCTAAGAACATATTCGGATTCCAACTAACCAAACATACATGCGCACATATTCACACAACCACACATAAAAGAAAAAGCATAATAAAACTATAAAGATTTTTAAGTCAACACAGCCAGACTTAGTTTTGCTGTCATGGCTGTATGTGGACAGTTGAAACCGAGGATCATTATGTACCTCTTCCGACATGGATATACCACAAGCTCCTGTGGTTCGTGTCCAACACAGGCCCCTCTCAGAACAGCATGTCAATCCATGTTTCTTCCTCGACTAAAACAAATCCAGCAACAAACTCATATGCAGGAAGCATTGGAGGAATAACCTTGCAAATGCATAGACTCAGTGAGGTTGGAGTAGCAACAACCCAGGGAAAAAAAAAAGCACTGCGAAAAACTAACATCAAAATCACTTACGAGGCTGTGTCAAGGCATTAACCATGCATGTGAGTCTCATTGTGCTTGCGCGATCACTGTGGCTGCATCTCTCACTGTATGCTAACTCCAAACTTGTGCATCCGCGAACACGCATCAATATATAGGACGAGGAAATATTACCAAAATTCAAACTCAAATTTGGCGCCACCTATTTTCCCATTTTCATCGTCTAGTCTTAGGAAAATAAGTTTGCGCCGCACATAGCCCAAGGTTTGAGGCTTCAGCCGAGAAGCTGCGACGTTTTTGGCTTATGAACAGTTGTTCGGCCTCTCTACTAAAATGAACACTTTTTAATTTTATATAGATACATTAAAGGTAAAATTGTAATTAGTCTCCTAAGACTGGGTACAACTGAAAAAAAATATTTAAAATAATTTTTGGAGCTGAAAAAGTATATTAAAGGTAAAATTGCAATCGGTCCAATAACACACTAGGTACAGTTGGAAAAATATTTTAAGGGTTAAAGCACAAAAAAAATATTTTAAATTAATTTTTGTAGCTGAAAAAATACATTAAGGGTAAAATTACAATCAATCTGATAAAACATTGGGTACAATTGAAAAAATATTTTAATTATTTACTCTCATGCCAAACGCTAAATCAGAATAAACTGGGTTTTTGAGTTTATGGGCAAAAGCTATTTTTATGTGATAAGCCAATTGAAAAAAGTTACTCCCAAACACTCATTTTTTTCCTCAATTGCCAATTGGACTTTGCTCATCCAATTAAGCGTTTGGGCTTGAACACCCTCCCCAAACACTCACTAATATAGCCAAATATGATTTTTGGCTTCAACTTGGTTTAAGATCCAAAACTCAGTTTTGACTTTGATATCCTTGACAAGCTCTAAGTTTTTACACACACATCCATTTAATGTCATTCTGGTAGGATTGAATGCATGATGAGAGCAGGTTTGTTTCTGTTACAGCCTTACAGGTTTGAAGCTCTAAAAAGTCAGGTAATTAAATCCGGATTGGTTAGTGAATTGGTCGGGGTACTGGGTCAAGGGTCAGTGAATCAGACTGGAGCTAAATCAGAACCAAACCAGTGTGAAATAAAAGATTTTAGGCTTATAGTATAAAATTTTAAAGAAAAAATAAAAAAAAAATAAAAAAATTGACCCCGACCGGGTCATTGGACCGAACTGATTTACTGGCCGATTTCCGGTCCGGGTTAGAGAACAAAGTAAAAAGTTTCAAGCCGCGTTTCTTTCTTCATTGTTTTTTGTAAAAATTGCACCTAAGTCCCATATAAAAGAAAATACAACAGGAATGTCCTTTAAAATCTTAAATTTACAGTGAAGTCTCGTGGAACATTTTTACAATATATTCTAAATGTGAAAAGTCAAAAATACCCTTAATGAGTACAAAATCATCCGTTCGCTCTCTCTATTTAATTAATCGGGTTATCTTAGACTTCTCATATTTGGAATATATAGTAAAAATGTTTCATGAGACTTGCTATAAATTTGAGATTTCAAAGGACCTTTATGCCGTATCTTATTTTACTTAGGACTTAAGTGCAATTTTACCTTGTTTTTTTGTTGGAATGAAATTATTGAGTTCCTTTAATTTTCTCCATCCCCTATTGCATCTTCTTCAACTCTGTGTCCTTCAACTTAATTCTTCTTCAACGTGCATGTTCATCCCATACGCTATGTTGAAATATAGCTGGGAAACGTCTTTTATTATTTTATAATCACCTCTGGCTTTACACGTTACAGGTTAATTAAGTACGTGCGTCGCTGATTATCATAATCATTTTCACTTGCTGTGCCGAATGGGAAGCAAGATCTCTTTTATTATATTTATAAAGGCACGTGAAATAAGGTCATACTATCCTAATATTTTAACAGTCCTTTTGATGGTCCCAAAGGCCAAAACTTTTTTAACTAATTAATAACCAATGCCACCATTTTCTTCGATAACAAAACTAAACTAGCTTCCACTCAACTTTTAAATGTTTACTCTTGTGCACGTGTGGGCTACTCACATGTCAAGTGTTATTTGGTGATGTGTTGAGCTCTATGGCCCTTTTTTTTTGGACAAAAGCTCTATGTCCCTTTCAATACCTCAAAAGACATGCACTTCCCTTACTCATCAAACCACGACTCAGCCTGCAACGTTAAAGGAAACTAGTCCCTTTTATTTGAAAAAAAATATATCTACTTCAGTTTAATAGCCTTTTTATTCGGTTTATTTTAAATGATTTTACATTGAATGGAGTAAATATGTTATAAGAGTTTCGCCTTAAAATGTGAAAGTGATTTTTGCAGGTGTTCCTAAACACCCCTTAATTAACCTGAAAATTCGGAAATACATCAAATTAAATTGAGTTTCATGAACATTGATAAGTAAAAAATTTGTATATTTATGTTTCTTTATATAATGACTTTATAGATGATATTTGAGTTTAATTTAATGAATTTGGGTGTAATTGATAAATAAATAATGATTTTGGCATAAAATATAATTTCTTGAAAAATACTAAATTTGATTTTGTTTCGGTTTTTAGATAATATCTAGAGCTCTAAATGTCGGATTGGAACATTCTTTACATGGATAAAAAGCTAAGAAAAAACTCTACAACTTTCATGTTGAAACGAAAACCCAATTCTGCCTTCAATGGTCCCGAATTTTGCTTGGAAATTGAGGATGTAAATTTGTCCCTGATTGACCTTCGCCTACTAATTTAACCATAATTTGAGCTACAAATATTGAAATGAGGTGATTCTAGTTGGGTTTTCATGCTAAGATCCATACCTACAACTTTCATGGGATCCCAAGTTAAAATTCCACCGTTTTGAATCTCAAAATCTGGCAGCAATCAAGAAGTTTGACGGCCTAACTTTTAAATTCAATGTTGGAAGCTGAAAATCAAGATTTATGCCTAACTTTCTTGGAAATTTTTGCACCTCCTCCATCTATAAATAGATGAGCTCAAGACACAGGAAATACACCATTTTAGAGTTAATCTCATGCACTGCATTTGCATCTTGCATGCTTCCTTTATGGAAGGCTTAGGTAATCCTCCTTTATGGA
Source organism: Inga leiocalycina (assembly GCA_963242795.1). Classification (NCBI taxonomy): domain Eukaryota; kingdom Viridiplantae; phylum Streptophyta; class Magnoliopsida; order Fabales; family Fabaceae; genus Inga; species Inga leiocalycina. Next base: position 1,564,080 of record OY725321.1, on the reverse strand, counting down.
TGGTTTAGGTTGCCACTTACATAGAAGGTTTTACCTCCTATATGGAAGGTTAGATTTTTTTCCATTTTCATGCATCTTGTAGTTATATATTTATATTTTAGAATTTAATATTCAAGTTTTATGTAGTATTTATGAGATTTTCATTTAAGTTTTATGCAATGTTTATAAAGTTTTAATTTATTTTGGTTTTGTTTTTAATTTTATCATGAGCTAAATTTTTATTTTCCTAGAGTGATGATATAGCTTACTAATGACGGATTGAATCTTAACTTATTAAATCTAGTTTTAATTTTTCCTTCATGATTGAGTTTTAATTATTGTGCTTAATGCTTTTAATTGATTGGTCATCTTTTGAAAGATTTCAATATGTATGTTGAGACCGGAAGGAGATGTATATGTGTAGACTCTATAATTAAAACCATAACTTGCATATGAAATAGGAATATATTCATATTCCTATTATTGTGCTTAATGCTTTTAATTGATTGGTCATCTTTTGAAAGATTTCAATATGTATGTTGAGACTGGAAGGAGATGTATATGTGTAGACTCTATAATTAAAACCATAACTTGCATATGAAATAGGAATAAATTCATATGAGTTGTGTAGTCTTAATGAGTTTTATAAATTTTAATGCATGATTAATTGCTTGAATTCATATAGGAATATATTGGATTAGCAATTAATTAAAGAATTGTTTGACCTTGGAAGAGGCTAGTAATTAAATGAGGAAAACTCGGCTATCAATCATGTGGAATAAATTGGACTAGAATAGATAAGTGATTCAATCCAAAATTTGCTAAATGAAATCTAATCCCTAGGATTTTTTCTCATAATTGTTTTCATATCAATTGCATCCATATTTACTTATTTTTATTTTATACTCTTAATCACCAACTAACTGATCGACTAAATAGAGTTAAAATTGCCCATTTTAGTACTTAGTGATCAATCCTCGTAGGAACAATATTCTACTCATTTCTATATTATTTGATTACGACAGTGTACACTTACATTATTTAATAGAATATTTACATTCGTAACAAACTCGTTTCAATTTTTTGTATTATGTTTGGTAGTAAAATTTTATTTTGTGATTGGTCTTTAACAAAAACAAAAGGAAGTTTTATGTAATCCATCTGAGATTCTGGATCTATCATTTCATCCACACGCTAGGAATCTCAAGAAGCTTTTACATTTTCTGAGTCTTCTAGAAATCTCAGTTAAGAAGCCTTAGCTTCATTTCAATCCTTCGTTTCACTAATAATAACACACCTCTAGTAATGAAATCTGAAAGTCCATATCATAGATTTAGAAAATTGAGTTCAATTTCTGGCAGCTCAGAATTTTCTCAAATATTGATGTGCTTCAGAAAGAGAGATAGAAAATGAGTGATATAATCATATAATGCAACCAAAGATTTGAGTTAAGAGTATACTTCAAGGATAAAAAAAGAAAGCTACAATTAGTCTTTTTTTTTTTTTCATGTACATGTAAATATCTACAATACTACAAAAGTTTTTATGCCCCTAGTTATTGAAGATATTAAGAAGGGCAACTCTAATCTTAATCAAACGCCTAAACAAGAACTCAAGCCCTTCTTCAAGATCTTCAATTTGAGACTCAAGTTTTTCCAACTGGGTTTGCAGATTACTAGTGTTTTCTGACACTGACTTGCTGGTCAAGCTAAGTACAAAAAATTGCAGAGCTGAATCTGCTTGTGCAAATTCATTCTCTTCATCGGCTACAGTTTTGGTATTATGGATAATCTTTGATACCAAAGACCATCTTCCGGATTTTGCCTGTGCTGATCCAGAGATAAAGCTCAACAGAGACCTGAAAACAGAGAGAGTGACTGATTCAACTTCTTTTAATAGGTTAACCAAGGCCGTGTTTGTAGAAGAAAAGCAGCTTTTTCTACTCGATGAACCCTTCATGTTTCCTAAGGTTTTCATGATGGACTTTCTCACCACCTTCCTTGAAGTCAAGAACTTCTTAGCCTCCTCCAAGTGGCCTCCTTTTTTTCTCCTTATAACCAATCGTAGTTCGCGGTTGCACTCTTTCGTGTGAAGCAATGAATCTTTGGCAGCTGAACATGTGTCTATGAGCCTTAATGATCCATCCAACAGCTCATCTAACAAATTATCTTCACACTCTTGGAGGAGGGCTTGTTGGATGAGGGGACGTTGAATCAAGTTTTCAACACAATCGTGTAAATTGCGCAGTCCCTTTAGGTTATGGACAAGCAATGAAGAAGAAGAAGAGGTTTTACAACAAGCCCTTAATTTGTCTAAGTGTTCATTGCATTGTAAAACCAGAGGGTGTGGTCTAGAGGGCAAGCTATTCGAACGAGCATGGAAAGAAGATGCCATTTTTTTTTCCTCTCAAGAGAAGGCAAAGGGCTTATGGTTAAATGATGAGAAATTGAGTCTATGGATGTGCCTATATCCAAATGGTAATTGCTTAATATATATACTACGGGTATAAGGGACAAAAGGAATCTCATTTTATCAAATCTCAATGAACTTCTAGTCAGTTTAAATTTTGGATCCAAACATGAGCTTTTATATGTCAGAACAATGTCTCCCTCAAGGAATCTTCACAACTCATGCAAGTTTCTTTTTTTTTTCCGGCTCTCTCACATGTGTGATTATTTAATCTTCATAATACGAGAGTGACTAGTATAGGCATGTGTATACAGGTTCAATGCCTGAAACTATGGCTGTGTTTACGCTAGCCACTACTCTCTTTGGAGAACAGAAACTTGTTTCTAAGGCTAAACAAGTGTTGCCTCACATGCGCTTGTCGTTAAATACATAAAATTGAAACATTGGTTAAGTGTCTGAATATGTCATAAGTTTTAAGCAACTTCAAAGCATATTCCAAATTCTGTACCATGAAGAGTAACATGTAATAATAATTACCTCTGTTGCACTAATATATCATCCAGTTGCAAAAGTAATTCTTCTCATATGAGAGGGTATGGTAATGGAAATTCAGGTTCCAAGAAGAAATATATTGTCACGAATCCTATATTGAGAGGGTTACCTTAAAAGATAAGCCTTATAAGGCATTGGGTTCTCCAATTCTAACAGCTAACTTTTAGGGTGTGATTCTCCCAATCTCAAGAATTTACACTCATTACATATATGTTGTGAGTATAGAAGATAAGAAATGGCTCTAGTGTCTTAAAAGTCATGTTAACTAGGAAATTCTTCTCATTAGGCAACATGTGCTGCATTGCTTGTCTCCATTGTAATATATATTTTTTTTTTCAAATTTCCCCACTTTGATGACCTATTTATTGACTTGATCTTAAATCAAAGGTTGACATCACGTAGTTCATTGTAGCTAGCACAAGCAAATTGAGAACATGTACAGACAACATCAAGTTTTGAAAATTTTCAATTATTAACATAAGAAAGCAATACTCTTGACAGCTAGGCAATGATTCAAATTTCCTGTGAACTCAACGTGGAGGCAATAATTGATTATGATAATTATCTTCTGATCGTCCTCAATTGTAGGTCATTTCTATGTTTTTAAGAAATATAAAAAAAAAACCAGCTTTTGTAAATGTAAAATTTAACAATGAAATGAAACTGAAGGATGAAATCTGGAGAATGCATAGTAAAAGAGAAAAAAGAGACACACATCAAGTAGCTATAATCTGATTTTCTATGTATTGAGCAATTGTATACGATATTATTACATCTATGTACAATTATGAGGCATTCATGGACAAAAATTGAACTTCTGTGTCCATGATATTGTCTTATAGATTTTCTCTACCTAGTGATTGAAGAAATTCAAAAGAGAAACGCTGATTCTAATTAGGTTTCTTGATAGGCTTTCAACTCCTGCTTCTAGATCAAGAATGCAAGTCTCTAGATTTTCCAAATATGTTTGAAAATTCTCCATAGATGAATGCTTGTGGCTGATAAAAAAAAACTTCAAAGCTACATCCACATTTTCAAACTCATTTGTGTATGATTCTTTAGAGGCACAACAAGCCACTCTGTTAGGCTGCATCATCGGCTTGGAAATCACTGACCATCTTCTCTGTTTTAGTATGTGTTTGGAGCAACGATTGTAAAACTTTTTTTTTTTAATTTGACTTTTTGTAATCTTATTTTTAGGTAAAAGTCAGATTGTGTAATGTAATTTATGTTTGGATTGACGGTTGTATAAGTGTGTGTTTGGAACAGCGATAGAAAAAATAACTTTTTCTTATTTAACTTTTTGTAATCGTATTTTTTATAAAAGCCAGATTTTATATTGTAATTTATGTTTGGATTGGCGATTGTATAAATGAATTTTATAAAAGTAAATGAGTGTTTGGATTGGCTTGAACATAAATGACTTTTGAGATAATAGAAGAGAGAGTGAGTGGAAAAATATTTTAAAAAATCAAGTAACTAGTTAAAAATTACTTTAAAAAATTAGGTGCTTCTGAAAAAATATTTTAAAGTAATTTTTGGAGCTGAAAAAATATATTAAGGGTAAAATTGCAATCAGTATGATAGCATACTGGGTGTAACTGAAAAAATATTTTAAGGGGTTAAAAGTACTAAAAAATATTTTAAAGTAATTTTTGAAATTGAAAAAGTACATTAAGGGTAAAATTGTAATCAGTCTATTAGTATACTTGGTACAACTGAAAAAATATTTTAAGGGTTAAAAGCACTAAAAAATATTTTAAATTAATTTTTGGAGCTGAAAAAGTATATTAAGGGTAAAATTATAATCAGTCTGATAGCATACTGGGTACAACTAATTTTTTTTTAAAAACATATCGCACGAATCACAGACAAAAAGCTCCATGCAGTAGCTTTTAACATATCGTGTGAATATTTTAAAAATGCGATTCTCAAAAATTGTACCCAAACACTCATTTATTTTCCTTCCCTCTCAATCGCACGTTTTGCCATTTTTTTGCGCGATATAACCCTTGAAACGTGAAACCAAACACTCACTAAATGATTTTTGCAAAAGTAAAACTTGTTTGGATTGACTTAAACATAAGTGGCTTTTGTGATAATAATAAGAGAGAAATTAAATTTGAAACTATAAAAAATTTATACAAGTTAAAGTTGGGAAATTTGGCAATTAAAAGATACACAATTTGATGAAATAATATTACATAATTAATTGGATCACATGTTTCGTACAAGTTGGTCTATAATTGAGTCACGGATATGATTTATTTGGGAAGAAGATCGCTTACCATAATTTGTCACGGAAGGCTGTTCATCTACACTATTATTATCTACATCAACTATATTCCCAACTTCACCATGCCGAAACACTACGTTAGTGGAATCATTTCTCTTAATAAAATTATGTAGAGCCATTGTTGTACAAACAAAGCAGACTTGTGTCTGGTAACTGTACTTATTCATATTTTGTAACAATTCAAATCGATTTTTTCACACTCCAAAAGTCCTTTCTATAGTAGACCTCAAACTAGAATAATAAAAATTAAGTATATGTATGTAAGTAGATCTCTCAATTAAAAATTTTAACTAATTAAGTATTATGAAAATTGATTTAAATGCTTTGGAGATCAAGATATGGAATTATAAAAAAAATCATTATAAGATTAAGAAAAAGAGAGGCCTACATCATTTGAAATGAAAATAAAAAAAATAAGATATCAAATAGCATAAAGGTTGGTGGGAACCATGTTAATTAAACAAAATTCATCCCTCACTTCTCCCACTCACACACCGCCTCCCAGCTTTTTCCACCCTTCCAACTTTATGCAAATAGTACAAATCCAGCAAAAGTCAGATTGCCAATTGTCTCCCACCAAACACTCACTTTAATTCCGTGTGTGTTCTTTTACCTCCAAAACCGTGGTTTTAGAAGCATTTTTTCGTAAATCGAGATAAAACTCCTCTCACATACTTACCTCGTAAATTATAAAAGCTATTTTCCAAAAGCTAATCAGAACACACACTCCATCCCATCTCAATCGCACGATTTGGCCATCAATCATGCGATTAGGCCCTAAAAACGCATCACCAAACACTCACTTAGGGTGTGTTTGGAATAACGATTGTCAATTGGGTTTATTTCAATTGGGCTTGTTGTGATATTACTTTTGATAAAAGCTAAATTATATAATGTGATTTGTGTTTGGATTGGCGATTGTCAATTGGGCTTTTGCAAAAATAAAAAATTTGAGTGTGTTTGAAACAACGATTGTCAATTGGGCTTTTGTGATAATGATAAAAGAGAAATGTAATTAAAAATTATAAAAAATTTATAATAGTTTAAGTTGGGAAATTAGACAATTAAAAAATGCACAATCTAATTAAAATAATATTACATAACCAATTGGATCACATGTTCCGTACAATTTGATTTCTAATTGAGTGACGAATTTGATTCATTTCAGAGAAAGATCGCCTGTCATAATTTGTTGTGGAAGATTGTTCAGCTACACTATTATTATCTACCAAAAATATTTTAAGGGGTTAAAAACACTCAAAAAATGTTTTTTGAGTGGGTACAACTTGAAAGTGGGTAAAATTATAATCAGTCTGATAACACACTAGGTAATGGATACAACTAGAAAAATATTTTAAGGTTTAAAAACATTCAATGTCAGAACTCATGAGAACCCGAGGTTTCGGATATGCGGGCCCCACCTCCATTACATTTCTGTTCATTCTTGATAAGCTGGTGGTCCCATAGAAGTTGAAGTTCATGATAATTCACATGAAAGAGAAACCTTAGTGGGTCCCACAGATTTATAAAAGCCCAATTGCAAAAGCTCAAAGCTCCTATTTGTGGCTTTTAACAAACGTGGATGTACAGTGTGTAAATTTTCTCAAAAGTCCAATCCCTAATCTAACCAACCAAACATGAAAAAAAAAATCATTACCAGCAGTTGGACTTTTGAAGCTCCAATTGGGCTTAAGGCCATCCAAAAATTGCAACCAAACACACACAGTTGTTCCTTTGGGTTGCAAACAAAGATCAACAAAGTCTCGAATGAGCTAACACTGACTATTTCTGCTTCATTCAAGAAACTAAGCATAGACAAAGTGTTCAAAGAAGAATCTTTTGACATTATTCCCTTCAAATTTCTCAAGGCCTTTCTGATTTCCTGCTTCATCTTCTTCCTCAAAGCCAAGTAATTTTCAACCTCAACTGTGAATTCAACAGTTTCAGTTGAGATTGGCTGCCATCCTCTGCTCTTATATTCTCTTCCTCTTATCTTCCCCTTCATTACTCATCTTAGATTGAAATTTGAATCATTCAGATTTACTGTTTTATAAAAATATTCTTGTTAAATATTTGTTTACAGCAATTTCAAATTATCATAACTAAAATTTAACGGCTTTTGAATTTAACTAAAATCCCTTTTCGGCTTCTCTCTTCCTCCTAATAGCTGACTGAAGTGCTTGAAGTCTTTCCTTTAATAGTTCCAGGCAGTACTTAGTTGTATTACCGATATCCAAGAGAAATATAAATCCTTCTAGAAGTTTATCAACAGATTTTTCGCTGAATTCTCTCATTAAGTCTTGTTGTGTGGCTGACAATTGGAGCAACTTAAGGGTGGAATCATGCAAATCCTGCAAGCCATTAAGTTTATGGCTTAGAGAAGATGAAGAAGCAGCAGCTTCAGAAAATTTCAGTCTGTTTAAATTCTCCTCAAACTGAGATGTAGAGGGCAAGCTGTATGCATGGAGCTTTTTGTGTTGTTGGTTTCTATGGCTGCCATGTTTCTCTTATAACTGACAACATAAAGCTAGGAGATGAGTTCCAATGGTTGCTTCCTTCTGCATATTTTACTTTCCAAATGTCACAAAGTGATCAGGCAATAGTAGCTCACCTCTCATTTTTTTCAACCTAGGGAATCACAAGAACTCATCTGCCTCATGGGATAATATTGCAGTGTCTCCTCCACTTAACAATTCAAGGTTTAAAAATCTCAAAACAGTGAAGAACAATAAGGCATGCCACCACGGGAGTAGCATCTTTATGGGATCTTGTTTGCAGAAGAGGTCCTGTCCGTTTATTAATACTCCCTTGGTTTCTTTTTATAAGATACCCATAACCAAATTATAGATCAAAAAGTTAGTTAAATTGGTTAAAGACAAAAAATATGTAAAAAATGCAACTCACTTTCCAAAAACACCCTTATTTATAAAGAAGTTGGGTGGGAGAGATAATGAGAGGAAAAAGTGATGAGAGAGAATGAGTGAAAAAAATGATGAAAGAGACATATGATTAATCAAGGATAAATATGGAAAAAATGCATTAAATGTTTAGACATCTCTAAAAGGTACTCCCTCCGGTCCTAATTATAGGACATATTTACCTAACTTTGGAGAAATTAAGAATAGTAGTTAAATTAGTTAATCTTACTTATGTTCCTAAAATGCCCTTATTTAATACATACAAGAAATCATGTTCTATTGATGTTGATCATTTGCCTTGAAGTATCAATTGGGGTATTTTGGGAAGAAATTGACAAAAATTAAAACTTTGTCCTATAATTGGGACCAAAATCAACTCCCAAATGTTGTCCTATAATTAGGACCGGAGGGAGTATTTTATAAAAGGAACATACCTATTCAACCAATGGTATCTTACCGTCTAGTCTATAAACTTATCTGAGCTATGGAGGAAGTACTTAATTATTGAACTGTAATTATGGTTAATGGCTGGCTAAGTCTCTTTGTATCAGATCTCAGAAATGTTAATGCAACATCTCTTGTATAGGAACATTACAACTCAGACCTTTCTATGATTTCATTAACCCACACTTAAAATAATTCCCATTTTTTTATTGTAACACACGAGGGAGAGTTCCATGTCTTTTCTTTCTTCAATAATTGCATATTGGATCTTTTATATTCCAAGTAAAGTCATATAGAGCTTTCAATTAAACTCATCTTCTGCACATGCTGACAAATAAATATAATCATTTGCATTGTTTTTAGTTATATGTAGGAAGTTAGGAGAGATGGACCATGTGTTTTAATAAAATAATTATTCGAATACTGGCTTATCCTCATAAACACTTGTGTCCATTGTTTTGGCTTAACTTGAAGCAATCACAATGCATGAGTAGATAATAAAAAAAAAGGGTAATTTATATGTCAAATTGACTTGAATAATTGAACCCCATATGGGTCTATCAAAACTTTCAATTATTATCTCATCATCTTCTGTATCTGTATGTAAAAGGGAAGGAGAAAACAGGAATGGACTATACCACCGTTTTCATTTTCACCTTTTGCAAGATTAATCTATATAGATAACTGAGATTTGGAAGATCAGACAGAAAGGTATAGATAAAAAAGTAGCTATAATTTGATCCTCATAAGAAGTATCTTTCATTGACAGAATGGAAAAAATTTGATATGGATGTCTATAATTAGATGTAAAACTATTCTTTTATGACTAATGATTGAAGATATTGAGCAGCTGAACTCTGGTTCTAATTAGTTGCTTTGATAGGCCTCAACTCCTATTTCTAGGTCTTGAATGTATATCTCCAAATTTCCCAAATGGTTTTGGAAATCCTCCATACATGAATGTTTGCGACCAATGAGAGACTCCAAAGCTGCATCCACATTTTCAAATTCATTTGCTTTTGATTCTTCAGAGTCACAAGCTATTCACTTAGCCTGCATCATCATCATCTTCGAGATCTTTGACCATTTGCTTTGCTTTAATTGTCCCTTAGGATCACAGATAAACAATAGCAGAGATTCTAATGAGTTCACAGTGCAATCTCTTGCTTCTTTCAAGATGCCAACAATGGAAAACATCTCATTGTCTTTGTTGTTGGAAGAATCCTTCAAGATTACTTTCAAATGTCCTAAGGCCTTTTTTATTGTCGTCTTCATCATTTTCCTTGAAGCCAAGTATTTTCCACCCTCAATTCTGCATCCAGCTTCAGTACCTCTCCTCCTTATAACTGACTGAAGTTCGTGAACGCTTTCCTTCGATTGTTGGAGGCAATCTTTAGCCTCACTACAGACTTCCAAGATCATGAGAGATCCTTCAAGTAGTTGATCTACTGATTTTTTGTCACATTCTCTGGCTAAGGATTGTTGAATGGTTGACAATTGCAGCAACTTATCAGTGAAGTCATGCAAATCCTGCAAGCCACTGAGTTTGTGGCTTATAGAAGATGAAAAAGAAGCTGCTTCAGAAAACTTCAATCTGTTGAGATGTCCCTCAAATTGTGAAAAAATAGGGTGAGGCGCAGAGGGAAAGCTCTTGGATCCAATATGCATAGAACTCTGTTAGTTTCTATGGCTGCCATTTTTCTCTGATCGACAAACAGAAGAATTGGAGACGATATATACAGTTTTGTTCTGACTTTGGGTTCTTGTGGTTATCTTCTTCTGATTATATAGCCATAGAAATGAGAGGGGCATAAAGAATATTTTAATTTCCAAGTGTCACATAGTAAGCAGGGAATTACAGAAACTTGATTTGGATCTTTAAACTTCCATGGCACTGTTTGTGCAATGTTTCCTAACTCATATCCTACATATTTAACAAAAGAAAATCACTATGATCCATCTTCCTCAGATGGAATAATATTGCAGTGTCTCCCCTTCTTAACAACTTCAAGATTTAAAATCTCAAAACAGTGAACAACTTTAGGGCAAGACTCTGGAGTGATCAGCATCTTTATGGGATCTTAGTCTTCTTCTCTACAAACTTGTCAGAAATGATAATGCAATGACTCCTTCACAGGAACACTCTTAACAACTTCGAGCTTTAAAATCTCAAAACAGTGAACAACTTTAGGGCAAGACTCTGGAGTGATCAGCATCTTTATGGGATCTTAGTCTTCTTCTCTACAAACTTGTCAGAAATGATAATGCAATGACTCCTTCACAGGAACACTCCAACTCAGACTCCTACATGTTCTTCCTTTTGTATTGGATTTCTGAGATCCCCATGTATTTTTTTTTTCAAATGCAACAGTCTCATAAATTATACTGTCTTTTGTAGGCTACACGTCATACAGCATTAGTGGAGACTCATCTACTGCACATGTAGACCAATAATCACAGAAATTATAGCTACTTTCAATCATGGCCTATACAACTTCAACCAATCACTATAGTACTTTATTTATGTCAAGTTGACTTGAATAATTGAACCAATGTAGAACTACTAGGGCTTTCAATTATTTTGTCATCATCTTCTTAATTGTGCTCATGGGTAGGGGAAAAGGGGAGGTTAAGAAATTTTTAATTTGATTAAAGAGAACTCCAAATAGTTCATTATATTACATTTATTCTTAATGAAACTCTACTTTAAGAAAGAAAAAAAATGGAGAACTGAGATGTAGAGGATAAAGCAACTATAATATTGTCATCAAGAAAATGAATATTTCAGTAAAATAGTATATTGTATTCACATTCATTTACATTTATCAGGCACTCAGGGACAAAATTTTTCTTTTTTTTTATTTTTCCCTTTTTTCTCCTAGTGGTTGAAGATATTGAGAAGGAAAACTCTGGTTCTAATCAATTTCCTTGAAAGGCTTTCAACTCCTACTTCTAGATCCTGAATACATAATTCCAAATTTTCCAAAAGGATTTGAAAATTCTCTGTGAATGAATGCTTGTCACTGATGAGAGACTTCAAAGCTGCATCCACTTTTTCAAATTCATCTGTTTCTGATTCTTCAGAGTCACAGGCTATTCTCTTAGGCTGCATCATCTTTGTAATCTTTGACCACCTGCTTTGCTTTACTTCTCCCTTCAGATCACAAATGAAAAATAGCAAAATTCTAATGTGTTAACAGTTACATCTCTTGCTTCTTTCAAGAAGCTAAGTACAGACAAATTCTCACAGTCTCGGTTGTTTAAAGAATCCTTGAAAGCTCCTTTCAAATTTCCCAAGGCCTTTCTTATTGTCTTCTTCATCATCTTCCTTGAAGCCAAGTATTTTACACCCTCAATTCTGCATCCAGCTTCAGTACCTCTCCTTCTGATAACTGACTGAAGTTCTTGAACGCTTTCCTTTGATTGTTGCAGGCAATCTTTAGCCATAATACAGACATCCAAGAGCATGAGAGATCCTTCAAGTAGTTGATCAACTGATTTTTTGCTGCATTCTCTGGCTAAGGATTGTTGGATGGTTGACAATTGAAGCAATTTATCAGTGAAGTCTTGCAAATCCTGCAAGTCACTGAGTTTCTGGCATATAGAAGAAGAAGAAGAAGATTTCAATCTGTTTAGATGCTCCTCAAATTGTGATAAAATAGGGTGAGGTGCAGAGGGAAAGCTGTTGGATCGAATATGCATAGCTATGGCTGCCATTTTTCTCTTATCAACAAACAGAAGAATTGGATCGAATATACAGTTTTGGTCTAAGTTGAGTTCTTGTTGTTTGCTTCTTCTGAATATATAGCCATAGAAATGAGAGGCACATAAAGAATATTTTGCTTTTCAAATGTCACAAAGTAAGCAGGCAGTCATTGAAATTTGATTTGGATCTTTGAGCTTCCATGGCATTGTTTGGGCAATGTTTCCCACTCACCAAGCTCCCTAACTCATTTCTTAAATATTTAACTAAAGAATCACTTTGATTCATCTTCCACTCATATGGAATACTATTGCAGTGTTTCCTCCATCTTAACAACTTTCATTTTTAAAATCTCATAAACAGTGAACGACTATAGGGCAAGCCACAGAAGTGACCAGCATCTTTATAGGATCTTGTCTAAAGAAGAGTTTCTATCTAGATATAATAATAAACATTTGAAAGAAATAAATATCATAATGCAATGAAGGCTAATTGATCTAGAATTCAAATCTGCACATATCAGAATTGATAATGCAATATCTCCTGCACAGGAACACTCCAACTCAGACTCCTATATGTTTATTCAACCCAACCTTAAGATAATTATAGGTGTTTTTCCACTTTGTTGGGCACACGAGTGAGATTCCAATGCCTTTACTTGTTTATATATTTTTCATTCAATAATTGCATATATATAAAACTGTCTTCTGCAGCTAACATATCGTGCAGCGTTTACTGAGACTCGTCCACTGCACGTGTTGACAAATAATCATGATCATTATTTTTAGTTATAAATAAGAAGAGATGTACCAAGAAATAATGATTAAAGAACAACTTTATTCATTGCAAATTTGCAATTATGTCTCATACAACTTGAAGGGACCAATCACTAATACTTGGGAAGGCAATAAAATTTGTTCCAGGTGATTTGCTTATGCCAACTTGACTTGAATAATTGAACCCCATGTGGGACTGACAAGGCTTGCAAGTATTATCTCATCATCTTCTTATCTTTGTGAGCATGGGAATTAGAAATTTTTAATTTGATTCAGAAAAAACCACAAAATGTTATATTATTTTTTTCTTTAAAATTAAAATTTCTGAAAGATCACTCTACACCTTGTATTGACCCAAAACAAAAAATTCTCTGAGGAAGAACAAAAATAGAGAATTGAGATGTGGAAGATAAAGTAACTGTAATTTGATCCTCAAGAATATGTACAATTGCAGAAAACTGGGCAAAATTTGAATTTTTTTTTTTTTGGTTCTACTAGTGGTTGAGGATATTGAGTAAGGAAACTCTGGTTCTAATCAGTTGCCTAGAGAGGCTCTCAATTCCTACTTCCAGATTCTGAATACATAACTCCAAATTTCCCAAATGGGTTTGAAATTTCTCTACAGATGAATTCTTGTGACTGATAAGTGACTCCAAAGCTGTGTCCACCTCTTCAAATTCATTCATGTCTGATTCTTCAGAGCCACAAGTTACTTTCTTCTGCTGAATCAACTTTGAGATCACTGACCATCTTCTCTGCTTTAGATGTCTCTTTGAATCACTGAAGAATAACAATAGAGACTCCAATGAGCTCACAGTGACTTGTTCTGCTTCTTTCAATATGCTAAGCATGGGTGAAGCCTCATTTTGTTGATTTGTAGAAGAATCTTTCAAGATCCTTTTTAAACTTCGCAAGACTTTTCTTATTTCCTTGCTCATCTTCTTCCTTGAAGCCAAGTATTTTCCACCCTCAATTGGGAAACTAGAAGTTTCAGATCCTCTCCTCCTAAGAACTGAGTGAAGTTCATGAATACTTTCCTTTGACTGAAGCAAGCAATCTTTGGCTTTGCAACAGATATCCAAAAGTATGAGAAATCCTTCAAGTTGTTTATCAACCGATTCTTCGTTGCATTCTTGTGCTAAGGCTTGTTGGCTTGTTGACAATTGGAGCAATTTATCAGTACAATCATACAAATCCTGCAAGCCATTGAGTTTTAGGCTTACAGAAGAAGAAGAAGAAGAAGATGCTTCAGAAGACCTTAATCTGTTTAGAGTCTCCTCAAATTGTGACACAAAGGGGTGAGGAGAAGAGGGAAAGCTGTTGGATCGAATGTGCATAGAGATTTTTGTGTTAGTTTCTATGGCTGCCATATTTTCTATTATCAGAAAACAAGAAAGCTAGGAGATGAATTACAATGGTTGGCTTCTCTGCTGCATATATAGCCAGAGAAATGAAGGAGACAAGAAGAATAATTTTATTTCTACATGTCACAGATTCAGCAGACAATTACATCATGATTTGGATCTTAGAGCTTACACTGCATTTTTCGCGCTATGCTTTCTACTCACCAAGCTTCTTAGCTCATCCTTCATTTTTTTAAACTAGGAAATCACTTGTGTTCATATGCCCTGTTAACAACTTCCGGGTAATCTGAAAACATGAACAACAATAAGCAAAGCCATCCGTGAAAACAGCATCTTTATTGGATCTTGTCTGCAGAAAAAGAAGGTCTTGCCTATTTATTAATACTACTATATCATGTAATTTAAAAACTTGTCTGCCTACAATTGAGTATACTGTATTATTTAATTTTAATAATGCTTGATGGCTAGAGAAATTGCTTCATCTTCAAGATCTCAGTGGTTGCTTCTGGGTGGAAATATTTCTGCAATGTTCCCTATTCATTATCAATTAATGGATGCTTAAATTTTTTTTAATAAAATGCAAGTAGCTAGATACCTTGACTGCTTCAGGTTAATAACAAAATGAATTTTTTTATGCAGTGTGTTAGAAGAACAACTATCAATGAATGGATGTTCAATTAAATGCTGTAGGGAAATGATTCCTTCTTTATAGTACAAAGTAATGAATGAATAACTTTGTTATGTTTTTACTTTAGTATTTATCTTATTCATTATGTTCTGCTTCAGGGGAAACTGTACTAGATAGTACTTGTAAATTGCAATACCATAAGCCAAGGATGCAACATAGAGATGAAAATTAAACGCTTAGAAATTAAATAAGGCAGCAATAGTAGCAAAAATTCTTACTACTGTTCTTGTTATTAAATGTACAGCTGCAATTGAGGAACTAAAATCCATGAAATTTACAAAAACTCTATGCCTCGAGCATGTTGAACTAATGATTAAGGATGTTCAGAAGAGAAACTCTGATTCTGATTAAACGCCTGAACAGAAAATCAAGTCCTTCTTCAATCTCATGGATTCTAGACTCCAATTTTTCCAACTGGTTCTGCAGATCACTGACTTTTTCTGATTTTCTCTCAGTGTGGAACAAAGAAGATTGTAATTCAGCTTCAAGCTTTGCAAACTCATTATCATTTTTTTCTGCTTCAAGTGTGCAAGAAGCTACCCTTTTTCTCTGTATTAGCTTTGAAACAAACTTCCAGCTTCCTTGTTTTGATTGTGTTGATCCTGAAATAAACCTCAAGAGTGATTCAAATACAGAAAGAGTGATCACTTCACCATCTTTTAACAAGCTAAACAATTGCATCTTTTCAGAGTCTTTGTTGGTGAAAGAGGAAGTGATTTTACTTTCATCTCCCTTCAAATTCACCAAAGCCTTCAAGATGGCCTTTTTCACCACCTTTCTAGAGGTCAAGAATTTTTTTGCCTCCACTTGAAGCTCCATTTCACCTCCTCTTCTTCGTCTCCTTACAACCGAATGAAGTTCCCTGATGCACTCTTTTGTGTGAAGTAGCGCATCTTTGGCAGATGAACATGAATCTAAGAGCCTCAAAGATCCATCCAAGAGCTCATCTACCCATTTTTCTTGAGGTTCCTTTGCAAGTGCTTCTTGAGTTGTACCAAGTTGAACTAAGTTCTCAATGAAACCATGCAAATCAAGCAGGCTACTTAGCTTCAAGCTCAGTGATGATGAAGAAGAAGAAGAAGATGTGGAAAGAGATGATCCTAATATGGCCAAGTGTTCTTTGCATTGTAGAATCAGAGGGTGTGGTTTTGAGGGCAAACTGTGAGAACGAGCATGATTATGGGGTTTTTGGATCAAAAGAGAGGCTTCCATTTTTTCCTCAAGAGAGAAAAAAATGATATTGATTTTTCAATGTGTTCAAATTGAATCACTGATTTGCCTTTTCATCTATATATATATATATAAAGGTCATAGGAAAGGACAGGACAAGAATCCAATTTTAACAAGTACCATTAGGTACCAACTTATCTAGATTGAGCCAGAAATGATCAAAGATATGTTAGTGTTATGTCTCCTTAAGATAACCTTTACAACTCATACTTTTATTTTTTAGTCCTCTCTTTTCTCACTCTTCTATAATCATGCTTGGCTTATATCTTCTCTCTTGTGCATTGTATCTTTCAAATACATCTTCATAAGGGGACAAAGACATAGCTTTGAAACTTCGTTGCTGATATATTTATATCTGGTCTCTTTTCATAAATTGAAAGTGGTGGATTTTATGAACTAGATAGGCTTCGTTGGCCCCACAATATAACCAAACATTATGTATCTACGGAAGGTACTGAAATATCATTGCCAGCAAAAATTTTCTTTGAAGTATAAATAATAAAAGTTTTTGTCTCTAGTGTACTATTGACCTTACGGTGCTGTCTTTTCTGATGAGGAAGATATTATGAGGAAGCGATTCATGGATTCTCTTGTCCTTCGAACAGGAACATTCACTGTATTTTGATTGTGACTTTTAAGTCCAGGACTTATCATTGAGGGCAATAATATGTTTTGAAAATTTTGGGTTAATAACATCATAAGTGCTTATAGTTCTATCAAATTTTGGTTTCAGTTTCAATAATTTCATAAAAATTTAGTTTAAGTTTAACCACTAGTCCCTAAATTCTTGACAAGTTTCGGTTTTAGTCCCTATACTTAAGTTTAAACTAAGTATTTATGAAACTATAGGGACTAAAACCAATGATTTGAAACTATATGGATTAAAACCAAGATTTGATCAAACTGTACGGACCAATAATAGTGTTAACCCAACAATTTTTTAATTACAAAATCTAAGGCCTTAGCTTTAATATCGATTCAAAGCACCATATTAGTTCAATACTATTCTCTCTCAGGTTTTTTTTTTGCCTTGAAAGAACATAAGAGGCTTAGAAACTTTAGATTTAATTCAAGCATCACAGTTGTTTCAGAGAAGAAAACATATCCAATGTCTCTAGCCATAAGTGACCACTAATTTTCACAATTTTTTATCCCTTAACTCTACTTTTATCTTATCTTGCAGAGTGACTTGATACTTGGGAAAAAAAAAAGTTAAAAAAGAAGAAGTGAGATATGACAGAGTTGAATCTCTGAACACATATATTCATTAACAAATTAAAACAATGCAATCACATTTATTTAAAATTACATGGCAAACAAATTCAATAACAAAATAATGAATTCACGTTCATTTCAGAAATGAACTTTAGTGGTTGAAGATGTTGAGAAGAGAAACTCTAATTCTGATCAAACCCCTTTGAAGATTCTCAATTCCTTCCTCTAGATCCTGCAAACTCAGTTCCAAATTTTCCAAATGACTTTGAAAACTCTCAATAGACACTTCACTGCAATATTGCTTGCTGTGACAGAGAAGAGACTCAAGTATTCTATCCAAGTTTTCAAATTCACTTATATTTGCCCTTTCATAATCACAACCTACTCTTTTAGGCTGCGTCAACTTGAACACTATTGACCATTTAATATTCTTGGATTGTCCAACTGAACCACAGTTAAAAGCTAACAAAGATTGAAGATGACTCAAAGTGATAAGTTCTGTCTCTTTTAAGATTCTGACCATAGGCACAGACTCATCACAACTCTCTTTCTCTGAAGAAGTTAAACTAATTTCCTTCTTATTTCCCTTCAAATTTTCTAAGGTTTTTCGAATCGCCTTCTTCATCTTCTTCCTCCATGACAAGAATTTCCTTATGGAAACCACTACTTGGCCACCACCTCTCCTCCGGCGAATAGCTGATAGAAGTTCTTTAATGGCCTCCTTTGATTCTAAGAGTACTTCTTTGGCAGCATCAGAGAAATCTAAGAGTCTTACAGATAGCAGCTCATCAACCAGTTTTTCATCGCAGCATCCTCGAGCTAAGGCTTGTTGAGTGTTTGGCAATTGAAGCACCTTATTAATGCAAGCATGCAAATCCCGCAAGCCAATAAGATTTTGGCATATTATTGAAGATGATGAAGAGCTTGCCTCAGAAGAATTGAATCTCTGTAAATTCTCCTCAAGCTGAAATATTAGAGGGTAAGGTCCAGAGGGTTCACTCTTGGAGCGACAGTGAAGAGAAATCTTGAAGTTTGAAGCCATGGACGGTGCTTTAGGAGACGAAGAAGATCTTTGTTTTTAAGTCCTTATGGTAATCATATTCTGCACATATATATAAATAAGCAAAGCTTGAAGGAGACAAGAGGAAGATATTCTTCCTCAAGTGTCAATAAGTTGGCATTCACTGTCATTCTGTATGGAATCTTGTCACTGTCTGAGCATTGTTTAATTCAGTTCAGTGACATAATTTTCACAGCTCACAGGCGTTCCATCAAATACAGAATCTGCCACACATAGAGCTTTCAATATATTGATATAAAATTTTAAAGACTTCTTATTCAAGAATCAAAAAGGGCTTATTAGTCAAACTAATGTGCAATATAGGAGTAAACGTTTACTTAATAAAAAAACAAGATAGAGTATAACACATGCATTAATTGCTTATACTTTAGTTCGGAACATTTCTGATGAATTCCCCCTTTGACATTCTTATTTTATACATATTCTCTTGAATATTACTCGCTTTTGTCCTTAATACAAAGTATAGTTTTCATATTTATCAATATTTTTCTAATTTAGCTTTATTAATGCTCCCTCAAGAATAAGACTGGAGGAGAGGTAAGGAAGATGATTAGGGTGTTTTAAAAAATACATGTAATATTAACTAACTCAACTAACTTCCTTAATCTAATCAAATTACGTAAATATTCTTAATACGTGAGGGAGTATTATTATTATTAATAATTCAGGTTTCAACGGCTAAAAGAGGCACAATTCTTGTGATTTCAGCATATGCGTTGGTTACGAGATGAAGGGGAAACAGCTAGAGGCAAGCTTCAAAATTGGAAGGGAACAAAGAATCAAAGCTTTGGCGGCATAGATTCCTGGTAAGTGGTCGTACTCTGTAATGACGGTTCAGAATCAAGTTTTGGCTGATAACAGAAAGACACGTTGGAGATGAGTGTATAAGAAGAAGAACATGTTCCATCTTTCAACTTAATTTTGTCTTGTTGCATTGATCTTGTAAAGCAATGGTTATTTAAGAAAAAGGGAAAAGGGAAGGAAAGTGAAAAGTGCGTGAAGAATCCATAAAGAAGAGGATTATCTATTCAGAATTCTGATGGGTGCGAGATGGACTTGAAAAGAACAAAGAGGAACGAGAATCAAGACAAAGAAATGGCATAAACATTAAGATAAAGGCGAGAGAGCATAATAAACGTTGCGCGCCACCCTTCAACTTGGTTGAGACAACTAACGGTTCACGTATGCTCCTTCCCTCCATCTCTATATATACGAACTTATTTTTTAATTGGTTTATCCTTAAATATAAGATTTTTTTTTAATTTGTTTCAATAATAAATACATTTTTTTCAATTTTGTCCTTCATTGATTATTATACTACATATATTTTTTTTCATTTTTTTTTATTATTACTCTCTCTCACTCATTCATTAATAGGGGTATTTTTGGAAAAAAAATAGATTTCCTACATAATTATTACATTTAACTACTTTTAGCTGTTTTTTATAACCTTACAATTTAGTTAAAAGGCTCTAATATATAGGGACGAAGGGAGGACATCGTCTCGATACTACGTCCGCATAAATAAAAATAATAGATTACTATAGGGAGAATGATAGAAAATTGCTCAAAAGATTTGAAAATGACAGATAGGTGATTTTGCAAATCCAGAAGTTGGGAATTTCTTATCACGTTTTGATACTTCCTAATCATCTTTTGATAAAAAAACACATCTGTCATTTTCAAATCTTTAGAGCATTTTTCTGTCATTCTCCCATTACTATATATCTATCAAAAAATATTCACTCCCATTCTTTTTTGTGTGTGTGAAACATAAGGGGATTTTAAAAATTAAAGGTTTATTTCATTTCTCATTTATTTAATTGGTGGATAGGAACATTTGAATTAGAAATTTTCTAAGGACTTCAAGCTCCAATCTGAACCTGTTAGGGACATAGGGTGTGTTTGTTTTGGCGATTGGATAAGTAACTTATTTTTACTTAAACTTATGGAATCTTAAGATTGGAAAAAAGTTAGATTGGGTAAAATGATGAGTGTTTGGATTAGCGATTGGATAAGTAACTTAAAGTAACTTATATAAAAGTGAATGATGTTTGGTTTGACTTTTGCATAAGTGACTTTTATATTAATTAAGAGAAAAAATTGAAAAAATTATGAAAAATGAAAAAATGAAGGGATAATTGTGAAAAAAAGTCCTCATTGGCAACTTAATTGCCAATGGGACCTGGAAAGATATCTACACACGGAGGGATTTTTTCACAATTTTCTCAAAAATTAACTTTGAAAATTTGGTAATGTTATAATTTTAATAAAATTATATCAAACTCTAATTTAAATTGGTACAATCCAAAAGTCTTTTTTACTGTGCACCTTAAACTTAAATCTTATAAATTATATCAAACTCTAATTTAAATATTAAATCCTAACTCATATTTTCACAGCTCAAAATCTAACAAAATAAACCGATTAAAACCTCAATAATACCTTCAATAATCCAAATAAATTATTTAAACTAAATTTAATGGATAAAAACACTATATAGACACTAATTTATGATATGTTGATAAAAAAATTGATATAAAATCATAAAACAACTAAATAATAAATCTAAACTGATTAAAATTAATTATTAATTATTCTCTACATTTCTACAATTATATATTAACAAAACTCAAAACTTGCCTAAACTCTTATCCCAAAGTATTCTCGAATTAGCAGAAGATTACTATCTAAAGAAAGAGAAAATTATTTAGAACATTTTTCAAAAAATAAAATTTGTGATTAGAAGTGATTTTGAGTACCTTATTGATCCCCAAATATCCTCAAAAAATAATTAATGACACACTAATGATCAAATGGGCTGCCATAAGTCAATATAAGCTTCATTCTTCAACTTATGACTTTCGGATGCTTTTTACTTTTTTCAACTTATATCACATCGTCAAACCAAACACTTAAATGGATCCAATTCACTGTTCAATCTCAATGTATCACTGTTAAAGTCCGATATCTGCCCCCAAACGTTCAAACAAACAATATAAATAATTTTTAGAGCTCCGTGTAGGGATTGGCAGGTGGCAGTTGTCCATTCACTCAGAGAAACTATTAGCAATGCTGATAATTTAATAAGGAACGAAAAGCCGGATCGAATAATGAATCGGTCACAGCACAGCTTTAAGGGTTAATGGGTCAATCGGGATTTAACCGGTAGTTGAACCGGTCATATTAAAATATTATAATTTATTAGTGATAATATATATTAATATATTTCTAAACTTCTATAGATAAAAATGAAAATTTTTAGAAAAAAAAATACTTAAAATCTATTAGTATGAGCTATAATGCCTATACTTATACAATGATATCTCTTTTTCTATAATTATAATATCTTTTTAAATAATTTTTTTCATTATCTTCTTCATTTTTTTAGATTTATTCTTTCTTTACCTATTTTTCTCTTCATTTTGGTCTTCAACTTCCAATTTTCCCCTAAAAAAAGTAATATATATATATATATATATATATATATAAAAATGAAACCGGTCCAACAAGTTGAACCATCGTTTTTAACCGGTTCCCCGATTTAACCATCAAACCAGACCGAACCACTGTTCGGTTCCCGGTTCAACCGGCCGGTCTAGTCCGGTTTTTCGTACAGTGTAATTTAGCTAACCTTTCTCACTCCTGTCAAGGGAATTATTGTCTCTTTGATCACCCAACATCTAGATAATTACTTATGAGGATGAATGATGATGAAAGTTGATAGTCTTAAGTATGTTTGGGATTACGATTAGGGATCTCAAAAGTGTTTATGCACAAAATTCAAGACAACACTCTTCTCACATACTTACCTCATATAACGTAAATCGTAATTGAAAAGCTGCTTTTCAAAACTTCAATTGCTATTTCAAACAAGCACAATATTTTTTTGTACAGTTGTATTTTCTCACTGTACAAAAAAACCGGACCGGCCGGTTCGACCGGTTGAACACTTGAACCGGGAACCGGCCAGTGGTCCGGTCTGGTTTGATGGTTAAACCAGAGAATCGGTCTGAAACCAGTCGAACCAGTAAACCAGTGGTTCAACCGGTTGGACCGGTTTCATTTTTTTTTTTTTTACTTTTTTTAGGGGAAAATTGGAAGTTGAAGACCAAAATGAAGAAAAAAATAGGTAAAGAAAGAACAAATCTAAAAAAAATGAAGAAGATAATGAAAAAAATTATTTAAAAAGATATAATAATTATAAAAAAGGAGATATCATTGTATAAGTATAGGCATTATAACTCATACTAATAGATTTTAAGTATTTTTTTCTAAAAATCTTCATTTTTATCTATAGAAGTTTAAAAATATATTAATATATATTGTCACTAATAAATTATAATATTTTAATATGGAATGTTCAACTACCGGTTAAATCTCAGTTGACCCATTAACCCTTGAACCTGTGCTGTGACCGGTTCACTGCCCAGTCCGGTTTTTCGTTTCTTGATTTTTCTCATTTTGCATTTTGAGTTAATGAAGTACAGATTCTAGTAAAAAAAAAGGTCCCATTTGTACTCTTTTTAAGGTTGTGATTCATCCAACAACTTGTTTCAGGCTGGACGCAACTAAACGAAACACCTGAAAAAATACACTAATAGACGAACCTTAATCATTTCTTTTTTATATTATGCGGAAGTGCTCTTTTAGAGAAGTCACAAAGAGTTACATAATCTCCATTGCAAACTAAAAATAATGCATGTATGGGAATTTTTTTTTATTCTATGAATGGTATAATTTTTTTGAGACTTCAACGGCAAAAAAAAAAAAAATTCACCTCTCCTTATAAATAAGCTTACCAAATACTCGGATTCTACGATTTTTAACATTACAATGTTTTATAAAAATCATGAAATCCCACGTTTTATTGAACACTTAATACTGATTTTAAGGGGGGAGAAACAAATGACTTCAATCCATTTAAGCTTGATAAGACTTGTAATAGAAAGGTGCGAAGTAGAGGCAGGTTATCGGAAAGTTCAATATCATGTAAATGTTAGGATGTTATTTGGTACGCTAGAATCAAAGTGGGTGGATATGACACTGGAATTCATTTCTATGATGAAATTTGTTTGACACAAAAAGCTAGTTATAGAATTGGGCTTCTATCATACAACCCATGGAATTATAACAAATTCCACGGAATTCCCTTTTTGCCCTCCTCATTATTCATCTCTTTCAATTGCACCTCTGTTCCATCCCCATCATCGGGAGAGAGGCCTTTCCACTTCCCTTACCGTCCACTTCCCTCCACTTCTTTATTCTCACCATTAGATTAACTCTAAACGGTTGAGATTTAATATCCTATACAAATTAAAAATTATACATAGAATATTTTAACAAAAGTATAAAGATACGAACAGTTATATCAAATTTTAATGATTTAAATTTATTTATATACATTTTTGTTATTTAATATTATAATAATATTTTTATAGAATATTAAATCTCAACCATTCAGAGTTAATCTGACGGTGAGAATAAAGAAGTGGAGGGAAGTGGATGATAAGGAAAATGGAGAGGCCCCTCTCCCCCATCATCACTACAGCGACCTGTTGCAACGCACGTGCACCTCCCTCAATTGCACCTCTGTTCCATCCTCGTCTCAAAAAGTCACTAGCGATAAACCCAGATCCGATTCCGAGCTTGATGGCAACCCACAACACTACAGTCCCTTTGATTCATGATTTCGGGCTCAATGGTTTCTGTGATCTCTCTCCAATCTCCCATAGGTGACATTTCAACTTCTCCAAATCTGCAAATTTGTCCATCACTTGGCAAGATTTTTCTATGAGCTTGATGGGTTCGATCAGCCTGTGTCGAAGTTCTGCTATTTCATCGGTGACGATGGTGATTGGGATCTTGGTACCTTCCATTGATTTTTTCGTTTCAAAGCTATTGATTTCTCAGGTTGTGGAGAACCACAACTTCAGCTTCAAGCTCATCGCCGACGAAGACCCACTTCGTCGCAATCTCATTCTCGATCTAAACAAAAACATAACAAATATAAAGAGACAAATCAAGGAAAGGTTGGACACTTTTTTTCAGTTTCAATGCTATTGATTCTATTTGTTTTCTCTGGGTGTTCAATGGAAGCTTTTGACTCAGATTTCTGGCCCACGTAGCCAAGTTTCATAGGGATGGGATATTAGGGAACTTTTTTTTTTTTTAAATTGAGAGGGGCATTTTAGTCTTTTCATATAAAAATTAGATATTATTTTCATAATATATCAAACACATTTTTAAGTTTTAAACCTCATTTCCATATCTATTTTCATATCCATCTAAACCAATTCTACGTACTACACAGGCCCTTAATGTATGAACAAAGAAATTTGAAAGACTGGGATGTCCTGTTAGCACCCTCAACGGCCCTTAAATCAGCTTTAACCATCACATCAATGAGATCCTAAGATATTGATTAATTACTCTATCAATATATGGAAGTTGAATTAAAAATCAATTGGGCTCTAAGGAACTTCCCTCAAAAATTAGCAACACCTCACGGGAAGCTGCAAAAGGAATTACTAATTTTTGCTAGTGCTTACAAAACTCAGGAAACAGCATCCTACCATTAACTACCCAAAACTAAGCCATAGAACAAGCAAAATCTTTAATCACAGACGGCCAAATAAAATGTAGTCATTTCACTCAATGCAATGCCAACTGCACAGCAAAAATCTAAATAAATAAAACATGTATTAAGTAAATATCTAGAAATTGCGCTGATGAAATATAATATGAGAACTTGTCTCAAGCGGAAAACAAAAATTCTTGGCCAAATCCACCAACACTACAAGATAAGAAATGACATGAGAGATACATAAAGGATCTAGGTGTTAGTAGCCCTTGTGTATATCTGCTGGCTGGAATGTGCAGATACCATCCTGATTGCACCTCTCGCCATCAATTCTCTAATTGCCTTCCTTGCAAGTGATCCATTAATCTGCAGATTACAGGAAAACCAATGAGAAACCCCACAATACATGTATAATCAATTTACACATGTAATTGTGCTCAAGAGTTGACAATCATCCACAGCAAAAATTAAGGATGAGACTTATTGAAGACAGTAATGATTTCATATAGTTCTTGGGCATAAATTTCTTGCAACAAGAATTGTCATTTGCCAGTGCAGTTCAAGCTTAAACACAATCACAAATGTCATCCACCACTAAAATAGTAACAAGAAATACGCTGTTAAGCTATTACTTTAATGCATAGTGAAAACATGTGTGGATAAAGAGTCAGATGGCGAGTGAGAGTGGAAAAGCAATAATGTGAAAACCGTATGCGTTGAATTCACAACTAAAACCATAAGCAAAGTTAAACCTAATCCAACAAAATCATAAACTTCCTATAAGCATTTCAGTAACCACGGCTAACTCAGTAAAATCAGGATATTCTCATCAACAAACTCTGTAGCAACTATCAACTTAAGAGGGAAAGTAATGTGAAACGGGAGGGGAAAAGGGGAAGAGAGCAGTCTAATGGCCCATCAACAATATGATCTTGTTAGAAGAGCGCAAATATTCATATCCCTCGCAAACTAGTTAGTAGATCAGAAACTGTAAATAAAATTTTCAATAGATGTTCCCCAGTAAATGCATCAGTAGAATCATTCGTAAACAGGAAAAAAAGAGTCTATAAGCAATAATGTGAAAACCGTATGCGTTGAATTCACAACTAAAACCATAAGCAAAGTTAAACCTAATCCAACAAAATCATAAACTTCCTATAAGCATTTCAGTAACCACGGCTAACTCAGTAAAATCAGGATATTCTCATCAACAAACTCTGTAGCAACTATCAACTTAAGAGGGAAAGTAATGTGAAACGGGAGGGGAAAAGGGGAAGAGAGCAGTCTAATGGCCCATCAACAATATGATCTTGTTAGAAGAGCGCAAATATTCATATCCCTCGCAAACTAGTTAGTAGATCAGAAACTGTAAATAAAATTTTCAATAGATGTTCCCCAGTAAATGCATCAGTAGAATCGTTCGTAAACAGGAAAAAAAGAGTCTATGAATTCTAGTTTCAAGGTTGTACCGTATTAAATAGCGTCCATACAAACTATCTAACCAACACGAATAAGAATAAAAACAGAAAGAGAGCAATACCCTCAAACGATCAGAGAGAATTGAAGGAGTAATAAGCTTGTATTTGGGTGCCTCAGAGAGGAGCTTGTCATAGGTGGCCTGGTCAAAGAGGACCATGTTGTTCACCTTCTCCTTTTGCTTACCCTTGCTCCACTTCTGTTAATCACAAACAAACTTCACTTTAGTATCACATACCCGCATCGAGCTTTTAGTAAATAAACAGAAAACGTGTCCCCAACTCATCAAGGATAACAAATACAAGTCGATCCAAACCCTAGGATTACAATCAAAACCCACAATGTTGTTTCAGAAACAGACAGAGTATAACATTAACAAGAAAACCAGACCTTCTTCTTCTGCTTGCCACCACCAGACTTGGCGGGTTTGGATGACGGTGGAGGAGCCTTATCCTTCTTTGGAGCCTACAAGCGAAAACCAACCGTGTCATTATGAAAAGAGAAAGACAGCGAATTGAATCTGATACTGAAGATAAAGCTAGGATTTACCATGAAAGCGGATGGAGATGGTGGAAACTGTTTTCAGAGGCGAGAAGCGCAGAGCTAGCAACGACACAGGGAGGCGTCTGAAATATTGGGGTGCTAGGGTTTTCCTTATAGTACAGACTGTGGGGTTACGCATCAACCCTTCTTACATTGGGCTTTTGTATAGATGGGCTTTGAAGATGGGCTGTTCATGGAAATGGTGGGATTAAAATAAAAATTAATTTATTATTTGCATGTTTTTTTTTGGCCAATATTTGCATGTTTATTTTAATTTTTAAAATTTTAAATATAAAAATAATCTATCTATTATCTATTATATACCACAGCACATTACTTTGCATCCCTAAACCCTGATCCCACTACTCTTTCAAACTCTCAAACACAAGAATGATGAAGCGAATACATGAAATGGGTATGAAATTTTTTTTATTTCATCAAGGATTTTTCCTTTAAAGGAAAATAATGAAAAGAATTTTCACCACTCTCAATGAATATATTTTCTAGGATTTAAGCTTATATTATGTTTCTTACGACGTAAGGCCTTTTACTATCCCAATTAATAACTTGTAGGTATGCAATTTATTGTTAATGCAAGGGAAGGATAAAGCCTGAAAAGTAAACTACAAATTTACTACGATTAAATGCCAAACTCTCGTTTTTCTCTAAGGTCCGTAGATTGGAAGGACACACGTCTAATATGACTTGGCAATAGATTCTAATACAACTTTCATGAATCCCTAATCATAAATGAGATGTAAACCCTTGAAAATATCGGATCCAGCTACGGTCCTCTTTTTTCCTATCCACTTACGGTCCTCTTCTCAATCTGGATCGTTGGATTAAGATCTCAACGGTCCATATTTAATATATTATAAAAATATAATAATAATAATATTATTATTATTATTAAATTAAAAAAAATCTGGACCGTTGATATCTTAATCCAACGGTTCAGATTGAGAAGAGGACCATAAGTGGATGAAAAGGAAGAGGACTGTAGCCGGATCCAAAAATACCCAATTCTTCAACTTCAAAAACACTACAAGTCCCCACATAATGAGTGGAACCCGCAATCCAGTTCCTTTCATGATCCCTTATAACTCCCACACAACCAGCTCTATTAAGTTTGGCAGTAACAAGTCCTTCCATATTCAATTTGACCCAACCCAAAAGGGGTGGCTCCCACCAAACATAAATAGGGCCTGTTTGAATTAGCATTGTAAAAATATGTTCATGTAAATTGAGATAAAACGTATCTCATATACTTACCTCGAATACCATAAATCTTATTGGAAAAACAACTTCTCCTTCTGATCCAAACAAGCACAAAGATTGTGGTAAGTTTACTTCAATAGTAAGATATGGGCCCATTATTCAGCTTTACTTTTAACATGGGCCTTTTCTCATGAGATGAAACTGTAAACGAGATTGGCTAAGGAAACTTGAACAAGAGGCCCATGTGAGGGATTTTTTGGGGTTCATTATACACTCAAGATCCTCTCAAATTTTATGGAAAGGAATTTTCTTTAAAAAAAATGTAAAAAGGTTGCAGTTTTTACTTCCATCCACGCACGTTTCTCTCGTCTCTTACCTACAAGTTCTTTTTGTTAGAAAAAACCAATGAGTATTGATCTTCCCAAATCACAAATTAATTAAGAGCAATAACTAAAATTATTGATCAGGGAAGCACTAGGCAAAACCAAAGTGAAAGAGCCATATCATTTGAAAGAGATGGCCCACCAAGTGGGAGGTGATTGGGTAGCATTGATACGTAGGACTTTAGTTTGGTAGCTAAGGCAAAAGGCTAAGGTGGTCCTTGGGGTTTAAGCAATTATGTATGCGAGGGAGTGATTTTGAGCTTCAATAATTCATAAGGGGAAAAAAAGAAAAGAAAAAAAGAACCACTCCATCAATCTGATCCTTAATATCTTAATATAAGACATACTTCTTAGGTCCTATATCTTATACATAAGGCACCTCCATTACTTTTCATGTAGATCAAGAAAAATTTAAAAATCATTAAATTTTTCATAAAATTCAATAAATTTTTAATTGTACCCCCATTTAATATATATTATACCATATGATAATAAAGTCAATATAGGGTAAAATTGTATACTCATATTAAAATTTTATCTCCCCGCCTTATAAATACAACTAAAAATTTCTTCTCTCTCTCTGCCTTATATATAAAACTAGAGGAGTATTTACCTAATTTGATTAGATTAAGAAAATTAATTAAGTTGGTTAATGTCACATGTATTTTTTAAAACATCCGAGTCATACTCCTTAATTCCTTCACTCCATCTCCTCTTTGATTATTATTGAGGAAATATCAATAAAAATAAATTAGAAAAATATTGTCACAAATGAAAATCATGTCCTGTAGTTATGACTATGATCAACTCTCCAGACATATTTTATACTTCCTCCGGTCTTAATTATAAGACAAAGTTGATTTTTTTGGAGAAATTAAGGAAGCTGATTAAATTACTTTAGAGTATTTTTATTTTTATTTTTTTCTCCAAACTAATTAATTTGACTAATGAACTAATATATAATCTAATGATACTAAAAATATAAACACTTTATAAAGATAAATTAGGAAAGGATTGTCACATATGAAAATCATGTCCTGTAATTATGATTATGATCAACTCTCCAGACATATCTTATACTAGGAAAAGGAGGCAGTAATTCAGAAGCAAAAACCATATCCACAAGAGAAGTGAATGAAAAACACTTACTTGTACAGATTCTGAAGCCAAAGATTTGGCCTTTTCCTTCAACAATACTTTCAAA
The DNA here is from genome assembly GCA_963242795.1 of Inga leiocalycina. Lineage (NCBI taxonomy): Eukaryota > Viridiplantae > Streptophyta > Magnoliopsida > Fabales > Fabaceae > Inga > Inga leiocalycina. The sequence continues at coordinate 1,534,018 of OY725321.1, read as the reverse complement.
ACTATCAGCCTCGCCACACCCCTGAATCCAAAAGCTACGTCTTTTTAGGCTATTGAGTGGTTCTTCTAATATTGTGGATTTGTGGGAAAGCTACAAGTGTGAGTCAGAGTAGGGGACCATTCAAAAGGCTTTTTTTTTTTGTTTTATAAGTGTGGAGGGAATATTAAAATTTAAAGAAATAAAGGAGGCGAAAGGCAAAAAGGAGTACGTGGCATTTTCTTACTAAGTAAGAAATGCATTCCTTTTTTTTTTTGGACAAAAAAATGCATTCCATTTCAGATAGGGCGGTTTCTATCTTTATTAACTGCCATGCCCTCCAATCACAATCTGCCACCTCTCCTTTTTTTTTAAAAAAAAAAACTTTCTCAACTCCCTTTATCTACTCTTAACTTTCTCTGATCAAATCAGGCTGTCAATTAATCAAGGTTTGCGCTACTCAATCCCAACATCTTTCAACCTTAACAACACACGTGTTCCACTTCATTCAACCTTAATGATCAACAAGGTGTGACTTAGTTTGGAGCCAAAGCAAATAATTAATCAACACTTGCTTTCAAATAATTTGTTCCGACTTTTAAGCTGTCTGTTGTGAGTGTTTGGCATCACTTATTTTGGGACAATAAGTCCTTATTACGTAAGTCGAGACAAAACTCCTCTCACATATTTACCTCGTATACCGTGAATCACGATTTATAAGCACTTATTGCCCAAAAATAAGTTATCCCAAACAAGCGCTGGTTATTTAAATAAATGAGTAACAATTTGATTAATGATACTCTCTCTGGTCCTAAATATAAAATAGAGTTGATTTTTTTGGAGAGATTAAGGAAGTTAATTAAATTACTTTAAAATATTTTTATTTTTATTTTTTTATCCGAACTACTTAGTTTGACTAATAAACTGATATATAATCTAAGGATACACAACATATAATATCATTAAGTAATTTATTTAACTTCCTTATCTCTTCAAAAAAAAAGTCAACCCTATTTTATACTTATTATCGGAGAGAGTATATAGTTATTTGCACAATAGATATCTAGATCTAAATACCAAGCTAATCCGCTTTTGATAGGTAGTCTAAACTATGTCCTTTTTGGGTATTCGATGACAGTATAAAATTCTCTAAAAAGCGATAGGAGAATATTGAAGAGAACGCGTAGTGATTGAGTGATATGTTTTAGTTAACTTCTCATCTAAAAATTTAATTGTTGATGAAATACATTGGTGTTAGGAGTTAAATATTTAACTTCTAATTATCACAATAAAATTTCAATATTTAAAATTGGAATCCTAAAGTCATAATCACTATATTCTCAAATGAACTAAGGCATTTTGCTCCAGAAGTTTTTATAAGGCAATTTTACCCTGAAAGCATAAAAAAAGGGACCAATCTTGATTTAGTTGTTATCATAATTAATTTTAACTATTACTTGACAATCTTCCATTAATGGAGGATTGGTGCTCTCCTTTTATTTAAAATATAAGAAGGAGTTGATTTTTTTTAGAGAAATTAAGGAAGTTGAATAAATTATTTAATTATATCATATGCTGTGTATCATTAAATTATATATTAATTTATTAATCAAACTAATTAATTTTAAGAAAAAATAAAAATAAAAAAAATAAAAATAAAAATATTCTCAAGTAATTTAATTAGCTACCTTAATCTCTCTAAAAAAATCAATTTTATCTTATATTTAAGATAAAAAAAACTACTTGATTTCTTTATCTCAGTTAAATAACCCAACATTAGCACCATTCTATTCCTAGGATAGATAGTCGTTAAAAATTTGAAAGGATTGGACCATCATGCCCCTACATGCTTTTCTTTATTGGAGGCTGTTTAAATTTAAAGTAAAGGAGTTGTTTCAAAACAATCTTTAATGCTTTGATTAATTAGTGATTTTTTTCAAAAAAATCTCTCCTTTCATGAAATTCGGACCTTGCTTCTCTATTTTTCTTTTTACGTCCGTTCTTATCTTTTATAAGGATGAGAAAGAAATATGAAATGATGACCGTTAGATTTTGATTCAATAATCACAAAAGGAGTAAAAGATGAGAGCGAACAGGAAAAAAAACAAAAAGGTGAAGCCAAGTCCAAAATGGTTCACAGCTCCTGAGTAATGGTTTGGGTTTTCAATGTTATAAAACTAAACCCGATTTAAAACTTTATGAAGGAACATATTAATAAAAATTGTGTTATAAAACAAGTCAAGGTACATACATTTCTCTGAAATTATACTAAAATGATATCATCAATATACTTTTTAATTTGTTATTTTGATTACATTCTGGTTATATTTTATTCAGCATTTTTTTGAATAATTAATTTTAATATGAAACCACATTGTTCTGTGTACCATTTCCTTCTTCCCCTAGACATTCGGCTCCTCTGCCCTTCTTTCCATTCCTTTTCACCCCTGTACCCAAAACTCACCGTTTTAGTTGTAAAAAGGGGAAAGTTGGGCCCTTTTCTTTTAAAAAATAATATTTAGTACTTTGAAATAGTTTTCTAACGGTATCCATTATCTTAAAATAATGTTAATGCATTGATCACCTTCAAATATTTTTTTCAGTTATAATTATTGTCTAGCAAACTGCACTCTAAAGTAATTTTTCAGTAACACCCAGTATCCTAAAATAATTGTTTTGCATCTAATCCCTTAAAATATTTTTTTCACCAACACTCTGCATCTTAAGTTTAGACTGTTCGTTGCAATTAAAAAAATATTTTAAGGCGCTAGATGCACAAAAAATCATTTTAAGATATTTGGTGTCACTAAAAAATATTCTAGAGTGCTTAATATTATTTTTGAAAAAAAATGGGCTCAACCTCCCCTTTTATTACACCTCAAACGGTGAGTTTTGGGTAAAAGAAAAGAAATGGTTGGAAAAGTAAGGGAGAAGAACCAGCATTTCGGTATCATGAAATATCTGCTCAAATATCTGAGTCCTTTAGTAGTTTTAAATTTTACAAAAACTACAATTTATTTTTAACTACGTGTAGAATAAAAAACGTTTGCACACAACTGAATATATATACAGCACATGGCTGAAAAAGAGAAGATGAGTTGTCATTGGATCTTTAAACAAATTTTAAGTGCTCTTAACTCTTAAGTAATAAATTTTGCAACGAAATATTATTTTTTTATAATTATAGAAGAAAACTATTAGAGATGGGACCAACTGAAAAACATCGAACATTTCTGAGGAATAAATTCTAGCTTATCCATATTAATACTTAAACATGCCTCTAAATTTTTGTAAGCACAATGCTAATCTAACTTAGGTAAAGCAAATCCTTGAAAAAAAAAGAGAAAATGTTGATTGACACAAAAAGAGAGAAGTAAAGTAGATAAGTGAATATATTATTTAAAAAAGTAAAAGGAACAGGCTCTCACTGCCCTATAAATAAAAGCATAAGAGCATCCATTCTGAGAAATCCAACATGGAATAAGAACAAACACATCCAGCTACTTCCCACTTTGAAAACAGAGGAACTCTATTTCTTCCACTCTCAAAACAGAGCACATTCTGTTTCTTATTCACTCTGTTTCATCATTCTACTATATTCCCATGCTTTCTAATCTCAAAATTGCTGCAGTGTTTTTTATAACTGCAGTTTTTCAGTTCTTTCCTTCTAAATATATGATCCTTCCTGTTGTAATCAGCGAATTTCCAGTCCCTTTTGAGTGAGAAACCCTGTAAATCCAATCCCTTCCTTAAAAAGCAAAATCCCTGGGTTTTTTTGAAATTTCCTACAAACATGGGTTCAATCAAATCCTACAACCTCAAAGCAGAGAAGGCAAAGGCAATCCATAAACATCGCCAGCTTCAAAAGATTGCGGACATTTTCCGGTTTGCCGAAGCATGTGTCATATTGGTCTTGATCTGGAGGCTCTCTTTCCAGCTTCCAATCGCAGTCAAGAACTCCAGCGAATACTTTCGAGATGTTTCAATCTTCATAGTTGACCCTCGCTTTGCCTTTCTGATTGGGAATGTCATAATCATCGCTCTCTTCACCATCTCGGCTCATTTCTCATCTCAGAACTCTGAATCAAAAGGTTCAGAACCCGATTTTTACCAGGAGTTCATACAGAACAGCACAAGGAGCCTGGAGAAACAGAGCACAAAAACTGAGTATGGCATAAAGAGCCCAGAGCCAGAAATCTATGAAGATCAACTCAATAATTTCTCAGAAAAGAAGATAATGAACACAGAGAGGCTTGAAGGGAATCAGATCGAGCACCCAGAAAACCAGAGCCCCAAGCATATCATCAGAGCAGAGAATGATAACAATAAGAGCAAGAAAACAGAGGCCGCCCAAAACAACAGGGCCTTGGAAGTGACAGTTTATAGAAGGTGCCAGAGTGAGAATTTTAGCTCTGTAATGGAGAGTGAGAAATCAAAGCCTGTGCTTCGAAGGTCAGAGACAGAGAATAACAGAAAAAAGGGTTCATATCCAGAAGATGGTATGAGCAGTGAGGAATTTCGTCGCACTATAGAGGCTTTCATTGCCAGACAACAGAGGCTGCGAATGGAAGAAGAGTCTTCTATACCTTGAAAAACCTTAAAGCTTACTTGTTTGAAACTGTGAATCAGCACTGTGTATATTGCTTACTGTATTGGGATGATGTTGCTTATGGTTTTCTTTCTACTTTTTCCACTTATAAAAATACCATATCGATGCAATAGAAATGAACAAGGTGATCTGAATAGTTTATGAATCAAATCAGCTGTAAAGGTTGAAGTTTTTTTTTTTTTTTTTTGGACAAGTAAAGGTTGAAGTTTAATAATCTTCCAGACAACTTAGTTTGTGTATATAATATCACGTGCACGATCTAGCCTGAGTTTCTCTGTTTTTTTCCCCTTTTCAGTCTACAGTACTCAAATACTTTCCTTGAAGGGTATAAATGTATAAGGCTTCTTTAATTGTTGGGTTTAACGTGTTTACCACCTCTCTGATTTTTTTAAATGATTATTTTGAATTATCTATCTGGATTTAACAAATTCTATGGTCCATTGTATAGGGGTAAAAGATAAAATAGTAAATATAAAGCAAGATATTAAGTACATGTGATCATAATTTTGTGCTCTCATTTTGATGGTACGAGATGAAGATTATATATTTTTTTTTTAGAAGATAAAGTTGATTTTTTTTTAGAAATTAAGGAAGCCAATTAAATTACTTTAGAGTGTTTATATTTTTAGTATCCTTAGATTATATATTAGTTTATTAGTCAAATTAATTAGTTTGACGAAAAAAATAAAAATATAAATACTCTAAAGTAAGTTAATTGGTTTCCTTAATTTCTCCAAAAAAATCAATTTTATCTTATAATTAGGACCGAAGGGAGTATTACTTATTAGATGTATGATAGTCCAGCATTGAGTAATTAGAGGATTAATTATAACTATGTGAGTGTATGATAAGTCCTTTCATGATAACTTAGTGTGATTGATGAGCCTTTAAGTGTGATTAGTACAAAATTAGAGTATGACATTAAGAGCTGAACTGATTTAGAACTGAAAATAAAAACCACTTTAATATAAATGTTAATTTTTTTTATGTGTTTAAATATTGATTCCGACGGTTTAGAGACGTTTGTAGACAGAAATCTCAACATCATACAGAGACACATTTGAAATCTAGATGTTTTATGTGCAATTGAAACTTCTGAATTTTTAGTTGTTTAATTTGATATTTACATATTTTTTTATAAAATTTATCCAATACCTAACTTTCATTAACTTACTCTTTTACTAGCTAATTCCCATTCATTAGATAGATTATTGGAATTGGACCTCCCCGGTATTAATGAAATTTGTCCATAATACAGCTGGACGACATTTATTCGTTGTAATATTAAGTGAGTGGCGATAATGATTTTTTTAAGAAAAGAAAAAAAAAGAAAAAGAAAAAGAAAAAGGAAGAAAGCAATTCCATTAGAGGATTCTGGAATTTTGCAGTTCTTGTCCTATTTGTAAAAGCAAATCCACCTTCAACAAAAAGAAAGAGGAAGCTAAAACCTCATGGATAGTGAAAGAAATATGTGGGTAAATTTGTATCATTATAGAGTATTTGATTTACTTATTTTAAGTGATTTTGTGCGTTGTGTAAAAGTGCAAAAATGATTATAAAAGCGTTACTAAACACCTAAGATCAATAGAAATTATAGTTACCGGCAAGTTTTGAATTTTTTTTTTTAACTTCATTGCATTTTATACACACATCAAAGTGGTCGAACTCGAACTCACACACTGAAACGATCATTGTAAAATATTTGTAAAGTTTTGTGAGTGGGACCCCAACTAACCAAAACTTGTAAATTGATGTATGGACTAGAATTCATGGCTAGTAACTAGGGGTGGAAATAGGCTAGGTCAGGTTTGGCTTTTGCCTTAACAGGCCTGGCCTGTTAAAGCACAAACTAGCCTGAGCCTGGCCTCTGGCTTGTTGAAAGCCAATTTTTAGGTCTAAAACCTGTTAAGGAGGCCTGAATTTTTAAAATTTTTTAAACAAACCGATAGGCCTACAGGCCACACTACAAAACAGGCCAATAGGCCACAGGCCTCCTTAAACAGGCCGAAAACAGGCTAAAACTTATAGACTCAGGCAAAATTATCCTTTAACTCTTATCTGATTTTTTTTAAAAAATATTTTTACAGGCTCAGGCCAGCCTAACAGACCTGTCAATAGGCCTTGGCTTGACCTATTAAGTAAAACAAGCTTTTGTTTTGGCCTTGGCTTAGCCTTTTAGCCTGACAGGCTAAGCCTGAACAGGCCAATCACAGGCCAAGCTACAGGCCCCTAATAGGCCGCCTGGCCTGTTTCCACCCCTACCGGTAACCAGCTTTTTTAATTTTGGTAAACAAGAGTTTAGGTGTGTTGGATTTTGAAACTCAACAGGGTTAGAGTATATCTTTGGATTTATAGAACATTTATAGAGGTATTTATAGATTGTCTGCTAACAAAATCCTCATATCAGTGAGATTTGAATTCACAATCTTATAGTTATAAGTGTTATCCTTTACCAACTGGAACAACTTTTATTGTGTGGCCGTTAACCCATTTTTTTTTTTATAATAAAAGATATTCTACAAATACATCAGAAGCTATCCTCCTGAGTCAACATGAAAATTCATCCTGTTTACATCATTAATTAAAAGGGCGGTAATAGCATCAGGGGGCGAAAATGTGATATGAAGATCAATCGCCATCTTCCAAGCTTCTTTTACCATAGTGTCTGCAACCGTGTTAAACTCCCGAATACAATGTGACATTTTGACGTCCCAATCTCTATCCAGCAGCGTTTGAACCTCCACAATAAGCTGAAAATTAGGGTGTTCCCATGAAACATTACCCTGAATTATATCCATTACTTCACTACAATCAGACTCAATCATGATTTTTCTGTATCCTCTATCCCATGCAACTTTTAGTCCCCACAAAACACCCCAAGCTTCCGCAGATACAACCGTTCCTTGCCCAATCTGATACATAAACCTCATCAGAAATTCACCATTGTGATCTCTCAACACACCTCCACACGTGCAAGTCCCTAAGTTGTCATTCCTAGATCCATCGGTATTAATCTTCACCCATCCAAGCGGTGGTGGCATCCACTGTTGTTGAATCCTATCTGCACTTTTATTTTGAACCAAACTTGTATTTCCCCATGTTAAGCAGGCACGGGCACGGGCTAATAATATAGCATGACTACTCCAAGTGTTTTTATTAAAACATCTGTCATTTCGAGCTAACCAGATGTGTCGGCATAGTACCGTAAACCAAAGACGAAACTCGAATCCCTGTATAGCTTCTTTTCTCCCCACACACCATGTAAGCCAGTCATTTCTCTCAAAAGAGCCAAAAAATTGATCACGCCAATCCAGAGGTAAGAATCCTTTCCATAATTCAGAAGTGAAAGGACAATCCCGCAAAACGTGGAGTACAGGAGAAAGATAACCCACTTTGATCCTATCTTTCTTGTTCTTGTATGTAATTTTCATTCATGTTATTTTATCTTCTACCAAGCACTATTGTGAAGGAGAAAGTTGAAACACCAAACTCAAAAGCTGTTGGTGGGTGAGAGCAGCTTGGTGAATAGTGTTGTAAGAATCGAAGTTGGAGGACAATGAAGGACCAACAAATGTTTACCACTAAGACGGGGGAAAAAAGGTGTGAGCACTAAGCGCATACATTTTCATGTGTCCTTGTTTATGCCCAAATCTTCAAGTTGGCCTAATTGGAATCTCAAAGTCTCTTAGCTTTTTCATATTATTCTCACTTCTCTTTTACATCACATTCACATGCCCACAATAAAGAACCACATTCCCTATCGATATCTAAGTAACTACATGAAAGTGATTTAATATTCTTCTACCACTAAAAGACAACATATATAAATATATACCACCTCCAGGTCTAAATATAAAACCTCTATTTAATTTGAGAAGATCAAAAAAATTAATTAAATTACTTATATGTATGATTAGATTATATGTATTATTTTAAAAGTTAGACAAATTAATTTAAAAAAATAATAAATATAAGAGATAAAATTAAAAAAAAATTGTATATTTAAAACGAAAATTCATTTTTAAAGTACTTGTTATATCTAGCATAGGAGGTAGTATTTATTTTTATTCTTAAAGAGTGAAAGAGAGAGATTGGAACAATAGAAGAAAGCTCTGAAAAATTTGAGGGTTGGGACTATTTATGGGCAGGTCCTGAAGAACACGCCACACCATTGTGAGAAACTTGATGCAGATAAGTTATTCCACAGAAATAGTCATTCTATAGAGTAATATAATATTAATTCAAGCTGATGAAAATGACCTAAACATAATTTATTGGCTATTGATCTAACAAGTGGACGGTTTTGTTAACAGAAAAAGTTTCTGGCCAGAGGAAAAAATAAAGGTAAAAGAAAAAGTTAATTAAAAAAATATCAGAGTCGCTTTCGTTTTCAATTTCTTCCCCACAGATTCTTTAAACCATTGACTGATTAGCTAATTGCTTCAATACTTTTCTCTGGGCAGATCTTAAAATATATTTTCAATTCATTTTTTTTATACATTTTTCAATTCATATTTGTCTTAACATGTGTGTGTCATATATATCTGCTGGTTAGTTCATATATTTTGTTTTAATTTAACATCTTAGATTAAAACAAAATATATTGCGTTGTGTGGTATGGGAAGTTAGTTGTCGATTAAGCACAATGACATCGTTTCTACAGCTAACCCCACCTAATGAAATAAGACTTATTATTCAACGAATGCTTTAGGAAAGCGGTGGAGTAAACTGAGAAGAGTATGAGACTCCATCAGGAAAGTGGTGGGAAGTAAACTAAGAAGTGGTAATTCAACAAATACTTTGTGGGAATTGTGGACAAATTTGGATCATTAACTTATATATTATGTTGATAAAAACCAGCATTTAATTGATCCAAATGAAGTGGTTGACCAGTTTGTGAGACCAGATGGTGAATGGAATTTGTCTAAATGAAGTTTGTTCTTACCTGAATGGGTAATTGAGAAAATCAAACAAATCAAGTCTTCCTCTCTACTAGGAAACGATGTGTTTTGGTGGAGAAAGTCTTCCGATAGGAATTTCACCATTAGATTAGCTTATTCCATGATCCATCACTCATATTCAGCTGATTGTGAACCCTTTTGCAAGGGATCTGGAGATGGCCTCTTTCAGAGAGAGTTAAATTATTTATGTGGCAGCTATTCCAAAAGAGAATTCCAGCAAACTCGATTCGAGCTAAGAGGGGTGTGAGCAATACTATAGAGTGTCTTTTTGAATGTGATTGTGAGGAAACAATTTTACATACTTTGAAAGATTGTGAGGTTGCAAACAGTGTGTGGCTTTCTTGTGTTAATCCAATATATTATTTTGTTTTTTCCACTGGTAACTTGCAGGTATGGATTACATGGAATATGCATCATTCTCCTGGAGCTCATAAATTTGGTAATTGGCCTTGGCTAAGGACGTTTGGTTCGTTGTGCTGGCTTATCTGGAAAAACAAGTGCAAGAAGTATTGGAGGGTTCCAGTGAGCAACCAAGTCAACTAGTACATAGATGCCTCTATTTTCTACATGAAGGTGAGGGAAGGCTCAAACACAAGGCATTCAACGTAGTAGATAGGACGGTAGAAAGATGGACTGCACCTTCAGATGGATTTGTTTGTGTCGATGTGGATGCTACAGTAGATGATCAAAGACAATCAACTATGGGAGGTGTAATTTGTGACCATACTAGATCATGAATCTGTGGGTTTCAACACAACACAGGGTTCAGCTTGGGTTCAACAACAGCTGAAATACAAGCGATAAAAACTGGGTTGCAGTTATGTCATTCCATGAAGTTTAGAAAAATCAAACCTCATTTTGACTCTACTAAAGCTATTCTATTGTTGCTACAGCCGAATGATTGCTTTCACCAGCTCAACATGGACTAGAGGAGGTTAGATCTTTGATCTACTTGGAATGGGATTTAGAGATATGTCACCCTCACAAGGAAGCTATAAAGTGTGCTGATATTTTGGTCAAAATAGCATTAGAAACGAACAATGAGCTGTTAATATTGCAAACCCCTCCAGCTTGTTGTTTGATCCAATTGTTATCGGATCTCAGATAAGAATTGGTTAACTTTCAGAGTTCCAGTTATGAGAATATGTTGTAAGGGTTTGTAAAAACCCCAAAAGTAAGCTCTTGTCCATGTAATACACAAAAATAAGACTTATTATTGTTGTTTTAAGTTGTAACATCTCAAAATCGGTTGAAACCTACATATTTAATTAACCATAGAATGTTTACTTGCATATTTTTTAACAAAAAATTGAATTATAGTCATAATTTAATTATAAATTGAAATAAAAAAATTAATAATTATAAATTGTGAATTAGCAATATAGGGTATAAATAGTCAAATAATACATAATTTTATTATTTTTTAAAAATAATAAAGAAATTGAAAAATTTATATAAAAAACAATATATTAGGCGAAAAGTTATTAAAATAAAAATTAAACAAAATTTATAATCTATGATTACTCTGACTTATATATATATATCAATATATTAATTTTATATTAATATATACATATATATATGTATGTATGTATATGTATATTGATTGTAAATATTAATAATAATTTTTTTTTATAAATTATGTATTTTTCATTCTTTAGCGGGGAATGTACGTAGTATTTTATAAATCTAATCTAATAATTTTATACATTTTAATTGGAAATAATATTAGTCCATGTTTGAGATAAGGGAAGGCTTTAGAGGTCTTTTCCTCATATGCCAAACATGCCTCTCTTTCTCCCTACTTTTCTTTGTTGAACGAGTGAAACCCAAAGTCACGTGCTGTCCAGAAAACACTGTGGAACCCCGGAAGGACCGACTTAGTCTTCGTCTTCCTCGTGGTCAACACTTAATGAGCAAGTCCAGGTCAACCCAAAAAATGTCTCACAAAGTCAAAATGACAATGACGGCGACGAAAAAATGAGCCCCTGGCTCTCAATTTCTTCATCTTTGTGCTCAGAACAACACATTCTGTTCATAAAGAAAGCAACCATCCTCCGTATTCAACAATTTCCCTCCAAGTTCCTCCAATTTCAGTCCACAATGAGTGCCAAGACCCTCCAATTTCCCTCGACCCAAACCTTAGTCTCCACCGCCGCCTCTGTCGCCGCCTCTGCCATGATCCTCCGTTCACTTGCTCGGGAGTACCTACCTTGTGACCTTCAGCACTATATCTACTTCAAATTGCAAAAACTCTTCGCCTCATTCTCCTCCGAATTCGTACTCGTCGTCGACGAATACGAGGGTCTTGGCAATAACCACCTCTTCCAGGCCTTGGAGCTCTATCTCAGACCCCAAATTCATCCCAACACGAGAATTTTCAGGGTTACAATGCCCAAGAAGGAGAACAAAATTTCAGTGGTAATGGAGAAAAACCAAGAAATCATCGAGAAGTTCAAAGGTGTTGAACTCAGATGGAAATTGGTTTCCGAAAACATCCCATCCAAGTACATTCATGCCCCAGGATCGGATTATTATCACTCGACTGTAAAATCTGAGATTCGGTACTATGAACTGCGTTTCAATATGAAGCACAAGAACATGGTTCTATCTGAGTACTTGCCCTATATTATGGAGCAAGCCAAGGATCTGAAGGAAGAGAGAAAAACTCTGAAGCTGTTCACTATGAAGAGGGATAGGGTTCGCTATCGTGGAAGGCGACCGGAAATGTGGCAATCAGTGAATCTGGATCATCCTGCAACTTTTGATACATTGGCCATGGATTTGGATGCGAAGCAGGGGATTATGGAGGATCTTGACAGGTTTGTGCAGAGGAAAGATTTCTATAGGAAAGTTGGCAAGGCTTGGAAAAGGGGATATTTGCTGTTTGGTCCTCCTGGAACAGGGAAATCCAGCTTGATTGGTGCAATGGCCAATTATCTCAATTTTGATGTATATGACTTAGAGCTCACTAGTGTTGGGCGTAATTCTGATTTGAGGAATTTGTTAATTTCAACTGGGAATCGGTCCATCCTTGTAGTGGAAGACATTGATTGCTCAATTGATCTCCAGGATAGGCTTAAAAAAGCCAAAATGCCCAGAGTTTCACGTCATCCATTTGAAGTTCAAGAACCAAAGGTATCTTACTTTTTTGTTTCAGCTTTGTTCTCTTAGATTTTTACATGCTTGAGCAGTTGGTATTAAACCAGATGATTGATGGGTGTTAGACTCAATCTATAGGGATATAAATAGACCAAATCAATCATAATCTAAGTATATGCATGTCAGGAATAGTCTAACCGGTTGAATCTTAGATACAGGTGTAGGCTGCAACTGCTTTTCTATTAAAAATAACTTAAACCAATTCATAGAACATATCTCACGAAACTTTAATTCATTGTCTAACTATTCAACAAGGGACATATTCTAATACTTACAAATCTGCTGTTAAACTACGCTGCCCCTGATGCGTAACTCGGAAACGATCATGATTTGATTGCATGACAGGTGACGCTATCAGCAGTGCTGAACTTCATAGACGGGTTGTGGTCAAGCTGTGGGGATGAGAGGATCATAGTGTTCACAACAAATCACAGAGACAGACTAGACCCTGCTCTGTTGCGACCTGGTCGTATGGACGTGCACATTCACATGTCATATTGCAGTCCAAGTGGGTTCAGAATGCTGGCTTCTAATTACCTGGGGATCACAGAGCACCCTCTTTTCATTGAAGTTGAAAGACTAATGAAGATCACCAATGTCACTCCTGCGGAGGTGGGTGAGGAGTTGCTCAAGAATGAGGACTCTGAACTTGCCTTGAAGAGCCTCATGCATTTTCTTTCACACAAGTCTCCTCAAACCCATGAACCAGACTCAGTCACACTCATCTGATCTGGCTGCTCTGCTCTTTACTAATGCAATACTATCACAGCAACAAACAAAATTACAATATGTCCATTCATAATGTACTCTTACAACTACACAAAAGTAATAGAGATCTTGGAGAAGTAGAGATTTAACAAGTAGATTCTGGGTAGGCCTTTCAATGTTAGGTCTTGCCTGATAGTGATACAAGATTATATGATCATTAATTACTTACTAAATCGGAAAAAACTATAATAAATTTCATTTTTTATTAGGAAAAATAATGAAGCCATCGATTTTCGCCTCAGAAAACCTCACACATTACAAAATCATTTTGACAACTACTCTTTATTCTATTTGAACTTTGAAGGGGGAAAAAAAAGATTCCTTAAAAGCGTATGAGGAGGCTCTCTAAAAAGCTTAAATATGTCTTGGGACCAGATGAGTAATTTTTTTTCTTATTTTTAATGAAAAGGAAACTTTATTATTTTTTGGTTTAATTTATAAAAGTGAGTTCACACAGGAGGCGTTTGGATTGAAAATTCTATACACCTCACGTTCACCAAGTTTATAGCTCAAAGACAAGATAAGGAAATTTCATTCAATCAGCAAACGACATTATTATAAATAGATAGGCATCACCTAGGGTTGGCTTAGTCAAACACATTTTTTTAATTTTTTTGTTTAATGAAACTACCTAAACCTGATATTTTTAACACACGCATTTCCCAATCTGGATGCAATCAACATTATTCTCAAATTTGTTTTTGTGGCCATTTGGACACTTCCCAAACCAATCACCATTTACATTTCAAACCCCAATCACAAGCCAATCACCAGAAATGACATTTACTTGGCGGAGATTTTTCCATGATCAAGGAGAATTTCTTATTACTATTTCTTCCACTATTATTTCTTTGGGTTGGGAATGAAAAAAATCGGGTGTTTACAATATTAAAATTAAATAAATTGGTATGTAGTTTGATTAAGATCAAATCCCACCAATGTAAGGTAAGGACCTTGTTGATTGACAATTTATAAATACCTTGTAAGCATTTTTGAGTCAGAAGGCCTGGTATCAAACTCACCTAGACTTTTTTTGTATGAAAAAAATAATAAACAAACAGCTTGAAGAAGGGGCAGGTGATCTCTTTTAAATCTCTACACAGCCATTTTCATTTGTATCTTCTGGTGAGGATTGTAAGCAACGAGTTCAAAATCAGAAGCCACAAAGGAATCTATATCCTTCTTTGGCTTTATCTTCAAAGTCTGCATTCAGATTAGCCAACAATGAGAAGATAGATTAACTACAGAAGAAAGTAAGATCAATTTCAGTAGCTGGCTACTTTATAAACCAAATGAAATACGAAGACATTATTATTAGTATACATACAGGAAAAGGTCTTGGTTGGTTCTGGAGCTGCTCCTGTAAAGGCTTCACATGATTACAGTACACGTGTGCATCCCCAATGACATGGATAAAATCCCCCGGAACAAGTTCTGACCAGAATATACATGGTGGTGTAAGGATTTGATTACTCACATGAGAAATGCCGTGTTCTTCTCATTTTTGTTTTTCTTTTGTTTATGCAATTTCAACTGGCGCACACAAACATGTCAACACAAGGCTTGAACCCGGGATCTTATCCAAGAGTGAATGACATACAACACTTAACCCCTTTTTCTCAAAAACTCGGTTTAACGGCAGACATGCTACTACATATTAAAAAGGATTAATATCATTAGTGGTCCTTATAGTTTGATCAAATTTTGATTTTGTTCCCTTTAGTTTCACATAATTGGTTTTGATCCCTGATGTGAATTTAAGCATAGGGACTAGAACCAAAACTTGTTAATAATATAATGATCAGTCATTAATTTAGACCAAATCTTCATTTAACTACATAGATCAAAACCAATGGTTTGAAAATATAACGATCAAAACCAAAATTCGATTAAACTATAAGGACTAACAATGCTATTAACCCTATTAAAAACCATAAGAAAGGGCAGAGGCTTGTCATACCACAAACATGAGCTATCATGCATGTCAACAGAGCATAAGATGCTATATTAAATGGCACACCAAGGCCCATGTCAGCAGAGCGCTGATACAATTGGCAGGATAACTCCCCATTTGCTACATAGAACTGCAAAGAGATCATAAAAGTGTGAAGAAGGAAGTGGCATGCAGGTGTGAACATGTGGCACGGTGGAAGTGCCATCAATTTAAGATCGGCTGGATTCCAGGCTGAGAGGATGATACGCCGGTCATCGGGATTATTTTTTATCTTGTTAATAACATCCAAAAGCTGATCAAATCCTTGCCCAGAGTAATCAGAATGCATCCCAGTGTACCTATAAATAGTAGTAGGTTGGTAAGAAAAACAGAGATATCCTCATGTCCCACACAAAATGGACGGGTAGGTACAATACAACCCACCTACCTGGCACCGAAGTGCCTCCACTGAAACCCATATATAGGTCCTAAATCACCCTCCTCCCTCTCTGTCAAACCAATACTGTAATATAAGCATTGATCCAGTTAGTCACAGCAAAGAAAAGAAGACAGAGAAGATGTATGTAATAGTCAATTGCCAACCTATCAAGGTATTCTCTGGATGCATTTCCATCCCATATATGGATGCCTTTTTCCTGCAGCACCTGTCAATAAAACATCTTTTCAGAAGGGTTCATAGCCTCATGTACTAAAAGCCAAGAGATTCTTTGAAACTTGAGAAGCCTCATATTAATACCTGGGCATTTGTTGAACCACTTATAAACCAAAGAAGCTCTTCAACAACCCCTCGCCAAAATACTTTCTGGGGACCAAATGATGACACTATGTCAAATTTTATATCAAAATGTAAAATAAATATTCCACATTAAAAAAGTAAAAGAAAAAATAAAAAAAAGAAAATTAATCAAATTAGTTTGGACAAAAAATATCTTAGATCAAAATGTATACATGCCTTGGTTGTTAGAAGAGGAAAGCTTCTACGCAGATTGAACCTCATCTGTAGAAACATAGAGATAAGAAGTCAGCATTTATGTGATAGAAACTCATTTAATAAAACCAATCTAACATTACCTGGCAACCAAATTTTGATAAGGTGCCAGTCCCTGTCCTATCATCCCTACGAGTTCCTTCAGAGATAATTTCTTGTATGAGTCTAAGATACGTGTACTCCTCATGTCTCTCAAAAATCATTTTAGGAAGGAAAGAGAAGTTATTGACGCTCATTTTTGTGGAATCTGATGTACAATCAGAATTGGTATCAGCATTCTGATTAAGTTGGTTGGCCGCAGAACTCCTCAGACGCACATAAGTTGTGAAAGAATAACGAATGTTGTTCTCCACCATAGGAAAGGATGAGTACCATGGCCGGAAAACTGAGGAGTCAATTGGAGGCTTGAAAGTGTCACACTCAATGCTTGTCTCAATTTCAGTAATGTGGATAGCTTCACAACTAGGTGCGTTAAGAGCCTCCCTGTAAATGGAAATTATAAGCTACAACAAAAAGAAGCTTCATAAAAAGTGTAATTGAGCTAGGAGGGAAAAAGTCACTTTGATGGGGAAATAAAAAGATATACCTAAATATCTGGCCACCTCCAATAACGAAGATTTTCTCAATAGATACACAGTAAGGGGAAGCGGCTAATAGTTCCAAAGCAGAAGACATGCTTCCACAGATAACAACATTCTCTGTAGTTGCTATATCAAATCTTCCTAAGCGAGTAAGAATAACATTAAGACGGCCGGGAAGAGGTCGGTTCCGGAGGGGAATACTCTCCCATGTTTTTCTACCCATTAAAACTGCATTCTTCTTCCCAGGATCAGATGTTGTCATAGTGATCTCCTTAAAAAATTTGAGATCACAGGGTAATCTCCAGGGTAATTTTCCATCCTTACCAATACCCAAATCCCGTGTCGCAGCCACTACCACTTGGTAACTCCTCTGTGGATTATGTGGCGAACTGACACTGACACTGCCATTGCCATTGGGAGTTACACAAGAACCACTGACCATAATAGAACTTAGACGCCGGCAGAGGCTTGGTGACAATGTCTCAAGACAAGGATTGCACAACCAATTGTTTTGGAAGTGCAGTGAAACCTGAAACCACCACTTAAAAAATATAAAATTAACTCTCTACACGGCATCACTTGTATGTAGAATCGCAAACACATTAAATGACGAAACAAATGCTGTAAACGGAAAGCAGTGACCAAAAAGAGTACAAGAAGGATAGGCAGCTAAGCTATAGTATTAAATGATGCAGAGGAAACACTTTTTTTCCGCAAGTGAAGTTCAAATTATTGATTGAGGCAATTTATAAAATCGTGCAAAAACAGAACACAAACGTGACGATATGCCTCTATTTGTTGGCCTCAACAACTAAACGTGACGATTTGCCTAAATCATGACACTTCAACAGCACTACAGACCCACTAATGATTCAAAGACTGTTCAAGTATATACACAAGTCGGATAACAAGAAAGCCAACTGTTCTGCGTCTTGAAGTAGAAACCAATAACTGGGAAGATATATATAGGTCCCAATTCCTTTACTCAACCATCCAAAAGCCCTAGCATTTACGAGGTCCATCAATGGAAATTGTCTAAAGCTACTCAGACAGCAAATGCAAAAGATTCAGTATGTGAAACATGCAAGTGGATTATACACAAACATCAGCCCCTATTCGCGAAAATGCAGCAGCAGTGTCAGATACATTACCCGACCAAAAACCATAAGACCCGTATGCGAAGAAGGAACTCACCGACCTCAACCCGAAGCGCCGAATTTTAGCAGGAACTTAGACCCGAGGGCCAAAAACCTTGAGCTAAAATTCTCCTTTGTGAACAAACCAATAACACAAAAAAAAAAAACAACACAATAAATTATTATTTTTCAGGGAAAAAAAATTCAGAGTCGGAGATTGATGAGGGAAGGTAACTGATGATTGTTTTGATTTGGCTTCCTATGAAGCTTGAATATCAGATTTCTATTAAAAAAAAAAACAGAGTTAGCGAAAGTTTGAGCCTTTGAGGTAATGGGGAAATAAGGGAAAGCGCGAGGAGCGAGCGAGAATAAAGCATAAGCTAAAGTCCTTAGACATAAGTTAATCAACTAATTTTAAGGGAAAATTGTGAAAAAAATTTTTATTGGTAATTTATTTATCAAATAGGATCTTCGCGTACAGATTATCTTCCACGTGTGCAGAATATTTTTTCTGGTGTGCAGATAATCTTTCCTGTGTGAAAAATTCTTCCCTATACGTATGCAGAAATCTTCCCTCCATGTGTAAGATATCTTCTCAGGTCTCTTTTAGTAAATAAGTTGTTAATGAAACCTTTTTTAACAATTCTCCCTAATTTTAATAAATTAAGATAATTAGTTAAGTTAGTTATTTATAATAATATAAATTAATTGTTAAATCATCATTGTGAAAACCTCTAACTTTAAAGAAAGAATTATAAATTTGGAAGATAAAATATATTAGAGTAATGGGAAAATCCCTTTAAAAGATAACTCAATTACTTAAATTATAAATTAGGTCATTGAATTCAACATATCTTAAATCAAGTCATATAACCTAAAATAAAATTTTAAAATTCAATAATCTAACTTTAATACCCTTTGATTCTCTCTTTTAATAACTGTCTCTTTCTTCCCATCCACCATTTTTTATCCTTCAAAGTTTGCTCGCTGATCGCGATTACTTCTCACCCTCTTCCTCCTCCTCCTCGCACCTCTATAACGACTATATATACTACTCTTTATCATCCCTCTCCTGCTCTGCAATGCTCTTACTGAATCCTTTCATTCAAAATGTTGTCTACAATAAATCAAAAAAAGTAAAAATGGTCTAGCCCAAATGAGTTTTATCCATTGACAAGAGGCGATAATTTATCTTCTTATCCAAATGAATTTAATTCCTCCAATGGTTTTTCACTAAAGGTAGATCATCACGTATATCACTGAAATATTCTAGGTATAGCAATATCGCTAAGCCCAAAAAGAGTGAAAGAGAATTTGTAGCAATGATAGAAGAAAACCCTGAAAATATCATTTTAGTAAAAGATTGTTGCTTGCTATGCATCAAACAAATACATTATCAGTTAACAAAGAGGCTCTTGAGAAGAGTACAAGTTATGACAGAGAATCAAGAAGCGGAAGAAATTGTCAGCATATAGAGGCGTGACGAGGAGAAGGGCGAGATGCAAAGAGATCAGGAAGCAAATGGTGGATGGAAAGAAAGAAGCGGTGTGATCCGAAGAGATAATCAGAACAAGGATACTAAAGTAAACTTATCGAATTTTGAAATTCCGTTTTAAATCATCTGACTTGATTTAGGATATGTTGAATTCAATCAATCAATTTAAAATCTGAGGAATTGAACTGTCTTTTAAAAAGATTTTCCTTAGAGTAATCTAACTTTTTCTATTGAAGAAATTATATTTGGAATAGAGATTTTATTACCTTTACAATTCATTCCACATAATAACCATTGCAAAGTTTGAGCTAACAACACGCAAGTCTAAAAATGAGGCATAGAAGTAATAAACGGATCAACTTCATCTCTTCTCATGTCTTCATCCAATCAATTTTTAATGGTAAAGAATAACATTAATCTATTTTAATATTTTCGGATAACATTAAATCTGAAAAAACTTCTAGCATAATATCACTCCTAACGGGATAAATTTGCACATTGACCTACTAAAAAATATAAAAATCTCCCATGTAGTTAAGGGTAATCCAAATTCCTTTTTTAGGTGGAAAAGTATTTAAATATCCTCCATTTGTAAATATAATATATGATTTCTTTTAATTTGATCTCTTTTTATAATATAAAGCTTAGAATTCTGTAATATTTTAAAATGATTTTTCAAAAATACTTTTATTTAATTAGACTATCACAGACAATTTGGAAAGAATCAAAGAACAAGAAATTAATTATTGACACACGACAAGCTGCTTATGCTGTTTAATTTTAATCCCTATGTATTAATTACAACTTTCGTATCGTTGAGTTCGTTAGTTAGTTGGGTGCCGTGTGTAAGAATCTGTACGGAGTTGCTTGCATATCGCGAAAGCTTTTACACTTTCTGTTACATCGAGACGAAACCGAATCTTAAAAATGGTTAAAACTTAATCTCAAAAACGTGCCTCGTCAATTTAGCAGTACCAATAAACAGAATTGGCATTTCAGAATCACTAAATCCGCAAATCGAGTAGAGCCATTCTGGGCTGTTCGTTTCGATATCCTCTTTTTCATGGTCCTATTGAGTTGAGAAACATTGAGATTTTAAATTTATGCGTTTCAATTTTGGTCTTCGCAATCTCCTCCTATATTCCTGTCATAAAGGTACATCTAATCGTCTCTTACCACTCCTTTCTCTTTACTAGATTTTAATTCATTTTAACCTAATGAGCTCAGAAAAACACCATTTTAGCGATTTCTAGCTGCATCCGCTTTATATAATCTTCCAGTTTCCTTTATTTCTGTCTTCTTTCTGCATTTTCTTTTTCAATGCATGCTAAATGCAGGTTGGCTTTAAGCTTTTCTGACTTTTTTACTTTTCGTGGCTTAAGGTGAAGCCTCAATTCTGGGAAATACCTACTCGATTCGTTAATCATGTGTGACACCATGTCTATGACCATACCTAATGATCGATCGCTTAAAACGCGTAAGTGCGCAGCATTTCTATCATTTTGTGCTTGTGCTTGAATGATTATGGGTCAAGTAAATGCTAAAATGTGAAATTGCATGCTGACTGTTTTCCAACATTTATCGTCTATGATGATGACAAAAGTGAAACGGAAAGGAAAGGAATGGAGATAATTGAGGTGTTCTGTGTTGATATGAATCCTAATGTGCTGTTTAGGAAGCATGGGAATGTATTAGCCTAAGTGTGTTTTGAAGAACAATACCTTCAAAATGTGAATTTCTTTCTTCTCCGGTCATTCAATTTTTTTCTTTTCTACAATCACAGTTATTGAACTGGATAAAGCTGAGGATGAAAGAAGGAAAAAGTATGGAACTATAAAGAAGGCGGCATTAAATGCGTCGTCCAGGGTCAAGTCTTCCCTGACAAAGAAGGGTCGTAAGAACAGTAGAGTTATGTCTATTGGTTCTGAGAATGAACTTAGCCTGGAAGAGTTGCAGGCAGTTGATGCCTTTCGCCAAGCTCTTATCTTGGACGACCTTTTTCTTGCCAAACATGACAATCATCAAATGATGCTGAGGTAGCCAAAAGTAACAACAATCTCTTCATCAATAGCTTCACTTCATGGATTAATTAGTTTTCTCCATGTTGAACCAGATTCTTGAGAGCAAGGAAGTTCGATATCGAGAAAACAAAGCAAATGTGGGCAGATATGCTTCAGTGGAGAAAGGAATTTGGTGCTGACACTATTTTGGAGGTACTTCCTCCTGAAAGACACAGATTTTTCTGTTCACATGTGACACGTTTGGTTCATTGGTCTAACCTTAATAATGTCTTTGTTTTGTTTAGGATTTTGAATTCCCAGAAATAGATGAAGTTTTAAAATACTACCCACATGGGAATCATGGAGTTGATAAGGATGGACAACCTGTATACATTGAAAAGTTGGGTCAGGTTGATCCTAATAAGCTGATGCAAGTAACAACTATGGATCGTTACGTAAAGTACCATGTAAGAGAGTTTGAGAGGACCTTCGCTGTTAAGTTCCCTGCATGTTCAATTGCTGCCAAGAAGCACATTCAACAGAGCACAACTATTTTGGATGTGCAAGGGGTGGTATGTATAAATATCAATGAAACATTGTCCATTTCCAATAAAAACTATTATGGTTGGATTTGACATGTAAAAGAAGTTTCATACAAGTGCTTACCAACATGGTTCTTCAGGGACTTAAAAATTTCAACAAAGCTGCAAGAGAACTCATCCAGAGGCTTCAGAAGATTGATGGTGACAACTACCCTGAGGTACTAGATTAACCCCAGGTTCTAGATTTTTTTTATTTTTTTTTTGGTTTCACATCACCCATTTTGATTGCCTCCCTGGCTAAAATAGAAGGTTTTAGGTACCTAGTCCACCTACAATATACAGATTAAGCCAGTCCCACTTGTAAAAATGCCTAATATGATTACATATCCTTTAATGATTGACCTAATCTGTCTGTTTTTAGCGTACTGGGGCCACTTGAGAACTTCTTTTTGCTAAAATGGGATGCTTCTGATATACCATTGTTGAACTTCCAAATTTACAGACACTGAACAGAATGTTCATCATCAATGCTGGTTCTGGATTTAGGCTCTTGTGGAACACAATCAAGTCATTCCTTGATCCCAAGACAACTGCAAAAATTCATGTAAGCATGTTGATATATTCATTTTGAAAAATTTTTTATTTCTGCAAAGTAGGGAGGTATTTAACAGATCAAGGATGTTTATTGAACAGGTTCTAGGTAACAGATACCAAAGCAAGTTGCTGGAGATCATTGATGCCAGGTAATGTTTTCTCCTTGATCATTGAAATATTCAATCCCAACTCCATTGATATTTAAGCCAGCTAAGTCATTAAAACCAAGTAACAAAATTTTCCTGCCAACCTCATTAATTATTTAATTATGGCATCGTTATAGCATTAAGCCTTCTGCTATAAATAAAACCTTTTATTTATTTTATTTACCAGTGAGCTTCCAGAGTTCTTGGGCGGCACTTGTACTTGTGCAGATAAAGGTGGTTGCATGCTTTCCGACAAAGGACCATGGAACGATCCAGAAATCTTGAAGGTAATGTACTTTTTGTATGCTCAATTGCTTTAGCGAAGGAAAATATTGAAGTTCTTTCTTTTGATGAATTAGATGGTTCAAAATCAAGAGGGAACATGCAGAAGAATACCCTCGGAAGAAATTCATGAGAAAAAAATATGTGGAGATGACGAACCATATCTAAAGGTAGTCTTTCTCTACCAGTTTTGTTCTGTAACTTTGTCTCTATATATCTGTTATTTCTGGAAAATGTGTCAATTATTATTATTATTTTTTGTTGTCTGCAATATTAAGGGATGCAATTCTTTTGACAAAATATCGATAGAACTTCCATCAACAAAAGTTGAGAATGCCAGACACTCCCCGGACCCAGAAGGAGTAAGTTGCTACATAGTATAATTTGCAAGAAATGGTTTAAGGACATGAATAGATTGCTACTCTGTCTGTAAATTTGAGAGGCAATAATTGATGATAGAACAAGATAGTACTATGCGCATTATGGATACAGTTTATAAGTCTGCCTTCTTTTAATCTATGTCCTGAAAAACGAGAACAAGCTTCATTACTTGATGAAATGAGAGGCATATTTATGACCTTAAATTAATTCCTTCTTTGCATATGCTTTCACAATTAACTTCTGATGATGTATTTCCACCAATAAATTGCAGGTCATGAAGCAACAATACAGTGTCCACCGGTACTATGTCCAGGGGTTTGACAAGTCAATGAATGCAGCTTGGATAAAACCAGCACAAAATGATAAATTTGCACTCTCTAAAGGTATTTATACAACTAATTAATTAACTAGAGCGGGTTATGCACATCTACACATAACTTAAAGATGAGTTATATTGTTCACGATTTGAGAATATTGTGACTTCTCTATACTTGTTATTAGTTTGCTTTACCCATGTTTGGCACAATAACATGCCTCTATATTTCTTTTTGTCCTCTAACATTTGCAGATAGTTTTATTCACGATCCTTATAAGACTTCAGTGGCTCTTAACAACCCGTTTACGAGTGGGCTCATGGCCTTATTGATGGGAATTATAACAATGATCCGAATCACGAGTAACATACCCAGAAAACTCACTGAAGCTGCCTTCAATGACTGCTCAGCACAGTGTGAGAACACAAAAATGGTAGCACCTGGCGTTTCCATGAAAGATCACATGGCCTTGATTAAACGCGTAGCTGAACTAGAAGAGAAGGTGACTGTTCTCAGCGTAAAACCTTCCATGCCAAAAGAGAAGGAAGAACTTCTGAATGCCACCCTAGACAGAGTCCAAATTCTTGAGCAAGAGTTAGCTGCATCTAAAAAGGTAATACCACTCGCTACTTTTCCTTCATATATACTTACTTGTGTGCCATCTTTATTTAGGGACATAAATATGATAAAAGCTTCTTTGTTTCGTTTTGAACACTTCAGGCTCTTGATGAAGTCCTTGCGAGACACGACGAGCTGCAAGCCTCCATTGAGAAGAAGATGAAGAAGAAAAAGAAGTTTGTAAGTCATCTTAACTCAGATACTGCTTCCCCAAGATTTCTTCGCAGTTTAACGAAGTTTAAGAACTTGGTTGCAAGAGCAAATGTTCAAAGACCATGTATGTGAGTTAGAAAAGTGATCAATTTATAGTTAGTGTTTCTTCTGAAATAAATATCTTGAACATCCAATATAATTAATGCTAATCCACATGTAATAAAAAATTTTCAAGCATGAATTCTTCACATCATGGTTTTATTAATAAAAATCCGATGACTAGTGCCTAAAAATGGATACACTCTTGAATAGAATGTAGAAAAAACTAAATGTGGTTTCACTTACACAAGTTTTTTGGTTTTGTGGTTGCAGTTCCGCTGGTAAGGTAAAAATTATGTGACAGCTCTAAGATAATGGGTCAAAGTTGAATTACGAAGTTATCGACTTGGTGGCGTTGTGGTTTATTTGTCGTCAGCCCCATCCGTGTCTTTTTTTTTCTATTTAACCCAACCCACCAATGACCTTGGATTCAGATATTGGGTTTCCTATTTTCATTACTTGATTAGAAATCCAAAAACGGAAATGTGAGTGTGTGTATATTGTGAATAAAATGTATATACTAAAAAATATATCAATGTAATTTAGTTGAAAAAGGAGAATATGTTCTGTAAATTAAAGATGAAAATACATATTGTATATTGAATTAAGATTGACGAAAGAAAGAGCACAAACTGGTCAAAACAAGCCACCCATGTAAGTTACGGATTTGCATCTTACATGTTTAATGAATAGCAAGAAAAACAAATCCCATGTACATTTTTGTCATGTTGTGTCACTGTTTATGGCATCAGCCAATTTCAACATTAGTGAGATGATGTTTCCCCCGTGCTGAAGCAACGGAAGGAGAGACATCAAACGAAGGTGTTCAACTCAAAACACAAAGCTCGCATACAAGCTGAAAAAAGAAGCCATCGTCGGGGCTATACAAAAACATTTGAAACCAAATCCTTCATTTGTTTGATCAAAATACACTCTTAAACTGTCCAGAGTTCACTTCATGTGAGGCGTCAACGCTCATTAGCATAGAAACACTGCGCCTGCTTTGAGAAGAAGCATCCTCCTCCATGGAGCTTCCTCCGTCACCAACAAAAACTCACCAGCAAAACTTCTTTTTCTGATTAAAAGGCAGCAAAAAGAAACGACGAATGTAAGCATCTGAAATATATATATATATATATATATATATATCCCTTCACCTGTGTCTCAGTAATAAAGATTTGTTAACTTACCCGTAACTTGGCTTCTTCCTGACGATCAATGTAAGCAAGCAGCTCCTCTTGCCTCATCAACGCTTCGTAGAGGGCCTGTGCAGAGAAAATCAAACAAAACAATGAGGCTTCAATTATTCTTCATACCACTGCATGAACGCTTTAGCTAAAACACGAAAACAGGGCGTGCATGCACAAGGAGCATAAACAAAAATCATCTGAGCAAACTAAAAAAGAAGAAATGGAAACACTTGGTGTTTCAAATGAGAGATGCAACCATACATTGCATTGTCATGACTGCTCTTTCCATCAAAATATCACACCCTACCTTTTTTGTGGCAATTAACTCTGCTTCCAAAGCATCTACCCGGTAAACAGCAGCATTCAACAATTCCTCCTTCTCAGAAGGCATCTCAGATGGCTTTGATTGGAGAATTTCAACCTTCTCTTCAAGCTCGCTCAACCTTTTTAGCATAGATGGGAGAAGTTCTGCCTCTGTACATACTGCAGTTGGTGAAGGTGGACGAAAGTCATCCTTGTTTGAGATATCAAGAGCTGTGTCTGAAGTACTGTGGCCATCTTCTCTTGAGGTTGCAGGAAGTTTCTTGGTCATGCGGCATGCAACTGAGCGGAAGAGGGTAAATAAAGTCAAGAAGAACACAGTCAGGGCCACCCAAATCCGAGCTCGAATCCCTTCGGGAGTTTTCTCCATGTCAGGAAGGGGAGGTGCACCTGTATTTGAGGACTCGGTTAAGATTTTCCAACAAAATTATATCAAATAATTGGAATCAAGAAAGCAACACTATCTCAATTGAAAGAGGGTGTTAAATAAAACAGTTCTTGTGCCCAAAATTACCCAATACATTACAGCATTCACAAAAAATTTCCACATCGTCAACTAAGATTACCAGGCTAAAGTTGCTAACCTTTTGAAGTATATGATCTCTGGAGAGATGCTGGACTCTTCCAGCTAGCATCAACAGCTTTGTCCACCATCGGAACATATTCATCATATCCAGGTAGGTTACCAGCATAGTTTGTCTTTCCAACAACCTTAGCCTGAGGGTAAACAACAAAGTTGAACAAAATTCATATAATTTTTATAGGAATGGCCATTACAGCAAATCCTATTGCTAGGTGTTGACAGAAGTTATACTTTGAACACATCCATAATATTTAATATTGTCACTAGTTACAGTGGTTTAAAATGAACACCAGCGTAAACTATCTCAAGGGTAGAGTTTATTTTTTTGTTTCATGTTTTCTTTATCCAAAAGAAATAATGCATGCCAGTAAATACATCACAGCCATAACATAGTGTCAGAATATGATAAAACAGAATTTATTTGGCAGCAATTCTATTAACAAAACTCAGTAGTTGTGCAAAAGATCAGAAAACATCGATTGATTGTTTCGTCATTTAACAAATGTTAACACTTACTTCCTCACGAACAGGAGTCAACCTAAGGTGTGAGTACCTCTTCATCGCTTTAGGTGAAGCTAAATCTTCAGCTTCAGAACCTGATTCACAAGTGGATGTATCACTGCCTTTCACCTGCTAAGAATTTTTAGAAAATGGAACCAAAAATGGGTGAAGAGGGGAGGCATGAAAGAATGAATTTTGCCTCTCTTGGCCAACGCAATAACAACCGCATAAAAAATTACCATAGGGTATCGTGGCTTGACATATGCAATAACCTTCCCTTCACTATTTAAAACTTTCACCACCTGCCTTGCACGCCTTGCTTCACCACTAAGAACCATCTGCAACAACTCACATGCAATAAACTGTAAGCCTATAGCAAATAGTTTAATAATTGTTGAGCCCAGGGCAAGTAAGGCCAGCTTATAACCTTTAATATTGCAGGGTCTTTCCAGGGCCCATTGTCAGATCTGAGGCAACCTCCTTGATCTGCACAAGTGCAAGCACCTCCAAGGAATTCTGGCAATTCACTTCATGAAGAACACAAAATTATTAGGTATTGCAAGAAACACATAAAGCATTAGTCAACTGGAAAAAGAAAAATTATATATACTAACACATGAAAATTATAACATACATGGAGATGGGGGGAAAAAATTCTTACCTGGCATCAATTACTTCAAGCAATTTACTCTGGTACTTGTTTCCAAGAACCTAGGCAATATTTTCAAGGAAGCATTAAGTAAAAAGGAAAAAAAAATATCAACAGCCTTAAACAAAACAGTAGACAAAGCTTTTAAACAACTAGAAGACAGCATTTTCACATACATGAATCTTTGAAGTCGTTTTGGGATCTAGAAAAGTCTTGACAGTGTTCCACAGCAGCCTAAATCCTGGGCCAGCATTTATAATAAACATCTGGCAGAGAGTCTGTTTCAAAAATTAAAAATGGCAAATCATTCACCAAAGTCATAGTACACGTTAATCTTCCATATTTCAAAACAAAAAAATATTGAAAAGAGACCATCCACAAAATACAACGGAGCAGGATTGGTACCTCAGGGTAATTGTCACCATCAATCTTCTGTAATCGTGTGATGAGATCCCGGGCAGATTTTGTAAAATTTTTAAGGCCCTGGTATTTTTCCCCACGATAAATAAGTGTGTGGGTATCAGAACATCATAGGCAATTAAAAATGAAACAGTTGAGAGCTGAAGGCCGAGATACATACCACGCCTTGAACATCTAAGATTGTGGTACTTGAATCAATGTGCTTCTTGGCTGCAATAGTGCAAGCTGGAAACTTTATTGCAAAAGCTTTCTCAAACTCCTGAGCATGGTACTTTATATATCTGTCTATGGTTGTGACTTGCATAAGTCTGTTTGGATCAACTTTTCCAAGTCTTTCAATGTAAACAGGTCTTCCCTCCTTATCAACACCGTGATGACCATGGGGGTAATACTTCACAACTTCATTTAACTCCTTGAACTCAAAATCCTGATGAAAACGTTAGATATTACAAAGTCAGATCTAACTTTTGTTGATTAAATTTAAATCTGAAGTCCAATCATCATTCAAATTTTATCTGCATCTACCTCCATAATAGTGTCAGCACCAAATTCCTTCCTCCATTGTAGCATATCAGCCCACATATGCTTTGCTTTCTCGATATCAAATTTCCTTGCTTTCAGAAATCTATAAAACACAAAGTAAAAACAAATATAAGCCCATTGTTTGAATTAAGATCAGGGAAGTAATTTAACACCATCCTAAAACAACCACCTTAACATCATATGGTAATCATCATGCCTCTCAGGAAGCAATTCGTCCATAATCAGTGATTGCCGAAATTCATCAACAGCCTGCAACTCCTCAACATCCCGAACATCCTCAATGGACACAGAGCTGACACGGCCATCACTTTTTCTCCTGCTACTTTTTTTCTTGAGAGAATGCCTAAATTTGGTGGATGCATTAATTGCTTTCTTTTTAAGAGATCCAATTCTCGTCCTCCTTTCATCCTCAGAGTTCTCAAAATCCGATCTCCTTTCTCTTTTCTCATCACTACCAGAGAACCCCTCAAAACCTAGCAACATCAAAACACAACAATACACATAAGAGACGTTTCAAGAAGGAATGCTTTTGAAAATTATGAGTATATATATATTGGTCTTAAATGATGGTCAGTCTCTGAACAGATAAAATCCCAAATCCGATATTTCACAAATTCTAAATCACTTAAAGCCTATCCAGTCGAATTGTCAATGGCAGGTAACCCTGATGAACGGATCAATCACTTTACCTGTTGGTCTATAAATTTTAATACCTGACAACTAAGTAATTTAGCCGAATCACTTTGTGGAACCGGGAACAAACGATTTCTATCCGCCTAAACTGAAACCCACCACTTAAACAGAGTGTTTATTGCTCAATTTTGCCGATATAATCGTTCCCTACCCTTTTTCAAGCTAGCAGACAAGAGAGCAAACCCTAGACTCAGAAAATTGAGACGCATTTACCAGGGACGCAATGAAAACAAAACCCAAATTTGCTAAACACCCAGAATGCAAGGGAAAGGAACTCACAAGGTCTGGCAAAACGATCCAAAGGGCCGGACATTATACCGATAACAAGTCTTTACATCAATCAAGACCTCCAATGAGCGTTACCTCAAGCCTGATCCGAACAACTCACGAATCGGACACGAAATCGGAGTCCAACAGGGGGATACCGCGATTCCGAGGAGAAAATTCCAAATGTAGCTGATCTAAGGCAAAGAATGAGCCAAAAACCAAAGCTAGACTACGCGATCTCAAGCTGAGACGCAAAAAATGGCAGAGCGGCAGACTTGGGCAAAACTAATTAATTTAATAATTGAAAAAATAATCGCCGGAAAGGTCAGCGAGACAGCCAGAGACAGACAGAGAATGAGACGGCGCTCAGAGTTTGGTGCACATGGAGGCCGGAGGAGGAAGAGCGTGGGTCCCAGCACGGTGTAGGACACGTGGCAGGCCAAGAGAGAGGAGGAGGAGGATGAGACTGGAGGGAATAAATCACCGGCGTTAGGGTTTATAAAGGGAACGAAGAAAGATTGAAAGAGCCAAAGGAATGTTAGAGACAGAAAATCAATGATTCGGTCACCCACGGTGAGCTATCACCTCAGTCCTTCCATGACTGGCGCACCTCTTTTTGAATACTCGAAAATAACGACTAATTCTGCTTTTTGTTTTATTTTTTAACTTTTACTAATTTTTTCATTCAAAAATTCGATGGAGAAAACAATATAAGGGGTGATTTTTTTGTTTTAATTATCGTGAAAGATATTTTAACCTGCATAATCAAAACTTGAGGTGAATTATGGATTTCTTTTTTTTGTTTGCCCCTTGAAGAATTTGAGCATGTTTTTTTTTTTTATGTTATTGGTATCAAGTATCAACACGGAACTATTCTATCATTTTATCTTATACAATAATATATTTTTATTTTTATTAAAAAATAATAATTTATTATTACTTATTAATTCGTGACTACCATCTTTTGTTTGAGAACACTATAATTGTAAGAATTGCGGTCCAATATTAAATTTTGCCATCAAAAATCCCAAACTTGGAAACGCCTGCTGTATTGTTTTTCTGTTTTTGGTTCTTAAGATGTGAAGTAAATGCCGATTAAAATACATCATACTCCCTCTTGTCCTAAATATAAGATAGAGTTAACTTTTTTTAGAAAAATTAAGGAAGTTGGATAAGTTACTTAATTATATCATATGTTATATATCCTTAGATTATAGATTAATTTATTAGAAAAACTAATTATTTGGATAAAAAGGTTAAAATATAAATATTCTAAAGTAATTTAATTAGCTTCCTTAATTTCTCTAAAAAAATTTAATTTTACCTTATATTTGAGACCGAATGAGTCCAAAAAATGCCGCTGCTGTATAGGATCATGTAATATTGTAATGTTCCTGTATCCCGGTCAAACAAATATAATGTTAATGTATCGGTCAGAGTAAAACAGGGCGGACTATTTTTTATGAGAGATTGCCCTCTTAAGTATTTAATTCTTTGGAAAAAAAATAAATCGTTTTTAAAAGCTTGCTTTTTTCCAATCGACTTTAGTAAAGCTTGCTTCCATCATACTAAAATCAACGGGCAAAGTGCAGGTTCTCATAATCTCTTCAGAAATTTTGATCGGTCATGCTTGATAATTTGACTTGTTATCCCTCAATTAAAAAAAAAAAGCTAAAGAGCAATTTTAATCGAGAAATTGTCTTAAAAAAGCAATATCATTTCAAAAGTTTCAAAATCGAAGTAATTTTGCCCTAACCTTTATTTAGGTTAAATTTGATTATTAGCTAACTAAATATGTCGAGTTAATTATCCGTATGTCATCCATATCATTTTTGTTAAGATGCAAATTTGCTCCGAAAATTTTCACTAAAAAGTAATGTTACCCCGGATTTTTTTTTTGTTTAATATTGCACTGAAAGTTTCAAATCATAACAATGTCGCCCTAACTGAGAACAAGACCATTGGAAACCCTCTACTACCGTACCCCAACAACACAAAGATAGGTGTGTACATATGTGATTTTTTCTTCGTTACACAAAATATTTTCACCTCTTTAATCTTCTCCAATACTTCATATGGGATGCATTTTGTTTTTTTTAAAAGAAAATTCCTTATGTATAAATCTAGCTTAGAGAAAGCATGAAGTAGTTGACACATGTATCTCTCACATAAGCGTATTGGTCAACTAACAAGTAAATTTAATATAGATAGTAATTGAGGTGAGATTGCTATGATTTGGATACTACAGGTTAACATTATTTCCTAGTGAAAACTTTAGGGTAAATTTGCACCTAAACTCAAAATAAAAATGATGTAGATAACACATAAAGTGTCAACTTAGCATATTTGATGAGCTAAATATCAAACTTAACATAGATGTCAGCTCAAAATTCCTATAATTTGGAAAATTTTAGGGCTACATTGTTCATAAAAGAACTTTTGGTGCAACTAGGGATGATCATAGACCGGACCGGACCGGGTTGAGGCTGGTCCGAGGTCTGGTCTGGTCTAATGATAACCCGAACTCGGGTTAGACCGGACTTGGTCCATCGGACTGATGGACTGGTCTGAGTAGTCCAACATATCTAATTTTTTTTCTCTGAAAAATAAAACTATAGGAATGAAAAAGGGAAGGTGACGTAGGCTTAGTCACTAATTGAAGAAGGGAAGGGGGTCTGTGCAGTATGCAGTGTGCGTGTGTCAAATCATTTAAAAGGAAAGTGATGGTGTGTGGTTCACGTGAGAGGGTGGACTTTTTTTTTTTTTTTGGTTATAATGAGGGTGGATTTTTACTATGCAAAATCAATAATTTTTTTTTTTGTATAAAAAAATGAATGATTCGGGCCAGACCAAACTAGACCATGTGGACTGAGAACTTGGTCTTGAATCCGGTCCAACCCGAGTAGTTGGTCTGGTCTGGTCCGGTCCTTCTTGTTATAAGGCTGTTTTTCACCGGACCAGACAGGATTGGGTCACCTCGGGTCAAACCGGGTTACCTGCACCACCGGTTTTTTTTATCATCCCTAGGTGCAACATTGCTCTTATGTGACAACTTATGAGGCAAAATTAAACATTAATTAGAAAAAACCATATGGAGTCGGGCGTCGACATGGTGAACACCGCCGTCGACTATAGCCCTAAACCCAGTGTTCTTCTCTCTGTTCTTCCTCCTTCTCTTACTGTATGTTTCCACCCACAGCGGCTGCCACAACGACGATGGAGATGGCGGCAAAGACGATGATCATGCCGATGGATCTGAAGAAGGCCATCATGATTTACGATCACGACCCTTGATTTTGGCTACAACCTGGTGTTTGATTGTAATATTCTTTGTCACATTTATCGCTGGGTTTCGCTGTATGTGTTGACATAGAATGAGGGGTTTTTAGTTCTGGGCAAGGTTTTGAAACTCAAGACTGGTCACAGGACTAATTGGGGTACTGGGTCAATGGGTCAAATCAGAGCTAACCTGAGGCCAAATGGGTGAGAAATTGGATATTTTATGTTTATTAATATGAAATTACTAAACCAGACCGGTTTCATGCCCGATTCACCGGTTCCTGGATCGGTTGGTCCGATCCAAGTTTCAAAACATTGATTTTGGGGACTTTGTTTACTGGTGGTGTGTTTCTTGGTACTGTAATGATACATTTTCTGAGTTAAATTTTAAAGCATCAGTTATGCGATGATCACATATCTAATGTTTTAATTTAACTCACACATGTTATCCCTTTTCAAGATAACATTTAATATGGATGAAGTTGAAAAAAAATCATTTTAAGAATTAATTAATGAGCTAATGCTCTTATTTAGTTCCAATTATGTGTTAAAAAGGACTTAATATACTCCTTTGGTTCTGTTTATAGGATAGGGAGAGATGGAGAGTTTTTTGTTCATATTTTTAAGTAATAATATTAAATTTTTTTAATGAATATATAATTTTATCCTTCATGTATTATTGTAATGTCTTTATCCTTCTAGAATATAATGGATGTTAATTAGAGATAAAGATGGAGAGTTATTGAATTTTAGGACAAAGTTCATGAAATTGAAGGATTTTATTGATTTTTTTTTAAATATATTGAAAATGATTTAAAAATTAGATCAAACGAGTATTTTTGGATTAAGGGAGTATCTGTTTCTCAATTTTTTTTTTTTTGGACTGAAGCTGTTCCTCAAATTAACAAAACAGTTTATCAATATCTTTCTTTCTTTCTTTTCTGAACAGTTTATGAGAGAAGAATCTTTCAATTCAAAAAAGGGAAAATAATGGGTGGAAAAAGGACGTGAGGAACGTAGGGATGTGGTACGACCAAGTTGTGCGGCGTGTCATTGACCTTCTTTCAGGGACGCATTATCATTATTTTATTATTTTCTGAAACTACAAGTACATATATATATATTTTTTAATTACTCTACCCTCCTCGTTTTCTACGCCTGCCCCATTATATGAATATCCACATCATTTGTTTTTATCTCATAAAGGCAAGTACGCGGCTTTTTCTGCTCTTAGAAATTATATATTTTCTAATCTATATGACTTAAAAAATTTAGTTAAATTAGTTAATATGATATATATTTTTTAAAATATTTTATTTATATTTTTTAATTTTATGTTTTTATTGATTATTGTTGATGGAGTATTAATAAGGGTAAATTTTAAAAGTAGTATATGAACAATCATGTCTTATATTTAGAATTAAGATTAACTTTTTAAATATATCTTATAGTTAAGCCCAAGGAAGAAATATTTTGCATCTTAGAGATCATTAAACTGAGTGTGGACATCTTGCCAAAAAAACCAAGCGCGGATATTATTCCTACTCTAATTTTATCCATAAGGTGCTTCTAATAAATTTTACACGAACTAAGAACAACATTAAAGTTTATTAACCCTACCTTAAAAATTAACAATTTTCCTACCTTGTCCCTATTCAGCTACACACTTTAAGAAAATAATAATCAACATAACAATAAACAAAGGGTTAAATTATACACTAATCATAAGAAAAATTAATAACATGCCTTTGAGACAGGGACAAAAAAAAAAAGACAATCCATCTACCATAAAAATGAGACTAGAGGAGTATATCTTTTTTGCCACAGACTAGAGGAGTATATATCACTATTTAAGCAATGTGCTTTTGAAAGAGATTCTAGGAGACAAATAAAGCAAATTTAAGCCTCTCAAATGTAAATTGGAGATGTTGGGGTTTGGTTTCTGTAATGGCCACCCCTGTATCGGTCACCTAGGCGTGGAACGGTTAGGTGCCGTCTTGGGAACCACTCCTACGGGCCTCTCACCAAGCAAGAACCGTCCCCCTCATATAGAGGATTTAATACGCCTCACTTTAAAAAAGTATTAAATTTCTAACGGAATTTTTTTCATGACAAATTATTAGCCATGAAAAATATTTCGTGATAAATTCTGTGGCAATTAATTTTGCTAAGGAATTTCTGATCAAATAATTCCGTGGCTAATTTTGTCATAGAATTTCTGTTGAAAAAATTAAAAAATTATTATTATTAAATTAAATTAAATTTAAAAAATATATATTTATAAAAATTTAAATGATGATATTATTAGTGATATAAATATTTAAAAATCAAGGTAAATACTATCTTTCATCCCTAAAGTTTTTCCTTATTTTGGTTTTGGCTCCTGAAGATTCCAACCATATGTTTTGGTTTCTGTAGGGGCAAAATGGTCCTATAAAAATTTATTTATAAAAAATAAAATTTACTAGTTATTAATTAATATTAATAAAAACTTAGTAGTTAGTAATTATCTATTAGTTATTAATTAATTTTAATAATAAAATTAATTTTAGAGACAAAAATATAGTCATGTGAAATTTATTTAAGATGAATTTTTTTAATTTGACTTTAATTTTTATTAAAAATTATAAAAATATGTAAAATTATTTTATATTATTATTACATTTATGTGTAAGAAACAAATATATATTTATAAATAATTAATTAGATATAATAAGATTATATATATCATTGTGTAATAATAAAACGTCAAAGCAATCTAGCCCGTTCGATAAGACATTATGTGAATACGAACGAGGTTGTGGGTTCGAACCAAAGGAGGGCAAGTTGAGTTGCATTTTCAGAAGAAAAAAAAAGGTTACGAGACGTAGTGGATCTGGGTGCCGGTGATGAGCTGGAGGCCGCAAAAGCTACCACGCCTCGCCGCCAGCAGTGAGGTGGCGGCCACTGGAGTTGCCATGTGGCTTTTTAAAATTAAAAAAAAAAAAATAATAAGTTTGCGACAAAATTGAAATCCATCGAAAATTCCATTGGAAACCTGAATTCCATAGCAAATTCCGTGGAAATTCAATTTTTTTTGTAATACCTCCCTAAGCCCTCAAACACACGACTTGAGGATAAGTCAAGGTTTAAGAGAGACTTGATAGTCACTTGCCCCAGTTAAATTATATTTATTATTATTATATAGTTATAGTTATATAAGTATAAGTAGAAGTAAAAAAATATTTTCTTTTTTTCATATTTTTTTTCATAACATAAAGATTGTTAAAAGCTTTCTGATGTAAAAACAAAAAAGTTTGTGACGCTGAAATAGGCTTCTGATAAACCAGTTAAAATAAAAAATACCCATTTTCTCATACTACTCTTTTGATACATAATCAAATGGTTTTGAAATTTTTTTGCAAAAGGGTGGTTATTGGATCATTTATCAATCTAGGTCTGATAGACCTTCTCCATTTTTTTCTTTGTTCGATGAAAGGTAAAAATAAATTCCATAGTAGAGCTGTATGCAATACGTAAAAGATGCTTGTAAGAGAAATTGCTAAACGTACAACATTTTCTCATGCTTGGCGCCAATGAGTCTTTTATTTGACTAAAAAAGAAGACTATGCCTTCGCCGTATGAATTTTAAGCAATAATAGCACTGGTACAGGTGGCTCCCAAGTCTCTCTTAAGTCTCTACTTATCCTCAAGTCATGTGTTTGAAGCCTCTACTTGCTAAACGTACAACATTTTCTCATGCTTGGCGCCAATGAGTCTTTTATTTGACTAAAAAAGAAGACTATACCTTCGCCGTATGAATTTTAAGCAATAATAGCACTGGTGCAGGTGGCTCCTAAGTCTCTCTTAAGCCTTTACTTATCCTCAAGTCATGTGTTTGATAGCTTGGGGAGGCTTATTAAATCCTCTAGAGGAGAGGACAGTGAGAGACCCATAGGGGTGGTTCTCAAGTCGGCACTTGATCGTTCCACACCTTGGTGGCCGTTAGAATCTCAACTTTACTTTCAAATTTAAAGAAGTATATGGTTCAAATTTCATATTTTATAAAACTATTATTTTAAACTTAAATAGATAAATTTAAACTGTTAAAATATAATTTACACAATTCATAACTGCAATACAAACAAAACTTGTTTTAGAAATAAATTATAAAATGCTATGATAATAGTTTTATAAATATAAAATCTCTGAAACGTTCATTTTTTTTAGCTAAGAATGGAGATGAGATTTCGAGAAAAAAATAAAAAAAATGAGAAAAAGGATTATGAGAATATCATCTTCCAGAAATTGTGTGACTAACTAGTACCTGTTTGGATTAGTAGTGAGAGTTACTTTTCCAACATGATTTACGATATATAATGTAAGTATGTAAAAAAAATTTTATCTCAATTTATATTAACGTACTTTTTAAATACGGAATCAAATATACTCCAAACAAGTAACCACAATCTAAAGGTTGATTGAAGGGGTCGTACGTAGTAAATTGTCAAACGAAATTTCTTGCCCAAAAAAAAAGAAAAGAAAAAGATGACCAAAGGCAAAAACATAATGATTTTGTTGGAAACAGGATGT
Source organism: Inga leiocalycina (assembly GCA_963242795.1). NCBI lineage: Eukaryota > Viridiplantae > Streptophyta > Magnoliopsida > Fabales > Fabaceae > Inga > Inga leiocalycina. The sequence goes on along the minus strand of OY725321.1, from coordinate 1,496,241 downwards.
CTCGGTACGCGCGTCTATGTTTTTTTTTTCCCGCATGACCTAATTCCATTTTAATCATTCTACTACTATTATCAAATCAAGCATTACGTAGGGGAACCAACCTGCCTACACGCTACTCGTTTTATAAAACATTTTTATTTTGAACATCAATAATTATTTATTTTCTTACTCATATAATTATATCTTAGGAAAATTCTAAAAAACTATATTGAAAATAGTAAAAGGACAATTTAGTATATTGAAATTATAAAAAGATATATCAGGCTGTGTCAGACGGGCAGAGGAATCTGGCATTTTGAAATTTCGGCCGAATGATAAAAATGCCCTTCAGCCCTCAGTCGGAATAACAACATAGGAGTTGTTAATAGTGAATCCGGAGTTGTTAATGGCGAGATCGATGGTGTTATTGACCCTGAAATTTGTTAAGTGCGAAAGAAGAAAATGGAGTTGTTAATATCGAATCCGGAGTTGTTAATGGCGAGATCGGTGGTGTTATTAGCCCTAAAACTTGTGAATTGTAAAAGAAGAATTGAAATTGTTAATAACGAATCCGGATGTGTTAATTCCGAGGATCATGCTGTTATTCTGAAGTGGGTCTGAAGTGCTGAAGGGCATTTTCGTAATTTGGCCAAAATTTCAAAATGCCAGATTCCTCCTTTTTCTGACACCTACCTGATTTGTCTTTTCTGAATTTCGATATACTGATTTGTCCTTTTTATATTTTGAGTGTTGTTTTTTGGAATTTTCCCTTATATCTTTTGGCTTCCTTTGAGGGTTTGTTTGGTCTAAGGGGACGGGAGGGAAAGTGGGTAGAGGGAAAATTTTTTTGAGTTGAATTTAAAAAAATTAGAAAAGCTGGGTTAAAAATTTTTAATTAACTTTTCTTACTCTTTTATCTTATATATTCTCTTTATTAAAATTTTATAACCCCACTTCTTCAATCTTTTAAAATTCAACTTATAAAAATTTTCCCTCCACTCCCTTTCTCTCCAAATCTCTCACACCAAACAGATCCTATCCTGAAGGTGGCGGGGCAATTTTTATATTTAAAAAATAGAAAAGAATAAATAAAGTCGTCCGCCGGGAGATGATGACGATGCATGCTTAAAACAGCGAGATTGTGCGTGCAGCTTAGCTACACATTTTAATAACACACCAGATTAGCACTCAATATGCCACTTAATTATTAGTTTATTACCCCTACATATGTTATTAATAATGAATAAAAGATTTGATTGTTAAAAAATAATGAGTAGCAGATTTCACATAAGTTATTCTCGCGAATATACATAACCATTTTAAAGTATTTTTCTATTAGCATATTAATTTAATTTGTAATTTATCCAAAGTCTTGACATATTTTTTTTTTAATAATACTATGTCAGTCTTTATCCTAAAGTATTTTTAGTTCGATATTACCCATAAAATATTGAATTTTTAGTAAATCAAGTAAATCTTTATTAAAAATTATTACAATCATATGAATGTTTTATCTATTTTGTATAATACATTTGGTTGAAACTATTTTATTTTTCTTATTTCCGCGATATGTGCTATTTCCTCCAAAAGGACAGAGGAATTTTGGATAATTTTAATAAAATGTTTAACTACATATTAAAAATAAATTATACATCAGTATGATTCAAACAAAATTCTGCTAAGAAAAATCATAAACCTCCTTAACTTTATCCTAAAACTTATTAATACATCACTTTAAACTTTACTCATATTTTATATCAAGAAATGATGGAAGGAGCTTCTCTCCTTTACCTTCCCATCCCTTTCCCCTCCTTTATCACCTTTATCACCGTTAGATCTAGATCCAACGGTTCAGATTTAATATTACATAAAATATTATTACAATTTTATATAAAAATATATATATAAATTTAAAAATAATATTAAATCTGAACCGTTGGATCTAGATCTAACGGTGATGAAGGTGGTAAAGGAGGGGAAAGGGATGGGAAGGTAAAGGAGAGAAGCTCCTCCCATAAATGATAGACAACAAAATAATTTCTATCTTTACGTTATAAATAGGATTAAAAGAATATTTATTTGATTGCTCCTTATGCAATTTTTTAAAAAGAGAAATTAAAGTATACAGGTGGGGGCAAATGAAAAAGCATGTTGTGATGATCTGTGGGACAAAATAGGAGTAGTGTGGCATGATTTGAATTATATGGACCAACAAACACAAATTAATATGCTTTTGTGCGGTTGTTTTCAACTTTATTGTTCGACCTAACCTTTCTGGATTTTATTACATGCAGTAACTTGCTTCTCAAGAAAAGCACCGTTTGGTTTTTAACTCCAGTAGTGACAAAACCTTGGATCTTTTATCAATGGAAATTGGTCCAAGTGGTAAGCGGCTTGGTTTTGCTTAAATAAAGTCTCGGATTCGAGTCTTGTGTATACAGAAAATTCTCATTGGGAGAATCTCCCATCATAGTCAGGTGCGCGACGCGGGTCGGATCCGGATGTAGTCGAGGCAAAGCTCCGGTAAACCGGGTGGACAATAAAAAAAAACCTTGGATCTTTTTCAATATAATGCATGCCAAACTCATCAATCTATCCAACTTGTTTAAAATAGAATTTAAAAAAAAAAAAAAAAACTACCAGAAACGAGATGAGATGGACCATTCAGATTGAGAATGGCCACCTTCTAAATTATCTATATTAATTAATTATTAAAAAACGAGATAATTTTTTGTTGTGTTATTAATAGGATCAACAATATTATGTCACCAACTCAAATAATTGAGACATATTGCTGTTTCCAGCACCGTTATCCTCTCCATCCACCGTCCTTCAAATAACATCAATGTGTCAGTGCAAGTCATTATAATTGTTCCTTCCAGGACTTCAATGATGAAGTGTATGTTTCGATTGAAGGTTGAGCCAAAATAAGTTCATATCAAAAGCAAACGGATTAAACCAATATAATATAAATAAATTGACTCAGTTTTAAGTTTAAATCTTGAGTTGAAATATAAAATTAAATCTATATATAGCAATGTTTTGAAACCCATATTGGATCGGTCGGTCTGGCCTGGGAACTGGTGAACCAGCCTAAAAACTGGTCCGGTTCAATAATTTAAAAAAATCGATTTTTTTAAATTTTATTTTTAAAATTTTATATTAATAACCCTAAAATCTTCAATTTCTTACTAGTTTTGCCCCGGGTTAGCTCCAGTTTGACTTTGATCTGATACATTGACCTTTGACCCAATACTCTTACCGGTTCAGTGATCGATTTGGGTTTCAGAATATTGATATATAGATATAATACTTCATCCTTATCCAATATATTCATAACACCGTGATCCGATATCATGCGGTCAATCAAATGTTTGGCAATGCAAGAAATGGGTGTCAATTTAGCAATTACATGAGCCATAGATTATTATTTAATATATATATATATATATATATATATATATAAATAAGTGTGTGTATAAACGTTAAAATACATGGTAAGGTGTATTAAAATAAATTAGAATTTATTAGGATAACCATTATAACTATAAAATGATTTGGTTCGATGGGGTGGTTCAACTTTCTCCATCCATAGTTTTTTGCGAGTTCATGAGTCTCTTTGCTATAGTTTCCTTATAAATAAGGGAAAAAATGATCATTTACACAATAATTCTACATTTTTAATTTGATTGTAACTTAATTTATAAATTTTGACGTAATACAACATATTCCTTATAATTTCATTTCAGTTACTACTTTATGTTGTGCTAATCATTTAAAATATCGGTCATTATATTTTATGAATAAAATTATAAGGACTAAGGTGTGGTGAGCTAGAGTTTAAGAATTGGGTTTTATAGGAATTAAATATATAGTGATTGAATTACATTGAATCAAAATTAAAAGATCAGATGGAATATAAACCTAAACGAAAATATAAAAGCATCCAACAAATAGACGGGACGTCAACAAGCATTGCTTATGGGGGCCCAATGAAATGGTGACGGGCCAAACTAAAGCGGCTCCATAAAATTTTGGACACCTAATTATTATTTTTTTTTGGAGAGGGACATAATTATCAATTGTACGGTACTTGTCTTTCTTTTTTTTTTGGCCGAACGTACTTGTCTCTGAATCCATAATAATTGACTCGCTTCTTGTTAACATGTTTGATTCTGCTAGAGTGATTAATATTTCCTCCGATACTAATTATAAGATAAAGTTGATTTTTTTTAAGAAATCAAAAAAATTAATTAAATTACTTTAGAATATTTATATTTATATTTATATTTTTTTCTTCAAACCAATTAGTTTGACTGATAAATTAAGGATATATAATATATGATATGATTAAGTAACTTATTTAGCTTCTTTAATTTCTCTAAAAAAAGTCAACTTTATCTTATAATTAGGACCGGAGGTAGTAGTTAAATACTGAACTAAATTAATTACGTACACTTTCTAAAAATTTACTGAGATCGCGTTTTTATTTTCAGAGAATATCTAAACTAAATTTTTGAATTAAACTATGTAGTGGCTAGCAAGACTTATTTCAACTAAAATTATTTAGAGTAAGCAGTAAACAATGAGTTGTCCAGGTGGTGATGCCACAGGTAAACCTCCATGCTTGAATGAGGTCCCGAACTTAGAGTAAACACAATACTACAGGAGTATGAAATACTCCAATGTTTTAAGAAATATTAGTAAATTTTAAAAATAAATAAGAAATGTATGAAATTGTCCTTGGATCAAAATGAAAGATGATTAGACCTCCAGTGTTCAGAAACTACGGAGGCTAAAACACAGGGGGCTTCATTTTTTTTGTTGCCTACCCGGTTGACCGGAGCTTTGCCCCGATTACATCCGGATCTGACCCGTGTCGCGCACTTGGTTATGGTAGGAGAGTCTCCCAATGAAAATTTTCTGCATATAAAAGACTCGAACTTGAGACCTTATTTAAGTGAAACCAAACCGCTTATCACTTGGACCAATCATAATCAACGTGTGTGTTGTGAGGTGTGAGGACTCTGGGACAGAAAGTGGCATGTTAATGAACAAATATCATCAATTGCAATCATGGGTTGTTACGGTCGTATGTTTCATACGAATCCTGATTTTGTTTGTCTGTTTATTTTTTTATTTTTTATTTTTTATTTTTTCCCAACTTGTTTGTGTATTTTCAGATATTCACGGCAACACCATTTTTTTTTTGATAAATACCATTTTATTTATTTAAATAAAAGAGACGTGTTTCTTTTCTTCTTCTTTTTTTTTTTTTTTGCTACAAAAATTTTAAGAAATGAGTTAAGCTCACCTACGATCTAAGGGTATGACTCTAAGTTGGGATGTCTCCACCAACGTCTCGACTAGATCATAACTAGGTGGACTTTTCTGGGATCGGACCCTCTCTCATTAATGAAAGAATCCAACCCCTTCACCAGCTGAACCCAAAGATGAGGGATACGTGTTTCTTTTCTTAACAAACGCATACACACGGTGAGACACACAAAAGAGAGTGTGAAGATGTTGGACCACTTGGATTTCGGCCAATGGGCCCATTTTTATTTTGGACACATTACAATCCAATCGCAATAGTCCAACACTTTCTCAACCTGCAACCAATATTTTTCTATATTTTTTATTACAAAAAATGGACAGTGGCTCTCACCAAGGCAAGACGTGTCGAGGTTTTTTTTCCCCACGCAACTTTGATCCTCTTGATTTCAATCAGAAACAAATATTAATATCCTTCAGTAAAATATTACGCATGAGATATACTCCCTCATTTTTTTTAATGTAAGAGTTAGCTAATTTTTTTTTGAAGATGTTGAAAATATTAAATAAATTATTTAATCATAATATATATTGTACATCATTAAATAATAATATTATATCAGTTTATGAGTCATATAAATTAGTTTAAAAAATAATGATGAATATAAATAATTTAATAAAGCTTAATTAACTTTCTTAATTTTTTCAAAAAAAAAAAAAATCAACCAACTCTTATATCATACACAGGATTAAGTATCATTCATGTCCCTTTAACAAATTTTCAGTTGAGTTTGAGTTAATTTAACATGACTATGTGTCTACAGGAGACCATGAACATCTAAATTACAACATCCCGTTCTAATTATAAGATAAAATTGATTTTTTTTTAAGAAATTAAGGAAGCTAAATAACTTACTTAATCATATCATATGTTACGTATCCTTAGATTATATATTAATTTATTAGTCAAACTAATTAGTTTGAAGAAAAAAATATAAATATAAATACTCTAAAGCAATTTAATTAGCTTCCTTAATTTCTCTAAAAAAGTCAATTTTATCTTATAATTAGGACCGGAGGAAATAATTTAATATACGATCTTTCATCGTTCATGCCTTAGGTCCTTAACCCAGGTTATTACCGTAGCTTCGTTCGCTTCACCTAAAGCTTGACCAGAAGATAAAATTAAACGATGAAATTAGAATCAGAATCTACATCCTTTTTTTTTAAAAAATATATATAATAGAGATTGTACAGTAATTAACAACACTCTCGCTAAAAAAATAATTTAACAGCTTTAATTTTTTTTTTTGCACGTTTAGCGTCCTTCAAGTGTAAGCAAGCACGGCATATCAATTGTACTACGCAGCCGTGAAGTAGTCAAAAAGTTGAGCTAAAAATTCATAAACAAACTCATCTCTTGTTGGCGTCAGCAGAGAAAAAAAAGTATATACCTAAAAATGCATGTTTTGTGGAACCGGATGAACTTTTTTTAAACAGAAAATTATTCATAAGTTTAAACTGGTATACTTATAAGTTAAAATTAACAATATAAGTTTACACGTCAAAATTAATTACATATTTACAATCTGAGTTCAGTCATTTACAAGTTAATCTTCTAAAAAAAAAATCAAATAATTTTTTGGAATGGTGGAACCTCTTTATATTTATTTATTTATTATCAAAATTTATGAGTTTCTTTTTACCCCGTTTTCAAACTGGACGTGGTTGCCTGAGAAAGTGTGAAAACAAAATAATCAAATTCACTAGGATTGACAATTCAATATAACGTTCTTTTTCTTTATTAATGGCCTCCCACAATAATATATGGTTAGTAAACTTGTTATCATCATTGATGTACTCGTTTGGATGAGCGATTGAAATGTTTAAAAGCAGCTTTTCAATCGTAATTTACTGTATATGAAGTAAGTATGTGAGAGGATTTGTGTCTCGATCTACGTGAAAAGCAACTTATAAACAATCTAATAGTTAAAACAAACATGACCATCATATATCGATGTCTCTTGTTTATAAAAAAAAAAAAAGTGGTGCAAGTGACAAAATGAAACTGTATAATTAAATACAAAATACACACATATGTACATCTTCAATTAATATTATACGATATTATGATATTGATAAGGATGAGGTCACTTCTAAACTATCTCATTCTAATCTGCACTATAAAAAGGTTTTGGGTAGGTAGTGTAAACCAGATAATATAAAAATAACGATACAACATTTGAAACATGCATAAAGCTAATACGCCAGTTCACAAGTTGTTTATTAATTAATTAATTAATTAAATTAAATTCAAAATCAAGAGTCAGAAACAAAGAGCTAGTTAATTAAACAACAGCCACAAGTATTTTTTTTTTTTTTTTGTGGTGCAACAGCAACAAGTCTTAACAAGCGTGATAAAAACATGGGCTGGGAACTAGGAATAAGAATTTTGAAAATAGAATCAAGGGGCACATATTCTTTTTCTCAAGCTTACTTTATTTTGCTAATAAAAATTGACATATGAAACAAGATATTTGTATGATTTTGGTGATGTGGATTTCAACTTAACCAAACAAAAAAGGACTGACTTTAATTGACTTGCCTTTTCTTTCTCTTAATCCTCAGCCTCTTGCTTAATTGGATAAAAATGCATCATTTATGTACGTAATCTGAATAATTAAGTACACATAAAAAAAAACTGACTAAATACTAAATAGTCTTATAAATTTCTGCTATTTTCTAAAATTTGTCCTCTTCATTATTAGGTTGACTCGTATTAATCCAAAATTATCAAGAAAAGTATATATATGCATAGACAAACTGTTCCAAGAACAAATTCAATGGTCAATAATGTTGTGTATCCACCATGCATTAGGATTTCACTTTTTTTTTTTTATTTATTTTCTGTTTGAATAAATAAAGGTTTTTGGGGCAGCTGGTCCCCTAAAGCTGAAAGCATATTTTAATTTTAAAGAGAAAAATTGACTTATGTCTCTACTAAAAGCCTGGACCTACGCCACCTTTCTTTTGTTTTTTTTTTCGAAAAATTTCTATCTCCCTTCACTTGAAACTTGGATTTGCCAATCGTGCAACTTGAAGATAATGCGTGTGAGAAATCTTGTCTCACATAAATTGTATAGCGTACTGTTTATAGTAAATAAATTTTATGAAATAAACAAATTATTATATATAAAATGTTATAAATTATTATTTTGAGTTATCAGATAAAATTTTTATCTGTACGCTATCATAAAATTAATGTTACGTTTTTTAAAAAAATTAAATTTTTTTATTTCGTAAATTTAAATTATTTTCTGCTTCTTTTACCATACTTTCAATTTATTATTATCTTTACTCTTTATATTTATAATTATATCTTTTTACAAAACTCAATGTTTACATGGTTGGTGAAGATCTCGCCGCCGGGTTGATTTTTTTTTTTTTTGGGTCTGTCTTCATTTTTAACTATTTCTATTCTTTAGTTGGACTGTATTTAATGTGAGACTTCTTTTTTTCTGTTCTTAAATCTTACATTCATTTGGGGGAAAAAAAAAATCTTACATCCACTGGCCAATTATAGCATTAATGGCCATTTTATATAATTTTCTGATTCAACAAAATCCGTTGTTATGCTTCATGATCAAACCCCCACTATACCATCCAAGAGCTTGTATAGTTTTCTGGTTAATCTACTCATATCCCATTTCAATAATATAAAAAAATATTGGATATTTAGAATCATATCAGAAATATAATAGAGAATATATATATATATATATATAGAGAGAGAGAGAGAGAGAGAGAGAGTTTAACTTTCAGAAATGCTTGACTAGACTACCAAAATGGGGACAATTTGCTTATCAGCGAAGGCAATTTGTTGAGAAGTGATAATATATTTGAATTTGAATCTGATAAATACAATGTACCAAATCCGAAGACAAATATTATGTGCTCGTTTGGAATAGCTTATTTTTGGACAATAAGTGTTTATAAATCGTGATTCACAGTATACGAAGTAAGTATGTGAGAGGAGTTTTATCTCGGCTTGTGTAATAAGGACTTATTTTTTAAGAAATCGTGATCCCAAACATGCCTTATACGTGTTCGTTTGGAATAGTTTATTTTTAGGTAATAAGTGCTTATAAATCATAATTCACGGTATACGAAGTAAGTATGTGAGAGGAGTTTTATCTTAGCTTGCGTAATAAGAATTTATTATCCAAAAATAAGTGATACCAAACACAGGCTATGTTTCTTCTCAATCTTTCACATTCATCTTTGTAATTTGTCACTCTCCTACCTCCAAGTGCTCCAAGATTATATTGTCGTCACGCCCATTTATTACTTCTCGAATATTTTCAATTAATGCACATATACGTTGAACTTGGCTTGTTCTTATTAGTGTTATTACATGATTTTCTTAGTGGGTGCATGGTCATGATTTCATTAAAAATAAGAAGGCTATTCGTTATTATTTTTACTCATGAATTTTAAAACATTGAGGTTTATTATTTGTGAGTAATTTAATTATATGTTAAAATGGATAAGGTTTCTCAGTGAATTTTAAGCTATTGATTATAGGATCATTTTATATGGTGATATATTCAATTTTTTAATGAAATTGTGGTTAAACATGTTTGATATTTTTTAAATAATATGATTTAGCTAAGAACGACTTTATCTGTGTGTTGACATCATGGGCCAAAGTAATAATAAAAAGCTGGAAAAAAAATGTTAGAAAAGACAGAAGCGTCATCTCATTATAAATAAATATAAAATCTTGCACCTTCATCAACACTAAGGCCACACATTAAGAAAGCTAATCCTTTGTCATATGATATGTATTATATTATCCACTCCATTACACCTTAATTAATATTCTTGTACGTGATAATAACAGGAATATTATATAAAAATGAAATAGATGGGCCATCATTTGGTTTGATTGGGTTTAGCATTATATTTCTTACACATATCTCATGTTAATTTGAGTATTATACTATAATTATATATCTTGCGTGTCTCGTTGACATTTGGATTTCCTAATCAAGTCTTCTTATCCAATTTGAATATTATTGTGCATAAACTATGTCTTTGAAAGCTAAGGCTCTTACATACTGCCTTCCAATTTTTGAATTAAAAACAAGTCAACTTTAATTTCAGAAATAAAGTGTAAAACACCAATTCGGATCCATAGGATTTAGCGGTAGAAGTTGCTTTTCTAACGTGATTTACGGTATACAAGGTAAGTTTGTAAGAGGAGTTTTGTCTCGACGTACCTGAACGTATTTTTCTACCGTTTTCTCAATACAGGCCCTAATACAAGCACAATTCGGTGTTTGTATTAGAAGTTGAATTTATGTTTGTATTAGACATACAATACGAATTTAATTTCATACAAAATGGAATAACATGATTTTTTTTTCACAAAAAAAGGTAGAAACTAACATATATTGAAATTACAAGGGAGATATAACCCGCCACCTTCCATTTATAAATAAAACTCATATTGTCTTAATGTTACAAAGTCGCTAGCGAAAAAAATATTGAATGTGAAACATTGGTTTATATTTTAAAAAATTTAGGACTAGCGACATATTCATTTACGTGCTTCCCAAAAAAAATTCTACTGTGAACAACAAAATTTGTTTATTTGGATATTATTATTAAATGAATATTGTTTACTTAGAGTGAAATGTAAGAATTGTGAACACAAGATTGTTTTATATTCTCGTTCGTAGTGTAATTTATGATCTTTTACCAAGGAATGGGGTAATATTTATTTATTTTTTGTCAGGGGGTAATATTTATTTATAGGATACAGAAGAATTATCTTTTCCATACAATTTATACCAAATAAAATAGGGAGGGAAATAAGGCACTGCAATGGTGATGCTACCCGTGACATTTAAGGAGGGTTTTGTATTCAAATTCGGCATTAATATGTTTGTGTTTTTTTTTAAATTAATGATATTGACAAAAAAAAAAGGGCAAGAAATTATATGAATCAATTTTTTTGGACAAAAGGCCATTGAAAGCTCCTGGGCCAGACGAATTCAATCCGCTATTTTACCAAAGTCAATGGGAAACTGTAGGAACGTCTGTGATTGAATTAGTAAAACGAGTGTTTAATGATCCGATGTGGATTCGACAAATCAATGGCACTCAGATTGTTCTCATTCCGAAGGTGGAACATCCAGAGACGTTTCGTGATTTTCGCCCTATAAGTCTTTGCAATGTGGTATACAAGATTATTACGAAGGTTATTTCAAAAAGACTCAAGGAAATCATGCCTTTGGTGATAGCCCCGAATCAGTGCAGTTTTGTTAAAGGGCGTCAGAGTTCAGATAATGTTATACTAGTGCAGGAGATCATTCACTCTATGAAGTCCTTAAAAAAGAAAAAGGGTTTTATGGCCATTAAGATTGATTTAGAGAAGGCTTATGATCGTGTGAGATGGAATTTTGTCTACGAATGTCTAAAAGAGCTCAAGATTCCTGAATATCTGAGTAAAGTTATTCAAGCTTGTATGTCGATGTCTCAGATGCAACTGCTTTGGAATGGTGAAGCTACTAATATGTTTTGCCCGTCCAGAGGGATTAGACAAGGTGACCCAATATCGCCGTATCTTTTTGTTATCATGATGGAAAGATTGGGACATCTTATACAAACGACAGTTGAAGAGAGTGTTTGGCAACCTTTTAGGCTCTCCAAACGAGGTACTCCTATCTCTCATATTTTTTTTGCTGATGATCTCATTTTGTTTGCAGAAGCAGATCTAGATAACGCAGGGGTTATTAAGGCCATCTTTGATGACTTCTGTGTCATTTCGGGACAGAAAATAAATGTAGGAAAATCTAGAGTTTACTTCTCTAAGAATGTAAACCATATAAGAAGAAAAGAAATTAGTGAATTTCTAAATTTTACTTAGACTTCGAATCTGGGAAAATATCTGGGAATGCCTATTTTACATGAAAGAATATCAAAGGCAACGTATAGTTTTCTCCTGGATAAGATGGATGCTCGCCTAGCCAATTGGAAGTCTAACATGTTATCGATGGCTGCCAGGCATACTCTCGTGTCATCTGTTATGTCAGCTATGCCAACTTATGCTATGCAGTCAGTGCCTCTTCCATTGGGGCTTTGTGATGAAATAGACAAACGTTGTCGTAACTTCCTTTGGGGTAGTAGTTCTGCCAGCAAAAAACCTCATCTAGTCTCCTGGGACATCGTCTGTGCACGTAAGGAGGATGGAGGCCTAGGTCTTAGGTTGGCTCGTTACCAGAATCAGGCTTTCATGATGAAACTTGGTTGGAATATGATTAATAGAAGAGATTCGCTCTGGGTCAAGCTTTTACGAGAAAAATATAAAGCCGGAAGTGATATTATTCCTAAAGTTGAGAAGCGCCGGTCAGAGTCTAGTACCTGGAGGGGTATTCGTAACTGTTGGGACAAGATCAAAGATAGTTTATCTTGGAGAGTTACCAATGGTTAGAACACTTCTTTCTGGAATGATATATGGGTACCGCATTTTGACAAGCTTCAGAGATTGGTAATCAGTGAACTGCCTAGAGATGTTGCTGAATGGAGAGTAGCTGATTGTATCACTTCATCAGGACAGTGGGATATAAGTAAGTTTAATCACCTACTGCCAAGCCATGTATGTACAGCTATTGCACACGTTAAATTCAATCATCTAAATGGGGAGGATTTTCCGGTATGGAGATGGTCTTCAGATGGATTTTTCTCCATTAGATCAGCTTACAAATATCTAGTATGCACCCCTCAATCTCATAGTATTAATCGGAGAAGATGTGTTTGGAAATTGAAGGTCCCTCAAAGGTATCATGTTTTCTTGTGGCTGTGCTTTCATGGTCGTCTAATGACAAACATGATGCGTTACCAGCGAGGTAGCCATCCCACGGGTACTTGTGATATATGCCATAACTCATGCGAGTCTCTAATACATGTTTTACGGGATTGTCCATTCACTTCTGAATTATGGAAAGAATTCTTACCGCCTGATTGGCGTGATAAATTTTTTGGCATGATTGAGAGAAATGACTGGCTTACATGGTGTACGAGAAGAAAATATGTAATACAGGGATTCAAGTTTCGTCTTTGGTTTACGGTTTTATGCCGGCATATCTGGTTGGCTCGTAATGACAGATGTTTTAACAATAACACTTGGAGTAGACATGCCATATTGGCTTGTGCTCGTGTCTGCTTAACATGGGGTAATACAAGCTTACTTCAAGATAAGAGTGCAGAAATGAATCAACAATAGTGGCAGCCACCACCGTTTTGGTGGGTGAAGATTAATACCGATGGTTATAGGAAGGACAACTTAGGCACGTGCACGTGTGGAGGTGTGTTGAGAGATCACAATGGTGAATTTTTGATGGGGTTTATGTATCAGATCGGGCGAGGAACAATAGTATCTGCAGAAGCATGGGGTGTTTTGTGGGGACTTAAAGTCGCATGGGATAGAGGTTACAGACAAATCATGATTGAGTCTGACTATAGTGAAGTGATGGATCTAATTCAGGGAAAGGTAGCTCAGGAACACCCTGATTGTGGATTGATTGAGGAGGTTCAAACGTTACTGGATAGAGATTGGGAAGTGGAAATTTCACATTGCACTCGGAATGTTAACACAGTTGCAGACTCTATGGCTAAAGAAGCTTGGAAGATGGCGATTGATTTTCATATCACATATTCGCCCCCTGATGCTATTACTACCTTTTTATTTAATGTTGTAATTAGGATGAGATTTTATGTTGATTCAGGAGGATAGTTTCTGATGTGTTTGTAGATTATCTTTTTCTATCAAAAAAAATTAGGGGCATGTAATTTTTTTTTTTTTTTGACTTGTAGGGGTATGTAATTCAAACTTTATGAATGGGAAGTCAAATCTGAGTCATATCAACTATCGAAGAATTGTCTCGGACACACGTGAGATTAATCTTGTCACGAGTGCGCATTATATACAAACTTTTTTTTTCACTAAAAAATATAGATTTGGGAAAATAAAAAAAATACCTTGAAATATAGGAAAGGATAAATTGATGGTGTGAAATTCAGAAATTCTAGCTCAGTGTTGCCTCAGTACGGAGGGGATCTGAGATTTTGAAATCTTAGTGAAAAGACAAACTTGCCCTTTATGTGTCCCTCTCTCTTAGCCCGGAATAATAATATCGGTCTCTTTATTAACAATACCGTATTCTACATTAACAACTCATCTTTCTACTTTCATAATAACAACACCGGTCTCTTTATTAACAATACCGTATTCTATATTAACAACTTCATCTTCTTGTTTCACAACTTCATAATTTGAGTTTCAGTGTCAATAACAACACCCCTTCCTCTATAAATAACACTATATTTTACATTAACAACACTATATTTTGAGATACGAATATGTGAAAGAATAAAGTGAAGTTGTTAATGTATAATGCGATGTTGTTAATAAAGAGAGATGTATTGTTATTTTCAACTGAAAGAGGAAACAATTGAAGGGCACATTCGTCTTTTCGCTGGGATTTTAAAATCTCAGATTCCTCCTCCACGGTGATACAATATTGACCTGAGATTTTCGAATTTCACCTCATTGATTTATCCTTTTACGTATTCTAAGATATTTTTTTAGAATTTTTCCTATAGGTTTTATTACGCATTATATACAAACTGACCACTTGTTCATACAGTGATACAAGCATTGTAACATGTACTAATGGAGCAGCATAGCAGGGTAAAAGAACGTGACATGGTTGAATTTAGTTAAGTGGCCCCTACCGACCGACCCTGCGCCTCCTTATGTTTTGTTGGTCACTCATGTCTCTATTTATATTGGGTCTGCCGTTCTCGCCAGCGTCGCATGTGAACCGTCTGGGCCTTCCACGCGCCCCTACTTAGGGTGTGTTCTTATTAGCTTTTGGAGAATAGATTCTGGAGAGAATAGCTTTTGGAGAATAGATTATAGGAAAATAGATTATGGGAAAAAGTGATTTTGATAAAATGAGAGTGTTTGGATGATTTTATCAGAATAGCTTTTTTCATGGTCAAATGACTAAAAAGGACATTAACTTTTATGATAATTACATATAAATGATAAGATTATATTTTAAGTATTATTTGACATTAAATTGCATAATAATTACAATAAATGAAATAAATTTGTCCAAAATTTTTTAAATTATAACATTTGTCAATTATGTAATATAAAAAAAATAGATGCAAAAATTATAAAATTATAACATTAGTCAATTATGTAGTAAATTACAAAATTAGATCAAATGTACATATTGAAGGCGTATACAATATTAATTTTCATCTCCTTTTACAACCTGGGTTATCTTTTGCCAAACCTACTGTATCATTCTTCATTCTTTATTAAATTTTAGAAGATGGAAAAATAACAATGAACAATTAAAACCCCTAACGGCATTAAAAATGATGCATCTTAATCCATTATTTAACATTAAATTTCATAATTAATACCAAAAATGAAATAAATTTGTTTATATGTAATGTTAATTAACTTAACTAATTTTTCTAATATAATCAAATTAGAGAAATAGGTCTTATATAGGATAAGAGGGAGTATTAAAATTTTAAAATTCAAAAAAAAAAAAAAAAAGACAGAAAACGTTGAAATTCAAAAAAAAAAAAAAGATGAGAGAGAGTGTACATGGGACCCACAAACAAGAAAAGAACCAATAAGAATGAGAGTGTGGGGCCCACAAAGTGCAAAAAGTAAAAAAAAATAGCTTATGCCCAAACCATGGTTTTGAGGTCCAAAACCATGGTTTGGGGGCCAAAATAGCTTATCTAAAAAAAATGAGTGTTCTTATATTTTTTCCTCAAAACCATGGTTTTGAGGAAAAAGCACTTTTTTTAAAGAATGCCGAACACACTCTTAGCGTGATTGAGAACGACAACTTCCTGCCCAGCATCTTTTGGCCTTCGAAAGTGCTCGCTGTTAGTGACATAATTGTAATTTATCGTTAATCCCTTTAAATTTGACAAACTAAATCAGTACCACTACTGCCGTTGCACCTCAGGCGCCCAATTTCCCTGAACTCGCTGTTCCTGAAATTTTTTTTTACAAGCTAATTAAATTATTTTAAAATATTTATATTTAAAATATTTATATCATACTGATTTATCTAATTTATAGAATAATATATAATATAGGCTATGAAGTTACTTATTTAATTTTTTTAATCTCTCAAAAAATAATTAACTGAATCTTATATTAAAAACATAATAGAACAATATTTATAAGAGTAACCTGGAGTTGTAAGGTCAAAAAAAAACTTGGAGTTGGAAGTAATAATTCCTTTTGTTTTTTTGATGTAGTAATAATTCCATAATACTAATTCTAATAAAAATTAAATAATAGTGATATTTGTTAGTAGTTTGATTGGCGAACATTTTTTGTTCATAAATATAAGTTTATCTTGAAAGTGATTAATAACTGTTTTTAAAAATTTCTCCTATTGAATAATTGAGGGGGGCAAAGTGTCAATAGTATCATTTTTCAATACTTATTACTCCTTTCCGTCCTTTTTATAAAAGTAAAAAATTTGAATCGTTTTGGCTTTTTTTTTTTGTTAGAGTCCAACAACAATTGTTTCAACATCTAATAAGTTTTTTTTTATTTGTGCCCCTCATTAATTATATATATTACATTAATTAAAGGGTTTGTAATCAAGGTTCTGAAACCTGGATCGGGCACTGAATCAGTCGGGATACTGGGTTAAGGGTGGTGAGGTATAAAAAATTGAAAAATATTCTCATCACACCGGTCAAAAATTCAAATACTATATATCATTTATATACTTTGAATTACTAACAAAATAATCATATACTCCAATACTTGTTACATACTGTTTATAATTTTCTTTATAAATTGACGGATAGTTGTATGAGAATAAACATTTCATAGAAATAATTAAATATTGTACATTCATCCTTAAATAATAATTTAAATTCAAATAAATGAATCCAATTTTGCTAAGAATATAAAAAACATGCTTACTCAAATATCAATCAAGAACATATATCATAAATAAAAAACAACATTTTACAATAAATATAAATAAAATTGGATACAAAAAAATAGCCTTTTACCTCAGTAACTGGAGACCCAGGACGACAACTTGGAGTATATGAATTATGAAATAAAGTGAGTGATTTGATTTTAAATATAAATATTCAAAATGAAAGTGAAGAGAAGTTAGTGATTTGATTTTGATCACCATGGAGTACTGACCAAAGACTTGGAGCCTAACGCCATCAGTCAACTAAGTTTGAATATAAAAAAAACACCACAAAATGATGTCTTTTCATTAGGCTTGAGGGGAAAAACAGATAAAGGTGACCCGGGTTAACTCGCCAACTTGGCCGGGCCAGGCCGAGTTTTCCGGGTTGACCGTGGGTCAACCCTTAACATGGGTTTATCAGCAAACCGGACCGATTTTCTGGCTGGTTTACCGGTTTCCAGTCTGAACCGGCCGGTCCGGTCTGGGTTTAAAAACCATGTTTGTAATACTCATATTTACTATATTTTTCTCTCTTATTTACCTTCTCATAAACGAGGGCAAACTTACAAAAAAAATTTATTTTAAGACATCTTTATTATTTTTAACTAATTTTAACCACTTTCTTAAATAGCATAATTTGGTTATTGTGCTCTTATAAGAATGATTTGGGAGGGTTAAATAAAGAAAATTTTGAAAAAGTTGATCTTTCTTTCTTTTTTCTTTTTGCTATACAATATATTTCATTAAAACTAATCCAATAAGAGATACAAGCTCAAAATAGAAAGTTTCCAAAAACAAAATCTAAATACATCACAATACAAAGAACCCTAAAACGCTAAAACTAACCTTATCCTAAAATAGGTGAGAGAGAGCTACCACCACAATTAAGAACCTTACTGTCTTCATAATCCTTTTACTAGAATTTGTGGGTAGAAAAATGTGGTTTCCAACAACAAAGCCATTTATAAAAAGTGGTTATTCGACTAATCATCACAAAGGATTCATCGCTTTTATCTACAAAAAAACAATGAGATTGGTTGTTGAAGAAAATCTATGAAAAGACCTCATAGAAGGAAAAGCACCAGTAAACACCAATAAAAAATATGAAGACCGAAAAGTTGTCAACTGTACAACAAACCGTATGATCTCTACTATGACATATGCTTCAGATTCGTCATTGTCAACAATCCATAATAGTCTTTTGAAGGATGAAGCTAATAATATACAAGACCATAGTTACCAATTCTCAAAACTACCAAATATAGCCACAATGTGAGATTTGCTATCATTAAAACTCCTAACTCGATTTATTGCTGCAAAGAAAGTCAACACCACCATAATAATCTCAAATAAACATGAAAATAAATGTAGATCAACACAAAATACGGACATCTCCACCCCTATCGAAACTGAGGAGGGTGACACTATGAAAAAAGTTCACCCAACAATGGGAGAAGAGCTCCCACCACCCAAGCAAGAGGGAGAGAAAAAAGAGACAGCCTGCTCTTAAAAAAAAAGGTTGATCATTTTAAAACCTATTAAATATCTTAATCTCTATATATATTTTTTAGTATGTATATGTGAGATTTATTTAAACTATATTTATAATAAGCATGGAATGGTGAGTAATAATTTAATACTTGATGGTGTGATGCTATGCAAACTAATGTATTTTAACGCCAGTTGATTTTTTTTATAAAGATTAAGAAAGTTGGTTAAATTATTTTAAAGTATTTATATTCATCATTTTTTAAATTTATTTATCTAATTTATAAATTGATATATAATTTAATCATACACAATATATAATATAATTAAATAATTCATTTAAATTTCTTAATATATAAAAAAAAATAATTAGATCTTATTTTTAGAACTGTAAGCAATATTTATTATGTTTTGGTAAATGGAAGCGTAAAGTGGTAAAGAAATAATTATTCCTCCAATAAAATTTAAAAGATGGAGGGAGTCCAAGAGGCCTGAATTAAATTAAATGCCTGTCCTTTGAGGCATAGGTATGGCAGGTGGGGAAAAATAAAAGTAGCGTGGGCGGCTACCATTCCGTACAATCATTTAGTAATGGGTTACCAATAGTCGGTGTAATTATTAGATGGAGCCTCTTGTCCCTCCTTCATGCATGCAAAATTTTCACTTTAATTTCTCGATCTAATTTTATATGAAATTTTGGTTCCTTATGTTATTTTTAGTCATATAATCTCTCCTGTCATAATTATAGAATATATTTATCTAATTTTGGAGAAATTAAGGATAGTGGTTAAATTAATTAATCATATTTATTTTTCTAAAATACTTCTATTTAAAATTTAAAATGTTATCCAATTACTTTGATTCTTTATTTTTTTTCTTATATCTTTCTTGCTTCACACACGACTTCTCCAAGTTCTCACACAATAAGGCGTCATCAATCTCCCTCAACAACTTCTGATATACTTTTATTAAATTATTATTGTGTTTAATTATTATTGAGAAAATATTAATAGAGGGTATTTTAGGAAGAAACTGATAAAAATTAGAACTTTATCCTATAATTAGGATTAAGATCAACTCTTAAATATTATCTTATAATTATGACAAAAGGGAGTAACATTATCGTTTCTATTGACTTCAAATGATAATTTTTATAATAATCACGGTTCATTTTAAAAATTAAATTTTAATGTACTAGCATCTGTAAACTCCAATCATGATCAAATCTTAACTCATGCGAAATATTTTTCAACATTCCAAAACTGGGACTCCCGTGAACAAATGAGAAGGCTAAAGTGTTACGTAAATTGACTTTTTTAAAATAAGATTAATTTATGAATTAAATGGTACTCAAAAACAAAAAAGTGAAAAATGTACTGCACTCGTATAACTCGAGGAAACTGAAAATGAATCATAATAGTGGGGCGAGTTTGTTCTTATTCGTGTATCGTTGGTTCACAGCTGTATCTGGACACTTCTGAATCCTTGATTTGGAATCTTCTGTTGCATGGTTTTATATATATAAATAATTAATCATTTCTAATGGGAAAAATCGTATAAAGAATTAAAGATCTCTAGACAAGCTGGCTCTAAGGACTATCCAGCATCCACATTGATACTCCGTCACATGCTAATGATGAACATTGTAGCCCAAGAACCTGGAAACATCATATGGGGAAATTGAACCAATTTCTATTGAATCAAGAATAGATACAATCTGTATATCTTCTTATGAACAAATAAAATCTATGTACAGAACTAAAGGCCATTGCTCATGTGGCCTTTATATACTGACATACTATCCTAAAATAACGAGATAAAAATAATATCACAATAACTAATACAAATTTACACAAATACCCTTAGTCTCTAATACTCCCCCTCAAGTTTGGGGCTATATATATTTACAGTTCCTAACTTGCTTAACAAATTCTGCTGTATATTCTTCCCAACTGCTTTTGTGAGAAGATCTGCTTGCTGATTACTCGACCTTACATGTTTCAAATCTATCACTCCTTGTGCCCATTTTCTCGCACAAAGTGACAGTCTATCTCTATGTGTTTGGTGCGCTCATGAAACACTGGGTTTGCAGCAATATGTATTGCTGCCTTGCTATCACAGAATGTGTCTACTGGAGCTTTATGATCAATGCATAAATCTTTCAGCAACCCTAGTGCCCAAACCACTTCTGAAGTTGCCATACTAAGCGCCCGGTACTCCGCTTCAGCTGAGGACTTTGAAACAGTACTTTGCTTCTTGGTTTTCCACATAATGAGTGAGTCTCCAAGCTTCAAAAGATACCCAGTTACTGATTTCCTTGTTGTTGCACATGCTGCCCAATCAGATTCACAGAAACATTTCAGGTCTGGCGCTCCTTTTGCACTGAGGAGAATGCCTAATCCTGGAGTTCCTTTTAAATACTTGACCACCTTCAAAGCAGCTGCCATATGCACCTTCATCGGTGTTTGCATAAATTGGGAAAGAACCTGCACAGAGAAACAGATATCAGGTCTTGTCATTGTTAAGTATATCAGCTTACCAACCAACCGTCTATATCTTTCTGGATCTTTCAGCAGCTCTTCCTTCTTATTAACCTTCTCTTGAAATGGCGAAAGCTTCAAGGTGGGTGACATGGGCAGATTTTCTGGTTTGCAGCCACTTAACCCTGTCTCAAATAATAGATCAAGCACATATTTTCGCTGTGACAGCACTATTCCATTTTTAGATTTGGCTACCTCAATCCCTAAGAAGTATTTCATGCTTCCCAGATCTTTGATTTTAAAATTATCATGCAACAACTTCTTAGTCCTAGAAATAGCCATTTCTGAATTTCCAGTTATCAACAAATCATCAACATAAACCAACACTAACACAATATCATCACCATCATTAGATATGAATAGAGAGTAATCGTTTTTACTTTGCTTAAAACCCCCTTTAACTAACGCCTCTGACAATTTATGGTTCCATTATCTCGAGGCTTGCTTTAAGCCATAAAGGGATTTATTTAACCTACAAACCATATGCTCCCCCTTACTCTTATACCCTTGAGGCATACTCATGTACACCTCTTCATCAAGGTCTCCCTGCAAAAATGCATTACTCACATCCATTTGATAAATATTCCAATCATTAACTGCTGCCAATTTCATAACTATTCGAACCGTAATCATTTTTATGACAGGTGAGAAGGTTTCATGATAGTCAATGCCTTCTTGTTGACTATATCCCTTAGCAACAAGTCTAGCTTTATATCTATCAATACTACCATCAGACTTATATTTTACCTTGAACACCCATTTGCAACCTATGGGTTTCCTACCTTTGGGTAGCTCCACTATTGTCCATGTGTTATTTGCCTCAAGTGCATCCATTTCTTCTTGCATGGCTTTAACCCATTCTGCACTCTTAACAGCTTGATTAAAGTTAGATGGTTCTACAACAGCATCTATTGAACACAGAAAACATAGATGTTTGGCAGAAATATGATCATATGACATGTAATCTTCTATAGGATAGAGACACTTACTTACTTTACCTTGTGAAGGTTCAGATGTGAGCATGGAGCAAACAAAGTCATTGGACCAGATTGGAGGCCTTCTATCTCTTACTGGCCTAATTCTGCTTGACTCAACAGGCACATTAACATCATTAGAGTCCAAGGTTGAATCTGACCTTCCCAGCGGACTAGGATTAGAACGGACAGACCTTGGCTCTATATTATAGATTTGTGATTGATCGGATGAATCAAACCAAAATATGTTCTTACCTTCATGATGTGCTCCCCCTTGCTGCTTTGGTTCCAAATTAGCAAAGGGAAATTGGTTTTCAAGGAATCTCACATGTCTACTTGCAAATATGATTTTATTGTTGATATCCAGCAGTAAAAATCCCTTTTTATTGTCAGGATATCCAAGAAACACACAGGGAATAGATCTGGCCTGTAACTTATCGTTAGTTTTTAAATCAGTAGCATATGCCTTACAACCAAAAACATGCAATGAATTCAAAGAAGGTACAGAACCGTATATCTTTTCATATGGGCTCCTAAAACCTAATATCTTAGAAGGCAATCTGTTTAATAGGTGTGCTGCCATTTTTACAGTTTCCCCCTAATACTCTAATGGAATATTGCTTTGTAATATCAATGCTCTAGCTATTTGCATAATTGTCCTATGTTTCCTTTCTACAACTCCATTCTGTTCTGGGGTATAGGGGCAACTAGTTTCATGTATCATTCCCTTTTCTCTAAAGAATCGTGCAGATTCGTGATTTACAAATTCACTTCCGTTGTCACTTCTAATCCGCTTTATTTTAGTAGAAAATTGGGTTTCAACATACGCATAAAAGGCCTTAATATGCATCAAACATTCAGATTTTGACCTCATAAGAAATACCCAAGTCCCCCTAGAGAAATCATCAACAATAGTCAAAAAGGATTGAAAACCTTGATGTGTTGGGGTATTGTAAGGTCCCCACACATCAACATGTATCAATTCAAAACAATGTTGGGTCTTTATACAACTAGAGTTAAAAGGAAACTTAGTTTGTTTTGCTTGGATGCAAATTTCACAACATTGTATCATATTAGAACTCTTTACATTGGGAATAAGCATATGTTTCATAATAGAGGGTGGCGCATGACCAATTCTCCTATGCCACATGTAACAATCATCATTATCTTGAGTTTTGTCTCTACTCTGAACTATATTGACAGTGTCACATTTTCTTGGAATTTTCAAGATGTATAGTCCACCAACTTGTTTACCAATCATCCTCATCTTCACACCCTGAAGGCCCTGCACCAAACAGAGTTCAGGGTAGAAAGATGCAAAGCAATTATGTTTCCTAGTTACTTTAGAGATTGATATTAGATTGAACTGAAGTAAGGGAGCATATAGTACATCATGCAAGATTATGTCATTTGTCAGTTTAACAGACCCTATATGGGTAACCGGAACTCGCCTACCATCTGGTATCCTTATGGACTTAATAGGTCCATTATATAGTCTATGACTATCTAACAAAGCCAAATCTCCAACCATATGGGTTGTGGCTCCAGAGTCCAGAATCCAAGTAACATCAGAAACAGAAAGCATATTATTATCAGAAGACATTTTATCTAGAGGAATAGCCAAACCTGTACTAGTTAAGGCATGTACAGTGGGCTCGGAAGATTGCTTCAGCATCTGTAATATCTGATCATACTGCTCTTTGGTGAATGTTGGAGTTGCAGTGCTTGTGTCGCTGGCATGTACTTCAGCGTCACTCAGAATACCAGCACCGCCACCAGTTGCAGTTCTGTTCTGCTTTGCCTTGGGTCCTCTGTAGTTAGGTGGATATCCCACCAATTCATAACAATTCTCCCTTGAATGCCCTCGTTTTGAACAGTGAGAGTATTCGATTCCAGTGTCTCCACGGCCTCTTCCTCTGCCATGGCCTCTGCCCCTTGCTACCATGGCAATACCTTCGACAGGAGCATTTTTGTCGCCACTTGCCAAAGACCTTTGGGTCTCATCTTGGAGAATCATCCAATAGGCATCATTAACGGAGGGCATAGGCAACATGAGTAGAAGTTGGCTACGTGCCTGAGAGTAGGAGTCATTAAGACCCATGAGAAATTGCAAGAGCTTCTGCTGTTGCACCATGTCCGCATACGCCTTAGAAGTGTCGCAAGTGCAAGTAGGAATGGCAAATATAGCCGATTGTTCCTCCCATAGCTCCTTTAATTTGGAGTAGTAGGACGTGACAGAACTAGTGCCTTGCCGGAGACAATTAATTTCACGGTGTAAGGTGAAGATACGCGAACCTGATTTCTTGTCGAATCTATCTTTAAGATCAGTCCAGGCATGGTGCGCATTCTCAAAGAAAATGATTCCACTGGCCAATTCCTTGGATATTGAATTCAATAACCAGGAGAGAACCACAGCGTCGCATCGGTCCCATTGTTCTCGAAGCTCTGGGGGCTGAGATTCCCTTCTGCAACTGCCATCTACGAATCCCAGTTTGTGCTTGCCTTTGAGAGCTATTTTCAACGAACGACTCCATACGGTGTAGTTATCAACACCGGTGAGGACGTGAGAAATAATGGTGGCGCCCTGGGTGTCGGATGGATGGAGAAAGAGAGGATGGGTGAACGAAAGCGAGTCAGCCGGCGATTTGGAATCTCCCATTGCGAATCGGTTGTGAAGATGGAAGAAGAACGATCGGCAGCGAGATGCGAAATTGAGCCAAGAATCACGATCGGCAGCGAGATGCGAGATTGATCCCTCAAGAATCACGATCGGAGGCGAGATGGAGCCCTAAACCACGAACGTCATCGAGGGGATCGGGTTTCTTGGAAATCCATTGTGAGAGGTGGATCTGAAAATATGGTGCAATTCTTGAAAATCCGATTACCTTGAGAAGCAAAGGCCGTGCGATGCCGTGCGATGAAAACGGATCAGGGGAAATGGATGGGCTTTTTCTTGAAAGTCCGATTTGTGAGATAGATGGGCTTTGCTGGGTTTTTCTTGAAAATCCGATTGGATTATATGGATCCAGCTCGGTGCTCTGATGCCATGATGAACATTGTAGCCCAAGAACCTGGAAACATCATATGGGGAAATTGAACCAATTTCTATTGAATCAAGAATAGATACAATCTGTATATCTTCTTATGAACAAATAAAATCTATGTACAGAACTAAAGGCCATTGCTCATGTGGCCTTTATATACTGACATACTATCCTAAAATAACGAGATAAAAATAATATCATAATAACTAATACAAATTTACACAAATACCCTTAGTCTCTAATAGCTAAATGTTTGAAATTATTTGACCAATTTATATAAATTAAGAAAATTAATTATTTATGAAAAATTTGTATTGGTTTATTTTTTAAAGATACCCCCTTTCAATCATTTTATTGAAAATTACTTATTTCAGATTTGTGTGCAATCCATAGGGCATTCTAGAAGGAGAGTTTGAGGGAAAGAAGCAAAAGTACCTTTTTTTTTTTCTTGGTCCAACAAGTTTATATGCAAAATTTCAAAGCAGTTTCTTTATTCTTGAAAGCATCTTTTCACTCCTCTAATTCTAACACGGTTAGTCTCATATAATATTTTTATAGGAAATTGTTATTTTGAAAATGTTGTGTCCACATTTAAAATTTTAATGTCAGCATTTTTTTTGGTCAGATATGTGCATATTAAAAGATTTAAAAGACATTTTATAAAATTAAGAGATTAAAATAAAATTTTAAGTGAAGTTGAAAGATTAAAGGTGCAAATTTGGGGAAAAGAATATCAAAGTGGACAAAAACAAATTACTCAACTATAGGGCCCGAAAAAATATTTTATATTTTCATTACACAAGAATATGAACTTTAAATAAATAATAAATATATTGCAAATGTTTTATGTATCATGCATATTTTTAATATAACTATCCGATATTGATTATTTTGGAAAAAAGCTTTTTAATTAGTATTTTTCTTTATGTATTCAGATGACCTAAAGTCGAAATTAGTGTGCAGTAGTTTATTAAAGATTTTTTTATTGAAAGTAATTTCTGATTGTTGTGGAAGAAAAGATTCCTATTCTATTTTGAAGAAAAAGAAAGACGTAGTATATAGTAGCACCTCATATTGTAATTAAATAATAATAACCAATAAAACCGTATTTTTGAGTTTCACTCATCAAGTTGCCTTTTTAGAGCGTGTAACGCCATCATAAACGTGGCTTTTGTTTTAAAAAAGTACGGTGGGGTGGCTTTTTTAATTGTTAGGGTGTTTGGAATGGTGCTTTGGTGATTAATTTTTTTTAAAAAAAATAATTTATGAGAAGAAACTCAAAAATCTGTTTTTTTTTAATAAAAAAGTCATTTTTGTTACTGCTAATTTAAATAATTTTTATTTTATATTAAGCTTATAAAAATCAAATTAAAAAAAAAAACAGTTATGCCAACGCTAACCAAACGCCCTTGATTTCTATAAATTGGGTCTTCACCCAACCTCAATTCCCTCCCTCCCTCCTCCTCTCTTCTTTCAGCGATTCCTTCTAATCGCTCTTTCAGGATAATCAGTCACAGATATTGTTCTTCTTTCACTTCTTTCTTCCACAAATTCTCTCCCGTCTTCTTCTTCCTCCTCACACCCCTATTTCTCCAGATTCTTCTCGCAAACCCTAAATTCCTCAAACCATAGTCCCCATATCAAATCTACCCTCTTTTATATGGTGGATTTGATTGTTGGATCTGGTGGAACAATTTCTTTGTTACTCTGCTGCTAGATTTTCATCTGGAAACTCATCTCAATTCTCAAATGCCCAATTTTATGTTCTTGATGTTTGAGATTCATGTATCCAATTCTCAGTGAAATCTTCCTCTCTGGTTGTATGATAAATTCCACTGTCAGGCGCAGGACCCACCTTGTTCAATCCTTCTCCGTTGTCTTCCTCTACTGGCTCTACTACGTCTCATGATTGTTTGATTCAGGGTCAATCTTATAATATTTACTATATTCTGCATTTGATTTTTCTGGATTTCTTTGTTAATTTCTTAGCGTCCGGGTCCTGCGTTAAAAATAGTATTCTCCATCTTTTCCCCCCTTTTGGCCTTCTTGAGATTTCAATTTCCATGCCTTCATCTAGTGGAACGTCTTCTGGATCGTCGTCTCTGATTCGAAACTCTGGTTCAGTTGAGCACCTGCAGGTTTTGATGGATCAGAGGAAGAGGAAGAGGATGATATCGAATCGTGAATCGGCGAGAAGATCGAGGATGAGGAAACAGAAGCATCTGGATGATCTGGTGGCTCTGGCGGCTCAGCTGAGGAATGAGAATCAGAAGATTCTCGCAACTGTAAATCTCACAACCCAGCAATATCTGACGGTCGAGGCTGAGAATTCTGTGCTCAGAGCCCAAGCCAACGAACTCACACACAGATTGCAATCTCTGAACGAGATTGTGGATTTCGTGAACACAAATTCTGCAATTTCATCATCATTATCATCCACCTTCATGGAATCCACCAGCAGCTTCTTCTTCAACAACAACAATCCATTAAACATGGCCTACCACCTGAACCACCCGATCATGGCTTCTCATGACATGTTTCATGAGTACTGTTGAGATTATATCGTTAAAGATGGGGGTATTGTTATTAGGTTCCTCTAGATTTGAGTCAACCTCAGAAAAACTAGTGAATAGAGTGATAAGGAATAAAAACCTAAAACTAGCTAGAATTGTATTATGATTGATCAGTGTCAAGATCACACACTCGAACACTATATATTTTTATTGTGTTTTGTGTGCGCGTAGGTGTCTGTATGTGTGTTTCTTGTAGTGTATGGTGTTAAATCTTTGTGAGTGCTGGTTAAGAGTGATGTAATGTGTAATCAGTCCCGCCACTATTATTGTTGTGGGACTGATATGTTGGATTATATATAATAGTGCTTATGATTTTCTGTGTCAGATTCCGAGTCTCTCTCTGTTTTTTGGGCCCCTTGCACTATCAATAAGCTTTTGATGCTGGTTGTTTGAGATGAGATGAGGCGTCTGTTTTGACTGGAAATTAATGAAGATGGTAGAAAATTCAGAGGCTGCTAGGTAGCTTCTGAGATGAGAATGATTGAGAAGGTGAAGGTGGAGAAGTTGAACTTATTGACATACTGACTGGTGCGTTTTTTTTTTTTTAATTCTTTTTAATTCTAACATGTTTCATTGTAACCCAGAAAAAAACTTAAACTTTGTTAATTATGTCTTTAAATTTAATATTTTTTTAAACATAGTCTTTTTATTTTTTTTTGCGTGAGCATCCTGTATCCCAAGTCAAATCATCTTTCAGGTACATTAACGGATCCAGACTAATCCGGATCAGGGTAAGGCGGGACCCTTGCGGACGGCACCCCTACCACTTACTCTGTTTTGTTCCCAAAGCTCGAACTTAAGACCCTTGATTAAGCTGGAACAACTTTCTTACCAATTGATTCAAGAGCTTGATTTTTTCCTCTCCTGATTTTCCCTTCAAATCCCTCTTACCAAAGCCTCCTTAGTTAAGCTGTAACAACTCTCTTACCAATTGATCAAAGGGCTCGGTTGTTTCCACTCCTAATTTTCTCTTCAAATCCCTCTTACCAAACGGCTTTGGTAAAACGGATTTAAAGGGAAAATTAGGAGATGAAAAAATTTTATAAGTTGGGTTTTAAAGAATTTAAGAAGTCAAGTTTTAAAATTTTAATAAGGAGAAGATATAAGATAAAAGAATAATAAAAATTAATTACAAATTTTTAACCCAAATTCTCTAATTTTCTTAAATCCATCTTAAAAAAAAATTCACACTCATCACTTTTCCTTCTCTCCCCCCTCATATCAAATATCAAATAGCCCCTAAAAGTATAACTATTATCTAATAATAAATTAAGGGTGAAACTATATATTTATGTGAACAATTTTAATGAAATGATTTATAAATAGTGTAAAAAATATATTTTTTTCCATATTTAGTAAATAAGATCAAAGGAGTACTCCCTTTTATCCTTAGTTTAAAATATTCCTCACTAATTCGTGCGTACTAATCAAGACAATTGCACTTCAACGTCATTTTCATTTCTACTCTCTTTACATAGGCATATATATAAAAATTTAATATTCATTCAGATTTCCAAATATCTTATAAAAGAGGCTGGCTACAAATACTTTCTAGAAGCCAAGGTGTCTTTTAAAAATATAATAGAGACTATCTGGGTATGTAATAAACTAATAATTGTTGGCCAAAAAAAAAAACTAATAATCGAAAAAAGCACGGGATCGAGATAAATGAAAATTGTCCTCTGCGCGGGGCCCTAGCTCTACATTGATACTATTTTTTAAGGAATATACTCCTCAGCTCTTTAGACACAAAAGTCATGGTCCGTCATTTTTTTTCATCCTTTTATCAGATATGTTATAAAAATTATTTATTGTTTTTGTATAATAAATTTTTATAGTTTTAATGAGTATTAGATATTTTTTTCATATATTCTCATATTTAATAAGGATAGTAACAGTAGAAATTAATATGATGATGTTAAAGTTTAATGTGGTTAATTAATAAGAGTATTATTGACAAATTTGATGAATTTTATGACAAATTTAATTCTTTATAATTATTTTTATTAGTATGTCAGTATGTGTGACTCTGAATTAGGTTAGAAACATCTTATTTACAATAAGGAGCATAATATAAAAATATTTGAAGAAGTGTTTAATTATGAGTAAAAATGGAAAGTACTGATATAATTTCAAGACAAATTTATTATCTTAACTGATTTCTCCTAATTTTACTGAGTTAGTTAATAATGACTTATGTATAAAATCATATGGAAAATCAAGCCACAATAGGAGGAATTGATTAAGAATTTACGAGTATTTATAGGCGAGTAAATCCAGAATTTGGATATAGGGAAAAATCCAAAATACATCATTAGTAAGGAGAGGCAGAAGAAAGGGACAAGTGAATGGGAGGGTTGCCAAGTCGGCTCCTATTCTCCTCATAATTGTTTTTTATTTTTTTTGGGTTAGAAAAATAGAGGAACAGGTCCAACACAGAAACACATGTTTGTTGTGTATCTATCATTTGACCAACTATAAAAAAGATACACAGCCTATGATGAAATATTTTTTAATTATATTATATGTTGTCATGTATTTTTAGATTATACTCCTTCGGTTCTAATTATAAGATAAAGTTAATTTTTTTTTGGAGAAATTAAGGAAGCCAATTAAATCACTTTAGAATATTTTATTTTATTTTATTTTTCAAACTAATTAATTTGACTAATAAACTGATATATAATCTAAGGATACTAAAAATATAAGTACTCTAAATTGAGTTAATTGACTTCCTTAATTTCTCCAAAAAATTCAAATTTATCTTATAATTAGGACCGGAGGGAGTATATTATTTTATAAATCATATAAAATAATTTTAAAAAAATGGCACCTATAAATAGTTTAAAATGATTTAATTAATTTTCTTAATATATCTAAAAAAATAAAATCAACTTTATCTTATATTTAACATTGGATAGAACATCTCTTACACTCTTCTACGTATTTTGACGTCTGATTTATTTAATTTCAAGCATTTCCCCTTCGTTTGCCTGAAAGATATATTCTCGTATAGAAAGAGCGTCAAAGTACAGAAAAGTTTTCATAAATTAAATTAAGAGAAATAAATTAAAAAACAGAATTATGATTTTAAATTATTCTTGGTGCATGTTTCAGAAATTATAGGAGGCATATTAGCATTCATATTAAAAAATCAAAAGAATAATTAAAAAATAATAAAAAAGGGGGTCAAATATGCCAACATGTGGGTTAGACACATTGTTTAGTGTGAAGAGTAGGCCTGTGTTTGGTATCACTTATTTTGGACAATAAGTCCTTATTATGTAAGTCGAGATAAAACTTCTCTCACATACTTACCTCATATATCGTAAATCATGATTTATAAGCACTTATAAGTAAAAAATAAACTATCTCAAACAAGCACTAAATGATCCAAGCTATATTGACTTAAGATATGTTTGAGATAGTTTATTTTTTGAATATAAGTGCTTTTCACATAAATCGAAATAAACTTTTCTCACATATATATCTCGTATACCATAAATCATAATTTAAAAATACTTATAAGTAAAAAATAAATTATCCCAAACAAACACTAACCCAAATCGCTTAAAAAAAAGTGGGTTGGACTTAGACTTCTATTTCCAAATAATAGTACAAAACTAATTTACGCAGCAAGTAAAATCCTAGAGAAGCAACACTAGTTTTTCTTCAATAAATTTTATTATTCATATACCGGACACATGACTTTCCCCAGTCTTGAATATGACACCACTAACCACAAAGTCATCTATGGATTAGAGAGAATATATAAGAATCTAGATTGAAATTAAAGCGTATCTGATTCTATATGGTGGTGGAATAAGCGTGTGGTTGGAACAATAATTGTCAAGATGATTTTTTTTTTCTATTTAACTTTTTACAATCTTATTCTTGGTAAAAATCATATTATATAATGTGATTTATGTTTGGATTGACGGTTATATAAATGGCTTTTGAAAAAATAAAATTTGTTTGGATTAACTTGAGTATAAGTGACTTTTACGATAATGATAAGGAAGAATATAAATTTGAAATTACAAAAAATTTATAATAATTAAAGTTGAGAAATTTGGCAATTAAAAAAATACACAATTTGATAAAATAATATTATATAATTAATTAGATCATATATTCTATATAATTTGGTTTCTAATTGAGTCACGAATATAATTTATTTATAAGGAATATCGTCTACGTAATTTATCATGAAAGACTGTTCACCTACGCTAGTGAAAAATAAAAATAGCTAATATGTTTATTTTTAATTAATGTATATAAAATAATAGCAATGCCACGTGTGTAAAGCACGAGCATAATGGATGCGTAGGTGGGGCATTGAAAACCTCTTTTCCCTCCTTTTTTTTTTTTTTTGATAATATGCCCTCCTCGTTTTTCTCCACCTACGGAATCCGTTGAACCTCGTAACCCAAATCGTCTCTCTTTATTCCAACTCCGCTGGTATGGGAAACGAAAGAACCCTGCCAGGTCGAGGACTCGATCCCTGCCAAGTCCCGCAATGGGGCGACTCCGGATTAGTCTTCACCCAAAGGGTGTGGGACACCGGAGGGATTTATCCAAAAAAAAAGGGAGGGAGAGAAAGCAGACAAATGCAGGTGCCGCTCTTTGACGCTCAGAAGGTAAAAGCTACGATTTCTGGTTTATGCAAAAAGGAGCTTATTTACATATAAGCTCAATTGAATAAAAGCTCTTCCAAACACTCAATAATTTCAACTCCATCCCCAATCTAGTTTAGTGTGTATTTGGTATTGTTTATTAGGGGTCAATAAACACTTATTACATAAGTTAAGATAAAACTTCTCTCACATACTTATTTCATATACCGTAAATTATGATTTATAAACACTTATTATTCAAAAATAAACTATCACAAACGAACACTTATACATGCCCAATCGGACTTTTAAACCTGTGAAAAGCTCCCCCAAACACCCACTAAAGTAATATTAGATTGTCACTTTTTGAAGTTTCCAAATGCTCCTCGAGAGAAAACAAAAAACTAGAAGCCCAGACAAGACAAGGAGTTCACATACAAGGTACTAACATATGTACACTATAATTTAGGTACCATATGATTATACTATTCGATTCTAAATATAAAATAAAGTTAATTTTTTTGAAAATAGTAAACAAGTTGATTCAATTATTTTAAATATTTATATTTATCATTTTTATTTTAAACTATTTTAACTAATTTATAAACTGATATATAATATAATATAATAATGCATATCGTATGATATGCTTAATAACTTATTCATATTCTTTAATATCTGAAAAAAAAAAATCAACTATGCTTTATATTTAAGATCGAGGGAGTATTTTATTACTACCTGATCCTATGTATAAGACACATTTGACTATTTTAGAGAGATTAAGAAAACTAATTAAAGTACTTTAAAGTATTTATATTTATATTTTTTAAACAAAACTAATTAATTTGACTTATAAACTAATATATAATATAATAATACATGATACATGATATGATTAAGTAACTTATTTAGCTTCCTTAATCTCTCTAAAAAATAAATTGGATCTTATATTTAAGATTGGAGGTAGTATTATATTAGCATGTAATAATAGTAATAGTAGTAGTAATAATTTTCTCTCACGATCATAAAGAAATCGAATCCAGTCAATAGAAAAAAAAAAAACTCCATCTTATTTGAAGATTAAGAAATTTACATTATGTATTTTTAATTGACAGTTTTTATCCGCTTTATTTTATATCAACTAAATATATAAATTAGACATTGTTCTGCAGTTTTTTTTTTTTTTTTGCCTTTCAAGTTAGTTCGATTTCATTTGCCTGAAACGAAAAACATGTCCATTCAGTTTTTTGTTCTTCAAAAAAAGAAAAGCATGAAAAATTTTGTAAGAAAAACAAGAGGAGGACGAGGACGAGGAGAAAAGCGAGTTAACAAGTTACTTTCTTCGGTCCTAATTATAAGATAAAGTTAACTTTTTTAGAAAAATTAAGGAAGTTAATTAAATTACTTTAAAGTATTTTTATTTTTATTTTTTTCTTTAAACTAATTAGTTTAAATAATAAATTAATATATAATCTAATGATACTTATCATATGATATGATTAAATAATTTATTTAGTTTCCTTAATTTCTTAAAAAAAAGTTAACTTTATCTTATAATTAAAACCGGAGATAGTATATATAAACAAAATTAAAGTAATGAAAAATGATAGCTTTGTTAAAAGGCAAAGCTGCCACACCAATTTCCTGGAAACTGCCGTTTGGGTCAACAGAGAACAACACATCATCACTTGACTATGAGTCGGTGGCTGATTGAGCTCACAGTATGATTCATTTAATGGAACCATAAAAATTTCAAAAGATCCCCACAAAATATCACTATTATATTTTTTTAAGAGGTTAAATTCTATTAATTAAATTAGAAAATAAGCACGCGCAGAAATAAAGTTGTCATTGGACCATATGCCCTTGCTTGTCCATAAAACGTCCGTTAGCTAGAAAAAACAAAAAAGTCATGCTCAAGTTTGAATTTCCATATACTAAACTTTTAGCACACATCATATTTCTCGCCTCTTAAATATAAGATAAAATTAATTTTTTTAAAAATATTAAAGTAATTAAATAAATTATTTAATCATATTATATGTTATGTATCATTATATTATATATTAATTTATATGTTAGGCAAAATAATCTGAAAAAAAAAATAATAAATATAAATATTTTAAAGTAATTTAATTAGATTTCTTAATATATCTAAAAAAATTAACTCTGTCTTATATTGAGGATCAGATGGAGTGGTTTTAAGTTTTCAATTTGCCAATTAGTCACATGAAGTAACGTGGGTTAGCGTTAATAACGTGTTATTATTTTTATTATTGTATATATATATATATATTGATGTTTGAAAGAATGATACATGTTTTGATATGACAAAATTTCTTAATGTGATGATACAACTTGGAAAATAAAATGCTTTACTAATTATCTAGAATATAAAATTAATCTAATTAACGGTGAATTCACGTCAATATATCACATAAAACTTGTAACACGGGAAATAATAGTTGGCTAGTGTTAAATCCCCAAATTAAAGGAAACATGAGCCCGACCATCGTAGTTATTAATTTTAGCTCTTGTTTATTAAAAGCCGTGCTTTTTTTAATACCTTAATACCAAATCCGTTAAGAAAATATTCAGAAGGTAAATAAATATAAAATGGAAGAAAATCCAGACAGAAAAAATTTAAAAAAAAAAGAATGTAAAATTTAAAATCTCCATGGAAAAAACTTCATTATTTCATATTAGTTTCACTTAACTTTACGATAATTAGACTGACGATGGAGTATATTTCACTTTACTTTTTGATGAGGCACTGGGTTTGAAGTTTGAACCCGATCGGTGTTCATATGCCTGTGCCCGAGTTTAAGCCTGAAAAACTTGAACTTGAGGCCATTTTAAGGGGGGTGCTTAATTCAGTTTAAATTAACTTTAATATATCTGTTGAAAAGAAATATATTATCTAAAAATATTAATTCAAAATAATAAAATGTTAAGAAAATACATATCCCATCATGAAATGCTGTAGGAATCAGACGGGAAAATATTAGTGGATTCCAACCAGTTTTCTAAGAAATTGGAAAAATGGGAGGGGATAGATTATTTTTTGAGATTCCAACAACTTTTGCACGTACTTGTCAATTAATTAATGTTAAAGTAAGAAAATGGGAACAATCAAAAGGAAAATAATGAAGGGAAAAGATTCTTCAATCAACTCAAGCTCAAACAGAAACAGGAGATAGAATTGATTCCACATTTGTTGTGGCACAAGACCCCAAAGAACGTTGTCAGGAGTCGAAAGCTGTCATTGTTCTTGGATGGTCATAATTTCTCACAAGTCACGAGAGAGATTTTCATAGAACTTATTGATTAATTTTTTTTTTTTTTATGGTGGTTTCGTGAACACTTACGCAACCATAACCCATCCATCAAATATACAATAATTAATTTATCTTTTCAAAGAATCCCATAAGCGAAACCAGCCACCAGCCTACCTTTCGAAATCCCAAAAATGCCAGGGAATACACAAAATTTACGTGGCCAACCTCTCCATCACCAAAAGTACTATTACTTAACGTCATTAAACCTGAAATTCATCAGTCAGTGGATCAGATTAGAATCAAATATCGGAGCTAATCTGAGACCAAATAAATGAAAACATACAAATTTTAAGATTACTAATATAAAATTATAAATAAAATAAAAACAAAACAATTTTAATTTTTTTTAAAAGAAATGAACTGGATTGATGTCTAGATAGAACCAGTTTACCAACCTGTTTGTTGGTTTCCGAACCAAACTGGTTGGTCCGATCTAGCTTTAATAACATTACTATTAGTATTAACTTATTTTAACCAATTCCATTATATCCCACAAAACCAAATATTTGTTATATGAGCCGTTAGACTCACTCATTTAATAGTTTAGCGTTTTCAGATGAACTGTCCTTTCGGACATATACTTATAATATTGGTGCTTTTGTTGAGAAACTAATATTTATAAAGAGGGTTAAGTACGGAGGATTCTGATCAGCAAGTCACTGAACAGATCTAGCCGATGTTATTGGCAGGTATATTTGAATTTTAAAGAATTAAAAAAAAAGAACTATACTATGATATGCTTATTAATTATTCTTTTTCCCATAACAAGTAACTTAGGTGAGAGATAGGGGGGGGGGGGAATAAACCTCAAGAGAGACAATGAGAATGGAGTTAGGTGGGTGGTGGAGAGGTAAAGCATAAACACACTGCTATATATTGTTAGACAAAGCGATTAATGCGTAAGAGATTAGATTCATTAAGTGTGAGTGTGATTTGTTTCTCACTATATAAATATATATATAGTAAAATAAAGAAAGGATTATATTGACTATATGCAAATAATTCAAGTCTCTGATATGACTCTGATCTCTCTGGCGGCTAAACGAGAGAAAGAAGCAGCCATCTTTACACCATCGGATTACAAGAACCAGTCGGTTTCATCTATCCACAATAGTCTAAAAAACATAGGGAGAATCACTCTTAGGTCCAAAGTAAGGAACATATTATTAAAAATGTCCCTATTTACAATTCTTTTACATGTATTAACAACCTGTTGAGTGTGTTTTACAACTTCGAGGGACCTTTCTAATAATATGTCCCTTGTTTGGGACATAGGAGTGATTCTCCCAAAAACATATCCACTAATTCCATTTGCATATAATAATAATTATTATCCAAAAGGATAAAAGAGAGAGAGAGAGAAACGACGCGAAAGAAACAAATAAAGATAAAGATATGTTTTCAACAGCTGGATTCGAGTGAGTGACATAAGATTAAAGAAGACGCATATTACATATGTACACAGTACACACAGAGAGAAATCAGAATTCAGTGCATTTATATATATATTGAGCTGCAGAATTTTGGAAATTGTAGAAAGCAGTAGCTAGGGACCCATTAGGGTTTGATGGCTGTTAGTTAATGCTGAAAATATTATTGGCGTATATTTAACGTGCAAGTGTGTGTATTTCCAGGGGTTGAGTACACCAGTTGCGCCAGAGAATAATTTAAAACTTTGAAAAGAAATCATAATATATATATCTTGTCCGGAAGTTATCTGCAAATGCATGAACCAAAGAATAAGTAATAACTCCTTATATGTGTACTGCAATATTCTGTTATTGAATCGATTGATGCGTTGCTTTTATTTCATAGCTATATTTCACTTTATTAGAAGGACTCTTATATTCCTCCAACTTGGAATTATAAAATGGACAGAAAAGGACATTTCCACGTGATATATAATGCGGGGGGATTAAAAAAAAAAAGGATGAGTAAATATAATTAAATGGCCTGGTGGTGCGGGAGAAACTGAAATGAAGACGTAGTTGATTTCAATCATTTAATTAGGAGTCTCTTTCAGATAGGATTTGTGTTTGATGCGTGCCAAAAACTTGTGTTAAATAAAGACACGAAACTCCAAGTTTGGCGTTATATATAGTGTGATATTTCATATTTGTAATGTGACGTCAATATATATATAAAGAGCTATATGAATGCTACAACCTTTTCATTTATTACACTTCTCACTTTATTTATTCTCTCGTAGAACTTCGGGGTGATGAATTAATTATATTGTGGATTAAAAAGTGAATCCAATTCTGTGTCACTTGATTTTGATTGAAAATATATATAATAAAAAAGCAAAGGATTAAACTAGAGATTATATTCCATTCCAGACGCCCATATATATATATATATATATATATATATATATATATATATATATATTCGGTGCATGGCATCCATTATGGGATTGACATATATTTCCTCAAACAAAAGAAGGTGGTGGTGACCAGAGAGCCGCATATTTACCGACACACAACGTTAATATAAGCCATTCATTTTATTCTGCTAATCAAACAAACACACATTTCCTGAACTTGAAAAAGCACTTTATTTAATAACCAAAGTTGGTGTGTTGTCTGTGTTGGTCAGTGCATGGGTGTGCGCAGGGACCCATAGCAGCCAATTTTGAAACTAGACGCTACATTCACCCTTTAATATAAACACTTAAAACTAATTTACGAATATTTTAAAAAATAGTTTGATTA
Organism: Inga leiocalycina; assembly: GCA_963242795.1. NCBI lineage: Eukaryota > Viridiplantae > Streptophyta > Magnoliopsida > Fabales > Fabaceae > Inga > Inga leiocalycina. The sequence continues at coordinate 1,457,648 of OY725321.1, read as the reverse complement.
GTTGTTTGTAATAAATATATCTTGATTTTCCTAAGTTACCCTATTTAACGTCCATATGCATTGAAAGCCACTCCTTTATTAAGAGCCTATTTTAATATATATAATCAATAGGGATATTTTAGGCAAAACATTATAAATATGGGAGGACAAGGTAGATTGGGTTGTATGTTTATGATCAAATTGAATACCTTGCGTAAATCTTATACTACCTCCGGTTCTTTATATAAGAGTTGGTTGTTTTTTAAAAAAAAAATATTAAAGAAACTAAATAAGTTACATTAAAATATGTATATTTATAGTTTTTTCTCACAAATAAATTGTCAGACTAATAAGCTGATACATAATCTAATGCTATACAATATATGCTTTAATTTATTTATTTATTTAGTTTTCTTAACCTCTCTAATAAAAATTAACTGGATCTTACATTAATAACCTGTGGGAATATTTAGGGGTTCAAGGTAGTAAGTAATTGGTAACATATTTGCAATGGACAAGAGTGGATCTCAATGCAAGTCATCAAACAGGTGCATACTTGGCTCATTTGGTATTATATGCGAGTTTCGCATGGGAGAGTCTCACAATGTCAGAAGTGGAGTTTATAATAGTTTAAGAGGCTATCTCACATACTGGTCAAAAAAACAAAGAGGCTATCTCACATAACATGCTAGTTTTTTGGGACGAGTTATTCCTTTATATTCATGCCCTAGCATAGCCACATAGGTTTATGATTGACTAAAGGTTGAGCGATTTTAGCTCACAAAAAGTTCTAATACAAGAAGTTGATTGCACTACTACAGAATATATATATTACTTTTTTAAAGGATGTCTCTTTTTTAAAAAAGGACGCCAAAAACACTAAAACCTTAAATTTCGCTCTAAAATATTTGATTTTCGCATCAGAAGTAAGCTTTAGTTGTCCCTAATTTGACTGGGGACGCCTAAAACCACATTTAGGCATCCCAAATCAAATTAAGGATGCCTAAACCTACATAAGACGTCCCCAATATCAGTGGGGACGTATAAAATTATTATTATTATTTTTTAAAAGTTGGTTTAGGCGTCCCCAACTTGGTTGAGGACGCCTAAACGTTCACATGCTCTGGTTGACATGACCAGTGCATGTGACTTCTGTCAGAACAACTTGTGCAAAGGCAAAGAATTAAAATAGATAGGGAACTTTCCAGTAAGTAGGCAAGTGTGTGTGTGTGTGAGAGAGATATATATGAGGCTCTTTTAACAGGTAAAATACTATGACTTGTGTGCCTTTCAGTGAATGTTTAAGGAAGCTAAAGTTTCCTTTGCTTGGCTGATGTGGTTAGAGAGGGAGAGTACTTCATTTACTAGTCGATGTGGCTCTGTGATCGCCTCATTGAAAATGAGGCCCTCAACTTTTGACTATGCACGAAACACCCTTTCAAAACCAAGCAAGAAATACAGAACTTTCTCCGCAACTAGTCAACACGCAAGCAAAAAAAAAATAAAGAAAAAGAAAGCCTTTAGACATCCCCAGAACAGTTGGGGACGCCTAAAGATTTGACTTTAGACGTCCCTAGATGTTCTGGGGACGTCTAATGGAAGCTTTAGACGTCCCCAGCACAGGTGGGGACGTCTAAAGGTAGGATTTAGACGTCCCCAACTGTTCTGGGGACGTCTAAAGTAAGTTTGTGCTGGGGACGTCTAAGCTTGATCTGATCATGTCAGAAAAGGTAGCTCCTCCCCTGCTGCATCATATCACTCCTCCCAACTTCACTCAGTCCCCATTTTGGTCTCCTCTCCCCTTCTTTGTTTTCTTCTTGCTCCAAAGCTCTTTTGTTCCCATTTTCGTTCTCTCCTCTCCCTTTCTTGTTTTTCTTCTTTCTCCAAAGCTATACTTCACTTCCGTCCCCATCTTACCACCGTCTGTGCTTTGGGTTTGCAGCATTTTCTCCCATTCTCTCCACCATCGGCCTCCCTATTACCACCGTGGTTTATCTCCCTCTAAGGTTTCAGCTACAGGTTAGCATTTACCCACTGAACTTGTTAATGCTTAGCAAAATGCGTTTGGTTTATCTCCCTCTTTGTTTGCAATTTTTTTTTTGGTTTATCTATCTTCTGCATCCATAACGTGATGGGGTTGCCCAGTTATTGTTTTGGGTTTTCTTTCTTGATGATGTTACTTGAAACATCTATAATTGATGAGAGTTATCTAGTCATGGATTCTGTTCTACTATTTTAGACTAATGAATGTATTTCCCTTTTGATTTGGTTAAGTTCAAGTTTTTCCTCTCTTGCATGACCGTTTGATATTATAAACTTCTACATTGTTAGAAGTGGAATCTTTCATTGGAAGTGGATTTCATTAAGATGTCACAATTTGCTTTCAAGTTTTGTTCAGTCATTTATATATGTCTGTTCCAACACCCCTAAACTTGTGGCTGTGGATTGGAGTGGAAATTTTTGAAATTTAGTTATTCGAGCAGACATATTCATACTAACTTTGTTGTCCTCAGTTGCAAAATATTGATTTTAAGGTCATTTTAGACGTCCCTAGTCCATACTGGGGACGTCTAAAGGCATCACTTTAGACGTCCCCAGTGTGGACTTGGGACGTCTAAAGTGCATCTCAAACATTAGACGTCCCCAGTCCACACTGGGGATGTCTAAAGTCCGTCTTTTTGACGTCCCCTATTTTATTGACGTTATTGACGTTTTTTTTATGACCCTCAGATAGACATCACTCTGTTTTTAGAAGTTAAAAGGCCAAAAAAAGGGACGTTAAAACCATTTTTTCTATTAGTAATAAAGTGTTGACAATAGTGTGTGCACGCGCACGCATGTGCAAGTAGAGGAGAGAGAAGGAAAAAAAAAGGAACGATGGTCTTTGGGTGATAGAAATTAAGAAATATATACATATCCTTTTAGGTTTGGATTGAGGGAAGGGGATGAGAAAATACCTCTTTCCCTTGTTTGGTTTAAATTTTTTTGTGGGAGGGAAGTCAGAATTTTTGCTTCTTATTCCCTTCCCTCTCTTTATTTTGGATTGCCCCAAATTGGGGGGTTTTTGGAGGAAAACTAAAATTGTTGACAATTTTACCCTGATGAATATTTGGATATTCTAATAATACCCTTAATATAAAAGTATAAAGTAATATATAAGGGTAAAATAGTAAATTAGTTATTACCACCCTCCTCCTCCCCTCCTCTCCCTACTAATAAACAAAACAAGGTAATATACCCTCCCCTCCGTCCCTTTCCCTCCCTTCAAACCAAACAGGCCCTTAGGGGGTGTTTGGTATGAGGGGAGGGGAGGAAAAGTGGATGGAGGGAAAATTTTTTTGAGATGAATTTAAAAAAATAAAAGAAATGGGGTATAAAGTTTTTAATTAAGTTTTCTTATTCTTTAATTTTACATATTATCTATATTAAAATTTTGTAACCTCATTTCTATAATTTTCTTAAATCCAATTCATAAAAATCTTCCCTTTTCTCCTTTTTCCTCTAAATCCCTCATACCAAACAGACCTTAGAGAGAGAGAAAAGTGAGTCTATGTGACATTTGTTTTTGAGGGAATTGGAAGATGATGCGAGAAGGCTACGTGCCTGCATGTGGCTGCCTTCCAGTGTACTTCAATTCAATGGTTCACGTGTTTATGTGAAAAAGGTGTCCCAGTTTTGTTTATTATTTTGATCCTTTTGTTATTATTGTCCTCAAATTCTTGTCTATATACGGCCTTGAATTATCTAGACTCATCCAGCTAACTAATATCATTCTCCAACATCAAATAATTAAAGAGGGAGAGAGATAGTAATAGATTTGACCCCCAAAATAAAATGCTTCATCCAGTAGAGTTGTTTTATTGTGCGCACTTCAAACTTGTTTAGAAAAAATCCTGTGTTTGTGTGTGTGTGTATATATATATATATATCGTCTTTACTTTTCCTTATCAAAACAAGGAGGACGTTTTCAAGTCATTGTCCTCCTCGTCTGCTTACAGAGAGAAATTAAATGAAAAAAAAAAAAAAAAAGTTGGGATGGATGTTTGGTCCTAACATTTAACTTTTGAGATCTTATTTTTTTGTGATAAAGATTTTGGGATGGGTACACCCACACACAAACATATTCAGGATCCTAATTCATGACTCGTAAAAATGAAACATCTGTCTTATAATGGAAATCCAACTCAAAACATCAGTTTCACTTTCACGTGACGTGCTTTTTTTTTTTTTTGATATTAGAAAGTTTAGGTAGGTTCGGTACCAGTTCCCTATCAAAACCTGGGTAAGAGCGCTTACAAGGGACTTACGAGATCACCTATTAATGAGGTTTCCCTATCGGTCAGAGGGTTCAAACACACTCCCTTATGATTGGGTTGGCAAGACCTTAACCAACTGTGCCAAATCTCGTTGGCCTTTCACGTGACGTGCTAATTGTGTGTACTTGTAGGCTTGAAGGCAAACTGTGATGGGCTCGTAGGCCCAAGTATGACTAATATTGGGCTTAGGTAAGGTCCACTTTAAAGGTAGCTAATGATGGGCTGAAACCCGACATCGATTTAGGCCTAAGTATGACCTTTTTACCACATTCTAATTTCTAAATAGGTTGATTTAGTAGTTACTTATCATGAGTACATTCATACAAACCCGAATAAAACTCTTTTCATCTACTTTATATACCGAAAATAAGAATTTAAAAAGAAGTTATCTGCAATTTATTAATAGCATGCATGCGTCAAAGAATATAATAACTCCTTATATGCATTGCAATATTCTGTTGCTGAAACGATGAATGCTTTGCTTTCATTTCATAGTTAGTTTTCACTTTAGAATAACTCTTATGTTAATCCAACTGTGAATTTTTGAATGTTGAGAAAAGAACATTTTCACATCAGTGGGCATCAGAATACGTAATATATAATGCGGGGAATAAAACAAATGGGTGGAAGAAACTGAAAAGAAAAAAGAAGTGATTTCAAGCATTTAATAAGTTAGGAGTCTCTTTCAGAGAGGATTGATTGTGTTTGATACGTGCCAAAAACTTGTGTTAAATACAGACACGAAACTTCAAGTTTTGCTATATACACAGTGTGATATTTGTTGGGGGTATCAATATAATATATGAATGCTAGAGCCTCTTCATTCATTACACGTCTCACTTTATTCTCTTGTATCACTGGAGTGAATTAATTGTGGATTAAAATTAATGAATCGTATTCTGTGTCACAGTTTATTTTGATTTAATTCAAATATATGATAATTAAAAAAAAGCAAAGGATTGAAGTAGAGATACCTACCCATATAATCGGTGCACGGCATCCATTATGGGATTGTCATATATATATATACACACACGCACTCAAACAAAAGTTGGTGGTGAGCACAGAGCTGCATGTTCACACACACACACACACACACAATATTAATATATGCCATTCATTTTATTCTGCTAAAAACACACACACACACACACTTCTAAACTTGAAAAGAGCACTTCAATTTATTTATTAATAACCAAATTAAAGTCGGCTTGTTGTCTGTGTGATCAGTGTGTGGTTGTGCGTAGAGACACAGACCACCCAATTCTAAAATTGTGTGTGTGTGTGTATATTCGGTATTATCAGAAAGGTGTATGTACAGTAGATATATTTATAACTCATAAGAGTCTATCTCAATGCAAATCACCAAACGAGAACATACATAGCTCATCTAGTTTTATGAGCCCCGCATTATGGAGAAGCCAACAAGATAAGTAGATGTTATAAGTTTAAGAGACTCTCTCATGGTAGACTAGTCTTTTGAGATAATCTCATTGAGAGGCCAATACTCATAGAGAGGATTACTTGTGAAGGTTTCTAACTGACGAACAAAAGGCTAAGTGAAGTGTTGATAATAGCTTGTGCATGTGGGGAGAGAAATAGAGGGGATAAAAAGGGACAATTGCATTTAGGTTCCAGGCAAGAGAAAATACGATAAAATGGTCCCTTAAAATCTTAAAATTGCAATAACGTCTATCCTGTGGGATTTTTTTGCAATAAATTTCAATTGTCAAACACCTGTAAACTTGTCAATGAACACTTCTGGATCTATCAATATGGACGCCTATAGGTTTGTGAATAAACGCCCATGAACTTGTTTGTGTGAGCGTTCATTGACTTGTTAGTGAAATTATAATTTATTGTAAAAAAGTTCCACAGGACTTAAATGCATTTTTGAAATTTTAAGGGACTATTTTGTCGTAGTTTCTTTTATCTGGGATTAAATGTAATTTTCCTAAAAGAAAAAGGAAGGATGGTCCCTACGAAATAAAAAGAAATAAACAAAAATAAAGGATTGGGGACAATATATATAAGGATATTTGATATATAAAATCAACTTTTAGAGAGAGAGAAGTGAGTTTATGAAACATTTGTTTGCGAAGGAATTGGAAGATGATGATGTGAGAAGTCTACTTGCATGCATGTGGCTGCCTTCAAGTTTCTATCAATTCAATGGTTCACGCGTTTTCGTGAAGAAAAAAGGTTTCCCAGTTTTTCTGATTTTATTGCTTGCTCCTTTTGTATAATAGTCTTGGGATTCTTGTCAGTATACGGCCATGAATTATCTAGATTCATCTAGCTAACATCATGATGTTATATTCTTCGATCTAAAGCCGAGGCCTTTAGTAAATTATTAATAAAAAGAAAACTCAAAGGGTCTGTTTGTTGTGAGGGATGTGGAGGGTAAGAGAAGGAAGTAAAAATTTTTATGAGTTGAATTTTAAAAGATTGAAAAAGTGGGGTAATAAAATTTTAATAAATAGAATGTATAAGATAAAAGAGTAAGAAAAATTAATTAAAAATTTTTAACCCCATTTCTTTAATCTTTTTAAATTCAACTCAAGAAAATTTTCCTTTCGCCCACTTTCCCTTCTCTCTCCTCGTACCAAACAAATCCTGAAATGATGTCATCCTTGCAGGCTACAGCATCATATAAAGAGGGAGATATTGTATATTTTGACCCAAAAAAAAAAGCTTCATCCAGTCGAGACACTAGAGAGTTGTTTTGTTGTGCACACTTCAAACTTAGCTTGTTTAGAAAAACCCAGCACGCACACACTTTATAATTCTTAATATAAGATCCGACCAATATTTTTTAGAGAGATTGAATAAACTAAATAACTTAACTAATCATAACATATACTGTAAATCATTTGATTATTTATTAGTTTATAAGTCGGATATATTAATTTAGTATAAACAAGATAAATATAACTACTTAAAAGTAATTTATTTAGATTCTTTAACTTTTCTAAAAAATTAACTTGATCTTGTATTAAAGATCAAATCATATCGTCTTGCTTTTCCTCATCTGATCTCAGAAAAAAAGGAAGGACGTTTTCAAGTCATTGTCCTCCTTGTCTGCTTACATAATGGGAAAAAAAAGAAAATAAAGTTGGGATGGATGTTTGTTCCTAACATTTAACTTTTGAGACCTCCCCCCCCTTGATAAAGCTTTTGGTTTTGGGATATACTCCCTCCGGTCCTAATTATAAGACATATTTACCTAACTTTGGAGAAATTAAGGATAGTAGTTAAATTAATTAATTTTATTTATTTTTCAAAAATGCCCTTATTTAATTGGGGTGATTTAGGAATACTACATGAGTCTACCATGAGGCAATCCAACCATTATCTAAAGCAATGGGGGTATTTTGGGAACAAATTGACAAAAATTAAAATTTTGTCTTATAATTAGGATCAAGATCAACTTCCAAATGTTATCCTAGGACCGGAGGGAGTATTATATAAGATCTTAATTCATGACTCGGAAAAATGAAACTTATTTTTAATAATGAAAATCGAACTCAACATCAATTCACAGTTTCCTTCTTTTCTAAAAAAGAAAATCAAACGAAATCAAAATTTAGAGTTTATATCCACTTGGGCCAAATATAAACATGCATTGGCAAATTTATCCTATATTTTGACGAAGAGAAAATTAGAGAAGAAAGGATATTAGGAGGAAAAACTCCTAAAAATAATAAATATTTTTATCATTTAAGAAAGTTTTTATTTCTAGTATTCCTTTATTTCTTTCCCTCACTTTTCTCTTCAGGTGTTAGTTTTTTATGTACGGCAAATTTAGTATTAAGGTGTCTTTGCGGTCAAATTGTGGAAACTTGTGGGCTTGAAGGCAAACTATGATGGGTTCAAATATTAGGAATATTGGGCTTAGCTAAGCTTTGGTTAAAAATGACCTAATAATGGGCTGAAACACGATATTGGTTGGGGCCTACCTGTGGCCTTTTTACCTGTAGAGCACTTCCCATTCAAATCGAAATCACATTCTTAACCCAAAAAAAAAACAAAGAAAGAAAGAAGGAGAAATCGAATCCAAATCATATTAAGAATTTTGAACCTAAAAAGCTGCCAATCCCCAATCTTATTTCCTTAACTTTGTTTAACGCGTGTTGGCAAAAAAAAAAAAAAACTTTGCTTACTGCGTTTAACCACGTGTCACCTATCATCTTCATTTGCACGTGCGTTCTCACTACTAACAGACAACCATTTCACGACACATTGTGACCCGCCTGTCCACACATGAACATACCCTATAATGGACCCTCTGCCACTCGTCTTGGAATAGGAAAAATCACACTCACGTCAAGCTAAAGAAAATATGATCCAAATGTTTCTTCAAGTCTCCAATTTTGCAGGCGAACCCCATGGAACATGTGATTAATATAATCCGGTTGTGAAAAAACCAAAATACCCTTAATGAAACAAAGAAAATTGCTCTTCTCCAATTGCTTTTCTCTCCACCCATAACCCCATTTAGAATCGGAGTCACCCTCACATTCGCTGAGTATGATCGTTCCATCCCTCAATACTTGTACCTTGGCCCGCCATTGAATGTATTGGGGCTACTTGAACTCCTTTCCAAGCTCTAAAACACTATCTTTCCTGACGAGTTCATTCTAAGGCAATCCATTGGCATTCCGTTGCTTCCAACCCCTGTCCAATTCACTTGGAGTTCGCCAAACTGGACTTCTATTGACTCGACCACTCAAGGGATAGACAGTTAGTTATCTCTGATTATTACCATCGAACGAGCTCGGCCTTGGCTTCACTATCCTCATTCTTGGGCGAGCCAAGTTCAAGTTGCGATGGAGGTAAATCGGGTTCGGGTTGAGCCTGTCTGAATTGGGTGACAGTCTTAGGAGATCTTTGTAGTCGTGGTTGGAAGACGATGATGAGAGGAGATTGAAACGGATTCGGAGTTGAACTCCTTCAACAATGGGAGACTCAAGGATGCACTTGCAGAAGAAGAGGAGGAATATGATTTGGAGGTCTTGCAGAGAAAGTGCTTGAGCGACTTGTTGGTGATAGAAGATTTTCTGGATGTCACTCTTAGCGGTGGCACTAGTGGTGTGACACAACCTCTTGAGATTGAGAAGATTTTTCTAGTGACTAGAACACTTGGGAGCCTTGGGGGAGAAGGGAGAGGAGTGAGTCCCAAAGACATGAGGGGCGGAGGTGGTGTTTCATTAAGGATATTTTGATATTTTTATAATTGGATTATATTACCTAAATATACCACGAGACTTACTTGTAAATTTAAAATTTTAAGAAATCTTTGAATTGTATTTTTTCTTATTTGGAATCTAAGTACAATTTTCTCTTTTAAAAAAAATATTCTACTCATTTATCCCCGTGTTAATATCAGTATAATTAAGACTAAATACAAAATTTATCTCATATGTAAATAGTATTATCTCCTTTTTAATAATTTTCTGTTTTTAAAAAATATTCTACTCATTTATCCCCTGTTAATATCAATATAATTAACACTAAATACGAAATTTATCTCATATGTAAATAGTATTATCTCCTTTTTAATTGTAAAGATCCATCTAGATTAGCACATGCTCCTGTTAACTTGTCAAGATAACTCATGATCAGGCCGGTAATTATAATTAGTATATATTAGAAAAGCGCCAAGTGGCAAGTGTAGATGCTTCCTTCACGGCCATTTCTTAATACGGCGCCGTTTCCTTGACAAACGGATCTACCATTCCCATCTCCTTCGTTTACCTGCTGCTTCGTTACTACTTGCTTGGACAAAAAACAGAGAGAGAATTACGATCATCTGCATCAGGAACTTTGGGTTCAGTGTAATAGGCATGTCACTTTCTTTCTCAATTTCTATTCGATTTTATTTTTGTTAATCTTTACTTCGTTGATAATTTTTCCTCGGCTTTGGTGCTGCTTAACTGCTAATGTCATTGGTGTATAATGATTAAAAGAGTACTGTATGATTATGAAATCTGGTGCTAATCTGATTTAGTGTGTTTACCTCATTTGCTTAGAAGAGCTGTGAATCGCGATTCAAATGTCAAATCAAGCCATGGTGAAAGACACTACGTACTACGACATATTAGGCGTTAACGTTGATGCATCCCCTGCAGAGATCAAGAAGGCCTACTACTTGAAGGTAATAATTTTTAATCGTGCCTTGTGCATTTTTTGAGAGTATATATGAGTACCGAATTGAGATTTGAGTAGGCTTCTAATTTTACCTGGCATGGTCCGTGTGCGAAAGTAATGTAATGTATTATGGACGCAGTTAGACAATCATATTCAATTCTTTCACTAGACGGAGACTCTTGAGTGGTTAAATTGTGTGGTTTTTGTGAATGAAAAATTCTTCACTTAATTGACTTTTACAATTTCTTTTAGTTTGAATTATGGAAGAATTTTGACCTCAACATAATCCGCAAAGAATGAGCTTATGATCTTGTCTAGTTATCTTATTCTTCCTTTAAATGCATCCATTAGATGGTAGCTTTTAGATGGTAGCTTGCTTTGCATGATCCTTAGAACGTCTAGTTATTTTCTATGTTGGGAGCATGAATTTTTGGTGACTTCAGTTGAAGACAAGTAAAAGAAGGAAAGTGGATCTCTTGTTCTTAATTTTATGCAATGTGTAGAAATACTAACTTTATCCTCTCGGTTCCTTTTGTCTTTTCCCTTGATTATAATTGTTTTTTAAACTGAGCGCGCTATGTCTTTGTGCCATTATTACCTTTTATTTCCATTTTCTTGTCTTTGCAGGCAAGGGTAGTACATCCAGATAAAAATCCTGGAGATCCCAAGGCTGCAGAAAATTTCCAGGTGTGCTAAAGAATGAATCTTATGCACAGAGTTTTGTTTCTCAGAGATTTATGATAGTATATTTTTAAATGTGGTATCAATGCTCAGGTACTTGGTGAGGCTTACCAGGTTTTGAGTGATCCTGAGAAACGCGAAGCATATGATAAGAATGGAAAGGCAGGAGTGCCACAGTAAGTTTTACTACCATCTATAATTGAAAAGTAATTAAAGTTTGTGAGCATTTGCGGCTTAAAGCTAAAAGCCATGTATTCAGAATGAAACTTCTTAATTATTTTCTTTTGGACTGAAGAAACTGTTAAATTATTTGTATCATCTTCCTCAGTTATACTTCCTTTTATCATTGTTTTCCTCTGTTGTTGGTCACTAACTCAGTATTTGTAACAAATGACTGTGATGATTATATATGATGATGCTTGCTTTTGTTTTAGCTTTTATATAATAAAGAAAACTAACCAGGTATTTTCAGTATTTGAGAGCTATTTAGGTAGTGTTTAAAAGCAGTTTGCTGAAAGCTGAAATATAATTTGATATCATTATGTCCAAGTTGCCATAGCAAAATTTTAGAATTTTGGCAGAGACCAAACTCCCAGGAGTTTTACTAACTGCTGGTGATAATTTTCTTTCGAATTCTTGTAAATGAAACTCAGTATGCAACATTTGGTTTTTAAGTTTCTTTGTCCACGAAGAAACCATGTATTAATATCACTTCCTCCTCCTCCTCCTCCTCCTTCTGTGCAGAGATTCCATGATTGATCCTGCAGCTGTATTTGGAATGCTTTTTGGAAGTGAATATTTCGAAGATTTTGTTGGTGAACTTGCATTGGCTTCTCTGGCATCTATAGAAGTTGAGGAAGACACACATGATCCTGAAACTCGTAAGCAAATAATTCAAGAAAAGATAAAAGTACGTGTCTTTTCCCTAGTGCTTTAATTGATTTCCTCATTTCCTCATTCCCTTTTTCCCTACTCTTCCCTTTGTTCTCCCCATCTTCTAGTAGCTGAAGCTGTTTCCTAGTTTTGTCCCCATAGGCATGGCAGAAGGAAAGGGAAGAAAAGCTCATTGCAACTTTGAAAAATCGCCTGCAACCATTTGTTGATGGTCAAGTAGATGAGTTCACAAAATGGGCAAATTCAGAAGCACGACATCTTTCTGAAGCTGGTAAGTTCTTCCCATTTATACTTTATTTCAACCAATGGCCCTTTATAAGATGATCCGTCAATCTCATAAATACTTCTTCATATCTGTGCTCCAATGTACGCTAGTCTGGAACTGTGAGGAATCACAGGATATTTGCTGGTCATATTTGTTATGATTTCACTCTTTTGTTAATAAATTTGTAGTTAACTTTATCCGTTCATTTTGGAATTTTTTTCTCGTTGATTCATAGGATTGAATAGCTAGCTTAGTGGCTGTCATCCATTAAATATTTGTAAGGCTTGCTACGATGAAATATAATTTTCAGTGAGGATGAAGATCTCTGAAATTTTTCATGATATTAGAGCCCTGCTCTAAAATTGCTCTTATGATGGTTCCTTTACCTGGCATTTTTCTTTAACTCATGGTACATTTTCAGCTTTTGGTGAGGCCATGCTGCATACAATTGGCTATATCTATACACGAAAAGCTGCAAAAGAGCTGGGAAGGGATATGAGGTATATGAAGGTTCCCTTTTTGGCAGAGTGGGTTAGAGGTAAAGGACATATGATAAAGTCACAAGTTATGGCAGCTTCAGGTAGTAGATTAATTAATATCTGGGTATCCTTCCCTGTGAAAAGTATCTAGACCTTGGAGTATATTTGGGAGGTTTTAATGAATTTGAGCTCTGTTTGTAGGTGCCGTGTCCTTAATTCAAATACAAGATGAGCTAAAGAAGCTAAGTGACGGGGAAAACAAGGAAGAAAATATACTAAAAGCTATGGAAGATAAGAAGGATGCCATGATTAATTCCCTTTGGCAGTTAAATGTGGTTGATATCGAAACAACTCTGTCACATGTCTGCCAAGCTGTAAGTTTTAGTTTGAGGCTTTATGTCGCTTGAGAATATTATATTTGTCTGCTGGTTAAAGACTTACCGAATAATTGTACATAGCGAGCTTAGTGAAATATTTCAAGCATGACTTCGCTTGCTAGGCACAACATTTGCTATATCTTTGTTGTCAAACTACCATTATTAGGTTCAGAATGATTAAACTAACAATGGGGTTCATACCCGAAAAGTAGTGAGTGCACTAATTGGTTTTTAAAAATGAATTAAATAAACTCGTTGCACACTATCCATTTATCAAACTCCTGAAGATGATGCTGAAAGAACAAATGTACAGGGCTTTATCATAAGGGCACTTGTGCTGTCTTTTTCTGTATTAAGGTTAATGGCTTAATCAAGCAATTATAATGTTAGTAACTTGATTAAGTATATTTGGTGTATCATGAGTGCTGCTAATTATTGGTTGCATTTAAGCTGAAGTGTAAACTTTGTGCTAACAGTTAATTATTTTAAAGCATCAATTACTTGCAAGACTTCACAAAAACTATTCTTGTACCTGCTATTTTTCTCAGGTTCTTAAAGATCCTGGCGTCTCCAGAGATGTTCTGAAACAACGGGCTAAAGCCTTGAAGAAGTTAGGAACTGTCTTCCAAGTAAGTATTATGTGCTGATTTGCAGTACTTGTGCCTTTACAAGTTTACAACAATTTGTGCAATTCTGGAAGAAGAGTGTTCTAGTTAAGCATGGATCGATCATTTCAATAATCAGCTTCGTCATCTTGCTTAGGGTGCTAAGTCAGCTTACAGTAGAGAAAGCAGTCTACGCAGTGAAAGTGTCGAAACTGGAGATGCCGCTTCTGCTTCTGCTTCATCATCGTAGTCATCTTGGTTACTTGTTGATAATGGAGATGGTGCTTCATGTCGTTGTGTTCAATATGTTGTTTTGTGTTGAATTGATTGATTTCTTGCGCTATTTGTTTTATGTGCATGGTATGTAATTTTTTTGCCATTACAGTCCTGTATCAGAGTTCGTTGGAATTATTCAGTTCCTGGGCGGTCCCAGGGAAGCCTGGTATGTAATTTGACTTGTAGATTGGACTAGAATCAAGTGTTGTTTTCTTTTTAGTGTTACATTAGATTAGATGTCGGCCCCATACATTGTATGAAGCCTAAGGTGAATGGAAATAGTGCGGCTCAGATTTTACGAAAATTGGTATTGACACTCTTACCATGTTAATTTACATTATTGAAGAGATACTTTTTATTTTATTGATTAAAAATTTTTCCGAGGTAGTTAATACTACCTCTGGTCCTTATACACTGCAAACTATATTTTATATTAAGGAGCGTAGGTAGTATCTACCTACCACATCGGTTTAAAAATACATTCAAGCAAATGGATGAGTGCCAAACGATTGAAATGGCAGTAAAAATAAATAAATGGAAGGTCTAATGTAGACCTTCTTATGGTATATATGGTTGGTACTTCATATTGTTGATGTATTAATATAGTCAATATTTACTTAATAAGCTTTCATTGGTGAGGCCTTTGGACCACAAAAGAGGACCCAGCGGTCACTATCTAAGTAAAATTTAAACTCCTGCATCAATAGTGTGCCCATTCTAACACAGTTAAGGACTTGAACTTCGCATGATCTTGGACCCTACACAGAGATGTCCTAAGGACGTGCACTTTATTTATTCCCCTACTCATCCCCTACTATTAGATCATTACTTAATGGGAGGAAAATTAGGGAGGAAAGAATATTGAGAGAAAATTTTTAAAAATAGTAATTTTTTTTACTATTTTGAGAAGCTTTCTTTTCTAGTATTCTTCATATTTTCCTTTTTTTTTACCTCCACCCAAACATAGGGTTAGTGTGTGTGTTGGGGATTGTATCAACTTAATTAGAGATTTCAGGTTCGATTCTTAATAAAGCAACGGTGTTAAATACTTGTTGATATAAATTTGTTATTCTTTATGATCCGACACAACATAGTCCAGATTAGTCTGCATCTCCGGAAAAATCTTTCAGTTAATTAAATTAAGGTAGGTCTGGAATAACTCTGGATTTTTTTTTTTGGGGCGGGGGATAATACAATTTGTAGGCGTTGATTATCTCATTATTTAATATTAACACAAGTCTTGTTCAAATTTAAGACTTCTTTTCATCATTAATTACAATTAAAATAATACTGTGATTTTGACATCTTGCGAAGATCTCGACCAACCCAAATGATATAAAATAAAATTCATGCCAAGTTAATAATAAGAAAAGTCCGCAATATGCAATATAGTGATGATCGTCTCAACAACACTTAAAACCTCTTGTTAGAGATAATCGTCAAAAGTTTTCTCTAAAGTACACTGGACAAATCGCCCTGCGCTTACACACTTGTGAATTTTGACGCTTTATTATGTTATGATGACGAATCATCCCACTCTATAATTTGGTATTTAATTTAACTGTTCTAGAAGCATGCATGCAACATTCTGGAGTCCACTACTAGAAAAACACATTTTATATTATATAATCTGCCACATATATTTAAGACATTGGTTTGTGTTGAGAGTTAATTGAGAAATTGTTGAAGCCTTTATAGGATGATAATGTTTGAATCACGGAGGCTGAAAGAAAATGAGCATCCTATATAGCCTAATTAGACCACTTTTAAGGAAAAAAATAAATGAACAAGATAAGAAAGTTGTGTATGTGTGTGTTTATTTTAATGTTATCACATTGCTTCCCTTTATTCTCCACCAGAGTGGTATTAGTGCCTCGTCCTTGTCGTTTAGGATAATTATATATAATTATTTTATTATGCCAACCTAATCTCTCATTTATATATAGCCTTGCTTTCTAGCTTTCTTTTCCTCCCCCTTTAATGTTGTGGCTCATTTTAAAAACTGGTATCCTTACTCGTTATATATTTAAAGAAATTTGTATTCCATTCTCCTTGTTTAAGAAACTATATCTAAATTAAATTAGATGATCCTCCACTCTATGATGAAAACTACAGTTATCAAAACATGCACTATGACTTTCATAAAACGACTAGAAATATTCTTTCATACATTGCACATAATTTAAAAATTGATCTTTAATATTATTGATTTGTGAGAATATGCATGTAGATGTAGTGCAACATGATATACATTTTATGATTTTATTGTATATATTGATTGAGAGATTACAAATAGAATTAAATTTGTTGTTTACATAATCAAACAAATCATTAAATATTTGAACAAGAATTAATATCATTTTTTGAACACTAAAATAAAATAAAAGTGGCGCACAAGATGCTTTAATAATTCATTATTTTTTATAGAAAAGAATCAAGATTTATATCATCGATCTTTGAGAGTGCATTCGTCATAAACTTTGAAGAGATTTGTGTATATTTTGGTCATAATGATAAAAGTTGCTGTCTAAGTTAAGCATATATGCTTGAAGGATTGAGAGATTAATTTACTCTCCATAGTTATGATATCTTTGAGTCTTTGGCAAGCAAGAGTACATGTTTCTTCTATTTTAAGTCAAATCACCGAAAAAACTGTTACAAATATTACTTGTTAAACTATTAATTATTGAGATACACACACACACACATAGATATATAAAACTAAATAAATTTCAATAACATATACTCGAAATGATTCTATATATTGCAATATTTTTAGTTCGATAATTTGCATAGCATAATAATTAGAGAGAGCAGCCCAATAATTTGCAGAAAGGTCAAACCTCTCAGCCATTTTATATGTCACTCCACTACTTTGGAACAATACTTCAATATTAGTGCCCCAAAACAAAAGCAAAGTGCATTCCTTTACCCTTTTTTTTTTTTGTGGGGGATATAGTTTATTAGTAAATTGCACTAAACAGCTTGCACAAGTGTCAATTTCAATTCAAATCCTTTCTCTTAGGCTTCTTTAGCTTTGAGAAATAATATACATACCAAACAACCCTCTAAACATATCTCACTCTTGCTTGATCTCTCTCGTTTCAGAAAGTAACAGAGTTTAGTTATATGCATATTTCATGCCTCTCATGATGTCTCTCATCTTCAACAAGTTCAGCTTCGTCTTCCTCCTCCTCATTTCTGGATCACTTTTTTCCTCTATTTTGGCAGGTTCGTTTCTTTCTCTCTCTCTTTCAATTCATTTTTCTCTTCAGCTTTTGGCTCTGGCGATCGCATTGTCACATGCACAGCAAAAGCAAGTTGAATATATAGATACAACTGAAACAAAAATTCCTTCACTGATGCAAAACATGTACGTGTGTATTAATTAAGCTTGGTTTATTAGCTTTACTTGGCTTGTGGAAAATTTAAGAGCTTTTTCATAGCGTTATCATATATATTCCTTCTTTTTTGCTTGATGATCCTTCTAGAATAACGCACAAGCTAGTATAAAGTGAAAGGTGGCCTATGTGAGTGAGCTAGCTTAATGCGTCCATTAAAATTGCAGGAAGAGGATCCAAGTTTGTGAGCAAGTTGGATGCAGAAGAATATCATGTGGAAGAGGTATGCATAACAACTAGCTTTTCTAATCGTAATTAATTGGCTCATTTTTGGCTTACCATCCAAGTAAATGAATTAAAAAAAATGCTTGCTCTTTTCTTTTTTGAAAGTCTATATATAGAGTACAATGGAGTTGTACAATTTATGTAGTTTATCCTACCTAGTAGAATAAGACTTTGTTGTTGTTGTTGTATATAGTTAGAAATGTTTTGCTTCTTAATTCTTTCAAGCATAATTTGTATTGTATCAAAGATATTATATGCATGGGAACTGAAAGTGGTATAATTTTGAAGTTGCCGCGCTGTACGTAATTCATGAAGACATTTCCGGGGAAACTTGCTTTATTTATGGGTTAAGGGGTATTTTTGTCCTCGAAGTTTTTACCGGGGGAGTTTTTAGCTGATCCCACCTAATGAGATAAGACTTTATTGTTATTATTATATATTTCTCTAGTCCTATATATAAGGCAGCGAGAAAAAGTTTTTTTTTGGGACCTATTTATAAGACATATAGTTAAAATTTTGAAGTGAATGTACAATTTAACCTTTTATTTATTATTGTATTGACTTATTTTTATTTGATATTATGTATATTAAATAGGAATAGGGTTGAAAAGTTGTTAAATTTTATAGTAAAGTTAATGAGATTTAAGATTTTTCTTATTCTGTGATTCTGTATGAAAAATGTTGGAAGTACTCTATATCTAAACTAGAGGAGTATGGCTAGAAACATTTTGCTTCTAGCATAATGTGTTTTGTATCAAAGATATAATATGCATGGGAACTGAAAGTGGTGGTATAATTTTGAAGTTTCCGTGCTGTACGTAATTCATCAAGACATTTCAAGGTATAGTGAAGCTTGCTTTAATTATTAACACACACACACATGAACATATATTATCCATATATTTGTTCTGAGGAATATCTTATATATATATATATATATATTATGTATATTTATATTTGCACATGTATATGGCAGGGAACATGGCAGAAGAAAGAAGAAATAGCAGTCATTCACGAAAGGGTTCTTTTGGGGGATTATGGAAGATACGATCCATCTCCAAATTTTTATCGGCCTCGTCACAAGATGATCCCTAATTGAATCTTCATTGCCATCTCATATATATAATACCCTCTCTCTCTCTATATATATAATATATATATATAGAGAGAGAGAGTGTGTGTGTGTGGGGGGTGGGTGAGTTACATATATAGATATGTATTGGTTACGTGTAGTTTCGAAGGCATCCAGCTTGGGGCATGTCCAGATTAATTAAGTTACCTGCTGCCTTGTTCATCTTCTATGTATATTATTATCATGAGCTTTACTCTATGCATCCTCATCTTATTATCAGTGTACTGCATACAAACACTCCACTAAACTTACACAAGATATTGATTATTGAAGGGGAATTATCATATATAGATGTTCTATGTATTGGAGTTACATGATTATTCTTAAAATGTTTTCTTTGAAACTATTGAAATTACTCTTTTATTTTCCTTAACTCTGCACATCATTTAAAATAAAAAATTTTTTTACATAGTACTTGATTTGGAAAATCGTTTCGAGGTCTTAAGAAAAGGATGTAATAATCAAAGTTTCATAACAAGTAAGTAATATATAACAATAAGTTATAATACAAGAAATGATAATATATTTATGCTATTCACTTGTCATTCAGACTTTTTCAATTTTCTGTGGTTATATTTATTTGTTGGGACCTTATAACAATTTTCCCTATTAATTTTTTCTCGGATGAAGTTGAGCAAAATTCTAACTTTTTATGGAGTTTGAAGAAGTACACGATAAAAAATTGAATGGGAGAAAATAAATCTCTTATATACCCATTTTCACTGTATTGTTCTTTTTTCAATGCACCCTTCCCCTCACCCCCCCTTTTTTTGTGTTTAATGCATATGGATCCTCATGCATAGATACATACATAATTAATGGAAGTTTTCCCCCCATTTTTAGTTTTTTGTTTGCTTTCAAAAAATTTTAGATGAGTTGGGTCCCAGGGGCTCATCAAGGCCAGGATATGTCTCCGGGTTCAAAGATCGAGCGCTTATTCATGTATTTACAAATTATTCATCAACAAGGTCTTTATATCGATAAAATTTGAACCCACAACCTTCTAGTTATGAGCTAACCCTTTTACCAACTAGTACGACCTTTGTTGGTCCCATTTTTCTTTGCTAGAGAGAGAGAGAGAGAGAGATTATATGAAGCCTAATTTGGCCCAAGTGATCTTAACTGGCCCAATAAACTGCAGCCCATAATATGCCTTGCTGGATCATCTGGACCCATTAATACAAACATGTAAAGGATCTTCCTTTCTCGGTTGACCATAAATTGAAGTTGTAATCTCTTGTTTAACTTCTCATTTATAACCTTAAAGCACCTATGAGCCTTTGCTTCTAAAATCTCTCTCTCTCTCTCTCTCTCTCACACACACACACACACACTATTTTACTTCTAGTTTTATCAAGTTTAAATTACAATTTCTTGGCAAAAGAGGTTTACATTATTGTTTTTCAGCTTTATCATCTGTTGCTAGAGGCCAGAGACTGCACCTTTTTTTTTTTTAAATATCGGTTTAACATATCCGTAATGTTATTTTCATAATAATAATTTGAGCAAAAATCAAACATAAATTGTCAAGAAAATATATTTTTATTTGCCTTTTCTTTTGGTGGTCGAATAATGCATCTAAAAGAATTATAGATTATTGGAGGACCTAAGGACAAGATCACCTCTCTGATCTCCACTTCATTGATGGATAAACCCTACATTTTTAAACTTCAAAAATCTATTCCTCGGACGTTAGAGTGTCTTATCACAACACAACTCTATCTTATTGACGTTTGATGTTAACTACCGTTAAAATTGCTACTCCCTCCAATCCTAATTACTCCCTCAGGTCCTAATTATAAGACAAAGTTGATTTTTTTGGAGAAATTAAGGAAGTCAATTAAATCACTTTAGAATATTTATATTTATATTTTTTTCTTCAAACTAAGTAATTTGATCAATAAACTAATATATAATCCAAAGATACTAAAAATATAAATACTCTAAAGTGATTTAATTGGCTTCCTTAATTTCTCCAAAAAAGTCAACTTTGTCTTATAATTAGGACCGGAGGAAGTATAAGATAAAGTTGACTTTTTTGGAGAAATTAAGGAAGCCAATTAAATTATTTTAAAGTATTTATATTTTTATTTTTTTCTCCAAACTAATTAATTTGACTAATAAACTAATATATAATCTAAGGATACTAAAAATATAAACATTCTAAAGTACTCCCTTCGGTCCTAATTATAAGACAAAGTTGACTTTTTTGGAGAAATTAAGGAAACCAATTAAATTACTTTAGAGTATTTATATTTTTATTTTTTTCTCCAAACTAATTAATTTGACTAATAAACTAATATATAATCTAAGGATACTAAAAATATAAACACTCTAAAGTAATTTAAATGACTTCCTTAATTTCTCCAAAAAAACCAACTTTATCTTATAATTAAGACCGGAGGAAGTATTTAATTAATTTCATCGTGCCGCCACTTCATGTTTCCAGATTTCGATACTGATCTAATATCTCACTTTCTCATTACCACAAAAAAAAAAAAAAAAAAAAATATATATATATACAAATTATGCTTAATTTTAGTTCCAAAGATAAAATTATCCTCTTAAATTAATTAAATGAAAGCTGTTGAAGAGCTTGACCACTACAAGTGTACAATAACATATATATTTTGATACGCCTATTATTTAAGAAATGTCTTTTTGAGAACAAATGATTTTATTTTCAAAGGTCTTTGATAATAAATTATATATATAAATATATACTATATAGATATGTTATATTAATCATAAAATTCAATATAAAATATTGGACGTTCTTGAATATTGATTTCCTCATTAGTCAATGTTTTCATAACATGATTTATTCAATGAGTATGATTACAACAATATCTCCTACTGATCCGATGAATTTGTTCCAATATTGTTTTTTTTTTCCAGCAATCAAATATTGTTTATTATTTTTTCCTAGACGTGGTCGGAGCTAAGGAAGTCGTTCCAGCCTCAGAGAGATATGCGCAGTTGAAAAAAAAAAAAACTTGTGGATATCAATTATACTGCTACGCAATTAACAGAGTCGTTTGGGCCTTTAAAAGAAGAAAAGGACAATTCATTTGGGATGCTATGCTAATGATGAGCGCTTAAAGGGGGAAAAAAAAAGACTAAACTTCTTGCTCTAGACAAAGCAGTAAGTAATATACTACCTCCGGTTTTAAATATATGACATAGTTTATAATGTAAAATGTACTATAAATTATGTCTTATATTTATGACCGGAGGGAGTAATTTGTTTTTGCTTGAACCAAAATAAATTTTACCCTGACATTAAAAAATTCGCTTAATTGATAAAAATGTGATTGAGGACATATGTTAAAATTTCTTAGCTATATAAATAGTTTTTGAGCTATAAGGTATGTGTACCACAGCAAGGAAACATAATTTTATAGGACAATATTTACCAATATTAGAGGATTGAGTACATACACACGCACGCTTTAATTTAAAAATATCTTAAAATGTTTATGTAAGGTTCAGTGTTGTGAAACTTAGTGCTTTTACTCTTTAATAATTAACAATTCCGCTGAATTTTTATGGTGCGTATTTAAGAAATAAAAATTAAACAAAAACGGCAACATTTGGACGAAACCGATTGTCGTCTATTAGTAGTCAGTAATGGCGCCACAAAGCGACGGAGACGGAGTTCTCCGTTCATGGAGGTCACCTTCAAACGATGTTCAAAAGACGAGTATGCCCCTAAGCCATCCCCACTCTAATGTATAATAGAAGGGCATGTTGAAGAGGCATATTTAGGTTGCCACTAACGTACGTGTTCACACATTGGAGTTTCCATTTGCGTGCACAACACTGCGTCCCACTCACTTCCTTCTTCATTTGCCACCTAAGTGATGGTCTTACCCTTTTATATTAATTAATTCACCTTTATATAATTAATAGCCATCCTCATCTCTTAGTGTTTCTTTATGGCTGTGTTTGGAAATACGTTTTGGGGGTAAATAAATCCTTATTACGCAAGCTGAGATAAAACTCCTCTCATATACTTACTTCGTATACCGTAAATCACGATTTATAAACACTTATTACCCAAAAATAAGCTATTCCAAACGAGCACTATATTAATTGATTTGAAGTGTTTATACAAGATTAATATGTTAGATTTGAAGTGTTTTAATATTACACTTCCTATATTTAAGAACTCTCATAGCATAATTAACATAATTAAAGATATCGAGTTTGAGTTGTGAGAATGCAATAATGTTAACATAACTGGTAGCCATTAGAACTTTGCCATCTTTATGTTCTTGCCCTACTTGATCCGGATTAATTTAGATTCCTGATAAATTCTCCAAGATAAAGTAAAATAGGTTTACGATAGTGAATCCTCCAAGTCAAAAAACTCCTGGGTATACCATAGATTAGGTTTCTCATATTTTCATTATTGGAAGTCGCTATTGCGTGTATAGTTATGTAACCTTGGCAATTATTACAGGGATGAATCTAATACGAAAGAAATAATCATTCCTAATCATTTACGTGACAAATGAAGCAACAGGATAATTGAATAATGGGGAATAAACACATATAGAAAATGTATTGCAAGTATAGATGATGGAAGAAATTATGATGAATGACCTTTTTGACAATATGTGTATCATAATAATTAATAAAATGGTGGGATTGATTTGTTTTTGGATTTGGAGAATTTGTAACCCGTGATTTCTCCATCATTGACTTGGAAACAATGATGTATTTCCGAGAATTCCATTTATAGTTTCAATCATTCTCCACGCCATTTCCTGTTATTGCTTCGAAAATTGTTCTGTCTTGTTTGATTATAATATGGAAAAATCAGTATATTTATAATTTTAACTTAATTATAACTCATTTCTTAAAATTTAATTTGATGCAACTCAAGCTAGCTCTGTAATTTTAATTTATTTATAATTTAATTTTTAAATTTGGACTTGATATAACTCAATCTATAACTACTTAAAATATTGACCCTGATATTTCAGAAATTAAAATTATATATTTCATCTAACGAATTAAAGTTTTAACTGATTTAAATTGTTGGGACTAAATTATAGTGAGCTAAACTTTAAGGATTGAGTTTCAATTGAGTTAAAACTATAGGAATTGAGTTATATTAAGTGTTTGTTTGTGATAACTTATTTTTGGGCAATACGTGTTTATAATTCGTGATTTACGGTATACGAGATAAGTATGTAAGAAGAGTTTTATCTTGACTTATGTAATAAGTGCTTATTTTCTAAAATTAAAGCTGTGTTTGGGATCACTTAATTTTAGAGAATAAGTCCTTGTTACGTAAGCCGAGATAAAACTCCTCTCACATACTTACCTCATATACATGAATCACAATTTATAAGCACTTATTACCCAAAAATAAGCTATTCCAAACAAGTACTAAGTCATTCCAGACACTCACTAAATCAATGACTTAATGATTACGTCATAACAGAGTAAGAACTATAAAAACAAAAAATCAATTTTTCTCATGACAACAATTTTTACGGTCAGCTTAAATTAAATAGCCCATGGTTTTCTCCTTGACCTTTCATTGCTGTTTTTACTTAGGACAAAAGTTTGTTTGCGTATCTCTTACTAATAGAGTAAGTTATTTGAGAAAAGAAGATAAATGAAATCGCTAAATTTTCAAAGTATTTATTTTTTGACGACCTTCTCTCGACCTATTTATTTATCCAAACTCACAAATTATAATATATACTCTTTCACTCTCAAACAAAACAATATGTGATTTGTTCAATTTCACACACTTTCTCCTTGAAAATTAAGAACTCAAAGTTTTATATAGACAAGTGTCTCAGATGGTTCTCTCGAGACTTAAACAGAATGAATTAATTTTTCAGTACTTTCTTTTTTAAAAACACAATGTTACGCACACCCCCATCACCCAAAAAAAAAAAGAAAAAAATTATGATTTCCCAGTTTTAAAAAATATTTTATACTTATCATTATTCCAAGATAAAAGTGCGTGTAATATATTAAGGCCAGATTAGTTGTAAAAAAAATGATTGGAAAATTAATAAGAAGATCAAATTATAACCTCAAATGATAGATGCTTCGTAGATATTTGACGTTACCATGTTTTGTGAATAAAGATACCCACTAAACAAAATATCTCTCACTTTCCGTGCTTATTTTTTTTAAAAAATTATTTTATTTAAAGCGAGTCTAACTTTTATATCCCTTGACTATTATTTTTAAAACTTTTAAATTATGCGTATTACTTTCTTTATGTATATTTTGGGGCCTGTACAAAAGTCTGATATTTAACTAATTTAAGGGGGTGAAAAAGGAATATAAAAATTACAAGAAAGGAATTTATCCAAGAGAATAATACCTTTTGTTTTTGTCAATTTATTTGTTTTTCTTGAAGCATCTCTCATGAAAATATTAATTTTTAGGATGCTTTTGTGAGCTTTTTCTATGGAAAAGCATGGAATGCGTAGTGCCCACTCTGAGTACAGCACAAGGCACTCCCGCCTCTAATCTTTTACCCCACCAATATTCCCATGTCTCACACCCACATCTTTTTCAAATTAAAAAAACAAACTAATTTTATTCATTACCACTAGCCTTTTATTTCCCTAAAAAAAAGATATTTTCATCTCATAAAAAAGGTATTTTCACGCAGTTCTCTGTTCTTGATCACTACCAAATTAGAAACTTTTATTAATCCATTTATGTGATGCATCATCGTTAATCATGCCTTTTAAAATTACAAATAGTGCACCTCAGCTTAAAAATTACTAAATAAGTAAGGTTTTTGTAATTAAAAAATTAACTGCATAGAACAAAATTAGAGATGGCACCAAATGTATGTATTGGAAACAATATCCATAAACAATCTTACTCATTTATATTACTAAATGTATGTATTGGAAACAATATCCATAAACAATCTTACTCATTTATATTACTATTCTTTAAAAAGTTATATACGCCTAGCAGATTTGACTACGTAATTATGTGTGTGTTTGGGATAGTGATAGAAAAAATGATTTTTTATGATTTTGACTTATTAAAAATGACTTAATAGAAAAATCAGTTTTTATAACGTGATTTATGTTTGGATGAGCGATTTTTTTTTTGACAATAAATACTTATAAATTGTGATTTACGATACACGAGGTAAGTATGTGAGAGAAGTTTTATCTCGACTTACGTAATAAGTGACTTAATAGAAAAGCTGTGAGTGTTTGGAATAGCTTATTTTTGAAAAATAAGCACTTATTGCGTAAGTTGAGACAAAACTCCTCTCACATACTTGCCTCGTATATCGAAAATAACGATTTATAAGCACTTATTGTCTAAAAATAAGCTATCCCAAACGAGCACGTAGTGAGGAGCTTATTTAATAAGTAGTTTATTTTACCCATGATGCAATTAAAATAAATTGAATCAAACACTATAAAAACGTAACACATTTTTATTTAAGTTTATTACCAAAAAAACGAACTTATTTCTGTACACCCATATATATTGATAAGAAATCTTGAAAGTAAATAAAATATAATATAATTCACCATTGAAAATAAATTCATATACTTTTCAAAAAATGCCTGAAATTTTGGAAGGAAAATTTTGTAGGGTCTCTAATTATTAAATTATATTAAATGAATTTCCATATTTTAAGGGTACGCATACATCAGCAGAGCAACAGCCCAGAGGAAATGCGGAAAGGTGTCAACTCTTTCTTGTTTACCGGAATTAATAAGGACTTCTATTTTAGAAAAAGAACTTTAATCCGACGTGGCACAAAATCGCAAACCGCGCACCAAGTGCTTGTTTGGAAGAGCTTATTTTTAGACAATAAGTGCTTATAATTCGTGATTCACGGTATACGAGGTAAGTATGTGAGAGGAGTTTTTTCTCGGCTTGCGTAAATTGGGCTTATTTTCTCAAAATAAGCTCTCCCAAACATGCCTTAACTCCGTCACAATCATTCCCCACCGTGAAGAACAGCGCTGCGGACACTATGTAACGGTGTTAAGTCCACCGTCTGAAGACGGCCCTTTCTCCCTCGTCTTCTTCTCTCTCTTCCCTCCTCTGCAGCAACAAACATCACTCAGCCACAGTCTCGCTCCTCATCCCTCCCTCCATCCCCCTTTCTCTCTCTAGAATTTCCCTGTCCGACTCTAAGTGCGAGCTGGCGGCCTTGATTTCAGGAAAGGTATGGCTTGATCACATGTGGTTCGATCATAGTGTTTTTGTGTACGGAGATTCATATTGCGATGACGATACGTGGGAGATATTATAGAGGGCTTCCTTTGTTTAGTAGACTAATATTTTTATTTCTATGGAAACTTTGTTGGTTTTGACTGAAATTCCGTTATTTTTGCATTAATTTCGGATCGTCGTGACTTTTCAGCGTGGTGAATTTTTTCCAGTTTTGGGCTGTTTGTTGTTCCAGATTTATACTCGTTCTCAGTTCTTCTCTGACTATCAGATTGCATCGGTTTCTGGGAGCTTATCTTCATTTTTGACGGATTTTTTTAGTTGATGTTGTTTAAGTCCTGCGATTTGTTTGTTAGATTATTTGAGGTTGGTGCCATCGCTGATTTTGAGAGTAGAATAGTATTATGTGGATGTGTCTCTGCTTCTGTAGAAATTACTCTATTGAACTGTTTGTGTTAATTTTGCTGGTGATACTCTTTTTGACTTGAGATTGCTGTTGCAATTGTGATTACTTATATTCTCGTTTTCTTTTGGCACGAAAAGCTCTTGAAACTTGAAATCATATGGATTTCGATGAACCATCTCTGCAGTCGATTGTCCTCAGTCTCTCATCATTGTTCGTGCTTTCTCATTTGATTTCCTTTTTTGGAATCTGTATTGGGATTTTCTTTCCCACCCCTTTGGATGATGTAATCTGTAATGACCTCTGAGTTTTGTAAAGTGTATGTCAAAGAAACAACGGTTTACAGTTGTCTGATACAGATGTCAAATCTGTGTGAACTTGCGTATTTTTTCCATTTACTTATAACTGTTACTTCATTGATCATCTTTACTGATAACACACCCTTTTCACTAACATTGCAGGCGAACAACTGTACTGACAGTTAAATGGTGCATATTTGTAATTGGAGATGTGATTAGTATTTGTGTTAATATAACAAGCCAGAAACTGTTGTCTATTCCAGAATGGGTGCTTCTTGTTGTGTGGCTGCCAGAGATAAAACCATACAAAGTGGATCAGCTAATGAAATTTTGCATAGGAACATCCGCTACTCTCCAACATGGAGCTTCCGCTGGGATCATCGAGGGCGTGTAGCTGGTGAAGATACTTCTATAAATTGGTTTTCTGATGGTATTAGCCGGAACGAGGGATCAGAAAATAAGAATGAATCAACATATGCATCAGAGGATGGAAGCCCTTTGCAGAATTATCAGAGGCATAGACTGCAGAAATCACCTATTTCTGAAGCAACTACTGAACAGGCAAGGACATCACCTTCAGGTAACTTCCGTTAAGCCCACTTTCATATTATTCTACAAACATTTATTTTAGATATGAGATCTGTGGACACTCTATTGAATTGAATGACACTTATAATCCAAAGGCTATGTGGAATATGTGAAATTGCTACATTTAAATCTGGAGAAAGGAGGTGAATCTAAGATAATCAAATTTGTTGTTTGAAGAAATGGCATTTTTTCCTCAGACTAGAGCTGTTGCGTATGGCAGTTATGGAAGAAAAACACCGACTCAAAATGAACACTTGTTTTAACTAAGATACAAATCCTCCGCTTTTGAGTTGCTTAGTTTTATCTGAAGTGATGTTTTGCTCATAAAAAATATATCTTGGTCAAAGCTGATTTTGAAGTCCATAGTTAGATACAAATCATTGACAAATTTCTAAGTTTACCATGGTAAGATACCATATGGACAAGACAATATGAGATCTGCTGTGAGCTTCAGTATGATGGTATTCTGATGCACCCGCTTGCAGAATAATGGTCTGAGTCTCTTAGATTAATCTGAATCTATGTCCAATGATGGAATCAAACAAGCTCTGTTTGCTTCATTAATCTATGTCAAACATTGATAATATTGCTGATAGCAGTTGTTAAAGTAATTAAAAAATGCAGAAACGTTGGAGCTCTTCAGACAGTAACTAACTATGAAATAGTCACGTTCTTTATTGATGGTTTAGGAAAAACTAAATTTTGCTGAAGAATTTTTGATGCGTTATCTGTCCCATGCGAGACATATAACCTGCTATAAACTGCTATAAACGTCTAGTTGCTAGTGGTTCACTGTTGAATACTAAATCTCTTGACTGGTTGTTTTTATTTTATTTGACATGTTTATAATGTTCACTGCAGAACAATTTATTTCAAGTAATGCCTCCATGGATGTGAATGTGGATCAGGTGAGCTGCTTACAGTAGTGAAGGAACTTCTTGTGTTAAGCTTTTGTTTTCTTGTTGCATGTGATTTGTTTGACAAACCATCCATGCATGGACATTTTCAGGTGAAGGGGTTGGCAGAATCGCCAGTAGTATCCTGTCCATCTCCTGCAAAACCATCACTTTCATTGCCTTCAACTTCTCTGTCAGCATCTCCTTTGTCGTCTCAAAGCCACCTGCCTCCATCCACTTCAACCACAGTAAGGTGGCCATGCCGTTCCCCAGGACACCCACTACCATGGCAAGGTTCTGATGGCCAAGTGCCAGGGTCTAAGTCACCAGGCAGCTTCTCTATGTCAGAAGAAAGGCCAGCATTTCCTTCATGGAGCAATGATTCAGGTAGGCGCTCTCATGGTGGATCCTCTGATGGTTGGTCTATACCTGGATTTTCTGAGCTGATGAGCACTTCCCATAGAGAAAGATGGTCATTTGATAGTGAGTCCTTTGGTTTTAATCGTGAAAGGTTGGTTAGATCCAGTAGCCAGATTGTAACTTCACCTGTTGATTTGCAAACATGTGGTGTATGCTCAAAGCTTTTGTCTGAGAAGTCTTCTTGGAGCACCCAAAAGATAATTGCGAGTAATGACCTTTCAATAGTTGCAGTCCTTATATGTGGCCATGTCTATCATGCTGAATGTTTGGAGAGTATGACCCCTGAGATTAACAAGTATGATCCGGCTTGCCCAATTTGCACTTTTGGTGAGCATCAAACTCATAAACTATCAGAAAAAGCTTTGAAAGCTGAAATGGATTTGAAGGCTAGAAACAAGAAATCAAGGAACCGGGTTGTGGATAGTGATGTTGATGATGATTCTGCTGTCTTCAGTCACTTTAGAGGGAGAGGGCGCCAAGGTAAAGGTCCCAGGATGGAATCCAGCTCCAGTGGGAGAAACTCTTTTGGGAAGCCCTTTTTAAGGCGACACTTTTCATTTGGCTCAAAGGGTTCTTCTAGAACCTTGTTAGATAATCACCCTACAAGAAAGAAGGGCTTCTTTTGGGCAAGATCCAGTAAGCAATAAACTCTGTCTGGGCTGTTAAGATGTAAGTTGCTTTATATCTCTATTTTGTTTGTTATCTTACGCAAGGAAATGATGTATTTTTCCTTTTGTAGTAAAGGGATTGCTTTGCCTAGATTTAATTGGATTTCATTTCCCTGGCAGCACAAATTCAGATCGAAACCTTAAATATACCTCATCATGTAATCTAAATAGTAAAGACTTTAGCGTGCTATACATAAGCAATTTTCTCTGACTTGTATGCGTTATCCTCCTTGTAATCAGATTCCTCTTATGTCGATCTTCTCTGCAGCCTCAGGCACAGGACTGTGAAAAGGACAAGATGTCGTTCATCAATCTGATTTTTGAGCATCTTCATACACCAATCTGTGATTTCAACTGGAGTAAAGGCTGAAGTTAATCTGTAAAGAAGAAATGGGGAAAGCATACAGAAGGATTCCATGAATATAATCAAGTTAATGTTGAGATCAGATCAGGGGTCTTTTTTTCATTGTGTACAGATCAATTTGTTTATTGTATGGATATAATACATATATCCACAATGATATTTTGTTGTCTATGGATCTTCCGAATGCTGAAACTGCATGCCACTTGCCTTTTGGGAGTTGCTGGGCAATGGTCTTCACATATTGTTAGGCGATACCAATTATTTTGATTGACTTTGGTCGCTTAGTGAAAAGCTAAATGCAAATGTAAATGCCAATGCCGTATTGAAACATGCCCTTATCTTGTTATGCTGATATTATCACTATTTGATATAAAATGTGATTCATAGAAAAGAAATAATAGAGAAGTTATCAATTTTTCATGTTAAACGTCTTTATTAAAGTTCAAAATTTACTCGGATGCTTAGGGCCAGTTTAGAAATATTCATAAAAGCACTTTTGCGTTTCATAAGATAATTTTTTCCTCGCATGGTTACTTCTTACGGGGTAAAATCATTACAAACAAACACTTTTGTTTGATTTGACTTCAAATAGGTAATTTTGCTTAAGCTCCTCAAGCTCAACAGCTCATAAGATTTGAATGTCATTTATCATTTATCAAGACATTATCTCCTTCTTGAAGCTCTTGGCCTTCTTTTTGGTTAGTGTGTGTTTGGTTGGATGATTGGGAAGCCTAAAAGTGCTTATGCATATAAGTCGAGACAACACTCCTCTCACACACTTATCTTGTATACCGTAAATCACGATTGAAAAACTACTTTGAAGAATTCAATCGCTAATCTAAACAATTGTCTTTGTTTCTTTTCTGATTTATAATGTATGATTCAGTTATTTTGCTAATAACATTTTGATTATTCATAAAAATAATAGGTGTTTTTGCATTTGATGAGATAATACTCCAATTATATATTTATATAAATTATTTAAAATAATTTAATTCAAACTAGAACTTATGGAACCAAACTCAATTATTAACTTTGATTTCATAGTCCAATATGAATAAATAATCGAACTTGGTATTTTTAGGTCCGAAATTTAAATCAATAATAACGCATTGTATGCTTCCACTCGAGCCCATAAAATTTGACGGACAAACACGCCCGTTCTGATGCACAGCAAAATGACACGTGTTCTTAAGTCTCTTACGTGGCAACAGGTGTCTATGTCTCTTTGTTCATTCCCCACGTGTACTTACCAGTTTTGCATGCAAAATCTTGACCGCCATTAATTTTCCTACTTTAAAAGCAAATCACTTCCTTCGTGGTTAAGACCAGAGTGCTTTCCTCCTATACGTACAGAAATCTCTACGTTTTGATACAAACGATCGAAATGGCCAAGGCCCAACTACGAGACGAACGTGGTAATCCCATCCAACTCACCGATCAGTACGGTAATCCCGTCAAGTTAACCGACGAGCACGGCAACCCCGTCCACCTCACCGGTGTTGCCACCCCAGTTCCCGCCGCCGGATCCCACTGCGGCTCTCATGGCTCCGACACCACAGGAACCCACACCACCGGTTTTGGGACCCACGGTGGTGTAACGGGAACGAATACCAGTGGATTTAGCACATATGGTACATGAACTTACGGTGGGGGAGCAACCCAGGGAACCAGTATCGGTGGCGGTACCACGGTGGGGGATTTGATGAGTGATCACACAAAACAGCATCACACTGGTGAACTTCATCACTCCAACAGTCCAACACCTCAAGCTCTAGCTCGGTAATATATATATGGACAAAACTTATGTCCAGTGCCTCACCTCCAGTCCATTCGGTTCCCCAATCAGATAATAACATTTGGCACCTTTTAACACGTCATTGATAACAATTGCACTCTCCATCTCCGTTTGCGTTTTACCCCCAAGCAGATC
Source organism: Inga leiocalycina (assembly GCA_963242795.1). Lineage (NCBI taxonomy): Eukaryota > Viridiplantae > Streptophyta > Magnoliopsida > Fabales > Fabaceae > Inga > Inga leiocalycina. Next base: position 1,425,101 of record OY725321.1, on the reverse strand, counting down.
CAATAGCCATCATGAAGACTAGATACGACATCGATGGAAGAGAGGACAACGACAGGCAATAAATTGGAGCAAAAAGAAGAAAAAGGAAATAGCCGACTGGATTAAAATAAAAAACCAACAAATTTATGAACAAATTCTTATAATGGCAAACTGGATACAAAACAAGAGGACGCAGCTTCAAAGCTTCTGACTTAAAAATCTCATAACTAGAGGGAGTCAAAATGTGTTAATTATTCTCAAACATTGAATTTTCCAACAAGGGAGACAATCGATTGAAATGGAAAGAAAATATAAATATTTAGAAAATAAACCAAAAAATATTGTTGCCATCAATTTGAGCCACTGCTCTTGGCTGTCAGTTAGCTGTTCACGATGGCCACTAGATCCTCTCTTTCATGATCACCGTTCTATCCTCTCCTCCACGGTCGCCGTCGTAGCTGCTCTTCATGATGGTCGCTAGATCTATTTGGCTGCAGATAGGGTTCAGTTTTGTGTCTGGCTTATAGGGGTAAAACATAAGCGGAGATGGGAAACAACGTTAAAACATAAATGGCGATGGAGGGGGTAACAATCGATGACGTGTTAAAAACTGTCAGATGTTATTTTCTGATCGGGAACTGGATAGACGGGAGGTAAGTCACTGGATACAAGCTTTCTCCTCTATATATATATATAAAGTATATTTGTGTGTGTTGCTCAAGGTATTAAAATTCGGACCGGTTATTGAACCGGTCGGGGTACTGGGTTAAGGGTCAGTGGGTCAAACCGGGACCAAACCGGAGCTAAACCGGGACCAAACCGGTGAAAAATTGAAAATTTTAGACTTATAGTATGAAATTCTAAAGGAAATTTTTTTTTTTTTTTTTTTTTATGAAAAACTCCAACCCGGACCGGACCGGTTTTCCGGCCGGTTCGCCGGTTACCGGGCCGGACCGGCCGGTCCGGTCCGGTTTTCATAACCTGGGTGTTGCTCACTTTAAGGGTCTGTTTGGTGTGAGGGATTTGGAGGGGAGGGGAAATTTTTATGAGTTGAATTTTAAAATATTGAAGAAGTGGGGTAATAAAATTTTAATAAAAAAAATATATAAGATAAAAGAGTAAGAAAAATTAATTAAAAATTTTTAACCCCACTTCTCTAAATTTTTTAAATTCAACTTAAAAAAATTTCCCTCTACCCAGTTTCCCTCCCCTCCCCTCAGAACAAACAAACCCTAAGAAAACTACAATGCTATACTGAGTTCCTGACTTATATATATCAACTAACTCTAGCACTAAACACAAGATCAACCCTCTCTGTTTGTTTTTGAGAGAGATTAAGAAAGTTAATTAAGTAAATAACTTCCTTAACTTTATATTTATCGTTTTTTTCTAAATTAATTTACTTGATCTAATATAATGATATATAATATAAACACAATATAATTTAATAATATACAATATATATTATATTATGATTAACTAGTTTACTTAGGTTTTTTAATTTTTTAATCTTTAAAAAAAGTCAACTGCATGTTATACTACCTTTGATTATAAATATAAGATTCAATTGATTTTTTTTAACTTTTTCAATATAGGAAGCTAATTAAATTATTCTAAAGTATTTATATTTATCATTTTTTATTTAAATTAATTTTTTTTAATTTATTATTTTTAAAAAAATTAATTTATTTAACTTATAAACTGATACATATAATTTAATTATACAAAAGATATGATAGGATTAAGTAACTTATTTTATTTCTTTAATTTCTTTATAAAAATAGTTAGTTAGGTCCTAAATATAAAACCAGATGTAGTATTAAGGAGGAGGCCCGGGGGGAGTACTTGTACACATCGAATATATTTAGTGTGTGTGAATTAATGAATGTTTTGTGTTGAATTGATGAAACAGTCAGGGTCTGTTTGGTGTGAGGGATTTGGAGGGGAAGGGAGAGGAGGAAAAATTTTTATGAGTTGAATTTTAAAAGATTAAAGAAGTGGGGTAATAAAATTTTAATAAAGAGAATATATAAGATAAAAGAGTAAGAAAAATTAATTAAAAATTTTTAACCCAACTTATCTAATTTTTTTAAATTTAACTCAAAAAAATTTTCCCTTCACCCACTTTCCCTCCCCTCCCCTCAGACCAAACAACCCCTCAGAGGATGATGGGGAAGGTGGGAGGAGGAAGAAGAAGGGATTGAAGGAGAAAATAAAGGAAAAGATACCGGGAGGGTTAGGTGGTGGCGAAAGAGAAGAAGGTCTACCTTATCCTCAGAATCAAGGTCATGTGAAAACGACAACTACAAGTACTTAAACGGCAACGATTGCAACTAGTCATGGCCGCTTCCAGCCCCTACAACCACCACCTCCACCACTGGTACTGCCGGAAAACACCATGACCCTGCCCATGACCACCTTGAGAAGAAGAGTTTCATGGAGAAGATCAAAGACAAGTTAACTGGCACCCATCACTGAATCAAACACTTACTTCCGCTACCTGCTCGTACATACATACATATATATGAGTGGATGCTTTATTCCTTTAATTTTCTGCTGTGAAATTTTACTTGTACCATGGCCTTGTGCATGTTTTCTATCACTTTTTTTTTTTAAATATTTTCTTAAATAATGTTGCATGTGTGCATGTAAATTAGTTTTAATGAAAAGGCAACGTTTCAATGAAAGTCTTTTTGACCGAGATTCTTGTTAGTTTCATTAAGGCAAAAATGGAGATTTCTGTTCCTCAACATTATATCTGTACATTGAGTCCCTATAAAGATTATCACAATTTTTATGAATCATTTCCATAAGAAAACATTATGTTAATATATTATTGATATTTTTTATATTTCCGACTTTAGACTAAGTTTTCGACATGGGATTTTGTAACCTTTAGCGTAGAAATGTTTCTACTTCTTCTTCAACCACAAGGACCAGCATGTTAAATATAATCAAATTAGAGGCAAGCTATCTTTTTATTCCAAACTGAACAAATGTAGATGTCAAAACACATGTTTACACATTCACAAAATTATAACTCAAGACAAAAATTAGGGAATATATGGTATACTAATCATATAATTAAATACAAATCAAGTATAAGGTAACTACCTAATTTCACATTTTACTGAATGTGTAATTTCAATTAGCCTTAAAATATATTGTGAGACTGTTCCTATATTATATAAATAAGATTTATAAATTTTATAATCAAATATACTATTTATTTTTATCCTTTAATAATATATAGTTCCACCCCAGGCAACGCACGGGTACTAATTACTAAACTAGTTTAAGTGCTCGTTTGGAAGAGCTTATTTTTATCCAAAACGTGCTTATAATTTATGATTCACGGTATACGAGGTAAGTATGTGAGAGGAGTTTTTTCTCGGCTTACGTAATAAGTGTGTTTTAACTGTTCAAAACGCTATCACAAACACCCCTAAATATCAAAACCTCAATCTCCCCCTCTTCCTCCTCGGTTCTTAACTTTCGCTGCCTCTCTCGTCTCTGTTTTGCTCCAATGGTCTCTCTGTCCCACCTTCTTTCTCTGAACCCTACATTTTCGTCTTCCTCTTCTTTTTCTTCGAATTGCGCCGCCTTTCCTTTTGTTCGACTCAAATTCCCTTCCCCCACAGCAATGGCCTCCGGCTCTAAGCTCACCAACGGAGGCCACTCCTTTCCCTTTGGAATAAATGAGTCCGAAATCAATCGATTAGCTGACGTTGGGAACGAGGTCGCCGACGCCTCCGGCCAAGTTATTCGCAAGTATTTCAGACAGAAAATCGATATTCTTGATAAAGATGATTCCAGTAAGTTGTATGCCCAAGGATTTGAGGATTTATTTTCTTCCTTTTTGGAATGGAGTTATATGTGGTTCTTCTGTTTTCCTTTCCGAACTAGTATTTTAGCAAATGTTGAGAGGTTTCGAGTATTTTTCAAATTTTGAGAGACTCGGAATTTTAATTGATTTTCAAGAGAAATTAAAATAATTTTCAGTCTATTTTTCGGATGATGTCGTCTCATTTTTCTTGATATCTGCAGGTCCTGTGACAATCGCGGATAAATCTGCTGAGGAGGCTATGGTTTCCATCATTCTTGAGCATTTCCCTTCTCATGCGATGTAACTTGTTTAATATATCTTTGCCCTTCCTTTTTCTTAGTGCCCTATGTATATATGCCTACTTGACTGAAGCGACTTACTCTTATCGCTTAGTGAAATGTAGAAGTGTTTCCTGCATTCTCATATGATAAGAGTAATAACCGGAATCCTATGATGAGTGTCGGTGTGCGTGTTTAAATGGTTTTACTGAGATTCGTTTGCAACTTAATACGTGACTGAATTTTTCACAAAAATGCAGTTATGGAGAGGAAAAAGGGTGGATGTGTAAAGAAGGTAGTGCAGACTATGTTTGGGTTTTGGATCCTATTGATGGGACAAAAAGCTTTATCACCGGTAATTTTCTTTAATGATAACTAAATTTTTATTTTTGTTATGGAGTTATAAAATTTCATCATGTCGTCTTGTTTTGCATGCCTTTCAGGGAAACCCTTATTTGGTACCCTCATCGCCCTTCTGCTAAATGGTAAACCTGTAAGGATCTCTTGTACTTGGTTGCTTTTTTCTGAATGGAAGAGTTGCATTTTCTTTTGCCCATTATAAAGTTTTACAACACATATCTTGATATTTTCTTTCCAATAATGAAGACAAATCAGATACTTCACCATCTGCTTCATCATTTCTTTGTCATTGCAAATTTATCTGAGCTTTTCTCTTGATTCATAATGATGTGGAAATGAAGGGAATGAGAATGAAGGTGAATGTCTTATTATATGTCCATATAGGCGTCGTCACGAATTTTTGTAGTTATATATATTTTGGCATCATCTGGAGTTATTTGAGTTGTAAACTTTCTGTTAAGTGCGGTTTCTTTCCATCAGATCCTTGGCATAATTGATCAGCCTGTAATAAGAGAAAGATGGATTGGGATATCTGGAAAGAAAACTAAGCTGAATGGACAGGAAGTCTCCTCACGTTCTTGCGCAAATCTTTCTCATGCGTACTTGTATGCTTTCTTCTTTCTTTAGTGAACTTCTTTTTATGAGCGGTTTCTTGATCAAGAGGGGATTCTTGAAACAAAAGAGTCGTCACTTATGTTTTATCCAAGCTTTTTCAGATAATATATGTAAGATTACAGGTCAACTGATAGCAGAATTTTCCCTATTCAGGTACACCACAAGTCCACATCTATTCAGTGGAGATGCTGAAAAGGCATTTGTTCGTGTTAGAAACAAGGTGGCACATAGCATTGTTGCTTCATCTTAAAATGAATGTTTGGGAAAATGAAATATGTAGTCATAATTCAGTACGAGACAAACGATTAATTTCCCTAGCAAAATTGATTCTGTGATTTTTACTGAATCAATTATCAGTGTTTTGTAGGACAATAATCCACTTGCTTTTTCATTTTTATCATATCTTGTATAGTTTACTCCACCTTTTACACAAGTCATTTCTATCACCCATGCATGTTATCCATGGCACCCTTTGAGACGTGAATTTTCGTTGACATTCAAGTATTCATTTTTTCCCCTGGTTTTCTGATGATTAACAGGTTAAAGTTCCGTTATATGGTTGCGACTGCTATGCATATGCACTTCTGGCTTCTGGCTTTGTAGATCTTGTTGTTGAGTCCGGTCTGAAGGTTAGCTAAACTGTGTCATCTCCTTTGACTTTTGAATCTATTTAACACTTCTGGACAAGAAACAAAATTTCTCTTTTATTTACCTGCTTAACAGAGAGATGATTGAAACAATAAACAGGTGCCGTATCTCATTATTTGAATGTCTCTATTTGAGGTAAATGTTAAGTTCTGTGAGGAAGTATACAGGCATTTTAAGTCCCATAATATATGGAGCCCACAATGTTACTACCTCTTGTCCTAAATGTAGGATCTAGTTTGTAGTGCAACATTACAAACTAGGTCCTACACTTAAGGATCGAAGTGATATAATAATTTCAATTCGCTTCAAGTCTCGTATGGAAAAGCCATCCCATGCGTACTGAAGCTTAATCTTACTTTGGCTTTGTTTTCTTTTGGATAATCAAACTTAGTTTTAACTTAAATTGTGTTTCAGCCCTATGATTTTCTTGCTTTGATTCCCGTTATTGAAGGCGCTGGAGGTGTCATAACTGATTGGAAAGGCGATGAACTCTATTGGGAAGCTTCTCCAACTTCATCTGCAAGAAGTATGTGCTCATTGAATTTTACCCTTTGGAACCCTTCAATTTTTTTGGTTCCTTTCTTGCTTAATTTTATTCTTGCCGCTAAATAAATGAGCTGATAAAGCCATGTAAGTTCCACCCCCTTATTTAACTTGATTAAGCTTTTATTATCATTTCTAAGAGTTGCATGTGCCAGGTTTTAATGTTCTGGCAGCTGGAGACGAACAGATTCATCTACAAGCACTAGACTCATTACAATGGAGGTGATACCGTTCAAATACCGGAGACCGTGGATTGAATGTAAGCGGACCTCCCAAGGAAGATCATCCGGAGAAACTAGCATTCATCTTTTAGACGTTTGTTGTAGAAGTATGTTGTGGAAACAATTGATTGGCGTTTGTTTAATAAATTGAAGAAATATTTGTGCAGCTTTGTTAGCTGTAGGATTTGGCGAATTCGCAATGCTCAGGGGTAAAACAAACTTAACTATCAAATAATAAGGAACATAAACAAGGAACTTCTTCCTTTACTTGAAATTGAAAGAGAGAACAAATGGAAATATAATGAAAATATCAGACAATCTCGGGCAGAATGCAAGGCCGAAGAGAATTGGTTAGGCCTGGGGGAGCCTCCGGATGTGGCAGGACGAGGCCCGACAATAATAAATATTCCTCCCCCTGCTCCGCAAGTGTTTGGGTAATGAAAGACGAGCAACAAAGCTTTCAATCCTTCCCGAAATCAGCATTATAATGGGCACTAGATTCTAGTTTTTTGGCTTCATTTAGTTTACGCGCAGCCTGAAATAAAGACAAAAACAAAGTTAACATCATGAGGGCTTCCAAAAAAAACGGGGGGTGGGGGCTCAGTAACTAAGCACAGTTCCTATCTTCAAACCCAGACGAATCCAGCCAAGATTATTTCAGGCGAGAGTTTTGATGCAACAAGGAAGTTTTGATTTTCTGCTTAAACATGCTTGCTTTAGTGTGAACGATAAACAGTAGATTACATATTTTACAATTTAGCTAATGAAAAGCCAGTAAGCAACCAAATGAACATTATCATTCCATTCACGACAACAACATTATGAATCTAACTAGACTTTTGAAGTGGAAAAGTCATTACCTTCATGAAATCTTCATGAATTACATAGTCACGTTCTGCACGGATAGCAGACATCCCAGCTTCAGTGCAAACATTTCGAAGATCCGCACCATTGAACCCCTGAAGTCAATTAAATACATGAAATCATTAGGCAAAGGATTTTAGAAGTTGTGAAGATTGGAAATGAACAGGGATTCTTAAGATCTACCTCAGCAAGCTTAACAACTGCTTCATAATCAATTTCCCCATGTTTTGCAATTCCAGCAGCATGAATTTTGAGGATTTCCATCCTTGATAGCTCATTTGGCAATGGAATTTCAATTTTACGATCAAGTCGGCCAGGTCGAAGAAGTGCTGGGTCAAGCACATCAGGTCTATTTGTAGCCATAATCATCTTAACCTACATTTTTCGTCCATATTTAATCACATCCTAATATATGCAAATAGACAGAATTGTTTCACCACTTGCAAATCTTCAAAAAATTATGAACTAATTCGAGCAGATAATTACCTTTCCAAGCTGATCAAACCCATCAAGCTGATTCAGCAACTCCATGAGTGTTCTTTGAATTTCCCGGTCAGCACTTGTTCCCTCGGTGAAACGGCGTCCACCGATGGCATCAATCTCATCCATAAATATGATGCAAGGCTAAACAAAGAGGTGTTATTTGTTGAAGTCAATTTAATAGAGGCGTCTAAGGAAGCATGTTTAATTCGAGGGAAGTTTTTACCTGATGATCACGTGCATATCCAAACATTTCCCTAATCAATCTTGCACTTTCGCCAATATATTTATCAATGATGGCACTAGATACAACCTGAACAACAATAAATTTTCAATTAACAGGACAAGTTTTTTCTAGAAGGCCACATGTCAAGCATTTCGTGCACACAGCAAAGAGAACGAAGTCAAACCTTCAAAAAGTTAGCGTCTATATTACTTGCTATTGCTCTGGCTAATAATGTCTTTCCAGTTCCAGGAGGGCCATAAAGAAGAACACCCTGTAAAAAAACAAAATTAATCATTTCTTTTTCTTTAACAACGTCCTAAGCTATTCAACTATTTCCAGCATGCCCATACCTTGGGTGGTTTGATGCCAACCCTTAGAAACAGCTCAGGATTCATCAAAGGCAGTTCTATTGATTCCCTAAGCTCTCGAATTTGATCTGAAAGCCCTCCAACGGCAGAGTAACTAACATTGCCAGGGTCTTCATGAAGCATATTATATACAACTGGATCAACCTTGCACATATGAAAAAAGAAAAAGGTAAACAAGCCAAGAATTTAGAATTGCATGTAGGATGACAACAAACAGTCCAATAGTAGTTGTTGAAATACTTCACGGGGTAGAGCCCTCATGATGGTTAGAGTAGTCATATCAAGCACCACTCGAGTGCCTGCTGTTAGCTTCTCCTTGTCAACCTTATGGCGGCAGCCAACCACATATCTAGGCCCACTGCTTGCTTTGACTATCACTGAAACAATTCCGATTATAAGCATTACTACTTCATGACTGTCAAAACTTGGGGAGAGAACAGAAGATATAGATGTAATCGAAAAAATTGTTCAAGAGAGATCCTAAATCTGACAGAATGAATGGGTTCCCAATCCAGAAAAAGTATGTTATACCTAAACAGCTACAAATAATTTTGAATTCATAAACACACAAAACTTGGGAATTGATACAGATAGATGCAGAACAAATTATAATTACAGCGTTCATTGTCAAGAGGCCTCAGAACTTCGCCAATGATTTGGCCAACACTCTGCAGGGACTTCAGATCATCTTCAGTTTTAGAGAAATCCTTCTTTGCTGCCCGCAAATTTTCTCTAACTGAGTATAGTTGAAATCGAAAAATCAAATTAGCAAAAAGAAACGTTAACATACCATCACTAAAGCAGCTAAGCAAAATAGCTCTTAAGTTTTTTCAGCTAAAGTCCTGTCATAAACTTAGTCCCCAGCTACTGTGGGTGATCATGATATATGAGCTAATACTCTTAATAGTTGAAATGGAATACTGATAACAGAAATCTAATGCAACCGAAATCAGAAAAAAGCAACAAGCCAATGGAAAAAAGAAGCCACTACAAGCAGAATCAATTTCAATTCAAGTGAAAAAGCGTTTAGATTACATTAATCTCAATGTGGAATTCATTCGGTAGTCCAAAGAGAGAAAATCAAGGGGAAGGTGAAAGAAAGAGGGAAGGAATTAGGGTTTGATGTTGGACCTGCACGAACTCTGGAATGGAGTTCCTTATGCTGGAGGAGCTTCCTACGATACTCAGTTACAGCTACGCGACGTCGTTCAGTTTCCTCAGCCTCATTAGCCATTCCTGAAATTGAGCTACGCCAGAGAAGAAAGCAATTGCATCAACTTCCGACTATAAAAAGAATCAGGTTGGAGGTTGCCGCTTGAACAAGAAACCTATGAAAAAACAAAATCAAAGTGATATGATATACTTTTGAAAGCGGTGGTAATTATCTTTTACGTTGTTGTTTTAAAAAAATAATTTAGTATTAAATTTTTCTTGTGGCGGGTTGACTGGAGACAAAAAGACAATAACCGTAACGGCACATGTGCCTTTGCCAAAAAAAAAAAAGTTAGGAACTATCACGGCGAGCTTACCAGTATCATCTCCGACAGAAATCATCCTTCGTTCAATTTGGTTGAAGATATTCTGTAACTTCTGATACACAATTGATAAATTACTTATGAGCAAGTTTTTTCAAAAAAGAAAAAAAGAAAACAAAATCCAAACAATTAATTACATGATTGCTTAGCTAGCACATTTTGCCTTCATATGTCATTCATAGCCGTCATTTATGCTCGATAATAAGTAATAACAATCATGTATAATTTTGTAGCAGTGAAAGTTGAATCCAAACCCAACATTTTGAGCAAGCCTCCTTGCGTGTGCAGAAGACTATGTGTATGTTTGGTATTGTTTATTTGGGTCAATAAATACTTATTATGTAAATCGAGATAAAATTCCTCTTACATATTTATCTCGTACACCGTAAATCACGATTTATAAACACTTATTACCCAAAAATAAACTATATCAAATGAATACTATTTTATCTCAATATACATTTAGATCAGTGTCATTGATGGTTGACTTCCTTTCTTTTCATAGGCTGCAACTTTATTTCTGAATTTGAAAAAACTTTTTCTTGTGCGGACTTCCATTTTTCGTGGGAAAAACCGAAAAATAAATTAAGATTTTGTGTTTGCAATTTTTTTGAACGCAAGTTAGTGTTACAAATTACCACCTATTTTTTAGGTGAAACAATCATTTAAAAAAGAAAATAAAATCAAGTTCTCTTTTAAATTAATCTAATAATTTTTGTAAACCTATTTTTTTAGAAAAAAAACTGATTTATAATTGATAATTTAGATTTTTTTATTATTTTAATTAAATCGTTTAGTATTTGTCCTGTTCCGCCTACTTTTTAATTCAGAAACTCTGAAACAAACATTCCACAGGTTTCTTGTTGGGAAACTATCACATACTCATCAAAATAATGAACCAGAAAGGTTTACACCAGATATATTCAGATTTAGTAAGTTGTCAATATTTCACTGTCATTTAAATCTATGATTTAAACAAACAAAATTCGTTATTGCCTTGCCTTGCTGGAGAAGGAAGTTGTTCAATTCAATTAGTTTAAATGAAATTGGTTTTACTAAAATTTGACTCATTCTCTCCTTGGTAAATTCTAAAAGAGGGCAAGAGAATGTACTTGAATTTACAAAACCACCTAAGATCGAGTCTTGCCAAATTCTTTGCCTAAAAACTGGGAAACCAAATTCTTGTAACAGAGTTGTCACCATTTTCCTCCAATTCCAATCAAAATCTGGAAATAATGCAAAACAAAATGTAACTGTTCAAGACACAAATTAAAAGACGGCTTCCCTTTTTTGCAAGGTCTCTTGTTCTGTCTGATTCTAATTAAATCCTCCTCATCCTCATCAAGAGGATATGGAGAACAAAGAAAGAAAATCCATAAAGTAGCTGCAAATTCTTCTTTCCTCCAAGCCATCGATGTCACCTTCAATGGTTGTCCTCCTGGTTATTATCTTCTTCTCCTTCTCTTCCATTGCTTTCTCACAATCTTCATCTGACACCTTCACTCCCAAAGATAACTTCCTCATTGATTGTGGTTCAGATAACACAACCGAAGTCTCAGATGGAAGAAAATTCCAATCAGAATCACAAACCAGTTCATTCTTACAAGCCAAAGATGACTATAAAGTCGCAGCCAATGATGCCAATGTCTCCTCCCCAATTTACTCAAGCGCGAGGATTTTCAAAGATGAAGCTAAATACACCTTCAATTTGACTCAACCAGGCTTCCATTGGGTTCGTCTACATTTCTATCCTCTAAAAAACAATGTCTCTGATCTTCAGAAAGCTTCATTCTCAGTAAATGCAAACAAATATGTTCTGCTTCATAACTTCACTGTGAACAATAACAGCAACCCTATCCTCAAGGAATACCTAATAAACGCAACTGAAGCACAATTCACCATTTCGTTTCTTCCCTTGAAGAATTCTGCTGCTTTCATCAATGTTATTGAAGTCGTTTCAGCTCCTAACATTTTGATCGCCGACAAAGGATCTGCTCTGTTCCCCGTCGGCGACTTCAACGGCCTGACCTCCTACGCTTTCCAGCCACTGTACAGATTGAACAACGGCGGATCTCTGATCACCTCTGTGAACGACACGCTAGGTAGGATTTGGGTCTCCGATCAGCCTTTCCTCGCCAGCATTAACGCGGCGAAGAGCGTCTCTGTAGCTACAGACGCCATCAGATTCCCCAATAACCCATCAGTTTCTCCTCTAATTGCGCCACAAACCGTATACGCTTCCGCCAGCGAAATGGCCGACAATGTGATGAACACAAATTTCAACATCACATGGAAATTCGATGTGGACAATTCTTTTAGCTACCTAATCAGACTACATTTCTGCGACATCGCGTCGAAAGGCCTCAACGAGCTCTACTTCAACGTTTATGTGAATCAGAAAATGGCGGTTTCTAATTTGGATCTGTCGGCTATTAACGGAGCTCTAGCGGTACCGTATTACAAAGACATTGTGGTGAATGCTTCATTGATGACAGAAGGGTTAACGGTTCAGATTGGACCAGCGAATTCGGAAAATGCGATTATGAACGGAATTGAGGTGATGAAGATGAGCAATTCAGTTAATAGCTTGGATGGAGAATTTGGGGTCGACGGCAGTAAGGAAGGTGACGGATCAAACAACCGTACGGCGGTGGCGACGGTTGGGTTCGCCATGATGTTCGGAGCATTTGTAGGTCTAGGAGCCATGGTCGTCAAGTGGCACAAGAGGCCTCAAGACTGGGAGAGAAGGAAGAGCTTCTCTTCATGGTTACTTCCTCTTCATGCAGGTACGTCTTCATCAAACAAATTAACCCGCGATTATATGAGTTAATTAATTTATATTTGATCAGTACTACAAGAGATATTAAATGATCAATCACCTTATGGATTAGGACAATTTGCATGATTAATTAAAAATTTCTTTTGCTATGAAATGGAAGTTCACTAATTTCATGTCAAAAAATAAAAAATATAAATAATGAAATAACAAAATATTTAGATTGATTGTAGGGGGGAAAGGGATCCATGTATATAAACATAGGAAAAAATTCTATTAAAAAAGATATAGTTTTTTTACTTTTATTTCTAACTATCTGTTTTTTAAAAAAATGATTTTTTTTTAATTTAAAAATCATCAATTGAAAATTTTAAATCTATTATGTTGAAACTGTATTTGAACGATGACGGTCATAATAACACTGATAAACTCCTAAACTAGGTCCAAGAAATTGTTTGTCATGGCTTATGGGCTAACCGACTTTTTTGTCCAATAGCAACTTTAGAATTAAATCAAGCTTTCATGAGTTCTATGTTTTAGCTTTTAATTTTTCTTCATATTTAAACATTCTTAAACTGAATTTTCAACATTTTATCTAAACAAATTTATGTGAAACCGAATTTTTTTTATAAAAGTTTGTTCAAACATAAATCACTTTAGATTAATTAACTTTTATCCCAAACCTTACCTCACAAAAGTAGGTTGAAATAAAAGTCATTTTTGTCATTGTTAATCCAAACAACACCTTAGTTGTTCTTGTGATCTGGCATTGCTTGAATCCACATTTATGGATTTAATTTTTTTTAAAAAAAATGAATAGGCAATGGAAGCTTTATGGGTAGCAACAAGTCATCAGGTTCTCGCTCACCAACAGGCTTAGGCAGATATTTCTCTCTAGTAGAATTACAAGAAGCAACCAAGAACTGGGATCCTAAAACCATAATCGGTGTTGGTGGATTTGGTAATGTTTATCTTTGTATGATTGATGATGGAACTCAGGTCGCTGTTAAAAGAGGAAACTCAGAATCCGAGCAAGGAATCAACGAATTCCAAACAGAAATTCAAATGTTGTCCAAACTAAGACACAAACACCTTGTATCCTTAATTGGCTATTGCGATGAAAATGGTGAAATGATATTGGTTTATGAGTACATGTCGAGTGGACCAATGAGGAATCATTTGTATGGTAAGAACTTGCCTCCTCTTACATGGCAGCAAAGGTTGGAAATTTGTATTGGAGCAGCACGCGGACTTCATTATCTTCATACTGGCACTACACAAGGTATTATCCATCGTGATGTAAAGACCACCAATATTTTGCTTGATGATAGCTTCACAGCTAAGGTAGCTGATTTTGGGCTTTCCAAGGATGGCCCAATGGGCCAAGGCCATGTCAGCACAGCAGTGAAGGGTAGTTTCGGATACTTAGACCCAGAGTACTTCAGATTGCAGCAGTTAACACATAAATCTGATGTATACTCATTTGGGGTAGTGTTATTAGAGGCACTTTGTGCAAGGACTCCTCTTAACCCTCAATTGCCTAGAGAACAAGTGAATTTGGCTGATTGGGCATTGCAATGTAAGAAAAAAGGCCTTATTGAGAAAGTTATGGACCCTTTACTTGTAGGAACATGTGACCCTGAATCAGTAAACAAGTTTATTGAGGCAGCTGAGAAGTGTTTAGCTGACTATGGAGTTGATAGGCCTTCAATGGGAGATTTGTTGTGGAATTTAGAGTACGCTTTACAACTTCAAGAAGCTTACTTAGAAGCAAAAGTTGAGACCAAGAACGAGATCGAGACCAAGCCTCCAACTTTTGCTTCTGATAATCATTATGATCGTGAAGAAGTAAATAATACTGATGATGATGATGACACAAAAGAGAAACAAGACGTTTCTATTGAAATACATTTTGGAACTGTTGTGTTCGATCAGTTCTCTAATGTTACTGCTAGGTGAGAATTAAAATCCCAATTACAGCCTCTTCGGTGGTTTCAAAATATTGGTAATATACTAATGGCTTTGTAGCCTAATGATATAGATGCTCACCTATAAATGGAGGTCGCGAGCTCGATCCTGCATGTAATTTAGAAAAAAATATTAAAAATGTTGAAAGAGAGTTTAGATATATCTGACATGTATTGATACATATATCTTGTAAGATTCATAATTTTAAGTAGATTTAGTATAAGATTTATCTCTTTTTTACATGAACAATCAATAATTAATTTCTTAATCATTGTAAAGCATCTAGTTTCGTTCAAGGTGGTGGTGCCATTGTAAATGAAAAGTAATTTATGTAAAACCCTAGTGCCATTGTAAAAGAAAAGTAATTTATGTAAAACCCCACCAAAATAGTCTAACTGGTGTGTAGCCACGCTGCATGTGTTAGATGTAAAATGTTTACTGCAACCTAGTACAACACCCATACGAGTTATTGGCTGGGATGCTCCACCAGAAAACAATCACGCCGAAGCAAAGATCAGTCATCCCCCATCTCCATAGATTTTGGTTTCAAAATTCACAATATATATATTTATATCCCAAAACGCCTTTTCAGTACATAAAAAAGAGTTGGAACCTATTTATGTTATCTAATAACCAACATCCTTTACTCTTAGTTATCTGAATTCAAATATAAATTATAATATCGGTAACATCCTAATAGAAGAATTGGTTTTACTGATACTTATAAATAATATTAATTTGTCAATAAGTAAATGTTTCATTTTCTTATGCATGCAATCAGCAAGCTTTAAAACACTAATTAGTATTGTTGTGTAAGTGAAAGTCAAAGTAGATTAGCATGTCGGCCATGATAGGAGACAACCTCTTCTTCGTCTAGGGCGTTAGGATGTATATTATTGTTCAACATTCTTTGATTTGGTGAAGAAAGAAGCTGCGACAAGGGATGGATTTCAAATGAAAACAGAATCTTTAGGAAATAATCAGTGATTAATGTCCCTCCAATAATATGTCCTAATCCTATTAATATTATAATCAAAATTTAGTTCATGTTAATGAAGCTTGTTCAAATTTTATGCACACTCAATCATTTTACGGGCAAGAATATAAAATGATCATCCGATAAAAACTAGATCCTTACATAACACTGTCCCACATTAGCTAGGAAGGGGAATGAAAGACGTTTTATAAATGCTTGTATACCTTCATCTCTCGATGTGTCTTAAAACTAGGGCTAAGTAATGGGTTATATGGGTCGCCTAATAGTTTGCCCGCGACCCGCCCATTTATTTTGCAATGGCCCATGCCAGTCAAAAGCTCACTCATGCCCATGATAAATGAGCTGGGCTAAATCCATGTGGGCTAAAATGGGCATGGGCTACTCGTTAATGCATCTTTACCTTATTGTTTTGCTGTTACTAATTTCTCAATATAAATTGCTAAAAACACTAATAATTATTAAAGAACCACAATCCTTATGAGATAATTTATTTAATAATTTAATTAACCTTTAATCAAAATTTGATAAAATATTTAGAGTAAGAGCAATTTATAATATTATATATAGAACTTTAGCTTATATATAAAAACACTATATTATGATCATGGTTCTAATTTATGAAACATAATCATAATATATAATCATTGATTCATGAGATATATATAATTATATCACTTAAAAATTTATCCTTTAGAATTACATTATCTTTTATACTTAAATAAACATTATATATATACACATAAATGGATGGGCATGGACAACATGTGCCCGTAGCCCGTTCTGTTAGTGTACACACTCGTATGCTATGGGCCTTTATTGGGCAGGCCAAAATGGGCAATTTTTCACTGGGCCGTGGGTGACATGCTCATCCCTCTTAAAGCCGTGAGGGGCGACAGGGCCTTAACGCGAATAATATTAAAAGTGAGGCCTTGAAATGTTACAATTAGTATCAGAGTCAGGTTTAAGATATTATAATTGGTATCAGAGCCAAGCTCGGATCGATGTGAGCCAATGTCTTAGGTATAATTGAAGTGTTATGTCCCACATCGGTTGGTGAGGGGAACGAAAGACACCTTATAGGGTTGGATACCTCCCCTCTCGATATGTTTAAAGCATGAAGGGTGATGGGTCCTTAAAGAGGATAAGATTGAGAATGAGACGCTAGGATATTATAGTTAGCTGACAAGTAAATACTATTATGGATTCGTGACTCTATTACAAATACTTATCTATCAAACTTGGTATCAAAGACTAGCACCAGAGCCAGGTTCTAGATACTGCACTTTAATAACTGGTATCAAAGCTGGTATCAGAAGTAGGTGGTACTATTTCATGGGAGGGAGAAGGAGCAACTTTTGAAGAATTTGATCAGAGCATCACTCATCATGTTTCTGTATTTTTATTTCAATCCTTCTACCATTGATGTTTATCTATCAGGACAAGCCATTGATCCACTGGCTGATACCATCTCTGATACTAGATTTTGATATTGGCTCTAATAGATCAGATTCATAAGAGTCATCTCTGATTCCAGGCGCCTTGCCAACTCTTTGTTTACTTCTTGGGCAACATTTCTTAACAAAGGATCTTGGGGGGAATAAGATGGATTGGCTCCTTTGATTCTGTCCTTGAGTCAGTCCTTATAGCCCGGAGTTGCACCTATTTCTCGCTTCCCCAGCTCAGCCTTTCCCTTGTATGCTATCTTGCTCCAAGCTTCTTTGATTTCTCGACATAAGTCCTTCCCATTATCTTCTCCGTATGAGAAGTGTATGGCTTGCACTTCTTCCTGAGAGGGAAATTTTTGCCGAAATGCTAATTGCCTTAATGCTAAAGAAGGGTTGTAGTTAATACATCCTCTTGGTCCCATGAGAGGCACATTAGAGAAGTCCCCGCAGTGATGGATGATCTCTTCATCCTCCCA
This sequence comes from Inga leiocalycina, assembly GCA_963242795.1. Classification (NCBI taxonomy): domain Eukaryota; kingdom Viridiplantae; phylum Streptophyta; class Magnoliopsida; order Fabales; family Fabaceae; genus Inga; species Inga leiocalycina. The sequence goes on along the minus strand of OY725321.1, from coordinate 1,407,496 downwards.
CCATTCTATTTTCCATAAGAGAGAATCTTCTGTTAACTATGAGAACTCCTTCCTCCAATCATTTTTGTTTAATTGAAGATGATTGAAAGCCATAAGTGGATTAGTAAACTTGTCATGCCTTTCTCAAAAGTACTTCTTCTTTCCATATACGTGACTCAGCATCCATACCTCAAGCAATGCAAGATAGCATTTTATTCGACCTTCCTTCTTTAGGTGGCATTGAGATAATGACATGTAGGTCTCTGCTAAAACTGCGGGTACCGGGTTAATTTGGTAGTGTTCGACTAATTGAAAGACACTGATAGCTCCCAAGTCAATTATTCTCGCTGATGAAGGAAAGATGATCATGCCATAAATAGCCAAGGCGAAAACCCTACAAAAACTCTCCCAATCTTTATTTTATGCAAATCTTGCTAAGCGAGCTTCCACTATGGTCCTTTTAATCCCCTTGACCTGTCCAGTGCCTACAATCTGTACTTCTTCCATGTGAACCCCTAACAGCTTCGCTATTCCTCCCTGAGAAGGTAGCCGGCCTGGATAATGGTAGATCTTATCACTCCTCTTAATTGGCATCCTAAGGATTTCCCCGTATTCTTCAAGGGTTGGGGCTAGTTGAAAATCAAAGAAAGTGAAGCATCTCAAAGAGGCATCCCAATACTGGCCCAGTTCTATGATAGCCTCATTATGCACAAGCACGTGTAATAAATCAATGATATTTCCATACTTCTTCATGAAACCCAATTTGACTGAACCTTGAATGTAGCGACTTAATCGAATTAGGCCTTGTAAATCAACTTATAATACATAATTGATTCATTTTTTTTCTTCCTTCTAGGAGGTATTTAGGGAGCCGCAGCTCACCCCTGTGGCTAGCAGAGGAGCCACAAATGCTCGTGGAGGAGGAGTCACTTGCCACCCCATGGCCACTGCCCTCACAACAGTCGGCTGAGTTTCTTATTTAGATTTTAGCTTCGTTTCGACCTAACTACTACCTGGCTAGCTCCAGTTTAGATTTTAGCTTCTTCTGTGGCTTCTGTGTTTCCACCTACTTGTTAAAATCATCTAACATGATTGTAGCTTTTAGTTTTTGTTGTTGATTTTAGCTTCCTATTTAGATTTTAGCTTCGTTTTGACCTAGCTACTACCTGGCTCTTTCCAATTTAGATTTTAGATTTTAGCTTCTTTTGTGGTTCCACCTACTTGTTAAAATCATCTAACATGTGTTTTTCCAGTTTATTTGGCGGTGATTTATTTTACCCAAGGTTGGCCAGCCGTTCAACAAAAAATGTTGGAGATCCAGAACTCGATCATCAATGGATAGTGCATGCTTGATGGTGACTGACCTGAGCACCAGGTTAAGCTAACCCCTATGGGGCGTAAGGGGAATAAATAAATCAAACATTCTCACCACATGTGGCTTGGTGTTATAGCCAGTGATCTACAGATTTATGACTCTTGCGAATCTGATCTATTAGGGCCAATATCAAAAATTAGTATCAGAGATGGTATCAGAGCTAGGTTCTAGATAATGGTAACAATGATAATTACAGGCTAATAGTTTGGGATCAATAATTAACTTGCCATTAACCGATTGAGAAATATAATAATGATATATATTGGCTGAAAAATTAATATTTTAGGTATTAAGGAATCAATTAACTAATTGATGCCCCACTGCCTATGTCACTGATATCTAAAATCATATTATTAGCCGGTATCAGAGCTAGGCTAGGGTCGATCCAATATCTGCTTTTGGGTTCTTATGCAGTCTCATAATATATAAAATGTAGTTATTAGTAGATAATATGTCTTCTTTTGATCTTGTAAATCAATTTATAATAGATATTTGATTCTTTTTTTCCTTCCAGGAGGTATTTGGGGAGCCGCAGCTCACCCCTGTGGCTAGCGGAGGAGCCGCAAATGCCCGTGGAGGAGGAGTCACTCGCCACCCCATGGCCACTGCCCTCGCCACAGCCGGCTGAGTTTCTTATTTAAATTTTAGCTTCGTTTCAACCTAACTACTACCTGGCTAGCTCCAACTTAGATTTTAGCTTCTTCTGTAGCTTCTGTGTTTCCACATACTTGTTAAAATCATCTAGCATGATTGTAGTTTTTAGTTTTTGTTATTGATTTTAGCTTCCTATTTAGATTTTAGCTTCGTTTTGACCTAGCTACTACCTGGATGCTTCAAATTTAAATTTTAAATTTTAGCTTCTTTTATGTTTCCACCTATTTGTTAAAATCATCTAACATGTGTTTTTCCAGTTTATTTGGCGGTGATTTATTTTACCCAAGGTTGGCCAGCCGTTCAATAAAAAATATTGGAGATCCGGAACTCGATCCTCAATGGATAGTGCATGTTTGATAGTGACTAACATAAGCACCAGGTTAAGCTAACCCCTATGGGGTGTAAGGGGAACAAATAAATCAAACATTCTCACCGCATGTGGCTTGGTGTTACAACCAGCTATCTGTAGATTTATGACTCTTGCAAATCTGATTTATTAGGGCCAATATCAAAAACTAGTATCAGATATAGTATCAGAGCTAGGTTCTGGATAGTGGTAATAACGATAGTTACAGGCTAATAGTTTGGGATCAATAATTAACTTGCCATTAACCGATTGAAAAATATAATAATGATATATATTAGCTGAAAAATTAAAATTTTATGTATTAAGGAATCAATTAACTAATTGATGCCCCACCGCCTATGTCACTAATATTTATTATCATATTATTAGCCGGTATCAGATCTAGGCTAGGGTCGATCCAGTATCTGCTTGCGGGTTCCTATGCAGTCTCATAATATATAAAGTGTAGTTATTAGTAGATAATTATTAGCCGGTATTAGATTTTAGCTTCTTCTGTGACTTTTGTGTTTCCACCTACTTGTTACAATCATCTAACATGATTGTAGCTTTTAGTTTTTGTAGTTGATTTTAGCTTCCTATTTAGATTTTAGCTTCGTTTTGACCTAGCTACTACCTGGCTGCTTCTAATTTAGATTTTAGATTTTAGCTTCTTTTTTGTTTTCGCCTACTTGTTAAAATCATCTAATATGTGTTTTTCTAGTTTATTTGGAGGTGATTTATTTTACCTAAGGTTGGCTAGCCGTCCAATAACAAATGTTGGAGATCCAAAACTCGATCGTCAATGGATATCGCATGCTTGATAGTGACTGACCTGAGCACTAGGCTGAGCTAACCCCTTATGCAGGTATGTGGAGGTTGCCATTTGTGTCTTGTACCTGTTATAACACTAGCCTTTATAATGGTTTGAGGACGAGCAGTCTGCGGTTGAGGAGCCGCCTCTGCCAACTGAGTAGGAGGAGCAGCTACTCGCAGAGGAGCCACTGTCCACGCCATTAGTATGAAATGTTTTTTCACTCCTTTTGACATTAATGTACATCTTTCAAGATGAGGCATGCGTCTACTGCCTGGTATGGCTATGTGTGTAGATCATATAGGCAATGAATCTGTATTCATCTGGGAATCAATAGCAACAACTCGGGCAAGTTAACTCGAGCAAATTGACAAAAGATTTTAGCCTTGCATCTGATCATAAAGTGAGTAACGCGAAAACAAGAGTATATTTTTCCAAGAATGTTGGCGCTCAGGAGGCAAATAGAATATGCTCTAGGCCAAGGTTTCAAAAGACATACAACTTGGGAAAATACCTTGGTGTTCCTCTCCTACATGAACACATCACCAGTGACACATACAACCACATTGTAGACAAAGTGCAAAACAAGCTCTCTGGATGGAAAGCTAGTTCCCTATCTCTTGCTGGACATATAACTTTAGCCCAATCGGTGCTCACGGCTATTCCCTATTACGCCATGCAATCCACTAGACTTCCAAAGCCTACTTGTGTCCAAATACAAAGGATAATCTGAAGATTCATATGGGGAACTACTGGAAACCTCCAGGGTATCCATCTAGCAAAGTAGGACCAACTCTGCCAATAAAAAACCAGGGTAGGTTATGGGATGAAAGATTTGGAAGCTCAAAACTCCTTCCTCATGAAGCTAGCTTTTGCTCTTAAGACTCAACCTAAAGCATTATGGGTTAAGCTCTTAAAAGCTAAATATGGCTAGATGGATGATGCAGAAGACACTTCCAAGATAAGAAATACATCACACTTATGGTGAAGTCTAGCCGCCATCTGGGCAGACTTCAAACTTGGATTAAAGTAGACCGTGGGAAATGGTAAACAACCGCGCTTTTGGGCTGATCACTGGATAGGAGATCTTGGGCCTTTGTGCTATTTATCTTTTCAACCGATTAGTGAATTAGAAATGCAAAGGCCACTTAACCACTTCGTCACCAAGAATGGTGCATGGAAGTGGAGCGAATTTGACAAGCTACTTCCCCTAGATACTTTGGCTCATATTGCTCAAGCCACTCCTCCTTTAGCTACTACCCCCCAGTCAATTTGCTACTAGCATCTTGAAGGAAATGGCAGATTCACTGTCAAATCAGTATACCAACTAATCATTGCTCACAAATAGGATGATGAGAATTATCAATGGAAGCTAGCTTGGGGATGGCCTAGACCGCAGAGAATTCGAACCTTCCTCTAGGTTGTTTTGAGTAACAAGCTCCTTACTAACAAAGAGTGAGTAAGAAGACACATGGCAAGTGACGACAAATGCAGTTTATGTGGAACTAAAGTAGAAGACCTTGATCACATACTCAGACAATGTGAATTTGCATCTAAATGCTGGAATTTTTTAATCCCTGCAGAGAAACTTGATGGTTTTAATTCACGATCATTCCAGAATTGGTTGCAGAACAACTTAAAGTCAGCAACTGCCAACAAGACCTAGTGCATTTTATTTGGTATCATTTGTTGGAAATTATGGAAGGCCCGTAACTACAGATTGTTTGCTCACGAAACCATACAGCCCCACAGACTTATCAATGAATCACTAGCTTTTGCGGTTCATATTGCTAAAGCAGCCGACTTCACTAGAATTGTGCATTTACTTTGACTGTCTGTATTTTAATTTGCTTGTTTTGTTAGATGGTTTATGCTCGTGGTAACCACAACCCTTCTTTACATACACTTTTGAGCAATGAATTTCATTTCCACTAAAAAAAAATACCATTATGCTCATCTTTATTTTCTTGTAACATATGTATATAATTTAATGGTTAAATGCCTTTAAATAAAAGCCATGTGCAATGTATTGATACCAACAATGAAGTGAATGAGAGCTCATCCATATTTCTCCTCCAACTTTCTCTCAATATTCTCTATCTCCCTCATATCAATCTCTTATATTTTTCTTATTTTCATAATAGTAAGGAATTAAAGTCCCCAATATTCAAGTGAAAAAAATGGCGCGTCACAGGCAAAACTCAAAAGACGTACCTTTATTAAAATATGATGGGTCTTTAACTAGCAACCAAAAAACAATGTATATACAGTCATTCACAAAAAAAACAGAAATGACCATTCGGTGGCAACGGAAAAAAAATGAAATGACTATTCTTTCTCCCACTCTCATAAATACAAAAAATATGACCAACTTCTAGTGGCACAATGGTCACTAGAGTTTCAACCCGTACCAGATGTAATTAAAAAAAATGCAAAAAAACAAGGATAAATTTATACCATCAATAAAGGCCAAATTAAAAAAAAAAGCATTAAATGTTGAGATAAAACTGAAGTCAAACTTATATTTTGATACGAATCTCTTTTAAGAAATTAAGCTAACATTTAGAGATGGATGGAGTATTATTTGGCTGAGATAAAAAGAAAATGAGGGAGAGATGTTAAGAAATGTAATTAGAGAAATAATATGAAGAAGATGAATAATCTTGTATTCACTACATGAGAGCAATATGCTCATACAAACAATAACCCACCTGGGTTTAACCATGATCATTCCTCACTCGAGGGTGATTAAGAACTAACCCTAACTCTAGGGATCTAGGAGGGACTTCCCTCTCTAGAGAGAGATTTACATTAACCTCTCTCTTAGCATGGAGTGGATCTCACTATCCAACACATTAAACCACATTAAGTAAGACCCTTTTATATAGATTAAGGTCTTAACAAACTAACTAATTAATCACCTTATATTTCTAACACACCCCCTCAAGTTGAACACTATTTTCTCAAAAGTGCTCAACTTGAACAACACAACCTAGAGGGTGTAAGGTGATTTAAACTGAACAATTTCAATTCACAATACAAAGATTTCTTCTAAACATTCTTCTACATATCTACTGGAATGCTTCTCTTGTAGGCACTCTCCTTGATGCTTGAAAACAATACTTCCTTAAAGGCATCAATTTGCCGAATCTTCCCCCTAAATGATTCTGAATTTTATCAGTGACCCTAGTCAATACTAGTATCATTAGCTTGCCACGAGGAAGAACTCCAACTTCAAACCTTGCCATCCTTTCTCTATTCCACCAGCAAACCTCCTTCCAATTGATATTCCTTGCGGGCCCCCCATGCAAATGAAGTATTGAGTCTGACCATTTTGAGATTCAGATATCACTAAAATACAAAATCAATGGCCTTTGAATAGAATATTTATTGCATCGAAACTCCAATTGCTTCAGCAACCAAGTATGACTCTTCAGGGAAACACGAGCTCACAAACAACAAATAAATCCAGATATTACCAAAAGTGTTGTGTTGCAGAGAACTATGACACTCTAACTCAGGACTAGGAAATTCTTCATGGGCATCTGTATTTGGAAGTTTGTATTTGGAAGCAACATCATCAACATTCTTTGCCTCTATCATGAGTTTCAGTATGCATGTGATTACTTCAATGTGACAAATGAAGATAAATCTCTCAAGCACGAGGCCTTCAAGCTTGAATTCCTCTCTACATTGTTGAGTCATGTTGACCATTAACAGAATTTTCAATTCAAGGTGTATCAAATCTTCTTCAGCCAACTCTTTAAAGCCAGATGCTACTGATTCATCATATTCACTTATCATTATTGCAAGGAAAGGATGAACAGGGTGTCCAAGCATAGACAATTCCAAAACCCAGCCAATGTAAAGGTTTAACCAATTAGTAATCTAGAAAGCACAGCCACCACCAGATATAATAAAAGCTGAAATCATGCTAATAATTCACACTGTTAAATGAACCTTTACAGCCTTGACACTTCATTTGCTTCGGCAACACAGCAAGATTCTTCATGGAGTGAATGTCATAATAAAAAAAACTTATGAAGCCCAAAGACCATCGAATTCTCTCAAGGCATACATTCAATTCACAGCGAGATTTCAATGGCGAATTTGGTAGTTTCTTGAACAGAGATGTAGGTATGTGACGAGAAGCAAGAAAGATGATGATGGCGACAAAAATGGTGCTTCACCGATGAGTTTTAAACCTCGATGGCGGCGGATGAAACTGTGATTGGAAAATTATGACGCTCCACTGCTAGCTTCAGCTTAGGGTTTGATCTTGAAAGCAGAGACAGAGAGAGTTCATAACTTAATCTCGATGATTTCAAGGTCAATCGTGTCTTTCTTGTCCGCCATCACTCCTCTGGTGACAAGAATGCAGTGATTGAGTTTGCGCAAGCCGACAATGGTAGGAATCGACCTTACTCAGGCCGGAAATTGCAACGGACGCGAGAGATTTCTTTGGTTGAGATATCGAAGGAATTTAGGGTTTCTTTGGCTGAAATAGCGAGGCAATTGCACGATCGAACAAATCATGGATCGAAGGTGTTGGTTCTCAACACAGTATTCCTTTGCTCATCTTCACCACATACTCCTATGATTGCGAGCACGCCAGACTGGATTTTGAACGCGCAACTAAAGCGAACAATGAATCCGTTGCTATCTTGGAAGTATTTCGACGGCGATTGGAGCTTCAAGGAAGCTTTGACGGCGGCGTTCAATGGAAAGATCACCGGACCATCAATCAACTCAGGCGGCAGGACAAGAAAATTAGGTCTTCATTCCAAGAACCTATGAAAAGCAGTATTCAACCAAGAAACAGTATTAGGCCGTCACAACAATTGGAGCACTCATTCGGTGGTAACTCAAGAATCACCTTCATGGGCTTCTTGGTTATCTGGCCCAACCCAAAACCAGCTCTGATACCATGTTAAGAAATGTAATTAGAGAAATAATATGAAGAAGATGAATAATCTTGTATTCACTACATGAGAGCAATATGCTCATACAAACAATAACCCACCTGGGTTTAACCATGATCATTCCTCACTCGAGGGTGATTAAGAACTAACCCTAACTCTAGGGATTTAGGAGGGAGTTCCCTCTCTAGAGAGAGATTTACATTAACCTCTCTCTTAGCATGGAGTGGATCTCACTATCCAACACATTAAACCACATTAAGTAAGACCCTTTTATATAGATTAAGGTCTTAACTAACTAACTAATTAATCACCTTATATTTCTAACAAGAGAAATTAAATTCCAGCGTGAATTTATTGATACAGTCAACAATTTCAATTTGCGAAAATTGAAGTAACAAAGGAAAATGAAGATGGCAATGTTGAAGTGTGGCATCAGTTTCATTGGGCCTCCACTGTAACACACATTATTTGGGCCTGGCAATAGAGTTCCTTCAGTCATACTAAATCCAAAGCTGGGTTTTTTCATTTTTAAAAATGGTTAAATTACATTTAACGTTAAGCTTTTTTTTTTTCCGGCATTACAAAGTTTAAGTCATTCATTACTATTGAGAAAATACTTAAGAAAAGAAATTACACTAAAAATTACTCTTAAGAAGTGAGTGCTACTAGAAAAATACATTAAGGTACATATACAGGTTAACCTTTTAAAAAATCTAAAAGAATTTGTACTATATGTTGCTTTAAAGAATATGGGCGTTTCTAAAACCACATATAATATAGGGAAAAGGTGAGAATCAGTGGGCGAATTGGATAACAAATGAGAGACTGCCAAGCTGGTTGTATCGCTATCTATGTCACACTTTGTCCCGTTGTGTAACATGACACCGCTAGTGTACGTACGTTGCATGTTCTGTTCTTTGGCTCAATCAAGGCATGTGGAGAAGGCATATCTCTGGCTTGGGCATCAAGCATGACTATTCTGGATGTGACGTCTTTCTGCAGAGTCCATTGATAAGGGATGACATAAAGGTTCTGCGTAGAATAGAAGGTCAGTGGTAGCCTCTCCTGTCTTTTAATGAAGTATGTATAGAACAACCATGCATTTCTCTCTTAACATTCACAATATTCTGTGCATATTACAATAGTTTACTAATATTCAAATGGGACCAACAAAAGTTAGTCCAGGTGATGTGGTTGGCTTATAACTAAAAGATTATGAGTTCAAATCCCACTGATATGAGGATTTTGTTGGTTGATATTTTGTAAGTACCATTGTAAACGTTTTTTGAGCCTAGAGGCTTGCCCTAACTCTAATGAGCCGCCGAAAACCAAACTCACACTCACTTAAACTTCTAGTTTATAAACAAAAACATATAGTCAAATGTGATATTAAAATCAATATAGAGTTGGTTTAGCGGTGTTAGACCCCGTAAGATCCTTCTGAATCTCAAGTTTGAGTCCTCGTTAGATCTTTCTGGATCTTAAATTTGAGTCATAGAAGAGACATTTGTAATGATAAGTGCAACCATGAACCCCCGATTAAAATACTGAATGATAATATAGAAAAAAGTAATGTAGGAGAAAATAGAATTAAGTTTCCATAAACTGTTTTTTTTTTTTGCCAATGAAGTTTCCATAAACTTGATCCTAATAGTTTTGTAAATGCTCAGTAGTTCGTTAGGCACATCCTTCCTTCTCTCTCTCTATGCGTGTGTATCCCCCAAAACGCCTCTTCAATAACTAAAAGAGAGTTGGATCCTATTCATGTTAACTAATAACCAACATCCTTTACTTAGTTATCTTGAGTTCAAATATTTGCAGCACCTCGATAGAAGAATTGGTTTTACTAATACTTAAAAAAAATTCATTTGTCAATAAGTAAAATGTTTCATTAATTTTCTTCCGCTTGCAATCATCAAGCTTTAAAGTACTTGGCATTGTTGTATATGCGAAAGTCGAAGCAGATGAGCATGTCGGCTATGTTGGGAAATAGCCTCTTCTTCGTCCCGAGCATAGGGATTTATATTATTGTTCAACATGGTGAAGAAAGGCGCGGCTGCGATAAAGGGATGGTTTTAAAACGAAAACAGAATCTTCAAGAAACAACCAGTAATTAATGTCCCTCCGATCATATGTCATAATTTTATTAATATTATAATCAAAATTTAGTTCAAGCTTGTTCAAATTTTATGCACACTCAATCATTTTCTTGGCAAGAATATAAAATGATCATCCAATAAAAACTAGATTCCCTACCTAATGTATTATAAATTAATACCAACGATAGAATAACAAAAACATATGTTTCCTGTGTTTATTATTACCTTCAACCCTTACTATAATATCTTGTCCATGTTGCAATTTACATCACCGATGAGATATTATATTAAGGATCGAAAGTAATACCGTTATATTTACAACATCATTTCTATTATTCTTTAATGCAAAATCTTTTTATAAAATGCTGCATTAATGACTCAAAAATAAAAATGCAACTCTAGCCACAGCCTGCTGAGGAGCCATTGCTCACCCCCACGCCACTTCCTGCCCCACGCATTTTAAACCCTGCCCCTACCTTTGAAGTAGGTTAAATTGCTATATTCCTACGCCTTTGAATTTGATACATTACCAAATTACGGGGATTGTTGTTGATCACCACATGGTACTCAATGATGTTGAGTTTTAAAGACCAGTATCAGAGCTGATATTAAAACTAGGTTTTGAATATTATTATCATACACCAAATATATTTTGGTGTTAGCCATTTGATAACTCTGTCAGTCTCTTTTGCTGTCAATCTGATATGTTTGGATAAGGGTGTTGATGCCCTTTGTTTGACTTGTTCATGATTGGTAGCAATTGTGAATGCTATTGTTGGATGCACCCTGGATTTTTTATGGACTTAATACTGTGAATATTACTTACTGAGTGTGTACAAGTTTGAGTAGCAATTGACCTTTTCTTTAATTTAAGTTGACAGTGGGGACACTGTTGATTTTAAATTTGGGGAAGGGAAAATTGTGAAAAATTTGGATGATAACAATGAGTGCATAGGAATATACAAGCAATTTAACTGTATAGTTTGATTGAAAAAAAGGGTGAAATATATGAAATTTCACCAATTTAAGCCTTTGCTTGGAAAATAGTTAAGAAAAGATTTTGGAATTGGTGAATTGTTTGTTTAGAATTGCATAAGTGGTCCTATGATTGGATAGTTGCTTAGTATTATGCTTGACAATAATTTTTTATTAATATGCTTTGCTCATTGAATTATAGTTTGGAGTGAGTTTCCAAGGAATTCTCTTGAGCATAATCTTGCACTATTAGAGTCAATGATATTTTGAAGGTTTTTGTTGAGAAAACTTGTAGTAAACTAGCTCATATATCTATTTTCAAAGAGATAATTTCCAAATCCCTTTTATAATTCTTCAAAGCTTATGGTGCATCTCATATGGTTTTGAAAAATGATTCAGGCATTTCTTTAAAAAGCATTTGAACCTTTCAAGCTAACCTGCACTATCATTCTTCCATTTTGAACCCCATGTTTGAGACTTTATAGAAAAACCAATACCAATGTTCTTTTTTGGAAGTCAATTCACTTTCCTAACCCTTAGCATGAAAATCCATGAAATACACTACTTTGAGATAAATAAAAAAAGGTTGGTAAGGAATGGTTTGATGTGTGAAAGGTCAATTTGTGAATCTAGAATGAAATGTGTATAGAAACCAAACCAATACTCTCTAAAAAAAAGAAGAAAAAGAAAAGCAAAGAAAATTTGAAGAAGGCTTGGTAGGAAGAAAACAAGTTAGATCAAATTTGAGAGATGGCAAAAGAACCCTTAAGAAAAGAAGAGAAAAAGTAAAAGGAGGAAAGTTGTTTTATTTATCTCAAAGTTTTTGTTTTTATCATTTTTCCTTCCATTCAAATACTCTGAACCCATGGCCACATTACAAGACTAAAAGTCCTTTTGATTTTGCATCATATGAGTGAAATTATAAGTAGAGAGGGATGAAGAAGAGGGTAGTGAAGTTATAGAGTTGAAAATTTGTATAAGAGTTGGAGTATTACATGTGACTAAGGTAAAATCTGGAAAAGTGTCTTTTGATTCCATACACACACTCACACTTAGAGAATTTTTTAAAGACTTGCTTAAAGATTATGAGGCATTCATATTGGCATATTCTCTTAATTTCATGTTTTGTATGATCCTCAGAGCAATGAGTGAGGACATGAACATATCTGCAATCTAGTTAAGCAATTGATGAATTCATGTCAAATGTGTGAATTTGTTTGAGGACAAGTAAAAGCTTAAATTTGGGAGAGTGTTATTCTCTAAAAATTCTTATATTTCATCACATTTTCCTTATACATTTGTTAGTTTTGAATTCAAAATGTGCATAAAATTTATACATATAAAGAAATATGCGATGTGATGAAAATGCTTTAGCAATTATCAAATTTTGAGCTAAATGTATATAAGTTTTGATTAAATTGAAGAAATTAGAAAGCTCATAAACACCTTCTCTTTATAGGAGGACGAGGACAAGATGTAGTAGTTTAGAAGAATTATTGGAAGTAGGGAAAATAATAACAAAATTCAAAAGAAAGATTAAAGAAATAGCTTAAAGATACTCCTAGTTGCTGTTGCCTCGTTACAGTGAAGCAAAAGTAAAAAACACCCTAAAAATAGACATTTCTGACCGTGTTCACTGTTACTTCCCTATAACGAAACAAAAGCAAAGTTGCGAAACAAAACTTGTGCATTTTGAAAAAGTAACAAATTTGGGGCCTTTTAACCTAAGAGGGGGTACCAAAATTGCTAATTCTAGACTGAAGAAAGGCAGTGCACAAAGAAAAACTCCTTAGAAGAAAGCTTTTGGTGAAGATTGGGAGTTTGGAGAAAGATTCTTGAAGAGATTTGAGAACTTTCCTTGGTTTTTCTTATTTTCTCCCTTTTTCTTCTTATTTTACTGATATAAACATGAGTTTTATGCTTAGTTTGAACTTATTTTATATTATGTCTAGCTAAACTTTTCAATTAGGATTATTTTCACCCATTGTATGGATTGAGACTAATAGATTTTCTTGCTTTTGCTAATTATTGAGAATATATGCTAATTTTTCTTTATGCTTAATGTTATCTTGTGTTTAATCATCACATGATTAATTAATTCAATTGAATGATGCTTGAGAGAGCTATTTTGGTTGTAGAATTTGAGAAAAATCATGTTAGACCTGAAGTTTATGGATTAAATGGATGCTTTGTTGTTAGAATAGAGATATATCTAACAACCTAGAATAGTCTATTCAATGATTGGTTTTTCATATAAATAAGAGATTGAATATTTTTAATGAAGATTAAAAGTCAATATTGACTTAAAGAGTTTGGTTGATGATTTAGAACATTTGAATAACATATAAACTCATTTAACTAAAACAAGTTGATAATTGCATAGTTCCATAAAATATGATGGGGAAAAAGTAATTCTAAGCCTTTAATCTCTTGAATTTAGAATCAATTTTCCATTGCTCAACTTTATTGTTTCCATCAAAATCCTTATTTGACTTGCTCAATTTCAAAGTTAAGAACATAATTACATTAATTAGCTCACTTTCATTATAGTCTTTGTAGAACGACACTATTTTTATCACTCTACTACTACTTACAAACCGTGCGCTTGCAAGTAAGTTAAATGGTGAACAAAAGGTAATTCTGAAAAACATCTGTTTTATATAGACTTGACTAGTTTTAATTATTTTCTTTATTCTCAGCGAGATAGTTAACAAGTGCTTATAAGGAGGACAAGGAGCATTTGACATGGTCTCACTTCATCAATCCTATTGTTGGAGGAGTACAAAAGTTGTTGCCTTGGCCTATACAGGGTCGTCTTATATCACTGTCAACCGCATGCTGAAGGACCCACATCGGTGATCATCACTAATCATTCATTTTCTCCCCAAGGATTGCGACATGGTTGTGTCCGATATTATACTCATATCAGACACAATATATACTTTTATTATATATTTTGCATGCCAAAATATTGCAACAGATTGTCTTTATGTTTACAAAATCATGTCATTGATTAATGTGGCGAAGTGAACCTTTGGTGCTGGTTTCCAGCAGCTACATAATGAAGTTCTGAGGTCTGAGCTCCAATGGTACCATCTTCCCTCATAACAACGAAGCTATGACGGCTCTCGCCGGGCATATAATTACCAACTTCACAATGCTGCAATCCTAATGTCAGTGACACGCCGTTTCCAGGCTGAAACCGCCCCAACTCGGACATTTGGCACACCGGAGCAACCGCCACAAACCCTGCGCCGCCTTCATTGGTCTGAACAACTGTGTCATCTTGGAAGACACTACAGTCGTCAAAGCTGGGCCTTTGTTGCTCCTCAGTTTGCTTATCAGATCTCAAGTCCTTAGCTTGTCCAACGTGGCTGTTCTTGTTGACTATTGAACTCTGGCTCTGTTGCAAGTCATCACACCCGTCGTCGGAGATCTTGACATCGCTTTTGCTTACCTTGGATGCATCTTCAGTTGAAGAACTTGAGTGCAAGTCCACATTTTCAATTTCTTCCTTGTACATCTCCTCAATCATAGGTTTCCAAAGACGAACTCGTGCATTTATAAACCAATTTGAGACCTGTATCATGCGAAAAAGTGTCAGTAATGATTCTGCCGCTATAACTATATATAATTGCACCCTCCTCTAGAATTCCTATGTCAATGAATCAAAAACTTCAAGTTCGATTTTGTTCTTCAACATTTCCCTTTTTTTGGTTCCTTATTAAAAATATTCAATGTAAGACCTATTTAACTAATTTGATTAGATTAGGTTATGAAATTTAGTTACTTATAATAAATATGACACATTTTTCCTAAAACACCTTAATCATGTTCCTTAATTCCCTCCCTTCCTCTCCTATTTGAAGGAGTATCAATAGGGGTAATTTGGGACAAAATTGATAAATATGGGAAATAGGTATAACATTTAGGATCATGATCAATTCCCCAATTAGGTCCTACATTAAGGACATGAGGAGTACAAAAAGTTATCTTAGCGAGTTTCTAAGAAGATGGTTTTAAATTTCTACCTGACTTCTAGTCAAACCTGTCTGCCTTGCTAGCATTGCCTTCTCAGAATCTTTGGGATAGCTGTGAAGCAAGAGAATGTGCCAATTAGACAACTAAACACAGAAAGTATTGGAACAATATCTGAGAAGCAAACAAGAGCAAGAAGAATACGGATGAAGGAAGTGTTCGAAAAGCCAAGCGCGAAGAATTGAAACAGAGTTTTCTGGTAGCCCCCTTTGTGGCCTCCATGCATGATGCATCACTCCAAGCTGCTGGAGAGCCCTTTGTTGCCGGATTTGTTGGTCAACGTACCGGAGTCTTGATATTCCAACCCCTCTATTATTTCCTGCAGAATCTTGCTCTCCAAGGCTCTTCTGTGTCGCACTGATCTGCCCGGTGATTGCATCATGCAAGCACCGGAAATGACGTGAAATGGTTTGAAGAGCCAGCGCCGTGTATGGTTTGGCTGCCCCACGTCCTGCTATCACATCAAATGACGATACCACAATCTGCATCTGATGATAATATTGTTTGTACCTACTGTGAACCTGTGGTAATTGAATGGAGGCCATTAGAACTTCCTAGAAAAGACAGATTATTTAGCATGCATTCTTGAACACTATGGACTATTAATCTGTACTAGATCATAAAGGCATGTGATGAAGAATGGGATAAAGGAATCTAACATAGTAGGACGATGAAATGTCAGCAATTGATTATAATAATAATATTTATGATTTACTGGACAAATGTCTATTTAGATATGTGTCAGTTAGGTGTTTGTTTATAGTAGTAGTCCTCCATCTCCTATTACTTAAGATTCATATAAAACACTCAAGTCAGCGTAGCCATGGGCTAAGCATATGCTAATCCTATTGGTAATGCAAAAGAGGTGTTGCCAAATTTATCTCATATTCTCCCAAGTCTTTAGCAATATACCCAAGAATTTATGGTTATGACAGACATCAGTACTTGTAAAAAATCAACTAAAAACTATGATTCCTCCAAAAAAAAAAAAAGTTCCGTCAGCATGCGATCTCCAACACAATCCAATAATAGGATGACTTTTAAGTTTGAAAATAGACCACTCTTGGCTCTTTGGTTGTCCTATCTTGTAATTTAATGTTATTAAACTACTAACAGTGTTGGAATTCCACAATCAGCAGTTCCATGTTGCAAAACAGAACATATATGTATAACTTATAATTTGCCAACTATTGGACCCCACATGTACTGTACGGAATTTAAAAATAAATCACACCATTCATAACTAACGAATAATGCATATTGCAGAAGATTTCATACTTTATATTGGTGATATTAATAGTAATATTGATGACTTTGGGCTCTTTTAAAGGTATATAAGAACTGTCAAGTTCAACTGTGAGAAGAAATTGGACTTGTAGAAGAGCAGGACTCAACTTACCTCATCCAACATAGACAATAGCTTTGTTAACTTGTTCTGCAGATCTTGTTTTTCAGCATTCGAAATCTCACAAGAGGCGTTGCCGGCTAAATCTTGAGGGTTCGGCTCTCCATTATCAGGTGCCCTTTCATTTTCCAGTCTTCCATCATTCTCCTTAGAAGTCTTTTTCTCACGTGTGCTGGGACTTTGTTTTATAGCTTTTTGGATGTCAACAACTTCATCAAGTAGCTCTTGAGCTGCCTTGAGGTACTTGGAATTTGGAATTGTTCTTGAAACACTTGGCATCCCACCATGCAAAGAATAATCCCCTCTATTCAAAACTTGGCTAGCTTCAGGCAAATTAGGAGGCAAAATTTCACTGTGCCTCATACACTCATGCCTAGATGAGCTGCTTTTATGGCCTGAAATCGATGGATTTTGACCTAAAAATGAATCAAAACTCGGATTCGAACTTTGATCATGGAAAGGAGACACTTGGATTCCTGTTGGTGTTTGAGTTCCAAGGCTGAGAGATAATCCCTGGCTCTGTAAGTTATGTCCTTCCATTGGATTTGTTACTAGCATCTCATTTCTCCCTTGTCTCCATGCAGAGAAATCATAGTCCCCAGTTTGTACCCCACCGAGATTCGCCAAGATTTCTTGTTGTTCTGGGGCTGATTGTGATAAACTCATTGGTGGGATCACAAAGGAGCCATTTTGCTCCTGAGAATTGCCAGAGAATGCGTCTGGATATGAACCAGTGTTCATATATAATGTTATATTACTAGAGGTAATTGGTGTCTCAGAGTATGAATTTGGCAAATAAGTTGCCATATTTGTCAAAACCTCAGCTTGATGCTTTGTCGAAGTAAAAGCTGTAAGCTAATCCAAACATGCACAGAATGTTTTTGGAATACAATGAAGCAAAAAGCTGTATGAAAATTACTGGTTATCCAAAGTCACACCGGTGCCAACACAGAAGGTGAATTCCGATTTAGATCATTATGCAACTCATGTCACAAGCATTGAGAGAGAATGAGCCATTGAAAGTGGAGCCTTTTAATAGCAGAATGCAGATCTTCAATTTCTGGTTTACCAGGCTTTATACGTCAACTGAAAAGGCAAAGGAAGCAAAATCAATCTACAAATGAGCATACTTGTTGCCACCATAACTGAACTTTGTCACTTAGATGCAATGAAGAGGGTTAATATCATTGTTGCTCTTTACAGTTTGATTGAATTTTGGTTTTTGGTCTCTCTAATTTCAAATCATTGGTTTTGGTCCATAAAGGTTTACAAGGACTTGGTCTGAGTTTAAGTATAGAGACCAAAACCACAACTCGTTAAAAGTATAAGGATGAATTGTTAAACTGAAACCAAATCCTTTTAAATTTATAAGGACCAAAACCAACGATTTGAACTATAAGGACCAAAATCAACAATTTGAAACTATAGGGACCAAAACCAAAATTCGATAATACTGTAAGGATCAACAATGATATTAACCCCTATGAAAATCAAGGTAAAGGCAAAGACCATGAAACTTATACTTATGAAATGATAAAAGAATCAAGGCTCCACTAAATGACTTTTCTTTCCAATCAAACAGACCCTTGGAAGACAAAACAGAACGAAGCAAAGGAAAGAATTAACAATTATAAATACAATCCAATCTAGAACAGCTCCTGTCTCATGGCTGAACTTTAGGCTTGGCTCTGCTTAAACTAAATTCAACAAAAGAATGGATAGGACATGAAACAAGTTTCTCTTAATGGCGTCAAAATCAAGACTTGTTCTCCAGTCTCCACTATATGAAGATAAATTATTTATTTATTTTTATCAGAATCAACATGAACAAAATTGAAGGACGTCTTATCCTAATGTATCTGACGTAAAACTCTAGAAGAACAAGAAATTGCAAGGAGAGAAAATTAAAAAGAATATTTTCCATTAACGATAAAAAATTTTCTCAGAAGAGACTCCCACTAATAGCTAACTTGCCGAGGGAAATAAACAGGGCAAAAAAACACTGAGTACTATTATTGTATTCCGGTCTAACTCAAATTCAAGTTAAAGCAATGAATTTAAAATGATATTAAAATGCAGGCTCTAAGAGAACTCACTCAAGGTTGCAGATGATATGTAAGTACCCAACAAACTTAGGTTTCAGAACCAGAAAGTTCAGACTTGATCTTTCTCTCTTAGACCAGAGAGACAGAGAAAAGCAGTTTGAGGGAGAAAAAAATCAAGAAGCCTAACTTTAAGAAGAAGAATGTTCAAAACCAACAGCCTAACTTGCCACTTTAGCTCAGAAAAGTGGACTTTATCTAAACCCACATACCATTATTTCCTAAAGCATCATCAATGGAGCTCTAAGTCACCTGATAAATAAACATAGAGGTACCATAACTCAACACAGCAACATGAAGAAGAGTCACTAAATGCAATTTAAAGTGGGCATGTATCGCATCAGTGTCTCATGTGATGCAGGACTGTGCTCACAGAACACAAAAGACGAAAAAAAAAAAGCGTCACAGAAAGATAACACAAAAAAGGGAAAGTCTCTCTCACCGGCCGGCGTTGAAGCTAGCTCCGACCACCAGGTGTACGAACCAAAGTAAGAAAAAAAAAAGGGGGACCTTTCCACAGAAGGCAGTGAGAAAAGAGAGAAGAGAGAAAGTAAGAGACTGTAAAGACGAAGAAGAAGCAGAACGATGACAAAGGAAAATTGCGGACGCAGCGAGGTTTTGGAGCTCTGGATTATTTTTATTTTTATTTTTGTGCCTTATTTATTTATTTTTTCTTTTTCTGGCACTGGGATTGGTGCAAAATCACTGTTGGAGCAGGTCGAGATTGCGTCAGACTGGGCTAATTGCCATGAAAATACCAAAAGACCAGAAGGAAACGTGAAAGTAATCAGACAGTAGAGGGTCAAAACTGTACTTTTCAATACCAAATAATGCAAAAGGTAAAAAACGCGACAGCTTTTTACATGGGTAGATCAGTAGATGTAGACGTAGAAATAGCTGATGAAGAAGGTAGGGGTAGAGAGAGAGAGAGAGAGAGAGAGAGATGAGAATCAATGGTTATGGTTTCTGACTTTCTGCGTAACTCGAAATTTTAAAAATTACATGCATGAATGAACTCTGAGAAAATAATAATGATAAAACAGTAACTTTATTTTCCCCTCCAGCTAGAGGTTGGTTTTGCTGAAGCAAATAACAGAAGATGCTAGATTTGTTGTGGTTGAAGAGTGTTTCGTTAATTTGTTAGTTCTTCTTTGTGGGATGGTAAGAGTGTATTTGGTTGTCCTAACTAACAACCAGTTGGTAGATCAGACCTAAATATATGCTTTCACAACTTCAACTCTTTCCAAACCTTATTTTCTATTCCTACCTTACTCTTCCTGCATTCTTTTTTTTTTTTCCTTTCCCATTTTACTCTTCTTATATTCTGTTTCAAGTTTGGGCTTCATTGTGTCTTTATTTAGTTGCGTTTTAGCCATCATCATATTTTCATATGTGAGCATCTTCGTGATTTTCACACAACTAGCCGTGTGACGTTTGTACTTGTACAGGTTTTAATAATTAAACTATAAATAAAACACTAATGCAGTACAAATTAAATGCTTTAGATCGTTGCAATATTTAAATTAGTTTATAAGAGTTAATTTGACAATCCCAAGTTGTAAAAATGTGAACTAGATAGTTGATAATGTTAGACTTTAACGGGACGATATGAATATAGAGTGGACTAACTGAGACGAGAATGTTGAGATTAATGTGTAGTCGTATGAGAAAATATAAAATTCATAATAATTATAATGCAAGGGAATGAGTTAGAGTGGTATTTATAGAAAGAAAAATGATGAAAAATCATTTGAAATGGTATAAACACATTAAGAGAAGATTATTGGATGCGTCTATAAGAAGAAGGGTTGATAAAGTAATATGAAAATTTTTGGAAAAAGATAGAGAAAGATCAAAACAAACTATTAATTAAATTATAAAGTGATACCTTTTAGCTAACAATCTGTTCAAATATCTAATTTTTGATATAACGTAGTGGCACCGTATGATCTATATAACCGACCCTATATAATAAGATAAGGCTTTTTTGTTGTGGTTTTATACCTAAAACAAATATAGCAGCTAATGCAAAACAAAGTGGGTTTATCCACAGTTTTCAGCTAAGAACATAGACTTGGTTTATTGTTAGAGGTGAGATTAACCTTCCCTTTTTTATGAACATCTCTATATTAATCTATACGTTTGCATGTGCATGGCTTTCTAACTTGGTGGAAATCAGATGCGTTACCGTGAGGACGTCTTTCCTCTGAGATTAATTAATTGGAGAAAAATAATTGGATATTTTTACTAAGTATTATATTTTACTCTGTTAGTGAATAATATAATCATTAATTGACAGAGGACTTATTAGCATAAACTTAAATTACGGCTTATGTATTGCTCACTCCGGTTCTACTTATAAGCAACTTTTCTCTTGATTGTACAAAACGAATTGGCAGTTAAAAACAATAAGTGGGTCAAAAATACCTTGTTTTTCTCATGTATACCCTTATTTATGAAAAGAGTATAGGAGAGGGAATGAATAAAAAGCAAGGTTATCTAACCCGGACCGGATCGGCTGAACTGAACCGGAAACCGGCGACCCGGCCTCAAACCAATCCAGGTCAAATTTTTTATTTTTTTAAAAAAAATCTTTTTTTTTATTTTTTCCTTTAGAATTTTATACTATAAGCCTAAAATATTCCATTTTTCATCGGTTTGGTCCCGGTTTAACTCCGGTCTGACCCAATGACCTTTGACCTAGTACCCCGACTGGTCCAGGTTTAATTACCTTGATAAAAAGTATGAGAGATAACTCTTAGTGTGTGTGATAATTAATTATAAATATATATATTTAATAAGGGTAAAATAGAAAAAAGAAGTTTGTATTTTCAGACACAGTGAAAGTTGATTATAAAAAAGATCAGATCCATGAGAAAAAAAATTGTTTATAGGCTAAAGTATACATCTGGTCCTTTATGTTTGCTTCAGGTATCATTTTAGTCCCTTAAGTTTATAAAGTATACTTTTGATCCCTTAATCTTAACACCGTTAGTCTGGCTTAACGGAAAATACCGACTCAACAAATTTAAGCGATGACTGTGCAACTAAGTGCTAATTAAGCATGCATGTATGTTAGTATTTTAATAAATTAATTTTTTAAAAACCTATAAATTGAAAAAGATTTAATCTTTACGAACTGGTTTACCGCTTCTCATTAACGATCCCTCTATCCCTAACTCATCCTTACAGCTTCGATCCCTCCATCCCTAACTCATCCTTACTGCTTCAACATCTCATCCGAAGAAATAACCAGTCCTTGAACGTCAATCTTGTAAGTCTGTTGTTTTTCCTTTTTATATGTACTATTGGTTGCATCCATCCTTACAGAGATTATCTAATTTCTTCTTTATTGCCATTAAACCTAAAACATAAAATTACATAGAAAGTAATATTACAAATCATCCCATAACCTAGAATAAAATCCTAGGTGAACAATACTGGCAAACTAAAAGAAAAAAGAAGACAGCATCCTAATATCATTATGCGTCAAAACCCAAAGGCATATTTCTGAATATGAGAAACTGAGCTTTAGACAAATTGGAGTGTTCCATATTAAAAAAAACTCCTAATGATTCAAATAATCTGCAGATGCAACCTTGTGATTATGAAGAATCCACCCAAACCTAATCTAAAACAATGAATTACGAAGAGATGAATTAGAGGTGAAGTTGCCGGACACGGAGAAGCTTGTGCGTTCTTGAAGAGGAGAAGACACTTTCTTTTTTCTTTTTCCCAGATTTATATTTATTTTAAAATATAAACATATTAAATTAAAGAATTAACATGTAGTCATGCTTAGTCAGCGGTTAATTGTGCAGCCATCACTTATAATTGCTGAGTTAATATTTTCCGTTAAGTCAAACTAACGGTGTTAACATTAAGGGATTAAAAGTGTACTTTATAAACTTAAGGGACTAAAATGATACATAAAGCAAACATAGATGACCAAATATATACTTTAACCTTGTTTATAAATAGAACGATGGAGTATTAGTTTTAAAGGCGAAGGGGTTATTTATAGATTAATCTAAGTTTAGTGAAGGGACCTTTTAGGCCCCCGCCCCTATTTAAAGTTGATTTCGTTAACTCGTTAATTAAGTAAAAATATTTAAACCTAACAAATTAATGCCGGGAAAATTGCGCAAACCCGACCCCTTTACCCGCCTCAGAAACTAGGCAACCCGAACCAGACGCTCTTGCTTGCTGGAGATCCCACGCTTCGAGCCGCCTTTGCTCACGGCTCTCGCTCCATTTGGGTCTCTCCGAGCGCGCGGGTACCTCCTTCTAATGATTTTTCTGTTCTTCTGACCTGAATACGATATTGCAAATAATCACCACCCTGCAGTGTACAACTTCAATTTTTTGCTTGTCAAGCGTTTTCCTTGTGTTAGAACATGGGGAAGAAGAAAGTGAAGGAAAGTGGAGGGAAAGAGCACTGCCCCTCGACTGTGTTTGTCTCAAACTTGCCTTACTCATTCACTAATTCTCAGGTATATGACTTTCATTACTCCTTTGTTCGTCTGAAACTCTGAACCGGAGAGTTGGATGAGAATTTGCCTGCTGATGTGTGTGTGTGTGTTTTGGTGAAAAATATCAGCTGGAGGAGACGTTTAGCGAAGTTGGACCAATCAGGCGTTGCTTCATGGTCATGCAGAAGGGTAGGGAATAATGCTTACTCTTTGCTCACTGTAATTTTATCTGGGTTATGGTGTTTCAGGCGTGTTGTTATTGTCATTCGACTTTTTGCACAAAACGTTTTGCTTATTGTGAGTAGCAGTTGGAACTCTTTCAGTTCTTCACTTGCTTGAACAAACTTATTCAACTCTGTGTTCATGACCATCAAATGATTAAACTTGGGACAGAGAGTGGCTGTGTATCCATTTTCCTCCTGTCTTACAGGGCTTGGAAGCTCTTTTCTGGGTCAAAGTTTTTAGCGCTGATTCGAATTTACTAATTGGCGGTTAGAAAGCCATGCTGCATTGCTTGAACCGTGGAACTGTGACTTATATACGTGTATTGTATTGGGTGAAACATGTTACCATCTATTATGCACACCAGTGTTGAAGTGCTACTGTGCTGGTATTTCTTTGACAGTTACATTATCAATACACTATAAGTACGTTCTTATTACGCTTCCACATAACATTGAGGAATTCTTGTTCTCAACTTAATTATAAATCATAAATATAATATACGCATGAAATTGCATCAAACAATGTATTTTCATGTATAGATATTAGATTATATGTACAATAACTCTACATGTGTATAATATTCTAATTTTCATCACTATCAGCTAAAGTTGAGCTAGAATATTTAATTTTTGTTTGTCGTTTTCTTTAATTTTCTGATATATTTGCCTTTGTTTAACCATCACAGGGTCATCTCAGCATCGTGGTTTTGGTTATGTTCAATTGTAAGTTTATTATTCCCTGAGAAGTTTTAGTCTATTTTCATCCTCCTCTTCCTTTCTTATTTTGTTTAGACTGACGTTTCCTTTGCCCCCATCTTCTATTGGATATTTGTCTTAGTAGGTTTTGGTGCTCTGTGATAAATCTCTTACCTCCATGTTTATCAGATCTTGGATTTATGACTTGTAACTTATGTTATATTCTTATAATTCATGTTATCAGTTATGCTTGTGCCATTGATTAATCAGACTGGAGCTTCTATTAAGCTTGAACATTTATCTGACGAACATGAATCATGACAGTGAACTAATATCAGTAAACCTCCATGATCTTGAGACCTCGTTACTCATACAAATAATAGGATATATATGTATATATAGGATTTTCTCCATGCTTTATTCTGGCTATTGAAATGAAGACTTGACTCCTAGTTCTTTTGTTCTTTTTTTCAATCATACTCTGTGATGTCTCTCCCTCCCTCTCGTCAGTGCTGTTGAGGAAGATGCTAACCGTGCAATTGAGTTGAAGAATGGTTCACCCGTTGGCGGCCGTAAAATTGCAGTAAAGCATGCTATGCCTCGTCCTCCCCGTGAAGCACGACAGTCAAAGTCAAATCAAGGTTATTGCTACATTAAATCTAGTTCAGCATACTGCAATACATATAGGCAAACTCATACATACTTCCTGGAAGACATGCAAATGCGTGAATGTTGTCAATATTCTTTTCTCCCCCGTTGTCTGTCTCCTTTTGTGATTCTGACTTTTATCATGCTATAGCGGAGAATGCTGACGATATCCCAAAATCAAAAAATGATGACAATGATGGTGGCTTTTCTGAAGTGAAGAAGCCTTCTTCAGGTATTAAGGAAAAAGGTTGATAACTTGCTCCTGCACATTTTTCTTAGTTGTGTATTAATTTAGTAATCCATCTTATATATCCATTTATTTTCTTACTGTGAATTTCCAGTCATAATTAATGAAAACCATTCAAGGAAGCCTAGTGAAGTGAAAAAAGCAGTTCTTTGTAGTGATATAGCAGATGAGGGGGGTTGTTCTGAAAAGCAGAGGTACTTATTATTCTCTCCTTTGTAATTCCATCAAGTTTTTTATTTGGTAAAAGAATGTTTCATGGTTGTGATTATAATGAAATAAGAGGATTCTTATACAGTGTCCTGATTTTGGGTAGTCCTTTTTTCACAAAATAATACTTCATTCATAGAAGTTATGTACCTTTTTTTATAATTTTCATTTTATCTTCGGCAGGGTTGCTAGAACTGTCATATTTGGCGGTCTTATCAATTCAGATATGGCTGAAGTTGTTCACAGCCGAGCAAGGGAGATTGGCAGTGTTTGTTCTATAAAGTACCCCCTTCCTAGGGAAGAATTTGAACAGCATGGTAACTATAAATTTTACCTTTTGGACTCGGGTACTGTAGTTTTATATCTATGAAGTTTAACATTCATTGAAATTGCCAAAGAGATGGTTTTGGGATTGAATGTTCTCACCTATACCATCTGAGTATCATTTTACTATAACATTCTTCCAGGTCTCTTGCAAGAGGGATGTAAATTGGATGCTTCAGCTGTACTTTACACAAGTGTGAAATCAGCACGAGCTTCTGTTGTGTCGCTTCATCGGAAAGAAATTGGAGGAGGAACTGCTTGGGCACGTCAATTGGGTGGAGAGGTAAAGTGCACGCACATCTGCTAAAAGTTTAGCTAGAAAACCTATTTTATATTTTCTTATGATATATTCTGTTATTTTTAATCAAGAAATGCTCGTCTAAAAGTTTGGCTGTGACAACTATTGGTTAGTTTCTGGTAGCAGTAACCATTCGCTTAATATGTTGAAAGTTACACAATACTTGATGTGTTATGCACAAGGTTTTAAATGCCAAAAAGCATTCTTACTTCGAAATGCAGAGTGTTGCTCACCTTCAACTAAGCGCTTATTTGAGATCAGTAAAAACTCAGCTTAGTTGAAGCCACATTTTATGCACTTAAAATGTAACATTTGAGGCATAAGTTCCACCCCACTGTGTAATCTGAGATGAGTAAATCTGTTTTATGAAATGTGGGTTAGCTCACCGTCAACTAAGCTGAATCACGCTTTTGGTGACCATAATTTGCACTTTGGTTTTTTGGAAATTACGGCCTTTTATTAGAGTGATTTGACGGTCCAATAATCTGTTACACGGTAGAAGTTAGATTTAAGTGTGTTAGGCTTTATTATGTACTTATACATATATATTGTTCTCAATCAGCACACGTGTAGTTTTCTCTCTTTGCATGTGCATTAACTATTGTGTGAGTTTCTGAGAAGTTTTCTCTTATATGTGGACAGGGCTCCAAGACACTAAAATGGAAGCTTATTGTAAGAAATCTTCCATTCAAGGTTTGATGCTTAGGATTACAGAACTTTGTAAACCCCCCCCCCCCTTTTTCCTGACTGGAGGTCATGACTTCTGACCAGTTGACTAAACATTGGTGCAGGCCAAGGAAAATGAAGTAAAAGAAATGTTTTTATCTGCTGGGTTTGTGTGGGATGTATTTATTCCACGCAAGTCTGATACAGGGCATGTTCTGATTTCCTGAATTCAATTGTTTCAATGTAATATTATGTTATATTTTCTTATGCTACCTTTTCCGTTCCCTTTTGCAGGCTGTCCAAGGGTTTTGCTTTTGTAAAATTCACTTGCAAGCAAGATGCAGAAAATGTATGAATTTTTGTCAACATTGTGTTCTAGAGTATTGTTTTTTTTTTTCATTAAATGATTTGGTTAACGCTTCCCCCTTTCTTGCAG
Source organism: Inga leiocalycina (assembly GCA_963242795.1). Classification (NCBI taxonomy): domain Eukaryota; kingdom Viridiplantae; phylum Streptophyta; class Magnoliopsida; order Fabales; family Fabaceae; genus Inga; species Inga leiocalycina. The sequence goes on along the minus strand of OY725321.1, from coordinate 1,380,572 downwards.
GCTATTCAGAAGCTTAATGGATCAAAGTTCGGCAAACGGCTCATAGCTGTTGATTGGGCTGTTCCAAAGAAGATATATAGCAGTGACACAAAGGCTAAGCTTGCTTTAGAAAATGGTAAGATTTTCTGGCATCAACTTATAAATTTCAGCTGATCGCTTGGGTAATATCTGAACTTTGAAGTGGAATATGCTTATGGAATGCCTGAGAAGCTGTTCCATTCTTGTTCACATTTGCAATTCCAATGTTTCAGCTTTACCTTTGTCTATCTCTTTCTTCCTGACCTAGCTATATAGAAGGATGAAGTTCATTTGTGCTTGGCTCAATGTCTTTCAAGGGAATCTTCATTTCTGATTTGCAAAGAGATTGGGCAACACTTTTACACTAATTAACTTCCTAGTCCTTCTGTTGTATTGTTCTGTTCTTGTGTTTTTCTATTTTGTTTGGTTTTCTGATTTGAGGAGTTCTTATCTTCAACACTTTGTACTTTCTCCTCTTTCTTACACAGTTTCTTATTCTATAAAACAAATGATGTAATGCCAGATGCCATTCTTAATTACCCTGTGCATAGCTATTTGTGTAAAGAATCTCTTATGGTTTTCTCAGGACAACATAAGGTGACAGATGAAGATGGTAGTAGTTCTGAGGACAATTCAGATGATGATGCTGAGGATACAGGGAAACGGGCCCATCAAGAAGATGATACTGATCGAGATGACTCCAACTCCTCACTGGAAGAAGAGGTACCATCTGAAGTTAACTTTGATAAGGAAGCTGAGATTGCCAAAAAGGTTCTTAAGAACCTAATCACATCCTCCACCAAAGGAACATCCGCAAATGAAGATTCTATGTCGCCCAAGAAAAAGAAGGAATCAAAATCCAATAAAAATGTTGATGAGGCAGATAAAAAATCATCTAAGGAGTCAGAAAAGGTTACAGATGTTTCTGAGCCTGAAATCTTGGACAGAAGCGAGGCATCTAATCTTAAGCAAACAGAAGAAGATTTGCAGAGAACAGTTTTCATAAGTAATCTTCCCTTTGAATGTGATAATGAAGAAGTGAAACAACGATTCTCTGGATTCGGGGAAGTGGAATACTTTGCTCCAGTCCTCCACCAGGTGACCAAGTATGTCCTGAATCATATTCCTCTCATGTGTTCTTGTTTTTATTATTTATTCATGCCTTGCTGTTGCTCAATGTAGACGGCCAAGGGGAACTGGTTTTCTCAAGTTTAAAACTGCTGAGGCAGCTGATGCTGCGGTTTCAACTGCTACTGCTGCTTCTGGCTTGGGCATTCTTCTCAAAGGTAGGCCATTAAAAGTTTTGAGGGCTTTAGATAAGAAGTCGGCTCATGACAAGGAACTAAAGAAGGCCAAAAATGACAATCATGACCACCGCAATCTCTACCTGGCAAAGGTTTGTCTTCTCTATTCCTTCATCCATGGCTATTGTGAAATTGATGTGCAAATAGGGCTAACTTTTGTCTTCTACCAAATGGTGATAGGAAGGACTCATTCTTGAAGGAACTCCAGCTGCTGAAGGGGTTTCAGCCAGTGATATGTTAAAACGCCAGGAGTGAGTGTTTAGTTGGATTGGAATGCAAGTGACAATACAATTATTTAGAAAAACAGAGACAATTCCTTACATGCTATTCTTAATTGTTCTTTTATGTATTTGATCTTCTTTGTGACGGTAACTCTAGATGCTGTCAGGAGCATCAGTTAATTATCACAATTCCTCTGGCAGGTTTTCAGTGCTCTTACATTAGTTTTGAAAACCTGTAGGTTGGAGAGGAAAAAGGAAACAAAGCTACAATCGCCAAATTTTCATGTTTCAAGAACTAGACTTGTTATTTACAACTTACCAAAGTCAATGACTGAAAAAGAGCTCAAGAAGCTTTGCATTGATGCAGTTATCTCCAGAGCCACCAAGCAAAAGCCTCAAATTCGGCAGGTTGGTTGAGTAGGTTATGACTTGAAGGCATTCTGTGTTGCGTCTCATGAAAATGTAAGGATCATCGTGTTATGTTTCCTATGCAGATGAAGTTCTTGAAGGATGTGAAGAAAGGAAAGGTGGCTACAAAATATCATTCACGTGGGGTTGCCTTTGTTGAATTTTCAGAGCATCAACATGCCCTTGTGGCTCTAAGAGTTCTTAATAATAATCCAGGTAAATTCTTTTGCTGATAGCTGTAGGGTGGGATTACATGGTGTTTTATTTCCTGTTTAATCTAATTATATCTTGGTTGACTTTTAAGGAACTTTTGGTCCTGAACATCGTCCAATTGTTGAGTTTGCTGTTGATAATGTTCAAACACTAAAACTTCGGAAAACAAAGCTACAGTCTCAGCAGCAGGCTGCTGCTCATGGTGACGGCAACGTTCAGGAAAATGAGGAACCAGGTTTCCATACCAATCGAAAGGATAGAAAACGAAAATTACAGGATCATGACAAACCAGTGAAGGATTCAGTGCTCGATAAAGATGAATCAGCAGGTACATTGCCTAATCAAAATGCCAAAAGGCAGAAAGGCAATCGTAAAAGTAAAAAGGCAGAAGGGTCATCGTCGCATGAAGAAAATTCAAAAGCCTTGTCCATGAAGCCAAATAATCACCAAGATGACCAGAATCGTGGTGGTAGGACGTCAAACACTGTTATTGACTTCCACAAAACAATCAATGGTAAGAAAGTAGATCCAGGCTTGAAGAGGAGGACGTGGAATCAGGCCGAAGCTGGGGAAAATGTCCCAAGGAAACGATCAAGAAAGAATAAAGAGCCTGTAGGGAAAGACGTGGTAGATAAGCTTGACATGCTTATACAGCAATATAGATCGAAGTTCTCGCAGCAGGGTTCGCAAGGGAATGATGGAGAGAAAAAACCCTCCAAACAGCTAAGAAAATGGTTTGAACCATAACTAGTATTGGCAGGCTATAGAACACTGGCTTCTGTACCATGCTAAGAATTTTGTCACTGCTAGGTTTATGCTACCTTTCTAGCAATGTAATTTTTGAGATGATTTTGTAATGTATTAAAGAAAGCACAATGTGGGGGTTGTTTTGCTGTTTGTGTATGCTCTTGGATAAAACTGATACCAAACTCTTCATTCCATTAACAGTTGGTGGTAAACATCTGCGTCCATCAAAACCATTCGTGTGTACACTAAACACAATAGTCGCTTAATTTTTCGATTTTATCTGGATGCTCAAGTGTCCCATTTTCATAGGTTTTAATCCACTGGGAATTGCCTGAACTTTCTAGAAACTGTGCGCTCTGTTCTGCGTAAAGGAGAGCGTGCCATGGTACTATGTACCGTGCAGAAAAAAACCCCGTGCTTTGAAACACTCCTCCGTTTCTATTTATAATTATAAGTGATTTCTCCCTTTATAAAGTTGTTCCATTTTATAAGTAATTTTTATTTTTTTTTAAAAAATATAAGTTTTTTTTTTTATTTCACCTCTATTAAATATTCATTATCTCTCATATTTTTTATTTATTCTCTTTCCTATACTTTTTTCATAAATAGTGATATATATTAAAAAAAAACATGATATTTTTGACATACTTATTATTTTTAACTATCCATTCATTTTACACCATCAAAGAAACAATTTATTATAAATAGGATTGGAGAGAGTAAGTGTGTGTTTGGGAAACTTCCAAACCATGGTTTGCGAAACCCGAGACAAAACTCCTCTCACACACTTACCTCGTAAGTCGTAAAAGCTATTAAAAAAAGCTAATCCAAACACACATTAATAATGGAAGTACCCTAACCTTCATCATCACCGTCCATAGAATTTCCGTCTCCTGCAAATCAAGAAAAGCTATCGTTGATAACAGCCTGGATGTAAAAGTTGCTTGTGCTCCGCAAAGCACCAAAACTTAAAAAACGTAAGAACCAGAAAAGTGAAAACTCGATACTAGTATTTGCTAATTATATTAATTAAAATTTTTAAAAGGAAAAAATTAATTTTTTTCTCTTTTTCGTCTTCCACCCTCCATTGCAGTGAACCTCCATGGCTAAACCAAAGGCTCCCAGAAGAACCCTAGAGTCATACACAGTCAAACACATAAGCAAAACCGTTAGAGGTATATACTTTCTCTTTCTGTTTTGAGCTTCTTTCTTCCTCTTCCAATTTTGTTGGGAAAATTTGTTTGTTTGATCGTTTTTTTCCGTCATCCATTTCTTGCATTCACTCCTTATATGTGCTCTTTCCACTGTTCTCAGCTGGCGACTGCGTTCTTATGCGGCCCTCCGAGCCGTCGAAGCCGTCCTACGTGGCTAGGATCGACAGGATCGAGGCCGACTCTCGAGGCGCCAACGTTAAGGTTCACGTCCGTTGGTACTATCGGCCGGAGGAGTCTATCGGTGGCCGTCGCCAGTTCCATGGTTCTAAAGAGGTTTTCCTCTCTGATCACTTTGATGTTCAGAGCGCCGACACGATCGAAGCCAAGTGTACGGTTCATAGTTTTAAGGGCTATACGAAGCTCGATGCTGTCGGAAATGACGATTTCTTCTGCCGATTCGAATATAATTCCGCCACCGGAGCATTCAATCCAGATAGAGTCGCCGTGTATGTTAATTGGTTGCATTTTTATGTGCTTGTTATCAGATGACGATGCTGTTATAGCTAGATAACGTCTGTACATACTTGCTTCTGCTATGCTGATTGCGAAATATTAAGTTAATGTGTTTTTTGTCCTTGTAAATTCTCTGTTTATTTGATGATTAGGAAGCTACTGTTGTGTTGTGTTTGAGCAGCCTTAGTTAGAGTTTCTGCGTGTAGCTATCAATTACGTTTAATAGTGATCGAGTTCTGGAACATAAATTCACACAGTTGCTTGTGAGGTCACATGCCTGCTCAAGTCTCTGGTGATGTTCATTTCTTACTGCTAGTCTTGTAACTTTTATTTGCTTCTTTGATTGGGGCATTGAAAGTGGCACCATCATCATAGGATCAAGGAGTTTTAGAATGTGGTGTTCATTTCTTATATTTTCATTGCAGGTATTGTAAATGTGAGATGCCCTACAACCCTGATGACCTGATGGTTCAGTGTGAAGGCTGTAGTGATTGGTAAGTTAGACGTGTACAGTGATACTAGCTCTATCCCGTTATTTTACTTTGTTATTGCTTTGTTTGGGTTCCATGTTTATGTTCGTTTGATCTCTAGATGGTGTTATGGCTCACTTAAGAAGATCCTGTGCATCTTCCGGATAGATTTTAATAAATCGTCAGTCTCATGTTTCACCTCTTATCTTCTATTTGCATACGAGGAGAACAGTTTATCTAAGTAGTAAGCTTTAAGTACACAGACATTTGTTTTGTGTGTAAGAATTTCCAGTTCTTAAAAGATTGAACCATTCATTCAACTAATGTTTGAGTGCTCTGTGTTGCATTGTGAATGCTAGAATTTTTTTCAGCAGCTAGTATGTCATAGACTCAGTCATACATCAATAACTCATGCTTTTTTAACCTACCTCTCTTCCATTTTCATTCTTGTGCATTTGTGTGCATGTGCTTTTATATGTTCATTGGTGTTTGCATTTATCTAAATGTCATGCTGATTCAGATTACTGGCATAGAAAATGTAATTTTGTGAAATAAGTGTTTTTATGATTATTTGTACTGGTAGTTGTACATGACCATAGAACTAAACTTTACCTGAAATCTAAAGAAAGCCATAATTTTAGACTTTCATGTTGCTTGGTTTTTGGCGTTGTCATATGTGCATTAGTGTGGAAACTGGAAACTTACATGTTTGTGGTGCCAATCTAAAGCAGCAATAAAGTCCAATCTTCTGATTCAGTGAGTCGATTGGAAATTCATCAAATCAGTGTCTAGATTATTAAATAGAGCATAAATGTTTGGTGCTATGAATATACTGAAATGAAACATAAATGGTGTAGATCTACACATTGAATAAATGAATCCTGCGAAGAAGGCTATTCTCATCTTATAAATTCATTATATTTCTACTTTGGCAAGACAACTCTTTTCCTGATCTGATATTTCTCTCTCTGCATCTCTCTCTTTTAATTTAACCCTTTCCTTATTTTGGTTGTTCAACACATTTTTCAATTACTTTAATATTAACAAAATTCTTCAGAAAATTTACTAGATCCAGTATGTGAATTTATAATTTATATGCATGTTCTTATCACTGAAAGCTTTGTTTATGATGCATTAGAGGCACTCCCATTCCCTTTTAATATATGAATACAAATGCCAATAAGGATTGGTTATTTCAGCATTGCCAGTCAGGTTCCCCGTGGCATATGTGCAAGATCCCTTGTTTCTTTCATTTGCTTCTGCCAATGTCATGGTCATATATCGTATGTTCAAACATTTGTGCAAGGATAATGAGGATCTAGAATGTGGGGAATGTTCTGAGTGTTAATCATGTTTTGGCACTCCTGAATGCTTTTGTGGTGGACCGAATCTTTCTTATTATGAGAAAGGAGTATGATGTGCTCTTGTCAAATCAAAACTTAATATAGTAGTACGTAATGAGATTAAATGAGGAATAGATTGCATTTGTAGGCATGACCTCCACTTACTCGGCTAACCAACAACAACAAACCTTATCTTACTAGGTGGGGTTGGCTACATGAATCACATGACGCTATTATGCTCTATCAACAACAAAATCTTTGAATATGTCATTAATCAAAACGCCCGTTCAATAGCTTCATTAAGCATTTAACTTACTCTGCTAGCCCAACTTTTTAAAATCTTGATTACCTTATAATGTTATGCTACACAATTGAATTCAAATGCTGATTTTTAAGATGAAATATTTCATTCCTGGCAATATCTGGCTGCTCATCATTGGTTTCTATCTTTTCAGAAGATTCCCATTTTTGCTTTAAAAGCAACTAACAGCTTGCTTTTTAAGTGTTAAGTTCTCTGAATTTATTTGAGAGGCGTTAGCAATTTTTCAGGTTTGTTGGAAAGCCATGTTAGTGGACTGAGAAGATTGATCTTGGGACTTACTTTCTTGTTTGTTTGTCTGAATATGTAGAAGTACCATTTCCACATTTTTTAAAGGTTTTGAATGCATAGCATAGCTAGGCGATTATGGTGTGGATATTAGACTTTGAATAAATGCTGTCTTCAGCAAAATATTTTTGATCCAGGTTTCATCCTGCTTGTATAGACATGACTGTTGAGGAAGCCAAAAGACTTGACCACTTCTTCTGTGAAAGTTGTTCCGCGGAAGATCAAAATAAGTTGCCAAATTCTCATTCTGCGAGACATTCAGATACGAAGGTATTCTATTCTTCGATAATTAGTCTCTGTTGAGCTCTTTATAAGAATTGACTTCCACAAGCTTGGAAAGCAATTACATGATATCTTCTTCTGTTGTCTATTTGTTTATCAATTTATATTCCCACTGCTTCCTAATAGCTCTTTATATGCTAGGTTGATCATTACTATTTCTCAAGCTTGAAATCCGTCGTCTCTTTTTGATATCACAATATGCGCACCTTTGCTTATGTATTTTTGCAAATGATGAATAGCCTATATGATGCTTGAAAATTTTCTGCTGGTGAATAACTAAAAATGGCAAACCAGCATGATAGGAACCTTATCAACAAATTCTCAGAATCTTAAGTCTCATTATGGATAGTAGGGATATGAAGCACCGGTTTACCAAGATTCATGATTTCTCTGGACATGCAGGTGGATACAAAACGCCGTCGAAGGTGATGGTACATAAGAAGGATTGAATGAGATAGATCAACGATGGGGGACTGGGAGACCTTGCGTTTCTGATCCTTGGTATAGTACCAAACAAACACGGAGGCAATTGCAGTGAACTGTAACCTTTCTACTTTGACGGAGAGACCGGTTTGGAAATATGTTTGTCGTGTCTTTTTGTTTTCAAGACTTACCCTGTTTACTTTGAAAGTCGAGGATGTGTTTGCTTGTTTGTAATTATCTATTGTAGATTCCTTCTCCTCTTTCCCGTCCTTGTTCGTACTAGGACTTCTGTAAAGTTTCATGACTTATTTATGAGCAGTGCAGGACTTTTATCTTTTTATTTAAAGGAAAGCTTTGTATAAGAGATTGCCGAGATGACTTTAATTTTTTTGGGAAAATTACAATGTAGAATCATGATGAAGGATTTTTAAATTAAAATTTTAATTTGAAGTTTTTTAGTTTAATAGAATTTTTTGTTATATGAACTTTCGGCTTAGAAATTTTCAAGAGTAATTTTAAAATTTTACATTGTAATTTTTTTAAAAATTCTGAGGAATTTCTAGATCAAACCAAAAGGGAGCTTTTTTTGGCTTTGGGTTTCCATCTTCGCTTCATACAAAGAATTCAAATATCAAATTCGAAAGTACATTTGCAACTTTACAAAAGAAATGCAGCTACGAGTTCAAAACTAAAAATATCTTACTAAAGAACATTTTTCATCTGTCTCCCGTGTGATGAAAGTATTCAGGAGACAATGCGGTAAACCCAAGAATCTTAATAATACAAATGGTGAAAATGAAACGGAAAAATCGGGAAGTTAACGAAACTATTTTTGCAAATACTACCTCCGGTCCTTAATAAGATTTAGTTTGTAGGTAGTATTAAGCTATTTTAAAGTATTGCCACTATATATCATTTTATAGATCTGTCCTTGCTCTCTTCCATACGATTACTGTGCCATAAAAATCAGATGAAGCCAGCAAGTTTTCTCCATAGTTCCACGCAATACCTATGACAGGAAAGCGATGACCCTGCACAACAAGAATTCTTGTCATTTTGAGAACAATTATACCACCAATACCTTCAATGATAAAGAGATGAACCTGTAGCTTGTTTACGCATGTATGCTTCGGTCGTGTTAAATCATAGAAATAGACATTTGAGTCCTCACTTCCAGCAACTTCTCATGGCAAAAAGGATGATGTCAGAAATATTGCCATTGTTGACAAATCAATAAAAATATCAACACACTGACAACTGTAAATACTTGCCATTGCCAAAAGAAAACTTAACCACGGGCTGTTTAACTCAACACTTGCTGAATATCTAGTTATTGATTTGAAGGCAGTATTCTTTCTCTTTATTTAATAAAGCAGAATAATTGTTAGAAGAACTAAACGAGAAAAGGTTTGACACCAGTGACAGACAGATTAAAAAAACAAGTAATAACTGAGGCACAAAATAGGCTTAATTTTACGAAAGCAGCTTCACCAGAAATTATTCTAGAAAATGAAATAAGTGAAACAAATGAAGCAGATACATAAACATACCAATGAATTCTCCTTTCTCAAGAGAAAGAAGAGGACAAAACGAAGCTTGAATGTTGTGAATACGTGGAGCTAATTTCAGCGAGCAGCGAAGAGTTAAATAACCTTTTACCTCCAGAGCCACGCTAAAACATGCCAACTTTTAGCGAGTGCTTCAAAACAAAAACAATGAAGACCAAATGAATTTAGAGGTTAAGGGCAAGTATGGTTAAACCTGAAGAAAGAAAGATTTCCATCCTGAGCACATGCAAGCAACACAGGTCCTCCAGCCAGAAGAGAGAAACTTCTATACTGCACTGTCGTGACAGGAGATTTGTGCCAGGTGCTACTTCGATGACGATGAGATCGGGATAAGACTCCAGAGCGGGAGTTCATAGTTACTGAGTATACACAACCCTGAATACACAAGACAGTAGAAAAAAATGCAGACATTAAACCTATTACTAGGGATATACATTTGCGTGTATACAACTGCTCACCTGTGCATCCCCACAAAATATCAGATTTCCTGTATGATCATGGTCCATAGAGGTAACTTCACTGTCAAATACTGTTGTATTAATTATCCTTCCCGTACTGAAATTGAACACCTGGCAAATAAATTAATTTTAAGACAGAAGAATTTGTATAATACTTAGTTAAACTGGTAAGATCACACTGAAAATGGGAAAACTTAATAGCATAGAATTTTTTGGGAGGGGGTACCGGGGGGGAGTTGTGTTCATTAGTAAACAATAATATTCATAACGTGGGGTAAGATGATGAGAGCAATGCATTACATGATCCAGTCAACTGTTATTGTATTAGTCATTTTCCACTGGCAAAAGAAACAATTTCTTCCTCGTCACTTCATTAACTGTGTCATTGTAATTATACGGTACCCCAGCTGTGGACTCAATCACAAGGTTATAGTAATATATAGAATCAGGATTAAGATTGAGTTGAAAATTTAAAAAGAAGCAAAGGCACCATTGTCAATTTTTCAGAAATTTCTCTATAAATAATATTTCAAGGAAAGTGTGTGCATGAGAGAGAGTAGATCCAAACACATTCCTGTGTTCAGTAAAGACCAGTCTGTGTACTAAACCGAACACAATAATCATTTGTTCTGTATTTTATGGAGAATATATAGCCAATAGCACAATCCCATTATGTCATGATTCAATGATATCAGATCTTACAGATAAAATATGGGAATGACAAAGATCAACATGATTCAGTGAAAGAATTGTAGTAAAGGTTCTGTTAGATATATTACTGTACTTCTTTCAGAGCAGGCAAAAGTAAAAAGTGATTACATTGATTTCTTTGTTTGCATTTCCAACTGAGAGAAAGTTGTTATTTACCTGCACCACAGAAAATTGAGCCCTAAGTAGCAACCAAAGAAAAAAGAAAAGAATAAATAATGCAAACATATGTAAGTGCACCCTAAGCTATCAATAGTCCCACTGCAATTTGAGGCAGCCTACACTTATCTAACAGGGACCGTAATGCAGACATTTACGTAGTAAATACTGCCTCAAACAACATCCCAGTAAACATCTCCGTCCCCGGGCAAACTATTAGTTGAGAGATTTGAAGTCACCAATAAAAAATATCCTTGTATTGTCGACGGTAAAGTTTAGGCTTTCCCCCATTTTATGCTTCAAGTTCAATTGCCATGTAAGAATGATTTGAGAATGACACAAACAGGAGGGAGTGGGAAAATGGTCAGTTAGAACACATACATACACACATCAGGAGAAAGAGATGGAGAACATTATTTGCTGTTCCACTTATGTTTGAAGTTAAATAATTGATCACACTACATAATATCTATTGTCCTCAAGTTCTTTCCCAGGCTAAGGAGAGAGAGCAATTTGCCCACACCACAAAAAAGTGACCACACTGCCCTCCACATAGAACTTAGGGGGATAGTATTCCCTTGCATGCGTGCGCGAATATGTTGCACTTACAGGGTGAAAACGAATACACAGTTGAGAAGAAAGTCCATATATCACCCGTATGCAAATTCCTTTAGCTATCTCCCATACTCTTACAGTTTTATCCAATGAAGATGAAGCAATATACTGGTTGTTTGATGAAAAATCAAAATCTGAAAATAAGGCAGCATCAGAAGAGAGCATTGGTGAAATATTTATATGATAAAAGTAAAACATCAAAGTTGGGAATTACAGACAGTGGATGGTGTGACACAAAATAATTTGATACTACACTATGCTCGATACTGGTAGATACTGTAGTCAAACTGTTGTGTTATTAACTTGTGCATTCCAAAAATTCTGGTAGACAGACATAACTTTTTTTAAGGATGGTAACTCTTCAGTAATATGAAAAACAGAAAGATGGATAAAACCTACCAAC